>OY992515.1:4225426-5689146 GCA_963921215.1 Scoparia ambigualis | reverse complement strand
TAATGTGTTAAAGGCGCATTCATAATAATCTTTATAAAAAAAAGTAATTTAAGAAATAAAAATATAACGTTTCATCCTTCTCCCCCCCCCCCCCCCCCCTTTACTAGTACACCGCGGGGTGAGCACGAGCGAGCGCGCCCCCCTGCTGCCCCCCCGGCCGCACTCAACATATGGCGAGTCCACGGTGAACTGGTTCTCGCCGGTGGAGACGCCCGAGGCCAGCCCGCGGCCGCGGCGGCAGGGCGAGCCCGTCATACTCACGCAGGACCAGGTATGTTAATAATAGGTCTTTACTACCTATGTTATTGGAGATTCTACAACCGGCATTTTCAGATTTAAATATCTGTGATTTGGCGCCCAAATCGAAATTCAAATAAATTTTATTCGAAAGCCTTGTTATTGTAATTTCAAATTCAGTCATTTGTTTTTAGATAGTTTTTTATTTTTGTGAAATTGTGGTAGTTTTTGGCAGCGATATATACGTTACACTAGATAGGCTCTTCCGAACACGCACTATGTTCCACTCATCTGCGGAGTCGACTCGGCACCTTGCTTTAGTGTGGCTTTGACATTCGCGCGTGCGGAGCGGCGAAAATAATTATTTATTTCTTTTCAAAGTGTTCACCTAGACGTTTACTGCAATTCAGTTGTCAAGTGAAATTAATTGTTATTCAAGTCCTTATTATTATTGTATTATAAGAATAGAAAATATATTTTTTCAATTACTGATATTGACAATCTATTTGGGCCGCCATCTTGATACACCCTACGTTGTCTTTGACCTATCTGGCGCTGCGGCGCTGCAATGTCTGTCTGTTGATTAGACGACATTTATATGTTTAAGCGCTGCAGCAGCTGCAGCGAATTTTAGGTCTCTCATTCCGGAATTTGAACAAATAGTTTGTATGGACGTTCTTGTCTATACTTCTAGGTCAATGGTTTTTGGCGCCATGGATAAACTGACAATTTGTACTATTTTCAAATATGAGTGCCTACGTGGAAATACCGCTGCGCAAACAACACGAAACATTAACGAAGTGTACGGGCCTAACACTGCTTGCATAAACACGGCCCATTATTGGTTCAATCGTTTAAATCAGGACATTTTGAGTTGAAGAATGAGCCTCGCGGTCGGCCGGTAACCATTGTCGACAACGACGAATTGAAGGCGATAGTGGAAACGGATCCAATTCAATCTACGGCTGAGCTTGCTGCGGGCCCTGGAGTTATTGTCGAAACAACATTGAAGCACTTGCGGCAAATCGGAAAGATAAAAAGCTAGACAAGTGGGTGCCACACGAACAGAGCGACCAACAGCGAGCGAGACTTACGTGTCGAAGCATGCATAGCACTACTGAATCGGCATAGAAACGAGGGAATTCTAAATCGAATTGTTACCTGCGATGAAAAGTGGATCCTATACAACAACGTTCGTCTCAGTGGGTGGACCCGGGTACAGCACCTAATCAGTGCGCTAAAAGAAAGATTACTCATAGGAAGATGATGGTGACTCTCTGGTGGACCAGTGCCGGAGTTGTACATCACAGTTTCTTACCAAATGGCACAACAGTGACGGCAGATGTCTATTGCCAAGAATTGCAAACAATGATGGAGGAGCTCGCAATTCAACAACCAAGACTGGCCAATCGCTCTTCCCCATTGCTTCTCCACGACAACGCGCGAGCTCACACTTTACGACAGACCATCGCAAAGCTACAAGAGTTACAGCTGGAAGCTTCCGTCACCCACCGTACTCACCGGGCCCTGCCTCAACAGATTTCTACTTTTTTCAAAATTTAGAAAATTTTTTAAGTGGGAAAAAATTCAACACCCGAGATGCAGTACAAAACGCTTTCTCTGACTTCATCGCCTCCCATCCGGCAAACTTCTACAGTAAAGGGATAAACAAACTGCCATCAAAATGGCCAAATTGTATAGATAAATTGGGCCAGTACTTTAATTATAAAAAAATGACCAAAATTTTTATATTTTAAAATTTTCATTCATATCTCTAATTTTTTAGGTAAAGACCTAATACTTTACTGGGTACCATATTATGTTGAATTGTTTTTCAAGGTTTTCGACCTTATTGCAGTATTGCTGCCGTATGTGTTTCCCAGCTCCTACAGTCCCGGGTCTTTTAAGCGGGGCGTGTAACGGCATTTATGCAGGCCGTCATGAATGCGTGCGCTTGTTATCGTGCTTGTTCCACGGTGAGGAGCGCTCTTGTTATTTTGGACTACATCGGCTGCTTACCATCAGGCAGGATGCGGTCACTATGACGAGTCAATATAAAAAAGTAGAAAATAATGTTGCTATATATTTATTACGTTTTATACCTTATTTCAGTAGAATATTTTCGACCTTGTTTAATTTTTATACACATTTGCTATTATTATAGGATTTTTTATACAGGCTGTCATAAATATAGGGTCAAGCGGAAGGGCCAGATAGGTACCCAGAGGTAGGGCGGCTTAGGTGCACTTATATCACCCCATATATGTTCCGAGATTTTCAATAGCTATTAAACAATTAATATTAATGACTTGACTATGCCATAGTCCAGATTTTACCATACGACTGCACACGCCTGATGCTGTTAGATGTACGAGCAGTCTTCAGTCCGTTAGTCGCCTTCTACGACAACTAAGAGAAGAGATGGGTTGGTAGTGTTATTTAAATAATGTTTAATAATCTTCGACCAACAATACCAACTAGATATCAGGTCGACGCTAATGTGTCTCGGTAAATAACAGCACACTTGACAAGTGAGCGTTTATTTTGTTTAGTTTGCTTGAAACACGGCTAATGTAAACACGTTCACAACGCCGCAATGTGTATTTAAAAGTTGCATAAATAATGCCCGAGAAAGCAATTAACGGCCGGAGTGTCTTACTTTGGGTAATTATATGTAGAATAAATTATATTATAAGCTTTAAACTGACAAATAACATTAAATTTTGAAAACAATTACCGATTTCAACCCACTCTACAAATGTTTGGCCAACGTTGACCAATAGACGCGCGCGCCAACATTTGTGTAACAGAGCAGTGGAGGCATGGAGTGAGCGAGAGAGAAATACTTAGAAGATTTGTGACTTTATTACTGGGTGCCATGGTTGTAATTAGGTTGAACTTAAAACTGTTTGATAACTTTTGCCTCAGTTTGTTAGTAAAGAAATGTAGCTGTATAAGGATATATTCACGTGGACAGAATTGAGCTTTGATTTTGTACATGACGCGTTATCTAGTTGGTATTGTTGATCGAAGTTAATAATGGACAGTTCTATTTAGATACAGCTAAATGTTATGAAAACAAAGTAAAATTATAATTGAATAAATTTTTAAAATACATATACATACGTACATAAACTTACGCCTGTTTCCCATTAGGGGTAGACAGAGACTGGATCGCCATCTGCTACGGTCCTCGCACACTTCTTTCGCTTCATTCAAATCCATCAATCTTTTCATGCAGGCCCGGCGGTTTTTGTCTCTGCGTACACCAGCCTTTTTTACCAAAATCCCTAACTGGTCCGCGTAGGTTTTTCTGGGACGCCCTTGCGCAATCGTTCTTTCCACATTCGCACAATATATCTCTTTCGTGATTTGACTTTCACTCATCCTTTCTAAGTGACCAAACCACCGGAGCATTCCTTTCTCAAGTCTTGTCACTAATCATCATTCAGACCGCACCTTTCTCGAAGCACTCTATCGCTCAGTTTCACTCTACATACTTTTATCAATGAACGTATCTCTACCGCATTTATCCTGCTTTCATTCTTCTTCTGTTATACCCAAGACTCACTTTCACACATCAGTGTCAGCACCAGCACTTCGCCATGAATAGCCATTCGTGCCATTTCAGTCATGGTTTGACTACTCATGAGTTCAAAGCGCCATTCACTGAATTTCCTTTCTTTTCCTTCCATTTTTCTCCTCTTTCTATATTTTCCTCACACTTTCCATCCCTTGTGAACAAACTCCCCAAATAAATAAACTTACGCAATTGTTTCACTTTCTCGCCGCCTATCATTATCTCACAGTCACACATTTCTTCATCTCTCTCAAACACCACCACTTTCGTCTTCGATACATTGACTTTTTTTTTTTTATAAAAGAGGGAGGCAAACGAGCAGGCGGGTCACGTGATGGAAAGTAATCACCGCCGCCCATGGACACCCGCAAAACCAGAGGAATCGCAGATGCGTTGCCGGCCTTTATGGGAGGAATAGGTTTAAGGAATGAATAGGAATTGGGAGGGGTGGGGGGAAGGGGCCTCCGGAACCCTCACTGGTCGGACGAAACACAACAGCACCAAGTGCCGTTATTTCACGCCGAATATTCGTGAGAGGGTGGTATTACGCCGGCCCAATGCGTGCTGCAACGCAGCGTGGCTCTACCACTCAGTCAGTGTTACTCATTTAGCACCACCCAGGGATCACGTGTAGGGTCTTAAGGGTAAACCTACGGACGCGAGCCACTTTAACCCCCCATCTCTTTTCTCACAAAATCATAATTCATAACGGACACTATATCTTGTAACTCTCCCACTGAGGAAGCAAGTATGACCTGGTCGTCAGCGTAGAGGAGGCACTTGATACGGGTCCCATTCATCATAACTCCACAGTCACGGTCTTTCAGGCCTTTCATACAATTTTCCAAAAACAGTTTGAAGAGCCATGGTGACGCAACACATCCCTGTCTAAAAAAGATTTTAAACCAATCAGTGTATGCGCCGTTAACCCTGATACATGCACGGGAATCCTCATAAAGAGTTTGCAATACATGAATCATTTTGCTCTCCAATCCGTAAAGACAACACCTTCCGTAGTTCTTTTCTGTCGACTCGATCGTAAGCCTTCTCCGGGTCTACAAAGGCACAGTAAATCTTTTTGTGCTTAGCCAGGTGTTTTTCGGTTTAGCACCTTAAGGGAGAAGACCTGATTCGTGCATGCCATTCCCTTTTTAAATTGCGGTAAAAAAAGTTTGTATAAGTTTAGGTAATTTTATTACAATACTACCAACCCATCTCTTCTTTGGGTGTAGTAAAAGGTGACTAACGGACTAAAGACTGCACATATATCCAATAAAGAGGCGATGGGCTCACCACCTATCACGCTGAGCACACTATTCAGTCGTTATTTTGTGAAACGTGGACTATGGCAGTGGACTGCTTCTGATATCGTCATTTCCTAGCCTGAGACCAACTCTTTGGGAATAATAGTAGTGTAGTAGTGAATCTATGTACCTATGTATATTTTTTTTAGTTTTTGTATTTTTTTTAAGTACCTAGTTGACTGTGCCAGAAGGAGGGTTATGTTTTTCGGGAGTATGTATGTATGTTTGTTTAATGGTTTGGCACGCTCTGTGGCCTGAACGGCTCGATTGATTTTAGCTTGAGCCTCTGTTTTGTTTTAGTAAAAAACATTATGAAAGAACAAACATTTTAAAATACATACACACTTTTGTCACCGCCTTTACTTGGCCGCGTAACCTTCATCATCCGTATAGCTCATAGATTAACCGCCTGCCGATGGTAAATTGACCCCAATTAGTTTCCTGCTCTCTTGACGTATATAATGACGTACGACTGCCTATTAATTGTGCTTCTTTAGCCTAAAAACTTCGATCACATAGTAATATATGATCTAGATACACAATCCTATACTTAATCGTAGCGGAATAGTGGCAGCGTTCACATTATACGTCATTAGGCGTATATGCGATTTGGCATAGTAGCAATTTTTGAAAGGAGGAATTCGTTATGTTGTCGTTTAGCTCGCACAAACGAAATGAGTACCTAAACATCTCGCCATTTACTCTTTTTGTGCAAACGCTAACGAAATGAGTACCTTAACATCTCGCCATTTACTGTTTTTGTGCAAACGCTAACGAAAGAGTACCTAAATATCTCGCCATTTACTCTTTTTGTGAAAACCCCTAACGAAATAAGTATCTAAACATCTCGCCATTTACTCTTTTTGTGCAACCGCTAACAAAAAAGAGTACCTAAACATCTCGCTATTTACTCTTTTTGTGCAAACGCTCACGAAATGAGTACCTAAACATCTCGCCATTTACTCTTTTTGTGCAACCGCTAACGAAATAAGTACCTGAACTGCTCGCCATATACCTTTTTTGTGCAAACGCTAACGAAATGGGTACCTAAACATCTCGCTATTTAGGTATTCTTCTTGTGCAAACGCTCTGAGCGTTGATTGTGCATCTAGTTTTTATAAGTGTTAAAAGCCTGAAACGAACCAAGGTTATCATCAGCCAATATACGTCCCACTGCTGGGCACAGGCCTACCCACATGTGCAACGTAACGATATTGGTCATAACTAGAGATCGGATATTCGGATGTATGTTCATCCAAACTTAAGGTGTTGGCTATTATGGAAAGCACTTTTTTATCAGTTACTAACGCGGTCTGCCCGCGACACGTGACGATTTTCCAAATTATTTTTTTTTACAAGCCTTGGCCTCACAATAAATAAACACAACAAAAAATTAATTAGCCAAATAGGTGCAGCCGTTCTGAAGTGATGCGCGTACAAACATTTCGGCAGTTGATTTTTATCATACACTTTGCTACTCAGCTGGCGAATACGCATGCATGCCCAGTGTCAGTGTGGCATCGGTCCGCTTATGCCAAAGAGGTAGGCGTCCGTCGCCCTGAACAAAACATGCAGGAAAATTACAGGTTGTCTTAAACCCACTCCCCTTAACATGCTATACCCATTATCTGGTATAGCACCGCCGCAAGTTCGCAGAGATGTTGCTTGCTCTCTGGAAAAGCTAAAACAAGTATCCGACAACAGGCACTCTCTGTTCGAGCACCAACCGCCTGAAAGTCGCCTCAAAAGCCGTAGGAGCTTCCTGAAGTTTACAAAAGCTTTAACGGAACACCCTAGAGAGGCCCGCTGCAAACTATGGCAGGAAATATGTGCACCTCCACCTAACTCCATTGCACCTTCCGAAAATCTTCCCCCTGGCAATAACCTAGCATGGCCCACATGGAAGTCGCTTAACCGACTCCGGGCCTAAGTGGGCCGCTGCAGATCGAATATGGCCAGGTGGGGTTATACTGCTCTGAACTCTGTCCAGTGCGTGTATGGCGCTCCCAAGCAAGACATGCATGCGGCTACTGTTGTCATGCCCGCGTTGTCCTTACACCTGCACGTTGAAATACCTGAATGAGGCTTCCCCTCCTGGTGGCAACAGCGGAATATTGGGCCAAAACTGTTTAACAGCGCGTAGATATTGAACCATCGATATGACGAAGAAGTTGATTTTTATTAATATAGATTATTTTTAATCGAACTCTTGTCATAATACTTACCCAGTGAACCCGCATGTTGGATTTTAACGACTGCCATCTTACGACAACAAGACCAACGGCTTTACGTGCCTCCCGAAGCACGGAGGAGCTCGAGATGATATTTTAAAAATTGGTCAATTAATTAATTAATCAATTTAGCGGCATTGCGAAGTTTGCGTAAGGGGGGGTTAGGCGGTCAGCGAAAATTCCGGGCCCTCGCGGGTGTTGCGCGGTGCGGGATCCGCGGGAGTTCGAAAATCCAAAACAGTCAAGTAATCGAAAAGGTATTATTGTAACACATGATCGTAATGTGCATTTATGTGAAGTTTTAGAGGTAACTTCAGATTTTTTTCTATTGAGCAAAATGTTTTCAATCGTGTTTTGGAAACAGTCATCTCCTCACACGTACGTTCTGTAATACATATTAAAATTTTCAGTGCAAAATATTTAAAACATTTTGAATAACAGCTAATTAAAAACAACCAATTTTTCCGTTTTCACCGCCTAAGCCCCCTTAACAAGCAAGATCGTAGAGCAAACTTGATATTTTGTTTATGTTATAAATATATAATTTTTTTTTTGTATATAGGAAATATATATTTTTTTACTTTATATAATTTTATTAGACTTTGTACGTAGACCTTTATTAGGTCATCCAGTAACTCTAGTCGTACACTGTCGTGCATGACACTATGGTTTAAAGTCGTAGTATCGTTTTTTCGACGCATAGCCCGGGCTTGATTGATCTGATCACCAACCAGAATTTGATTAGTGGTGATTGAACTAATACTCATCAATTGTAACAATGGCTGAATTTTATGGTCGACTTGGCTTATTTAATTTATTTTGGGCTGTGTGAGGTGACGGCTCATTATAAGAAAACCACCAACACCTCTCTTACCATTGGGTGTCGTAAAATGCGACTAACGGACTAAAGACTGCACATACATCCAACAGCATAGGTCAGCGATGGGCTCACCACCTGTCATGCTGAGCACATGTGTAGTTGCTATTTGGTGAAACATGAACTATGGCAGAAACTCTGAATAACCCTTAGGGGATTATAGTCGTGTGTGTGTATGTAAAACAAACAAAATTTTTGAAATTTAAATTTGAATTTAATTTCTTTTGTAGGTACTGTATAGTACCACAGAGAATGGAATAGTTAAAAAAACATGACTTTGACTAACGTATTCCAACCATCCGATCTAGGCAAGTGGCAAAAGTCGATTCGTTAGGATTTGTCAATAGTAAATATTTAGACTAGTTTACAGATACTTGGGAATGCTAACTCTAGTCGATCGCTACTACAGAATACGCAATTACACCATCATTACATAACGTTTTGATGTGTTTGTGGCTCCGCTTTCTCCTTCTAAACCACGCAATGGATTTTTACGCAATTTCAACTAAGATCGATGGTTGTTTTAATATAATTTGTAGATATTTTGTCTAAAATGGCTGAAGTATGATGGTTTTTATTAGCGTGGACGAAGGCGCGGGCGGACCGCTGGTAAATCTATACTTAATATTATAAAGCTGAAGAGTTTGTTTGCTTGAACGCGCTACTCTCAGGAACTACTGGTCCGATTTAAAAATTATTTCAGTGTTAAATAGCCCATTTATCGAGAAAGACTATAAGCTATATATCATCACGCTAAGACCAATGGGAGCGGAGCGTCAATGAATAATGTTTCAAAATCGGGTTTTTTTTTCCTTTTGAGAGCTTCCGCTGCGTGCGCTGTGTTAACTGCTAAAGTTTCGCAAAAATCATGTATGACAGCATTGTTTACCTTTAAAAGTTCTAAAAAAAGTCCGCGACAGCATAATTATGTGTATCTTTTAAGGTTGGCTGGCTCACTATAACCTTTTTATGCTAACCAAATTTGTTCTAAAAAATGCATTATTTGCGAAGGTGTTTTTATAAACATGATATTAATCCTTATACAAATAAATACGTTATTCATCACAAGTATTTAATTAACTACATATGATGTCCAAGGCCGGGCGGTTTTTACCTTCTACGTAAACAAAGTCGCGGGTTAAAGTTAGCGTTAGCCCAAAGTAAGTATTCCACGCGGACGAAGTCTCGGGCAGAAGCTAGTTTTAAATAAACAAATTAAAAAGAAGAAACATTAACATTAATCAAAATTGTCAAATTAAAGTTTGCTGAATAACGTATCGTTGACATTGTTATATCAATCCTCTACATTTATCATTCTATTCTACAAGCGTTCATATGCACATGTCTTCAGATAGGAAACGTTCTTGTGAAAGGACAGGCGTCAAGAGTAGGTACCCTTAACGGACGAGCATTTAAAGAATGTCAGCAAACATTTTTATTATTAAGCAAAATTAGTACTTTTACTCACTCACCACCCATTTTACCCATTTTAGTGCTCGCCACTGTACGCCAATAACTCTGGTATAATACTTAGCCGTGGTTACAAGCGGTCAGTCCAGTCATACAGCACGCTCGGCTCGCTGCGTTCGCGTCGCGTAATATCCGTTTCAAGGCCTATTCAAACATCGTACACTTTGACACTTATGCCCTTGCGAATAAGAGCTATTTTAGAACAACTTTGTGCGTTAGTGGATTTTAAGTTATACTTGAAGTAATAATTGTTTATCGTTACATTTGGCTACAATATATTCGAAGTGTAATAATATATAGATTTAATACCACTGAGTAGGAACATTTATATTCTTCCTTGTATAAGAGCCATTTTAAAACAACTTTTTGTGCGTTAGTGGATTTAAAGTACTTACTTAAATATATGTACAAAAATTTGTTAACATTTAATTTTATAGTCAATAATAAAAATTAACACCTTTATGTTCGTGTAAATAACAGCCATTTTTAAATAAATTTTGTGCGACAGTGAATTTAAAGAATTTGAACATAATTATTTGAATATTGAATTTCAACCGCCTCTGTGGTCTAGTGGCTAAGCCAGGTGCAGGCAAGGTTTCAGATCCAGAGGTCCCGGGTTCGATTCCCAGCGGGGTGTACATCTTTGTGTGCTCGGTTTGGTTGGTGGTAGGGCTGTTAAGTCCGCCTGGCTAGCTACCACCATCTTATCTAAGTCTGTCGCCATAACAACGATGTTTATAGCATTGTTGTGTTCCGGCAGTTTGAGATAAGACAGCCAGTTCCTCAGTGGTTGAGGATTCCGGGTGAAGCGCGCTTCCACCTTTGGCCTTATCGTTACTTACCATCAGGTGAGATAAAGGCCAAGCGCTTACCCGTTGCAAATAAAAAAAATAAAAAAAATATTGGTTATCGTTTCTTTATGCCCACATTAATAAGGTGTTTTTAAGTGAACTACTTGTATATTTACTCTTAGATCTTAGGGCCTAGACAACTGGCAAACACTCTCACCCCATGTCTATTCGTAATTCGTCGTAAGTACTTACATCGCTGGGTGCTGTGTCAATTGCTAGTAAATAATACAACAGCGCTCGCACATTGTATTACGAATAGACAACTACGAGCCAGTTGTCTAGGGGGGCAGTTCTATTAAACTATAAATTCTGATTTGATTAAGCGGTTTTCAATACAGAAAAACTTAAAATATATGATTATAAGCACTATAGAAATGCTGCTTATCCGTAGATCTAGGTATTAGGGTGGTCTGGATAGTATCCTATCCTACCACAAAAGAAACATCCTAAACTAATATTATAATTAATTCGAAAGTCCGTTTGTTTGTCTGTTACGCTTTCACGATTTAACTAATCAACTGATCATCACGAAATTTTGCATACACTTTCTCAGAGGTACAGAAAGGACATAGGGTTTTTTTATCTGTGGAAAAGAGTCCTGTGAGATATTTAAGTAGTCTACGCGTATGATGTCGCGGGCTAATACTAGTTAATTTTTAATAATATACCTATAGTTAAATTCTGTACTTATTTTTAAAGCATAAGCATACCTCGAAAACGTTTGTAGGGAATATTAAAATGATAAGTAGTACCAGGGGTAATGTAAAATCTCCCGTGGTACTTCCAGACAGGATAGTAGTACTACGGGCAAATAAAATTTCCCGTGGTACTACCAGTAGGACCATCGGTAGTACCATGGGTAAGTACAGGTTAAATTAATTGCTTAGACCGGTCGAAATTTTTTATATTTTATTTGTTACAGTAGATTTTTCAGGATGTGGGGGTAAATTCCCACCTGAGGTCTAGTAATTTTTTTACGTTTCGTTATCGTCGAGTTTATTTGACCGTTATTAACGCAGAAAAGCAAAACATTACTTATTAAATTATGGAAATAAATTTATTATTAAATTTATTACAAAAAAAAAACTTTGTTTTGAAGGGCATTGATAAGAAGTCTGTGACAACTACAGACTGACTGCACACGTTTTTTTTGTTATCATGATAATCACGTGATTATCCTCTGCGTTATCAGCTGGGCAAACAATCAATATCGAAACTTGCGTTTAGTTTGTTTAATAACTTCTACAAAAGGAAATAAGTAATAAAATAAATCCTTTGTTTTGCGACTTCTTATTATAACTTTCGCGTTCACATGAACACATACTTATATTTGAACGGTGTTTAACGCAAAACTACCTATACACCGAGACATTTGAGTGGTCGTTTTCCCGCGGCAGAACGATTTACCTTTAGTAGTACTATCGAATATGCAAGTTATTTTTGACAAAAATGACAGAAAAATTTCGTCCTCCCATACTAATGTCGTCAGCTGATCGGACCGCAAAAATAACTTGCATGATTCGATAGTACTACTAAAGGTAAATCGTTCTGCCGCGGGAAAACAACCACTGAAATGTCTCAGTGTATACGGACGGATCATTAGTAAAACTTAGACACAACTTAAATTTTTCACAGTTTTAAACTAAACTGTAAACTTTGCTCTTTAAAGTCAATATTTCAGTTGATCAAAATGTTGAGTTGGGTCAATGTTTTACTGTCAGTGTATATAAAATAATATTTATTAAAAAAAAACTTAACACCGGCTGTGACATTTTTTTAAAACGTGTGTTGGCATTAGCAAACGAATAAAAAAGCTATTATAGTTTAGCGGTAGACAGACTGTCGTAATATGCCAGACACAATAGATACTCAATAGTTAGCAACCTCTAGTAGTCTTTGTGACAGACAAGGGGAGAGATGGATCGGTAAGCCGCCATCATAAATTATGAAATTAATATACTTTCCTAAATAACTCTAGGTAAGGCACCTACAGCTAATTCTATAATAGGATTAAATAATGTGACCTTTAACGTTAATTTTTAGTCTTTGGTAATAGTGTTTATTAAAAAGACACGATCTGTTCAGTAAATTATTAAGTACAAGGTCGAAAAGATTAAACACTTAATGTTATTGTTTTAGTGAATGTAACAGTGATTTTTGTTGATGTCGCAAAGTAAAGTAAAATAGTACTTTTATTTTTTAAATAAAAAATTGCATTTGTCTACTTAATAATTTATTTAATCGTATGGCGTATCGCTATAAATTGTAGGTTGGTTAATATTATAGGTCCACATCCAGGTCACGCAACCAGTCTATAGCTGCTAGTGTCAGGTCGTCGTAGAGTTCCCGTGGATCACCTGGGAAATGGCGCTTTGGACATCGTTCCACAATATGTTGGGTAGTCTGGACCTCAAAGCCGCAGTCACACAGCGGATTCTCTGTCCATCCCCACATGGCAGGTGTAACTTCATGAAGTTACACCTGCCATGTCCCGTGCGGATTCTATTGAGGCGGCACCAGAGTTTTCTCTGTAGGGAGAAACCTCTATGTTTTTGGGTTGGGTCTGGAAAGGTGTTGCGATGGCTGGCAGCCACCTCCATCCACTCGTTCCTCCAGGATTCTTCCAGCACGAAATCATCGGCCCTCAGTGCTTTGGCAGCTTGGCTTGTTGGTCGACGTGATATGAGTCGTTGCGGTGGCGGTTCAGTAAACTCTCGATGGGCTAGCAAATCAGGTCGTTCAAATATCTTTTGAGCTTCCCTCGCGAGAGCGCGTTTTCTTCTTAGGTGAGGTGGGGCAATGTGACTCAGCACAGGCAGCCAGTGAGTCGGTGTGGATTTGATCGTGCCAGAGATGTGCCTCATTGCAACATTTAGTCTCTTATCTACTTTGTGCACATGTGCGCTTCCGCACCATACAGGCGCACAGTATTCTGCTGCGGAATACACGAGACCAAGCGCTGTTGTTCGAAGGAGATCGGCAGATGCGCCCCACGATGTACCACTAAGTTTATGCAGGATGTTATTGCGTGTAGCTAACTTCAAGGAGGTTTTAGTGAGATGATCCCTGTAAGTAAGAGACGTATCCAGAGAAACGCCAAGGTATTACTTAATAATGATTATCATCACTACATATTATGAAGTAAAATCGCCGTTTTCCTGTGTCTGTGGCTCCGCTTCCTTCTTCTAAACCACGAAATGTATTCTTATGTGGTTTTCACTAATAGAAAGAGCGATAACTGAGGATGGCTTTTGTTTATAATTTGTAGATATTTTACACAAAATGGCTGAAATATGAAGGGCCTTACTGTCGCCTCTTAGAGAAGTATTACTTTAATCTTACTATGCGTATTTCGTATGGGAATTTGCATAGTAAGATTTAAGTAATACTGCTTTAAGAGTGATGGTAAGGCCCCTCGGATTTGTACCTTCCTGATATCGGGCCAAGACCTTTACATTTTACCACTTAGCTTCCGAAGTGTCTAAATTATTAATTTAATAAAAAAAATCTACACCATATACGTAGATATTTGTTTACTGCGCCATGTGGTACATAAAATGACTACACATACATGAAACCAAACATGCAAACACTGCAAAAATGATCTTAAAATTTACATTTACTTACTTATTATCTACAATACAAGTTTAATCTAATACTCAATAAAATAACAATTTCAAAATTAACTAATTGCAATTAAATTATATCTTTATAAAACTTTACTTCCCGACTGTACCATCAATTTTAGTCACGTTTTGTCGATTGATAATCGCTTATCGTCCGCTCTAAGTCTGCAAAGTAGATAACAGCCAGTGTGTCATATGCAGTCGAGTTGATTGGACGTGTTCACAGTCAGTCGTTGTTTAATAACAAACATCTATTGAGTGATCTTTGGCTTTAGTAATTAGGTCGGGTACCATCGCGGAAGTAAAGTTTAAAGCGTATTGTGGATGATTCACTATTTATCAACTTTTATAAACTAAACATGTTTATATGAACAGAGGTAATTGAAAAAGTATAAAAGAAAATCTTGAGCTCAAACTGTTTTATTGAAAACAAAGATATACCGTATTAAAGTGTACATGTAGGTAATTTATGACAGAGTGGACTCTTTAATAAACTTCTAATCAAATCATAAATTTTCTTATCAAAAATATCTTATTATTTGTTAAACAATTACAATATCCAAAGGGTGCAGTGTCGGCCATTTCACGATACAAAATATAAAAGTGACTTAAAATAAAAAAGTGACCAAATAAAGTGACCAAAAATAAAAATAAACAAAATGGCGGCGTCCACCTCAATTGAACAACCCACCGCTAAGTACCGCGACATAGATCAGCACCTAGAAGACTTGGAGAAGGTCAAGACCGAAGAGGAGTTAGACAAAAAGTTGGAGACCATGGATAAGATCGGCTTCTCCATCAGCAACTGGATGAAGTACATCTTCAATAGGGACACGAAGCACGAGGAGTTCAACCCGGTGTGGTTGACTGTGAGTCGAGTGGATGCAATAGATTTTTTATAATATCATCATCAAATCATGAGCCTATAAACGTCCTACTGCTGGGCACAGGCCTTCTCACATAGGGAGGATGGGCCATAACCCACCACGCACGCTCCTCCCCACCCACGAGGTCTAAGATGGGCTACATCAAACATTTAAGTAGTCGCCTTTTTAATACAGCGCGTTGGTTAAACCGAGGGACATATTAAGGGAGGACATTAGGTAGTCGATTACCGATCCGATTCATAAAATAATCTTAATTTTTTGCATAATTATTCGATTAAATAATGTTAGCATAAAAGATCACATATGATCAAATATGAAGGAAAAACGGGTCACACCAACCACGACAGCTACTTATTAAATACCATGCGCGTAAATGAGTCGAAAGCACGCGAGCCCAAGCATTACGGAAAATTTTACGAAATTTTAACATCGATTTTCTGAATTATTTTATATGCTTCGAGTAGTATTTTTTTATTTGTTTATGTTTACCCAGGCATAAACTACCATAGGATTAAACATGTCCCTCGTGTTAACTAACACGCTGTATACAAATACTTTATTCCGTTTCGGAGATTACAAAAACGATGTACTGCTTAGCACAGGCCTGCATAATACAATACATACACCACTATTATCCCCAAAGGGTTAGTCAGAGACAGAAATATCAGAGACTAGGCAATGAGGACCGCAAAAGCAGTTCACTACATAGTCCACGGCACACCAAATTACGACTGGATGTGTTCAGCATAATAGATGGTGATCGCATCGCCACTCTTTGCTTTTGGAAGTATGTGCAGCCTTTAGTCCGTTAAGCTGGAAACAAACTAACGGACGCGGCTGACGGACGCGGCTGACAGCCGCGACTGATAAGTGTGCACAGCCTTCAAACATCTAGCGCGCCAGATTTCTGTCGGACGTCCGAACGACCAAGGTTACGTCTGCGACTTACGTCCGATAGTTTGCACAACTTAATGTACATTCATTGACTAGATTACCTGCAAATCGCGGCTGTCAGCCGCGACCGTCAGCCGCGTCCGATAGTTTGTTTCCATCGCCTTTACGTCTCCCAAGGGAAGAGAGGGATTGGTAGTACTCTTTTAGTGAGCCGCTATATGCCTCTCTCTCTTTCTCGTGGACACTAGTGATATTCACAAGTGCTCAATACTCAATATTTATTGCTATCCATGTGTTACAGAAAGGTGTATTGTTGTAGTTTTTAAAGTTGCTACTTATCCTGTTAGCTTTTCCGCTTGTTGCTGTATGTTGTTCTTAGTTGTAATTCTGTTTGTGTCTAGTACGTAGCCTAATTTTCCCCGTTTGTCTCCAGATAGACGAGTACAAGTACCAAGCTGAGGAAAGCATGCAGAGCGCGTGGCGCGTGATCCAGCTGCCCAATTGGTCGGTGGAGAAGCGTGGCGCCAACGGGGACGTGGTGGAGTCCAAGAAGACGGAGCTGTATGGGAAGGTGTACAGATTCACGGTCAGTATCGTTGTCAGTCAATAAAAGTCTTACTCCTGGTCTCAGGTCTTTTTCACGCACGAACGATGGCAAATTAAGAATTAATAAGACCGAAAAAGAAAGGTTTTGGTAGAATTCTGCGTAATAGAAAGATAAACCTTGTGAAAATGTACTGTTCAGTAGAAAGCTTAGCCAGTAGAAAAAACAGCTCGCATGGTAGTAGGATTCTTCCAACGTCAGTGTATGGGAGAGCTGTTATTTTTTTCGCAATTTGCTTTGGAGTTACTCATCAGATATTTTTTAAATTGTCTTTTTTATCTTATTTTAATAATATAATTTTAAAGTAAGTATAGTTAGTTATTTAATAATAATGTATGAAAATACTAAATGTATTGTTTCCAGGGTATAGTGGAGTGTCCGCCCTATTTCCTGTTTGAAGAGTTCAAGAACAACATCACGAAGCTGCCAGAATGGAACCCCACCATACTGAAGAGCGAACTTATCAAGGTAGGTATATACATATTGTTTAAAATCAATCAAAGCCGTATGGGTGTGGTACTTTGCCTAAAAAAAGACTGGTCGGTAGAATAAAAAATGTCATGTCTGTCGGTATACGCATTCGGTTCGGTTCGGTCGGAGATTGTAATGGCGTAGCATGTCTGTGAGTTCGGTACGCTGCTTGATTCCATCGGTGGAACAGCGCCAGATCTTCATAATTGGTTAGAATAAACCCGCGAGGATTGTTCGCGTACGTACCTAGTCCGCTCGGCAGGACTCGCGCTCGCGATAGTCGCTTCGGTTCATGGCGGCACATGGCTGCATGTTAGTTCGCATGGAAAATCGGATTAAATCCTAATAATCTTTAAAGCCAACGGAGGCTACTGTGCCCTGTAACAGAATAAGGTCTGTCACACTAATTGTATATTCTTACCTACATTAAGTTCAACCTTTATTAAAAAGTTAACTAGAACTTCAAGTGATATGATATAAGTTGCTAGTTACTTGAATAATATTGTGTTTACTGCCAAGCGAGGGGCTTGTTTTAAAGCAGTTCGGTTATAATTTTATTTCTTTGTTGTGTGGAAAGAAATAATTACAATTGGATAATTTCTTATAGTATTATGGTTGTTTAAACATGTATTAGTGTTGTTTATAAGTTGGTATACCTACATAACCAATTCGGGCTTAGATAATAATTGTTTTTTTTATTTTTGTTGTTATTGTTTAAAGACCTAATTGGAGTTAGGTATAATTGTGCCCCTTATATAGGGTGTTTTATTTTGGGTTCATTAATTAATAATAATATTATTATTTTTTGGTGTGTGTTTGTAACTTGGAAGTAACATGCCGCCAACCACTATCACTGCGATTAGGGCCAGGATAGGAAGTGAGCTGCGATGGTTTGCGTCAGCTCGTGCCTTGATGAATAGACCGGATAGACAGGAGGCCTTCTTGGCACGCGCTTCGATTGTGGACGCACGTATGGAGTTAGTGCATTGGTGTATCACGGATCTCACTGAGTTGGCGGCTGATGACAATGATGTGGTGCTGTCTTTGGAGAAGGACCTGGAACAGTGCCAGCAATACGCTGATGACATAGTGCAGAGGAAGATGGTGATTTTGGATGCTCGCTCCACCGGTGGAGACAAGGGAGAGCACCCATCTTTATCTGGCATTGTGTCTCGCTTGCTAGCATCGAACTACCGGTGTTCGATGGTGACCTGAACCAGTAGGGTCGGGTTCATAAATTTATTTGACAGCCTGGTCCATGATAGGAAGGACCTCACGGCATCGTACAAGATGGCACAGCTGCGGGGGGATCTCAGGGGTGAACCTGCCAGTTACGGAGGACAGCTATCTCACGGCTCGGTGGATACTGTTCGATAGGTATCAAAATAAACGACGGTTGGTGCCCCACTAAAACGGATTTTCACTATGCCTTATGTGGCTCGGGTCTCTGAAATTCGAACAGAGATTTTGAACCCGATGAGTCGTCATCGGACAGCCACTAAGGCCTTAGCTTATTTGGGCCTGCCTATTGAGTTATTAGTGGTCATATATATTATTTTATATTGTTCTCGGTCGACTCCCAGTTGACATGCAGACCAGATTCGAACAGCAGCGTACCGGGGGCAGCGAGGGCCCTCCTACGTAGACTGAGTTGTTGTCGTTTCTGGAGAGAGAATGTAGACGGGCTGAACGACGTGACAATAGGACCACACCTCTTGGGGCCACGTGACTCTCGGACGGGTCACGTGATGTTGGGTGCCTCAAGGGTGGGTGAGCGTACGGGACCCGACTCAGCGCTTGCATGCGCTAGTGACACAGGCGGAGCTAAATCGGCGCTCGTATTGTCGGGAGCCTGGGCATGACGTCACTCGGTGCGACTGGTTCGGTGCACAACGGGTGCAAGGACGACGGATTATTATACGGCAACGGGGCTGGTGCTACATGTGCTTAGGCCCACACATGGCACAGTAGTGTTCACAAGCTGGGACTTGCAATTTTTGTGGTGGTCGGCATCATGACCTCCTCTGTCTAAATATGCCCGGGATGTCAAACCACCAGCAAGGACTTAGGGGTCCTGTACGGGAACAGCCACAGGCTGATGGAATTAGATCCCCACCAGGGGGGTCTTTGTTGCGCGCGCCTTCGGATGTGCGCAGGGGTCAGAGGCCCGCGCAAGGACGGTTGGAGGGGGACCCCCTCCCATGTTAGGCCTGGGGGGTCAACCCCAGAGGGTTCGGGACCTAACAAACAATATTATGATGAGGGGCCCGTTCGGGGGGCGCCTTATCTTGCCACTCATGCTTCTGTCCCTACGGGGAGAAGGTTTAGAAGAGGTGGGGCCATTGGAGGCGACAATCGGCCTGCAGCGGACGGGTACCATTGGACACCGACAACCTACGCTGGGATGGTTCGGTCACCACCCTGTACGCGCCCATGCTCGTGGCAGGGATCCCCACCTTCGTCGCCGCCCTCTCTCCCATCGGCTCGGCTATTCCGTCCACTGATGGAGCGCCCACGCTTGGAGCCACACTGGAGTGTTCAGGAGATTTGGGCACTCCGCGAGGACCTACATCAGGTGGGATGGTAGTCGGTCACCTAATTTTGGTGCTTGGAACCCGTTGGCGCAAGGGCGCCTCCCGCCTCGTGCCAGTAGGAAGGGAGGAGACTTGGGTCCCCAATAGGAAATTGTTGCCCAACCGCGCGTTGCTCCCGAACCAGAGACTGGTTTGCTTCCTACAGCCTCTGTTTGCGTGAAATTCTATGGGGCCAAACGGTATTTTCCGTCTCAAAAATGGTTCTGACAAATATCGTAATTCCAAAGCTTTTTTCATGGTGTTATATTCTTTGGTAAAGGAACAATCAGTAGCAATAGCTAAAAGTTTTTATCTTTAACTTTTAAGTATTTAAAATTACTCGCAAACATTATACTTCGGTATTTTCATACTTTTAAATTGCCCATTATAAAAGTTTGACTTACGTTACTTCTATGTTTTGCAAAGGAAGTATATAAATGTTGAATATTGTTAGATTGCTTAGAATCTCTAGTTTAAAAGTACGTTACGTTTTTATCAATATTATTTTTGTGTCATTTTTTATACATTTTTAAGCAACAAGGAATTTTTTATTTTCTTATATTTCGATTGGAGGTTCCGTTGTTGCCTACAGCTGCCTATGTCGAGTGAATCACTTTTTAAATTCCTTAACTATTTAGTAAAACGAGGAAATAAAAAAAACTTGCGTCATTATTGCGCCATTTTGATATAGAAGCAGAAATGTCAATGAATAGAAATAAACAAATTTTCAAAAATAATTAATTGTTCATTTTTCTATTTATTCATGTCATGTACATGACCATGATAGACGGGAAAGTTGCTCAGGTGTTAACACATACATCATCCAGTGCTAAGTGCACCGTTTGTGGTGCAACCCCGAGACAAATGAATGATCTCATTACAGTACAAGCAAGAGTTGAAAATGAAAATTCATTTAAATACGGACTTTATACCTTACACGCATGGATAAGGTGTATGGAATTGATTCTTTATATTTCCTATAATTTAGGTTTTTAAAAGTGGACTGCATCGACACCAGAGAACAAAAGAATTAAAGAGGATAAAAAGAAGCACGTGCAAGCTCGTATTCGGGAATTGCTTGGTTTACACATTGATAAACCACGTCAAGGTTCCGGTAACAGCAATGATGGAAATACGGCAAGGAGATTCTTTCAAAATTATCAATGTTCTGCAGAGATTACGGGTGTGGATGAAGGGCTAATTAAGAGATTATACTTAATGCTGCAGACCATGTCATCAGGATTTTCTATTAACGCCGAAAAATTCGATCAATATACGCTGGAGACTGCACAGTTATATGTGAGCAAATATAACTGGTACTATATGCCATCTTCAGTGCACAAAGTATTGATACATGGAGCAAAAATAATAGAACATTATGCAGTTTTGCCCCTAGGTCAATTATCTGAAGATGCTCAAGAAGCAAGGAACAAGGATTATAAAGAGTGTAGGTTGCATCACGATCGGAAGTGTTCCCGGTCGGCTACAAATTATGAAGACGTGATGCACATTTTGTTATATACATCTGATCCTTTTATATCGAGCATAAATAGACCTAGTTTTATAATAGCAAAAGAATTATTTGACGAAGCCAAAGAGTTGTTAATAATGATAACTAATGAGTAGGATAGGTATTGTAATTTATGAAAAATATACTTAATTTTTATTTTATGTCATGTAACTAGTTATAGTATTATTTATAATTCAAAAGTAAACTTAATCTAAGAAAAAAAGAGTTATTTTAAATATTCATCTTATTGTTTTTGAATGAAAAAAATATGTAATTTTATTTTTAACAAGCTATCACGAAAAAAATATTTATTTAACAGTGATAATATTTTATTTTTCTATTAGCATACATATTCAGGAATACGTGTACAAAATTTCAATCCAAAATGTCGAGAAACAAAAAAGTTATAGATTTTTGAGACAGTTAAGACCGTTTGGCCCCATAGTGCGTCGTACGGTTCTTAGTGTCGTGTTTCGGAGCGGAAATATGGACTCTTTGACGTCACTAATATCATTAGACTTGACATTTTATCTATGAGTACTATTTGTACGTTAAATCTACTCTGAAATCGAATCCAAGATAAAAAACTAAAATTTATTATATTTATTATTTAGGCTATTAACTCATCGAACGATTTAGTCCTCGGACCAAATATCACAATGGACAGAGTCTTTGGATTTTTAGCATGTCCGTCTTTTGTTAGTGTGCAGCTTTCTATCTGTACATGTGTGCGTGACTAAGGATGTAACTAGCATATCGATATAATCACTTTAATGTAGTGTGTACCTAGTTCGTTATTATAATTGGGGGTTAAAGTTACTCACGTTCGTAGGTTTACCCTTTAGACCCTACACGTGACCCCTGGGTGGTGCTAAATGAGTGACACTGACTGAGTGGTAGAGCCACGCTGCGTTGCAGCACGCATTGGGCCGGCTCGCCCGGCGTAATACCACCCTCTCACTGAGGGTGTTACCGGACCTATCGATCGATCGTCGATTGGCGGCATCGATCAACGTCGATCGAAGTTGATCGACTGGTCTGGTTGCTTTAATCGATCGACGGTTACTATTTGACTAACCAATCGATCGAAGACGGTCTGTCGACGTTGATCGCCTTTAGCTTATTTTTTACAACAGTTATCAGTATTTAGATTTTGGCGGACACTTTTAGACAAGTAACCAATAATAAAAAGATCTTTTTGGACATTAATATTGAGTATCATTTCTTTTATTATGGATTGGGTATTGAGAGTTCAGTGCATACAGCCATTGAATTAAAGGTTTGTGACTAAAATATTTATGTACAAACAAACCTAATAATATTATGCACGCATGGCTGACTCGATATACTTAGTACCAAATACTCCAAGCATCGATAGAATACGATACATCGCATTTTCGGCTTAAGATTCTTTTGCTTTTTCAATTAGGAGAATTTTACTTATCTGCGGTATTGTGTCACTCACTGACTGACGTTCACGAAGATGTAGGGAATACTGGAGGCCAAACTCAGTACTTTAAGTTGAAGCCCAGTAGCTTTAACCTCTATTGACCTTTCGTTGGACTCCTGGGTGGCCATCTCATAAATCTTAATTTGCCCGTGTTTCATAAAAGTTAGGTACCTACCTACTGCTAATGTTACCTAATATTATTTGACTTATTAAATAATAATATTAGTTTGTTGAATTGTTTGGTACTACGTATTAGAGGAGCTATCCCAAGCAAAAGTCTTGTTCTATTTTTTAAAAGTTAATACAAAAGTGCGCTGCAGTACCTATAGTCTCACATCTTTACTGGAACTCAAGTGGTTTGAGGGGAATATCATTCAGCATTAAACGTTATGAACGTTTTAGCATCACTCATCATTATCATAAGTTTAAGCATAATCAATGAACTGTAATAATACGACTGAAGAACTAGTATCCATGGTCAAGAAAAAAAAGTTGATGTTCTGGACTTCTTGGCGGGAAAGTGAAGCGTCATGTCTGCAGTTTTGTTTTATTTTCTTTATTCTGTGTTTTGTCGAATATTAATGTAAAATTATGATGGATTATTTAAGTGTTAATGAACGTGCATGAGTGTTGGCAAATAAAACAAAACAGTGAAACATCACTTCTCAAAATTCTATAACTAAACATAACCTAAAAATAATTATAAGGTTTCCTGATATTTATATTCTCAGGAGTGTCCGTCAAAAATCTTTGTTTTTACCGTCATTTACCTTCAATTTCGAACCTAGAAAAGAATATTTCATAATTGTTGGTTCGTAGGCTAACAATGTATGGGCGCAAAACATTGTCCTTTGAACTACGACTGTAAAAATGTTACTGTAAAAAAAAGATTTTTCAAAATGTATGGAACAGAACCTTGAATATTTTGTAGGTTCCCAGTTATCACGTCTAATAGCTTTAACCCATTCACGTCTTATTTTCGGGTATTTTGGGGACCGAAAAGAATAATAAAAAGAATATTAGTAATATCGATAAAGCTTCGATACACAAATACGTACATCACTAATCATTATGCCAAAAACAAAGCCTTTAAATTACATTTAATTAAGGTTTTTAACCGGATTCTTATGAATAATGTACGATATAGTATGATTTAGAATTAGCAAAATTAATGCTTTGCCGTTTTTATTATTAAAAACTCATAGTAAAGCATACATATTATGAGAAATCACTAACGTATGAAATGATAATTCCTGGTCTTTCACACCTCCTTTTGTTGTTCTTGACGAACAATAAACAGCTGAACAAGACATTATGTCAATTGTATATTACACAAATAACACAAACACTAAGATTTCTTAATATTTCACTATTATTTCGCACAATCCGGCAATGTTTTGACCGAGCAGTCGGTCATGAAATGACACGTCTGCCAAACGTACATTCACTATCTCTTTTACTCATATCACACTACAGTCATACAGACAGAGATACAAATACTTTACTTTGATACACGTATGTAAAAGCGGCAACGTCGTAAGACTCTGTCCATGTAATATTTGGTCCGAGATTTAGTCACACGGTTTGTGACTCGAAACTCGATCTCTCGCGCGCTTTGGTAACACCAATGGGCGATTTTCTGACAGCCCAAATTAAAAAGTAAAAATTAGTTCAAAAACACTCGATAGATGTCGTTTTATGAAAGCTGGGCTACTTATGGGCTGTAATAAATTCTACACTTTTACTTGTCTACCAAAAGAATAAAAAAATAGTATTTACTTACCTATTTATATTCAGGACATCCAGAACCTATTTCTATTTTGAAATAGAATAAATATTACGCAGCCATACACGTGCTCTTCATGAACCCGCCTTTTACTAAGCGCCATACTAATCTATGCTAAGCGCCATCTATGAAGTCATTTACGAACCAATTTCTTTTTTTTTTTTGATCTCGGAAAATCGCCCATTGTGATCGTAGCACAGCGCGCCACTCGTTCAAATTTTAGCGGTCTGATTGGCACTAGCGGTGTTTCCGTTAAGCTTAAAATATTCTTTGGTTCGTATGGAGTAACTTTTATTTAGGAACCATTAATTTGACAACGACTCGGAACGGAAGTCAGAAAAATTATAGAAAAAAGTCGAACGTTTTTTTTTGTCAGTTGTTGCGTCATTCATTTTGTAGTTGGTTTAGGTGTATATTGTTCAAAATGAATTCTCGACGAAAACGGCGAGTAATCTTAAATAAAGTATATATTTAATTACATTACACTTATGGATAAATCATACATGAATTACGTAATTAGGTTATTTCTGAAGACTAACCAAAAAAAAATTGTGATATAGTGGGGCACTGGAGGGCCTTTTTTTCTTTTGTACGTATCGATCGCTCGATGGGTTAAACAACCACTACAATTAAATAAAACCTTAAGTAAAAAATGGTACGCAAAAATTATATGCTGCAGGCAGATAGGTACATAGCTGCAAATAAATAGAAATTCGTAACTTTTTACTTGGTCATTTCAATTTCATTGTTTTAATATTCCCTAGTTTGTTATTAAATCTGGTGAATTATTATGAAAACCTGTAATTTGTAAAATTATATTCCATTAATTAAGCAATTTCCTTAATTAAATCATCTCAATATCTTTTTCTCAATTTCCCCGGTTGTAACCGGCATTCTCAAACAATGGTAACACACACCGCATGCGTCAATATAGCGGATGTCAATTTCTAATTTAGAAAGAGAGGGGGGGGGACCTACGTACTATTATGTATTCTATGCTACGGAGCGAGATAGAATGCAGTCAAGGTCAATTTTTTTTGCTTCAAGTAGGTGGATGGCCTCCAGTTTTCTCTACAACTTTATGATTATCATACATACATACGAACGGATACATACGTAGGCTCACTAAAATTTATTTATCATATATCGTATTAATCTTTTTAGGAGATAGCCCCCGGCATCGACCTCTCCTACCAAGTGACAGCGGGGGGAGGTCGGGGCATAATAGCCCCGCGCGACTTCGTGATACTGCGGCGGGCGGCCATGCTGGCCCGCGACGGGGCGGTGGTGGAGGCCGACCCCCACGCCTACATCAGCAGCGGGGTTAGCGTGCAGGTGCCGGGGTACCCGCATCATAGGGATATGGTCAGGTGAGATGGTTGTCATCATCAGTGATAGGAATAGGCAGACTGTATAATTACTTAAAATTCTTGACGGGACATAACATGGAGCTGTAATACCACCAAATTTTATACCGGTATTTTGTATATACTGGTATTACCCGAAAACTCCAATTCTTTTTCTATTCAGTACCAATGTAGTGGTTGGAAGTGTTTAAAACGATACTTCATTTATTTATAACTAGCTGACCTGACAGACGTTGTCCTGTCTTAAGAATATTTAATTCGAAAAAAAAACTATTTTTTTTCTTAAGAACCTTCTTCTGACAATAACAAACACAGCAAAAAATAATTAGTGAAATCGGTCCAGCCGTTCATGCGTGATGGCGTGACCAAGGGAAATAGGGATTCATTTTTATATAATAGATAGTAATAGTTAAAATTGTTAAAAGCATTGTAAATTGTGAATAGTCGTAAATCCATGTATATAAGTATGTATGTTACATTCAACCACTGGTACTGAGTAGAATAAGCCCCTTCGTACACAAGGCTACGCAAATCTTCGATACTCAAAGATTTTAGTCTCCAAGCGAATACCGCCATACAAATGGAGTCGCGGTACAAATGTCGGCGACGCGACTCGTGTACGAACCTCAATGGATTTGTATGGCGGTAGTCGCTTGGAGACTGAAATCGTCGAGTATCGCAGATTTGCGTAGCCTTGTGTACGAAGGGGCTAAGCCCCGGAATAAATCCCCCTAAATCCCCGAGTTTTCGGAAAAAAGGTACCGATACTATATACAAAACACCGGTATCAAATTTGGTGGTATTACAGCTCCATGTTATCCCGTCAAGAATTTTAGGAAAATACATTCTGCATATTCCTATCACTGGTCATCATACACACACATTCATACATACATGTACCCACGCACGCACGCACACACGCACATTTAAATTTGATCATTTAAATTATTACAATTAATATTATTAATAGTTATATAAGATTGGAATAAAACCAATTAATTAAACGATATTGTTAACGCCTTTTTGTACGCTTAGTTAGCGATAAACATTTTGTTGTTTTGTGTTTAATAAAATGTTTGTACACTTGGTTAGCAATAAACATTTTGTAATTATATTAATTGAGCGAGGTGCTCGATGGCGCAGCGGCTAGCGCGTTCGACTTGCGATCTTGCCCGCTAACCAACTTTCGCTATGCTGGATGGGTGATCAAAAACATCTCGAGCTCAAGACACGTTGAGCCGTTGGCCCCGGTTGTTGTCGTAGAATAGAATAGTATAGAATAATTCTATTTGCTAACAATATTTTTGGTTACAATAAGCTGGTCATATTTTTATAGGTTCAAATATTCTGCCATGTAGACATGACAGATGACAGTCGTTAAAACCCACCAACCCGTATTGGGCCAGCGTGGTGGGTTATGGCCCAATATCCCCACGTTTGGCCTGTGCCCAGCAGTGGGACGTTTATAGGCTGACGATGATGATGATGAGTTGTATTAATTAAATGTTTATTATTGTGTTTCGCAGAGGTCACAACAAGGTGGGATGTTGGCTGATGAAGCCGATCAAGGCGAAGACACCTGGCGGCAAGATAGAGCAACATACCACGTTCCAGTGGCTCATGTGCTGCGACCTCAAAGGTGGGTTACGTATATACACACATACATACATACATACACACATCACGGCCGCTTCCCGGAGGGGTAGGCAGAGACCACAGCTTTGCATTCGCTACGATCCTGACTAGAGATGGGCGTTGGGTAAATAAATATCTCCTGGGTAAATACCGGGGTAAATTCCCAAATGTTTTAAAGCACTCCTAACTAACTAATAACTCGGTAAAAATAAAGTGACGTCACTCTAAATCCAATATGGCGGACTTCTAAATCTTGAAACTCAATTTTGAAGCAGAATCTTCAACGGATTGAGCTGAAATTTTGTATACTCGTTCAGTTTGGATGACAATGCATGGTTAATTGTGTCACGTCATTCTAAATTCAAATAAAATTTCCTTTAAAAACGAACTTAAAACCTGGCTGTCACAAAAAAGCTATTATATTTTAAGTGAATTTAAAAAAAAATCAACCTTATGTTTTGTCTGTATAAACAGACAAAACATAAGGTTGTTTTTTTTTTGTATTGTATAGTTTAGTTCACATTGTTATTTATTATTGTATGTCCGAAACGGATAAAACTGTTGCTCTTATTCTATTTTATACAGGGACCGGAAAACCCCTTTTTTTGGTTAAGCCGATTTTTAGGGAAACCCCATCAAAAGGTTACCGAGCGATAGGGTTTCCCTATTGATAGGCTTAGTCTTTCGTAGCGGTAACTTTTTTGAATAAAGTTAACTGCTTCCAATGCACTTACCAAATCAAATAGGGTATTTGTAACGGTAATTTCAAGCGCTTATCAAATAATAAGGTTACCCTATTGACTCCTATCTCGTTTTCGCGTACGCGCCGCCACTAGATAAATCCGGTTTACGCTCGCTCGGCCAGTGGACGAACGGAGGGCCTGCACTGCACAAAGCATGTCATTTGTTTTGTGCTCCTGTATATTTCTTATGAAATTGTTTTAATAGTTTATTCCATAAACTGTAAATAGTTATAAAAGTGTAAATACTTGGTTCTGGACTTGTAAAATGGTGGTTAACTATTACAGTTTGTATGAATAATACTTATTTCTCTATGATATTACTATACAAGCTTTTTATTTAACTTGCAATGCATGTTTGTTCTGGTGAAATCTTGCAACTTAATTTTGATCCACTTTCCGGTTACCGATTGAGTTGAAATTTGCATACATGTGTAAATCGCGTGACAATGCAATATTATGATGACATGGCGCTATGGAAGCTGGAAGCTGGAAGGTGGCAATAGGAACTTTGCAATGAAACAACACAATCTCATCGAGTTTGGGCTCGTTTCAATCGTCTTGACGAGTAGTTTGTCTTTCAATGGTAACCAGGGTTTGATGATGGAGCTGGAAGGTGGTAATAGAAACTCTGTAATGAAACAACGCAACCCCATCGAGTTTCGGCTCGTTTGATTCGTCTTAACGAGTACTTTGTTTTTAGATTGTTGGTAACCATCTAAATACAAAGTACCGTTTGTATGAATAATACTTATTTGTCTATGATATTACTATACAAGCTTTTTATTTAACTTACAATGCATGTTTGTTCGGGTGAAATCTTGCAACTTAATTTTGATCCACTTTTCGGTTACCGATTGAGTTGAAATTTTGCATACATGTGTAAATTGCGTGACAATGCAATATTATGATGACATGGCGCTATGGAAGCTGGAAGCTGGAAGGTGGTAATAGGAACTTTGCAATGTAACAACACAATCTCATCGAGTTTGAGCTCATTTGAATCGTCTTGACGAGTAGTTTGTCTCTCAATGGTAACCAAGGTCTGATGATGGAGCTGGAATGTGGTCCTAGAAACTCAGTATAGAAATGACGCAACCCCATCGAGTCTCGGCTCGTTTGATTCGTCTTGACAAGTACTTTAGTGCTAAATGGTAACCAGGGTCTGATGATGGAGCTGCAAGATGGCCATGGAACTCAGTAATTAAACGACATAACTCCATCGATTATGGGCTCGTTTGATTCGTCTTGACGAGTACTTTGGTCCTAGATGGTAACCAGGGTCTGATGATGGAGCTGCAAGATGGCCATGAAACTCAGTAATTAAACAACATAACCCCATCGAGTATGGGCTCGTTTAATTCATCTTGACTAGTACTTTAATGCTATATGGTAACCAGGGTCTGATGATGGAGCTGGAAGGTGGCTATAGGAACGAACCATTAAGACGAACAAACGAAAAGTTTGATTCGTCTTAATGGGTGGACCGTTTTGATGGAAGGTGAGTGGTGGTTCGATGGATGTGAACAAATATTGGATACACGTTCAGTGAGATCAACAACAAATAAAAAATAAATTAAAAGTAAAAAATCTTTTATTTTAATGCGCTAAAAAGAAAAAATAAACTTTTACTAATAAAAATCTAATAAAAGTTTGTTTATTTTATTTTTTTCTTTTTTGAACCCCTACTAAAATAAGTAAGAATTTTCGTATGCTCCCTAGAAGCTTTGTCTCTGTTCTGTTTCTTTTCTCATGTGCTGTTGTTTTATGTTTTTTTTTTTTAAATTATTGACTCGTCATAGTGACTGCATCATGCCTGATGGTAAGCAGCCAATGCAGTCCAAAATAATGAGAGCGCTCCCCACCGTAAAATAAGCACGGTAACAAGCGCACTTATTGTATTTTTTGGTACGAGTACTGATAGTCTGCACAGTATGATGGTGGTTCCTAAGACCAGCACGTGTAGTCCGGGAGAGATACTCTCTGCAGTAATCTCGGTAGAAGACACTGAGACGAGCAATGTCTCTACGCAGCTGGAGATTCTCAAGATACGCTGTAACCTCAGTATCTCCAATAATGCGTACCGCTCGCCTTTGCAGTTTATCAAGTGCATCGAGGAGGTATTTAGCGGAGCCGTCCCATAATAGGTGGGAACAATACACCATACTCGATCGCACCTGAGTCTTGTACAGCGATCAATATGTGTACGATCGAGAGCCAGGTTCAGTTTGGCAACCACTTCTTGCCTTTTCACAACGATATCGGCATGCTTTGCCGCAGGATGTCCAAAGTATCGCTCATGCACCGTACCGTCATCCGCATAACAATGAATATTGCCCAAGGACAACAATGTTATTAATATGCAAAAGAAATAGAGTAGATGAGAGCACAGAACCCTGCGGCACTCATGCATTAACCTTGTAAAACGCGGAGGAACTACCCTCACAAAGGACACGAATCCTCCGCTCCACTAGAAAGTCTGCAACCCAGGCGCACAAACGGAGCAGCACACCAAAGGCTGGCTTTAAAAAGAAGGGATTGATGCCACACTCTATCGAATGCTTTGGCGATATCAAAGCAAATTGCCAGGTATTTGCCATGCTTGTCCGTCGCTTCACCCCACGCGTGAGTAACGTACGCTAGAAGATCACTCGTTGATCGCTTGCATATTCCAAAATCCAGACAAACTAAAGAGCCGGACAGAGTCCGGACTAGAGTCTTAAAAGTGCGGACATTTCGGGTATAATCCGGACGGATGGTAACCGTAGTCGGGGAAGGCCGGACGTGACGTCAGACGGCCCTGCATGGCTGATACAGGCAAAGTAATCAAGTTTGCTACTCTTATGTTGTAAGGCTTGGAAGAACGGTCAAGTTGCCTTGGCTTAATGTCCGGACTTTTTGTGGGGACTTATTAAGTTTTCAATTAATAACGTGGTTTTTTATTTGTCTTAGACCCCGGTGGGTTGACCAGACCATAAAACTGAACAACTTTTTCCAAGAAATAGGCCACAACACGAGATATTATTTTTACTTTTCCATACAAACCTTGCTCGGTCAATAGAGACTTTGAAAGAATAAAAACCACATAGTATATAGGTAGGTGCCTTAATAATGTACAATTGTATGATCTCACCAACCCGCATTAGGCCAGCGTGGCGGGTTATGGCCCAATTTCCCCACGTTCTATTGTCTACGTGGGAGGCCTGTGCCCAGCAGTGGGACGTTAGTAAGCTGATGATGCTGTTGTTAGAGCTGCCATAGGGTTACCATCCATTATTTATTTATCATATACCATGGATTTATCCGGACAAAAAACAACAAAAAAATAAAAGAAAAAAATACTTTTTAAAACCAAGCTTGTTGTTATAAGATCTAAAAATTTAAAAATAATAATTTAATCCTGATAAAAAAAAATATCATTATAATAGGTATACCTACATTGCAACCTTTAACGGTAATTAACCATATTCGTCTACGTCACAATAATCATATATCGTAAGTAGGTACATACCTATTAGACATTTTTATTAAACCATAAAACTTTACACCTTGTAATTAATTTTTGCGTTTTTATCACATACCCAATTTTTTATAAATAAAAGCGTAAGAATTACATTGTGATGGAACATCAAAGAACATTTAGCATTATTACACCGTCATAATTATTTTTGCAATCACAATGTAACACTCTTTTATTTATAAAACATTGGGTAAGTATGTGATAAAAACGCAAAGTTTTAATACAAAGTGTAATGTATTAAAGTTAAATAAAAATGTCTAATAGTGTACCTACTTACGATATTTGGTTATTGTGACGTACAAGGTGTAATGTATTAAAGTTAAATAAAAATGTCTAATAGTGTACCTACTTAAGATATTTGATTATTGTGACGTAGACGAATATGGTAAATTACCGTTGAAGGTTGCAATGTAGGTATACCTATTATAATGATATTTTTCTTATCTGGATTAAATTAATATTTTTAAATTTTTAGTTCTTTTTATCATCAAGAACATGAAAAAAGCTTGTTTTAAAAAGTTTTTTTTTTAAATTTTTACTTTTTAGTATTGTTTTGTATTTTAATACCTTTACATATCAATAAAAAATAGTCCACCCATTAAGACGAATCAAAACTCGACGCGGTTGTGTCGCTTAATTACTGAGTTCCTATGGCCACCTTCCAGCCCATCATCAGACCCTCGTTATCATCTAGCACCAAAGTACTCGTCAAGACGAATCAAACGAGCCCATGCTCGATGCGGTTATGTCGTTTAATTACTGAGTTCCTATGGCCATCTTCCAGCTCTATCATCAGACCCTGGTTACCATCTAGCACCAAAGTACTCGTCAAGACGAATCAAACAAGCCGAGACTCGATGGGGTTTCGTCGTTTCTTAACTGAGTTCCTATGACCACCTTCCAGCTCCATCATTAGACCCTGGTTATCATTGAAAGACAATCTACTCGTCAAGACGATTCAAACGAGCCCAAACTCGATGAGGTTGTGTCGTTTCATTGCGAAGTCTCTATGGCCACCTTCCAGTTCCATCATCAGATCAGCACCATGTCATCATAATATTGCATTGTCACGCGATTTACACATGCATGCAAAATTTCAACTCAATCAGTAACCGGGAAGTAGATAGAATTTAATTTGCTAGATTTGATGACAAACGGACAGGTGAAACTAAATAAAATCTTGTAAAAATCTAACAAGCTGCATTGCAAGCACCGCGCGACAGGTCTTAACGGAAAATTAACTTTAGTGTGAATAACTTATTTACGAGTAAGCGATATTTTGCAGCACGCTCGCCGCGAGGGGGCCTCTGTTGAAAGCTACACACGTAAATAGTTATGCAATAATAAGTCTAATGCATTGCACGTAGAAGCTTGAATCGCTTGTGCGCGTTAAACCCCTTTTTATAGGGTTAGCTTCAACAGGGTTTTTGGATGCGGTTAGTGCTTACCCTAATTAACTGTATCAATTTGGTTATCCTTTCGATGCGGTAAGTCGACGATATGCTAACCGTATTGATAGGGTTAGTGAAAACAAGTCTATGAATTACCCAATCAAAAACCCCTTATTTGGTAAGCGGTTCCGGTCCTTGATTTTATAAGACCTTAATGTACACAGTTTACACTTAGATTAAAACAAAAAGGGAAGATACGGCATGCTCCTACTTGTAGTCATTTAAAATATAGTCCTACTCAACTACATAAGCAAACACTCACACACGCACACCTATAAAGTGTAAATCGAGCGAGCGAGACAAAGCGGTAAGTTTCAACGTCAGCGCGAGGGAGTCAGCGAGTAGCGCGTTGACGTGTCGGTCGCTTCGCAACAGACGAGTACGTACGACCGATTCCGACGCCACTGCGGAGTAGCGTCTTTCTCTTTTTCACATAGTAGAATATCCGCAATAGTGCGATGTAGTCTGTTCGCTCGCCAAATTGTGACTGAAGTGAAATTGTGCCTTTAGGCCTAATTTTGGCGGCTCACTCACGACACGCTAATGCCGTATCTTCCCTTTTTGTTTTAATCTAAGAGTTTACACAATAAATATTTTCTATTCTTTTCATAAATAATATTTTCTCTTTCCAACAGGTAAAATTCCTCAGTTCGTTCTCGACGCCGCCTTTGCATCTGTGATGTTAGACTACATTGTGCACGTGAGAAAGTTCGCCGCCGAGGCGAAGGCGCAGGGTCGATTCTAGGCGGTGACACGCAATAGCAAATGCTAAGCCACCCTACGGATGGTATGAAAACAGATGGGTGACCAATTTGTAAGGTGACATATACGTAGTTCACACGTAAATGTGTAGCGCTTTTTTGCGGGCTGGATTAACCTGCGGCAATAGGTAATGTTAAGCAACTGCAGCTGTGGTCTGGAAAATGATGGGCGTCCAATTTGTAAGACTATTTAGTGCACATGTTAGTTTAAAGCTTAGTTTATAGCGCAGGGTCGATTCTAAGCTATGCCATAATGTGCAATTGTAAATGTTAAGTTACTCTAAAGATTGTCTAATAAAGGATGGGTGACTAGATTGTTGTAAGTAAAAGTTCAGTGCACTTGTAAATTAATATGAAATCAAAAGCTCAACAATTAAATAAAGTTTTTAATTACCTATCTTTAATCGGTAAAAACTCAATATAAAATAATCAATTTTTTATAAATAATTTTTAAACGCATTTTTGTAGCATAGCTTTGCACAGTGGGGGCATAGTCAAAATGGAGGGAAAAGAATGAATAATATGGTTTAATTTAATGACATAATTTACTTCATGTAAGTATTTGTTTTACAATGTCACTTGTAAATAGTTTGTAAATTGGAAATTTAAGTACAGTCGATGAAGTTCCCGGTCGATCATTTTCCAAAGTATGTACATAGGTAAATAAAATCAAAGATTTTCTCTACATTACCTACATGGCCTTCTTGCATTTGGAAGTCAGAATAGAATTTATTTTAACCAAACCAAATAATCAAAAATATTTTCACGGTAAAATAAGCTGTATTCCGAAAAGGTTTGATCACATATATAGATTTACATAGATAACGAGATAGATTTACAAGTATCACGGTTTGTATTGAAACCAAGCGTGCCGATATTTAACACCTCCAGTAACGTCACAGCCGACGTAACGTTCCTGCCCTGCCTTTGGGTGCTAGAAGTTTTTGGGCTATATTGCAGTTAATTATCACGCAACGCGCCATTTTTTTAGTTTAGTTTTATTTTATTTCGCGCGGTCTGAAGTTAGCGTCGACCAACCCCGACGCTTGGTAGGGGTTTTCGGACACGCGAAGTACCATGCATTTGCGTTATCTATATAAATCAATATCTGTGGGTTTGATCCTGTTATAAATTGTATTCTTGAAATGCACTCTTATCGTTGACGATAAGGTTCATTTTTCTTTAACGCCAAGATATTTTTGATTATCAACAATTTGAGCTTACCATGCACACACACGCCTGCACGTCAACCTATCCAAACTAACAAATTTTAATCGTCAATATTAAACCTAAAGTAAAGTTCAAAATGTATTGAAGATATTTAGACAGTTTGTGGTAGGTTGATTACTAGCGTCTGCAGTCACCATGTCATGATGTTATTAGCTTTAATTTAAATATATAAATAAAAATCAATGTTTGTATGTTTGTCCTTTATAAGTTCCGAAACCAATGATCGGATTGTGATGAAACTTTGGTAGGGTGTTCTGGGGACGCCCGTGTGGGTTTCTGGCGCAGAATAACTATTTTACCCCCGCGGGGGTAATTACCCCGGCTATTTGACAGTTGTAACAATAAAATATGAAATATGTCGGAAATGGTAGTTTATGATTTAACGATAATTATCCAATAGTTTTTTTATTAAAATAAATGTAAATATTTTATTTTTACAAAATAAATTTATTTTTTATCTGTGGATTACAAGATCCAAAACACGGGCGGCCATAATTGAGCTTTATCTGACGTCACATTTCACAAAGTTATCAAAAACAATCTATCAGGATTCAAGATAAATTTCTATATTCATTGAAATGTGACGTTACAAAGCAATATGTCACGTTACCAACCGTCTAATAGTCCGTTAATTCCGTTAATGAATAAAGAAACATATGTTTTTTTTTTCAATTAAATAAAGCTTTTTCGAGAAAGAAATATTGTACGAGGTATAAAATAAGCATTTGTAATTTTTAAAATACTTTTTTTGAAAACTGTCAAGTAGCCAATCTGCTAAGGTTTGTGATGACCAACCCGCATTTAGCATCGTGGCCTATGTCCATCGATTGTAGCAATGACTTGATTTCGATGTTCCATTGCCCAGCTCTATACTTAGAGGCTAGTGATTATAATTTATTCTGATGGGTTGAATATTGAGCTTTGACTTCAAGCAATTAAGTCGAATTTGTCACAAGCAATACATATTTTAATATGATATCTTTGTAATGCCTGTTTATATTATGCCAATATTATCAGTTTTTTTAAATTAAGATAAAAAGAATATCTCTACTACAGTTAATATTTTATGGTGGCTATTTCTTTTTTTGGGTCTTTATTTTTTTTTAATGTTGGAATTATGGTAAATTGAATTATGTTAACTATTGTTAGAATTAGTACCAAAATGTGAGTACATAACATGCAGGTTTCCAAATCAAATATCACATTGAGAATTTCTTTTATTGTAAATTGAAAGTTGCAACATAGTTAGCTAAAAATTACTAGACGTTTAAAAAAAGAACTTTACTGTTTTGGGATTAAAGTATGATTTCACCTAGCAATGTCATCATTTTTGATTCAATCAAAAGAAGACTACGTTTTTTATTTCACTTAAATTACAGTTCATAGTTTATTTTGACTATCATTCTTATTTTACCTACTACTGCATTTTGTTATTAAAAAGCGGATTCACCTAAAACACCTAAAACGAAACGTTAAAAAAAAATCTACTTCAGCTGGGAAAAAAACCCAATTGCGGTAGTAATTTTTTTCGAGTTGATTTGAGCGTTATTATCGCAAAAGAATATATTTTATTTACTAAATATTATATATAATATAGGTATTTACTTTTATTAAGTAACTTGAGTTATACTGGATTTAAATTATTTTAATTTCCAATGTTTAGCTATTGAACTATTTGTCAAATCGCGGGGCAATCAGGAAAGTCGAGCTAATGCCCTAGGTACCTAAACTTTCTCAACTTTTTTTTGTTTTATATCGAACTGAATGAATGACAGTCTCAGTAGGAATTGATTGTAATTTTTCTCTCACCAATCGCATGCATTTTTTATACATATAAAATATAAATAGTAAGTTAAAATAGTAGTACCTAATAAATAAGATAAGATTGTGTATTTTTTATATATATAATTATGTAGCCTTATTGTAAATACAAATTATAAGCCAGTCCTTTGTTACTATGTAAACATTAACTTTAATTTGATAATGAAATATATTGAAATACTAAAATGTGTTTTTGTGACTACCTAGCTAAAAGACAGAGACCGTAACCGTGTTGCGTAGCGGTGAAAGAATACTACCACCCCCTCTCTTCCCTTGGGTGTCGTAAAGGTAACTAACGGACTAAATACAGTACATACATCCAACAGCATAGAGCGGCGATGGGCTTACCACCTTCATGCTGAGCACATGTGCAGTCGCTATTTGGTGAAAAGGACTATAGTAGAGGACTGCTTTTGCTTGTCTCATTGCCTATTCTCTGACTAACCCTTCGGGGATAATAGTCGTGATGATTTGTATGCATGTATATAGTTACTTAAGAATACTATTACATATTAGGACATTCTTGAGTGACGATTGATGATGACATGATTGAGTATCATTTTGTCGCGCGTCATCGTCGAACTTCGCGGAGCTTGCTGACCCGCTTGCGTAGCGTTTTAAATCATCGCTCTGTCTCGCTTGTGTACGTTACCACAGCAGGAGAGTAGCTCCTAGAGTGTTACGAATGATCCGAATGGAACGCATAATTAGTGCGTAAACTGCTGTGCATGTGCGCCGCACTAAAAAATTAGTGCTTGTTGTCATTTTGGGGATAAAACGAAAAAAACGATTCCTGCTGCAGTAAGTTCCAGCAGGAAAATTCTAAACAAATGATCGAAGAGAGGAAATTTGTGCATGGGCAGAGAGCTTACTTTAGTGCAAAAATGTGCGCCGAAAATAAAATACATGCTTCTATAAGTTTTCGAGATATTGCATTTCCTGCTAGAGTAATCGAATCGTATATCTCTAGATAAAGCCATTGTTTGCACTGTAGAAAAAACATACACGAGTAGCTCTACATTTGTGCGTATTAGTGACAGAATTAGATTTACGAAAATATTCACTTTCAAGTAATCGCGTTTGTTTTAAAATCCGAAATAAATTCGCAGCGCGTTAACGAGAAAACCTATAAGCTCACTGAAAACTGTATTCGATCCTTCTTGACACATATAATAACCACAAAAAGTTTCAAAAGTGTGCGTACATGCGTTATTGAATAATATTACTAAAAGTCAAAACGACGGTGTCATAACTTTGACGTCAACATACAAGAAACTGGTACAAGCCATGATGAGCGGGTTTAAACCAAAAATTAGTGCGTTTAGTCAAATAACACAGTGAACATTTTCAGCTTGGAATGTTTTGCATATAAATAGATATAAACAAAAACTGAAACATGTAAACAACGGCTGGTTATCCGATCAAATTCGAATGACTACAAAAAAGCGACGGATTCGTACATCAATGACCTTCTTAACTTTCTTCATGAACCGGTTAAAAAGTTTTGTGCCTAAGTACACTGAAATACAAAACAACAAGTAAAAAAAACTTGTAATTGGATTATATTCTACTAGCTGTTTCCGTGACCATGCAGAATTATTCAATAACGCATGTATGTATACTTTTGTATTTTTTTATGGTTGTTAAATGTGTGAAGAAGAATCGAATACAGTTTTCAGTGAGCTTATACGTTTTCTCGTTAAGGCGTGATTACTTGAAATTTATGAATATTTTCGTATAGGTACTAATTCTGTCACTAATACGCACAAATCAAGAGCTACTCGTGTATGTTTATTTTACAGGCGCACATACAATGGCTTTATTTAGATATACACGATTCTGCAAAACGTTACTCTAGCAGGAAATGCAATATCTCGAAAACTTAAAGAAGCACATATTTTATTTTCGGCGCACATTTTTGCACTAATGTAAGCTCTCTGCCCATGTACACTTTTTCTCTCTCCGATCATTCGTTTAGACTTTTCCTGCTTTAACAACGTTACTGCAGCAGGAATCGTTTTTTTCGTTGTTCCCCAAAATGACAACACGCACTAATTTTTTATGCGGCGCACATGCCCAGCAGATTACGCACTAAATATACGTTACACTCATACCACTCTAGGAGCTACTTTCCTGCTGTGGTAACGTACACCGCTCGCTCGAATGACACTAGCTGTCACATACGTATCTAGTTAAGTAGTTTATGATGATGGAAGCGCACTTCACCTGGATTCAACTACTGAGGAACTGGCTATTTTATCTCTAACTGTCGGAACTCAAAAATGCTATGTACTAACATTGAAGTTATGGCAATATAGGATAAAATGTTTACTAGAAAAATATCTATAAGTAAAGCATTGTGAATGCAACATTGAAATAATAAAGATATGGCAAAATAATTGTATAAGATGGCTGTAGCTAGCCAGGCGGACTTAAAACTAGCCCCACCACTAACGAAACTGTGTACAAACATGATTTCCCGGCTGGATTTTTTTTAATCCTTAGATAAAAGTTATGCATCTGATAAAGTATGACGCGAAAAACCTAAAAATGTCACTTGTAAAAGAAGAAAAGACGTGATTTGACAATACATTAATCGTGTGTGTGGGGTCCTTCAGATTGGCGATTACAGATTCATGTTCACACTGTACTGAGAGTGGTCAAAACAGGAAATGGCCCTATTAGGATTAGGAAGTAGTCTTCTCGAGAACTGGGCAAAACAGGCAATAAAAATAAAAATAATAAATTTTGTTTACGCTCACACCAATTATCTAGACCAAGATGAGTATTCTTGTGAAACTCGTTTATATGGTAAGATAACGGATAAATATACATAAACATAGAAAAAACACCCAGACCCGAAATCAATTTAGAAAAACAGTTTTTCTCTAAATTGACCCGACCGGGGATCGAACCCGGGACCTCAGAGATGGCGACACCATGAAAACCGGTGTACAAACCACTCGACCAAGGAGGTCGTCGTCGAGGAGGCAATGGTCTTAACAAACAGTGGTCAAAATAACCTTTGGTCCCCAACGTCAAAAAGGAGCGTTTTTTTCTATTTTTGCAAAGTAGGTATTTAAGGGTATGGGGTTTGGGTTGGAACCGTGTCGCGTATCGGTAAAAGAATACTACCACCCCCTCTCTTCCCTTGGTGGTCGTAAAAGGCGACTAACGGACTAAAGACTGCACATACTTCTAACAGCACAGAGCCGCGATGGGCTCACCACCTGTCACGCTAAGCACATGTGCAGTCGCTATTCGGTGAAAAATGGACTATGGTAGAGGACTGCTTTTGCTGTCCTCGATTGCCTAGTCTCTGACTAACCCTTCGGGGATAATAGTCGTGATTATATGCACCTACCTCACAACCTACCTATGTGAGTATACTTATTATAGGTATTACCGTGTGCATGGTGTGCGTTGTACTCGGGCGCTGGGGTGCTACGGGACCCGCGACACCACATTTCAGATTGTTCGTAAACAAATTATTGACATTTCTTTGTGCAAATACCTATCTAGTGTCAGTCGGATGTTTACTTTGTTTGAGAGTGATTCACGTGAAAACAGCGATTATGGCGATAAAGGTCAGATTCCAAGTAGGTCAGATTCCAAGTAAGTCAGATTCCAAGTAGTTAGGTCAGATTCCAACTAGGTCAGATATTGAGTAGGTTATGTACAATACAGTCAGTGTCATAATTTTTCGACATGAAATAAAGGGTTAGGTACCTTATTTAAATCAGACCCTGAGCCAGGACCCGATGCCATCGAAGAACCTCAGCACAATGCGGAAGGTATGTTTAATCTCAACAATCTATTAGCTACCTAGCAATGGTGTCTTCCTTTCAAAAAACAGTACCTATCTACCTAAAAATTTTAGTGAATATAGTTATTTGCTTCAAGAAATGACAGTAGTTTGGTATAAACATTCTTTATCGAATTTGGCTGGAGTGTAGAAGGCGCCACGGTATTAATTGCACAAGGCCGTGACGTGGGCTGGAGCCGCCTCTGTAGTCTGTACATACTCACTCTAAGCGCATCTAAACCTTCGTTCGTTGGCCTGTAATTCAACCTACCCAACACTGTCAAATGTCTGTAATCGATATGGATCCTTATAGTCTAAGATCCGAGTATTGAACGACCTTCACCGGGCCAGTTAAGTGATGAACAGTATTTTATATCAAATTAAATATGTAAAAAAATATATCGCGAGTGGGTTGGCTGTAAAATTTCAGTCCAGTACCTAAAATTATTAATTTAATATTTAATTTTTTTTTTATTGCAGTTGTTTGGTGTGTGTGTGTGTGTGTGTGTGTGTGTGTGTGTGTGTGGGGGGGTGTGTGTGTGTGTTTTATTTAATAACCAGACGGTTGCAAATTACTAATATTGACTTACCTGTTTACACCTGCCTACCCAATAGTACCTATGCACGGTGATTCATTCACAGGCCATAAATCCAAAAAAAGTCACTTGCGCCTACTGATTTCAAACTATTGATAATGGATTCATTAGTAAACTAGTCTTTAAAAACTGTTATTAGTAATCCAATTACTTCAAAGTACCATTCACTTTGCTACGTCGGAAGTGAGAGCATCTTGAGTTTGGTTACCCGGTCGTGTGTGTTACCGAAATTTGTTGTTCTGTTTTCGTGTCTCATTTATTTACAATCAAGTTTTTTGTAGTTGTTACAACATGGAGGTGCAAGAACAAGATATATACTTTGATTATTTATATATTCTTGATACAAATTCTCATATTTCAATTTTATACGAATTTTTAATTCAAGGTACATTTTTTTTTATTTTTTTTCCAAACTTAAAAGATTGAGAGCTATAACTTTTCGCCGACCTCGGCTGTACTTGAGACATAGTTACTCTAATAGGGAGTACTCGTATGTCTAGATTATAGCATGCAAATTTCAGCTGCATGACGCTGCCCGTTCTTAGGTTTCAGTGGTATCAAAGTGTAGGTGTCCACAGTACAAAATAAAAATAATTTTTTAGCCCTAGTTTATATGGTTTTTAGGTACATTTTTAAAATGTTCAGTAGCGAGAATGATTGTTTTCGACATTTGGCATTCTGCGGAGGGCAGTATTAAGGAAAAAAACGCAATATACTCTCAACAATTTGGTTGAAACGTCGTGTCTTCGAACCAACTTGGACATATTGATTTGACGTCATTAAATAACAAAATTGGAAATATATATAAAAGTATATCGCATTACTGGATAAAATCTAATCGTACAAAATTAAATCTACTAGAAAAGTACTCAAACTGGCTTAGTATAACCGAAAATATTGCTCCTTAAGCATTAGACGCGATCATACGCAGAAAATGAATTGTATTTTAACTAATACAGATTTAAACATGCTTCTTCATAATTCAGATCTACTAATTATAGGTTTACACAAGTTACCTGTTAAAAAAAAAGTTTATTGTCAAAATGTTTATTAGATTTGCTAGTTGTGTAAAGGTACTTGTTACGTTTGAACGTCATTTTACCCATATATCACCCAGTATTTTATTTTGTTTCATTAAAATTAGGGTTTTAATTACCACAAACAATCTTTATTTGTTCCAATTTACCTGTAAATGTCACTCTATAACAATGTTTTTGCAGTCATAGTTAAAATCAAAATTACTGAGTGAAAATAATAAATATAAATACAGGTTTATGTATAGATATTGGTTAAAACTAAGAGCTAATACTATGAGCTGCTTAATTCATATCCATACAATCTTAATAAGTTGTAAAAATTAAAAAATCGCGGTTATTTCGGAGTTCGTATTTATGGCCGCCTTTGTATGGAGGGTGAATCACTGTGCTATGGCGGGAAAAAAATAGTCAACCTAACGTTTGCATATTCTATAGGCTTCATACTTTCGATTGGTACCTTTGTAATATATATAATTATCCAAACCAGTGCAATGTTTAAAAAAATGATTATTAAGTATTTAATTAATCAAAGAATGGACTGAATTTTTTTAGCCAACCCACCCGCAATATATTTTTAACATATAAAATTTGATATAAAATACTTTTCATCTATTAACCGGCCCGGTGAAGATCGTTGTCGACTCGGATCCTCTTCTATTAGACCCAAATGCTAAAGTTCAAAACGTAGTGAAGAAATTATACATTTTGTGGTCGGTTACCTGCAGGCGTCTGTATACATCATCATCATCATCACCAGCCAGAGGACTTCCACTGCTGAACAAAGGCCATATATATGCGAAAATACTTTTCCTCCAACCTAATAAAATAAAGGATGTTTGTTATTCACATTTCACCGGTTCGATTCCCGGCTCAAGCAGGTAATATTTCAAAAATATTTAAATGCAGTTTTAATTATTTTTGAAAATAATGAAATGTTTCCTTTCAGTAAAATTTGCCATAATTAATGTCAAGTACTATTCCTTCAACCACGGTCTTTTTACCTGTAAGTATATTAAAATAAATCAGATTCATTGTTATTTCTTTTATTTAGAGACCCGTAAACACAACAGTAGATATGTCTTATACGGATTATAAGACCGTTTAGTAGTCATTGTTCGGTGCGCAAAAATGACAGAAATGATCGTTAGTTTTACGCGCGACCACGCGACGTGGAGCCACTGAATAACTAATCGGTAGCGTGCGCGTAAGTAGAATTACCTACCTCGACTGTACACACGGCGTCAGATCAACCTACAATAAACTGTCAAATTTCTCCAATGAACATTGATCCTTAGAACCAAACAATAAAGTTCAAAATTGATTGTAGAAAGGAGACGGAATAAAAATCCCCTAAGAAGCAGCCGGCATATTGAGACTTGTAATCGATAAAGCCTATCAACCTACCCTAAACTGTCAAATTTCTCCAATGAACATTGATCCTTAGAACCAAACAATAAAGTTCAAAATTGATTGTAGAAAGGAGACGGAATAACAATCCCCTAAGATGCAGCCGGCATAATGAGACTTGTAATCGATAAAGCCTATCAACCTACCCTAAACTGTCAAATTTCTCCAATGAACATTGATCCTTAGAACCAAACAATAAAGTTCAAAATTGATTGTAGAAAGGAGACGGAATAAAAATCCCCTAAGAAGCAGCCGGCATAATGAGACTTGTAATCGATAAAGCCTTTAAAACGTAATGTCCTTACATTATTATTTAAGCTAGCCGATTTTTTATAGGTATTTAATTTTCAAAATACTCCTAAGGTAAACGCAGGTTTTACCGAGGTAAAGTCAAGGCCTTAAGGTTTAAACTTTCGAAATAAGAATTTCCGATCGTAAAAACAGTTACAAGTATATATTTTTTGATACTTTGAGATCTGTACTTTAGGAATCTAATGATAAAAGTAAGGTTTTGAGTAAATATGGAAAGAAAAAAAATTATTAAAAAAAAAGCCGAAATAAGCTATTACCGAGGTATGCTAGCGATTGCAGCTAATACCGCGAATCGTGATTTTATTACCGAGGGTAGAAAAATATTAAGCATTTTGATTCTGTACAAATCTTTATTAAAAACAAATTGTTGGCTATTCTATGTATGAGGGAAAACATCGTGAGGAAACCTGCACACTCAGTCGACTGAATGTGTAACAGTGTGTATACCTTTGCCTATATACGTCACAATTAAAGATACATACACACTGTACACACATGCCCGTTTCTCGGAGGGGGTGGGCCGGGCACAATTTACCATATGCTTTTTTTTTGCTAGTAGGTAATTGTAGACTGACTAATTACCATTAGGTAGGAAAGTACATGGTAAATCGGTCGGCTGGTAGTAGGTAATGTATAGCGGGTATACGAATCGACATTATCCTATAACATGATATTTAATATATCTATTTAATATGTTGGATGTATGCATCCAACAGCATAGAGAGGCGACGGGCTCACCACCTATCACGCTGAGCACGTATGCAGTTGTAATTTGATGAAACGCGGACTATGGCAGTGGACTGCTTCTGCTGTCCGCATCGCCTCTGACTAACTCTTTGGGGATTAATACTTATAGTCGACTCGTGATATATATACACTCGGCGTCAAAAAAATCGCACCTCTTAGAAAATCACTTTCAAATGTCATTTACTCTTGATATGCACATGCAGTCGCATTAATTATGATTTTATTTACAAGGTTACTTAATTAACTTAATAAAAAACATTACTTTTCATTATCAAATAAAACCTAATGCAACAAATAAAGTGTCACAAAAATTCGATGCAAATTTTGCTACCCGTGAGAGTTGCTAGTTGCGCTTCCTTTGTGGGTATAAAACGGTCAACACGGGTTCAATGTGGGTCATTCGCTATTCAACCGTTGAAGAGGACACACGCACAGATTTTGATGGATACCACAGCTGATAAAGCCGCTCAAGTGGTTGCACTACTGCAATCAGGGGTGCGGCAGTGTGATGTCGCCCGGCAACTGAACCTGAGCCGTTATTCCGTTCGAAGAGTGTACCAGCGCTTCATAGAGACCGGTGGCTATATCCGCAGACACGGTTCGGGTAGACGTCGCTGCACTTCGGAAAGAGACGACCGGTTCGTTGTGTCGAACTCTTTGAGAAATCGTTTCTCCAACGCTGTTGAGTTGCAACAGCAGCTCCAGGCAGTTCGCAGACGCACCGTAAGCGTATCTACGGTTAGAAGAAGATTGAAGGAGAAGAAGATAGCGGCCCACAGAGCTGCTACGGGTCCAAAATTGACTGCAGCGCATCGGCGAGCCCGCTTGCAGTTTGCTCGTGACCACGTCGATTGGACCCTTGAGCAGTGGAGAGCTGTTCTCTTCTCAGACGAGACGCGAGTGTGTCTTTTCTGCAACGACCGACGGAGAAGAGTATACCGGAGGCAGGGTGAACGTTTCGCCCAAGCCTGCATCCAGGAGACGGTGGAATATGGTGGCGGATCCTGCATGTTCTGGGGCGGTATGTCTGCTGCCGGCAAAACCGACCTTGTCTGCGTCTCCCGGACTGGAGGTGCTCGCGGACAAGGGTCGCTGACTGCTCGCCGCTATGTCACTGAGGTCCTGGAAGTGCATGTGGTCCCCTTTGCCGAATCTTTTGGCGAGGGGTTCACATTAATGCACGACAACGCTCGCGCTCACACTGCAGGCATCGTGAGCGACTTCTTGCAGAGGTCCCAAATCTCTGTGATGCAGTGGCCAGCGCGAAGTCCGGATCTGAATCCTATAGAGCACCTCTGGGACCATCTTAAACGTAAGGTTCGATCTCGGGATCCAGCTCCTTCGACTCTACAGGAGCTCCAAGACGCGGTGATTGAAGAATGGGGGCTTATCCCTCAAGAAGAGCTCCTGAAGTTGGTGAGGTCCATGAGGGACCGTATGGAAGCCGTGATCAGGGCAAGGGGGGGTAACACTAGATTTTAAGTTAATTTTAAGACACTTTTTGTACATTTTTCTTTGTAAATTATCTGTTGTTAATTAGGACTTAATTAAGGATTTTTATTATTTTATTAATTTTAATGTTGTTTGTATAATTATAATTAAACAGAAAGTTAAATTTAATTGTTTTTGATACTCCTTTTTGTTACCTTTCTAATGATACCCAACACTATCCTCTACATAAGGTTTAAGAATTTTTAAAGATGATTTTTTAAAGGTGCGATTTTTTTGACGCCGAGGTAAGTACCTACCCATTGTTTTAAGGAATGTTTTTCTTTAAAGAGTTTTTATAAGTTTTTGTTTATTTTTATATTTTGCTTTAGAGAGGTTTCTTAATTTTTGTTTATTTTTAAATAGGCTTGCATTTGGCCACTATCTCACCTGATGGTAAGTGATGATGTGGTGTACGGTGTATCATTAATACCTTAGAAGGTATTTGTTTACTCGCGAGTTGAAAACCCCAATGACTGGATTTTCTTGTCTTCACATTTTTCCTCTAAGAACTTTCTGTAACCGAGTCGTGTAGCGGTGTAAGAATACTACCACCCCCTCTCTTCCCTTGGGTGTCGTAAAAGGCGACTAACGGACTAAAGACTGCACATACATCCAACAGCATGGAGCGGCGATGGGCTAACCACCTGTCACGCTGAACACATGTGCAGTTGCTATTTGGTGAAAAGTAAACTATGGTAGAGGACTGCTTTTGCGGTCCTCATTGCCTAGTCTCTGACTAACCCTTCGGGGATAATAGTCGTGATTATAATGTATGTATGTATGAATTTCTGTAAAAGGACATGAAGACGCGTATATTAGACGGATTCAGTTAATTACATACTTTGCTTAAATATTGAAAGCTGAACGTATCGTGGTGTCTTATCAAGAAGTCAAGGAAAAGGGACAGAGATGGTGAATAAAATACTACACCCGTATGTAAGTATGTATTTATAGAGTGTCTAGAGGGTATCTTATTAGAATTATCTAATTTATAAGAAAAAATATTAAGTTTATAAAAGAACTTTCTAATAGCTTGTTAGTGCTAAAAATTGTGTAAATTCGTGTTACTTTTTATTATATTAAATTGTTATTTAGCGTTTCTTCGTATATAGTAAAGTTCAAAACACCAAAAACCGCAATGCAAATTGCAACTTTATTTTATTACCACATCAGAGGTCTCTGTACGGTATTGCTTACAGTAACTTCACATAACAGAAACATAGAAAAAAGTTTCATCTCCCGCCCACCAAAAGTCACGATCATGTCTTCCAACTCCGATTCTGACATCGAAATGCAATCAGCGTTGCCGAAAAAATCAACAAAAAAAATGCCGAAAAGCCCCTCCGATGAACTACTGAAGAAAACTCAAGATCCAAAGCGAATCGCTACGAAAGATATGATACGAGACGCACTCACAGTATTAAATACGAGAAAGGGCGTATCGTTATATGCTATAAAAAAATTTATCACTGAAAAATACAGTGTCAACACAGTCAAAATCAATTATCTCATCAAGAAATCGATCAAAAGCGAAGTAGAAAATGGTTTCGTGGTGCAAACTAAAGGCGTCGGAGCCGCCGGGTCCTTCAAATTGGCACCGAAAAAGAAAAAAGAAGAGAAACCAATCAAAAAGAAGGTAGACAAAATAACAAAAGTGGAAAAATCAGACAAATTGAAAAATACCAAAAAGGAATCCGACAAAGTTAAGAAGGGTGACAAAAAAGTTGTCAAGAAAAAGGATGGAGAGAAAACGTCCAAAAAAGGCGTGGAAAACAAAGAAAAAGTCAAAAAAACCACTGAAGTGTCAAACGTCGTGAAAAAAGTTAAATCCAAAATGGCGAAAGAGAAACAGAGTCCCGCCAAAAAGCGAGCCGCCATGATGAAAAGGAAGAGTGTCGGCTCAATAATAAAACCTCCCAAAATGAAGCCGAAGGCACGCTAAAATATTACATAATTGGAAAAAAAATTAAGCAATTATGTTATATTATTTTGTTGATTATTTTATGATTCTTTTGTTGATAGATAATAATTGTAAATAGAAAAATAAATGATTTTATGACAAGCCGTTGTTTTTATTTTGTTTCTTATTGCTAATGGAATAAGACAAATTATCATTAGCTTATAAAACGTCCCACTGCTGGGCACAGGCCTTCTAACATGGACGACAGCACATGGTAAGATTGGGCCATAACCCACCACGCTGGCCCAATGCGGGTTGGTGGATTTAAGAGGGTTTACGCATTTCGGTTTCCCATACAAACTTTCAAGTCCATATTTTTAATGTTTTTTGGTTTAATGGAACTTTGCATGCTAAAGTCAAAAACAGAGATCTTTAAATAGATTGTTGAAAACTTTTTAAAAATTGTGTATTTTCCTGAGTTATTGCGGTTTAAAGTCCACTATAGAAAGTTTAAAATCGCAATAACTCAGTTAAATTAACGTTTTTTTAAAAATGTTTTAACAACTATTTAGAATAGATCTCTGTATTTTACTTTAGCATGCCAAGTTTCATTAAAATTAACTTATTGGTTTTTAAAAATTTTAACTTGGAAGTTTGTATGGGAAACCGAAATGCGTAAACCATCTTCAGACAAATCCTATCCTATCATTTACTATCTAACGACCTTTGTGATCTAGTTGCTAAGCCACCGGTCTCAGACCCAGAGGTCCCTGGTTCGATTCCCAGCGGGGGTACATCTTTGTGTACTTGGTTTGGTTGGTGGTGGGGCTGGCTGTTATGTCCGCCTGGCTAGCTACCATCATCTTATCTAAGTCTGATGTCGCTATAACAACGATGTGTATAGCATTGTTGTTGTGTTTCGACAGTTAAGAGATAAGAGAGCGGGTGAAGCGCGCTTCCACATTCGGCTTTATCGCCACTTACCATCTGGGCCCTGATTCTGTATCGCAATCTATAGATTCCACACCTAAACCTTACCGCGCACAAACGTCAAACGCATACGTTTTTGGGAAGATATCGTAACTTTTTAAGGAATTAACGTGGTTTTGAAACAAGGAATCGTTACAGAATAAGGGCCCTGGTAAGATGAAGGCCAAGCGCTTACCTACCCGTTGTCGAATATAAAAAAACATATTTTTTGGCTAAAGTTATTTCCTAGATTGGTAGCTATTAGGGTCTCTTGTAACCACGGACCCTGTAAAGGGTTCGAAATGTCAGGAATAAAAACTATAATGTAGTATATTAAACGCGAGTTTTGATCCGTATAAAGTGTTTCATTTCAATGTGTAGTGCTCTCGTAAACCTTAGAAAACCATATAGATTGGTATATTAACAGTTGACAAAAATAGGTAAGTAGGATAAAATGTTTACTAGAAAAAAAATCAACCAGTCTCAGGAAGCTCGAGTGGGATTCGAACCCACGACCTTTGGATTGCAGGTCCACTGCAGAGCAGTATATATCTAAATAGCATTGTGAATGCAAAATTTCAAGAATAAAAATAGGTAAGTACTTTTGTATACTTTACTGCCAAGGTAAATTGCCAGCCTTCTCTCATAAAAAGCAATAAATAGCCACTAAAAAGCAATAAAAGCATAAAAAGCATAAAAAGCAATAAATAGCCACTAAAACAACGCAGAATTATGCTGTCTAAATACGGGTTAGCAGGTTTTTTGTGATAGAAAATGTCCTTTTACCTTCTAATGGCAGGGACGAAATTTGTCTATATTTTGACGCTGTTAGAGAAAGGGAGAGAAGACAGACAGTTTTCCGATAGTTTATCGCAGACTGACGACTTACCTGAATTAAACATTATTGCCAGCGTCTTAACTCGAGATATTTTATTTCATTGGGCACTGATCTATGCCAGACCACGCTTGCCAAATGAGTTAGCGTATCACTGGTCAGTTTCCTTACTCGTCAATTTCACTGATTCACCAGTTTACTCATTAGACTGTTTCTGAATTCGCCAATTTCCTTTTTTGCCAGTATCACTAAGTCGTCAGTTTCTCTATTAAGTTAGTTTCCTGGTTCGCAAACATCTTTATTCGTCAGTTAGTTTATTGTGATCACAAAACCGGGCTATATACGCTATGCATCGTAAAAATACGAAAACACACTTTGCCCGACCTGGGAATTGAACCCGTACCTCCGGATATCGAGCCGAGCGACGCCTCTCGGCCACCGACACGTTTGACCTCGGACTTGTGATATTTGGTCCGAGCGTTTGACATTTAATTTTTTTTATTTTTGTTTCATTATTTCTTTTCTATGCTTTTTTTGGACGTTTCAAAAAGGAAGGGGATCGCACCGGAATGGTAAAAGGAGAACCAGCATTTTCCATAGAAAAAATGATTAACTTGTATACAATAGAATTTGGTCATAAAGTAAAGCTAATATTATTTGCTACCTAAACCAAGTTTTGTCTTATTTTTATCGAATCGCGGATAAGAGTTATTTAATTATCAATATTTTTTAATTGGAAACACTAAGTCTTAAAAAAACAGACATGTTACTTTAAAAATGTCTAACGTGGCTGCATAAGCCATAATTCTTTTGCTTTTAAAAAAGGGAAATGTCAACAATGCCGTCACGTCATGTTTGATTTGACAGCTAGCGGCTGTCATTTGTCAACAACTGTCAATTGTTGACAGATATTGCCAGTTAAATAATGAATTACAGATAAAAAAATTAAAAAAGTATACAACTTAAGCATAAAACGCCGGGTCTCCTTTACAGTGGATCAGACCGGAATTAAAAATTATCAATGATTGGCAGTGGATCGGTTTTAGGGATCAGACCGGAATAACTCTATTAGTCAGTTTTCCATTACCTACAGCAAAAAAGTAAATAGGTTATTAATGGTAAGCTGTGCTCGGCCCACCCACGCCAGAAAACGGACGATAAGCATGTAATAAGTATGCAATGCGTAACTTTGTATTAATTGTTTTACTAGCGGCAGCTCGCGGTTTCACCCGCGTGGTTCCCGTTCTCGTGGGAATATCGGGATAAAAAGTATCCTATGTGTTAATCCAAGTTATAAACTATCTGTATGCCGAATTTCATCCAAATCCATTCAGTAGTTTTTACGTGAAAGAGTAACAAACATCCATCCATACTTACAAACTTTCACGTTTATAATATTAGTAGGATTTATTTCATGGAATATTTCCAAAATAAATACTTCTTTATAAAGGTTTAATTACATCTAACATTTAACTAGGGCGGGCGGCTAAGGTACACTGTTTATTTTTACGCCGTCATTATTAATCGAAATCACAACCTTTCGATTGATGTCAACATTTTGTATTAAAACCATTCAGGCAGTAATTGTTCGACATGGAGCCATTCGATTTCGCGGCATTCGATGTGGTGAACCATCAGTTTAACCGTTCGAAGCATCGTGTTTGTTGTCGTGACATTCGGTGTGACAACTTTCAATTTTATGTATATAGGGAACCCCCGAGAGAGAAATAACTTTAACGTTTTCGTACGCTTTATACATAATACATAATTAATCACGACTGTTATCCCCGAAGGGTTAGTCAGAGACTAGGCAATGAGGACAGCCAAAGCAGTCCTCTACCATAGTCCACTTTTCACCAAATAGCGACTGCAGATATGCTCAGTGTGACAGGTGGTGAGCCCATCGCCGCTCTATGCTGTTGGATGTATGTGCGTCTTTAGTCCGTTAGTCGCCTTTGAAGACACCAAAGGGAAGAGAGGGGGTGGTAGTATTATTTTAAAGAGCCGCTACGTTTTATAGAAAGGTGACGTGAAAATCAAATAACCGTGTCACGTAGCGTTGAAAGAATACTACCGCCCCAGCATCTCTCTTACCTTGGGTGTAATAAAAGGCGACTTACGGACTAAAGACTGCACATACTTACATCCAACAGCATAGAGCGGAGATGGGCTGTCACGATGAGCACATGTGCAGCCGCTATTTGGTGAAAAGTGGACTATGGTAGAGGACTGCTTTGCTGACCTTATTGCCTATAGTCCCTGACTAACCCTTCAGGGATAATAGTCGTGATTATATGTAGGTAAGTATGTATGTAATGATCAAAGCTTAAGATGTATAATTGCGGCTCAGTTTACCTTTTCATCATCGCCGCTCGCTTTTTAAAAGGAGTTCGTTATAATTCGCCATTTAAAAAAATACTTCTTTCGCGCATGATAGTTAAAATGATTTTTATTGTTTTATTCTTTCTTTTTTACACTGTTTTTGAACGTTTCAGCTTCAACCTTCATTTAAACAACTTTTTTTGTCTACCCTCTTCACATTATTCTAAGAGTAGAATTTTGCTTTACTGCAATTTGTTAATTTTCTCTGTTTTCGTAGCCTTTAAAGCATTTTTTAAATGGTTTTTTCTTTTTTCCTTTTTTGGTGATAAAGTTAAAGGCCCGAAGGCACCTACGCCATTCATTTGCACTATTCAACCATTTTCTACTTCACTTTTGTTCGATTTCTTAATGAGATCGTTAATTTTATGTGTTGGCTCTGAATTTCTACGATATTTTTTTAGGTAAAGTCTGTAGGGTGTTTTTTATTATTATTGTTTACGATGGCACAGCTTAATCATGTTTTAAAATAGATTGCGTGTGGGTAGATGAAAAATCAATATAAATGTGGGCTGCTAAACAGGCTTGTAGGTAGGTATATTATTATTTTTCTTCCAATAACATTATCAATAAAGAGAAAGTGAGGCTCATTATTTAAAGAATACTACCAAACCATCTCTTTCCTTATATGTCGTAAAAGGCGACTAACAAACTAAAGACTGCACATACATCCATACCATACATATATAGGCATAGAGCACGGGCTGTCACGCTGAGTACATGTGCAGTCGCTATTTGGTGAAAAGTGGACTATGGTAGAGGACTGCTTTGCTGACCTGACTAACCCTTCAGGGATAATAGTCGTGATATGTAAGTATATATGTAATAATCAAAGCTGGTGGTGTAATTGCGGCTCAGTTTTCCTTTTCATTATCGCCGCTCGCTCTTTGAAGGGAGTCGTTCTTTTTCGCCATTTAAAAAAATACTTCTTTCGCGTATGACAGTTAGAATGATTTTTTTTTGTTTTATTCTTTTTTTTCTACACTGTTTTAAACATTTCAGCTTCAACCTTCATTGAGACCACTTTTTTTGTTTACCCTCCTAACATTGTTCTACTCTTTTTTGCTTTACTGCATTTTGTTAAATTTGTCCGTTTTCGTAGCATTTGAAGCATTTTTAAATGGTTTTTTCATTTTTTTCTTTTTTAGTGCTCAATTGAAGGATCCGAAGGCACCTACGCCTTTCATTTGTACTATAAAACCATTTTCTACTTTTGTTCGATTTCTTGATGAGATCGTTAATTTTATCTGTGTTGGCTGTGAATTTTTACGATATTTTTTAGGTAAAGTCTGTAGGGTTTTTTTATATTATTATTTTTTATGATGGCACTTCTTAATCGTGTTTTAAAATAGATTGCGCGTTTGGTGTCTTCAAAGGCGACTAACGGACTAAAGACGCACATACATCCAACAGCATAGAGCGGCGATGGGCTCACCACCTGTCACACTGAGCATATCTGCAGTCGCTATTTGGTGAAAAGTGGACTATGGTAGAGGACTGCTTTGGCTGTCCTCATTGCCTAGTCTCTGACTAACCCTTCGGGGATAACAGTCGTGATTAATTATGTATTATGTATAAAGCGTACGAAAACGTTAAAGTTATTTCTCTCTCGGGGGTTCCCTATATACATAAAATTGAAAGTTGTCACACCGAATGTCACGACAACAAACACGATGCTTCGAACGGTTAAACTGATGGTTCACCACATCGAATGCCGCGAAATCGAATGGCTCCATGTCGAACAATTACTGCCTGAATGGTTTTAACACAAAATATTGACATCAATCGAAAGGTTGTGATTTCGATTAATAATGACGGCGTAAAAATAAACAGTGTACCTTAGCCGCCCGCCCTAGTTAAATGTTAGATGTAATTAAACATTTATAAAGAAGTATTTATTTTGGAAATATTCCATGAAATAAATCCTACTAATATTATAAACGTGAAAGTTTGTAAGTATGGATGGATGTTTGTTACTCTTTCACGTAAAAACTACTGAATGGATTTGGATGAAATTCGGCATACAGATAGTTTATAACTTGGATTAACACATAGGATACTTTTTATCCCGATATTCCCACGAGAACGGGAACCACGCGGGTGAAACCGCGAGCTGCCGCTAGTAAAACAATTAATACAAAGTTACGCATTGCATACTTATTACATGCTTATCGTCCGTTTTCTGGCGTGGGTGGGCCGAGCACAGCTTACCATTAATAACCTATTTACTTTTTTGCTGTAGGTAATGGAAAACTGACTAATAGAGTTATTCCGGTCTGATCCCTAAAACCGATCCACTGCCAATCATTGATAATTTTTAATTCCGGTCTGATCCACTGTAAAGGAGACCCGGCGTTTTATGCTTAAGTTGTATACTTTTTTAATTTTTTTATCTGTAATTCATTATTTAACTGGCAATATCTGTCAACAATTGACAGTTGTTGACAAATGACAGCCGCTAGCTGTCAAATCAAACATGACGTGACGGCATTGTTGACATTTCCCTTTTTTAAAAGCAAAAGAATTATGGCTTATGCAGCCACGTTAGACATTTTTAAAGTAACATGTCTGTTTTTTTAAGACTTAGTGTTTCCAATTAAAAAATATTGATAATTAAATAACTCTTATCCGCGATTCGATAAAAATAAGACAAAACTTGGTTTAGGTAGCAAATAATATTAGCTTTACTTTATGACCAAATTCTATTGTATACAAGTTAATCATTTTTTCTATGGAAAATGCTGGTTCTCCTTTTACCATTCCGGTGCGATCCCCTTCCTTTTTGAAACGTCCAAAAAAAGCATAGAAAAGAAATAATGAAACAAAAATAAAAAAAATTAAATGTCAAACGCTCGGACCAAATATCACAAGTCCGAGGTCAAACGTGTCGGTGGCCGAGAGGCGGCGCTCGGCTCGATATCCGGAGGTACGGGTTCAATTCCCAGGTCGGGCAAAGTGTGTTTTCGTATTTTTACGATGCATAGCGTATATAGCCCGGTTTTGTGATCACAATAAACTAACTGACGAATAAAGATGTTTGCGAACCAGGAAACTAACTAAATAGAGAAACTGACGACTTAGTGATACTGGCAAAAAAGGAAATTGGCGAATTCAGAAACAGTCTAATGAGTAAACTGGTGAATCAGTGAAATTGACGAGTAAGGAAACTGACCAGTGATACGCTAACTCATTTGGCAAGCGTGGTCTGGCATAGATCAGTGCCCAATGAAATAAAATATCTCGAGTTAAGACGCTGGCAATAATGTTTAATTCAGGTAAGTCGTCAGTCTGCGATAAACTATCGGAAAACTGTCTGTCTTCTCTCCCTTTCTCTAACAGCGTCAAAATATAGACAAATTTCGTCCCTGCCATTAGAAGGTAAAAGGACATTTTCTATCACAAAAAACCTGCTAACCCGTATTTAGACAGCATAATTCTGCGTTGTTTTAGTGGCTATTTATTGCTTTTTATGCTTTTTATGCTTTTATTGCTTTTTAGTGGCTATTTATTGCTTTTTATGAGAGAAGGCTGGCAATTTACCTTGGCAGTAAAGTATACAAAAGTACTTACCTATTTTTATTCTTGAAATTTTGCATTCACAATGCTATTTAGATATATACTGCTCTGCAGTGGACCTGCAATCCAAAGGTCGTGGGTTCGAATCCCACTCGAGCTTCCTGAGACTGGTTGATTTTTTTTCTAGTAAACATTTTATCCTACTTACCTATTTTTGTCAACTGTTAATATACCAATCTATATGGTTTTCTAAGGTTTACGAGAGCACTACACATTGAAATGAAACACTTTATACGGATCAAAACTCGCGTTTAATATACTACATTATAGTTTTTATTCCTGACATTTCGAACCCTTTACAGGGTCCGTGGTTACAAGAGACCCTAATAGCTACCAATCTAGGAAATAACTTTAGCCAAAAAATATGTTTTTTTATATTCGACAACGGGTAGGTAAGCGCTTGGCCTTCATCTTACCAGGGCCCTTATTCTGTAACGATTCCTTGTTTCAAAACCACGTTAATTCCTTAAAAAGTTACGATATCTTCCCAAAAACGTATGCGTTTGACGTTTGTGCGCGGTAAGGTTTAGGTGTGGAATCTATAGATTGCGATACAGAATCAGGGCCCAGATGGTAAGTGGCGATAAAGCCGAATGTGGAAGCGCGCTTCACCCGCTCTCTTATCTCTTAACTGTCGAAACACAACAACAATGCTATACACATCGTTGTTATAGCGACATCAGACTTAGATAAGATGATGGTAGCTAGCCAGGCGGACATAACAGCCAGCCCCACCACCAACCAAACCAAGTACACAAAGATGTACCCCCGCTGGGAATCGAACCAGGGACCTCTGGGTCTGAGACCGGTGGCTTAGCAACTAGATCACAAAGGTCGTTAGATAGTAAATGATAGGATAGGATTTGTCTGAAGATGGTTTACGCATTTCGGTTTCCCATACAAACTTCCAAGTTAAAATTTTTAAAAACCAATAAGTTAATTTTAATGAAACTTGGCATGCTAAAGTAAAATACAGAGATCTATTCTAAATAGTTGTTAAAACATTTTTAAAAAAACGTTAATTTAATTGAGTTATTGCGATTTTAAACTTTCTATAGTGGACTTTAAACCGCAATAACTCAGGAAAATACACAATTTTTAAAAAGTTTTCAACAATCTATTTAAAGATCTCTGTTTTTGACTTTAGCATGCAAAGTTCCATTAAGATTGCGCGTTGGTAGACGAAAAATAAATATAAATGTAGGTATACAGTCTTGCCTCGCTGCTTACCCGGCTTGTATATTATTATTTTTCTTTCAATAACATTATCAAAAAGAATGTGGCGGCTCTATATTTAAAGAATTCGACCAACCCATCTCTTTCCGACTAACGGACTAAAGACTGCACATAGATACATCCAACAGCATACAGCGTCGCAAAATCCGCCACCTATCACACTAAGTACATGTTCAGTTGTTATTTATTTTATTTTATTTCATAGGAAAACTTACAGCTATTACAAACATTTGCTCTAATCAAACTTAAAATAACTATTAGCTACTTATCGTGACAATACGCGTTGACACGGCTCAAACTGAGCAGGGGCCTGTTTGGTGTACCTAAGTACCTACCCAAGTTGGTGTTTATTTTTAAGTTTTATTTTTTAGTTCATTTCATTGTTTATATTTAGTTTTTTTTTTTCATTATTTTGTGTGCGTCACCCAATAAACGTTTTTCTATTTGATAAAACGTGGATTATGGCCGAAGACTGATTTTACGATCATCATTGCCTATACAATGTGATAGGGGCGGTACTTCTAACCCGTTAAGGCTAAGTACTAAATCTAAATTCATCGACAAAAAAAATATGAGGGATCCTACCCCCTCCCCCTATAATTTATGACCATTTTTACTTTATGCGATATCAAAGGTTTCATACGTCGGAGAAACATGACAAAAATGGCAAACGGTACCTAGCTAATGACACTGGCTAACTAATAAATTACTTTGTTTTGTATGTTTGAGATTATTTTGTTGAGAAAAAAATCATTACGTAATTTTTTTGTGATTTAAAATCACTTTTTTTTAAGTTCATATTTTTTTTGTCTATGAATTTAGATGTAGTACTTAGCCTTAACAGGTTAGAAGTACCGCCCCTATCACATTGTATAGTCTCTGACCTACCCTTTGGGGGTATCAATCGTGAGTGGACGTAAAATTAAAAGGATTTTGGATTATAGGCCACCAAAGAAGAACTCGATTGCGTAGCAACTAATCAAGACCATAACCAGAGGTCCCAGGTTCAATTCCCGCCGGGAGATACTGTTTATACTCGGTTTGGGTAGTGGTATGTAATAATCAAAGCTGGTGGTGTAATTGCGGCTCAGTTTTTCTTTTCATCATCGCCGCTCGCTTTTTGAAGGGAGTTCGTTCTTTTTCGCCATTTTAAAAATTATTCTTTCGCGTATGACAGTTAGAATGATTTTTTTTTGTTTTATTCTTACTTTTCTGCACCGTTTTAAAACGTTTTAGCTTCAACCTTCATTTAAACAACTTTTTTTGTCTACCCTCTTAACTTTTTTCTACTCTTTTTTGCTTTACTGCAATTTGTTGATTTTCTCCGTTTTCATAGCATTTAAAGCATTTTTTAAATGGATTTTTCTTTTTTTTTTCTTTTTTTGGTGCTAAATTGAAGGACCCAAAGACCTTTCATTTACACTATACCTAAAATCATTTTCTACTTCACTTTTGTTCGATTTCTTGATGAGATCGTTAATTTCATCTGTGTTGACTGTGAATTTCTACGATATTTTTTTTTGGTAAAGTCTGTAGGGTGTTTTTTTTTAAATTATTTTTTATGATGACACACAGCTTAATCATGTTTTAAAATAGATTGCGCGTGGGTAGATGAAAAATAAATATAAATGTAGGTAAACAGTCTCGCTGCGCTGCTAAACTGGCTTGTCCTCCTCCTTAAACCTATAAACGTCCCGTTGCTGGGCACATCAGGCCTCCCACATGGCCAACAGCACGTGGGGATATTAGGCCGTAACCCCCCAGGCTGGCCCAATGCGGGTTGGCTATAAACGGGCTTGTATATTATTATTTTTCTTTCAATAACATTATCAAAAAGAAAGTGGCGGCTCTAATTTAAAGAATTCGACCAACCCATCTTCTTCCTTATGTGTTGTAAAAGGTGACTAACGGACTAAAGACTGCACATACATGCAGCAGCATACAGACTCGAAGAACTCGCCACCTATCACGCTAAGCACATGTGCAGTTGTTATTTGGTGAATCGTGGACTATGGCAGAAGACTGATTTTGCGATTCTCTTTGCCTAATAGTCTCTGACTTACCCTTTAGGTATATTAGTCGTGAGTGTACGTTGAAATGGTTTTTTGGATAATAAGCATTGAGGTACAATATACTAGAGAAGACACCGCGAAGCAAGTTTGTGCGCAACTAAGGTGCAGCCGCAAGGTCCACAATTGCTTGAATCACGCGCAACCACTGAGGCGTTTGCAGCCCAAGTGCGGCCGGCAGGCCGCACTTGAACGGAACACATTAGTGGTGAGCGGTGTCTTCTCTATACGTAGTAATATAGCTCAATGATAATAAGTGGAAAAAAATAACTAATCAAGACCATAACCAGAGGTCCCAGGTTCAATTTCCGCTGGGGGATATATGTTTATACTCGGTTTGGGTAGTGGTAGCTATGGTTGGTTGTAAGCCTGGCTAGCCAAATAAACTAGATAAATCTGTGAACAAAAGATGTCCTTCAACTGCGGACACGTGGGTACGGTCCCAAGAATGCTGGCAACGTTTTGTTTTTTTTTGTGACCATAGATACAAGTCCTTCGATCATTGGTTATGCTTAAAGCAGATGGTAATGAGTATTGATAATGTTAACGTTTAAGGCTATAAATTACTTACTTATATTCCCCCCAAACACCCTTGAGTTTCAGTAAAGATGTAGGACTTTACTGAAATCTCACACGGACTTCTTGAGAGAATTTAAAAAGTGATGTTGCACGGTTTTGTTTTATTTACCAGCACTCATGCACGTTTACGAACACTAACGGATAATAATTCACCATTATTTTAATTGAACATTCGACAAAACACAAATTTTAGAAAACAAAACTATTATACAGACATGACGCTTCCCAAAAAACAAAAAAAAACAGAGGACTATTTATGAACACCTAATAAGTACATAAAGCTACGAAAACGGAGAAATCTAACAAATTGAAGAAAGTGAAAAATAATTGGAAAAACTAAAGAAGGTAGACGAAAAAATATTGCTAAAATGAAGGCTGAAGTTGAAACGTCAAAAAAAATGTTGAAAAGAAAGGATAAAACAAAAATAAAAACATCGTTAGTATCAAACGCAAAATAAGTATACTTATTCCAAAATGGCGAAAAAGATAGAAACTCCTGCAAAAAAGCAGTCCCAGGTTCAATTCTCGCCGGGAGATAGGAGTACTTACATGTTTGCACTCGGTTTGGGTAGTGGTAGCTAGGGTTGGTTGTAAGTCAGCCTGGCTAGCCAAATAAACTAAATAAACCTTGTCCTTCAACTGCGGGCACATGGGTCGGGTCCCAAGAATGCTGGCAACGTTTTCTTTTTTTATTTCGTGACCATGGATACAAGTCCTTCAAACTTAAAGTAGATCGTAATGGGTGATGATAATATGAACGTTTTATGCTAAATTATATTCCCCCCAAACCCATTGAGTTTCAGTAAAGATGTGGGACGTTACTGAGATCTCACACGGACTTCTTGATAGAATTTGAAAAGTGATGTTGCACTGTTTTGTTTTATGTTGGCAAATACCTAAACTCATGCACGTTCACGAACACTTAACGGTTAATAATCCATCATTATCTCAAATTAATAGGTATTCGACAAAACACAAATTTTAGAAAACAAAACTATTATGCAGACATGACGCTTCACTTTTCCGACAAGAAGTTCGTGTTAGCAACCTTACTCTTTGGAGTGCCAGGCTGATACGCTGGCAGAGGTAGCTACCAGCCTTCATGTCACCAGAGGCCTCAATGAGGCTAGTTTTAGCTGTTTATAGCTGTCATTTTTAATAATTCGATCAAAAAAGAAATAAAAGTTATTTTATAATATAAACTAAAGGCCTTGAGCCAGCGCGTCCTTCAAATCAGAACCAAAAAACAAAAAAAAAACAGAGGACTCTTTATAAACACCTAGTAGGTACATAAAGCTACGAAAACGGAGAAATCTAACAAGTTGTAGAAATTAATGTTTTATATTTTAGCGTTTTATTAACGCTTAAATATACTTAAGTAAAGGAAGGAGGCGGAAGGTGCGTGGTTCGATTCCCGCCTGAGGTTGTCGTCTTTTTTCAGTGTTCAAAATTTTACTTAAGTTGTAGAAAGCGAAAAAGAATTGGAAAAAACTAAGGTAGACGACAAAATTTTGTTAAAATGAAGGCTGAAGTTGAAACGTCAAAAAAAAGTGCAGAAAAGTAAGGATAAAACAAAAACAAAAACCAAAACATCGTTAGCGTCAAACGCAAAAAAGGTACACTTACTCCAAAATGACGAAAAAGAAAGAAACTCCTGCAAAAAAGCGAGCGGCTATGATGAAAAGGAAAAGTAGGAACCTATAAGACACTTGCCAGTAAAGCAAAGCCTGGTCACTGGATGTCACCCACAGACACACAAATTAGAAACATCCCGAGCTCCGTGCTTCGGTGTTCCCGGTTGTTGTCGTAAGATGGCAATTTGTTAAAGCCCATGCATCAACCCGCATAGGGCCACCGTGGTGGGTTATGGCCCAATATCGGTAGCGGTGAAAGAATACTACCACTCCCTCTCTTCCCTTGGACTAAAGACTGCACATAAGTACATCCAACAGCTTAGAGCGGCGATGGGCTCACCACCTCTCACGCTGAGCGCATTTGCAGTCGCTATTTGGTGAAAAGTGGACTATGGTAAAATACTGCTTTTGCTGTCCACATTGCCTACCCACCTACCCACACTGACTACCCCTTCGTGGATAATAGTCATGATTATATTATTATTATGTACTTATGTAGATATGTTTTTTTGGATTATTGGTCGCCAAAGTCCTTAATGTAAAAAAAAGTTTGTTCGTTTGTTACGCTTTAACGGTTAAACCGTTAAAACAATTTTGATAATTTTTGATTTAGAGATACTTAAGTGGCTCCTAAATACCGTTATAGACTAGGTTACCTACTTTCTTCTGCGAAATAGTCCGATTTTTATATGTCGAGTCTGTATTCGGATAGATTATAAACGTGGTCGATGCTTCGCCGATACAGACGAGACGGGTTATCGACTCCTTTCGCCTTGTTAACCACGTCATACGCAATGCATTCTAATGGTGTGAGACCTCAATAAAGTCCCACAGCTTTATTGAGTCTCGAGGGGTTTGGGGGAAAATCGTTTATCATTAAACTTCCAGTATCACTCATTATCATCCACATATTGTAAAGAAAATAATTTACCTACATGAGACGAGAAATATTGACCTAAATGCGAGCGAAGCCACGGGCAAAAGCTAGTCGACAATGATTGTACAATAATTGGAGCATACGATAGGAAGGTATGAAAAATACTAAGTGTTGACGGATGAAGGAGGGGATAGACCAATGAAAAAATAATACAGAATGAATCAGAAGGAAGAATAATCAGTCTGCCCGTGACCATGGCCGCTGCAACTCGATGAAGACATCGTTTATAAAAGGTATGCGTTTGCCTTTACTAAGTACCTACAGTAGTATTGCGTTTATTAATGTTTAAATAGTAAAAATAGGAAGATGACATATATAAGCATACAGGGCCTAGATATTTTGTAACGTTCATTATCGTCTCGTATCAAACCACAGAGCTATTTCTTCTGTTCTGTGTAGCAACCTGAATTGAGCAACATTAACTTTTGGACTATGGTGAAAAACATGGAACCTTGCCGTTGAGACACTTTTGTTGATGTTTTAGATAAATAGGTTAATTTATACACAACAGCTAACAGCTTTCCATTTTCCACATCTTCTGTGGCGTAGGTACCTACCCAAAATTCTTTCATCTCTGAGTCGAAAATGTCATTCGATTCGTGAATTTAGCCTCCAGACTTTTCAGCTCAGCTTACCACGCAATTCGCCACAACGTTTGTCGCTCGTTCGAAACTGGTATACCCCATTTTTAATAGCTTTACGTAAAGAAATGACACGCGTTCCTACGCAAAGACAAGGGCGTCTTGAAGATTTGCCGTTATGTTTGCATTATACTTATTGCGAATTCTAATAATAAAAAAAAATTATATTCGGTGTCGTATTTAATGAATGTTCAACAAAATACAGCATAAATCCGCAACATAGTTCACCCTACAAATAGTTCCTTTGTTCGACTTAGGCCTAAATGTATGGGCGAATTTTGTTTCTAAAAATCCGCCATGCTAATAAAGGATGACGTCATCAGCACTAAACATTTCTGTCAATATAAACTCTACGCCAACACGATAAAGTATACTACCAGTCGATGATGAAAAACAGAAGACGTCTTCCATTCAACCTTACTAATTGACGCTGAAAAAATTTGAAAAATCCATCTCGCTCACGCTTACGTTCCAAAATGGCGTATCGAAAAGAGATAAATGCCATATTATCCGTCGCGCACCGAACAACAAGGGGAATTGGGGTCATAGAACGTGTTTAAATTCCGAAACACGTTCCATCCAATGCGGTGAGCTCGTGTCCAATGGTTTATCATTGGTTGGGCCACGCTCGTACCACGAAGGCGGCGTTGTATCAAAAATCGATAGCGGCCGGCGCTTTTCGTTGAGAAGGTCGCGAAGTTATCGTTTCGGTGCTGTCGCTGAGCGTTTTTTGGTACGAGGAGTGCGTCGAGCTACTTTGCTCTTTCATGTTATTCGTGAAGCCATTTCGAACGAAAAGATGTCGGGGACGCTGCTGTGTCGCGCTGCTGTGACGTTTTAGTCTGATTTTGACGTTCTACAATCGCTATAAGTGTCTGTGGAGTTCGAATAGTGTAAAGGTAAGTAGAGTGTTTGTATTCCTTGATAATAACGATATTTTTAATGTGTGATTGCGAAATGGTGTCATGTGTGATGTCAAATAAGCGATTTTACTGTGAATTTTGTGATTTGTTGACGACATTGAGTGCGTGGTGTGTGATAATGATTTGTTATTGTGACAACAGACATGTTTGAGAGCTAAAATCTGACTGGTTATTTAAATTAAGTGTTTTTGGGGTATGGTAATTCGTCAAATCAGTGGCATAATTACATTATCTTTGCTAATTAGTGTTGGCCAATTTATTATAATAAAGTAATGACATATTTATACATGTATGTGTACCATATTAGTGTAGATATGCTATATGGATTGATATGTGTTAATGTTTCTTGAATTCAATACTTCTGTATCTCGTTGGGTTAAGGTTCAAATTGGTGCGGTATCTCAAAGTGCGGTGGTGACTTTAATTGGATATTATTTGCTGTCTCTGTCAGGCGTGCGGTGACACGTGATTGCCTGTCCCTTTCTAGCGCGTGGTACTTATTTATAGAGGAATCGGTAATCCAGCGCGCCCCAGGGGCGTCCTAAATTAAGAATAGTGAAGGACCCTAGTATCGATACTTTCATCGATAATATTGTTTTTAATATTTTTGGTGGGATATTGCAAGAAACTTTACTTTTGTTTGTTTTATTTTTTAAAGTTTGTTTTGTTGAATATTAAGGGCTAACTAGTGAATATATTAATATGAATAATGATGGAGGCTTGGATCTTAAAAATGGTGCACTATCTTGAGTACAACAAGTATTCCACTAACACACATTTGCATTATCTAAGGAGACTCTTAGTTTTCGAAATATAGGTCTCTAAAGTTAATTGCAATGTTAAAGGTCTGTAATATTTTTTGCAATGTTTACGTATATTTTGACATTTTGACGTTTACTGATTTTTTTTATATATTTGTTCCATGAAGGAACAGGCTAAGGTCTGAGCCATACTGCCTAGTCATTACTTTTTTATTTGTTTTTTTCCCTTGATGATAATGAGTGGTGATTAAGATGAATGATAAATGATGTTCTCCAAACCCCTTGAGTCCTCAGTAAAGATGTGGGACTTTACTGAGGTCTCACGCGGACTACCTTGAGAGAATTTGAAAAGTTTTGTTGCACTGTTTTGTTTCATTTGCCAACACTGATACACGTTTACAAACACTTAACGGTTAATAATCCACTATTAATTCACATTAATATTCGAAAAAACACAAATGTTAGAAAATAAAACAAAACCGAAGCCTGACGTTTAGCCTTACTGATTGAGCACAGCACAGAACACAATACAGAAAACACAATGCTGATTGAGGAATAGACAACTTTTCGTTCAAAAACTTCGTTTAAAATTACAAGACTGCAAAACACGTTGATTGGTTTGGTTTGACTGATGATTTTAAATTGAAATCATGTTTTATGATTGTTTAATTAGAATTAATTTAATAAATAATAAAATTATCGACTTTAATTATTTTGGTTAGTTTTAATATTTCACAAAAAAAACTTAAATTTTACACGTGTTTCCGAACGTACTCCGCCATCTTGAGCGTCTGTTTCAACAGAGATCTAGCTGCCCTACTCCTGTAGGTCACGTGATAGGATACAAATTTAAGACAATCGCGAAGCGCAGCGTATCGATTGTCTTAAATTTCGTGGTTATTTTTTTATTAGAAAACAGAAATACTAGCTGCCCTACACCTGTAGGTCACGTGATAGGTTAGAAATTTAAGACAATCGCGAAGCGCAGCGTAGTGATTGTCGTTCCCCCCTCTCCTATCTCTTTTTTCCCTCCTCTTAACCATATTTAATTATGGCCTTTTTTAAAATTAGTTTTAATGAGAACTCAAATGCTTATATCTCCATAACCATGTATCTCCGGTAAGTTAGTTAAGAATTAAGAATTATGTTAAACAAAGAGAATAATAATAATAAAATTTCCTACATTCACACCAATTATCTAGCCCAAGAGAAGCTTTGTTATGAAACTCGTTAAATGGTTACTAGACAACGGATAAACATACTTAATTAAAATACTTAAATACATACTTATTATACATAGAAAACACCCAGACCCGAGACAATTTAGAAAAACAATAATTTCTAAATTGACCCGACCTGGGATCGGACCCGGGACCTCAGAGATGGCGACACCATGAAAACCGGTGTACAAACCACTCGACCAAGGAGGTCGTCATCATGTCATGATGATAAGTGGGAATGACACGGGGGGTACCCCCTCTCACCCCCCACCCACCTCCACCACCACCACCCCAAATTCGTGCACCATTTTTTAAAATTTTTACCATGGTGGATTATAAAACGCTAAGTGTTCGTAAACTGCATGAGTGCGTGCGTGTATTGATAGAAAAACTAGGCACATTTTTGATTTGTGCATTGTTTCGTGGTGCCGTTTTTCAAGCAGCAATCGTGTATCTATAGTTTATATGATCGAAGTGAACATTAGTTATCCAATAGCTTCAATGGAACTCTTCAGTTTTCGACGTTAATGTAGAATGCTTCAAATTCATACATTTTAATAATTTATTTGTGTGTATTTTTGTGATCGATTAGATACGCTAAAGGTTGGAAAGAAACAATTCGTAGAAAGTACCTTTTCATGACTTCTATCCTAGGACACTTGGATTGTTATTTATTTATTTATTTAATTTCATTGTCATGCAAGTTCACAGATTTTTTCCAAAACACATGCAAGTCATACAAAAAATATTAATCTAAAAGACTCCGTACATAATTAATGTCACTTCAATTAAAGTAAAAAATAGAAACAAACAAAAACTGTTAATATTAAAAAGAAAAAAAAGAGGAATCTAAATTAAATTACATAAAGACTTCATATGTCAAAATAAACACGAATAAAGTAGAAATAAAACATTATCAATAACAAAAATTATTTTTTAAAAAAGGAAAAAATACATAAAATAAATAAATTATGTCAAATACTAAAATGTCAATATTAAAACTAATCAATACAAAAAAAAACAAAAGTAAATTAATTAAGTACGAGATTTCATAGTAATATGTCAAATACAAACATGAGTAAAGTCATAGATTTAGGATAGTAAATTAAAATTAAACGTTAACAATATCAAAAATGCATGAAAAAAACAAATTATTTAAATTAAGTCAAATACAAATGTCAATGTTAAAACTATTCAAAATAGAAATTATCAATTAATTAAGTACTTACATAAAAACAAAATTTCAGAAATTTGTACAAAATTATTATAGAAAAAATTTAATGTCATGGGTCTTTTAATTTAAAAGACAAATAAAAATACAGAAAAAAAAATATACAGAAAAAAAGAGACATACAGAATTACAGAAAAAGTATTTCATAACATTTAGTACAAATAAGGTTCAGACTATTAAAAAATAAATCTAGATCATCATACCGAGTGAGTATGTCTCCGATCAGACGCAGGGCGCGCACCGTGGCTGGGTGCGTGTGCAGCGTGTTGTGCGCGCACCGTGGCTGGGTGCGTGTGCAGCGTGTTGTGCGCGCGTCACAGGTCTGTGCAGTAAGCGCGGTCGGCGGCGGCGCGGCGCTACCGCCCCCAGAGCATCCCTAGGTATACGCAGGGGAACTTGGAGGCTCAGCTTTTCCAGAAATACTTGGCTATCAACCCTATGATGCAGTATATGGAGATAATGCATATCTTTTCTCTATCCCTCGTTATGCAAATAACGAGGGATAGAGAAAAGGATAATATCCATACCGTCGTTTGTACTACAACCATCGTGCAAATTTTCGTTGTACTTTCCCTATCATAAGTCGGTACTTTTCTTCATAGGGATCCCAGACAATAGGCACATACTCTAATTTACTTCGTACATACGAATTGAATAACACCATCGCCACTCTTATGTCATTAAATTGTGAAGCAGTTCTTATAATAAAACCTAGAGTCCTACTTGCAGATTTGCAAGTTTCGGTCACATGCTGGTGGAAGTCAAATTTACTATCTAATGTTAGTCTGAGGTCACGAATACAATTAACTCTTTCGAGAGGATCATCAGATAATGTACATATAAACCGCCGAATCGGGTGTCGTTTACGTGTAAATGTGCTACTTTTGCATTTAGTGGCATTGAACGGAAGCTAGTTGTTTTGGCTCCACTTCGATACCGCGTCATGCGTTAAAAAAAACCAAATATTCGTTAATCGTTGAAGTCCGAGTACGAAGTAATACAAATATTACAGACAATAAATAGCTACGCGCCGAAACTATAACCCTTCATTCTTAAGAATGCGTTTACGCATTTCGATTTCCCATACAGACTTCCGAATTCAAAATTTTAAAAACCAATGAGCCATTAAAAAAACATTGCATGCTAATGTAAAATACAGAGATCTAAACACTTTGTGTACAACATAAAAAAAAATGTTTAACTCAGCAGTAAACAACTTACTCAACAGTAAATAAAAACTAAGAAAATTAAGAATATTTTGCCTCAATCTTCGTGTTTTTTTATCATTTTATAAAAGACTAGCTACTAGCTTTTGCCCGCAGCTTCATTCGCGTTAATTTTTTGCAAGAGCAAAGTAGCCTATAACTGTCTTCAGGAACCCATGTCTCTCTATACAGGGTGTTACAAAATTTACCCGAAAAGTCGAAAGGGGGTTAAATGGTGCCTTATAACAAGTCCATTTACAATATTTGAGAACGTACTATCACTGTATTACTTATCGCCAAAAAAATTAAAACCATTATTTTTTTCATTGATGTGCAAACTCTATTTCAGTAAAATTAGAGAGTAAGCTACGCAGAATATTTATGTACATTTTTACCTATTTCGTGAAACGACATAGAGACATACTAATAAAATATACAGAATTCAATAAGACAGATATTACCTACAAATCAAGTTTTGGAAGATTGTAAAAGACCTAACCTAACGAAGAAACCTGAACTAACAACACTTATTTTTTCGTAATGAACGTCAAATTTACAGGAACGGCACAAAGTGAGCTCCGCCCTTCTCAATGCACAACCTCGCTCGTCGGGATATGGCTTGTGTGGCATTTCGTACCATCATCAGTGTTATTGACGCGAACACCGATTTTACTGCAGTGCGATTCTCTAAGTTAAAGCCTTGGTAGCAGCAACTACCGCAGCGCTGAGAATGGACTCTGTCTCTTTCATATTCATAGAATTGGTAAAAGACAGCAGATCACAGCCATGCGCGCAGTGTCTATGTGTCGCTTAGAGAATCGCATAGCAGTCTGCTTTATCTCGAAAACCGTTAGGCAATCGGAGAAATAGACTGTCCTTAACATAACTCCATAAGAAGAAGTCCAAGGGTGTGAGGTCCGGAGAACGAGCGGGCCATAGTACCGGTCCTTCACGGCCGATTCATTTTCGCGAAAAACGAATGTTGAGATACTCTCGTACGTTGCGAGCAAAATAGCCGGAGCTCCATCGTGCTGAAACACCATGTTCCTTTGGTTGTCAAAGTAATCCCTATCGGCCACAGGAAAGTCGTCAATCGCCTCTTCGAATTCTGTTTGTAAAAACGTTAGATAGTTGCCACCGTTCAGACGTGATGGCAAAGTGACGGGACCAATGATATACCCGGCATAAATGCCATCCCACAAATTCAGCCGCCACTGGTGATGGAATCTGCCCTGTCGTGAAGCGTGTAGATTCTCGCTAGCTTAAACGTGATCGTTATGCACATTTAAAAGTCCTGACTACGTGAATGTTGCCTCATCCGTCCAAATAACATAGTTCACGAAATTAGGGTTCCCCTCTAACTGCCTGAGGTACCACTCGCAGAAGTTTCTCCTGGGTGCAAGATCGGAGGGTATCAGCTCCTGTGTACAGCGATAGTGTTAAGGGTAATGGTTGTCGTCACAAAGAATTCGCCAAACTGCAATATGGTTCATACCGAATCTTGCTCCGGCTCGTCTCGTACTCGTGGTTGGCTCTTCTTCAAAATGATCTAACACTAATTCAGACTGCCTGGCATCAACTGTGCTTGGACGTCCACTTCCAGTAGACCGATGAAAGGAACCTATGGAATGTAGGCGTCTTGACATGTTAAGAAAACACTGGTACGAAGGTAGCCGTCGCTGTTCAGCGACGTCTTCCATCGATAAATCGTTGCCGATACAGTTCGCGAGCACGATTTAAATTGCTATCTTCATGGCCTACGCATAACATCATATCGTAATATTCTGAGTTAGAAAACATCGTCATTTTGGAAAAAAATATGGATAAAACTCGAATATCGACAAGAAGATTTGAAATTGACAACATATTTTTTTCCGTGTTGACGTTTTTTGAAGCCAGTACTTAGATAGATAGATAAACATTTATTGACCAAAAACAAGGTTAAAAATAACACAGCACAAAAAACAATAACATTAATAAGACAAAAAGAGTTAAATATAATTTGAATTTTGAATAAATCGAATAAATAGAATAAATCGTAAATTAAAATAAAATAATATAAAAAATAATAAACTTGAGCATAATGACGTCATAGTATTAAACCTTTGTGGATGAAAAACAGAAAAAACATTAAAGTTGACAGTAGTTAAAATTGGTAGGTAGGCGTCTTTGTCACATAATCTATGCTAACTCCGGATCCCTGACATGACAGCTTACTAGGGTTGACTATATTTTTGGCTTTGACAATTTATTATATATTTTACGGGGAATTTGTAACACCTTGTATACTCACATTCATTAAAATCGGTTTGGCAGTTTATGAGCTAGGTAGTAAAATAAGAAAAAATACTGAAATACCTCGTTATTATTAGGTTAGGTTATCTTATTAAAAGTTAAAGAAATGCAAGAAACTTATGTAATAAAAAACACTGTCGTGTCGTTGACGTTCTCATTATACATTTTTAATTTAAATTTTGGTAATGATTCAGATACGTACTAAATAAACACTGAACTGTCTAATTAACATGTAATCAATGTTTATTTGAAAATTGATTTTTTTGAAGCATATACAGGGTTTCTTTTGAACAATTTTTTTCACGTGATTCTATAGCAACAGTACAACCAAATAATAAAATAAAAAAACATAATTTTTTTACTTACTTTTTTGTCTTAACTTTTCCTTAAGAAAATTAAAATTTTGTCACCTGGCCGCCGCGCCGCACCGGCCGCTTTGTTATCAAAGCGCATGCGCATGACCGGTATTAATCATCCCTTGCACCAATGACGGCGCCCCGTCACTTTGCCCACGAGGGTGAGCGCACGCACCTAGCAATATAGGATATAAAAATCAGGTAAAAAATTTTTTGTTTGATGTGCATACCTACTTACCTACCTCTAAATTTAAGAACAGTTAGCTTTAAGCAACTCCACCTATTGTAAGTATTTAGGTTTATAAAGCTGTATCCTAAGTTGGAAATTCCTTTAATAAATATAGGGAGGCCTGACGAGTACAGCAGTGCGACGATTACATTAAGAATAATTTTTTGTGGGAAAATTATTTTCCCACGCTAAAAGAAATATCCTTAATGCAATGCCACGTTCAGATAATAAACTTTTAACAATTTTGATCAAATAAAAATCAATTTGATTTGGCAGAGATAGCATTTTTATGTGAATAAATACAAAATAATAATTTTTTGCACGATACGAAGAACACAGATATTTTACTTCACCACAATATCGACACAAAACCATGCGCCACACTCGCCACATCACTACGGCAAAAAAAAAGATAAAAATGTCCGCCGCCATTTCTGACAAGGATTATTATTCCCTACCAAATGTTATATACCGTTTTTATGGCCTTTATTTACTATGTACTAAAGCTTAATTTCCTTTGACATAACTGCATTGGTTGTCAATTAAAAGATGGCACCTCTGTTACGCTGTTATCAACCTTGTTACAACTACATAAGGTCTAATCGTGTTTTCTATAATAAATTGGTTGTGGACCCTACTTCTGCGAACAGATAATATATTCTGTCGATGTTCCATGCCCTTTTCGTTGAATAATTCATGGTGGAATGAATGGTTTAGCGTGGAAAGAGGGACAAAACATAAAGTTATATACGTCAGAGGGAGATAGACAGACGCGTGGTTTTATGGTATTTCCTTGGATATTGTTGACCGCATTAAACTCGATATCAATGTACTTACTACTTGTGTAATAATTACTCAAACATTCGTATTGCTGAGAAAACAGTCATGTAATGTGCTGTACTTACTCAGTTTTTAGAAGTTGGTTTTTTATTTATTATTTTTAACTTTATTATGTAAGCTACTTACCTAATTGCACTTAATTTTGGACAAAAAAATCAGAATTAAGTTTTTGTTAAAAAAGTGTCATATTAATATGTGACACTCAGATTTTTTTAAGTAAAATTTGTTAACGTCTAATTATTATTAATTAGGTATACAACGAAACTTGCATTTATTTTCGAAGAAATACAGCATAATAATATTTACAGTCTAAAAAAAGGAAGTATTTATAAAGTTCAAACACTAATCGCAGGTATCGTCAAAAAAATGTGAGAAAGAGAGGCTGGGCGCGTTATGCAATGCGCTGTCACTGTTGTCAGTGAAGTGCGTTTTGAAATGCGAGGCAACTAGCGCGTCAATATACCACAAACTGACTTTTTTATCGCTTTTCTTACGTTTTTATTTTCTGCTATTCTAAAATGTTGACTGAATGTAATTTGTAAATCAGGTTTATTTATTTTTTAATATCGTTGGGTGCAGTAATAATTTTAAAATTATTTTAGGATTTTTAAGTAAATTAGTTAATTCCAAATATTATATTAAATATTCTGTTTTCTTTTAATCAGTATGTAGGTATCTATGTGAAATGCTAAACGTCAAAAAATGTTACTTATTTCATTTTTAATTGCATGTTACTTGTTTCATCAAAATAAAACATCTTTTTTTATTAACGTTTTATTACGCTAAAATATATAAAAAACATTAATAAAAAACGCTTATATATACTTAAGTAAAATTTTAAACACTGAACAAAGACGACTTCCGGGCGGCTGCCTTAACCACTTGGCTACCGAGGTCTGGTTTTAACCCGTCGAAATTTGTCAGTTCTTGATGCTTATGTTTTTTAGTCAACATTGCTTCATCAAATCTTAGAAATTTTTTAACCTCTGAGATACGAAAGAAATATTTTACAAATATTTGAACATTCGGTTAAGATGAAGCTGCGTTTATAGATTTATGTTTTTTATATATTTTAGCGTTTCATTAACGCTTAAATATACTTAAGTAAAATTTTAAACACTGAAAATAGACGACAACCTCAGGCGGGAATCGAACCACGCACCTTCCGCATTCCGGGCGGCTGCCTTAACCACTTGACTACCGAGGTCTGGTTTTTACCCGTCGAAATTTGTCAGTGCTTGATGCTTATGTTTTTAGTCAACATTGTTTCATCAAATCTTAGAAATTTTCACCTCTGGGATACGAAAGAAATATTTTTACAAATATTTGAACATTCGGTTAAGATGAAGCTGCGTTTATAGATTTATGTTTTTTATATATTTTATAACACATTTGCTCGTAAAGTGGCTCTTATTACACCGATTTCAGCATCGTAATGTAGCTTATTACACACTAGTGCAGTAATGTAAAATTAGTAATAACACACTAGTGCGGTAATGTAAAATTAGTATTAATTTGCATCTATGGACAACACAGACCACGCCCACACAGTCCACGCTTCAGCAAGAAACAACTGCACAGTCTGCACAAGTACTTAGATGGTGAGCTTTTAGTCCGTTAGTCGCCTTTTACGACACCGAAGAGAAAAGAGGGGTTTGGTAGTATTATTTTGATTAGCCCATCGAAGTTCTATGTTGTAAAATGTATGTTCAATCTTTAGTCCGTTAGTCGCCTTTTACGACACCGAAGGGAAGAAAGGGGTTGGTAGTATTATTTTGATGAGCCCATCGCCGTTCTATGCTGTTGAATGAATGTGCAGTCTTTAGTCCGTTAGTCGCCTTTTACGACACCGAAGGAAAGAGAGGGGTTGGTAGTATTATTTTGATGAGCCCATCGCCGCTCTATGCTGTTGGATGTATGTGCAGTCTTTAGTCCGTTAGTCGCCTTTTACGACACACAAGGGAAGAAAGGGGTTGGTAGTATTATTTTGATGAGCCTATCGCCGCTCTATGCTGTAGGATGTATGTGCAGTCTTTAGTCCGTTAGTCGCCATTTACGACACCCAAGGAATTAGATGGAAAGACTCCCTACCTTTCACATACCTATATTTTGTCCATTCAAACAGCGGCTTCTTGTTCAATAATTACTTTGAAAGTTTAAAAATAAATATGTCTAGTTTTAGTAATGAAGAACTAAGCTTACAGTCTACACCACCGGAAATAACAAGTGAAGCACAAAATGTTATTGACAGCCTGCCTGTTATCATCTAAGCCCAAAGAAAAATACATGTTGGTTTACCAAAAATTATACACTAGAAAAGAAACAAAAACACGCAGTAATTTTCAGAAAAGGTGTTTTCCTCGCAAATATGTTATAAAACGTCGTATGACATACGTGCGCTTTGATAATTACAGCCTCTGCTTTCTTGTAGCCCTCGCCTACTGCTCGGGCTAGCAATATCGCCTCTGCTGTAATTTTCAACTTACCGCACTTATATCATAATGTACTATTAGCGTTTTATTAACGCTTATATATACTTAAGTAAAATTTTTAACACTGAAAAAAGACGACAACCTCAGGCGGGAATAGAACCACGCACCTTCCGCATTCCGAGCGGCTGCTGCCTTAACCACTTGGCTACCGAGGTCTGGTTTTCACCCGTCGAAATTTGCCAGTGCTTTATGCTATAAAATTTTACTTAAGTATCTTTTTTATTTTTTTTAAATGGCAAATTTAGTATCTCCTATTTACCAAGAATGTAAGGTTTTGGTGCTTTATTTGCGTTTATTGACAAACTAGCCTTTTTCCGCGACTTCTAACATCATTATCATCATCATCATCAGCCTATACTCGTCCACTGCTGGACATAGTTCCTCCAAGAACACGCCACTGAGCACGATCCGCGGCCACTCTCATCCAGCTCTTGCCAGCCACCTTGCGAAGATCGTCGCTCCACCTTGTCTGAGGGCGTCCAACGCTACGCTTGCCGATACGCGGTCTCCACTCCAGAACTCGTCTACCCCAACGGTCATCGGTTCTGCGACTGATATGGCCGGCCCACTGTCAATCCGGTGGGCTATGTCGATTACCTTGGTTCTCTGCCGGATCACCTTGTTTCGAATCCGATCCCTCAGAGACTTCGAACGCGTGGTCTTAATTTTCATTCCATAACCCGGGTCCTTTTAAAACGAGATAAAAAGTAGGCAGGTACCCTAGGTTCTTTACTGTACTTACTTCTGAGAACGTGTACCTATGCAAAGTTTCGTAATTAAGGCGAGTATTTAAGGCGTGAAAGCGTAACCGTGTCGCGCGCGTATAGCAGGGTTGAAAGAATACTACCACTTACTCTTCCCTTGGGTGTCGTAAAAGTTGATTAACTGACTAAAGACTGCACATATAACATATCGCCACTATATGCTGTTGGATATATTATTTCCAACAGCATATAGTGGCCATGGGCTCACCACCTGTCACGCTGAGCACATGTGCAGCGCTATTTGGTGAAAAGTGGACTATGGTAGAGGACTGCTTTTGCTGTCCTCATTCATTGTCTAGTCTCTGACTAACCCTTCGGGGATGATAGTCGTGATTATATGTATTTAAGTATGTACCTATGTATGTATTTACATACACAACTTTAAAATAATCAGCCAAATAGATGCAGCCGTTATGAAGAGATGCGCGAACATACATTCTTGGCAATTGAATTTTATTTATTTATTGCAGACATCAATATAAGTTTTCTTCAGTATCTATAATACAGATATCAACCTGATACAGTTTTCATAAATTATTGTGTATAGATTAGTTTTAGATTATTAGATCCGTAGTCGAGTGGTTAGCTCGCCGGTTCTGGCGTCGTGCCATCTCTGAGGCTTCAATTCCTCGGTCGGGTTAATGTAGAATGAAACTATTTTTCAAAATTTATTTCGGGTCTGGGCGTTTCACTATGTTTAAATAATTATGTTTATTTTATCTAGTTTATTTATTAAAACAAGTTTCAAAGAAGCTTGCTTGGGCTAGATGAGGGCTCCATGACAATAATGTAGTTAATTCCAATTGTGCCAGATACTTTACGTTTTGTCAACGTAAAATTCAAAGAATTCAAAATTATTTACTCAATTTAATTGAGCACTTTATGAATGTCGCTATCTATCGGTTCGTAAGTCTAACTATAGGGCGGGAGCCTTGTACTGAGGAGAACCGGCAAGAAACTCGGCAAGGTACGTTTATACCTATGTCCGTCGTACGTAACAGGCGTCAACAGCATTTCTTTTCTCATACTTGATATGAAAATTTTCAAATCACTTCAGGCTTAATCAATTTAATAAACTTTATTTACGTTTGTGAGGAGCTCGATGGCGCAACGGCTAACTCGTCGGTTTGAGGAAGAAGAATTTACTAGACTGCACAAACATCCAACAGCATATAGCGGCGATAAGCTCACCACCTGTCACGCTGAGCACATGTGCAGTCGCTATTTGATGAAAAGTGGACTATGGCAGAGGACTGCTTTCGTGGTCTCGGGAACTCTTCGGGGATAATAGTCGTGATTATATGTAGGGGAGGTCAGCTCAAAGCCACCTTTACTTTGACTTTTAAAAAAATGCCACTATAGGAACGATTATGAAAAAGTTTTATGTCGAAAGAAAGGATATTTAATAACCTTTAATAAAATGTAGGCACATTTTGCAAAAACTCAATCGGCCATGGGAGTAAGGGCAAAGTGGTCATGCCTAAATATTACAAGTAATTAATTAAAAAAAAATCAAAAACACCAAAAAAATCAAAAAATCTTTATTTCAGATAAAATTAAATAGTAACCAATAAAATATATGAAACAATCATTTCAGTCTTCATGTTTTCTTGGCGATGGGCTCACCACCTATCACGTTGAGCACATGTGCAGTCGCTATTTGGTGAAAAGTAGACTATGGTACCTCTATCATTAGGTTCTCTACCAACAGCAAAAGCAGTTCTCACTACTTTTGCTGTCCTCATTGCCAGTCTCTGACTAACCCTTCGGGGATAATAGTCGTGATTGTGTGTGTATGTTTTTTATTTAAATCTATGTACCAAAAGTTCCCCCTGCGTAGGTTTTGTTTTGTAGTTGTTGACCATCTAAAAATAATAAAACATTCTACTTAATCTTAATATACAAAAACATAAATTATTGTAAGCGTCCAACTGCCCGTTTGCCCTTATTCATAGCGGTTCACTAATGTGAATATGGGCAAAGTGGTCACTTGGCCACTTTGCCCGGACCGCGTTGCCTTTTGCCACCATTTTGTTTTAAAAAAAAACTCGGCTCACATTATTTAACCCATGTCGGAACGGAACAAATGTTACACATTCAAAGCCAATTAGGTAAGTAACAATAGACGTGTTATAAAAAGATTAAATTCTAAAGAGGTTTGATCAAAACAGGTTGAACTTACCCTAGATTTTTTTAACAAAATGCACTAACCCCTTGCACATGTCGCCGCGGCCACGCGTTTGTTCCGATCGCCACCGAACGACTGCTTAGTGCGGGGCAGAAGGTTGGCTATATGGCAGAAAGGCAACGTCGCGCTATCGTTTTTAGTTACCGAAAAATTGGGTGTGGCCGCTTTGCCTCCTATGACCGCATTGAGCTGACTTCCCCTATGTATGTTGGTTTTTTTTATAAAAAATGTTCAGAATTGTCGCTCTACGCCGCCCCGTAGAGCGACAATTGTTGTGAGCGCGAAGTAGTGAAGGCCGTCGAGTCTACGGCCTTCACTATTTAGTATTTATGCATTATTCAGTTAAACATTATTTCGTCTTCTTCGTTTCGAATTTGAGCAAAAGAGACAAAACAATGTTTAACTAAATAACGCTTTAATTGTGGTTTGTGGGTAAATTAATGTTTAAATAACAGTTGTTAAAAATATCTCTAATTACTGTATCATTCATAATCCTCTTTAAAAAGTTTGGTCAATGTTATGGTAAAGCAGGCATTATAAAACCCACCAACCCGCATTGCTCTAGCGTAGTTCCATAATAATATTGCATTTATTGTGGGAGACAACAAAAAACCATAATATTAGCTACCGGTTACGCTGTAAACAACAACAACTTTAAAAAAAAACTCAACTAGTTTGAATTAACTAAGTTGTAACATTTATTACGTGTAGAAAACAAAAAGGACATAAATGTTTGATAATATAATATAAAATAAAAATTCAAAAAAAGGATTTTTAATCATAACGCTACGATTTGAAAGAAAATATTAGCCTATCTATACAAAGGCATTTGTTGTGTAAATACGACACCATCAAATTAACGCGAATATATTTGGCTGATTAATCCGACTGAAAAGAGTCATGGATTTATTTTTATATGTATCTATAATGTCTGTATGTTGGAATCTTTTTATTTTTAGTAAGTGTTTTTAATTTAAATGGTAACTTAAATATATTTTATTTTAAAAGTAGAACTACTAAATAATATTAATCGTTGTGGTTCGTAAAAATAATGGCGCTTTAAAAAAGCTTTTGAGAGTAACTCCTCGATTAGATAAAACCTTTTAAAATTTTACGTTAATTTGCCACTCGTAAAATGTTCTCGAAACAAAACTAGGGCCGACACGAACCCCGTATTATATTAACCGCAACAATGTCTAAGTTTTTCTATTAAATCTTTGTTCTTCAACGCTTCTTTGTGACCGAAGTAACGACAACACAGCGAGTGCGAATCCTTAAAACCTTCCTATTGTGTAGTTAGTGGCAAGGAACAAAGGACACGAATGACCTTTCGGTTGTGCTTTCAAACGCTGGAATTATTGTTGACATTACGTAATTCGATAAAGAAATTGCAACAGTTAGCAACCGACATGACTTGTGGGCATATTTTCTTTACGCGAGGGCCTAGGCAAGTGGCATTATCACAGGTGGAATACATTGATGAATGCATGGGACGTATGTGAGTGAACGCTCGTCATTTAGTAAGTTAGTAAGTCAGATCATGTAATTATAAAGTTTAAACTGATTTTATGTAAGGGAGCTACCAGTAGGTACCTAAATATGAAAGTTATGTAAGTTCTTCTGATGATAAATGATTACCTATTATTATTTTATTTTGACGCCTGAGCCGTGTCGCGTAGCGGTAGCGGCTCATTAAAAGAATACTATCACCCCCTCTCTTCCCTTGAGTGTCGTAGAAGGCGACTAAAGGACTAAAGACTGCACATACTTACATCCAACCGCAGAGCGGCGATGGGCTCATGTGCGGTCGCTATGTGGTGAAAAGTGGACTATGCCAGAGGACTGCTTTTGCGGTCCTCTTTACCTCTGACTATCTCTTCAGGGATAATAGTCGTGTATTTTAACGCCTCGGTGGCCGAATGGTGAGGCGCCCGGCTCGATATCTGGAGGTCCCAGGTGGAGCAAAATGTGTTTCTGATATCTGGAGGTCTCAGTGGGGCAAAATGTGTTTCTGATATCTGGAGGTCCCAAGTGGGGCATAGGATGTTTATTGATATCTGGAGGTTCCAGGTGGGGCAAAGTGTGTTTCTGATGTCTGGAGGTCCCAAGTGGAGAAAAGTGTGTATCTGATATCTGGAGGTCCCAAGTGGGGCAAAGTGTATTTCTGATATCTCAATGCTGCGCCCGGGATTGTGATCACCAACCTGCATTATACAAGTTATGCCCGCTGTCATCACAGCTGCGAGTGCACTATTCTAAAACGTCCATAATGCGACGACCTCTGTGGTCGAGTGGTTAGCACGCCGGGTCTGGCGGCGCGCCATCTCTGAGGTCCCGGGTTCAATTCCCGGTCGGGTCAATTTAGAGAAAAACTGTTTTTTTGAATTGATTTTGGGTCTAGGTGTTTTTTCTATGTTTATGTATACTTATCCCTTATCTTACCATATTATCGAGTTTCAAAAGAATACTCATCTTGGTCTAGTCTAGATAATTGGTGTGAGCGTAAACAAAAATTTGTTTATAGTCATGTCTTATTTTGGCATTAGATTTCAGGATGCCCTGCCACGAGTCGGCTATTTTAAAACGTCCATAATCACGTTTTAGAGTTCCGATCTTGGCATTAGAATTACCTATGGGTCGATCTCGAGTTCTTAAGTGCTACGGAAGGCACGTTAAACTTTTGGTTTCAGTTGTTAAGTAGGATAGCAATTGGTAAAACCAAACCCTAATATGGTTTGTTTTTCACGTTGGGCCATTGTGGTGGGTTTTGGCCCGGTCCCCCCATGTGCTGTTTTCCGCAAAGGTCTGTGCCAAGCAGTGGGACGTTTATAATTTGGAAACAGTGTGCGAGATATTTGCTTCTATTAATATGTGTGTGCACCTGTACCATTTTCGGTTTTTTAACAATCTGTCCATTTGAGAATCTGTATTTTGGGAATCTGTTCTTATGAGAATGACCCGATATATATCGGTATCATACACTAGTGAGTAAAATCATATGATTTTACTCACTAGTGTATGTAAGGGAAGTTTTGTAGCGGTGCAATTAATAAATTTATACTAATTAACGCCATTACGTTGTAATTGGTTGCACACACGAAAAAATGTCTTCCTCAAGTGGGAATCGAACTCGATTATTCGATTCCCTCACATTGATGGCGTCGGTTATTTATTGTTTGTACTATTGTTCATATGGGAAGGCCTTTGCTCAGCAGCTACTGCATTTTGTAATGAATGTATTATATTTCTAGACGATGATGTGTTAATGAAAAAGCAATAGCAACTGTTCCGCCGACTGACATGATGCGTCTCTCTTCCCAGATGCAGCAACAAATGCAACAAGCCATACAGCAATCGATGCAACAATCGATGCAGCAATCGATGCAGCAATCGATGCAGCAACCGATGCAGCCGTCGATGCAGCAGTCGATGCAGCAACAGGAACAGAACCTAGCGTAAGATTACTATCTATTAGGATAGTCATTTAAGTATAGGAATACCTTTTAGGAAGACGATAGACTTGAGATGCAGTCACCAATAGCGTAAGTTTACTACCTATTAGGATAGTCATTATAGGATACCTTTTAGGAATATGATCGAAAAAAGTTGTAGCAACAAATCCAGTCATCCAGCAATCGATGCAACAATCGTTGCAGCAATCGTTGCAAACATCGATGCAGCAATAGAATCAACCGTCGATGCAGCAACAGGAACTTAACCTAGCGTAAGATCTACTACCTATTATGATAGTCATTTAAAGAAATACCTTTTAGGAAGACGATAGACACAAGATGCAGCCACGAATGCAGCAAGCCATACTAATACAATCGATGCAACAATCGATGCAGCTATCGATGCAGCAACAGGAACAGAACCTAGCTTAAAATTAACTACCAATAAGGAATAGTCATTTAAAGGATACCTTTTAGAAAGACGATAAACTTAAGATGCAGCCACAAATGCAGCAAGTTATACAGCATCAACGATTCCTCTTGGCACAGCCAACGATACCACTTTACGACAACTCAATTACAGCTTTACTTTCTTTACAACCGTTAGCGTTTTCGTAATGCCGTTTCCCCGAAAAGGAAAGAAAAAATATTTTGCGTTACTCTGTGCTTCAGAAGGCACATTAAGCCGCTCGTCCCGAGTGTTATCTTAATATGGCTTTAGATTAATACGAACCCACCGCATTGGTTCACTATCATGGTAGGATTTGGCGCCACATCAGGACGAGAAATAATACTTGGATCTGGATTAATTTATCAGTTCGTTACTGACAAATTTTTCAATGCATAGCCTTAGGTTTGTGATCACCAACCCGCATTTGGCAATCGTAGTCCCCATTAATTGTAGCGATGACATGATTTTAATGATAAGAATCCTTGCCCTGCAGTGGGTATACAGGCTGTACTTTACTTTACTCTTTAGTAGAATAACGAAATTAGGACGTATGCTTTTTCTTATTATTTAGTAGTAGGCATTTCCATATTGTTAAGCCTAGGCCTGTTCTTTTTTTCTTCTTAATTAAGAATTTTCCTTATTTTAGGGTACAACAAATGCAACAACAGATGATGTTATGTCCGGTACGAGTGGTCTACGAGACACAGATCTTAATGCAACCCGGTAAGTTGAGAAATATGCTTCAATCGTTGATGGCTTACCCGATTCAGCTACCTCAGATTAGAAACGGCCGTACAGGCCGTACTCAGGGGTACAGGGTTGGATACTGAGAGAAAGCATATTCTTTTCGGTTTGGTCCGTATTAGTAGTAGTACGACAGGTTAATGTCAATAAACATCGCCTAGCCAGCAGCGTACCACCGTTTCGTTGCTGTATATGCTAATATTATTCCTGTTGTTATGAAATTCTGTACGTGATAATTCCATTTTTCAGGAGAACAAATGCAACCGAACCAAACTCTCTTCATCAACCCACAGAACCCACCACCATGGGTGCAAAACAGGCAAATGCAGAACCAAGTGATATACGTCCAGCAGATGCCAAACAACATTATATCCGCGCCACAGCATATAGACCAAAATCAGTTGTACTTACAACACTATCAAAACTACCAACAAGTAATACCACAGCAAATACTAGCACAAAATCAAGAGCAAAGACACATACAGATACCGAATGTGATGCCCCAAAATATGGTACAAAACTTTCAAGCAAACATTGGTGGAAATGTACAAAATATATCTGAACGACTACCTCAATCGTACGGGCACATGCAACACATAGGACAAACTATTCAAATGCCTGTACAAGCTCAACATAACCTACCAACCAGTAATATTAACAGAAACGAAGCAAACATTCAAATAGTACAACAGCCACAGTCAGTCGCAGTTCAAAATCAGAATCAGAGAGCTGAAATGAGGCCAGGAGTGTACATGAATGTAAGCCAGCAAACTAATCAGCAGCCAATCAGGCCACCGCCACAAGTGTTAACAGTGAACCCAATGCAGAACGCTCCACAAACAAGTACAAACTTTCAACCGACGATGCCGCCAAGCAACATTCCTCGTTCTATACAAACGCAGAGTGTTGGGTCACAAATGTCACCACCGACATTCGCACAGCCGAGGATGCGAAAAGTCGCTCCGAACACAGTCAATAAAGTTACCAATACAAACGCTGGCATGAGAGGTATGGGGCAAACTTACAGGCCAATACAACCACGCCCTCAACAACAGTATCGGAACAGCGCACCGAGTTATCCAAACTCTATAGAAATCCAAGCCCAACCTAATAAATCTACACAAAGTGCTCCAAGTGCTCCAAATATTTTAAACATGAATTCCGCATCCACGTTACCGAGCATGCCTAATCTACAAATGAACGTGCCTAACACATCAATGACCTACATAAAGACCGAAGACAAAACGAACTTTAGGAAAAGAAAAAGTGAATCGCCAGATGAAATACACAAAAAAATGGCTGCCATACAAGTGAATATTACAACTCCATTGAAACCTGTTGTAATGCCTCAAAGATCTATTGAAGTCAGCGCTAACATGAATGCAGCACCGATAGTTGAACAGAAACCAAATATTAGTTTTATTCCTCAACCACTTACTATTATTAACACCGTACCTGTATCTCAAGCAGTGGAATTGACAGAAATTAGCAAATTAGTAGAGAACGTTCAACAAGCTATACAAATTGACAAAATCAACATAAAACCCAATCAAGACGTAAAAGAATCATCGCCCACTGAAAAAGACAAATTGGTAAGAAACACAGTTTACACACAAGCGCGCGGCAGACTACTCACAGATAAAGAGGCGGTGACAATTTCAAAAGAAACTAACAACGTATTAAAACTAGAACAGCATGATAACAACACAAGTAATCCAAGTGAAATAAAACAGGAAAAACCTGAAATAGTCAACAAAGTGGTTCCAGATGAAGTAAAGGACGAAAAGAAAGAAGAAGTTAAAATAAAGAAAGATGTTACTGACACGAGCATAACTCTGAAGACTCCTAATAATAAAGGGATGCTTCCGGTCGGTAGGTCGACGAAACAGGAAAGAGATTTCGTCCTTACACACGTGCTGGACGGAATCGTCATCCAAGAATCTAATGTAGCTTTCCCGGTAAGTGTCAATTTAACATTTATGGTCGCCTAAATCAAAAAAGCGCTTCTAGCGGAATGCGTTTAAGCCGTTTAAAAATATAGATGGAAATTGAATACTTTTGGGCTTTTAATTCAATGTGGATCCATATCTTTAGAAAAACACATTATTTTTCGATTGTGTCTGGATTTAACCTTATGAACGCCACGGTCGGCTTTGGCCGACAAATGAAAACATGCCCAACACGCCACCGTCGTGTATAGCCGACAAGAAAACGACATTTTTAAATTCAAAATAGAATATACTAAATTAACTTTTCCGTGTTTCTTTTTCTTATTATTTAGAAGTACATTAATGATATATTGTAAAATGGCACGCAGATATATTCATTAGTTACATTTCACTAGAAAAAATAATCATTAAATATTGCTAATCGAAATCCTTAAAAGAGGTGTTCTCCTCACGCCACAATCGGCAAGATACGACAGCTAGTGATGCGAAGCTGGGACGGGTATATCGATCTACCATTGAATATCCCTATTTGTTGTAGGTAGATATTTATTTTTCAATCTACTGTACCTGGCGTTGAGGACACGACTGATATGAAGTCTGGCGGTTAAATAGGCTGTTTCATAAAAGTGCATAATTTTTATTATCGCTTTCAAACATTTATGTATCCGTAACTTCATATCTTACTAGGTTAATCTTTTTTTATATCAATAGCTTATCAGTTGCAGATTATAGGCATATCGTAACTCCATACCGGCCATAGGGTACTTTTGCGTGTGGATTGTCACATATTGTCTTTAATTGGGGAATTACCGCACCGTTTACAGCTATCGAGCAACACAGTTGACGAACTTCAGTCGGTTCCGTGGTCGTTCTCTTGCGTGTGTTTCGTTATTTCTCTCTTTTGTTTAGAAGTTTTAGTTGGGTACAACTTAATCTGATAAGATTAAGTAAAAACGAAAAAAATCAACTAAAGCTAAGTTATGAATTAGTACTCTAATAGGCAACCTTTTTTTCACCTTGGGTGTTTTTAATTTTTAGTTAACTTGAAATGTCCATCCCTACCTCGCACGCGAGAAAGTTGTCAAAGGTCGTGCCAGCCACGCCAGAGTCGGGTCTTCTCAACAGTGGATGACGTCACGAACGAGATTAGTGATGTACCTTATTATTAACTGTTTTATTCGTTTGTAGTTCTAATGTCTACTTTTATTTTGTTTAGAATTTTGTAAATGCTGTTAAACGAAATAGTGTCAAATTAAAGATTGGTATAACGAGTAATATTTTACTTCAAAAATATGTGACGAATAGCAATGATTTTAAATTGATTATTGACAACTTATCGTTAAGATGTCGGCATTCCTATTTTATTTGTAGGTATTTGCTCTGAATTTGTGGCTTGGCGTGGAAGGAGCGCAGATGCGTTTGCGCTCTGGCGTTGAAAAGGTTAAGGCAGACGTGTTAATCATCACCAGCCTATTAACGTCTCACTGCTGAGCCCACTACACTGAATTAAAGTGGGTTGTTAACGACTTCATGATAACAACCGGAATTAAAGGTTTAACATACATTCTTAAACAAAGAAAACTTGATACTTTATTGTTAAAATACGAGGTGTTTAAGCTGATGAAACGCGGGCCACTAGTAGATAATAAATTAGTACACAAACTCAAGTTATTTGAACTCGTACATTTTCAATGATTTCAGATCAGAGATCCAGCAACTCGCAGATTTACCCAACCAGCACCTAGCGCAAGCAAAAAAACATCAAGAGACTCGGCTAATTGTAAACAACCCAAAAGAGAAGAAGTTAAGACTGACAACAAAGATTTTGATATGCCCCGGCTTAAGGAAGATGTTAAAGTTAAAGAAGATATCAAGATGGCAGAAGTAAAGACTGACGGTAATGATAAAGGTGATAAAAGTGATAAAAGTATTTTACAAGACAAAGTTGAAGAAGGTAACAGTAATAGCGAAGAATTAGATAAAGCAGGTAAGAATATACAAATGTCCATTAATTAATACCTATATTCCTCATAAAAACACGGTATTGATCAAAATGCAAAGTCTTGCATCCTGGATAGCGCTAATATTTAAAGTTTTAAGCTCAAGTCCATTCAAATTTTTATAGTATGAGATTCAGTAAGAGTCTCATATTAACTCTTTAGCTGTCAAATATATGTGCACCTACGCCTGGCGTACTCACCATGGAATTCTGTTATTTCAAGAATGCCAAAAAACTGTGCCCAAATAGTACCAAATAGTGCCCAAAGGAAATAAATAGTACCTTTATGGTTCAAAAGTTATAGACATAGTTTGGTGAGTACGCTAGGCGTAGGTTACGCCTAGCGTACTCACCTCAGTTTGGGAAATCTGAGCAAGCTACAACTTTAATTAGTATGTCAAAAAACTGTACCCAAATAGTACCAAATAGTGCCCAAAGGAAATAAATAGTACCTTTATAGTTAAAAAGTTATAGACATAGTTTGGTGAGTACGCTAGGCGTAGGTTCTACGCCTAGCGTACTCACCTCGTTGCGCGAAAACAGAACCAGCAATGGCTCTCATTTCTATCTCAATAAATAGTACCGGAAATAGTACCCTCTAAGAGTGTAATTGTTATTTGACTTTTACACTAGAAAGTCATTAAATTTGATAGCAAACTTCTACATACAAAAATTACGTGTGGTACAGTCGAGCACAGTGAATGGTAAAATATTATTTTTATTAACAAAGGAATTGAGATTGGAATAACTATGGAGTTCATTAATAGACGACGACCTAAATTAAAATAGGTACGTACATATTTAATAACAGTAAACCAAGGGTGGCCAAAAAAGGGGGGTCCTGAGGTTGGTTTGTCTGTCTTTTGCACCGGATTTTGAATGCGGATTTTTTTATATGAAGGCTGGTTTTTAGCGGTGATTCTTACATCGACTATAAATCTAGTGATAACTGTTATAAATCACAAAATTTGTAGTCGAGGGTGAATGAGACCCACTCCTACTTATATCTGTGTATCAAGCATTGCTTATTTATGATTTGTTGATCGTGAATGACAGCCCGCCCGCAACTTTATCCGCGTGAACCCCTTACCCCGTGACGAATTTCCAAAAATGTTCATTTTTATACAAACCTTGTTCAGACAATTACAAATACAACAAAAAAGAATTAGCCAAATTGGTGCAGCCTATCTGAAGTGATGCGCGTACAAACATTTTGGCAATTGATTTTTAATAATATAGATACATACCTACATAAATAGCGACTGCACATGTGCTCAGCGTGACAGGTGGTGAGCCCATCGCCGTTCTAAGCTGTTGGATGTATGTGCAGTCTTTAGTCCGTTAGTCGCCTATTACGACACCCAAGAGAAGAGGGGGTGGTAGTATTCTTTCACCGGTAAGTACGCGACACAGTTAAACACTTTATACAGTCCAGAAAACTAAGAATATGATTTAAATTGTTATTCTACGATTAATAAAAAAAAATAACGTATTACTGTAGGTAAGTATATATAATATATTCAAACTGAGTAGGTACCTACCTAGCTAATGAAAGATCAACTGCAAATCGACATGAACATAAAATGCTATTACAGATGAAATATACATAGGTACTTACTCATTTAAAGATCACTCACATCACAATGAAACAAAATTCACAAGTTTTTTCATTAATTGTTTCACAAATTAACTATTCGCAAACCTTTGCGGTTGCGGTGGCAAGGCAAAGTAAACGACTAAAAAAATCGGTTCCAGAAAACTTTGCATTCCCACCGCGGCGTCAAGCAAATTGTTGTGAATTGCAATATTGATCTTTAGCACTTTCATAAATACAGGTCATTTTATAAGTAACTAAAGTAAGAAGTGTGATAAGCGCCATCTAATGTAACTTGTTCATACTAAGATGCATCGCTGTCGCGCGTCGATAAGTTGCACTATGATCAACAAAAGTAACAGATTGTTCTCGCACAATATTGAGCTTTCAATTTCAGACATAAGGCAAATAGTTCCTTATATAGAAAGTGCTTTTACTTTATGAAAGCCGGCAAAAATACGATAGTCAATATTTTGGAAAACATGGATCTTATTTATAAGAAAAATAATTATAAGTAATCAATTATATAACTGATATTAAACTTCCTCGTTACAAATATACACCTATTAATTTCAACAAAACTAAAAGTAATATGAAGTAGGTTCATATACGAAATTTAATAATATTAAAATTATTATGAGAGTTATTAAGTTTGCTATCAAATTTAATGACTTTCTAGTGTAAAAGTCAAATAACAATTACACTCTTAGAGGGTACTATTTCCGGTACTATTTATTGAGATAGAAATGAGAGCCATTGCTGGTTCTGTTTTCGCGCAACGAGGTGAGTACGCTAGGCGTAGAACCTACGCCTAGCGTACTCACCAAACTATGTCTATAACTTTTTAACTATAAAGGTACTATTTATTTCCTTTGGGCACTATTTGGTACTATTTGGGTACAGTTTTTTGACATACTAATTAAAGTTGTAGCTTGCTCAGATTTCCCAAACTGAGGTGAGTACGCTAGGCGTAACCTACGCCTAGCGTACTCACCAAACTATGTCTATAACTTTTGAACCATAAAGGTACTATTTATTTCCTTTGGGCACTATTTGGTACTATTTGGGCACAGTTTTTTGGCATTCACGAAATAACAGAATTCCACGGTGAGTACGCCAGACGTAGGTACACAAATATATAGGTAATGTTATCCTCAAATTCCTAGTTTCTAACTACGTGTATCTACACCTTCATTTTTTAGTCGTTTTAAGGGGGTGCTGCGCAATTGTAAAAACTGACATAAGTCTCTTAGTGAACTTCAAAGCAAAATCAATCATATTGATATGCATAATTAGAACCATTCTGCTTTGAAGTTTTAGACCTATTAATTTAATTAGAGCAAAGTTTTTATTCTGTGAAATATACATTTTAATTTTTAACACAACCATCACGCGCTTGTGTTAAAAATTAAAATGTACTTTTTAAAGGAGGGGCTGCCCTGCGGAATATCGGTACACATATTTTCATGTAAGAATTATTGTTTCATGCGTAAAATTAAGAAAGTTGTCGAAGAAATATGTTTTTAGGAGTGATTAGATTTATGTATTGTTTGTTATTGTTTAAAGAATTTGTTTCAAATTTCAACAAGGCCATGACTTTGTGCAATGATCAGGCTAACTTACGTAAGTTCTTTTAATGTATAATAACTAATTCAGCGCAACTATGCGCTGAATTAGATATTATACATTAAAAGTTTACGTATTTTTATGTCACTTGTACTAACAAGTGACTTAAAAATACGTAGAATTTCACAATTTCGTGCAGGACCCCCTTAAGGGTGAGTTCCACCCATGAAACTGAACAACTTTTCCCATGAAACCTATGTGCAAAAATGACAAAAAAAATTCAATCTCCCATACAAAACTGTCCGATCAGCTGACGACAATAGTATATACGGGTGGAACTCACCCTTAATTTCATAAAACGACCAAAAAATTTGGGTGTATATACGTATGTATCTATCGAAAATGACTGAGATGTTTACAATTAAAGCAATAATAATTTTCTTCCAGAAAACCCATTCTCTAATGTGCAACATGGAACTGTCAAGTCTTGGACGGTAAGTGCCATCATTGTATTTATTGAACTGAACACGACACTCAACACGTAACCGTGTCGCGTAGCGGTGAAAGAATACTACCCCCCCCTCTCTTCCCTTGGGTGTCGTAAAAGGCGACTAACGGACTAAAGACTGCACATACATCAAACAGCATAGAGCGGCGATGGGCTCACCACCTGTCACGCTGAGCACATGTACAGTAGAAATTTGGTAAAACGTGATCTGTGACACTGTGGCACTGTGGACTCTGCAGCCCCAACCACCGATAGCTTGGGTCTATCCGCGCTGGCAACCTAGGTTAAGTTTTTATAATATTTTACGGGGACTATATTTCTTGTCACCAAAATTTATATTTGTCATCAAATTGTATCACCTAATAAATAGATCTATCGCCTCGAAATATTTTCGTTTTCCGTTATACAAAAAGTGTTCCCAGGTATGAATTATCAAATTAATGTTAATATATGTGTAAAATAAGAGATGGATTACCTATAAAATTATGGTGCATTAGATGAATATAAACTTCGTTCTTATACTAATAGTTTTATTACTTAAATAATAGCTTTGTGCTCAGAATGGTAGATCTGTCATCAAATAAATTGATTATAGATCCCTGACTGCGACTCCATTTTATTTGTTATTTTGTCACCAATACAGTAGTTACATTTTATTTCGTTCAGTTCTTAAAATAATAGTATTCGTTACCAATTTAATACATTAATTTATAATTTTAATGAAAATATGTTCAAAGAGGCAGAGACAATTTGGCGCGCTTTTAAAAATTGACCAATCTGGAATCAACGATGGGTCGTAGGTAACTGTACGATCATACAATGCGGCGCTTATCGGCCAGAAAAGAAAAAGGGGGCGCGCTTCAAAATCCAAACCAGCGCTGACTATTCAGTGATTATTATTTTTAACAATAAATATTGATTATTTTGACTTTATAGTGTTTTATTTACTATTCTGCTAAAAATTTTATTTAAATATATTTATACTACCTGTGGAAATTAAGATCCTTGGGGGAGGCATATGTCCAGTTAAGTAGTAGACTCTTTTGGTGGAAACGATGATGACGATAACCCTAAATTTTTTTTGGAACTTTATGATATTTTCTAGTGGCAAATATATGGTTTTATTGGTGATCTCTTTAAATTAGTTTGCTTAAATACTTATTAGGACAAACCTATTATAATACATACAAAAACATTTATTTGGTACTAGACCCTATATCTCCATGATTTTAGGTGATTTATTTTGGAATTGATTTTATATTGTTTGGTGACTACATTTTGGTGACAAATCTACTATTTTGCGGGCAAACCCTATTATTTAAGAAACACAAAACTAATTATATTAGCGATAGCTTAAATGATACCCATATTTTACATTGTAAATATGTTTTTCTTATATATATAATATTGTAAAAAAATTTACTTAGGATAGAATGTTGAATAAAGAGAAAAATAATAATAATAAATAATTTTTATTCGTGTTATACAAAGTTTTCAAATTCTTGTTTAACGTTAATAACTACAGTTAGTCGAAGACTGTGTTGTACTAATGTAATAAAACTTTTATTTAACCGAGTCTCGTAGCGGTGAAAGAATACTACCCCCCACCCCTTATTCTCTTCGCTTGGGTGTCGTAAAAGATGACTAACGGACTAAAGACTGCACATACATCCAACAGCATAGAGCGGCGATGTGCTCACTATCTGTCACGCTGAGCACATGTGCATACCTACGCTATTTGGTAAAAATTGGACTATGGTAGAGGACTGCTTTAGCTGTCCTCATTGCCTAGTCTCTAAGCCTTCGGGGATAATATAATAGTTAACAATCGTGATTACATGTTTGTATGTATTTTATTTTCAGGTGGAACAACTGTCAGCGCACGTTTCAACTTTTAAGTGGGACGAAACAGCGTCGCTTCTATTGGAACACGAGATAGATGGCGAATCGCTATTCCTCGTGTCCAAGACCCAGTTACTCACCATAGGAGTTAAGGAGAATCACGCGGATCTCATTTGCGGATTTGTTAAAAGCTAACATAAGTACGCCTTTAACATTAGGATAATAATTAATTTAAATTGAGTTTGAGAGCAGTGTGCAGTGGCTCTATAAAATAATACTACCAATTCCTCTCTTACTTTGGGTGCTGTAAAAAGCGACTAACGGACTAAAGACTGCACATGCATCCAACAGCATAGAGCGGCGATGGGCTCACCACCTGTCACGCTGTGCATATGTGCAGAAGAAAATTTGGTAAAACGTGGTCTTTGGCAGTGTTCTGGGGTCCTCATTGCCTGTGTCTGACTAACCCTTTGGGGATAATAATCGTGAATATATGTTTGTATGTGTATGTGTTTTGTTGCTACACTCAGAGATGTCAATTAACGAAACAAAACGCACCCGATAAACCCGAATTTACTTACTTGCCCTCGGATTAATCCGACAAACTGATAATACAACCGATTTCTTTTCACTGCCGCTGTCGGATTAATCCGACAATAGTGACATGCCATTTTCGGGTTGGGTCGTCTTTACACGACATAAGACGTCGCATTCCTTTTGTTTATTGTTTCATTAATAACGTTGCATTCCATATAAAATGTAGGTAATGCCAGGATTGATGTATCAAACAATGATTGTTTTACAAAGTTCTCTAAGGGTAAGCCTGCCTTTATCTCACCTGCCCCCCTAGACAAATGGCAAACGCTCACCCCTGTCTATTCGTAATTCGTAGTACACCGCGCGCGATTTGTTGTATTTTTCCTAGCAATTGGCACAGCACACAGCAGTGTACGACGAATTCCGAATAGACAGGGGGTCAGGGTTTGCCTCTTGTCTAGGCCGTCAGCTGTTAAGTTATGCTAATGGCACTTTATCCTAGAATATGGAAGTAGGGTAAAATTTTTAAACCGGTGACAATTTCGGTAAAGGTCGATTCACACATAATAATGAAGTTACAGTTCCGTCAAGTGTTCGCTCAGTTCTTAGTATCAGTGTCAGTACTCAGTTCACGGAGCTTCGGTGAAAACGTGTCCGTCGTCAAGTATCGTGATTGTTGCTATGGCTTTGTTAAATACTACGGAGCTTACAATGATAGCTATTGCTTTAGACGAAGAAGAAGAGCAGCATCAACACTAAGAGCACTGTGTCGTCAGTTGTCAATGACACCGACAAGTGGGGATGCGTTCATAGAGAATGTATGAAAGAGTATTTCGCACTGTGCCGGTACTGTGTCGGAACTGTGACTTCACTGATATGTGTGAATTTACCTTTATTCTTAAATGCTATATCCCTAATTAAAAAAAACAGTAAACAATGGAAATAAATAAAGATTTCATAATGTGGTAACCATATTTTTTGACATTTCTTATTTCAAGATCACCGGTCCGCAACTTAAATACTAAATTAATACGATAGATAATACCTATTATATTGTAAAATAGCCAATTTAATAAACAATTAATTGGAATACAAAATTATAAATACCTACATAGTAATCAAAAACGATAATTGACGTCTCCAAGTTAAAGTTAAAGCACTTTCGGCGCTTAATCTAGATATAAGATTTTAGTGCAAGCGTCAGAGAAATGTTATCTAAAATTAAACTAAGTGAAAATGAAAGGGTAAAACTATGTGTTCCATTTGTAAATAATAACTAAACATGTACAGTCGAGGACGTTCCCGGTCGTACACTTTTCGGCGATATTCACTTGCACACTAAACACCCTAATTTTTATTCGTTTACTTAAATGAAATTAAGGCTAAGTTCCACCCATGAAACTGAACAACTTTCCCCAAGAAACCTATGTGCAAAAATGACAAAAAAAATTCGGGCTCCCATACTATTGTCGTCAGCTGATCGGACAGTTTTGTATGGAAGGTCGAAATTGTTTTGTCATTTTTGCACATAGACATTCTTGGGGAAAGTTGCTCAGTTTCATAGGTGAAACTCACCCTTAATTTCATTTAACTGAATAAAAATTAAGGGTGTATACGCGCAGGCGTACGTACGCGAATTTCCTTCTATTAATTTGTGTATGCACCTGAACCACTTTCGGCTTTTTGACAATCTGTCCTTTTGAGAATCTGTCTTTTTGAGAAACTGTCCTGATGAGAATCTGTCCATAAGAGATAAAAGGGGAATATCGCCGAAAGTGGTTGACCCGGAACTTCATCGACTGTACTCAGTACTTTGACTGTAACCTTTGTGTACTGAAATAAATCAATAAACAAAGGAGACTTATTTTTATTTGGCCTTGGAACTAGTGGCCAAGCGCTCGGCTCGATCATCATCAGCCTATACTCGTCCACTGCTGGACATAGCTTCTACAAGAACACGCCACTGGGCACGCTCGGCTCGATATCCGGGTTCAATCCGGGTCAAGGCCGTCCATTAATCAAGTGAGGCTTGAATTAGGGGGGGGGGGGGGGGGGGATGGGTTCGGCAAAAATCACGAAATATCGCAAGGGGGGTGTAGTAAATTATCATGTGTATTTATTTTTTCGTCATACGCGCGATTTTTAAACCGAAATCGGTATCATGGTTCTTAGTTTTCTAAAATAAAATTAGATTATACCTACTTTATTTCTGTATTTAAAGATAATATTACTCTTAAAAATTTTAATGTTTGTAGCTACTTAAAAATACATGTGATTTTGAGTCGGGGGAGGGGGGGGGTTAAAAATGCTAAAAACCATCACGTGATTAAAAAAAAACTAAAAAAACATTACGTGATTAATGGGCGGCCCCCAGGTCGGGCAAAGTGTGATTTCGGATTTGTCGATGCTGCGCCCGGGTGTGTGATGCTGCGCCCGGGTGTGTGATGCTGCGCCCGGGTGTGTGATGCTGCGCCCGGGTGTGTGATCACCAACCCGCATTAATTATTAGGCAAGCGTGGTTATTAAGCCAGTACCCATTTATTGTTGCGATGGCTTGATTTTAATGATGGAGGCCTATGCCCAGCAGTGGGACTGTATACAGGCCGTACTTTACATTTTAAACTGCATTGTATTGTATAGGTACTTGATATTACGAATCTGTATTTTGAACTATGTGTAAATATGTAATAGGTTTAACTTTATGTTAGTACTAAACATATATTTTTCATTCTACCAAGACTGAATAATACGCAATAAATGAATGGTTATATTTGAAAAATCTTTGTGTTGTTTCATTACAATCCTATAAATTATATAGGATTGATTAGGGCCACCCGCGGCTACATCTGAGTAGACTTCGTAGCGAATTTACTAAAATTTTGTTTCATACACAAACCTTAAAAACTTATAATGAAAAAAAGTCTACATTAAAAAACAATTAACATTAATCAAAGGAACAATTAGTTAATAACTTAAATGAGTGTTCATCATTATTAGAAAACAATAAATTGAAATTGAAATATTAAATTATAAGTCTAAATCTAGTTTGCATGAGTCATTAACAAGTATGGCTACTAGATATGAGTCCTCAAAGAAGAAGATTGGGGAATACATGCTGGCCCTAAATAACCTTTTAGATAGTTCTCGGACTGAGAACTTTGATAGTGAGTCTAGGCAATCCCTGGCGGCAGGCCTGGCTGCCTCGGAGCATTCCATCTGTGTGATCCCTCACCTCCTAAGCAGCTACGCCATAGTTTGTCCAGTTTGAATTCCAATATTTCATACCAAGAAGACAAATGTACTAAAAGTAGCACTCTAATGTGATGAAATTTGTGGGCAAACTTTCTTAAATTAATATATGCCTGGTTTGACATACCATGATATAATGGTATGGTAAACAACGGTAATGGTAATGGTAAACAACGTATTTACCCCTCTACCAACAATTTCTTTGAGATAGCGTAAAAGGCATGTGGCAATTTCGCAATAACCACGACCACGTTTACCATCTGCCTCTCCCCATGTGTCTTTTCTGCGTTTTAGATTCATACACGGTAGAAATATACGGTAAGTTTTATTTAGTAAGGTTTAGGAAAACGAAAACTTGATTAGGGTAAAGGCCATATATAATTTATTATGAGACATACCTTAAAATTAAAATAAAATTTTGTACAAGTGCATGATACGTCAAAATTTGTAATAAAGATTTGTTTAGGACCTCCTAAAATGTGTAATGTAATGTAAGGGACATAAACTAGTTCTTTTTTCAAGAGATCAACATTTCAAGTATACCATTCGATGGCGCGTAAAATTCCGAATCCAACGTTGTATATAACTCATTTTCGGGAAATTGTCCCTTACATTAATTCATATTTCCGTGATCGATATATTAACTTATACAATATTACTGGACATATAATTTCGTCCTATTTTTATGAACAATGTCTACACACTTATTTTTAGAAATTTTTACGTTGACTCCTAAGTCTTCCAAAACAATAAAAGGACCACTATACTTAGAATCTAATTTTCCACCAGTTTCATTTTTTATTAATATCAATTGACCTTTCTTATATTCTATATGATTTACATTTTTATCATAAATAATTTTACGTTTTTCTTTGCTAGAAATTATTGCGAGCATCCTGCTGGGCTACTTGCAACCGATATTTCATATTGACGGTGGAAATTTCAAATGTCGTAAGGGACAAACCCCTACTTTTCAGTAGGACAAAAAAACAAACTTCAACTTTTAAAAATGTCATAACTTATTAATTTTTCGTGCTATTGTGGTGTTTGTTGGATAGTTTTTTTCAAAATAGTTTTATCTTTCCTATAGTAAATGTTAAACCTAAATATCTCAAGCAATTAAAAAGTTGATGTCCCTTACACATTGCAAATTTAGAAGAACTGTCCGTTACGATACGGAAAAATTTACTTATATGAGAAAAATGTCCCTTACGCCCTAACTGTAATGGAAACAGTATTGTTATAAATACCCAAGATTTTGACAATGTCACAGTAAAATGTTGTAAAGCTAATTAAAAAATTATAATAATGATGTAAGTAACAGCAACGGCAGAAATTAAATTAGAATTTACAGAAAATAGTCCTAGTTACAGTATAATAATTACTGGCATGGTAATCTCTGGGATCAGTTTGTTATCTATATATAAGAAATTTGATGTCTGATAGCAATAAAAATCAAAATTAAATCATTTAAAATCGCAGTGATAGTTGTTAGTAGTCGCCTTCTGCGACTCCCACGGGAAGATGGGGTAGTCTAAGATCCGAGTATACAACGACCTTCACCAGGCCGGTTAATGGATGAAAAGTATTCTTTATCAAATTTAATAACTAAAAAAAATATATTGCGAGTGGGCTGGCTGAAAAAATTTAGGCCAGTATATGATTAATTAAATATTTAAAAATTATTTTCTTTAAATATGCACTGGTTTAGATTATAGATAAATTACATAGGTATTAGGTACCAATCGAAAGTATGAAGCCTATGGAATATGCAAACGTTAGGTTGACTATTTTTTTCCCGTCAAAACAATTAGTAGACAGGTGATAACAGGTAAGTCAATATTAGTAATTTGCAACCGTCTGGTTAATAAATTAAAATGTATAAATAAAGATAATCTCATGACAAACACACACACTCATGCAAAATGGCGTCTCGCCAAAAGCGACAACATTACCAAGCCTGGGCTAATGCGGTGTCATCAAAGGATCCAAACACCAGTGCGCTCAGAAAGAAGTACAACTTTGCCGCCAGATCCTTTAAGAAGGACATTGCCAAGGCAAAGTCATCATTCATAGGTAGAATCGGCGAGAGGCTAGTGCGTCTTTCTTCGGGGACGCGTGCGTTCTGGTCTTTTGCCAAAGCTATCTTAGGGAATTTTTGTCAGCCGTCCCTACTACCATTGCACAAGACCGATGACTGCCTGGCCTATACTGCAAAGGAGAAAGCCGATCTCTTGGGAAAGAGAGCTTTTCGCATCAAACTCGACCTTGGACGATGGGGAAAACTCTCCACCAACCATACCGCATTGCGCTTGTACAAGGCCAAACGTTCAGTTCCTGCAAAGGTCAGTTCGTAAGGCTCTTTTTTCCCTTGATATCCATAAGGCGAGTGGGCCTGATGCAGTTCCACCCATTGTGCTTCGGACGTGTGCTCCTGAATTGGCACCAGTTCTAACGCGCCTTTTCCGGCTCTCTTACACTACTGGCGTCGTCCCGAGCTCTTGGAAGACAGCCCTAGTCCACCCGATTCCAAAAAAAGGCGATCGCTCAGATCCGTCCAACTACAGGCCAATAGCTATTACCTCTTTACTCTCCAAAGTAATGGAGTCCATTACAAACCGCCAGCTCTTATGGTACCTAGAAGAGAACCAGCTACTAAGTGATCGCCAGTATGGTTTTCGTCGCGGTCGTTCGGCTGGTGATCTTTTAGTGTATCTTACTCACCGATGGGCGGAGGCAGTCGAGAGTAAAGGGGAGGCACTGACAGTTAGCTTGGACGTAGCGAAAGCTTTTTACAGGGTATGGGACAGGGCTCTTCTCTCTAAACTTCCATCATACGGGCTTCCTGAGAAATTGTGTTCATGGGTTGCCAGCTTTCTTACTGGGCGTAGCATCAGAGTCGCAGTCAACGGTTCGTGCTCCGACATGAAGCCCGTTAATGCTGGAGTCCCGCAGGGGTGTGTCTTGTCCCCTACTCTGTTTCTTCTGCATATCAATGACATGCTGCATAGCAACAGCATTCATTGCTATGCAGACGACAGTACTGGGGATACGCTCTACACCGGGCGAGCTAATATTTCTCTGGAAAGCGTCATCAAGAGCCGGAATAAACTTGTGACTGACACCGAGAACATGTTAAGTCATGTCTCGGATTGGGGCCGACATAACCATCCCTTCGTCGTACCTCTGAACTTTGAGGGAGCTCCCCTTGATACCAATCCGACTATTGGAATCCTTGGCGTCGATATTTCGAGTGACGTTCAGTTTTGTGGTAATTTGGAAGGTAAAGCTAAATTAGCTTCGAAAAAGCTGGGTGTACTTAATAAAGCCCACCGTTTACAACTGTATAAAGCACAGGTCAGGCCGCATATGGAATACTGCTCCCATCTCTGGGCTGGAGCACCCCAATACCAACTCCTTCCATTTGACCGCATTCAACGCAGAGCTGCTCGAGTTGTCGACGACGTGGTTATTTCAGGACGGCTCGATCCACGGCTCTTCGGAGAGACGTTGCGTCTCTCTGTATATTGTACCGTATATATCATGGGGAGTGTTCTGAGGAATTGTTCGGCTTGATCCCTGCCGCTGATTTCTTCACCGCACTACTCGCAATCGACTGTCATACCATCCACATCACCTTGATGGATGGCGGTCTACTACTGTGCGTTTTTTAAGAAATTTCTTGCCTCGAACTACAGTGTTGTGGAACCAGCTCTCGGCGGCGGTATTTCCGGACCGTTACGACTTAGGGATCTTCAAGAAACGAGCCTATTCCTTCCTTAAAGGCCAGCAACGCGCCTGCGATTCCTCTGGTTTTGCGGGTGTCCATGGGCGGCGGTGATTACTTTCCATCAGGTGACCCGCTTGCTCGTTTGCCTCCTTCTGCTATAAAAAAAAAAACACACACACACCAAACCAGGGGCCCAAGTCTGCTAATTTACGAATGGCATAATTGAATCGCAATTGGATCGCATTGTAATTGTTTGACACATTTGGTATTCTTAAATGAGTAAGAGAATACCAAATGTGTCAAACAATTACAATGCGATCCAATTGCGATGCAATTATGCCATTCGTAAATTAGCAGACTTGGGCCCCTGAACAATGTTATTTTTTTTTTATGGTAAATTAATCATTATAGATACTGAACTGAAATTTTTCAGCCAACCCACTCACGATATAATTTTTAAAATAATGATTTTGATATAAAATACTTTTATACTATACTCGGATCTTAGACTACCCTATCTTCCCTCTCCTTACTTCACTAAGTTTTATTTGTACTGGCACCTCGAGTCGAGACCAACCGTTAGGTTATGCAAGAAGTGCCAGACGTCCCTGCGCTAGTAGAACACTCGCGCAGAAGACCATCTGCGAACCCTTCGAGTGGCATACGCCATTTCGCATTTGTCGGACATGTGCATTTGTCCCGCTCCGGGATGACATTTATAGGCACTCATGTGCATTTGTCCCGCTCCGGGACGATGACGTAGTGCGTCGGTTTTGGCTGAATAAATGTAAACAAAACAGGGTTCTGCACTCTTTTAACTCACACAAACGTTAGATCGTAAAACAGAGACAGACTATGGGTTAACAGAAAATGGCAACGACAGAGACAGTTGCTTATAAAAGTGTCTCGCTCTCGACGCGCTCGACTCGCGTTGTGTAGTCCGGCTGGTGTGTAAAGCTAGAATTGTAAAAAAATATATGCGCATGTATCTTTTTGTTACTTTAAGTTTTAGAATAACATATTAGCTTTGTATTTAATAGTAAGGTATTAACTAAAATAATATAATTAAATAATTATAAGAGTTTTTGTACCGAAATTCGGCATGAATCTTACGGCCATATTTGCACTACGATGCTGTTTTGATTATATATTTTTTTAATTTTATTTCCTTAAAAATTTTATTTTCCTTACAAAAATGCAACCTTATGGTATAGGTTTCATATAAAAAATCAGTAAAATTACAGTTTTTTGAAATCTAAAGGGTAAGGCAATTAAATAATGCACTTAAACCCACTATTTTCAAAATGGCGTCCTACCCCTAATATTTTTCCAAAATGTCCCGGAGCGGGACATCTGCCACTCGAAGCGAGACCAACCGTTAGGTTATGCAAGAAGTGTCAGACGTCCCTGCGCTAGTAGAACACTCGCGCAGAAGACCATCTGCGTTAGGTCTTGACGCCAAATCAGTGCCCGCAGCAGCGCGCTCTTCATTCGGTACTCATAAGACTAGTGCCTCGGGAGAGTCTCCCCGTGAACACGTGTAGTACACTGCCTATTGTCCAGATACGTAACCGGAGCTGTCGAGCTCGCTCACTTCTCGTTGCACGAAGGGCACAACTCGCAGTTGCCACTGCTAGGGTCGTCAACTCTAGAGACGACTCCCAAGTGTCCACCTTGGTAGCGGAGTAGTAAGCACACTCACTTCTCGGAACCCATCCAGGCGCCTAGCCAGTTCGCACGTCCTACGCGGCTGGCTAGACCGAAGGCTACGGCATCTAGGGTTCGCCTCTACTAGTTATCCAGACTAGTACCGGAGATGTCAACACCAATGTCCAATGAGAACCACCGGACAAAGCTGCCAACTATAAGGGAAACTCACGTTCCCCGCAGGACTTTTCGCTTCTGGCCCCTCAGAGACTAGGCCGCGCTCGCTGTGCGCGAGTTTGGAAGTCCTGGCACACAATACCAGGACAAACAAACATTCCCAAGCTCTACAGCTAATCACGAGTCACTACGAGTCCAACCCACGTCCGGATATCGCCGGAGGCGCCGGTCAAGGCACAACCAGCGGGGGGCTTGAACCGGAACCCCGTAGTACCCCTGAAAACACAGCCGGATCAATAGTTCCAGCTGCGATACCCTATCTATTGGGGTCAGTACCCTATCTTCCCGTGGGAGTCTTCGAAGGCGACTGAGGGATCAACCCCGAGGATGGGCAGCAGCATCCTCTGAGATTACCACCCTCATACTGCGATCGCCAACGCGCCTGCCAAGCGTGGCGATTATGGCAACTTTCCCCTCAATGAACGACAGGGCCAAACTCCGGCCCCTAGTCCCCGGCGGCCCCGCTCGCCCTAGCTACGGTAACGGCCAAGGCAGTGACGGGGCAGGGGGGCTATGAATTTCCGGCAGAGACCTGGCTACTGCCGACAACGAACTTTGGCCCTGGCAACCTACAACACACGTACACTGCGTACCGACGAGAAGGTTTCCGAACTGGAGGAAGAATTGAGCAAGATACGGTGGGACATTGTGGGATTATCTGAGGTCCAAAGAGATAGGGAGGACTCGATAAACTTGAAGTCTGGTAACTTGCTCTATTTCCAGGAGGGCGAACACTTTATCGTTCACAGCTCTCTCGTGAACAACGTTGTCAAGACCGGAAGTGTGTCGTCGAGGGTAGCGTACCTCATACTTAGAATAACCAAACGGTATTCGTTGAAGGTTATACAGGTATACGCTCCGGCTACGGCACACCCTGATGATTAAATGGAGGCTACGTATGAGGACATCTCTAGAGCCATACAAGTCTCCAAAACTTATTACACCGTTGTCATTAGACATTAACGCAAAATAGGGCAAACGAAGCGGCGATGAGCTGAAAGTGGGACGATTTGGCCGTTTCCTGGTGGTCATACTAATTTGTCATATCAGTATGACTACGAGGATATACATATCCTCCTAGTCATACTGTAACACGATGGAGTTGGAATTCGGAACCACCGGGGCCAACTGCTGGCGGACTTTCTGGAAAGGGAGGGACTCTTCATGATGAATTCGTTTTTTAAGAAAGCTGAACACAACAATTAGACCTGGCTAAGTCCCGACGGTGCAACAAAAAATGAGATCGACTTCATCATGTCGACGAGGAAGCAAATATTCAATGATGTCTCTGTGATCAACGCGTTCAAAACTGGCAGTGATCACCGGTTGGTAAGATGCACATTAAACATCAATATCAACCTGGAAAGACGTCGATTGATGAAGTTTACGCTCCGTCCTGCACCCATCCAAATCCAAAACCCCGAAAGCTTCCACCTGGAACTACAAAATTGCTTCGAATGGCTGAAGGATTGCGTAGACGTGAACGGTTACAACAACAGGTTTGTGAAAACTGTCCATGCGGTTGGGTCTAAGTTCTTCAAAACTGGGAGAGGTCGAGAAGTTCTATGGACAGCTATACACATCAACGCGCCCACCTGTACAAAGCTCAGCTACAGACCCCCTAGAGCTGAGCTAACCCGACACTACACCGAAAATATCCCGGACATCAGCCTGTACGAGATTGGTATGGCTCCAATCAGCTGAGGAACAGCAAGACATCGTGAGCTGACGGAATTACGGCTGACCTTCAAAAAGCAGGCGAAGAGCAGTACTCACAGCTCTTCAGAGACTATTTAATTCTGTCGTACTCGGAGGTAGAACGTCAGAAGCGTGGCATGAAAGTGTGGTTATGTTATTCTTTAAGAAGAACAACAAGACCGTACTGATTATGTACAGACTAATTTAAAATGTCGTAAAACGCGCTTAGTAATTATCAATTCATTTTCTGCCTTTCGTTTATTTGTAGTAAGTATCATTTTTTTTGTATTTTTACAGTTCTTAATTACTAACAACTACAGAAACCCTGCTTAGCTTACTTAGTTAGATTTATAGATGTAACGGACAAACATGTAATATTCGTTCTTCTTACGACAAAGTATATCAAAATATTTTTTTATACCCAATGTCGTAAGGGACTTTGTGTAAAATCTCGTCGATACTTACGCCAAATTGTATTCTTAGTTTTACATTATTACTTTCTAAATTTTGCTGTAAGGCCATTCTATTTTTTGTGTAAACTTTACGACGTACATTATTGTCACTTAAAGATCCTTACAACGTTCAGGAAACCTCAAAAATGATTACGATGACAAAATATGCCCTATACAACATGAGATTTTAATATTTTGTCACATACTACAAAGTGATAATCGCAATAACTTCTAAACTGTAAGAGATAACAAAATTTGAAATAGACACATCGATAGAGAATTAAATTTTAAGTATAATGGTGCATCAAGTGTACTTACGACAAAATGTCCCTTACGACATTTGAAATTTCCACCGTCGATATCTAAAGGATAGCTCTCTGGATTATATAATGGTTCTATTACTAACTTACTCTACAAGGAATTTTACTAGGTTTACCAAATACTAGTTTGGTCTCAGTATGGACAGTATTGCTAAAACTGTAACACTTAAATGGTAGCCAATGACTCCATGTCTCCTTATCACCGTCACACCGAATTCGTAAAAACGTGCCTAAATTTTTATGAGCGTTTTCTAAAGCTCCTATTTATTGATGATGATATGCCGTTGAATTAATTTTTTCTATTTCTAAAATTGTACATACCTGTTTCATTACTGATGAGATAAACTCCGTTCCGCGATCTGTTGCGATGGTATTTGGTATACCAAACCTTAATATAAAGTTATCAACTAATTACTTAGCTACAGTTTCAGTTTCTTTGTTCTTAAGTGGATACGCTACGGCTCGCGTAAAATGCGACTGCCAGTTGATATTTATATAAATAACGCGTTTCTTTTTATAATAGATAAAACATTTACTTTCTAGGTATTCCTTATTCACAGTTTTAACTCGAGTTAATTCGTCATTTCCGATAAACGTTAATTCTACAAAGTCCTTGGGCATTTCTAGCAACCCTACTACATTTGGTTGATCAGACCTAATGCTATTAGATTTACTAAACTGTTGTGAATCAGTTTTCTCATTCATACATCTTCTTTGCGCTCTCGTCATAACATTCACTACCTCTTCATTCATAGTTTTTAACGTGTCTGATGTTATACAAATCCTAGACAGAGCGTCTGCTACGCTATTCTCCTTACCTTTTATATACAAAATTATAAAATGATATTCTTCAGATGCCAATCTCAATTTTAAAAGCCTGCTCGAAGGGTCTTTCATTGAAAATAAATATATTAAAGGTTTATGGTCAGTCATAATCGAAAATAACCTTCCATAAACATACGGTCTGAAATACTTTACAGCCCATACTATCGCGACTAATTCTTTCTGAATCGTGGGATAGTTTTTTTCGGCTTTGTTTAATGGCCTACTGGCATACGCTACTGGTTTCATGTTCTTGTTACACAACACTGCTCCGACAGCTAAACCTGAAGCGTCTGTTTGAATTATAAATTCATTATTTTCTGAAAAATCAGGAAATTGAAGTACTGGAGGAGTCGTTAACGCCTTTTTTAATGTATCAAATGATTTTTTACAATCTGTAGACCATATAAAAGGTACATTTTTTCTAGTTAATTGATTCAATGGAGTAGTTTCCGCAAAATTGTGAACGAACTTCCTATAATAGTTACAAAAAGCAACAAATCTTTTTACTTCCTCTGCTAAAAATGCAGGTTCAGGATATTTTTGTATGACTTCTATTTTTGAATTATCGAGCAATACTCCTTCTGCTGTTACAGGATGTCCTAAATATAACATTTCCTTTTGCAAAAATTTACATTTTTCAGGGTTTAATTTTAAATTAACTTTTATTAGTCTTTCCATTACGTTAATTAGGTGTTTACTGTGAATATCGAAACTTCTCCCAAACACAATAAGGTCATCTAAGTACACGAAACACTGCTCGAAAGTTAATTCAGACATAGCTACAGGTATCACGCGACTAAAAGCACTTGGACTGGTATTAAGTCCCATCGGTAATCTTGTCATCTGGTACTGGCCTGAGCTTGTAGTGAAGGCTGTACTCTCTCTACTCTGCTCATTTAAACCTACCTGATAGTATCCTTGTTATAAGTCTAAATGTGAGAAATAGATAGCACCAGAGAGTGAGTCCAAAATTTCTGTTATATTCGGCAATGGGAACTTATCATCCACGACACAATTATTTAATTTCCTATAATCAACTACCAATCGCCATTTAATATCTTGATTAGAACTTTTCTTAAGTATTAATAAGATCGAGCTTGATCACTCACTCTTTGCTTCTTCTATAATGTCACTATCAATCAACTTTTTAATTTGTTTGTCTACTTCCTTCTTTAAAGATTGTGGTAATCTACACTCGGCGTCAAAAAAATCGCACCTCTTAGAAAATCACTTTCAAGTGTCATTTACTCTTGATATGCACATGCAGTCGCATTAATTATGATTTTATTTACAAGGTTACTTAATTAACTTAATAAAAAACATTACTTTTCATTATCAAATAAAACCTAATGCAACAAATAAAGTGTCACAAAAATTCGATGCAAATTTTGCTACCCGTGAGAGTTGCTAGTTGCGCTTCCTTTGTGGGTATAAAACGGTCAACACGGGTTCAATGTGGGTCATTCGCTATTCAACCGTTGAAGAGGACACACGCACAGATTTTGATGGATACCACAGCTGATAAAGCCGCTCAAGTGGTTGCACTACTGCAATCAGGGGTGCGGCAGTGTGATGTCGCCCGGCAACTGAACCTGAGCCGTTATTCCGTTCGAAGAGTGTACCAGCGCTTCATAGAGACCGGTGGCTATATCCGCAGACACGGTTCGGGTAGACGTCGCTGCACTTCGGAAAGAGACGACCGGTTCGTTGTGTCGAACTCTTTGAGAAATCGTTTCTCCAACGCTGTTGAGTTGCAACAGCAGCTCCAGGCAGTTCGCAGACGCACCGTAAGCGTATCTACGGTTAGAAGAAGATTGAAGGAGAAGAAGATAGCGGCCCACAGAGCTGCTACGGGTCCAAAATTGACTGCAGCGCATCGGCGAGCCCGCTTGCAGTTTGCTCGTGACCACGTCGATTGGACCCTTGAGCAGTGGAGAGCTGTTCTCTTCTCAGACGAGACGCGAGTGTGTCTTTTCTGCAACGACCGACGGAGAAGAGTATACCGGAGGCAGGGTGAACGTTTCGCCCAAGCCTGCATCCAGGAGACGGTGGAATATGGTGGCGGATCCTGCATGTTCTGGGGCGGTATGTCTGCTGCCGGCAAAACCGACCTTGTCTGCGTCTCCCGGACTGGAGGTGCTCGCGGACAAGGGTCGCTGACTGCTCGCCGCTATGTCACTGAGGTCCTGGAAGTGCATGTGGTCCCCTTTGCCGAATCTTTTGGCGAGGGGTTCACATTAATGCACGACAACGCTCGCGCTCACACTGCAGGCATCGTGAGCGACTTCTTGCAGAGGTCCCAAATCTCTGTGATGCAGTGGCCAGCGCGAAGTCCGGATCTGAATCCTATAGAGCACCTCTGGGACCATCTTAAACGTAAGGTTCGATCTCGGGATCCAGCTCCTTCGACTCTACAGGAGCTCCAAGACGCGGTGATTGAAGAATGGGGGCTTATCCCTCAAGAAGAGCTCCTGAAGTTGGTGAGGTCCATGAGGGACCGTATGGAAGCTGTGATCAGGGCAAGGGGGGGTAACACTAGATTTTAAGTTAATTTTAAGACACTTTTTGTACATTTTTCTTTGTAAATTATCTGTTGTTAATTAGGACTTAATTAAGGATTTTTATTATTTTATTAATTTTAATGTTGTTTGTATAATTATAATTAAACAGAAAGTTAAATTTAATTGTTTTTTGATACTCCTTTTTGTTACCTTTCTAATGATACCCAACACTATCCTCTACATAAGGTTTAAGAATTTTTAAAGATGATTTTTAAAAGGTGCGATTTTTTTGACGCCGAGTGTATATTGTTTTACGTAAACAGGGCTTGTGTTGGCTTTTAAAGTTATAGTCTGTTCATAAATATTCGTAGTTGTCAATTTATCTCCTGTCAAAACGAATACATCAGCGTATTTAAAACATATCTGCCGAATAGAACTTTGTTCCTCAGTATTAAGATTTTCAAATCTAAAGTATTTAATAATTTATTTACTCTCTCTACATTTTTTGTACATTGCGTAAATTCACAAATATCGTACTGTTGTAGTGAATGCAACATTGGTTGAAAAGCTGGTAATACTACATCTTGTTGACTAGTATTTAAAATTTTTACTGGGATTCTTTTATTTTTTACTTTAACAATAAAAACTGCCAAAAAAACTTCCTCCGTTAATTGTTTTGCCAAGATAACGCTATCTTCCTTTCATTCTGAATCAGTAAATAAATAATGAATAGATTCACTTCGTGCTGGAATAAACAAAGTATTACACGAGTAATTAATTTCATTACAAAGCGATAAACAAATTCCATTCCTTCTTTGTAAAGTGTGATGACATTTGTGTCGAGATTGATATTAGATCCGTACTTACTCAAGAAGTCAAGTCCTAGAATTCCATCCGCCTTTAAAGGAACGTTATTAAAAACATAAAAATTATGATTAAAGTCAGCTCTCAATAACTGGTCACTTAGGTCACGATGTATCAAATTCATATAAACATAACCCGGTGATTTAATCTGACCATCTATACCGTTGATTATTGTGTCATCTCTATGTATAGCGATATTTCTCGGTAATGAATCACTTCTTATGATCGACAAAGATGCTCCAGTATCAACTAAGAAATAGTATTTTTATTCCCTACAAAAAAAGAAACAAATTTAGTTTGACCATTTATTGTAAAGATATAATCCTTAAGATCGAAAAAACTGAAACCCGTTTTCTTCCGTGTTAGAAACTTTAGTTTCCGTATTGTGGCTAGTTGGTTGCGAGTAAAATACTCGCTGCCTAAAGTTTCCACTACCACGAGTGTTAGGATAACTCGAACGGTTGTCACTCTGTCTGTTTATTCCGCGATTTGGGTAACAAACTGGGCGCGATCTATTACCACTACCATAATATTTACCTCTTGGCGTATTATTAACATACTGCTGCCGATTGTACTGGTCACCTCTGGCACGACTGTTATGTTGACCTCTAGAATAATTGTTATAAAATGACTTACCTCTTCCTCTGTGTGAAAATTGCATGACACCTTTATCTCTCGATGTCGATGCTCCATACAACTCCTCATCTTTCGCCGCTTGTATAGCATCCTTCAGGTGCTCATAGTTCCTCGCAGCGATAATTGTGCTAAGCCGAGAATCACAAAGACCGTCTGATAATCTTTTTACAGCCAGTTTTTCATTTAAGGGTTTTAATATACCGTATTTCTCGGTATCACCGTCTGCCTGTGATATTGTTAAGTACGAATAGTTTTTCAATTTCGACTCCATAAAGAGCTACTGAACGATAACCTTGTGTTATATTTTGTAATCGAGATTGTATGGCAGTAAATGACTTTTTAGTAAGCAAAGATTGCCTTATATCTTTGATAAGAGCTTTTACAGAACTGTATTCCGAAGATAAAGAAAATTTAGCGTTTTCTGTCAATCTACTTTTCAGAACAAATTTAATTAATAATTTATTCCCGGAATCAGATAGCATATCAGAGTAAATTTCTACCGCGTCTATAAGAGTTTTTACAGTATTTTCATTACCATCCATAACGGGGATCAAATTACATGCAGTTTTCAGATAAAACTCCATTTTTAAAGATAAATATTCACTAGGATCACTATAGTCACTATTATCACTACTACTACTCTCTTCGGTCGGTTTTGTACATAACAATAAAATATTACTATGTAAAACTTTTATACTATTCCAAATAGACAAGTATGAATTCAAAACCTCAGGTTTAATGTCTTTTTCGTTCGTTAATAAAGTTACAATTGTAGAACCTTTGTTATAAATAACTTCAGTTTTAGATAATTTATTTTTAATCACATTTCCTAAAAATTGAGATTTACCTTTTTTTACTAAATACATACTAATATTCGTTATTTCCGTTAAACATAGTAATAATTCATTTTCCAATCCCAAAGAACATAAAACAATATTAATCAGTACAACTCACAATCTTGCACGAGTTACCATAGTAGGGGCTCCAGGATGATCGTAACAATTACACATTGGAATGTGGCTTCTTTCCATATTTGTCACGCAGATAAACATATTGTGTCTACGCTGAACATCTTTAAGCTACTATAACAATATTAAAATAGAATTACAGGAATGAATAATTCATTCATAATAAAAGAATACGCACTACGTTAATGTTTCTAAAATATATTTAAAAAGTTAACCATCACTTATAACGAAACTCGAAATTTTCACTCATTAACTTTTCACTGCACTAATTATGCTTTTCACGTATTCACTTATACTTGGTCCATTTTTGTAGTTTGGTACTCCAGTTGTTCTCTTCCCACAGCAGCAGGAACTGGTCGTAGACGAAGCGATCGACGTAAATCATTCAGGGTTATTTTTCGCCGCATCCATTTCTTAAGGGTTTTCTTGTAGTACTTATAAAAGCAGACTAGGCTCCCCAATGCGATTAAAGTTATATTCACAATAAGTAATATATTGGTGGTGCTAACATGATATTTTAAATCTTCCGTCGCCGACGCAGAGTCACTTCCCCCAGAAGCATTTTGGGCAATTACAATGTCTTCTTGCTTTGACTGATATTTACCCATTTTATGTAAAATAAAACTCTATATTTTCACTGATTTTACGACACAGATAGATCGAAGCACTTACGGACGCCGAATTATAATGTTCCATTATTACATTTTTCTTCACTGACAACTGCACACGGTACGATCCGCGCTCGCGAGTCGGCCCAAAAATGGCAGGGTCGCCATGAATAGGGAAATCAAACAACCGTTCAGGCTAAATGATGGTTTAATACTAATCCAATATAATATATCGATACAAAATGCAGATTATATAGGTAATATATATATATGTCTTAAAGTCTACGTATACACTTCAGGCTAAGGCATGTTTAACCTGTCAGCGCACAAAGGTAAATCGACATGTAAAAGCACCTTACGGCACCCTCGATGTACCTGTAGCGAGATTTAAATATATCCATTTAGACCTCATCGGACCATTACCTCCTGCTCGTGAGTATCGGTACTGTTTCACAGCAGTCGATCGTTTCACACGATGGGCTGAAGCTGTACCTATTACCGATATCACAGCAGAATCTGTGGCCAACGCATTTTAATAGGATGGATAGCTCGATTCGGCTGTCCCACTGACGTTGTAACAGACCGAGGTAGGCAGTTCGAGAGCGCAACATTCCAACAGCTGTCAAAAACTATTGGGTTCAAACACCGAAGAACTACGGCGTACCATCCACAGTGCAACGGCCTCGTCGAAAGATTTCATAGGCAATTAAAAGCAGCCATTATGTGTCACGCAGATACTAGCTGCTCTGAAGCACTGCCATTAGTTCTTCTAGGCATTCGAAGTTCTTTCAAAAAAGTTCTCTTTTGTTCATGGAAGAAGGAGTTATGTTCAGTTTTTCTTTAAAATATATAATAATATTATTACAAGTGTTTAATTGGCATCATACCCTTAATATTTTAGGTAATTTAAACAAGTTTGCATCATAGTTTTGAACAAAAATCAGTTATGTACTGACTTATCACAGGAAATAAAAGTAAAACTTTAACCTCGATTTACTCAAAATTTGAATTTTATGACTTATCACCTTAATCCACTCACGTCTTTAATTATCAACACAAGCAGCTCGTTTATTTTACTGATGCGGTGAAAATGTCAATGTTCAAAACATCGAAAATTAAATAATCGATTGTATTGAAAATCGTAAGTTGTTTTATTCTCTATACTGTCCAATGTTTCGCATTTGTATGGGTGTGTGGCAGAATTCTGCCACCTCACAGACCAAAAAATATCTGTTTAAAATGTTAAACAATACACTCAAGCGTAAGGCAGACAGATTTCTCTATAACTACTTACGTGGAGTAGGTTTTGCCGGGAGTCGTTTTACACCGACTTATAAGTAGCCAACCTTACCGTGAACATAACGTATTAATATTTTAAGACAATATTTGAAATCAATTCGGTGTATGAACTTCGATATTTAGCTCTTTCGATGGCACTTTCGTAGATAATTCGATTTTAGATATGTTGGATATAGGTTATCTAACCATTCGACGTTATAATAACCATCCTACGTTTTTTTAAAAGCCAATGCCTGATTTTAGCGCTTTTTTCGCTGTTACTTCGACTAAACATTTTAATTTTAGTTCAGTAACCAACACAACTTATTAAAACAATTATACCTCTAAACTCAGTCCGAATGGAGTTATACATGTTAGATGGATAGATAGATAGATTTTTATTTAAACATAATCACACAAACATGTACAATGCATTTACATAAAAAATAAAAAAAATAAAGAAAAACAATGTTACAACTTGGCGGTCTTATCGCTTAAAGCGATTTCTGCCAGACAACCAGTCGGATGGAGAGAACTAATATACTCTAAGATCGGAGGAGCAAACATTGAAAATATACTTGGTTACACAATTAAAAGCAAATAATAAAAATAATAACATTATAAAATAAATAAATAATAGGGTTTAATAAATTTATATACACACACATATATTAAACATACATAAATATATAATACATAATTATACATGCTTAAACATAATAGTCTCAGGTAGGAAGTAGCGGACAACGACAGCTATGCAGCAGGAAAGGGTTAACGGGAAAGGTAAAAATTTTTCCTTAAATGCGTGTATGGATTTCGCACGTCTGATCGCCACTGGAAGCGAGTTCCAGAGACATACAGCTTCAACGGTGAAGGAACAATCGTAAAAGGTGGTGTTGTGAGAAGGGAATTTAAGGGTTAGATTTTCTGATGACCGTAGCACGAGCGCGAGGATGGACAATAAAGGAAACTGAAACGTTCCTTTAGATAGGTAGGATAGGTGGGATTAAACAACGTGTTATATAGAAGGGAAAGGATGTGAGTATTCCGGTGAAGACGAATAGGAAGCCACTTGAGTTTAGTGCGGTACTTAAAAACATGATCATACTTGCGCAAGCCAAATATGAATCGAATACAAAGGTTTTTAAGGCGCTCAAGTTTATTTAGCTGGTCCTCCGTGAAATCAAGATAGCAGGCGTCAGCATAGTCTAAAACAGGAAGCATCAGAGATTGTGCTAGCGCAATTTGATGTTGAAAGTTTGAAAAATATTTGCAGAGTAAAAACGTGATCTTATGATTTTACATCCGATCGAGCGTTCCGTTAGCACTAAACATGCGTCGTTGCCACACCTGTGTGTAATGTTTGATATAAATACTTATGGTCTAACGTTCAGATAATATAATTTCATTTTATATAATTTCATTTCATATAACGACTAACTTAATATAATAAACATTTAATTTTATTAATTTAATAATCAAATGATATAAAACATTACTCATGTAATAAGCAAGCAGTATGCAAGCAAGCAAGCAGCGTGCAAGCAAGCATGCAGCATGCAAGCAGGCATGCAGCATGCAGGCATGTATGGAGCATGCAGGCAGGCATGCAGCATGCAAGCAGGCATGCAGCATGCAAGCAGGCATGCAGCATGCAAACAGACATGCAGCATGCAAGCAAGCATGCAGCATGCAAACAGACATGCAGCATGCAAGCAGGCATGTTTTCTGTCACGGCTCCGGCGCTGCGGGACTCCGGCGGTCCCACACGAGCTTATCATCGCAGATGGCTTTCGCTCACCACCGCAGCTTCGGCTTGCTGGCCGGCTTCGCCGGCCCTGCTCCTCAACTCGTGGGCCGCCCCGTCCCTCTGCGCCTACGCGGGATTAAATTATACTCTACTCACGTAGGGCAGACAAGTCTACGTGGAGTCGGTTTTGCCGCGATTCGTTTCTGTCACTGACGTTTTAAGCACAACCATAACGAAAACACAACGTATTAACTTTTTAAGACAATATTCGAAATCAATTTAGGGTTAAAATGGTATTCTTATTTTTAAGCAAAAATTATATCAAATGAAGTTATAGAATATGATTATTCTACCAATATAGCTTTATAGCATAAGTTGTTAGAGAATATGAGTATTATATCAAATGAATAATATACGTAATGTTGTTATAGGAAGTGTATTTAGATCAAGTAAAAATTATATCCAATGAACGTTATGTTCTCTGAAATTAGTTCATTTTTCATTATACTTGTCTAATCGAACGCAAATTGTAAGAGTTTATGGATATGAGTCCGCTCCATTTGTGCCCAGGTCGGGTGTCTCACAAGGTTCCAACCTAGGTCCTCTGTTGTTCATTATGTTTATAAACGATTTGATTGAGTAAATCTCGTGCAATTGTCTTGCTTACGCTGATGACATTAAGATATACTGCGAGGTTCAGTCAGACAAAGACTGTGCAGCCTTAGAAAGCGACATTAACCGACTGTATCAATGGTGTCTAAAGAATAACATGTCCTTGAATATCTCGAAGTGTTATTTGATCTCGTTTACGAGAAATAAACGCCCCATATACCACACGTACATAATCGAAAAGGAAGTAGTAACTCGTCAGATTGTCAGGGATCTTGGAGTGTTCTTGGATAGTAAGCTGACATTTACTCATCACTACGATCACATTGTGTCAAAGGCTAACCAAATGATTGGATTAATCTTCAGAACAATAAGGCCATTTAGAAATCCTACAAGCATTTTGACGCTTTTCTTCGCATTGGTCAGAAGCATACTGGAATATTGCGCGGTGATTTGGTCGCCCTCATATGCTGTTCACATGGACAGAATAGAGGCTATTCAGAAGCGCTTCCTTCGATACTTAAGTGCGAAGTTTGGTCTAAGGCGTAGGCTGGACACATATGAGGCTCGACTCGAATATTTTAGGGTGAGCACCCTTTAGTCGAGGCGAGACATAGCCGACCTATCTACACTTTACAAGATCATAAACTCCGACTGGGACACCAGTGAGCTTTTGAGTTGTTTCTCATTTAAAATAGGCGGTAGCAAGAGAACACAAAAACTGTTTTCCTTACCAACATGCAGAACCAATGTTACATACAATGACCCTATTTTACGAATGTCCAGAGCCTACAATAATATCACTGAGGACTTAGATATTTTCTCGCTTTCTCTTTCAACCTACCCTAAAATATGTAAAAGTAAGTTGTAAAATGTCGGATGTATCTCTGATTTATTATTTATTATTTTTATTATATCTTTGATTTTTTGCCACTAATTATTTTAATTTAATTTGATTTGATTTAATTTAATAATTTAATTTAATTTAATATTTTGTAAAGTCTTTGTTTTTGTCACTAATATGTTGAATTTATTGAATGTTTAATTTTAGCTTCTATTTTTTGTTTTTATGTGTGCACGATATCCATTAAGCGCCGTGCTCGGCTGCAATCGGAATGCAAAAGCTGCATATTATTTTTATTGTGTTGATGTTGAAATATGATTTGTATTCTGTTGTATTTAAGGCACCTTAAATAAATAAATAAATAAATATTAACCCCATTCCGCCGCACTGCCCGTGCGTGCGCAGTCAGTCAGTCAGTCGGGTTTCATCTGCCTTTAAGTGGCTGGTTAGGGCGTCGAGGCTGAGCCTCCTTGCCCGGGCCTCTACTCGGCAATGGGGTATTGCCTGATCACGGTTGGGATACGACAGTGTGACTTTTTTTTTGTTCTTTTTTATAATATTTTTTTTAAACTGGCAATGCTGACAATGTAATCCTTCCCGCTCACACGCATGTGTTTGTTCGTTTGTTTCAATGTGAGTTAGTTGAGTGAATCTCTGAATCGGCCACTCGCTGCTTTTCCTTTGTGCAGAAAGTGGGTTGCTTGTGTTATTTCATATTCGCTGTACTTAATTTTTTTGAATACGACGATTTGGCTTTCGATTTACGGACCCTGTCGTGGTACTTAGGACAGGGAAGACACCAAGAAAACCTGACACCACCTGCTCCTTTATTAGTTAATAATATTATAATAATACGGCTTGACCGTGGAGCACGAAGCTGACGAGTCTAGTGACCAAGAACTTCAATAATCTTATGTCTGTTTTGCTTTTGTTAAATGGCCAATTCATATCGGGTATTTAGAACAAAACTACAGACTGATTTTGTTTTTTTTTTGTTATATCTACAATAAACGCTTATCTATCTATCCAAAGATCTTTTTAATTATTATTTCAGCCTTTGATGAGGAAAAAAAATATATACAAACCCTAATGTGTGTGTATCTAAGGAGTACCCTCAGTGGGTTTATTTTGGCTCTAAAAAGTGGGTAAAACAAAAATACATAAAGTAAAAAGGCCGATAGAAACAGTTGTCTTTTTTAAAGTTTTAACACCTATAACTCCGCTCGGTCTGAGTTTAGAGGTATAGTTGTCTTAATAAATCTTGTTAGTCATTACCTTGAACTAAAATAAAAATGTTTGGTCGATGTAACAGCGAAATAAAATGCGCCACTGGTCCATACAAATCCGGCTTTGCCCTTTCATTGTTTCCATAGAACCGATTTTTAAATTTTCGATGTTTTGAACATTGAAATTTTAAACGTAGCTATATTAGAATTTTCGAAATTCAAATATGGCTTCAAATAGTTTAGAGGTATAGTTGTCTTAATAAATCTTGTTAGTCATTACCTTGAACTAAAATAAAAATGTTTGGTCGATGTAACAGCGAAATAAAATGCGCCACTGGTCCATACAAATCCGGCTTTGCCCTTTCATTGTTTCCATAGAACCGATTTTTAAATTTTCGATGTTTTGAACATTGAAATTTTAAACGTAGCTATATTAGAATTTTCGAAATTCAAATATGGCTTCAAATAGTTTAGAGGTATAGTTGTCTTAATAAATCTTGTTAGTCATTACCTTGAACTAAAATAAAAATGTTTGGTCGATGTAACAGCGAAATAAAATGCGCCACTGGTCCATACAAATCCGGCTTTGCCCTTTCATTGTTTCCATAGAACCGATTAATTTTCGATGTTTTGAACATTGAAATTTTAAACGTAGCTATATTAGAATCTTCGAAATTCAAATATGGCTTCAAATATGTACCCAGATACTCATCGGGTACATTTTTGCTATGCCTCGAAACTCATTCTTGGAACAACTTTTGGAGTTGGAGTTTCAGGTCAACAATTATTCTTTAATAGGTACAATAACGTTTTTATAAGTTTTTTTTTCAGAGGAGAAGTTAGTTATTGATTTAACTGATGCCTTTGCTAACTTAGAACCTCACAGACCACTTAGAACCTTGATCATTGTTTTTGATTACTAGCCCATATAGGTATCATTTTACTGTAGGTATATAGGTGCTAGTGTGTCTTACGTGTGTCAGGAATAGTCAGGAAGCTGTGGTCTCTTCCTACTTCTGATTTATCTACAAGTACCTATGGTTATGACAAAAAAACACTGCAACATCCACATTCTAGATACCTTTAATATAAAATAGGTACTCTTCATAATACAAAGACAATATAATCCAAAAATAAAATAAACAAACAAACAAACAAAAATCAAAAACTCAAAAGTACGTAACAACCTAAAAATCACCAATCAAAAAACAGTCTATTACCACAGCACAAGGCTAATTTTTCTTCGTCGTCTTCCCCATAAAATTTACCACCTGCGCAAAGGGTGCCCCGAACTTTCCCCTGCGCAATCGCTTCTTCATCCCCAACTCTTGAAGGACGTCTTCAGATTCCGCCACCGATGTATCTATGTCCTTGGAAGCTACATCCTCAGAGTAATCTTCGCTGTCGTTCTTCTCAGTGTCGGATATTTCCCTACGACAAAAAAAAATGTGGAAAGCGTATGCTGCTGCGAGAGAGAGACCTCTGCAGGGCCCACTAACATAAGATAAGATGTTTGTGTTCAGTGAGGCATGTATAGTGTGGTATAGTGGCTCATCATCATCATCAACATCAGCCAGAAGACGTCCATTGCTGGACAAAGGTCTCCTCTAAGGATCTCCACCACGACCGGTCTTGTGCTGCTCGCATCCAGCGGCTACCCGCGACCTTCACCAGATTGTCGGACCACCTTGTTGGAGGCCTGCCCACACTGCGTCTTCCGGTGCGCGGTTGCCACTCGAGAACCGTTCTGCCGCAACGGCCATCGGTTCTACGCTCGATGTGCCCTGCCCATTGCCACTTGAGCTTGGCGACTCTTTGGGCTATGTCGGTTACTTTAGTTCGTCTACGAATCTCCTCATTTCTGATTCGATCACGTAGAGAAACCCCGAGCATAGCCCTCTCCATTGCTCTTTGACTTTGAGCCTGCCTATTAAGCCCATAGTGAGCGACCACGTTTCGGTACCGTATGTCATCACTGGCAACACACACTGGTCGAAGACTTTCGTCTTGAGACACTGCGGTATTTTGGACGAGAAGATATTTCGTAGCTTACCGAACGCTGCCCAGCCGAGTTGGATTCGACGATTGACCACTTTCTTAAAGTTGGACCTAACTAACTGGACTGTTTGTCCCAAGTATACATATGCGTCAACAACTTCAAGAGCAGAGTCTTCAACCTTCAGAGGAGTGGGTACGACACGTGAGTTAGGCATGATTTTCGTCTTCTCCATGTTCATCTTAAGGCCCACTTGTTGAGGGACTGTGTTAAGATAACCGAGCAATGTGCGGAGGTTCTCCAGGGTCTCAGCCATGACTACTATATCGTCGGCAAATCGAATGTGACTGATGTACACGCCGTTAATATTGATGCCGAGTCCTCTCCAGTCCATAAACTTAAACACGTCCTATAGAAGAGTTTCGGAGATATGACGTCTCCTTGTCTCACTCCACGCTGCAGCTGGACTTGCATTAAGCTCTGGTCCTGAAGGCGAACTGTCATAGTGGCATTTTCGTACAAACAATTCAACACTTCAATGTACCGGTAGTCAATTTGGCACTGCTGGAGAGACTGTAGCACGGCCCATGTTTCGATCGAATCAAGGCCTTCTCGTAGTCCACAAACGCTAAGCTAAGTGGCCGGTTATACTCTTCGGTCTTCTGTATAACCTGCCGCAGCGTATGTGTTGTGGTCTATGGAGCTAAAGCCTTTTCGAAAACGGCTTGTTCGATTGGCTGGAAGTTATCAAACCTGCGTGCGAGACGATTAGTTATAAATCTCGTGAACAGATTATAAACGTGACTTAGAAGTGATATGGGTCTGTAGTTCCACAGTAGAGTCTTCTTACCCTTCTTAAAGAACAATACAACCACACTTTCATGACACGCTTCGGCGTTCTACCTCGGAGTAGGACGGAATTAAATAGTTTCTGAAGAGCTGCGAGAACCGGTTTTCCGCCTGCTTTCAAAAGCTCAGCCGTAATTCCGTCAGCACCCGATGCCTTGCTGTTCTTAAGCTGCTTGAGAGCCATACAAATCTCGTACAGGCTGATGTCCAGGTTTATCTTCGGTGTAGTATCGGGTTAGTTTAGCTCTAGGGTCTGTAGATAAGCTTTGTACAGGTGGCCGCGTGGATGTGTATAGCTGTTCATAGAACTTCTCGACCTTTCCTATAACTTCGGACCTGGACGTGACAGTTTTGCCGTCATCGGTTTTCATCGTCGTCAGTTGGCTCTGCCCAATACCCAAATCTCTTGCGAACACTTTTGAACCTTTGTTTCGCTCGATAGCCTCTTTAATACGGTCGGTATTAAATCGGCGAGTGTCGCAAGTCAAAGACTTCGAGATCTGCCTATTGAGCCACCGAAGTTGAGACGAATCATCCGAAAAACGCAGAACCATCACGCGCCGCTCTTCCATCAGTTTGAGAGTATGGTCCGGAGGCTTTTTAAGTCCTCTTGTACAGTGGGTTTTGAAGAACTTAGACCCAACCGCACGGACAGTTTTTACAAACATGTTGTTGTAATCGTCCACGTCTACGTAACCCTTCAGGCATTCGAAGCGATTTTTCAGTTCGAGCTGAAAGCTTTCGGCGTTTTGGATTTGGATAGGTGCAGGACGGAGCGTAGACTTCATGAATAGACGTCTTTCCAGCTTGATATTGATGTTTAATGTGCCTCTTACCGGTGATCACTGCCAGTTTTGAACGCGTTGATCACAGATATCACAAATATTTGCTTCCTCGTCTACATGATGAAGTCAAACTCATTTTTTGTTGCACCATCGGGACTTAGCAAGGTCCACTTGCGGTGTTCAGCTTCCCTAAAAAAGGAGTAGAAAAGTAAGTTTATCCCTTTCCAGAAAGTCCGCCAGCAGTTAGCCCTGGTGGTTCCGAATTCCAACTCCAAATCGAGCTCTTTTAGCTCATCGCCGCTTCGTTTGCCCAGTTTAGCGATAGTCTCCCATGACAACGGTGCAATGAGTTTTTTGTTGTAGCGGCTCACTAAAAGAATATTGCCAATTCCTTTTCCCTTCGTGAATTAGACACATAATCACGACTATTATCTCCGAAGGGTTAATCAGAGACTATATAGGCAATGAAGACAGCAAAAGCAGTCGTCTACCATAGTCCACTTTTCACCAAGAGCCCATCGCCGCTCTTTGCTGTTGAATGTATTTGCAGTCTTTAGTCCGTTAGTCGCCTTTTACGACACCCAAGAGAAGAGAAGGGGTGGTAGTATTCTTTCACCGCTACGCGACAGGGTTATGCCAAGCAGTCATTCGCACTGAGGAAGCAGAGTGATAGGACAATCGCAAAAAAATGCGAATGCAATAGGACAAACGCAACAAGGATTCCAAAAGGAAAATAAGATAGGTTAAGATGGAAAATTTCCATCTTACCTATTGGTCCTGAGCATGTGGAGTCGCTATTTGGTGAAAAGTGGACTACGATAGAGGACTGCTTTTAATGCCTAGTCTCTGATTAACCGTTAGGGGATAAGAGTCGTGATTACAACCTTATGTTATGTATAGGTTCTATTCTAAGGTGTATTATCTACCCACCCATATAGAGAAGTTTACTTGAATAAAGAGATTATTTGATTTAAATATGTTTCCAACGTTCTTACCTATACTTCCTTGCGTACTCGGCCTTGCTGCGGCTCGGCTCCCTCCTATACTTAAGGTCGGGCGGGAACTTGCCGTGCTCCGCCTGCTGGCACATGAGCGTGTCGTAGAAGTACCTGTCGGCCCTGCCCTCGGCTTTGGGCCGTTTGGCTTCGTCGTCGGAACTCTCGTTGGATGAGGGCATGTTGGGAGAGCTGGGCGCGGCTTTCTTGTGTGCTCTTACGCTGTAAAAATACTATAAGTACAAACACTCATGAATTATCCCCCAAGGATTAGTTAGCGACTAGGCAATGGGGACTGCAATAGTAGTCCTCTGCCATAGTCCACTTTTCACCAAATAGCGACTGCTCGTGCTCGACGTGACAGGTAATGAGCCCATCGCCGCTTTTATGCTGTTGGATGTGTGCAGTATCATAGAAAAATAAGGCAGTATTAAATCGTTAGTCGCCTTTTACGACACCCAAGAGAAGAGAGGGAGTGGTAAGTACTTAGTATTAATTCTATATATTATTGTGAAAATATGATCAGTAGTTTTTGGTAGATAGATAGATAGGGGGTCCCGAACACGGTTTTATGCTACTTTTTTCTGCAAAACCCTAAAGCAAGCGAGGCCGCGGTCAAAAGTTACTACCTATTACTATAATATGTCAGTAATGACGTACCACGTCTTGTTGTCTGCTGCGACGATGGTGGGGCGAGGAGGCTGCGTGTGGCTTGCTTCATCGCCAAGGGCCTGGAAAGATGCAAGCGTTGACGATAATGCACAAAAAAACAAGTGTATCGCTTGAATTAACTCTGCATCATGAATGTGGATGAATTCCGGCGCTTCGTTAAGTTCGCACGCCCGTACAGTACCCCAAGCACGAACCATTATGGTATCAGTTAAGGTAATCGTAATCATATTATTTTGTATGAAAACCATAAAGTAACTATACCTATTTCATACAAAATAATACGATTACGATTACCTTGAACTAGTACCATAATGGTTCGTGCTTGGGGTACAGTAGAGTGCGCGTGGATCGTGTGCAAGCGATTAACTTCCTCGATCTATGTAGGTATTGCGTGTAAGTATATTTAAAATGTAATTAAAAAATTTCAATATCATTAAATTTTATTTAATTTAAGTTTATTCAATTTAGGCTACAATAATTGAACACTTATGAATGTCGCTATGCAATCGGTTCGTAAGTCCTAACTATGAGCCTTGTACTGAGAAGCACTGGCAAGAAACTCAGCAAGGGCATTTCTTTTCTCCCTTTCTTTTACAGCGTCACTCCCTGGAAAATGGTCAAAAGACTTCACTTACATCTAACAGCTTATAACGGCGATGGGCTCACCACCTATTACGCTGAGCACATGTGCAGTTATAATTTGGTGAAACGTGGACTATGGCAGTAGACGGCTTCTGCGGTCCTCATTGCCTAGTCTCTGACTAAACATTTAGGGTCGTCGTGTATTCGAATAATTAAAGACTTTCCGGTCGACCACTAAGGCGATATTCGCTTGCGCTGCATCCGACCGCATGTACCTTCGATCAACAATACAACTAGATGTCAGGTCGGCGCTGAAAATGTGTCTCGGTAAATAAGAGCGCATTTGAGAAGTGAGCTCTTATTTTCTCGCAAGGCAATAACACCACTGTATGTTATTGACGTCTTTTCATTTTTAAATGACAGGATTAATTTATTGCTTTAAAAAAGTATTTATTCACGCCGACAGAATTTAGCTGTGATTTTGTATGTGACGCGTTATCTAGTTGGTACCTATTGTTGATCGAAGGCGTGTACGGTCGGGGTCACCGTCGCTTTACCACTTTTTCGGATGAGGCGCACCGACCGCCCGGGCACAGTATAAATATGAGCTAAAGCAGTAAGGAAGCTACGTACAACCGCTCGAAACGACGCACGCCCACAGACGCAGCACGTCTTTACAGGGCCCCTAAGCGGACATCACAGTGCTCTCAGTAGCGCGTATCGCGTCGAGACGGGATGCATTGGGTGTGCTGTGCGCGCGATTTTTAAAAATGCCGCGAGTGTATTGCGTAGTATACGGCTGCTTGAACTCGGCTTCTTCAAAACCGGAGCTTTCGTTTTTTAAACTTCCTGCTGCTGTACGTACTATCACAGAATATTGCCGAAAAGTGGTAGACCGGAAACTCCCTTAACCTTATGTATGTACTTATGTATGCATCAGACCTTATTCCCCGTGTGGAAGAAGCAGTGTGTGATCCTCTCGACATCCGCCCACGCTACGATGTAGCGCGCCATGCTGAGCGGGATCTTGGGCAGGAAGTTGGAGTGGAACTTGCCCTGGCAGTAGATGGTGATCACGTCGGTGTCCTTGATCTCGAATATTATGCGGAACACGGTGCCTGTGGCGAGGAGAATAAACTCTGATCTACTTTTAGGGTTCCGTACCACAAAGAGAAAAACGGAACTGTTATAGGATCAATTCTTTGTCCGTCTGTCTGTCTGTCGAGACCCTTTTTATTCTCGGGAACATGCAGAGGTATCAATTAACATCGGCTAATACAATGGCCGCGGGCTCTTGAAGCTGCAAAAAATCACTTACTTCCCAGTAGAATTAGAATCATGAAAATGGCAAGTACGAAGGTCTCTTCGCAGCACAAGTAAAGAAAAAAATAAGAAAATAGTTTTGTTGTACCATTACAAAATATATTATTACGTATACAATTTTGTACGGAGCCCTCGGTGCGCGAGTCCCGAGTTGCTAAACGATCGGCCCGATAACAAAGCACAAACTCGTTCGTACATTTTTAACACCGAGTTGCTAAGTATAACTACGACGATAACTACAACGATAACTGGAGGTCCAACATGTCGATACTCTAAGGCTCGATCGTAAACTCGCACCTCTCACTTTGACCCTCACGTTCCGATCAAGAGTGGACCTTTGCGATGTGTTTAGAGTCGAATTTATAGAAGGCGGATATTTTGCTATCTCACTGTGGATTCAGAATCCAACCTTTACAAAATCGCTTTGAAAGGTTACGTACACACCGTGGACGAGGAAGAAAACATTGAAGAAGAAGAAGGTAAACAAGAAAATGAAGAAAAACTAAGACAAAAATCAAAACAAACAAATCTGGCACAAACATGTTGTATTTGGTGTTGAAGTTGCCGCTACCGATTCAGATGCCGTTCTTCTAAAATAAAGGTATGATGTCGTCGACGATGAATACACGGAAGAAAAAAAAGATGTTGAAAAAGCAGAACATGTAGAAGCAGAAGAAAAGAAAACTAAAGTCTAGTTGCTGCTCAGTTGTGAAATTGGTAAGAGGAAAACGCGAGAGACGTAGGACCCCACCGTGGACAAAACATACGTTGACGAAAAAAACAGAAAAGAAGTGAAGACAAAAAAAATAAGTAAAAATAACGCAATAAATAAACACAATTCGTTATCTTCAAGTAAACATAACACAAAAACAAAAAAAACTAACCAGTCACCAACATGTTGTAGATGGTGCCGTAATTCCCACTGCCGATCCAGATGCCGTTCTTCCGCGGGAGGATGGTGATGTTGTCATAGTGGAAGCTCACGTCGATGTAGAAACAGAACAAAAAGATATTTGTTTCTTTTTGTGTGTGTTTTCCAGTGCTTCCCAATTGAATATTAAGTTATTAAAGACCATGACAAGACCAACATCTTTACGTACATTGTCACATCTCGCTTTATATGAAATACCTAAATGCAATAACAACTATGGTAAAAGGGTTAGCATGTGTAACTCCCTAAGATATTAAATGAATTACCTAAAACTCTGGTTAATAGAATTAAAGACAAGAATACCATTTTTGGGGGTCGAAGTTGCTCGCGTCCGTATGCTGTACCCTCGAGACCATACACGTGACCCCTGGGTGGTGCCAAACGAGCAACGATTTCCTGGTGGTAGGCTTTGGCCGTGGCTAGTTACCACCACCAAGGCAAAGACACGCCGCCAAACGTTATTCAACGTGTTCCGGCGTGATGCCTTGGGAGCCCTCACGAGAGGTTGGGTCTGGTCTGTTGCACAGCACCGAGAAACCGGGTGCGACGAGGTGGTGTCGTTGTACCGGGAGCCTCATCTTGGAGAGCAGCTGGTTCCGAAGCACGGTTTTTCCGCTGGCCGACCGCAGTTAGTAGGGGGCCCAAGTAGTAGGCCAGCCACCTATGAAAGGCTGCCCCGGCAACTCGCGAAAAATCCCAGAATGCTCCATTGTGCCGGTTGGCGACCGGATGACAGGACTCGACGGCCATTCTGGGGGGGTTCGGGCGTCCCCGCGGTCTCCAGATGAGTCTTCCATTGGTGCGGCGGTATCGCTGACGTTGCTGGGTTGTCGGTGCGCGCCATGTCCAACTGCCTTCCTCTCGCCTATTCACTCTTCCCAAATCAAACACAATGGCAAAGACACAAATGAGGAAAAAGTTTAAACAGCGGAAGCACTTCCTGTCACTCCAAGTGCACCTCTGTAACATTCGAGGTTTGCACTCTAATCTCGTTGCAGTCCACCACCATCTTGAGACTGATAAGCCTTACCTGCTCTTTGTCACGGAGACGCAAATCAGGTGTCCGTCAGACGCGGCGTATTTGAACTACCCAGGGTATACCCTGGAGCACAATTTTAAACCACGCTCTGGCGTGTGCCTGAATGCTCGCGATGACATCTGTTGCCAGCGTCTCCGTAACCTTGAAAAACCTGGTTTTTCTGTCATGTGGGTACTGGTGGACACAGGCGTTAAGAAAATTCTCTATTCCTGTGTCTACCGATCGACAGCGGGGACCAGGAGACGACCAAACTCTTTGAGTACCTTGGTGCTACGGCTGATATAGTCCAACATCGGTATCCATCTGCGCAGTTAGTATTTCTGGGGGACTGGTTGTTCCCATACCAGGACACTGACCATGCTGGTAGAGAGGCGCTGAGGTTTTCTCTGTCGCTGAATCTCACCCAACTCATCAAGGAAGCCACGCGCATACCTTATGTTTCTAGCCACACACCTAATTGCCTGGACCTTCTGCTGACTACAGATCCAGACCGCTACTCTGTGTCAGTTACTGCCCCTCTGGGAAGTTCTGACCATTGTCTGGTGAAGTCTGTGTCCAACTACTCCCCACCCGATCCCAGCCCTAGAGGCACAAGGCGGATGTGGCGATACAAGTCTGCAGACTGGGATGAGATGCGACATTTCTTTGCTTCTTATCCTTGGCAGCAAGCTTGCTTCTCTTCTGGCGACTCATCGAAATGCGCTGACGCTATCTCTGAGGTGATATGTACGGCTATGGAGTACTTTATCCCATTTTCCGACGTATCCCTCGATAGCCGAGCTCCCCGCTGGTTCAACTCTGATTGCGCTACTGCTGAGGCGGTAAAACAATCGGCGTACCAGAGCTGGGCTGAAGCTCGCGCACGTAAAACCTCCGATGTCAGCGCAAAGAAGAGAGCCTATAACGCTGCTGCCAAGTCCCTCAAAAAAGTCCTCAGGAAGACTCGATTCGACCGTGTTAACCGTATTGGAGCCAAACTCGCCTCTCACCCATCGGGTAGCAAGGCTTTCTGGTCCTTAGCTAAAACGGTAGAATCGAACTTTTGCCGCCCATCTCTGCCACCACTGGTGAAGCCTGACGGATCTCTGGCCCACTCAGCGGTAGAGAAAGCAAATCTATTTGCTTCTCTATTTGCAAGCCATTCGCGTCTCGATTCTGGAAGTAAGACACCACCTGTGCTACCTCAAAGCGGTTCTGTAATGTCAGAAATCCGTATACGCCAAAAAGAGGTACTGAAAACGCTTCGGACTCTTGACGTGAATAAAGCCAGTGGTCCCGATGGGATTCCTGCAGTGGTTTTGCGGAATTGTGCGCCCGAGTTGTCTCCTGTACTGACACGCCTGTACCGCCTCTCTCTCAAAACGGGACAAGTTCCTAAGTCCTGGAAGCTTGCCAACGTGCAACCTGTGCCCAAAAAAGGTAGTCGAGCCGACCCTGCCAATTATAGACCTATCGCAATCACCTCCATACTTTGCAAAAGTATGGAACGTGTATTAAACAGCAAGCTCCTGGCGTACCTCGAGGCCGTGAACGATCAACTGGTGATCTTCTTGCGTATGCCACACACCTGTGGGGCGAAGCCATCGAGAAACACGGCGAAGAAACACTCGCTGTCTCTCTCGACATCTCGAAGGCATGACAGGGTTTGGCACGACAGTCTTAAAAGCAAGCTTCCTACATACGGAATTCCCATCGCACTGTGTGCCTGGATATCCGACTTCCTGAGCGAACGGTCAATAAGGGTAGTCATCGATGGCTGCTCTTCTGACTTATTGGCTATAAATGCCGGAGTACCTCAGGGGTCTGTTCTCTCTGCGACACTTTTCCTGCTGCACATTAATGATCTATTGTGCCCAGGTATCTTCGGATACGCAGACGACAGCACTGTTACAGAGCGATATATGTCCAGTGCCCGCGCCAGTGTCGCTGAGACTGAGTCACTTAGAGAGGCCATGGTTGAGCGAATGAATTCAACATTACAAGCAGTGTCCGACTGGTGCGAAGCTAACCTTGTTGAGTTCAACGCCAACAAAACACAGGCTTGTCTGTTCTCCGCCAAACGGAGTCCATTTAATCTCACTCCTACTTTCCTGAATGCATCGATACCGATAACCGACCATCTCGAGCTCCTAGGTATGGAACTCTCATCTAACCTCAACTTTGGTAGCTCCATTGAGTCGAAAGCAAAAACCACTGCCAAAAAACTTGGTATCCTCTTTAAGGTTCGGCGATACTTCACACCGGAACAGCTGCTCCACTTGTATCAAGCACAAGTTCGGTCGTGTATGGAGTACTGCTGCCACCTGTGGGATGGCTCTGCCAAGTACCAGTTGGACGCAATGAACTCAGTGGACCGAAGGGCTAGGAGACTCATAGGCGACAATGCGCTCGTTGGAACCAAACTTCAGAGTTTAGAGCATCGGCGTAAAGTCGCCTGTCTATCGGTCTTCTATAAGGTGTATTTTGGCGAGTGTGCGCAGGAACTACATAACCTGATACCACCCTCTACTTTCTACCACCGGGCCACTAGACGCCGGGATGGCTTCCATCCCCATGTCGTTGACTTTCCAACAATCCGTACCCAGCGGTTTGCTGCATCTTTTCTAGTACGCACCGCTAAGGAGTGGAACGCTCTCCCTGCGTCTGTGTTTCCGGATACTTACAACCTTAGTATCTTCAAGGCCAGAGTGAATAGGCATTTTCTGGGTAAGCGTGTACCACCGTCGGCCTCGTCATCGCTTACCACCAGGCGAGACTGAGGCCAAACGCAAACCCATTTTAAATTAAAAAAAAAATAAAAAAAACCATGCACATTAAAAATATATTTAAAAAATATCTATTACTTAAAAGATAAACACCAAATCCCAACATGAATGGTCGGCTCCACATCCAAAGTCACAAATTAAAATAATATATAAAGGGCTACTTAGGGAGTCATAATCTTTAATTTTAAGATTCTGCCTAATTTTTCATGCAATTATTTGAAATAAACAGTTTAAATTTTAAATTTTATTTTTTGTGATATTGTTATGAGGAGTTTGAGAGAGCGAAGCAAGAGAAGAGAATGCCGTAGACGAAAAATCCGTTAAAGAAAATGAATGATGACAAAGAAAAAGATCCAGAAAAAGAATAAGTCGAAAAAGAAGAAGGCAAACCACATAAAGAAATAAAAATAACCCAAAAAAAAGAAATCAAACTAACTAGGCACTAATATATTGTAGTTGGTATCGTAATTTCCGCTGCCGATCCAGGTGCCGCTCTTGCGCGCGAGGGAGATTATGTTGTCGACGATGAATACGCGGAAAAAGAAAAAAAAAGATGGAAAAAAAATAATAGTAACAATTTAAAACATTTATTTATACAACGCGTGCCTTTCACTTTTTATGTCTGTCTCTCTCGCTCTTAGGCGGGCTAACCATGCCCGAGTGGAAGGGACGCGTGCCTCTCACTCGCTCTCATTGTGAGCGCATAACGTGAGCGGAGCGTAACGCAGTTTCTTGAAGTGTCACCCGGCAAACCAATTTATAAGACGTTGTCACGTCAAAAAACAAATTAGTTCTGAAAATGGTAAGAGGAGAACGACAAAGGCATACGACCACACCGTGGACAAAGAAGATAGTAGTCGAAGAAGAAGAAGCAGTAGATGACAAAGAGGAAGGAGAAGACAAAATACAAAAACAAATCGTTTTGAGGCATTCGGTAGCCGACCGGACAGCTGTTCGGGTTGGAAGCGAGAAATCGTGGTTCAATCCCCACAGCTCCGTTGGACTACTGGCGTGAACCCACTCCCACACAGTCCGTAGTATTTAATGTATTTAGAGCTGATTTTTCAATTGTTAGATAAAAGTTATTCGTTTGTTAAAGTATAACACAACCATTTTGAAATGTATTGTCAAATCAAGGCTTTTCTTTTTGACAAGTGAAATTTTAATTTGGACGTGTCATAATACTTTATCAGATGAATTAGTTTTATCTGGAGATTGAAAAATTTGCCCTTAGGGCCGGTTTTTCAATCCTCTGAATAAATTTATCCATCTGATAAAGTATTACGCGATCAACCATAAATGTCACCTGTTTAAAAAGAAAAGACACGGACAATATCTACATTTTCAAATTGTTTTTCTAAAACGAATAAGTTTTATCCGTAAATTGAAAAATCAGCCCTTAATGTGTTAAACGAACATTAAAAACACAAAAACAAAAACAAACTAACCAGGCACGAACATATTGTAGTTGGTGTCGTAATTCCCGCTGCCAATCCAGATGCCGTTCTTCCGCGATAAGGAGATGATGTTGTCGCGGTGGAAGCGCACGTCGAAGTGGAGCACCACGTCACGCGGTTCCTCACCATCCTGCGCGCAGAGGTTCACCGACATCCTGGGGGAAGGGAAACCATTTTTAAGAAAAAAAAGACATTTAGTGATCACACAAACAATCGCACACCTTACATCACTAATTATATTTGTACTGGCACGCGAGGCATTACGTATTCTATGCCCGAGGGTCGGGCATTGAATACATAATAGTACAAGGCCCGAGACCAACGTTAGTTTAAATGCTAGTAGCGCCAGTCTTCCCTGCGCCTGTTACAAACTCGCGCAGGAGACCATCAGCGTTAGATCTTGACGCCGAATTAGGACCCGCCGCGCCGAAGCGCGTTCATCATTCAGTACTCTTAAGGGCCCTATTACATTTCGACTGTGATTTTTGCGTAAAATGGCCAATTTTGGCGTTATGCATCTCACAAACAAAAATACATTAACAATTATGACTTATTGAATAGTGTAGAATAGCTATTGGAATAGTGCGTAGCGGCCTCGCTTTTTGTAAATTTTGCTTAACTTTTTAATTAAACCCAAAATTGCAGAGAAAGATTTTCATAAAGTGCTCGAAGGCACTTTTTTGAGCTCATCGATTGAACTACTGTTCTAAACAAGTGAAATAAAAAAATTATAATGTTATCTCTTATATAGTCGAATAGTGCGTAGCGGCCTCGGAATTTTAAGATGTCATTGATTTTATATAGGAAAAAAATCTTATTCTAAACCAAAAAACTTTGAAAATTGCTTTATGTTAACTGTGAATATCTCCTATCTACGATAATATTATTGAGCAAAATTTATATCAGAGTAATTGTTACTTCATGAGGAATAAAGATTTTATAATGAATTTATTATCCTATTTCGATAAAAACGATAAATACAACTGCAAAATTACTACAAAATGCGAAAATGGGCATTTTACGCAAAAATCACATTCGAGATGAAATAGGCCTCTTAAGACGGTAGTCTCAGGAGAGTGGCCCCTAACACGTATAGTATACACTGCCTGTTTTCCAGATAGGTAAGGTAACCGTAGCTGTCAAGCTCGGTCACTTCTCGTTGCACGAAGAGTACAACAGTAACTCGCAGTTGACCACACAAACAGTAAAATAATTGGAAAATAATAAATATTTTGCGGTTAACTAGGCCCAGCTTCAAAATAGGCTACAACGACATTAACCGCTGCGGCGAATTTTAGTTTGAAGCGAGTTTGTTGTTTGCCACTGATAACGTGACGTCATCTGCGGCCAGACTTTCCCGTAAAGTTTCTAGCGGGGAATGACGTGACACACCTACTTACGGGGTGTAACATACGAGAACATACATAAATTCACGACTATTACCACAGAATAACTAATAGTACTAGGTACAGAAGGTTCACTCTCTAATGACTTTCACGCGAAATTGAAGCTTGTCGTGTGACCCGAGCGTACATATTCCGTTAAGCAACGCTGACTCGATATCGATTTGACGTGGTGACGTCACAGAGCGTAGGGTTTACGCGCGCGCGTAGGGATTACGAGTTAAGCGACGCCGCGCGACGTGGAGCATGCGTCGGCTAGCGGCAACCTTTACTGCCATACGCCTAGGCGCCCTACCTGGGAGGCGCGCCAAACGAACGTATCTAAGCTGCAGAGTGACACCCACCTGCTATTACCTCCGAAGGGTTAGTCAGAGACAAAAGCAATCCACTGCCATGACATGACAGACAACGGCACACCAATATGATAACTGCACTGCACTGTGCTTAGCGTGACAGGCGGTGAGCCCATCGCCGCCCTATGCTGTTGGATGTATGTGAAGTCTTTGGTTCGTTAGCCGCCTTTTAGTACAGTCAGCATCAAAAGTAGCTTAGCATATAAAATTTTCAAATGATTGTTACGGTTGAAATGACCAGAATTGTCTGACATAGCTGTTGAGTCAAAAGTACATGACCGTCACTATAGGTAATTACAGAGAAGTTATAATTATTATGAACACAAAAAATGTCATATAATTCTGAAATGTCAAATGATGAGTATGTAAAGACACTTACACGTGAGTTCACGTGACTATTACTTTTGCAACCTTGTTTTTGTTCAGTTACTTTTGATGCTGACTGTACATCAGCCAAGGAAAGAGATGGGACGGTAGGGATAGGGACGCTTACGCTACCAGAACAAAACTTTATTTTCAACTAGGTAAAATTCCGTTACGCATACTCCGAGTCCAGAGGCGACCTCGGGTTATGTGGGAATCTAATCCTCTTCCCCCGCCCAGGTGGAAGAGCACGACGGGAAGAGGAGTGCCTGGCCTACCCACGTACCCATAAAAACTAGTACCATCACCCCTTCTGTGTTATAGGGATGGCTCGGTACCACGAACAGCAAGCACCGAGTTCCACCCCTGCAAACGATGATGATGGCCCGACTTTCCCGTAATTTTCTGGCGGGGAATGGCATATGATGGCATATTGCAAGCGAGTCGGCATCGGGGGAGGGGGTGGAATAAAAGGAGGTGGCAGCACAATGTTCACATCACAACACATTTCGCATTATGTTAATATAAACACAGTGGGCCAATCACAGAGTAGTAAAAAAATTAACATTGCGTGACGTACAGACGCCATCACTTCAACCTACGAATTATTCCTCGTAGGTACACTTTCCTCGTAGAACACTTTTGAAAAAAGTTCGCCTTTATTCCTTAAAGATCCACTTTCGTATTGTACAGCAAAGCAGAAAAGCGATAAACTAAAATTACTTCAATCAATTTTGAACTTTGTCTCAAAACATTTCACGTTTTTGTAAACTTATTTTGTCTCTTTCTTTCAATGTTTATGGCCCATTTGAAAAAGTAGGCCAACTATACGAGTCTCATTTGGACTCCTTCTATCTGTTATTATTCTATGTGTGGTACCTACGGGGTGTAAAAAGAACCACAACCGCGATTTTTAGTGCGTTCAGTTACCGGACAAACGTAACCGCTTTTTTATGATGGTGTCCCGTGTCGCCAATAAAAGTGTCTGCGTTTCCGCAGCGTCTAAGAGCGCTTTCACTAGGCGTTTTAATCGCGTGACGTCCCCCCGGCCACAGTATAAATATAAGCTAAAGCAGTACGGAAGGTCGGCCTTTTTCTTGTTTTATATACCTACGCGTCAATTGAGCGTTAGGGTTGTCCTCTTATTTTTGTAAAATTGTAAAAGTTTTTGTTTAGTTAGCGCTGTATCTCAGCTAGTTAGCGCTTTTGTTGGGATAACTAGCAAAGCATAAGGGTTGTCAATTTTTATTTTTTTTAAATTAAAAACTAATAAATTAAAGATGGCGGCTACTTTCCTCATTCTATTATCGGATTCATTGTCGGAAAACACACAGATCCCCTGATGTTGATTTTCAAAGCAATCGATCGAATAACTAAAAAGTTCAAGATGAGGGCTTTTTTGTCTCATACTAAAAACGGAGTCGTTCTCAGAAACCACACAGATCCCTTGATATTGATTTTCAAAGCAATCGGTTGAATAACTAATAAGTTAAAGATGGCGGCTACTTTCCTCATTCTATTATCAGATTCATTGTCGGAATCCAAACTGATCCCCTGATATCGATTTTTAAAGCAACCGGTTAAATAACTAAAAAGTTCAAAATGGAGGCTTTTTTGTCTCATACTAATAACGGAGTCGTTGTCAGAAACCACACAGATCCCCAGATATCGATTTTCAAAGCAATCGGTTAAATAACTAAAATGTTCAATATGGCGGCTACTTCTTCTCAGTCTAATAACGGATTCATTGCCAGAAACCCCACAGATCTTCAGATATCGATTTTCAAAGCAAAATTTAACGATGAAGTTTCGTAGTATCAATTCTTATTATTTTTCACCATTAAAATAACGCGCGCAATAAATATACTAAAGTAGGTAAGTACGGCAAATATCACATAAGCAACCAAACAATTTATTTAAAAGAAAAAGCTTTTTATTTAGTATTAATAATAAATCATTCTTACCTTTCAACATCAGCAGGAAGTTTAAAAAACGAAAGCTCCGGTTTTGAAGAAGCCGAGTTCAAGCAGCCGTATACTACGCCATACGCAATACACTCGCGGCATTTTAAAAAATCGCGCGCACAGCTCACAAAATACGTCTCGTCTCGACGCGATACGCGCTACTGAGAGCACTGCGATGTCCGCTTAGGGGCCCTGTAAAGACGTGCGTCTGTGGGCGTACGTCGTTTCGAGCGTTTGTACGTAGCTTAATTACTGCTTTAGCTCATATTTATACTGTGCCCCGTCCCTATCTACCGACCTCAATAGATAGGGTATCGCAACGGGAACTACGGGTCAGGTTGTGTTTTCAGAGGTACTACGGGGTTCCGGTTCTAGCCCCCCGCTGGTCGTGCCTTTAACCAGGCGCCTCCGGCGGGATCCGGACATGGGTTGGACTCGTAGTGGCGTGTGGTTAGCTGTAGAGCTTGGGAATGTTCGTTTGTCCTGGTATTGTGTGCCAGGACTTCCAAACTCGTGCACAGCGAGCGGGGCCTAGTAGCGGTCTCTGAGGGGCCAGAAGCGAAAAGTCCTGCGGGGAACGTGAGTTTCCCTTATAGTTGGAAGCTTTGTCCGGTGGTTTTCATTGGACATTGGTGTTGACATCTCCGGTACTAGTCTGGAGAACTACTAGTAGAGGCGGCCTCCTAGATGCCGTAGCCTCCGGTCCAGCCAGCCGCGTAGGACGTGGGAACTGGCTAGGCGCCCGGATGGGTTCCGAGAAGTGAGTGTGCTTACTACTCCGCTACCAAGGTGGACACTTGGGAGTCGACTTTAGAGTCGACGACCCTAGCAGTGGCAACTGCGAGTTGTGCCCTTCGTGCAACGAGAAGTGAGCGAGCTTGACAGCTCCGGTTACCTATCTGGACAATAGGCAGTGAACTACACGTGTTCACGGGGATACTCTCCTGAGACACTAGTCTTATGAGTACCGAATGAAGAGCGCGCTGCGGCGGGCACTAATTTGGCGTCAAGACCTAACGTTGGTGGTCTCCTACGCGAGTGTTCTACTGGCGCAGGGACGTCTGGCACTTCTTGCATAACCTAACGGTTGGTCTCGAGGTGCCAGTACAAATAAACTTAGTGAAATAAGGAGAGGGGATGTGCCCCGGCTGTGCCTACATTACCTACGAAATTTTTTTTTTATCTAAAGGAAAAAGTTAACTTAACTTATGAATTACTCAAAATGAGACCCATTTTCTTTCACGTATGCACAGACGTATTCTTCGATTAAATTCGTTACGTGTCGTGTGCGTTATCATGAAATAAAGTTTTTTTTTACATTTAACCGGCTCGATTCCCGGCTCAAGCAGGTGATTTTTCAAAAATCTTTTAATCCAGCTTTGATTATTTTTGAAAATAAAGGAATGTTTCCTTTCAATAAAATTTGCCATCATCAATATTAAGGGTACTTTTCCTCCAACCACGGTCTTTTTCCATCCTGTATATAGCAACGAGTACCATTGTTTCACGCCGATAAAGGTATTCCGTGAGAGGGTAGTAAGGGGTTGGCATTTAATACGAGTAACCACGTTCTGGGGAAACGGATACCGTGGGGTCAGGGCTCAGGGGGTCTTACTGAAACCTCTAATATCGATTTTGGTTGCCGGAAGATACCTACCTACGTATTTTATTTATTTTTATTTATTAAGTACCTATTAATTTTTGAAACGAAACGAAAAACAACACGCAAAAAGGTAACGTCATTAGAGAAATGTTCGGGGCGGAGAAGCGCCCGCCATGATAAAGTCTAAATAATTAGGTTAGGTTTGGTTAGTATGTTGACCAAAAACGCGCGAGCCGAGCGAGCTTGCCGCGGCAGCGGCCGGCGAAGCGCCAGAAACGACGTTTTTGTACGTGCAACGTTTTTTTACATACCTACTCAAAAGGTGAGCCTTTTCCCACCTCTTTTTAGTCTCCCTCTTGCTAATGGCCGATTTACACATCCTTGTAAGTAAGAAATAAGTAAGTAAGTAAAAACTACGTGTGGACGCCGGGCGGCAAGTAAGTCTGTCTACCTATCGCATTAAGTAAGCAAGGAAGTAGTAAGTTGTACTTACTTACTTACTAAATCGGGCATAAATTTCCATAGTTTTTGTTTTGAGGTTGTTTACAAAATTTTAAAAGTTTACGTATCTCCGGCAGATGGGGGTTGCAGGGCGGGGGGTTATATTTCTACCCCCCCCCCCCCCCTTCCCACCTCAGCAAACCCCTATCGAGGGTACTTATATCTTAATGATTACCCGCACCAGTCACCATACCCTGGGGCCCACGAGTCACATGTAGGGTCTCCAGAGTAAACCTACGGAAGTGAGTGACTTGAACCCCCTTTAAATGACGATGATGAAGAGTCATTTTACTACGTCAAATTAGTTAGGTACTTAGTTCAGTAAGTACATAGATTAGTTAACAAATGTCACTATGAGCACATGAGTAAAGAAACGGAACAGAGACAAAGCTTCATACAACCGCGCCGTCGCGAGTCAACTACTTACCTACAAGCATACGGTCATTGTGGTACAATAAATTAGAGAAGACACCGCGTAGCAAGTTTGTGCGCATATAAGGTGCAGCCGCAAGGTCCACAATCGCTTGAATCACGCACAATCACTGAGGCGTTTGCAGCCCATGGACTGCACCTTAGTGCGCACAAACTTGCTTCGCGGTGTCTTCTCTAGTTTATTGTAGCTCAATGCATACGGCGCATGTGTGCGTGTCCACTAGCCGCTGCGTTGCGTATGCGTCGCCACTGGATAAAACTGGTTTACCACAGTATTTACGCTCGCTCGGCCAGTGGACAAACGGAGACTCGCGACGGCGCGTTGTATAAAGCTTTGTCTCTGTTCCGTTTCTTTACTCATGTGCTGCTTGCTTACTTTCTAGCATTCTCCTTGATTTTGCCGCCGATTTCGATCCGATCTCCGACCTTGAGAGCTGCTGGTATATTGGCTGTAAACACTGGCATCCTACCCTCACCGAATTAACTACAAAATTCGCTCCAGCTACTAGTAAGTCAGGCGCAACGGCGTTTATTGACATTTTGAACGAAAAATTTATACATCAGACCAATTTGCTAGGGTTGTTTGAACGATTTTTTAGCTTTCCAAGTCGTTTTTAAAATGCAATGTGACATTAGCATGTTCATGTTTCTTCTTTGATGTTTGTCAAATTCTTCTGCTAAAGAGGTTTGTTTGGTGGTATTTCTACTTCGAGCTATGACTGAGCATTAAGCTTCGAGTAGTAAGTACCTAGGTATTATAGTATGTGTTTCTTAATAATAAAATGTTTATTTAATGGTATATTTATGGGATCGTGGACCTGCATGACTTTTTTATAAATGCACAATTAGTATGAGATAGGTACAAATAAAATGATACATCAAAGATATAGAAGTTTTTATGAGGTCTCAACCAGGTTTCAATATTTTACTGAAGTGAAGCCATTATTCATTAATGGATAATTAATGAAATTATTTCATTAATTATCCAGGATACTTGGCTGTTTAGGATTGATCGCTTTGTGTTTCTAAATTGAGAGATTAAAACCAAAATAAAGAACGTCCAAGTTAGGGTATTAAGTCCCCATGGACTTAATACCTACCTTACCTTACTTGAACCGGGTCTTGGACCCATGTCCAAGACACGCTCATGATGATAATTATCAAACAATGCCCATTGTCACTTCTTACACATAATTATAGGTAGGTAGTGGATTAAAGTCATTATTAAGTCCATGATTAGAACTTAATTGAAACCTTATGTGCTTTGTGTGCAAACAAATATACAAACAAAAATAATAATTACCTATAGGTATGTTATTAAATTATTTTCTTATGTTGATTCTATTATTATTTTAAATGACTTTTTTTATAATAAATGGGCTTGCTCTTGGCTCTTGGCGTAAATGGGCTTCTTATCCGTAGGATTAAGAAGTGGCCGACGATGGAGCGAGCTTGCCCAGAAGCAGCATAAGCTAAATAAAAAGTTAAAGAGCGTGGAGTTAGTGTATACGCCTTCCGGCGAGGTAGAGAGACGATATGCAAAGAGACTTCGCTATACGCAGTCTTGGAGCAGTTTAATGCTTTATGTACGCAGTAGTTAGATGGATGAAAAAGCCGACTATCAATCTCAAATGTTTTTACTCAAATAAACTTCATTGCTAAGCGCTTTTAACGCAAAATAATTTTGTATACCAAGGCTGCGTTCCGTCGCTTTACTCGAGTGCACTCGAGCGCACTCCGGGGCGCGCTCTAACCGTTCCGTGGCTTGGTGAAATTTTACTCTGATGGCTGTCAGAGCGTAGTTTCATCCGTTCCGTGGCTCAGAGCGCAGCAACCAAACAACCATCAAATCGGGTGGTTGTTTTTCACTCTGACAGCTATTTGACGTTTATACTATTGTTATAAAGTGTCAAAGTTTGCAATTTATGTCAAAACGTCTCGAAATATTCCGCCTGTTGTTTCGTATTGTTTTACTTTTTAATAATTTTGTTAAATATGGTATAAAAGTGGAAAAAATGGAGACAGAAGAAGAATTTTCTCTCGTTTTGGACAGGAATACTTTAGAATAGGTTATAAAAACAACTTGATCGTTCCGTGGCTCGGTTGCAACTCAAACGAGTCAAACTTCAACCAAACAACTACACCCAAAACGACGGAACGCACCCCAAGGGCTATAAGTGGCTATCGGGCGCGGCGCGCGGGACATAGGTTGCGTTCCGTCGCTCGCTTCACTCGAGTGCACTCGAGCGCACTCCGGCGCGCGCTCTAACCGTTCCGTGGCTTGGTGAAATTTTACTCTGATGGCTGTCAGAGCGTAGTTTCATCCGTTCCGTGGCTCAGAGCGCAGCAACCAAACAACCATCAAATCGGGTGGTTGTTTTTCACTCTGACAGCTATTTGACGTTTATACTATTGTTATAAAGTGTCAAAGTTTGCAATTTATGTCAAAACGTCTCGAAATATTCCGCCTGTTGTTTCGTATTGTTTTACTTTTTAATAATTTTGTTAAATATGGTATAAAAGTGGAAAAAATGGAGACAGAAGAAGAATTTTCTCTCGTTTTGGACAGGAATACTTTAGAATAGGTTATAAAAACAACTTGATCGTTCCGTGGCTCGGTTGCAACTCAAACGAGTTAAACTTCAACCAAACAACTACACCCAAAACGACGGAACGCACCCCAAGGGCTATACGTGGCTATCGGGCGCGTCGCGCGTGACATAGGCTGCGTTCCGTCGCTCGCTTCACTCGAGTGCACTCGAGCGCACTCCGGCGCGCGCTCTAACCGTTCAGTGGCTTGGTGAAATTTTACTCTGAAGGCTGTCAGAGCGTAGTTTCATCCGTTCCGTGGCTCAGAGCGCAGCAACCAAACAACCATCTTCTTCTTCTTCTTCTTTTTTCAATGGCGTTTTCTTGATAGATTTCGTCATGCGTCATGTCTGCAGTTTTGTTTTATTTTCTAACATTTGTGTTTTTTCGAATATTAATGTGAAATAATAGTGGATTATTAACCGTTAAGTGTTTGTGAACGTGCATGAGTGTTGACAAATGAAACAAAACAGTGCAACATCACTTTTCAAATTCTCTCAAGTAGTCCGCGTGAGACCTCAGTAAAGTCCCACATCTTTACTGAGGACTCAAGAGGTTTGGGGAACATCATTTATCATTCATCTTAATCCCCACTCATTATCATCAAGGGAAAAAAACAAATAAAAAACTAATGACTAGGCAGTATGGCTCAGACCTTAGCCTGTTTCTTCATGGAACAAATATATAAAAAATAAAAAAATAAAAATAAGTTAGTCAATGTCAGTTTGATGTTACTGACTGGCTCTGCTGACCGGGCGTAACCTCAAAAGTTATTGTTTTAAACTTTTCACACATTTGTATTTAATAATTAGTGTATTATATCGTATTTATTATTTTGCAATCGTTATTTAGCTCAATCGGTTTCAACTTCAATACTTTACGGTAAGTTTTTTTTAATACTCCGAGTTTTAGAAGTTTGCTTAGAATGATGAAACTTTGTACTGCAAATGTGTATTAAGTGCTATTGTTTGTTTGATTCACTCATTCCTACCTATGCTATGGATGGTAACGTTGACGCATTTATTATGAAATTATATAAATTGTTGCGATAACTCCTAAATTTCGTGTGACCAAGTAGTTTAAGTAAGTAGGTATGTACTTTTGACATACACTGTGACCTAAATAATTTGTTGCTTTGACCTCCCTCCCTCCATCCCTTCTTTTTAATATTTGCAAATTTGTTGCTTGGCCTGTTGTTTATTCTAGAGACTAGCAATTTTAGAAATGTCATACCGTTGAAAGAAGCTTCTCAAATCATCTTTTATGTAAGATTACAATGATTTCCAATAAATATAACAATAATAAATATCACATGGGATTCCTACGAGATGGCCATAATTTGTATGGAGCATGCCTTCCCTAACTAAAAATATTCTCATACATTGACTTACCCATAATAAGTTATATCATAATAATATGTCGTTATATCAATGCTTACACATAAATATATTTAATGTATGATCAAAAAAGAATGAAGAGACAATTTAATAATTCAAAAACAGTATGAGCTAAATAAACCTAAAAACTTTGAAAGAGGTCACATGCAGAAAACATCAATTAAAAGTCATGTGACTTTCTTACCATAAAACATAATCTACACTACACACACACTTTGTCGCCTGTTCTAGCAATTATTACTTTACTGTTTTATGTTAGCTGATTTTATGAGTAATATTCATATAAGTATAATAATTACTGTACATTAAAGTATTTAATTATTAGATCATCAAGGGCAAGGTTCGGCCATGTCCTATTTAAAATAGAGTCTGCAACGTGTGTTGTACAAAACGAACTCGAGTGCAACTCCTACTTTGAAGGTTGTTTTAGTTCGGTGGTAAATGTCATTGGTCTATTCTTAGAATGACTGATAATGTTATCATTGTACAGTATAGTTTGCATGCAAGTATTATATTTATATTAAAGCTCAATATCGCTGCGATTAAGGTTTGTGATATGCTAGTTTAATTTTCGCAAAGTCAAGTCACTGAATGTGTGACAAAATATAAAAAAAACTTGAGTTCCACCGTTTTTCAGTATATGAAGTTATAAGATGACAATCAATACACCCACTAACCGGGTGGCGGGCTATGGCGCAACATCGGAAAATCCGGAAACACATTTGCCTGACCTGGGAATTGAACCCCCGGATGTGGAGCCGATCGCATGACCACTCGGCTACCGAGGCGCTGTAGACTGGTGATGATGGTGGAATCCATTCCAATCACAATACATACAGATCTTTTTAGATGTTATTGATTATTCTTAACGGTTTCCTAAGACACTGTTTCCATAAAAACGTATAGTCAAAAAATTTTGACAGATCTTACAATACCTAGGTGGACGCTGGTTCGATTCCCACCTGGTGGTTGTCATTTTTTTAACGTTTCGTTATCGAGTTTATCTGAGCGTTATTATTACCAAACATAATAAATTATGATATGTTTTATCCGCAGTATAACTGAAGCATGGTGGTGTCGGAGGAGCCCTTAACCGCCGTGGAGGGTGACGCGGTGAGCAAGAAGGCCGCCAAGAAAGCCGCCAAGGCTGCGGAGAAACAGCAGAAGAAAGCTGACCATAAGGTACATCTATTTATATACAGGGTCTAACAAAATCAATAAGCGAACGTTTAAGGGACCGCCCTTCCCATCATTCTGAATACAATAACAAAAAAATTGTCTCCAGTTCTATAGTGATTTTTGAAAGTTATGTTTTCTAACAAACTAAATCAATTAAAATAATGCACATCATGAAACATGCTTTGTCTTTACTAACATGCACGCAAGCGTCAATAAAAAGATAGCTCAGTGTGCTCCGTCCGAGTTCAGTGTACTTGTTTGGCTATCTTTGTGTGCATTACTACATGCACAGCTGTACAGCTGTGCATGTAGGTTTTGGAACGGGTGTACTTTTGGTAAATTATATAATGTTTTGTTGATTATCTCAGTAACAAGCCTGTAGTTTTAGACCAAATTTGGTGAGCATGCTCAGTGTGATGTATAGATGCTCCCATTAAACGTTTGCTTATTGATATTGTTAGACCCTATTTAAAGATGAAAATAAATTTTCAGGAATGTTTGTTCAGGCATCAATTAAAACGGCTGCACCTATTTGACTAATTCTTTATTTGTTGTGTTCGGAATTGTCTGGACAATAACCATTTCACACAAACGTGTGAAAGAATATACCTATAGATATTTGGTAAAAAGTGGACTATGGACATTCGCTGTCCTTATTGCCTTGTCTCTGACTAACCCTTCGGGGATGATAGCACAGAATGACTAATAGTACTACTACACAAAAGGTTCACTCTCTAACTAAAGTCAGTTTAGGAAGTGAAAGTCGTAAGAGTAGAATTTTTTTTATATCTTTCACACAGAACTAGCGTGCTAAGTGACGTGGTAGGTTTTGGCCCAATCGTCCTATGGGCTGTTGTCCATGTGCGAGGCCCTGTGCCCAGCAGTGGGACGTTTAAAAGCCTAATGCCCGCCTTCCACGAAGAGCGGAGCGGGCTCCGTACGGACTCCATTTAACTTGCAACGGCAATCTTCATAGAAGTACTTCCACTGGGAACTAGGAATCTTCTATGAAGATTGCCGTTGCGAGTTAAACGGAGTCCGTACGGAGCCCGCTCCGCTCTTAGTGGAAGGCGAGCGTAAATAATGATTAACCGTGTCGCAAAGCGGTGAAGGATTACTACCACCCCCCTCTCTTCCCTTGGCTGTTTTAAAAGGCAACTAACAGACTAAAGACTACACAAACATCTAACAGCATAGAGCGGCGATGGGCTCACTACCTGTCACGCTGAGCACATGTGCAGTCGCTGTTTAGTGAAAAGTTGACTATGGCAGAGGTTTGCTTTTGCGGTCCTCATTGCCTAGTCTCTGACTAACCCTTCGGGGATAATAGTCGTGATTATGTGTATGTATGTTGAAATGTTAGTTTAATTATTTCCTTTCAGTCTTCCTCAGGGCAGCCTCAAGTAGAAGCAGAGCCAGACTTCTCTGAAGGTCGCTATGGCACGTACAAGCTTATCCAGTCTTCGGGGGAGCACCGCGACAGAGTCTACACGGATGTGGACCAGCTGGGGGTGGAGAAGGGGGGGCAGAGTGTGTGGGTCAGAGGTAATTGATAACGCGATAAACGCGAAAGTTTGTAAGTATGAATGGATATTTTTTTTTGGATTTGAGATTTGACATTGATTTGGATTGGAGATTGATTTGAATGAATTCGGCAAACAGATAGTGTATAACCTGGATTAACACTTAGGATACTTTTTTATCCCGATATTCCCACGGGAACGTATGGATGGATGTTTGTTACTCTTTCACGTAAAAAATACTGAATGGATTTGGATGAAGTTTGGCATACAGATAGTTTATAACCTAGATTAACACATAGGACACTTGTTATTCCGATATTCCCACGGGGACGGGAACCACGCGGGTGAAACCGCGAGCGGCCGCTTGTAATAAATAATAATAAATTTTGTTTACGCTCACACCAATTATCTAAAACAAGATAAGCTTCTTTTGAAACTTGTTAATATGGTAAGATAACGACGGATAAATATACATCAACATAGAACACCCAGACCCGAAATCAATTTAGAAAAACAGTTTTCTCTAAATTGACCCGACCAGGAATTGCACCCGGGACCTCAGAGATGGCGCGACGCCAGCCCCGGCGTGCTAACCACTCGTCCACGGAGGTCGTCAATTGTAAACTATAATAGTGAATTAAACTATCTTTGGTGTATAAGGAACATTTTGAAAAATTTTGAAAAAATTCACGCCATGAGCAGGATTCGAACTTACACTCTTCTGACATAACGGATGTCTGACGGACTAATAGACCTATTTAAACCTGAGCGGTATTTGCTGCCGCTGTGGGTAAAGGTATATACCGCGCGGGTTTCACTCAGGTATTTAGTATCAAGTTCCGCCGCTAGAGCGACAAGCTACCCTATCGGCTAAAAAATATGAATATGAACATGGGCTTCATTTGACATTTAAAGCCCATAATATGCCCATATAAGGACAAAATATGGGCTTCAAATGTCAAATGAAGCCCATGTCCATATCCATATTGTTTAGCCGATAGACCCGCTGAGCGGTATTCGCTGCCGCTCTAGCCACAACGGCAGCGGATACCGCTCGGTTTAAATAGGCCTTAAAGACTGCACATACATCCAACAGCATAGAGCGGCGGTGGGCTCACCACCTGTCACGCTGAGCACATGTGCAGTTCTTATTTAGTGGAACATGGTCTGTGGCAGTGGACTGCTTCTGCGATTCTCATTGTACTTATAGCTTATTTGAAACTCCCGATCCCGCAGTTAAATCGTCTAGTATGGTTTTGTGGGAAAATATTATTGTTCAAGGTTTTATTCAATAAGTAAATAAATAATAATTGCCAAGGATGAAATGTTTACTAGAAAAAAAACAACCAGTCTTACGTCACTGTGAAGTCTACCCTCACCACTGGCTTGCAGCGTGTCACACAACTACTAGAAAAAGTTAAACGAGTCTTCTAGGGTCTCGTTAGCTTAGCGGTTAGAACAGTGAACCGGCAATCCAAAGGTCATGGGTTCGAATTCCATTCGAGCTTTGCTAAGACTGGTTGTATTTTTCTAGTAAGTAAAAAAAAGTTTATCCTATATCTATATATAGCATTGTGAATGCAAAAATCTCAATAATAAAGAATATTATTATTATCAAAAATTTTGGCATGTCGACTATTTGACAAAATACGCTTGACACCTTTGTTTATTCTGTAACAACTTTATTGTATACCGTGTTTGAAAGCAAATAAACCATTTCATTTCATTTAATATTTTATTTCTGTAACAACTTCATTACGTTACACTACCGTGTTTGAAGGCAAATAAACCATTTAATATCAACTTTCCCCCCGCAGCCCGCCTGCACACGTCCCGCGCTAAAGGCAAGCAGTGCTTCGCGGTGCTCCGGCAGAGCTCCGGCACGGTGCAGCTGCTCGTGTCGGTCGGCGTCGCGGTCAGCAAGCAAATGGTCAAGTTCGTTGGCAAGTGAGTCGAAAATACATACGTACTATCAACAAAATCTGCCGTATACCACCTTAAGGGCTATTTTCATTTGCATTTGTCAAATCTATGGTACCGGCTTGCTCAAACTTGCCTTTACTGTCGTACTCAAAAATCATAAAAATGTGAATACAGTCAAGATGTTAAAAAAGAGTTGTTTTGTTTGTCGTTAATGAAAACAAAAGGCAGACGGCCACCATCCATACCCCTATCTGCCTTTTGTTTACATTTTTATGCAACAATTTCTTTCTTTTAAATAAAGATTTTTCGTCATTGGTCAATGTTAAACAATGGGCGGGACGAACTATGGTCATCTCGAGCAAGCAAAAATCTTTTGAAAATGGTACTGCATCGGATTTGTTGATAGTACCTACATACAGCCATTGACCTAGAACATATAGACAAGAACGTTCATACAAACCATTTGTTCAAATTCTGGAATTAGAGACCTAAAGTTCGCTGCAGCCCCTGCAGCGCTCAAACATTTATGTAGTCTAATCAACAGACAGACATCGCAGCGCCGCAGCGCCAGATCGGTCAAAGACAACGTAGTGTGTATCAAGAATAGATTGTCAATAACAGTAATTGAAAAAATATCTTTTTAATTCTAATAATACGATATACGAGGGGCGTTCAAAATATTCTCGGTATGTGGATAAAAACAAACAAGTACGAAAAGTTTGATATTTTTATTTTTCAATATACTCCCCCCCTATGTTCATACACTTATAAGATCGATCAATTATTTTTTTTAATCCATCATAAAAATATTTTTTATCTTTGGTGTAAAAATGCTCCTCCACGGCCGTCTTCAACGCTTCATCGTCAGAAAATTTATTTCCACGCAGATCCTTTTTAAGATTGGGGAACAAAAAGAAGTCGCTTGGGGCTAAGTCCGGACTATAGGGTGGATGAGTAACAGTTTCAAACCCACATTCAACAATAGCTGCCTTGGCAATATGAGCAGTATGGACAGGGGCGTTGTCATGCAGAAGCAGAACACCTTTGGTTAACTTTCCTCGCCTCTTTTCTTTGATCGCATCTCTTAATTGACGTATAACGTTAGCGTAGTACTGCCCTGTGATATTTACACCTTTTTCTTTATAATCGATAAGCAAAACTCCTTCACAATCCCAAAATATTGTGGCCATGACCTTGCCAGCTGACAGGATTACCTTGAACTTCTTGGGATGAGCTGAACCCTTAATGTGCCACTGCATGGACTCCTGTTTGCTCTCTGGGTCATAATGATGAACCCAGGTTTCATCTCCAGTAACTATTTTTTGCAGCACCTCATCGGGATTTTCACCACACAGGTCGATAAAATCTGAACAGCAAGCCACACGCATATCCTTTTGAAGAAGCGTCAGCATTCGCGGAACCCATCTTGCACTTACTTTTGACATATTAAGATGGTCATGTATAATGTCATGTACGGTACCAATAGAGAGATTGGTTACTTGAGCTATAGATTTTACCTTCACTCGGCCGTCTTCCAATATAAGTTTTTCCACTTTATCAATATTTTCTTGTGAGGTAGCCACTACAGGCCGGCTAGGTCTAGGGTCATCTTCAATACTCTCCCTTCCACGCTTAAATTCGCTTGACCATTTTTGAATAGTAGATAAAGAAGGAGCAGACTCACGGTAAACACAATCCATTTCCTCTTTTATGGTTTTTTGATTTTTACCCTGTTTTGTCAAGAATTTTATGACGGATCGGTGCTCTAATTTCGTTAAAATTGTTAATTCGCTCATGGTGTTCATGTTTGTTCGGCAATTGCAGAAAAACAAAAGAACATCTCGGTTCCAATTTTACTTTTTTTTAATGTCAATGGATGAATCTTAGCGGCCAGTAACAAATATATATATAAAAGAGGTTGTAACGTATCAATACCGAGAATATTTTGAACGCCCCTCGTAACTACATAATAATGACTTGAATAACAATTAATTTCACTTACTTGACAACTGAATTGTAGTAAACGTCTAGGTGTACACATTGATAAGAAATAAAGAATTATTTTCGCCGCTCCGTACGCGCGAATGTCAAAGCAACACTAAAGCAAGGTGCCGAGTCGACTCCGCAGATGAGTGGATCATAATGCGTGTTCGGAAGGGCCTATCTAGTGTAACGTATTTATCGCTGCATACAGCACGCCTGTTTGACGGAAGGTTGGGTCACAGCTTTCCATTTGCTGCGTTCCTGATTCCTGACCCTCCGCTGGGAGTCGAACCCGGGACTTCTGGGTCTAAGACCGGTGGCTTAGCCACTAGACAACAGAAACGGTTAAATCACTACAATCTGTTTTTTTATTAATGTAACTATGCTGCCACAGCGCGTAGCGCCATCTGTTAAAGAAATGACGAACTACTCCACCTTTGACTCTACATAGCATCACTAAAGAGTTCACCATCGTGTTAAACATTTTTAAACCATGAATAACAACGTTACACCGGCATCTATTGAGAGAATGTGAAACTAACTCCATGCAGCCTCTTACTTTAACTGTCTCCGTAGCATCACAAAGGCGTCCATAGTCGACACGAAACGTTTCTCTTATTCAAGCCACAGCGGTATCTGTTGAGAAAGCACGGATGTAATTCACTTTGGGATATTTGCAGTAGGTATCTCACCTTTCTGAAGTAAACCTTTCTCTCCATTTTTGCTGCTTAGTATTACAAAAGAGTCCATATCTCTCTTCCTCGCTCTTTCTCTTTCTATCTCTCTCTCTCTCTACCGCGATTCACAATGCCATCTGTTGAGAGAATTTGGAATAACTTCACCTCCACTTGCAGTATCTTCCATTTACCTCTCTCCGTAGCATCACAAAGTCCATAGTCCATAATCTACGTGTTCGCGACCGTAGTCATTCTTTCTCTCTATTTTTGTGTCTTGTAGCATCACAAAAAAGTCGAGAATATACATGAAACGTCACAGCAGCGCCAACGTTATAGCGCCATCTCTTGAGGAAGCAGAAAACTAGTTCACCCTTGTCTCCTTACACCGCGCCGTGCATCGGCATCTATTGAGAGAACGCGGTACTAACTTGACCTATACTTGCAGTATCATACTTTTAACTCTGTCTCTCCGTGCAGTAACTTACTTTTAACTCTTCCTAATACCTACTAAGTATAACCAGTGGCGGTACCTTCATACAAGCCGAAAAGCCCGGCTTGCCCTAACAAAAACTCAATTAAACTACTGGTAAAACGCAATTATTAAAATCACTTAATATTTTTTACCATTGTTAATTTTCTTTCATCAGCATTCAAATTATCAATTTGATAAGTTTCTCATATTAAGAATCACCAAACAAATCGCATAAAGCTGCTTATAAATCGTGCGATGCTTTACATCTCTGTCGCACAATTTGGCTTGCAACCGGGCTTCGGGGCTTCGGATTTAAAGTATATCCGCTCTTTTCTAACTTTAACAAAATTGCTACTCTATAAACATATTACTGCGTAAGTATGTATAGATTCTATGAGAAATTCATACTCTTCGTCAAAGCCAGCTTGCGTTATGAAGTTCGCAAGTAAGGCCTTCTCCAAATCAGGCTTTCTACCGAATCACGTGCAACTTCAACGCGGGCGAACCAATCAGAGGCGACCGACGACAGCTCGAGCTCGGGCGTACCAATCAGAGGCGAGCGTTAATACGCGATTGTGCTGTGCAGCAGCCACAGGCTGCAGCCAGCCTCAGATGTTTTAGTTATTGTTCACACTTCACTTTGTTTGAGCGGTTGTTTATAGGTAACAAGTGTTTTCGTAATTTGTGATAAAAAAAAATGTGTTTGAGTTCAGTTCGTCGCTTTATTGGTCTCTGTGACGAACTTAGATGTGTTGGGCATGTGATGTGTTGCAAACAAATGTGTACTTAAACGTGTTGATGATTGGCATACGAAAGGCAGAGGTAAATAAATTCTTTGAACATCACTCATTTTTTATATATTTCGCAAACTATTAAGTCATTAGTCATCTATCTAGGGCATTCATTATAATAGAAAAAACTCTTTGGATTGTTGGTTGCTTCCATTCAAAATAATTAAGTAATAATTAATAAATTAAGTGTAGAGGCCTACATATCGACTGTGATTTTAATGCGCAAAATGCCCATTTTCGCATTTTGTAGTAATTTTCCAATTGTATATATCGTTGTTATCGAAATAGGATAATAAAAGCATGCTTAGTATTATGAATCTCCACTCTGCGAGAATAAGCTGAGTTCGGACGGCCGGCGCATCGCATTTTGTAGTAATTTTGTACTTAGTTGTATTTATAGTTTTCATCGAAAAATAGGATAATAAATTCATTAGAACATTTTTATTCCTCATGAAGTAACAATTATTCTGGTATAAATTTTAATTAATAATATTATCGTAGATATAAGAAATTCACAGTTAACTTAGTGCGATTTTCGAAGTTATTTATTTGAATAACATTTTTTTTCTATATAAAATCAATAATATTTAAAAATTACGTGGCCGCTACGCATTATACGAGATAACATTCTCATTTGTTTAGAACAGTAGTTCAATCCAGGAGCTCAAAAAAGTGCCCTCGCGCAATTTATGAAAATCTTTCTCTGCAATTTTTGGTTTAAATAAGAAGTTATGCGAAATTTACAAAAACGAGGCCGCTACGTACTATGTCAATAGCTATTCTACACTATTCAATAAGTAAATACTGTTAATGTATTTTGGTTTTTGAGATAAAGAACGCCAAAATTGGTCGCAGTAAATTTTTTTCCAAAAATTTCTCACAAAATCACATTCAAGATGTAAATAGAAGGTGATAGGCTGTTTTTTTACAAACGACAAGAACGTTTGGAATGCCACGGCCTATGACGATTTGAGTAAAAAATGTGGCTAGTGTCACAAATGGACACCAACATTGTACCTAGGTAGCAAGATTAGGAACTTCAGGTTTCGTGGCTTGCCCCAATCTGAAGCCCTAGGCACGCCACTAAGTATAACTACCTCTCTCTGTAGCATTTTACCTCTCTTCGTAGCATCACAAAGGAGTCCATAATCGACGTGTTCGCCGCCGTAGTCAAAACGGCCTCCCCGGTAGAAGCTTGTTCCATCAGCTCGGTGGAACTGGTGGCGAGTGAGGTGTGGGTGGTGTCCAGTGCTCGGGCGCAATTGCCTCTGCAGATAGAGGACGCTTCGCGGCCGGAGAAGAGTGACGTGAGTTTTCTCGGCATTTTATACAATACTGACTGTCTGTACTCGGCGTGGGTTGCAATGCCACATTTTTTGGGCTTGGAACCTTCGATCAACAACACCAACTAGATAACGCGTCACGTACAAAATCAAAGCTAAATTCTGTCCACGTGAATAAATACTTTTTCAAAGCAATAAATTACTCCTGTCATTCAAGCGTTAATAAAACGCTAAAAATATAAAACATTAATCTATAAACGCAGCTTCATCTTAACCGAATGTTAAAATATTTGTAAAAATATTTCTTTCGGATCTCAGAGGTGATAACTTCTAAGATTTGATGAAGCAATGTTTGACTAAAAAACATAAGCATCAAGCACTGACAAATTTCGACGGTTGAAAGCCAGACCTCGGTAGCCAAGTGGTTAAGGCAGCCGCCCGGAATGCGGAAGGTGCGTGGTTCGATTCCCGCCTGAGGTTGTCGACTTTTTTCAGTGTTTAAAAAAAAAAAAAAAAAAAATTTTACTTAAGCATATTTAAGCGTTAATAAAACGCTAAAAATATAAAACATTAATCTATAAACGCAGCTTCATCTTAACCGAATGTTAAAATATTTGTAAAAATATTTCTTTCGGATCTCAGAGGTGATAACTTCTAAGATTTGATGAAGCAATGTTTGACTAAAAAACATAAGCATCAAGCACTGACAAATTTCGACGGTTGAAAGCCAGACCTCGGTAGCCAAGTGGTTAAGGCAGCCGCCCGGAATGCGGAAGGTGCGTGGTTCGATTCCCGCCTGAGGTTGTCGACTTTTTTCAGTGTTTAAAATTTTACTTAAGCATATTTAAGCGTTAATAAAACGCTAAAAATATAAAACATTAATCTATAAACGCAGCTTCATCTTAACCGAATGTTAAAATATTTGTAAAAATATTTCTTTCGGATCTCAGAGGTGATAACTTCTAAGATTTGATGAAGCAATGTTTGACTAAAAAACATAAGCATCAAGCACTGACAAATTTCGACGGTTGAAAGCCAGACCTCGGTAGCCAAGTGGTTAAGGCAGCCGCCCGGAATGCGGAAGGTGCGTGGTTCGATTCCCGCCTGAGGTTGTCGACTTTTTTCAGTGTTTAAAATTTTACTTAAGCATATTTAAGCGTTAATAAAACGCTAAAAATATAAAACATTAATCTATAAACGCAGCTTCATCTTAACCGAATGTTAAAATATTTGTAAAAATATTTCTTTCGGATCTCAGAGGTGATAACTTCTAAGATTTGATGAAGCAATGTTTGACTAAAAAACATAAGCATCAAGCACTGACAAATTTCGACGGTTGAAAGCCAGACCTCGGTAGCCAAGTGGTTAAGGCAGCCGCCCGGAATGCGGAAGGTGCGTGGTTCGATTCCCGCCTGAGGTTGTCGACTTTTTTCAGTGTTTAAAATTTTACTTACTCCTGTCACTTAAAAAAGAAAAGACGTCAATAACATTTAGTGGTGAAATCAACCTTAAGAGGCAACAAATAAAGTACTTTTTTCTGTTATGCCTTGCGAGAAAATAAGAGCTCATTTCTCAAGTGCGCTCTTATTTACCAAGACACATTTTTAGCGCCGACCTGACATCTAGTTGTATTGTTGATCGGAGCTTGGACCCTCGCAAAACAAAACACTTTACCAAAGTTTCATCACTATCGCTGCCACACTCCACGGCTCGCCAAATAGATAAACGCCCTGAATTGGCTACTCGACAGTTTTCGGAAAAGTATTTTAAAAATTACAAACGCTTATTTTATACCTCATACAATATTTTTTTTCTCGAATAAGTTTTATTTAAAAGAATACAAACATTTATTTTTCTTCATTTATTTAAAATTTCGTGCGAAAACGGTTAGTCACGTGACATTTTGCCCTGTAACTAAACAAAATCTTGAATCGTGACAGATAGTGTTTGTTTATTTTGTGAGATGTGACGTCACACGAAGCTCAATCATGACCGCCCGTGTTTCGGGTCTTGTAATCCACAGATAAAAAAATCGCAAACTTATTTAGTAAAAATAAAATATTTACAAAATTATCTTAATAAAAAAAACTATTGGATAATTATAGCGCCCCCCCTCCGCGCCTTCGTCCACGCTAGCATTCCGAACCGAGTGTTGTTAGTTGGTAGCGCCGCACTGTACTTGCTGCCGCCGCGGCGCTTAGAAGCCATTTCATATAAATACACACAAACCAGTAGTGCAGCTGCGGCCGACTTCATGCAGCCGCTGCACGTGCTGTCGGCAGTTGCAGTTGGCCGCTCGGTTCGGAATAGCGCCTTTAGAAACACCGTCATACCTCAGAGTTTCAGACCAATTTGTACCATGGTCTGCGGGCGACGGGGGAGGGGCGACATCTGCACACAACTGCCGATCCTACTGCTACCGCGCTCTTCTTCCCCGCCCCCCATACCGCATCGCCCCCCGTCCCACAGACCATGGGACTATGAATCACGTATGAATTTGCCAGCCTACAAATTCTGGCGGTTATAAGATAAGATAAGATAAGATAAATATACTTTATTGTACACCACAAAAAGACATATTGACAAAAAATAAAATAATTACATATTAAGTTGACGTACAAAGGGCGGTCTTATCACTAAAAGTGATTTCTTCCAGACAACCTTTGGATGGACAAAAAAGATTTTAAATTTAAAAGTGGGCTTGTAGTGCACCATGGATATAGATAATAATTAGTGATATTGACTTATCAAACTACTTAAATAAATATAATGTTATGGCATGTATTCAGAATTAGCAATAAACATAATATATCGGCTTTACACCAAACAGATGGCTATAAGGACAAGTAATAGTCATTCACCATCCTCTTGAAACTCGCTAGCGTTTTGGCCATTCTAATGTTCAAAGGCAAATCATTCCACAAACGAGCAGCCATTACTGTAAAGGACTTTATTTACTTTAAAGGGTTATATATGTGGTGTGCCGTAGACCGCGTCGCGTAGCGGTGAAAGAATACTACCACCCCCTCTCTTCCCTTGGGTGTCGTAAAAGGCGACTAACGGACTAAAGCCTGCACATACATTCAATGTCAAAATTCATTCAATTCAACAAACCAAGCCTATTTTACCAAACTTTGCATGCTAAAGGAAAATACAAAGATTAAAATATTTAATAGAAAACAAAAGGGATATTAGTAAAGGGGTTTCATCCTTTTACGCTAGGATCCCGAAGCGCTCAGGATCCGCGTGAACCAGGACACCCGCCTCGACAACCGCGTGCTGGACCTGCGCACGCCGGCCAACCAGGCGATATTCCGGCTGGAGGCCGGCGTGTGCCGCCTGTTCCGGGATATACTCACCAGCAAAGGTACACACAATAGAGTAACCATTTGTTTTCTCATCACAAACTGGCACACATAATTATAATCAACCTAAAGCCGTTTCTCCTGCGACACTGTTTTGTGTTTTCTAACACCTAACATCAAACGTCTAACAAAATATTATTATACTCCCATATTTTGTTAGTATATTTGGGAGTATATTTTGTTAGATGTTTGATGTTAGGTGTTAGAAAACACAAAACAGTGTGAGAGACCCGGCTTAATACAAACATTATAAGTGAAACAAAAGTGGGTCAGCGGGATCCAGATTATGGATGTTTGAATATTTTTTTCTTTTTTTCACTTTTACACCAAATATGTAGCCCAAATTAATTTCATGGAACTTGTTATTATTGGTAAAATAACGGATAAAAATACTTATTATACAAAACATGGTAAAATAAAAAAAAAAAGAAAATCGACGCTGACAACATAGTTCACATGCCAGAAGGCGGACTATTCTCTCTGTCTCGCTCACACTATGTATGTGTCACACGCGCAGTTCCATTTCATTCCCTCACGCTATGTGCGCAGGCTTCGTGGAGATCCACACGCCCAAGATAATCTCTGCGGCGTCGGAGGGCGGCGCCAACGTGTTCACTGTGTCGTATTTCAAATCGTCCGCGTACCTCGCGCAGAGCCCGCAGCTATACAAGCAGATGGCCATCGCGGCGGACTTTGACAAGGTATACATATGTACACACATATAACTCACGTACACATACTCACAGATCATATGTGGCACGGTCATCCACTAGCTCATTACTTCACTTATTCAATGTCTAAATCAACTCAACACTCACTCACTCATTCAATATCACTTTCACTTACTCATTCAATCTCATTCTCACTTAATAAATCTCACACTCAGTCACTCAATCACTCTCACACTCACTTACTCATTTACTCTCACACACAGTCAGTCGCACGCACAATCACTTACCCGCACTTACGTTGCACGGTACGGGGCAGTATAATAGAAACAGAACATATTTGACTAATTATTTTTTTGTTTTGTTTTTTATTGTCAGGGTAAACTTTGTATAATTTTTTTTTTTTAATTTGTCTCAGGGTACGGGATATTCACCCGGACGAAGTCGCGGGCGGATCGCGTTATTGTATATAATTATGAATGTGAATTTGTTGAATTGTATGTAATACCTAAATTGTTTTTGTTGTAATTTCCCCAAATAAATATAAACTATAACTAAACATGTCTGTTAGGTGTTCACCGTGGGCGCAGTGTTCCGCGCCGAGGACTCGAACACGCACCGCCACCTCACCGAGTTCGTGGGCCTCGACCTCGAGATGGCGTTCAAGCACCACTACCACGAGGTGTTAGACACCATCGCCGGCACATTCACTGACATCTTCAGGGGGTTGAGGGACGGGTGAGTGGTTTTCATCGTCATGCCATTAATATGCAGAAGAAATAGAGTAGGGTCTAGTATACACCCCTGTGGAACTCTGGCGTTCACATGCCATGAACTGCCAACTGCGACTTTAGTGCTATGCCCAGAAAGAAAGCTTGCGTCCCATGTACCATCATCATCACCTTCAGACTGGGTTAAAATTGTATCAATCAACTATTGCATTGGAATTAATCTGTAAGGATATTTAAGAATCATTATTACCTTCGATCAACAATACCAACTAGATAATGCGTCACGTACAAAATCAAAGCTAAATTCTGCCCACATGAAAAAATACTTTTTCAAAGCAATAAATTACTCCTGTCACTTATAAAAGGTGCCTTATGGGGCAACAAATAAAGTACTTTTTCCTGTTATGCCTTGCGAGAAAATAAGAGCTCACTTCTCAAGTGCGCTCTTATTTACCGAGACACATTTTTAGCCCCGACCTGACATCTAGTTGTATTGTTGATCGAACATTATTACATAATTAAAGTCGCCGTTTTCCTCTGTCTGTGGCACCGCACTATTCTCCTAAACCACGCAATGGATTTTTATGCGGTTTTCATTAAAAGATAGAGCGATAACTGAGGATGGTTTTTGTTTATATTTTGTAGATATATTTTTTAAAATGGTTTAACTATAACGGTTTTTCTAAGTTAGCGTGGACGAAGGCGCGCGGGCGGGCCGCTATTTAAGAATAAACAATCAAATCATCAGCCTACAAACGTCCCACTGCTGGGCACAGGCCTTCCCACATGGACAACAGCACGTCGGGAGGTTGGGCCATAACCCACCACGCTGGCGGGTTGGTGGGTTTTAACGACTTATCTTTGACGATAACCGGAATCAACGGTTTTACGTGCCTTCCGAAGCATGGAGGAGCTCGAGATCTTTTTAATTTGGTCACTCATCCAACGACCAGGCATTGCGAAAGTTGCATAGCGGGCAAGATCGCAAACCGCACGCGCTAGCCGCTGCGCCGTCGAGCTCTAATAAATAAATAAAAATAAATACTATTTGTCTATGTGTCGCGTAGCGATGAAAGAATACTACCACCCCCTCTCTTCCCTTGGGTGTCGTAAAACGCGACTAACGGACTAAAGACTGCATATATTACATAGAGCGGCGATATGCTTACCACCTGTCACGCTGAGCACATCTCTCCTCTCCTTAGTCGTTCACTCTTGACAGAGCGGTCGTGGTTGATGACGTTTCATTTTCATTGGCTAAAACAGCCCTCGCGATGCGCCTCCACTTGTTGCGGTCTTCAGAATCTCGTGAACTCTGAACTATTTTGCGTCGTTGCTTTGATGGCGTCTGTCCAACGCGTTGGTGATCGACCGCGTGCACATGTGCAGTCTCTATCTGATGAAAAGTGGACTATGGCAGAAGACTGCTTTTGCGGTCCTCATTGCCTTGTCTTTGACTAACCCTTAGGGGATAAAGTCGTGATTATTGTATTATTATGTATGTATGTGTTCTAGCACTCAATTACGCAAGTAACCAAGTTGAATTATTGTTACATTCACAAAGGATCTTGGAATATATACTTTACTAATGTTTTTTAAAGAATATATTTTAGCGTTTTAATAACGCTTCAATATACTTAAGTAAAATTTTAAACACTGAATAAAGACGACAGCCTCAGGCGGGAATCGAACCACGCACCTTCCGCATTCCGGGCGGCTGCCTTAACCACTTGGCTACCGAGGTCTGGTTTTCACCCGTCGAAATTTGTCAGTGCTTGATGCTTATGTTTTTTAGTCAATATTGCTTCAATCTTTATCAAATCTTAGAAGTTTTCGCCTCTGAGATCCGAAAGAAATATTTTTACCCGGAATGCGGAAGGTGCGTGGTTCGATTTGCGCCTGAGGTTGTCGTCTATATATGTAAGTGAATGTGAATTGTTTCGCAGATTCGCGCAGGAAATAGCGACAGTAGGCCAGCAGTACCGCGTGGAGCCGTTCAAGTTCCTCGACCCGCCGCTGCGGCTCGAGTTCCCTCGGGCGATACAGATGCTCAAGGAGGCCGGTGAGTGGCCCGCCTCATACCTGCCATACATTAGTCATGCAGACATGGGACACAATGCACCCGATACGCTTTACAAACAAACACACACACACACACGAACAGCCCCCTGAGCACGGATCTTTTATCGACCGATAAAGTGCCGTTACACGATAAAATTTCAATTTCAAAAGTTCAAGTACTGCCTATGTCTATTTGTCGATGTCTAATGTCACTTTATCGGTCGATAAAAGATCCGTGCTCGCACATGAGACACTATAACGCTCTTTATCACACTCGCAGACACTATATCGCTCTCTCTCACTCTCTCTCACTCTCACACACAGAAACCTCATGTCTCTCTCTCTCACACACAGAAACCTTATCTATCTCTCTCTCTCTCTCTCTCTCTCTCTCTTTAGCACACTCACACAGACTATACACTGAGACATTTTAGTGGTTGTTTTCCCGCAGCAGAACGATTTACCTTTAGTAGTACTATCAAATCGTTCAAGTTATTTTTTGAAAATAAAAATATTTTTGTTCTCAACTTAGTACTCAAAAAAATAATCATCAACTCCAAAGCGTGAGAAACGACAGTTTCTTATACGAGATGTGACGTATTTGGGTAATGCCTGGCGCACCAAATCAATGTTTAAAGTAAAAGAAGCTCCTGCACCTGTAATATATAAATAGTTTATTTTTTGATTACTTAAGAACAAAAATATTTTTATTTTCAAAAAATAACTCGTATGATTCGATAGTACTACCAGGCCCCCGTCACTCCATATACTTGCGCGCTATAATTACCTACCGCCCGGCCGAGCGGTCTCGGGCCGTTTGCGGACCAAATTCAGTGCGGTTTACGCAAGCGAAGCGCTCGCACGTTGATCAATTTTAATTGTTCCATTAAATAAAATAAATAATAAATAAATCTTTCCTACAATCACACCAATTATCTAGCCCAAGAGAAGCTTCGAAGAAACTCGTTAAATGGTTACTAGACAACGGATAAACATACTTAAAATACTTAAATACACTTATTATACATAGAAAACACCCAGACCCGAGACAATTTAGAAAAACAATAATTTCTAAATTGACCCGACCGGGGATCGAACCCGGGACCTCAGAGATGGCGACACCATGAAAACCGGTGTACAAACCACTCGACCAAGGAGGTCGGGTCGACATTCGTTCGTACGCGTACCTACGATGCCGTCTGGTGTGTGTTATGTGCAAGTAGATGGGTTTGTTGTGCAGTAGTAAATTTTATTTTACCTACACACTGACCTCTATTTACTTTTGATGATGATGTCACCAATTTATAAAAAAATATATTTTATAAACGATACAAATTTAAGCTACCACCTATAAGTCAGAACATATTCCAAGTTCTCAATAAAATAGACACAAATAGTTATTTATGTTAATTTAATTTTATCGAAAAGGCAGCCCTACGATTGCTGTGGGATCGCGCGGTAGGTTATTATAGTTCAAATATTAGTAGGCTATTATAGCAGTAGGTATTGGTAATTTACTACTGAGTGAAGTATCTGTTAACTCTTCTTTAATGTATGGTACTAGAAAGGTAAATCGTTCTGCCGCGGGAAAACAACTACTAAAATGTCTCGGTGTATATCGCTCTCTTTCCATCACACACTATATCGCTCATTCTCTTTCTCTCACTCACACAGACACTTTATAGTTCTCTTACTCTCTCTTATACTTACCTAGACACTATATCGCTCATTCTCTTTCTCTCACTCACACAGACACTTTATAGTTCTCTTACTCTCTCTTATACTTACCTAGACACTATATCGCTCATTCTCTTTCTCTCACTCACACAGACACTTTATAGTTCTCTTACTCTCTCTTATACTTACCTAGACACTATATCGCTCATTCTCTTTCTCTCACTCACACAGACACTTTATAGTTCTCTTACTCTCTCTTATACTTACCTAGACACTATATCGCTCATTCTCTTTCTCTCACTCACACAGACACTTTATAGTTCTCTTACTCTCTCTTATACTTACCTAGACACTATATCGCTCATTCTCTTTCTCTCACTCACACAGACACTTTATATTTCTCTTACTCTCTCTTATACTTACCTAGACACTATATCGCTCTTTCTCTTTCTCTCACTCACGCAGACACTTTATAGTTCTCTTACACTCTCTTATACTTACCTAGACACTATATCGCTCATTCTCTTTCTCTCACTCACACAGACACTTTATAGTTCTCTTACTCTCTCTTATACTTACCTAGACACTATATCGCTCATTCTCTTTCTCTCACTCACACAGACACTTTATAGTTCTCTTACTCTCTCTTATACTTACCTAGACACTATATCGCTCATTCTCTTTCTCTCACTCACACAGACACTTTATAGTTCTCTTACTCTCTCTTATACTTACCTAGACACTATATCGCTCATTCTCTTTCTCTCACTCACACAGACACTTTATAGTTCTCTTACTCTCTCTTATACTTACCTAGACACTATATCGCTCATTCTCTTTTTCTCACTCACACAGACACTTTATAGTTCTCTTACTCTCTCTTATACTTACCTAGACACTATATCGCTCATTCTCTTTCTCTCACTCACACAGACACTTTATAGTTCTCTTACTCTCTCTTATACTTACCTAGACACTATATCGCTCATTCTCTTTCTCTCACTCACACAGACACTTTATAGTTCTCTTACTCTCTCTTATACTTACCTAGACACTATATCGCTCATTCTCTTTTTCTCACTCACACAGACACTTTATAGTTCTCTTACTCTCTCTTATACTTACCTAGACACTATATCGCTCATTCTCTTTCTCTCACTCACACAGACACTTTATAGTTCTCTTACTCTCTCTTATACTTACCTAGACACTATATCGCTCATTCTCTTTCTCTCACTCACACAGACACTTTATAGTTCTCTTACTCTCTCTTATACTTACCTAGACACTATATCGCTCTTTCTCTTTCTCTCACTCACACAGACACTTTATAGTTCTCTTACTCTCTCTTATACTTACCTAGACACTATATCGCTCATTCTCTTTCTCTCACTCACACAGACACTTTATAGTTCTCTTACTCTCTCTTATACTTACCTAGACACTATATCGCTCATTCTCTTTCTCTCACTCACACAGACACTTTATAGTTCTCTTACTCTCTCTTATACTTACCTAGACACTATATCGCTCATTCTCTTTCTCTCACTCACACAGACACTTTATAGTTCTCTTACTCTCTCTTATACTTACCTAGACACTATATCGCTCATTCTCTTTCTCTCACTCACACAGACACTTTATAGTTCTCTTACTCTCTCTTATACTTACCTAGACACTATATCGCTCATTCTCTTTCTCTCACTCACACAGACACTTTATATTTCTCTTACTCTCTCTTATACTTACCTAGACACTATATCGCTCTCTCTTTTTCACACACACACTCACACATTAAGGTGTTACTAACAGGTTGTAATTATTGTTAACCAGATACAAATTCTGATATTTTATTTTTAAAAAATTATAATAATTTTTTGTTTTTCTTTCCAGGAGTAACGCTAGGCGAGGAAGACGACCTCTCCACGCCCGACGAGAAGCTCTTAGGCCGATTGGTGAAAGCCAAATATGATACGGACTTCTACATACTGGACAAGTACCCGTTAGCCGTCAGACCCTTCTACACCATGCCCGACCCCAATAACCCGGTGAGTGTGGTTTTATTACATTTTTACCTAAATTGGGTACATACATACATACATATTATAATGAACTAGCGGCCGCTCGCGGTTTCACCCGCGTGGTTCCCGTTCCCGTGGGAATATCGGGATAGAAAGTATCATATGTGTCAATCCAAAAAAATTTAAACACTATTCCAGTCAATTTAAATCGGCTATTTAGAATTGTATTATTTGTTATAATTTTTAATTGATTTTTGTAATTTTTTATTGATTCATTTTAAATATGTAATTTTTTGTAATTTTAAATTTTTAACTTTGTTTTTTTGTTTACCTTGTGTTTTTGTTTCTACTTATAAAATTTTCTATAACATCGCATTTGTGTAAACTGTAAAGGTGTTGTAATGTCAATAAATAAATAAATAAAAGGTTATGAACTATCTGTATGCCGAATTTCATCCAAAGCCATTCAGTAGTTTTTACGTAAAAGAGTAACAAACATCCATCCATACTTACAAACTTTCGCGTTTATAATATTAGTAGGATACGTACATTTATAATCACGACTATTATCCCCGAAGGGTTAGTCAGAGACTAGGCAATGAGGACCGCAAAAGCAGTCCTCTGCCATAGTCCACTTTTCACCAAATAGCGATTGCACATGTGCTCAGTAACAGATGGTGAGCCCAACGCCTCTCTTAGCTATTAGATGAATGTGCAGTCTTTAGTCCGTTAGCTGCCTTTTACGACACCAAGGGGAAGAGAGGGGGTGGAACAAACAATAAAAGTTTAAAACTGATTGCAGAAATTTTACACTTTTGGATAGATTGATCTGACCCTTTCGTATCGGAAGGACATATAAGTAAAACGTCCTATGAGCACAATGTCCTAAAAGCAAAAAGACCTGTGAGCAGCTCGTCCTATTAGCAACATGATCAAATAGCAAATGGTCCTAATATCATAAGGACATGATTAATAGCAACATTAACAACTCTTTCCGTAAAGAAGCCAACGTGTTAATGATTTATTGGTAATAATATTTCACTCTAACTTGCAATGCAAACATACATATTAACCTATGAATAGTATAATGACGCCGTGTGTACAAACAAGAAAGTTCCCGGTCGACCACTTTTCGGCGATATTCGCTGGCGGCGCTCCATTCCGACCGCGCGTGCGTACAGTACGTACGTTCGTACAGTACGTACGTTCGTACAGTACGTACGTACGTTCGTACAGTACGTACGTTCGTACAGTACGTATGTACGTACAGTAGTGTGCACGTAGATCGTGTGCAAGCGAATATCGCCGGAAAGTGGTCGGCCGGGAACTTCCTCGACTGTATGTATGTATTTGTCGGAGAATCATCGTTGCGCTGTCTATAATCAAGAAGCGGCAACACTGATACGCGCCCCACTACTGAACGCAAGCGTGACGTCACGCCTAGTCATGCTTGGATGCGGCCGTCGGAGCGGACGGGGCCCGTCCGACGGGCAGTCAATCACGAGTGCTCGAGCCGTGCGGACGTATCTGTTCTGATTAATTTAATTGTAAAGTTACTATGTCGAAATAAATCAGATTAGCGTTACTGTTGTGTTGCGATTCTTGCTCACAGAGAACCAGCGAGCCCGACGAATCGACCTTTTCCGACATATTTATTTATACCTGTAACCGTGTTGCGTAGCGGTGAAAGAATACTACCACCCCCTCTCTTCCCTTGGGTGTCGTAAAAGGCGACTAACGGACTAAAGACTGCACATACATGCAACAACAAAGAGTGGCGATGGGCACGCAACCTGTCACGCTGAACACATGGGCAGTCGCTATTTGGTGAAAAGTGGACTATGGCAGTCTTGCTGTCCTCATTGCCTCTCTGACTAACCCTTCGGGGATAATAGTCTTGATTATATGTATGTATGTATTTATACCTTTATTTGCATACACTTTTCACAGAAAGTGTCCAACTCGTACGACATGTTCATGCGAGGCGAGGAGATACTCAGCGGCGCTCAAAGGATACACGACCCCGAGTACCTCACGCAGCGCGCAAGCCACCACGCCATCGGTGAGTCATTGCCAGTATCTCTCTCTCTCTCTCTCTCTCTCTCTGTCTTCCCTATCTTTTTTTTTATCTCTTTGTCTCTCTCTCTCTCTTATCAGCATTTATTTATCCAACAATAGTCTCTCATTAAAAAAAAACTCTTTATTGTCAGAACTGACATTACATCAAAAACAGTAAGTAAATTTAAGTATAGTAAGTAAAAATACAATAAAAATAAAAAAGATCAGAAAATGTTACCTAAAAGCAAAAAGGAACAAACAAAGCAAGTGAACAAAAAAAACATACTATTTTATTGTATTAAAAAAAATTAGTAGGTACACAAAGATCCTCCCGCTGGGAATGGCACCTCTGGGTCTTATCTACTAGACCACACGCTTCGATCATATAAACAATATATGCACGCTCTCATACAACATCAAACCCAAATAATGTCCCCGCGTGAATACGAGTACAAACATATCGAAATATATTATAGACTAGCGGCCCCTCGCGGTTTTACCCACGTGGTTCCCGTTCCCGTGGGAATATCGGAATAAAAAGTATCTTATGTGTTAATCCAAGTTATAAACTAACTGTATGCCGAATTTCATCCAAATCCATTCAGTCGTTTTTACGTGAACGTGTAACAAACATACACACTCACAATCTTTCGCCTTTATAATATTAGTGTGATAAACATTTCATCACCAGCCTATAAACGTCCCACTGCTGGGCACAGGCCTCCCACGTGGACAATTGCACGTGGGGATATTGGGCTATAACCCACCGCGCGGGCCCAATGCGGGTTGGTTGGTTTTAACGACTGCCATCTTACGAAACCAACCGGGACCAACGACTGAACGTGCCTCCCGAAGCACGGAGGAGCACGGGATGTTTTTGATTTGGTCACCCTCCAGCGACACGGCATTGCAAAAGTTGCTTAGCGGGCGAGATCGCAAGGCGAAAGCGCTATCCGCTGCGCCATCGAGCTCCTCATTAACTTTTATCGTAAAGTAAACCCTTAAACTTCAGGCACTAAAGTACAAATTCTTAAAAATATTATTGGAGTTACATCACTTTGGAACTAGACTTGCTAGATTCATGCTAGTTGGAACAAAGTTCAAACAGCAATCGTGTATACACCCTTAATTTATATTCGTTTAAAATTAAAAGAAATTCAGGGTGAGTTCCACCCATGAAAATGAACAACTTTCCCTAAGAAACCTATGTGCAAAAATTACAAAAAAAATTCATCCTCCCATAAAAAAACTGTCCGATCAGCTGACGACAATAGTATTATAGGTCAAAATTATTTTCTCATTTTTGCATAGGTGTCTTAGAGAAAGATGTTCAGTTTCATAGATGAAACTCACCCTTAATTTCATTTGAACGAATAAAAATATAGGGTGGATGGATATAGTTTATATAATTGAAGACCACAGGCGATTAATAACTGATCTCGACGCACTTCTTCTTCTGGGCCCAGTTAGATTCAGACTGAATACACCCAGCAGCCATCTTATCTTATACAGTGTTATATAGTGGTGCCTGCAGAGGTCTCCCACTCGCAGTATTATATCGACCCATTCGCATCTTTTGTGCAACCCCATCCTAGTACTTAACCTCTTCATTGGAAATAACTGCCGTAAGCTTGGCAACGTCTTTGAAGCGAGGAGCCTGAAATATTCTGGTTTCTCTCTCTCCTCAGTATTTAATAATCAAGAAACAGACTATATCTCTCCTAATCGTTTATTAATCCAGAAACAGCCCTCTCTCTCTCAGCTATCTCTCTCTATTTCTCCGCAGTCTTTATTAATTCCTCAACGATCTCTCTTCCTCCTCAGAATTTCTTAACCAGCTACAGCTTCTCTTTCTGTCTCTCTTCAGCATTTATCAATCTAGTGACACCCAACCACGGAGCAAAAACAAAGAGGAGGTGTTGCAATCAATGTAGTCCAGCAACTATCAATGTAGTACTGACGTCACACCGTAGTTGAACTACTTACGACCAGGTGTCGCTTTCGTCAGTACAACTCTCGTTGGCTGGCGAATAGGTTGTTCGTGGCTTATTCAGTCTTTTAAAGAATTATAAAAAATTCTCGACCCGAACTTTTTGTTAGCATGAAGTGCTGTGTTGTATCGTGTAGTAGTTACACGGATAAAACGAGATTGAAACGGAATAAACATATCTTTCCACTCTTAAGTAATATTTAAATTAAATTTATACTTCATCAAATAAAGCTAAGACATACACGACATCTAGTGAAATATAGCAGAACTTTTATGACAACTCTGCTAATCTCGTAAATTAGGTTGGTACTTGCTTTGGCTACTGGCCACTAGATGGTTTTCTCCTATTTGGACTCCCCCCGCAACCCGCGCAGCTGAGACACTATTATTATATGAAAAAAGTTGTTACAACACCTCCTCTTTGTTTTTGCTCCGTGCACCCAACAGCCTATTTCACTCTCTCTCTCTCCTCAACATTTATTAACAACAGCCTCTCTCTTTCCCTCTCGCTCTCTTCTTCTCCTCAGCATTTATAAATCCCATTTGATTTATTATGCTATTTATTATACGTACGTATAGCGTAACTGTACATGCTAACTATAACCACAGAATAACTAATAGTACTACGTACAGAAGGTTCACTCTCTAACGACTTTCACGCGAAATTGAAACTTATCGTGTGACCCGAGCGTTCACATTCCGTTAGGCAACGCTGACTCGATATCGATTTGGCGTCATGACGTCACAGAGCTTGTGTTTCCTTGCGCGCTTGGGCTTACTCGTGTCGCGTCCGGCGCGCGGTGTTGGGTGCTCTCGCGCGCGCGGCAACCTTGACTGCCATACTTGAGATTCAATGCTCTGCTCCCTGCAACAGTACAAAAGAGAGCTATACTCCTTTAAGTCTCTCGTGTAACTGCTGAAAACTTTATTTTAATTTTTTTAAATGTTCTTTATTCTTATAAGTTGTAGTTCTTCGTTTAATAATTTTTATGTAAGTAGTAGGTACCTACTGATTCGATTAACTACTTTTCATATAATTTTCCTGTAATTATTTCCGATCATTTTTCATTATTGTCATGTTGTGTTTGCCTGTAATTGTTGTTTCATAGTAACAATTATTATTAAAACTATTATTTTAGATATAAGCTGTTATGTAACAATGTTGGCAGACCTAATAAATTAAAATAAAATAAAATAATAAATACGCCGGCGGCCAAACTGCGGAGGCGCGCCAAACGAACCTACCTAAACTGCGGAGTGACACCCTCTGATATATCTTACAGTTTTACCTATCGCCCTGTAGGAGATTGCGTTTTTTCAACACACCCGGTTGTTGTTTCAGATATCAGCAAGATAGCAGCCTACATCGAGTCCTTTAGACTGGGATGCCCACCGCATGCGGGTAAGTCTATTCTCTGATACGAATATTGGGGATTTCATTAAATATGGTAGTAACTTGAATTGTGTCGCGTAGCGGTGGAAGAATACTACCACCCCCTCTCTTCCCTTGTGTGTCGTAAAAGGCGACTAACGCACTGAAGACTGCACATACATCAAACAGCATAGAGCGGCGATGGGCTCACTACCTGTTACGTTGAGCACATGTGCAGTCGTTATTTGGTGAAAAGTGGACTATGGTAGAGCACTGCTTTTGCGGTCCTCATTGCCTAGTCTCTAACTAAAACTAACCCTTCGGGGATAATAGTCGTGATTATTGTATTATGTATGTATGTTTTCTAGCACTCAATTACGCAAGTAACCAAGTTAAATTATTGTTACATTCACAAAGGGTCTTGGAATATATACTTTACTAATGATTTTATAGAATATATTTTAGCGTTTTAATAACGCTTCAATATACTTAAGTAAAATTTTAAACACTGAAAAAAGACGACAACCTCAGGCGGGAATCGAACCGCGCACCTTCCGCATTCCGGGCGGCTGCCTTAACCACTTGGCTACCGAGGTCTGGTTTTCACCCGTCGAAATTTGCCAGTGCTTGATGCTTATGTTTTTTAGTCAACATTGCTTTATCAAATTTTAGAAGTTGTCACCTCTGAGATCCAAAAGAAATATTTTTACCCGGAATGCGGAAGGTGCGTGGTTCGATTTCCGCCTGAGGTTGTCGTCTTTTTTCAGTGTTTAAAATTATACTTTACCGTTTGCCTCTACAGGCGGCGGTATCGGGATGGAGCGCGTGGTGATGCTTTACCTAGGCTTGGACAACATCAGGAAGACCTCCATGTTCCCGAGGGACCCCAAACGGGTCACGCCTTAAGAGAAAGCTGTAAAGGCCACGAGACGATTCATAATTTATAGTACACACGCCAGCGGGTCAACATACCCAAAGGATAAGGAAATGCTAAAAATTACTACCACTCACGTCTTTCGCAATCCGCTGCGTTGCGGAGGCATGGGTTCGATTCTCATATGAGGTATTCATTTTTTAAAACGTTTCGTTATCTTCGTGTTTATTTAATCGTTATTAACGCTAATAATCAAGTTTTACGATACCTAAAGAACATTGTGCTAAGTAAATGGCATTTCAGTGTCATTTATAATACAACCATAATTTTACTTAATACAAAAACAATTAAGGGTGAGTTCCACCCATGAAACTGAACAACTTTCGAAACAAACAAACTAAAAAATTTCGACCTCCCATACAACACTGTCCGATCAGCTGACGACAATAGTATAGCATCGATTTTTTTTTGTCATTTTTACACATAGGTTTCTTGGGGAAAGTTGTTCAGTTTCATGGGTGGAACTCACCCTTAATTGTTTTAAATAAAGGTTGTATATATTTTTTTATGTGACTCGCAATAGTGACTTCATCCTGCCTGATGGTAAACAGCCGATGCAGTCCAAAATAATGAGAGCGCTACTCACCGTGGAACAAGCACGGTAACAAGCGCACCCATTCAAGACGGCCTGCATAAATGCCGTTTCATGCCCCGTTTGAAAGACCCGGGATCATAGAAGCTGGGAAACACATGCGCCGGCAGAGAATTCCAAAGCCGAATGGTCTTACAGAGGAACGACTTGCCAAATATTTTGGTACGAGTACTGAACTGATAGTCTGTACAGTATGATGGTGCTTCCTAAGACCAGCACGTATAGTCCGGGACAGGAAAGGAGAGGGCGGGATTAGGTCAAAAAGTTCTTCAGAACACTTTCCGTAGTAATTCCGGTAGAAGACACTTAGAGGAGCAATGTCTCTACGCAGCTGGAGATCCTCAAGGGAGGCTGTAACCTCAGCATCTCCAATAATGCGTACCGCTCGCCTTTGCAGTCTATCAAGTGCATCGAGGGGGTATTTAGCGGAGCCGTCCCATAGATGGGAACAATACAGACAGCGCTGCTCGGGAGTGAAAAACCGCCTCACCTTATTAAGAATACCCAACTTACGGGAGGCAGTTAAATCACTCTCGATGTAGCATTTTGGATTCAGTTCCTGGCCGATGTCCATGCCAAGAATGCTGAGGTCTACCGAAATGGGTAACGGAGAGTTCTGAAAAGAGGGAGAAGTAAGGAAGGGAGTTACTTTGGACGAGAAAGCACAAACCTGGGTTTTGCTGGCACTGAATTCGACCAGGTTTTCAGATCCCCACTTAGAAACACGATCGAGAGTCAGGTTCAGTTTGGCAACTAGTTGGTGCCTTTTCACCACGATATCGGCTTGCTTTGCCGCAGGATGTCTCAAGTACCGCTCATGCACCGTACTGTCATCCGCATAACAATGAATATTGCCCAAGGACAACATGTCATTAATATGCAGAAGAAATAGAGTAGGTGAGAGCACAAAACCCTGCGGCACTCCGGCATTGCCTTTGTAGAACTCCTAGGAACTACCCTCACAAAGGACACGAATCCTTCGCTCTTTTAGGAAGCCTGCAACCCAGGCGCACAAACGGGGCGGCACACCGAAGGCCAGCAACTTGGAAAGAAGGGAGCGATGCCATACTCTATCGAAAGCTTTGGCGACATCAAGGCTAACTGCCAGAGATTCGCCATGCTTGTCCATCGCTTCACCCCATGCGTGAGCAACGTACGCTAGAAGATCACCCGTTGATCGCTTGGGTCTGAACCCATACTGACTATCATGGAGCAGCATCCTCCATGATCATATGCTCTGATATGAGAATCAAAAGTGTAAAAATTACTTTGTTTCGGTATATTACATTACCGTAAATAACGTTAAATAAATGATTTTACAATGTCTATTCCGAATCTGTCGAATTTCTTTAATCGACATTGATTCTTATGCTCAAGTCATAAAGTTTAAAACGCATTGCAGAAATTTGACATTTCGCGGTAGGTTGATCTGCTGACGTCTCTGTACAAAAAAATAATCTTGTTTGTAACTTTATTCTACGTTTTATAGGGCACTGTCTATGTTTTGAACATGATCATTTTTACTTGACAGTAAAATTGAAACCAATGTCAAAGTCAACCTTATTGTCAATGTAATAAAGTTATTAATTATGTTCAAAATGAACTAACCGCGTCGCGTAGGTGAAAGAGTACTACCGCCCCCTCTCTTCCCTTGGGTGTCGTAAAAACGACTAACGGACTAAAGACTGCACATACGTCCAACAGCATAGAGCGGCGATGGGCTCACCACCTGCCACGCTGAGCACATGTGCAGTCGCTATTTGGTGAAAGTGGACTAAACCGTGATGAGAGTTACTAATAAGATTTTTGTTTTAATATTTTTTATTTGTTTGATGTGGTCTTTTTGATCCATAACATTATTTTGTAAGCGACAAATGTATCGAAGTTGTTAATTTAATAATAAATGCGTTTCATATTTACTTGTATGTGGACTTTTTATTTTATTTATTTGTTTTACTTTATTCAGGAAACCAACAGTCACATACAGAAAAGTAGTACAGTAGGTACACAATATAATGCTTAAAGACTTAGAGTTCCATTACCTGTATAAACATATTGTTACCGCAATTCTTACAAACTATGACTAAGAGGGTTTACGCATTTCGGTTTCCCATACAAACTTCAAGTCGAAATTTTTAAAAACCAATAAGCCAATATTGATGAAACTTTGCATGCTGAAGTAAAACACAGGGATCTAAATAGTTTGTTGAAAACATTTAAAAAAAACGTTTTTTTAGCTGAGTTATTGCGTCCACTATAGAAAGTTAAAAATCGCAAATTCACAGTTAAATAAACATTTTGTTTTTTTTGTTAAATTCATGTTTTCAACAAACTATTTAGATCCCTGTGTTTTACTTCAGCATGCAAAGTTTCATCAATATTGGCTTATTGGTTTTTAAAAATTTCGACTTGAAGTTTGTATGGAAAACCGAAATGCGTGCGCCTTGACAATGTCGACCACTTGGTATGCGCGTACTTCAAAAAATAGATCCCCCTCCAGCAGAGCGGCCTGGCGCGGGACGCCGCCTGCTACGCGCTTTGTCAGCGACGACCACAGCTGCGACGGTTTAGGTGCTCTTGCCGGCTCCTCTTCGTCGCCGAAGAGGTCAGCAATCGATGACTGTGACGTTTGTGACTGTTGTGCAATTTCGTCTGCAGCAGGGCTGTAACGAAAAATAAAACAAAAATATATTTACTACTTATACGACGTAGACTACAAAGCTGCCAAGCTCAAATGGGATTGGGCTAGTCACGTTAGCCGCTTGCATCCCGACCGGTAGGCAAGGATCACTACACAATGGGTCCCTGGAGATGGACGACGCCGCCGAGGTCGGCCTAGAAAGAGATGGCGTGACGATCTGGGGCCCAAGTCTGCTAATTTACGAATGGCATAATTGAATAGCAATTGGATCGTATTGTAATTGTTTGACACATTTGGTATTCTCTTACTCATCTAAGAATACCAAATGTGTCAAACAATTACAATGCAATACAATTGCGATACAATTACGATTCAATTATGCCATTCGTAAATTAGCAGACTTGGGCCCCTGGACGCACACCAGTCTGACTGGCATGAGGTGGCTCAGGATAGAGATGGATCGAGGGACTTGGGGGAGGCCTTTGCCCAGCAGTGGGACAGTATAGGCTAGCAAAAAAAAAACTTAGTAAAGTAAACAGTCTATATAGGTACTGACCAACTGCGGGACAAAGGCCTCTATCATAGATAGAAAGTTATCACTACAATCTTGACCTTTGTATAAACCGCAAATAAAATAAAATAACCTTATGATTTAGGTAGTAATATATAAAAACATTAATCTATAAACGCAGCTTCATCTTAACCGAATGTTCAAATATTTGTAAAAATATTTCTTTCGGATCTCAGAGGTGAAAACTTCTAAGATTTGATGAAGCAATCTTTGATTATATAATGTCTAGATGGAGCCTTCCTCTGCATTTACACGATTGTCAACGTGCCGGGTTTTTTATGCTTGTGTGCGTAGCGTTTCTATCTAATAGACGCGCTGCTATCGTAGTGTGCGTGAGACGGGGATGTCAGTTTCTTAGAAATACCCCTTGAAATGGGAGTATTTTTAAGGTCGGGCTAGTGCAGGCTAGTTTAATAAAGTTTATTAGGGTATTTGAAGCCTTGAAATCACATGTAGATATTTATTATTATAAAATATTGGGTGTAAGGAAATAAAAACGATTGGTGTAAAGTGTACGAGTATGTAAGTCCATGAGAGTGTATGAGGGATAATTTTCTTTGCCGCCATTTTGAATTTCTTGGTTTGTGCTCCGATTGCGTTCAAAACCATTATCTGGGGGTCTAATATGTCTATAAACATGATTTCGAGGCCAGAATTGGAAAAACTGGCCGCCATTTGGATTTCCGTGTTTATGCTTCGATTATGATCGAAATCGATATCTAAGGCTCTAAGGCTTTTATTCTAAAACCAAACTCACACTCAAACCTCTGCTTGAGTACAGTTAGAAGGGGATGGGGCTATTTATCGCATATATCGCCATCCCTTTCTAACTGTATTCAAGCATGGATTTGATTTTGAGTTTGGTTTTAGAATACGAGCCTAAGAGGTCTCTAAACACGATTCTGAAGATAGAATTGGAAAAAGTGGCTGCCATTTTGAATTTATTGGTTTGTGCTCCGATTAGGTTCAAAATCGATATCTGGGGGTCTAAAAGGTCTCTAAACATGACTCTGAAGATAAAATTTAAAAAAGTGGCTGTCATTTTGAATTTCTTGGTTTGTGCTTAGATTAGGTTCAAAATCGATATCTGGGGGTCTAACAGGTCTCTAAACATGATTCCGAGGTCAGAATTGGAAAAATTGGCCGCCATTTTGAATTTCTGTGTTTATGCTCCGATTATGATCGAAATCGATATCTGGGGGTCTAGGAGGTCTCTAAACACGATTCTGAAGATATAATTGGAAAAAGTGACTGCCATTTTGAATTTATTGGTTTGTGCTCCGATTAGGTTCAAAATCGATATCTGGGGGTTTAAAAGATCTCTAAACACGATTATGAAGATAGAATTGAAAAAAGTGGCTGCCATTTTGAATTTCTGTGTTTATGTTCCGATTATGTTCAAAATCGATATCTGGGGATCTAAAAGGTATCTAAACACGATTCCAAAGATAGAATTGGAAAAAGTGACTGCCATTTTCAATTTCTTGGTTTGTGATCCGATTATGTTCAAAATCGATATTTATATTACTAAAAAATCTTAAAATCTTAAATGATAAGGTACCACATTTTAAGGGCGAATTGTTTACAAATAATCTTCCTGTAATTTACGTACACAGGCGGACACAGCTCTAGCGCCGCGGTCAAAGAACTCACATGATTCATTTCATAGCCTAGCCTGCGCATGCTTTCTGTCTATTTTATTTTCTGTTTCTATATGTATACTTTTTTTTTGTAAATTCATACTTATTATACATAGAAAACAACCAGACTAGTACAAACAAGAATGTTCATGCTCACAAAAGTTTGTACTGTGCGAGATTTATTTGCATGCCTACATACATAAGAAAGAATATTGTTGATACCTTAAATCATTGTCTTACATCTCAATGTTGTGTACATGATATTCCGCAAATAAATGATTTATAATTTATGATTCAAACCCGCAACCTCTTTCCTTGCTGGTTTGAATCAGGAACGGGAGATCCACAGAAGTTACTAAGGCGACCCACATTATAATAACGCCCAGAAAGTTGCCAAGTTCAATTGGTAGAACCATGAAAAGAAAAATTGAAGAAAATAGAAAAGACGGGCTACAAATGCGATTCAGTCGCGATTCAGCATCGATACAATCGCGGTGCAGTATCGATGCAGTCGCAAAATCCTTGCACCGCCTTAACAAAAGCAGCGACACAATCGCGATGCAGTCGCACGAATCCTTGTACCGCCTTAATAAAAGTAGCGACACAATCGCGATGCAGTCGCACGAATCCTTGTACCGCCTTAATAAAAGTAGCGACACAATCGCGATGCAGTCGCACGACTGTCAAACGCGCGTTTGTATCGCTGCAAAAAGTCGCAATGTATAAGTACCTATCAGTATTACAGTGGTAAGAAAGGAACGGGATGCATACTTACCTATTTGCGGATAAAATTTCCGGAATAGGTTTGACCTTTATAATCTTAATCTGAAGAAATGTACTTTCCCGTGATGAACCAACATTAACAACCTACCCAAATTTCTTTTTTTTAAATGAAAATAATATGTTAGCGAATAATTAAGTTTAGGTAAATATGCATCCGATTATACGATCTCCAGTGAATACCTGTGTATTCAATGAATAAAAAAACAATGACAATGTATTTTGATTTATTCGTATCACGTTAAAGAAAATCAATGACCATCCCTCTGTATTTGTTTTTTTAAATAATTTCTTTTGAATTTTGCGTTGCCAATTTTAATTTATAATAATACCTCACTAACAAGTACTTTTCTACAATCAATCTTATTATATTAACTTGGTGAAGCATGCCGCAGATATGACCTGTGTCTACTGGAAAAAGATACACATCTCCAATAAATTTTTTCATCACAGTGGATACTAATTTTGTATAATTAATGCTTGTCATTCTTAGATTAAAACAAAAAGGGAAGATACGGCATGCTCCTACTTGTAGTCAATCAAAATATAGTCCTACTCAACTACATATGCAAACACTCACGCACGCACACCTATAAAAGTGTAAATCGAGCGAGCGAGACAGAGCGGTAAGTTTCAACGTCAGCGCGAGGGAGTCAGCGAGTAGCGCGTAACCTGTACGCTCGGCAAAATGTGACTGAAGTGAAATTGTGCCTTTAGGCCTAATTTTAGCGGCTTACTCACGAGACGCTGATGCCGTATCTTCCCTTTTTGTTTTAATCTAAGTTGTCATTACATAGTCCTGTTTAATAAACTGACGAATAACTGTTTCAGTGGTTTTGCAAACAGAATAGACGTCAGATGAGGCATAAATCAACTCACCTTCATCTTTTATAACAACTAATTTAATTTAACTAATGCTAACAACCCACCCTCGTGTCGTAAAAGGCGACTAACGGACTAAAGACTGCACATACATCCTACAGCATAGAGCGGCGATGGGCTCATCAAAATAATACTACCAACCCCTCTCTTCTCTTCGGTGTAGTAAAAGGCGACTAACGGACTAAAGACTGCACGTATATCCTACAGTATAGAACAGCGATGGGCTCATCAAAATAATAACATCAACCCTTTTCTTTTCTTCGGTGTCGTAAAAGGCGACTAACGGACTAAACACTGCACATACAGCCAACCGCATAGAGCGGCGATGGGCTCATCAAAATAATACTACCAACACCTCTCTTCTCTTCGGTGTCGTAAAAGGCGACTAACGGACTAAAGACTGCACATACATTCAACAACATAGAGCGGCGAAGGTCTCTTTAAAATAATACTACCAATCCCTCTCTTCCCTTCAGTGTCGTAAAAGGCGACTATTGGACTAAACTCTACACATACAACCAACAGCAAAGAGCGGCGATGGGCTCATCAAAATAATACTAACAACCCCTCTCTTCGGTGTCGTAAAAGGCGACTAATGGACTAAAGACTGCACATACATTCTACAGCATAGAGCGGCGAAGGGCTTATCAAAATAATACTACAAATCCCTCTCTTCCTACCGGTGTCGTAAAAGGCGACTAACGGACTAAACACTGCACATACAACCAACAGTATATAGAGCGGCGATGGGCTTATTAAAATAATACTACCAACCCTTCTCTTCTCTTCGGTGTCGTAAAAGGCGATTAACGGACTAAAGACTGCACCTAGGTACATTCAACAGCATAGAGCGGCGAAGAACTCATAAAAATAATACTACCAATCCCTCTCTTCCCTTCGGTGTCGTAAAAGGCGACTAACGGACTAAACACTGCACATACAACCAACAGCATAGAGCGGCGATGCGCTCATCAAAATAATACTGCCAATCCTCTCTTCTCTTCGGTGTCGTAAAAGGCGACTAACAGACTAAAGACTGCACATACATTCAACATTATTATAGTCATCATCAGTATGCCATACGCACATTTTAAATGTTATCTACTCAATAAATATTTATTCTAATTTAATACTAACTCGGGAATTTTGCGTGTGCTAGGGCAGGCAACACAGAAAAATGGCGGGCTACGAATTACGGCAAAATACGCTTCGCTCAAAATTAACGATAAAACTACATTATGACAATTAAATGTTTACTTATCGATCGTAGGTGATTGTTTTATGTCGACCTTTATAATTTCTGCACACTTTGATTGCGCAAACCGTCATTTTTAGTAAAATTAAAAGGCGTGCAAAAGATGTGCATCAACTGCGGCGACACAAATGGCACTGAGCGATAGGTTTAAGCTTAGCGGCCAACAGTTGGCTGATATTTTTTTGGACGCTTTCCCGCGGTCGAGACTCTATCTAGACATTATATAATCAAAGGTAGCAATGTTGGCTAAAAAACATAAGCATCAAGCACTGGCTAATTTCGACGGGTGAAAACCAGACCTCGGAAGTGAAGTGGTTAAGGCAGCCGCTTCGAATGCGGAAGGTGCGTGGTTCGATTCCCGCCTGAGGTTGTCGTCTATTTTCAGTGTTTAAAAATTTACTTAAGTATAGGTATTTTTATTATCTTATCTAGTGGGGCCTGCAGAGGTCTCCCTCTCGCAGCAGCACGTCGACCCATTGGGATCTTTTGTGCCACCCCGTCCTATCACTCTGCCTCCTCAGTGAAGATAATTGCCATAAGCTTGGCAATGTCCTTGAGGGCGAAGAGCCTAAAATCTTCTGGTTTGGGGTAGGCCGATCCCAGAAGATTCATTCTTTTCCTGGCAAAAGAGTCGCAGTCACACAGTAGGTGCTGCATAGACTCCGTTTCCCCTCCACATGCCCTGCACAGGTTGTCTGTTGCTAGTTGCATTTTGTGGAGTATTTGTTTAGTGGCATAGTGCCCAGTCAGGGCACCGGTGATTAATCGGGCCTGCTTTCTGCTACCTCCGCATATGATCTTACTCCGTCCTAGAGCGCCTTCGCCCATAAAGGATTTTGAGTGTCTTATGCCGGGTAGCTCTTTCCATTCGGTACCTACCCCAAAATAAGAAAAAAATAGAATATTTTTTAAAGCAATTGTTTTATAAAATACATGAATCTAAATAATACTATTATTATAAAGAGGAATAATTTGTTTGTTTGTTTGCATGTAGCCGATAAACTCGGGAACTACTGAATCGATTTTAATATTATTTTTGACCATTAATATGCTACTATTTTAACATAAATGAAACTATGTTAGCAGGACAGGGCCTCAATCACACTAAGCACCAACGATATTACCAAAACTATACCTTTACCGTTCAGTCGACTTCGTATAGCGCTATCGCATGTGTCAAGCGCGATAGCACTATAAAAGTATGTCTAACGACTACATTTCAGTTGTGGTTCGGTTGAGATTATTTAGCGTGATAGCCCCTAGGATTCGATGCGTTTTCTGAGTGAATGCTTACTTACTGCTTGCGGTGCTGCGGCCGAAATGTCAAGCAGTACTAAGTAGGCATTTGCTTGCAATGTGTGTCGCGATTTATCCCGTTGACATTTTAATTTTAATATGATATTTATATGTATTTAAGTATGGATATCCGTTAACTAGCCGCCATAGTACAAGCTTCGGCTTAGTTTGGGGCTAGCTCATTGGTGTGATTGTTGAAATATATTTATTTATTTATTATTTACTTTACGAAGATAAAGTTGCGAGGAACAGCTAGTATTATTTAAATAACATGTCTTGCTTACTAGATACATAAAAGTAAGGATAAGTTATGAAATAATCCTCCTGCCCCCCGAAATTCTATCGTTTTCGCTAGTAAGAAGTAGTTAAATGTGTTCTCAATTACTAAAAATAATTATTTTTTTTCATTTTGATATGTTAAATAATGTATATGTCAATAATATAGTCATAATCTAATTTTATGTAGGTATTTACTCATGCTGCATGATAAAATGTCTCTATTGTAATGAAAAAAAAATTATAAATGTTCTCTTATAGTTTTTGCCCAGTGAATGGACATTTATTCTGCATATACCAATGATATATATAATATCATTGGCATATACAGACATTTATCTGGCATTTATCCAATGCACCCAAAACGCCCGGGCGTAAATCTATCACTAGCCATAATGATAGTTTATTTATACAAACAGTAATCAAACTCCGCTGTGAAGCATGAGTTTTGTGTTTAGACTCTTTTTTGTATGTTTTCATGCTATAATCTTGTTTTAAATATTTCTTCTCACGGCGGCGTCCTGCATCTTTAGGTATCCTGCAAAATTGATCATATTAAATATAAAATATAATATGATTATTAGATTATTAATTAATTAAATATACTACAAATTAATAAGATTGCATTAATCTTTTGAACGAAACTTAAAATATAATTACATATTATTATTTAAAATCGGAGGTTACAACTTCATCCATTGATTAATTTGTTTTTCCCATTAAGTGGGAAACCAAAACGAGGTTTTTAATGGCAACACTGAGCATAAATAACAATATTTGTTATTTAATTATTTTTTTGTGTGTTTTTACGTCATACATTTACAATGTACATACGTATGGAAAGTAATTATGCTTGAGTTATGATGGTTCTGTGACCTTTAATCGCACTCTTTCACTATGGATTTACCCATTTTCCGTCCGGTTCAACCTGGCCGGCGTCACACTGAGGACTGAACTGACATTAGCTACGTAGCGATGTGTAACTCAGGAGTGACAAACGCAAAAGATATAGTATCCCAGGCAAGGAGTGATTATCTCCGTATATCCCTTTAACTCCAATTATATCTTTATATCCATGTAGCTAATATGTATTTTGGTCAAAACTCATTGCGAAGAATAGAAAGAAACAGAGATGTGTTTAGGTTGTGAGTAAAAAAGAGATAGAATATTTCGCCCGCGCATGCGTAGTGCGGGATATATAATTATATTATACGTAGTTTTGTTATGGTAAATAAATCTTTCACGCAATAAGGCACAATTTCGCTGGTAGGGAATTTGTAAATTCAGTGTATTTAAAGAATAACAAAAATACATTTTACATACATCAGTTAACTTTCCATCAATAGTAATAATTAATTACCAGCTAAATAAATTCTCGACAAAGAGAGTAAGTACAGACGTAACAACTAGCATGAACAAAAAAATAGAATTAAACAATTACAAATAAAATTAATAAACTCACTTGCTTCTTAAATTGAGAAGCAGAGGTGTGGAAAATATCTATGGTTGTTCTAATTCTCTTTCTTGTCGTACCCATTTCAACTACGTTAATCTCTAACTCCCTAGCTCATTTCGTTCATATCTGAGCCAGGGAGTTAAAGAGTTAAGATATAAAAGAGTGATGTAAGTCTTTGGATATAAAAGATGTAATCACTCTTTTCTTAACAGTGAGTTATTCTGCGCATCGCATAGGCATATGGCTGTGGCCATATGTGAGGTGGCAACGCTTTCGCGCGGTAATTGCTAATCTAGTGTATTTATATCAATGATAAAAATATCACTAATTCGAAAAATAGTCCCCGCTGACACTTTGACAGCAATCAACAGATGACAAGACAATGATGTCATGATGATGACGTTTTAAAGTTACTGTTGCCAGTAAAAGAAATTAGTGCTATTAGTTTTCAGCATCGTGGCCAGGTTTTCTATTTTCCTGGTCAGGCTATATATTAAGTATTATATCTTACACTGGCTAAATGTGCTGGCAGCCCGAAGCCATTATTTAAGAGAAAAAAAAGATGTTTTTATTCGATGTAATACATCGATGTTTTGCGATGCATCGGTTAAAAACATCGATGTTATCTCAACATCGAGTACTTTTAAACTTTATCTAATAAAATTGACTTTTTATGCAAACCTTCGCTGATCCAGTTGTTGTTTATAAAAAGGCAATGTAAGAATATTCTTTGTTATTTATTTTCAAAGAAACAAACGAATAACCGTCGCAAAAACCTTTATGTTACCTTTTTTTTGGTTTATTCTTTTTCTTCCTTAGGGGTTTGTAGGTAGCAAAGCCATACAGCCTAGTGAACGAAGGACGATAACAAACTTTTTTTAAATTTCATGACTTGGAACCATGTCCTTGAGCGGATTTTTAAATTTTTAAAGCCGCAGTTCCACATTTGCGCGAGTCGCGAGTCGAATGGCGAGGCGAAGTGCGTGCGCGATTGTGTGAACGCACGCTCGTCACTCGCCTCGCGACTCGTCTCGCCGCTCGTGACGCTCGCGTTCGGAGCGGTTTTTTGGACGCGAGTCAAAGGGCACGAGTGACGAGGCGAACTTAGTGTTTCCACATTCGCTCTCTCGCTCATTGTATTTTTATTGTTGATCAAGCAATATATACTGTATATTTAAAATGGATTAAAGGAACGACTGAGTTCTAACGTTTTGGGAACTTTCCAAGCTCAACCAGTTATTTGGTTTGGTTTCCAAAACATGATTGACACAAAAATAAGCAAAAAATTATTTATTAATAACATTGACACGCGGATGCTGCTAAAACGTCGACGTCGTCCATTCTTGCAAGTTGAAGTAGAAAAGAACACACGCGAATGTGTAAACAGACACTCGTCTCAGTTTAAGGAAGGCGAATGTTTCGTCGAACATATCGTCGAATGGCGAAGCGAGTAGCGAGCACGCATGTGGAACTGTAGTATAAGGAAGTGTATACCGTGCCACAAGCGGCACTGTATCTCAATCGGTTCGGGAACGGTAAGTTTTGAGGTATAATAGTGGCACTGCCTAATCTGCCGTAAAGTTTTTTATTAGACAACAGAAATACTAGCTGCCATATTCCTGTAGGTGTTAAATTATATTCTTATTAGTCAACAGAAATCTAACTCTATACATAAATATCTTTAGAATGATACGTCTTCTGAACATTATGGCAAATAAAAAAAATGTTACGGTTTCCGAACCGATTGAGATACAATGCCGCTTGTGGCACTCTATACACTTTGTACTAGGATGCCGTAATTTTACGGAATCGTAATCGATCGTACTATGTTGCCGCTTGTAGCACTGTATACACTGCCTACACTTTGTACTAGGATGCCGTAATTACGGCATCGTAACCGATCGTACTAGAATGCTGCTTGTAGCACTCTATCTACAGCCATTTTATAATTCTCAGTGCTGCCCTTTTTCATTTCTAGATTCCGTTCCGTTACCAGCGAACACAATGATAAGTTACTGAGCACTTGAAATTAGCTAATTAACACTGCCTCGATGTTTTTCAAAATACATCGACACATCGAGTAAGGGATGATTTATATTAGAGCGGGGCGTGCACGGGGCGTCCGAGCCCGGACGGGGCACGCTCCGTGCACGGCCCGCTCTAATATAAAATCATCCATAACTCAATAGCTTTTTAAAACATCGGATGGATGCGATGTACCGTATTGTATTGTAAACATCGAGTGAATTCGATACATCGATATATATGGAATATACTGGTCTGACCTCAGAACAATAATTAAAGCATATTGTTCTGAGGGTCTGACTGCTGTTCTGTTGTTTGTTTTTTATTCATTTTAAGCTACATACTCAATGGTTTTATTTATACTCTGAGTTTTAATTAAATGGACTAAAGTGACATTAGTAATGATCAAGACACAAGCTTCTTGGTAATGATACCAAATCAGAAAATAAAAAATAGTGTTGTACCCTTACTTAAACGAACTTCAATTGTTGATTCAATTGCGCTTATTGGTAAATGCAAAACACTCCAACTGTGATAAATTTATATAGAAGCTACATATTAGGAAACATTAATAAAATCCAGTTATCACTTCACTAATAATTTCGGAAGAATAATTTTAAGAATCTTAATTGGTTTTAGTAATTTCAATGTGTTTTGTTCGGTTTTGTTTAATAAGGGTCCATATTGGCTCACATAAAACTATTATTCCTATTTTTTGTTTTACTACCGATTTGTGTTCATAATAATCACTCTTCCTAATTTTTATCCTCATACTTTTTTTGTTCATAAATTTTTATTACTACTATCGGTACTCATACCAGACAGTTATCATATATTTTTTATTAATACTGTCATTACTAAGTACAAGCTCAAACTCATAATCTTTTTTCTCATAATTGTTTCCCTTATAACAGTCAATTATCATAATTTTCTTTTTAATAATGTCATTACATTACTAAGAAAATATTTAAACTCATAATAATGTTTTAATACATACACTTATGATTAAGAAAAAGGGGGGTCGGGGGGCCTGCGGCCTCCCTCCTTCATTTGTCAATATACTTAATTTTTTCTTTATAGCGGGGGCCCCCCCTGCACCTCCCGGCATGCAAGCAAGCATGGAGCTTGCAGCATGCAAGCAAGCATGGAGCTTGCAGCATGCAAGCAAACACGCAGATGCAGCGTGCAAACAAGAATGCATGCAAGCATGCAACAAGCATGCAGCATGCAAGCAAGCATGCAGCAAGCATGCAGCATGCATCCAGGCATGCAGTATTCCAAAAAATATGCAACATGCATCAACATGAATGCAAGCACACAGTTATTTATTCAAATTACAAAGTTATTCGTCACAAGTCTAACCTAACCTAACCAACGGAACTATAGTTTTGCATACTTAACTTTGTCTTTAAAGCGGGTGGCTCATAAAAACATTTATGATCAAGAAATATATGAAAACAAATATTAGTATGAAACAAATTTATGAATATTGGCGTTATGTATTAGAATGATTAGGAGTTTCGATCGTTAGTATAAGAAAATATATAAAAAAAAATATTAGTAAAAACAAGGTGTATGGTTAAAGATATTATGAATTCTGGTGATTATGGGTTTCGATCGTTAGTATTAAATAATTTTATGAAGAGTGATCATTATGATGTAAAATGGTATAAGGAATATATTCGGACTTCCGATAATAGGACTTAAAAAGTTATGTGAAAAAATGTGCACCCGTTTAATAAAAGTGCGAAAATACTTGTAATTGAAAATTAATCGAATGATGCAGTGACCACACCCGTTTTCAATAATTTTCAAAATAAATTGGTTTTTCTGTTAATTCTCAAACCAACTTTAAAATACTGGCTGGAAAGGACAAGCACCTAGAGCCTTAAATCCCCTTACGAAAAAGGCATTCAGCATTTTGTGTTTATCAGAGATGTCAAAGTCAAACGTCGCGCGCGTCATTCACCCTTTCTCCCTTCTTCACTCGCGATTGGTTGTATGAATATTCCTTGCGCTTTTAACACCAGTTCTTGTTGTAATAGCTGTTAAGTTTTTGTTATATCTTTTATGTTGATATGGCAGACGCTCAACCGAGTACCTCGGGTGCAGTTATATCTCCTAGAAGAAGAAGAAGACGGCCCGCTCATCTGAGTGTCACCGAAGACAATGGTGCAAACTTAGATTAATGATTGGTCTCGCTGCGCTCGACTAGATACCTCCGTCGTACTTGTCAAATGCGGCAACAAATACTACGCCGAAATCGGCGTACCCGAGCCAGTCGTGAAGTGTACGTACCGAATGTTTTATTCAATTTTGGGATTAATTCAAACTAAAATGCCAGTTTGCGTAGTAAAACTGTGTAAAAATAATACTTCTTAAAATAAGAAGGACACTGGGATCACATACCATCAGTAAGTATCGTAAAATTTCGAAATTTCATCATAAAATAATATGAACAATAAACGCCATTCAGTGTTTCCGCTTATACAAGAATAAAGTCCCCGTGGTTGAGATTTTTATTATGTGAATTTATTGTTATTGTCTTTTATTATACTTATAGGTAACCTATTTCATTTGTCTTACAAAGTTACTATATACTTAACCTAGTTCTATGTTATTTCATGTTTACTTATATTAGTGATCTATATATGGCGTAAAAATGTTAGCTGACACTATATCAAGGGGATTCTACCGATGAAACTGAACAACTTTCCATAAGGAACATGGGAAGAAAATTTATTATTTTTTCCTATACAAAATGCGCAATCAGCTGATAGACTCAAGTATGTAAAAGCTATTTTTTTTCATTTTGACCTATGTTCCTGAAATGTAAACTTTTCGTGTCTGTACTTACATTGAAAATATTTGCGAAAAACATAATCTAGGGGATGAAGAATACGTGAACATTAGAATCATTTTTGGAATTTTTGTCTGCCGTTTGTTTGACGCGCATCACTCAAAAACCGCTGGACGTATTTTAAATGAAACTGAGAACAGGTGTATAGATTATGATTCGGGTATTATTATAGGTTAACTGTGGCTTCACTGATATGTGTGCTTCACACATATCAGTGAAGCCACAGTTCCGACACAGTACCGGTACAGTGTTTTTCATACATTCTCTGTGAACGCATCCCCACTTGTCAGTGATAATGCTCTCAGTGTCAGTGCCGCCACCGGCAAATCACGGACGTATTGGTTTTAAAAAAAATTTCATAGGCAATGTTTGAAATAATATTTTCACTCCTCTTGCTCAAAAAGACGCGTTGTAACGCGAGGCTAAAATAGCTTGTCTTGCCCTAGGGGAAAAAGTAATTTTTTTTTAAAATTTTTGTCTGCCACATGACAATGAGCCTACAAAAACAAAAAAGTATTTAGTCATATGTATAGTTTGTCTATAAAGTCGTAAATTTAAATAGTGGCAATACTGTATGGAGTGTTTGTCAAAACTGACATAAACACCATACAGTATTGCCACTATTTAAATTCACGACTTTATAGACAAACTGTATAATAATCATGAATAAAGACTCGACTCGACTGTTAACTTAGATCAACAACTTTTTTGAGATAGTTATTATTAAAGTTTATGGTAAAATTAGTAATCATTTGAATCTATGGACAACACAGACCACGCCCACACAGTCCACGCTTCAGCAAGAAACAACTGCACAGTCTGCACATGTGCTTAGGTGGTGAGCCTTTAGCCCGTTAGTCGCTTTTACGACACCAAAGGGAAGAGAGGGGTTGGTAGTATTATTTTGATGAGGCCATCGCCGCTCTTTGCAGTTGGATGTATGTGCAGTCTTTAGTCCGTTAGTTGCCTTTTACGATACCCAAGGGAAGAAAGGGGTTGGTAGTAATAAAAAAAATCCTATACATACCTACCATTTTTCTACATAGGAAACCTACGTCTAACCTACATAATAATATATACAATTATATTGATACATATTCGCATTGAATTGTTAATTTTTAAATATTTTCTGAGCTACATTTATAACCAGCAACTAAACTAATACATCACAGCAAAAATATTTTCCCCATTAACTCGGGTAACAGTTGAGCAGCTGGCAACAAATTTTTCACGAACATCTTGCATATTATCATAAACACACTACAATGATGAGTTGCCGCATTTACGGAGCTGAGGGCCTAGTCAATTGGCAAACAAATTAAACGCTACGAAATCTTCGCTACGATAAACCGAATGTATGGGATTGACATAAGCAAAAGTTACCTACGACGTAAAATTTACGCTAAAATAGACCTAATTGACAGTTTGACAAGCCAAGAATCGCTAATCTAGCGATCACTCAAACATTGAAGATAAAAATTCACACAAAATGGCGATTGTTTGATCAGCTGATGAAGGAATAGTTGTGTTGTGTTGAAAGTTTTGTTTAAAATGCTCTTTTTAGGGCTATTGTGGACTGTGATAATCAAGTGCTCAGGCGCTAAGGAAGAAATGTTTCCCTACGTTTCTTGGAGCAAATTAACGAAATCGAGTTTGTTGTACTTGTGAATAGTTCTCGGAGTTCTCGTTTACGAACTTTCAAATATCTAACTAAGGTCTGCCGGGAATTGCGTGCTGATATAGTTGTTGCGATGTGAGTGACCAAATAAATGTGTGTCATGCAACATTTTCCGCAACGAAGAGCAAGTCGCTGCATAACAATTTGTAGGGGCTCTCAAACCATACAAACATTTGGGCCAAATAAATCCACCTAAGTACCTTTAATCATGACAAGAAAGGTCAAGAATAAGACAACAGTAAGGGACTTTTTGTATAAATATTAAATGTAACCTATCCATAATGTCCATTTATCAATTTATAACTTAGATTGCCTATTTGTTTTACAGGTTCCAATGAAGATTTAATTTGCCAGGTAGCTTAGAGTATTAAACCAAGGCTCTAAGTGTAGTAAGTGTACCTATTGACTATACCCTATAAATCTTATACCGACAAGCATCTTTCTTAATAGGAAAAGATATCAGTCCTTACGTTCAAACGGTAACTTTTAATAAATAAATTATTACTTACATAATAAAGGTAAGTATTATGCCTATTATTATATTGGGATTAACTAGGAAATGTCAGTGTTGTTAAAATTGCTAGAATAAAAAGTATTGACATAAAGATAAAACTATTTTATGTGGTTTTGCAGATTTGAGACGACGATTCAAAAATCTTAAATGTTACCTCATAATTTGGAGGATGGACTTCCTCAGAATGGTGAACAAACATGGTTATTTGGTAAAAAACAATATCAAGCAATTTGTATAATACATAGGTACTTACCTACTAACTTTTTATCTATGACAATTTTCTATAAGTAAGTATATTGTTCTAATTTCTTAGGAGATTCTGGATACCTTCAAAAAGCATGGTTAATGATAATAACAACAATATTTAATGCTGCATCAGACTCACAAGAAAGGAGGGGTGTGTACCTCATGTCATATCCAACAATGAAACTGCATTGAACATGGCTTTGGCATCGTTGAATTTAGTTATTTATATGATTTTTTTTGTGGAGCTCTAATGTTGACAACGTTTTTATTCTACAAAAAGGAGCAGTCTGTGCCATAAATATATTTATCCATAAAATAGTAATTTGGTTTATTTGATGAGGAAAAATTAAGTATAAAGTTAATTTAGTTCTAAGTTTATTGTGCTTTATTTAAAAAGATTTACTTATGTACAAAAAAACAGTACCTTCGTTGACAACATTTTTATTTTAAGAAAAGGAACAGTGTGCCATAAATATATTTAACCCATAAAATAGTGATTTGGTTTATATGATGGGGAAAAATTAAGTATAAAGTTAATTTAGTTCTAAGTTTATTGTACTTTATTAAAAAGATTTACTTAGGTAGGTACTAAAAAACAGTACCTTCATAAACACACAATTGGCATTTATTTTTATACACATATAGTTTTAATGTCAATAAGAGAAAGTGAAGCCTCATATTTAATAAACTTTGACTTTGAGGGAGTTAGGAAAGAAAATAAGAATATATTAAGAAATACAACATTAATGTTATTTTTTACTTGATATTTAATTTTACTTGCAGTAGGTACCCATAGAAAATGTTTAAGTACCTACTTATATCAATTTCTACTAGTCATAACATTAAGCTATTGAAGTTGTACTTGATTCATTATCAACATACAAAGGTAATTATATGTATAAACTTGCATTATTATTATCCGATTATTAAATCTGGTGGGTTCTATTGTGTTTGTTATAATATTGTTTTTTCTTTAAATAGGTGGCTTGTTATACATATAATACAAATTAAGTTCCATATCTAGCATACTCTGTAATAGTTTAGTTATTATCAATTTGGCGATTGTGAAGTAATCGATTGTAATTGTTGCTTGAGTTTGTAATGTTACTATCACATTTTTATTTGTGTGAATCTGTAAATGGTTTGCTGTTGCACATTTTCAGTGTTATACTTTTTATAGAACTGTCGATTCACCTGTGAATATAAAATAAATAAATAAAATTAATTGTTTTTAAATTATTTTTGGTAAATATATACTACCTACTAACTTTTTATGTATGACAATTTTCTATAAGTAAGTATATTGTTCCAATTTCTTAGGAGATTCTGGATACCTTCAAAAAGCATGGTTAATCATAATAACACCAATATTTAATGCTGCATCAGGCTCACAATAAAGAAGGGATGTGTAGGTACCACATGTCGTATCCAACAATGAAACTGCATTAAACGTGGCTTAAAGTTGTACTTGATTCATTATCAACATACTAGGGTAATTATATAAAATTAATTGTTTTAAAATTATTTTTGGTAAACATATAAATAATCCTATGTTTTATTTCGAAACATTATCAACCAACTCATAATGAATGGCAGTGAAATAAATAATGTAAAATAAATAAATATTTTAACTTGTCGCGTAGAGACCACGATCATGTCATTGTGTCTGTGAAGGCGTATATTTAATAAATGATTTGACTTTTAATTTCAATTATTTTCGGTACCTACCGCTATAAATAAGTAACAATGAAACAATCCTTTAGTAAGGCGATGTTGTCTTCATCGTCATCCTATGAACGTCCTGAACGTTCCCACATGAACGACAGCACTAAGGCAGACTGGGCTATAACAGGCTTAAGCCCTGAGGTAATACAACCGCAGTGTGCTTTACGTGCCTTCCGAAGCACGGAGGAGCTCGAGACGCTTTTTATTTGGTTACCCATCCTTTAGCTCGGTAATGTGAAAGTTGCGTAACTAACTGGCAAGATCACAAACCGGTGCGGCGCGGGCGGGACTTTTTGCATTAGTTGAACCTCTAGCATTACCTTTCAAGTAACAGTAAGTACATTGCATATTTTAAAATTAGTTTTAATTTAACCAGCAAAACCATGTACTTGGAATGTTTTTTATTTTATTTTATTTAGGACAATAATCAATTAGAAAAGTAATGTGATAGGTGTTATAGTTAGACAACTAAACCCGAAAGCCTTAGCCGCTCATACAAGATGCAAACGTTTTAATCACTACCTAGTGGGTACTCGCATCTAAGATCAAACTGTTTAAATTTTCGCGCGGTTTGTAACATTTAGTGTTATCACTTATTTCATTACAGACGGACGTCAAGTTGTTAATATTTGAGAAATTCTTGGCAGCAAGCGTTTGCTTGTGGTCTTCAGTCTTAATTTATTTATATTATAAGCTGAAAAATGGGTTTGGTCTCATATCAATATCATATTATGGTAGGTAAGTCACTCGTCATCATTTTAAGTACTTATTTACAAACGTGCTTGCCTGGCGAACTTCCGGCGAAAAAAGCGATTGATTCATTTTTCAAATTGTCTCAAGGAGTCTACCCGAATTTCTTAGTAAAGTGACATTCAATTCACTAAAACTCAAAAGGATCGGTGTGGTTACTACCTATTTATTAATCTTACATAAGCGTTACATTATCATCAAACAAAAAATACTAAGACAAGCCTGTATGTTCTATATCCCTTAGCTTATCGATATCGATGTAGCCTAGCGAATTTGATGAGCGATTTTGACGCTGTCACCGGTCGAGCGTTTGCCAGTTGACTAGGCCCTCTGTGGTTTATAGGTAGCGCGGTATCTAGAAGGCCAATCATTCATCTTAGGGTGCAAAATGTATTTAAATAGGTACGTATTCAACGAAGAGGAAAAGAAATTGGATACGCAAATATGTGTAAAACCTAATAAGCTTCACTGTGCTCAGACAACAGCAAACATCTTGGGAATCGGTATTGTCTGTGGTATTATCACTGTTTTTTAATGTTCAAAGACTTAAAGGAAAATGTTTCACCAACTCTACTGCAACGATCAGGTCCAAAGTTGACGATCAAAGACAAATTGGATGAGCGAGAGCCACAGTAATTTTACAAAAATAAATAGCGATTAAGAAGTTTGACTTTTATTTATTTTTCCATTTACCTACTTATTTAATTTAAGAACTTTCAGAAAAAGGTAATTTAGCATAATTATAACCCATTGTATAGTGCGACATAAAAGAGTAGAAATTAAATAATCCAGAACTAAATTCACTCATTCTTTGGCAACACTGATTATCTGTCATTAATGTCAAGTGGTTGTTCAACTCTGTCCGTGGTTACGATATAAATTGTTGTTTTAGTGATATTTCTACATTCCTGGATTTAAAACACTGATAACATGATTATGACCATCCGTGGCAGTTCTCGTAACATAATATATAAGATTTTTTTTGCGAAGTTTGGCAGAATTTCGATACGGAACTTTGTTACGTAATCTGGAGGATATTTACCAATATTTACCAACGTACAGCAGATTATACTGGTAAGTAAGTTATAAAAGATGTTGAAAGTATAATTATCTAAAATATGCCTATGTGCAATCGGCTAAATTCAGTGAAAAAATCTGTATTTTTAAATATTTTTAAAAGTTTTGGGGTTATGATATTACAAACAAAAATGTTGGTTATTATAGTTCGACTCGAGAATCTTGAACTTTTGAATTTATTGGGACATTTTATCAAGTGTTAAGGGGTAGAATGTGGTAAGTATAGTAAATTATGTGGGTTGGCTTTTGAATCGAGTCGCCTGAATTTGAAGAAACTAACACTGTGGGGGGGTCTTAGGGGTTCTTAAATAAAGGTTTATTAACATTTTAGCTGCCGCTGTTGCGTTGAAATATTTAAAAAACCACTTGAAAGTTTTGCCAAAATAGGCTATAATCACGAAAAATTACACGTTTTTAGGTAATACAATACCATATTAACAGAACCGAAGTGTGGGGACGGGGGGGACGGGGGGCACAGCCTCCCACGAGGGAGCGGGGGGCTTCGCCCCCCGCCCCCTCATGCCCATGAAAAAAATCTAAAGAGTTAATTAGGTTACGTTAGTAAGTATGTTGACCAAAACGCGCGAGCCGAGGGAGCGAAGCGAGCGTGCCGCGGGAGTGGCCGGCGAAGCGCCAGAAATTAGGTTTTTGTAAATTTCCATATTTTAAAAAAATAAACATACTTAAAAATTACTTGTCTGCGGCAGAAGCTCTCTCCTCCCCTCCCTTTCCCCCACCAATTAAGGAGACTCGATTTAAAAGTTTTACCATGATACATAACCTCAAAATACAAGAAAATTAACATAACTTAAAAACTACTTGTTTGCGGCAGGAGGGGTAAATGGGGGGGTACTCCTCCCCCCACTCCTTACCTTCACCCCCCCCCCCCCCCTCCCCGAATCAGGTGACTCGATTCAAAAGTTTTACCAATTATGTTTATAACTCAGTCCATAGGACTGAACAATTTTGATTTTGTTATTTTTTATGCATATATGTTTTTATTGTTCTAGGTGTGTCTGAAAGTACTGTGCGGAGAATAGCTAAACAAAAAATAAGTTATATGTACAATGGCTGTTTTCATTAAGTACTACATACGAACTACTCAAATTAATTATTTTAACGACCTCCTTATCTGAGAGGCGAGCACCCCGGACTTGGCGTCGCCATCTCTGAGGTCCCGGGTTCGATTCCCGGTTGGGTTAATGTAGAAAACCAACTTTTTATATTGTCTTGGATCTGGGTGTTGTGGTACCGTCGTTGTTTCTGATTTCTATAACATAAGTGCCTTAACTACTTCCTTTATATCAGAGCAATGTGTATGTGATGTTTTCCAATTATATAACAATATTAAATAAAAACAAGTATCAAGACCAATTTGATCGACCTATCAGGGTTGCTATGTTAACGACAACAGCGCCCTCATTTAATTTCTACTCTTTTATGTCGCACTGTACCGCACTCTAGGTTAGAAATTCAAATTACACAATTTAAAATTGTACTAAGTTATGGTCCATAATTGCTAAAAGTAGTTTACATTAGCGTTTTTGACAGTCACCATACTTCAAATGTCAAAAAGTTACAGTTAGTAACTTACATAATGTCAGTTTGGTATGTAATCCAACAAAAATATCAATACAAGGGAAAATATAACAAAAAACAACAAAAACAACCAACCTTAATAGCTCAGCTGTTGTAATACCAGACACAATAGAATTTCAATCGTTATTGGGCTCTAGGAGTCCTTGCCACAAACGAGGACGCAAGAAATATGTTCAAAATGACGTGTACGACACTTGGTCATCGACAATGGTCGTATTGCGCGTCACTCTTATAAGTATTCTGTGGTTTCTTTGTACGCGGATTCATTAAAAACGTCTACATATCACGTAAACTTGCGAATTACACGTACTTTTTAACAATATATTGTTAAATACATAAGTATATTTAACATTAAGACATGGCTGTAAATAATTACAGTCATGTCGATGACTCAATTATTCAATTTAATCGGTAAATCACTCGTGTCACAACACTTCGTTTTTCAGTTGGCAACATTAAAAAAATAAACTGCATTGGACTTCTTGGCGGGAAAGTGAAGCGTCATGTCTGTAGTTTCATATGTCTGTGGTTATGTCTTATTTTTCTAAAATTGGTGTTTTGTCGAATACTAATGTGAAATAATGGTGGATTATAAACCGTTAAGTGTTCGTGAACGTGCATGAGTGTTGACAAATAAAAAAACAAAACAGGGCCACATCACTTTTCAAATTCTCTCAAGAAGTCTGTGTGAGATTTCAGTTAAGTCCCACATCTTTACTGGAACTCAAGGGATTTGGGTGGAATATCATTCATCATTATCATAAATAAAAGCTTTTAAATGAACTCTATTATTTCGACTGAAGGACTAGTATCCATGGACAAGAAACAAATTATCAAAAAAAAAAATAAGTGCACCGGCACGGCAGGCAGGTGTCACAAAAAAATCAGAGTTTATTTATTCAATTTAATCGGTAAATCACTCGTGTCACAACACTTCGTTTTTCAGTTGGCAACATTAAAAAAATAAACTGCATTGGACTTCTTGGCGGGAAAGTGAAGCGTCATGTCTGTAGTTTCATATGTCTGTGGTTATGTCTTATTTTTCTAAAATTGGTGTTTTGTCGAATACTAATGTGAAATAATGGTGGATTATAAACCGTTAAGTGTTCGTGAACGTGCATGAGTGTTGACAAATAAAAAAACAAAACAGGGCCACATCACTTTTCAAATTCTCTCAAGAAGTATGTGTGAGATTTCAGTTAAGTCTCACATCTTTACTGGAACTCAAGGGATTTGGGTGGAATATCATTCATCATTATCATAAATAAAAGCTTTTAAATGAACTCTATTATTTCGACTGAAGGACTAGTATCCATGGTCAAGAAACAAATTATCAAAAAAAAAAATAAGTGCACCGGCACGGCAGGCAGGTGTCACAAAAAAATCAGAGTTTATTTATTTGTCATTCCTCAGACTAAAGACCGATAGCGCTAGGTTTTGAGGTTTCAAAAATATTAAAGTTGTTTATGTTTCACATATAGTTTCCGGACCTTTTGCCCAACCTAATATATTAGTTTGTGTCATCCTAGGTACTTGCATAGGTAGAAATTTAGGTATTTGTCGCTTCGATCAGTATTGGACGAAAAGAAAATTAGAGACGAAAATTTTACTGTCATGATTTTTAATATAATATCATTGGTCATGATAATAACGAAGTAGTACCTAACTGATATAGGCAATTTGTGTCATTTCTGTCCACGAGAATCCTGATATTTAACCAGTACTTATCACGTCGCCCAACTAGCTCTGAAAGAATATTACAATAGGTTAAATAGGTGTTACGCGTTTTAGAGTACTGATATCTGTTGTTCAAAATATTTTGTGTCGAATCCATCCACGACATATTACAAAACCCTGTAAAAGCCACAAAAGAAAGTGCAAGTTATTAGAGTTTAAGTGTTTTTGATTATTATGGTGTAACAAAAACTATTCATAGTTGTGTCGCTTTTATCCACGAATTTTTATTATTTTAATAAAAACAGACTTCTAAGCACGTGTAGGACGAGCGCGGGGAAGAGCGCGGGCGCGGGCGGCGGCGCCGGCACGCGGCGGGCAAAATTCGAAGCGAATCGAAGCGTCATGCTCGCGTCAGGGCCCTGAGCCTAATTTATATACAAAATGTATGCTGTATGCAACGTCTCAAATCAGTTCTCCGTCCAGGCCACGCATACGGCACGCCCCGGTGTAATATAATTCATCCCTCAACCTAAAATAATATTGACCCTTATGCTACGGCCACACTATCGCGCTATTGCGAAGATACGCGTTGTCGCGACACGTCCGGCCAAACACTTCGTCACGGCTACGGCTACGGCTACACTATCGCGGTAAAATTCTTGTTCCGTTGTCGCGGTAAAAACTTCATGTTCCGTTGTCGCGATAAAGCTTAACCACACATAAAAAACTTCGCGACGACGTCGCAATAATTGTGAACTTTGTCGCGATAATGCATTTCAACTTGTGGTGGGTAATATATTCGAAACTATATATCGATATTTGATATCGGATTCTTACACTATAGCTAACATATATTTTAATATCGGTGATATCGGTATCGATCATTCTAACGGACTATTAAAAATTCATGCAATATCGTGTTTTTTCCACTATATAGTTTCAGAACGCATCGAATCGATATATTTTTTTTTATATTAAGCCAGGCAAATGACCCCACTCCACTTGATGTTAAGTGGAAATGAAGTCCAGGCGCGAGGACAACTGGTGCAGCGTAAGAGACGGAGCATCAGTCACCCTCACTCTACCGGCCCACAAAGTGCTTCTTCACGCCTCGTTTGAGGGACCCTATGTCATAGGTAGGAGGGAATACGTGTGCTGGTAGACTATTCTATCTTTTGGAAGTGCGGCAAAGAAACGAGTCACCAAATTTCTTTGTGCGTGATGGAATGTTAGAGACTTTAAATTGGTGACTCCGGAGAGCAGCACGCGTACTTCTATGGAGGAAGGGAGAAGGAGGGATGAAGTCAAAGAGTTCTTCAGAGCACTCGCCATGGTATAAACGGTAAAAGACGCTGAGTGACGCAATATCTCTACGCAATTGCAAAGGCTCGAGAGTTTTAGTGACCTCCGCATTGCCGATAATGCGCACAGCGCGGCGCTGCAATCTGTCCAAGGCATCGAGAAGATACCTTGCGAAGCCGTCCCAAAGGTGAGAGCAATACTCCACGCATGACCGCACCTGTGACTTGTATAATAGACACAACTGATCAGGCGTGAAGTATCGCCGCACCTTGTTCAGGACACCGAGTTTACGTGAGGCATTTTTAATCACGGTTTCGAGGTAGTCCTTTTGGTTAATACTGCTTTGCAGGCCTAGAGAAGTACCCTGAAGAGAAGGAAGGAAGGAATAAATAAGGATATCGGATTTTGATGCAATATAGGTCCTTATAAGTTTCTTTTCAATAAATTTAGATGACTCAGTCAGTTTACCTTGTTCTAAGTGAGTGAGTGCCTATTAATTAAGTGATAAGGATTTAGTTAAGTAAGTTGAATTTTTCTAAAATAAATTTATGTACCTCTAATAATTTTATTTATTAAACTTTTACAACTTGACCCGGGTATGTCCTAAAACTACGACCAGCCACCGGAGGACGGGCCGCAGCGTCCTCTAGCTAAACGGTGACCCGCTGCGATCCCCAAGCCGCCTGCCAAGCGTGGGGATTATGGCAAACCCCCCCCCCCCCCCCCCATGACAGACAATATTTGCCCACGGCCCCCAGTCCCCGGCAGCTCCTTTATCCCTGGCCCAACGGGTAGCTGGTCAGGTAACGGAGGAGCAGGGGGTGCGAAGAATCACCGGCAGTTGCTCGGCTACCCACACACCCACCAACGAACCTTGGCCCTGGCAACACACAACATCCGCACGTTGAGGACCGATGCAAAGATTGTAGAGCTGGAGGAAGAATTGAGCAGATTGCGGTGGGACATCATGGGACTATCAGAAATCCGACGAGAGGGGCAGGATATGGTAGTCCTTGATTCTGGCAACATGCTCTTCTTCCGGGAAGGAGAACGAAAATCCCAGGGTGGTGTTGGGTTTCTCGTCCACAAGTCCCTTGTTAACAACGTTATCAAGGTCGATAGTGTGTCAGGTAGAGTTGCGTACCTTATACTCAGAATCACCGATCGGTATTCTCTGAAGGTCATACAGGTATATGCACCAACCTCGACACACCCTGACGAAGAAGTAGAGGCTCTGTATGAGGAGATATCTGAAGCCATACATTCCTCCGAAACGTACTTCACCGTTGTTATGGGGGACTTCAATGCAAAGGTAGGCACAAGGAACGGCGATGAGTTGAGAGTGGGGCAATATGGATATGGACAGCGGAACCAAAGGGGCCAACGGTTGGTCGACTTTATGGAGAAGGAGGAACTCTTTTTGATGAACTCTTTCTTCCGGAAGCGACCAACCAGGAAGTGGACGTGGATAAGCCCCGATGGTTCAACCAGAAATGAGATCGACTTCATCATGACGACCAAGAAGCGTATATTCAGTGATGTCTCCGTGATCAGTAGGGTGAAAACCGGTAGCGATCACCGGATTGTTAGAGGCACACTGAATATCAACATCAAGCTCGAGAGGTCACGTCTGGTGAAGTCCACACTCCGTCCTGGCCCTGCCCAGATCCAGAGCCCGGAACACTTTCAACTCGAACTCCAAAATCGCTTCCAGTGCCTAGCCGAGTGCGAAACTGTGGACGAGATCAGCAGCGGGCTTGTGGAAATTGTCCAAGCTGTGGGGTTTAAGTTCTTTAAGACCCCACGCCGGAAAAAGCCTCAAAAGCTCTCAGACGGAACCATTAAGTTAATGGAAGACCGGAAAGAAATGATACTGCAATCTTCAGCTGATATGTCGGAATATGGCAAACTCAATAGACGAATCTCGAAATCTGTGCGACACGACCTGCGCTCCTATAGTGCTAAATGCATTAGGGACGCAATTGCGCGGAACCAAGGCGCCAAAGTGTTCGCAAAGAATTCGTCTATTGGTCAGAGCCAAATGACTAAGCTGAAGATCGAGGACGGCAGTGTCATTTCGTCGAAGCCGGAGATTCTGAGAGAGCTCGAGAGGTTTTATGGACAGTTGTACACCTCAACACAAGAGCCCGCTGTTGGTACAGCTCAGGACACCAGAGCTAAGTTAACCCGACACTATACCGAAGATATCCCTGACATCAGCCTGTATGAGATTAGTATGGCTCTTAAACAGCTTAAAAACAACAAGGCGCCGGGTGATGACGGAATTACCACTGAACTTCTGCGAGCGGGTGGAAAACCGATACTCGTAGTCCTCCAGAAGTTGTTTAATTCCGTCATGCTCGAAGGTACTACGCCAGAAGCATGGCACAGGAGTGCGGTGGTGCTCTTCTTCAAGAAAGGCGATAACACCTTATTGAAGAATTATAGACCCATCTCACTCCTGAGCCATGTGTACAAGCTGTTTTCGAGAGTCATTACGAACCGTCTCGAACGCAGGTTTGACGACTTCCAGCCTCCCGAACAAGCCGGTTTCCGAAAAGGCTTTAGTACCATAGACCACATACATACGCTCCGCCAGATTATACAGAAGACTGAGGAGTATAATCGGCCCTTATGTTTAGCGTTTGTGGACTACGAGAAAGCCTTCGATTCTATCGAAACCTGGGCTGTGATGCAGTCCCTCCAGCGTTGCCATATCGACTATAGGTATATCGAAGTGCTGAAATGTTTGTATAGAAACGCTACTATGTCGATCCGATTACAAGACGAGAGTACGAAACCAATCCAATTGCAGAAAGGTGTGAGACAGGGAGACGTCATATCTCCGAAACTGTTCACAAATGCGTTGGAGGACGTTTTCAAGCTCTTGAATTGGAACGGATTCGGCATCAACATTAATGGCGAATACATCACTCACCTTCGTTTTGCCGATGATATAGTCATAATGGCGGAGTCGCTGGAGAACCTCAACACCATGCTCAGCGACCTCAATATCGTATCCCAACAGGTGGGTCTTAAAATGAACATGGACAAGACGAAGATCATGTCGAATGTCCATGTTGAACCCGTACCGGTAATTGTTGGGAGCGATACTATCGAAGTTGTCGACCACTACACCTACTTAGGACAGATTGTCCAGTTAGGTAGGTCCAACCTCGACAAAGAGGTCGCCCGGAGAATCCAACTCGGATGGGCAGCGTTCGGGAAATTACGAGATATCTTTGCATCGAAGATTCCGCAGTGCCTAAAGACAAAGGTCTTTAACCAATGTGTGTTGCCGGTGATGACATATGGCACCGAAACGTGGTCCTTAACTGTTGGCCTTTTAGAAAAGCTCAGAGTCACACAGCGAGCAATGGAGAGAGCTATGCTCGGAGTTTCTTTGCGCGATAGAATCCGAAACGAGGATATTCGCCAAAGAACCGGAGTTGCCGACATAGCTCGTAAGATTTGCAAGCTGAAGTGGCAATGGGCAGGCCACATCGCTCGACGAACCGACAACCGTTGGGGAAGAAAGGTTCTCGAGTGGAGACCACGCACTGGAAGACGCAGTGTTGGTAGGCCTCCCACTAGGTGGACCGACGACATCGTGAGAGTCGCAGGCAACCGGTGGATGCGAGTGGCGAGTTGTCGGTCAGGATGGAGGTCAAAGGGGGAGGCCTATGTTCAGCAGTGGACGTCTTCAGGCTGGTGATGATGATGATGATGAAACTTTTACAAGCACATTAGTTTGTTAAAAACTACCGTTCAATGACAATTCAATAAACATCAGCGATACGGTACAATATTCTTGAATCGGATCACGTACAATATAGATTAGTGATCTTAACGCACACCGCATTTCTGACGCGATACTAGTGTTTTCCAAAATATATAGTTTCAGCTATGCGATTCTTTAGGCGACACGTAGACGCTGCGCGTATGACTACGATATGAAAGAGACAGAGTCATAAAAAGCTAAATTCAGTACACATGTCCCACCGACCGGGACACCGACCACCGTCTCCAGAGAAAGACAGCCTGATCTGGTACACCGACCGATCCAAAATGGAGTCAGGCACTAGAGCAGGTATCTTTAGCAATGACTTTAAGCACAGTCAGAGTATGGGAAAGTTCGCTTCTTTTTTTTCAGGCAGAAACTTTTGCAATTCTCCTGTGTGTTAAAAAGAATCTAGAACTTGCTCCCAAGAAGCATAACATATTCATCCTGAGCGACAGCCAAGCCGCGCCCAAGTCACTTATATCGTCTCGAATCTACTCCAGCCTTGTGCTTGAAACCACGGAAGCCTTAAACAAGCTAGGTAGGCACAACAGGGTAAGGTTGATCTGGATACGTTGATTTTAACGTACCACATGGGAATCCAAGGCAATGAAATGGCCGATGCACTTGCTAGGGAGGGCTCAGGGACCCCATATATTGGTCCTGAGCCGTTTGTGGCACTAGCATCGAGTACCATCAACAAAGCCTTTAAGGACCACATCCAAAACAGGCATAGAACCGAATGGAAAGAGCTACCCAGCATAAGACACTCAAAATCCTTCATAGGCGAAGGCAGGCTCGATTAATCACCAGTCCCTTGACTGGGCACTGTGCCATAAAACAAATGCTCCACAAAATGCAACTAGCAACAGACAACCTGGGCAGGGCATGTGGAGGGCAAACGGAGTCCATGCAGCACCTACTGTGTGACTGCGACTCTTTTGCCAGGAAAAGAATGAATCTTCTGGGATCGGCCTACCCGAAACCAGTTGGTTTAAGGGTCTTCGCCCTCAAGAACATTGCCAAGCTTATGGCAATTATCTTCACTGAGGAGGCAGAGTGATAGGACGGGGTTGCACAAATAAGCGGTTTGACGGCTGGGTGGTTTAGTGGTCAGCGACAAATGTTTGTGTGGTGAGCACGAGCATTTTGTGAGCGAGCCATGGATGATTATTAGTATTTATGTATGTTTGTGTATCCGTTATTCAGTCACCATAGTTCGGGTTATGCTTAGTTTGGGGCTGAATGATTGGTGTGACAGTTGTAATTTTTTTTTTGTTTTGTGTCTTGGGGGTAACATAAAACCAGTTCATATTCGTAATATTTTATTACTTCTAATACTTTATCGTTACTCCAATCCATAATGATCGAAACAGAATCATTTCGATAGTCGTATTTGCAACACGTTCACAGAGTTCTCACCTCTAGTTGTCTCGCAGTCAACTCCTCTTAGGTCAACTAAAATGTGTGAATAAAGTGTAGCTGCACGAACTTTATCGCGACAAAATTCTTTGATGAGCGGCAATTTACCGACAGCAGCACGTTAACGCAATGATGCATCGCGCTAAGACGAAGTGTTTGGCCAGACGTGTTGCGACAAAGCGAATCTTGAAAATAGTGTGGCCATAGCATTAACGCGCCGCTGTCGGTTAATTGCCGCACATCAAAGGATTTTGTAGCGATAAATTTCGTGCGGTTATGCTTCCTTCGCACACTTTAGTTGACTGCGAGACAACTAGAGGTGTGAACGTGTTGCAAATACGACAATCGAAATTATTAGGCTTCGATAATTTATGGATTAATTTAGATTCGATAAAGTATTAGAAGTAATACAATATTACAAATTAGAACCGGTTTTATGGAACCCCCAAGGGAACCCCCAAGACCCATATCACAAAAAAAAAATCACAACTGTCACACCAATCATTCAGCCCCAAACTAAGCATATCCCGAACTATGGTGACTGAATAACGGATAAACAAACCTACATAAATACTAATAAACATCCATGCCTCGGTCACACATGCTCGTGCTCACCACACAAGCATTTGGCGCTGACCGCTAGACCACCCGGCCATCAACCACTACCACCACCACCACCACCACCATCATCAGCCTATAAACGTCCTACTGCTGGGCACAGGCCTCTCACGTGTACAATAGCACGTGGGGATATTAGGCCATAACCCACCACGCTGCCCCAATGCGGGTTGGTGGGTTTTAACGACTGCCATCTTACGACAACAACCGGGACCAACGGCTTAACGTGCCTTCCGAAGCACGTAGGAGCTCGAGATTTTTTTAATGGTCGCCCATCAAGCGACCCAGCATTGCGAAAGTTGCTTAGCGGGCAAGATCGCAAGCCGAACGCGCTAGCCGCTGCGCCATCGAGCTCCTCGAACCGCCTATCAAACCGCCTTTTAATAAATTTAAATTTTACCAAAATAAAAATAAAAGCAAATGAATTCTCCTAACAATTAAGTGGTAATAATACTTTTAAAATGAACAAAAGTTAATTATCACGAACACCTGAAGTATCAAAGTGACGGCAAAACAAATAAAACCATAAACCAATCCATAGAGTACATAAAATAACTAGGGAATAGTTATTCCAACTCTTTTCCAAGTTTATTAGGAAGAAATTATAACCTTCCTATTCCCAATTTAAATACATTTTAAAAAGTTTTTATTTGTAAGCAAATAATCAAAAATTACAATTAAACTAGTATTAAAAACTAGCAAACTTATGCAAAGTTAAACAATATAAAAGTACTAACTTTGTCCGATTTTTGTGTATAGATAGATAACATCCACCATCGTCTTTTATTTTCATTTATTTTGTTCAAATAATAAAGATACAGTAAATAATTATTTGCCGACATTATCACTGATCGGTAGTTTTTAACAAATAACTGTGCTTGTAAATGTTTAATGAAATAAAATTATTATAGGTACCTACTTACCTACATTTTATTTTAGAAAAATTCAACTCAACTAAATCATTATCTCTTAATTATTAGGCACTCACTCACTTAGAACGTGGGTAAACTGACTGAGTCGTCTAAATCTATTAAAAAGAATCTTATAAGTACTTATATTGCATCAAAATTCAATATCGATTCGACGCGTTCTGAAACTAAATAGTGGAAAAAACACGATATTGCATGAATTTTTAATAGTCCGTAGATATGGTCGATACCGATATTAAAATATAATTATGTACCTACCATAGTTTAATAATCCGATATCAAATATCGATGTATGGTTTTGAATATACTACCCACCAGTAGGTAGTTAAATTGCATTATCGCGACAAAGTTCAAGATTATCGCGACGTCGCAAAGTTTTTTTTGATGTGGCTAAGCTTTATCGCGACAACGGAACACGAAGTTTTTATCGCGAAAACGGAACCAGTATTTTCGCCGTCTAGTGTGGCCGTAGCATCAGAGCAAAGTATTGACCACATTACCATTGCCATTCGTAGGATCGTAGGTAATGGGATTGCAGACGCGCTTCGTTCAAAATTAGCACGTCATTATTGTAATCTCTATAGGTTAATTCAATATCACATTTGTTAATTACGTAGCGGAGATAAATAAGAGTCAATCAATACTTAATATGATAGGTATGTAATTTATATGAAAGAAATCGTACCTACCGAACGAACGTGTGTGCGTGCGTATGCCCCCCGCCCGCTGTCGCCTGCCCGCGTCCGCCCGGGTCAGCCCGCGTCCGCCAGACCGCAACAATTTGCTTTTGTGTTTTATTTATTTAAATATCGTGCATGAACATGACACAAATTTACAAAGTTGATTTTTCATGCATTTATGATATTGAATATGTGAACTCTAATCATTGTAATATTTTTTTTATGTGTTTGTAGCTCAGACCAAATACTTTTTATTTGGTCTGAGGTTTGTAGCTTGAAAAAACAAAATAATAAAAAATCTTACAATTGCGTGGCCTAATTTGGCACAAAATTATTTAATGGGCATATGAAAGTGATCTGAGATAGGAAATAAGCTTAGAATCTTAGAATAATAACGCTATAGAAGGATAGTCTTCATACAAGCGCTCTGTCAAAAATGAAGCACTAAACCGATTCACACACGCGTGACGTGCGCGCATGGCCGTGATCTGCTGTCTCTTTCCAATTCTATGAATATGAAAGAGACAGCACTGCGGCAGCCGCTGCTACCGATGCTTTAACTTAGAGAATCACACTGCAGCACGTTTATATTTTGACCTAATTAACTACAAGATACTATGAAATACTGAAAGCTTACCTGTGAAAAGTGATGTTATTACACTTCTTTTGTTTTTCAGATGTGTTGTGACACAATTGAACTGCACAAACCGTCATATTTTTTTTGTTTTCGCGAGACACGTTCGGCGCGCTGTGACATTGAACACTACGGAGCGGTCCGGCGTTTGGTGCCATTTCTGGCTCCAATTAATGTGCTTCAAAATAGGCGCGCGAACTTGGTTTCTATAGCGTTATTATTCTAAGCTTAGAATAATAACGCTATAGAAAGATAGTCTTCATACAAGCGCTCTGTCAAAAATGAAGCACTTAACCGATTCACACACGCGTGACGTGCGCGCATGGCCGTGATCTGCTGTCTCTTTCCAATTCTATTAATATGAAAGAGACAGCACTGCGGCAGCCGCTGCTACCGAGGCTTTAACTTAGAGAATCAAACTGCAGTACGTTTATATTTTGACCTAATTAACTACAAGATACTATGAAATACTGAAAGCTTACCTGTGAAAAGTGTGTGGTGTGGTAGATGTTGACTTACGGTGGGTAACTGGAGTTAAATGATTAGTCCGTTTACGACACTGTACAGTTTATTCACACACACACGATAGAAGGAGTACAAACAGAAAGAAGGCACGGCACAGAAGTTTATAGCTATAGAAGGCGGAAAGACAAAAACACACAAAAGGTTTATCAGCGAGCGATATTCTAAGCTAATATTGTAGGCGCGTAAGCAGTGGGAAGCGAGCGTTAAAGCGGTACGGCTGTGCGTCAAGCGAGTTAATCGTGACTGCCTTGCGATCGCTTGTCGAGTGAGCTCCGCGCTCGAGCGGGGGAAGGGGCGCGCAGGACGGCGGCGGGTGAGCCGGCCGCCAACCGGTTCCCTGCACCTGCCCGCGCGCATTCCACAGAACTACGTATAACACATAAAATCTGTTTGTCCGTGCGTGACATTTACAATTTAAAATTACATCACTAAATTATATTTAACAATACAAAGTATTTATATTAAGTACATATATATATAATGTGCGTATATATTATTATTTTATTATGTATGTATGTATATAGTATGTAAAACTAAAATTACAATTTACATACATTTATATAGGCTATATAATTATATCGCCACATCACCCCCCTCCAGAGACCGTCCTACGGGCGATAATAGTCCGGAAATCTTACTCTTCGACCTGACCGAGATGTTTTGCTTGGAAGGTCATTGAAAACAGGTGCGTCATTGCATACTGTTGTTGAGTGTGTGGGCGAGTGGTGGTGAGTGTGAGTTGATGGTTGAGGTGTGGGAGGAATTGTGTCTGACTCACGCAGTATGTAGGCAGGTTTCAATCTGTCGATTGACACCGTGATAAACTTACCGTTAACTGCCAGTTTGAAAACCTTACTGTCCCGTTGTAAAACCTCATGGGGTCCGGTATAAGCTGGTTTGAAGGAGCCGGCTCCTGCGTCATCACGCAGGAAGACGTGAGAAGCCGTGGCTAGGTTCTTAAAAATAAATGGTGATCGTTGCGCGCCATGACGTGATGCTGGGGAAGGTTGCAGCTTATTTGCAAAATTGCGTAGACGGGCGACATAATCTGTCATGTCAACCGTTTCATCGTCGTCTGATTGAAAAAAATCACCTGGCAAGCGCAATGGTTCGCCATATACCAGCTCCGCCGCAGAAGATTTTAAATCTTCTTTGTAGGTGCTACGAATCCCGAGCAACACGAGAGGGAGAGATTCTACCCAACTGCTATCAGCGTGGCAGGTTATGGCAGCTTTCAGTTGCCGGTGGAACCTTTCCACTAATCCATTGCATGATGGATGATATGCAGTGGTTCGTCTGTGTTGGAAGCCGCAAATCTGGGAAAGACATTTAAATAATGCAGACTCAAACTGCCTTCCACGGTCAGTGACGATTTTTGTGGGACACCCGAAACGTGCTATCCATCCGCTGAGCAGGGCTTTTGCCACTGTCTCTGCTGTGATGTCCTGCAACGGTATTGCCTCAGACCATCGCGTAAAGCGGTCGACGGCGGTGAGGCAATATCGATAACCTTGAGATAAGGGAAGTGGTCCAATCAAATCGATATGGAGGTCCCTGAACCTGGCTGATGGAAGATTATATGTTCCGATAGGTGCAGACACATGACGAGTGACCTTGGATCTCTGACAGGCTATACAGGCACGAGCCCACTCCCTACAGTCACGGCGAATACCGGGCCATACGAAGCGATCACTGATAAGCTTGACCGTTGCACTTGTGCCTGGGTGTCTTAGTGAGTGTAAACTCTCAAACACTTGACGGCGCATTTCTGTGGGGACGAAAGGACGTATAATGTCACCTCTGACATCGCAGAATATACTGACATCAGCTCCGGGCAGTTTCATTTTCTTGAGACAGAGTGAAGTATCGGAGTACAAAAGATGTTTTAACTCTTTGTCAGTATTTTGTACTGTGGCTAATTTCGATAGGTCTATCGGCTGAACGACTTCGTTCACGCGCGACAGAGTGTCGGCGACAACGTTGTTTTTGCCAGAAATATGCCTTATATCTGTACAAAATTGCGATATTACGTCAAGATGTCGAAACTGCCTGGGTGAGCAGTTCTCTTTTCTAGAATGAAATGCAAATGTCAGAGGCTTGTGATCGGTATAAATCACAAAATTGCGCGCTTCTATCATGTGACGAAAGTGCTTGATTGCCTCATAAATGGCGAGAAGTTCGCGATCGTAAGGAGAATACTTGACCTGAGCTGGACTCAATTTTCTAGAAAAGAAACCCAAGGGTTGCCAGATACCACCCTTCAGTTGCTGCAAGACCGCGCCGATAGCGGTATCTGAAGCATCCGTCACCAAGGCCAATTGAGCATTGCTGTCAGGATGTATCAGCATTGTAGCCATACACAGGTCTTCTTTGCAAGCTTCAAAGGCGGCTAGTTCATTAGTAGAGAGGTTAATGGGATGAGATCCCTTTACTGAACCCACTAACAGTGCATTCAGAGGTGCCTGATGTTGCGCAGCATGAGGGATAAACCGGCGGTAAAAATTTACCATTCCGAGGAATCTGCGCAGCTCTCGAACGGTTTTTGGAGCAGGGAAGCTTTTAATGGCTTCTACCTTCTCCGGTGGTGGTTTGACGCCTTCGGCTGAGACATGGTAGCCTAGGAACGTCACTTCTGGAGCTGCAAACACACACTTAGCGGTGTTGATCACCATACCATATTCCTTCAACCTAGTAAATACCTGGTGTAAGTGGGTCTCATGGGTCTTCTGGTCTTTCGAGTAGACCAGAATATCATCAACGTAGGAGTAGGTGAAATCAAGCCCCCGAAGCATTTCATCGACAAAGCGTTGGAACGTCTGTCCGGCATTACGAAGTCCAAACGTCATGAATGGAAATTCGTATAAGCCGAACGGCGTTGTGATGGCGGTCTTCTCAATATCCTCAGGATTAATAGGGATCTGGTTGAAAGCCTTTACCAGGTCTATTGTAGAGAAGACTGTACAGCCACACAGGTTATAATCGAAGTCCTGTATGTGGCGTATTGAATACCTGTCTGGGATAGTCCTTGCGTTCAGCATGCGGTAGTCACCACAAGGACGCCAGCCACTATCCTTCTTCGGTGCCAGATGAAGTGGAGAAGACCATGATGATTCCGACGGCCGACAGGTACCGATCTGCAACATGGCCTCAAATTCGGCCTTAGCAATTTTAAGCCTATCCGGTGCCAATCTACGGGGTGAGGAAGCTACTGGTGGTCCAGGTGTAGTCCGTATATGGTGTACTGTGCTGTATTTAATTGTGCTGTGTAAGCCAGAAGGGCGAGTGATGTCAGGGTATGCAGCTAGTATGCGATGATTAGCCATGTCGCCAGACATTACCTTGACCGAACAGACATTTAAATTTTTTGCAAGCAAAGCCGCGGTGCAAAGCGTAGTATTAGCATCTACTAAGCGTTGATTACGAACATCTACGATTAAATTATAATAGGATAAAAAATCCACCCCTACTATCGCCCGCGTAACATCTGCAACAATAAATCGCCAAGCATAGTCACGGCGCAAACCTATATTGAGCACAAAATGAACGTACCCGTACGTGTTAATAATCGAGCCGTTAGCGGCGCACAATTCATAATTTGTTTTGTGACGATGCTCGGCGATTAATGATTTGGGGAAAACACATATATCACTACCAGTATCAATTAAAAACTGTATTTTAGTTCGCTGGTCTGTTACAAATAAGCGACCGGTATTAGGACAGGCGTCGGTCGCCATAACATTCTGCCCTACACTTTTCCCGAAAAGTCACACGGTTTAACACATTTGTTAGCTTGACTACCGAATTTCGCGTGGTACCAACAAAGTGGAAACTTCCGGTAATTCGATTGGGAACGATTGGAACGCGAACTTTCACGGGAGCGGCCTCTGGAGTCAGATCTTCCTCGCGGTCGTGACATCCTTTCTACCCTCGTCTTCAAATATTGAATTTGCCGCGTGAGCTCCGCAATTTGGCTTGTCATGGCGGTAGAACTTCCGGGCACGGGAACGACTGCTGCTGCTGCTGCTGCTACTTGCGGGCTTGGTGGGACAACATCATGGATTTTGTCCGCCAGCTCTGCGACTTCCTCCAATGACGCCTTCGACTGGGATGCTATGATCGACTGCGTACTGCTGGGTAATCGACTGGTCCAGATGGTCTTCAGAAACTCTTCTGGTACAGCGGGGCCTGCTAGGTGCTGCAGGTGTCGAAGGAATTGTGAAGGTTTCCTGTCACCTAGTTCTTCGTGGATCAGGAGCTGCTTCACCTTCTTTTCCCTGGATGCAGACAACCTTTTGATAAGCTCCGATTTTAGTCGCTCGTACTTGTTGGGTCCTGGTGGTGCCGATATAATGTCCTCGACCTCTGACGCGTAGGCTGAATCCAACTGACTAATGGCGTAATGATATTTCGTTGCGTCTGTTGTGATATTCGCCAGGAAAAATTGGCTTTCCAGCTGCGCAAACCATAGCGCCGGTTTTTCTGGGTAAAATGGGGGTACCCTCACGCCAACTCGATGTACGTCGCTTGGTGGGCTACCATCCACGTTGCTACTTGGAATCTTTCCAGCTTGACTCATGTTCGAAGCGGGGTCACCAGTGTGGTGTGGTAGATGTTGACTTACGGTGGGTAACTGGAGTTAAATGATTAGTCCGTTTACGACACTGTACAGTTTATTCACACACACACGATAGAAGGAGTACAAACAGAAAGAAGGCACGGCACAGAAGTTTATAGCTATAGAAGGCGGAAAGACAAAAACACACAAAAGGTTTATCAGCGAGCGATATTCTAAGCTAATATTGTAGGCGCGTAAGCAGTGGGAAGCGAGCGTTAAAGCGGTACGGCTGTGCGTCAAGCGAGTTAATCGTGACTGCCTTGCGATCGCTTGTCGAGTGAGCTCCGCGCTCGAGCGGGGGAAGGGGCGCGCAGGACGGCGGCGGGTGAGCCGGCCGCCAACCGGTTCCCTGCACCTGCCCGCGCGCATTCCACAGAACTACGTATAACACATAAAATCTGTTTGTCCGTGCGTGACATTTACAATTTAAAATTACATCACTAAATTATATTTAACAATACAAAGTATTTATATTAAGTACATATATATATAATGTGCGTATATATTATTATTTTATTATGTATGTATGTATATAGTATGTAAAACTAAAATTACAATTTACATACATTTATATAGGCTATATAATTATATCGCCACAAGTGATGTTATTACACTTCTTTTGTTTTTCAGATGTGTTGTGACACAATTGAACTGCACAAACCGTCATATTTTTTTTGTTTTCGCGAGACACGTTCGGCGCGCTGTGACATTGAACACTTCGGAGCGGTCCGGCGTTTGGTGCCATTTCTGGCTCCAATTAATGTGCTTCAAAATAGGCGCGCGAACTTGGTTTCTATAGCGTTATTATTCTAAGGAAATAAGTTATTTCATCAATTGTAATTTTTTGTTTGCAATGTTTTTACATACTGACCCTAATTCAGTTTGCACTGGACGAAGATGACACAAACTGTGTTTGCACACTCCGCAGGCTAACATAGATATGATACCATAATTATTTGAAACTTTAAATTAATTTTGCCACTTCTGCTTTGAATAAAAAGAATCAACCACAAAACATCGAATTGCTGAAAATGCAAGTGACAGATGTGACACAAAACGCACTATTATGCTTCTTAGGTACGACTGTATCGACAAGCAAGAAAAAAAGTAACTTTAGAATTTTTTAAACTTATGACCCCAAAATAGCCCAGCGCTATCGGTCTACTAACTAATTATTAATATTCTATGGTTTATTCATTAATTCAGTGTTTTGTTGTTCGCTACCTCAGAAACTAAAGCATATTGTTCTGAGTTCGCTACCTACGTATAGAAAGGTTTTTTCGCTACGGTTCAGTCAAAGAGGAAAGGAAATTATCAGTCAGTCCTAATGGTAATCGTAAATACACAACACAATACGCCTCTACACATCACAAAGTACCTAGGTACCTTGTGGTTGTTTTGAGGTGTACCGTTAAACGACCCATCCATCTGATTCATCATCAGTAACCAACCAGTAACAAATGGGGATTGAACAGGAAAAAAAAGTAAACAAATACACGGAGACCGATTACCACAACATGATAACGTGCTACCGCAACTCGAATGGCAACCTGCCTGCACTGCAGGCGGCGGCGCGGCTGTACCACGAGCTTTACGGCGTCAAAGTGCAACCACGAACAGACGAATGCGCGAGAATGGCAGCTATATGCCGCGTTTCTGGGACCGTGGGCGTTATCGCAGCTCAAACGTCGTCAAAGTCAGTAAATAAGTCTTGTAATGTGCTGTGCTAATGTAAGTACAAAGAGGTTAATACAACGGCCAAATTCGTTACGTAGGTAAGTTTGTAAACAAATAACTGCAATTTATTGTGCAAATATTCTTAGAGTGTCACTCTGATTATTACATTTTCGAAAGAGAGATTCACGAGAAAACAGCCAACAATGATGTCTTTCTATCAAAAAACAGTACCCCCCCCCCCCGAATTTGAGGGGGAGGGGAGGGGGTAGGGGTAGGGGGGCTCCCCCCTCCCCAAAGCCCCAAACTCGGAAACGCATACTTTTTTTTTAATCGAATTTTCAATTTTACAAATTGCTACTAACCTATCACGTGACCTACAGGGGCAGGGCAGCTAGTATTTCTGTTATCTAAAAATCCCCCTTTAGGTAGGGAAAGGGGAGAGAGTATGTATAAAAACGTCGCACATACAAAAACGTCGTTTCTGGCGCTTCGCCGGCCGCTGCCGCGGCACGCTCGCTTCGCTCGCTCGGCTCGCGCGTCTTTGGTCAACATACTAACCTAACCTAACCTAATTATTAACTCTGCACTTATTTCATGGCGGGGGGCTTCGCCCCCCGAGCCCCCCCCGTCCCCCTGCTTCGGTTCTGTTACTAATGTACTATATATACGCGCGCGTTTTTACGTAGGAAAGTTGGCAAAAGAGCTGCCGTGCGATTCTCTAAGGGGCCGTTCAAGTATTACGTGAGCAGATTTCTTACCATTTTTTACCCCCCCGCCCCCCTTGTCATCAAAAGTAAGCAAAGCACTTACCCCCTCCCCCTATGCTTACGTAAACATTTTTAGTAATAAATGTTTTTTTATATTGTTATTTTTAAAAAGGAAAATTCATGAAAATATTAGGTTTAACTGATACACATAGAGTAAATGACAAAAAAATATAATCAGAAATAAAGAACATAACTAACATAAAGAATATTTTCGGAACACATTAACAGTCTTCAGTCCATGAAACCTGAATCCATGATTCTAAGTTATCGATGACATTGGATTGCTGCTCAGTGTTGTGAGTCTGCTCACTTTCATCCGATTTTGGAATGTCTACGTCACTCTCATCGAGCCATTCAACATCTTGGTGCTCTAAATTTTGAATAATGCACATCAGTTCATTAGCACGACGAGCAGCGACTCTTACAGGTCTACTAAAGTCACCGTGGACGTTTGAGTGGCTAATCAGTTCTCAAAGCGAGTGCCTACGCATATGTATTATTTGCGGAAATCCCCGAAAAAACTTAAATAACTAACGATGACGTAATCATCATCTAGACCCCCCCCACCCCCCATGTCATCCAAAATAAGCAAAACAGAGACCCCCCCACCCCCCCTTGGTGCTTACGTAATACTTGAACGGCCCCTAAGCTAAATCCTTGATAGCTGCGGCTGCCGCAGCGCTGAGAAAGGACCCTGTCTCTTTCATATTCATAGAATTGGAAAGAGACAGCAGATCACAGCCATGCGTGCAGCGTCTATGTGTCGTTTAGAGAATCGCATAGCTGTCACTTCACTATACAAACTAATGTTAACCTACAAATTAATTATTTTCAATAATTTATTGTGAGAGTCCTATTTATTTCAGAGCGATAAAAATTCGTGTACTTGATCTTAATTAGAAGTTCTTTACGCAAAAAAAATCACCTCAAAATTCGATGGCTCCCTTTGGAATACTGAGCCGAAACGCCACCGAACAAAGTAAAAGAATAAGATTTTAATCATGCTAATATTAAAGCCCTAAATGTGCATGTCTGCTGTTGAATCATTTGTTAAACCCCTTGAGGATCGTAAAACCAGACACAATTGAAATTTTATTGTTTCGAATCGTGACCGCCGGCGGTCGAATGATCCTTGACTGGTTAAAGAACATTTAACTGTTTATGTACATATTATAACCTTTTATATCTGTGGTAATGGCTACTGTGGTAGCTGGTAGCAAAGTACACAACAGACCGGTTGTCAGTAGTGCAATTATTACAATTCAATTCAATAGATGCTAGTGTTTGACAGTGTTTATCTTGTAAGAGCACAACACCTCTAATGTTTTAACCTTATAAAAGGCAACAACAATATACTTACTTATATTAAAATATGAGTTAATTTTTCTACAAAAATGTCTAGACATAGCACGGTGGTACAAGCGCGGTCATAAATACTTAGTTTGTAAATGGATTTATTCTGAAGGGATAATAATAAAAAATGATTCATAAATGTATATTAACGCTTTATTTACCTAATTTAATACATAATATACAAAATATATATGCAATATGTGCTGTTTCTATATAAATTTAAATATTAATATTTAAGATTTATTAACCCTTGTTCGGAAATACATCTGAATATGATATTAACGTTATTCATGCAGGGGCTACAATTATATATGTATTTATTTATATACTATTATAATAAAAAGCAAGAAAACAAAAAAATACAATTAATAAATATTGATGCTTCGTCAACTTAGCCTCAACCAAAACAGATAAGACCTCTTCCGCATTAATATTCAGTCTTAAGCTAGTATTAGACGTACCAAAAGTATTGAGTAGTGTATTTACAGCAGAGTCATCTACTTGAGATAATTTTGTTAATCTTCTACGTTTCAAGCGCTTAGACAATTCTGGAAAATCTTTTCGGGCTGGTTCGCGTTTTCTTGAATGCACTGCTCATTATTTGTTACTAATTCGACACTTTGTATTTATTTAACCAATCTAAGTACTTATTGACAAATTTTTATTTATTTCTAGAAACAATTTTCCGAAATCTATCAAGACTTTTACATAAATTGAGTATCTTTTTATCTAAGTTTCTAATATCTAGATTATGCACCTCATCCAGTGAAGCTATAGTTTTCAACATGTGTTGGTGTTTCTGAGGAATACTTCCAGCTACGGCAGACCAAATTTCAAAGAAATGCTTCCTTGAAAAAGTACATTTAATCAAAGTACCTGAAAAGAAAATTTTAATATTTTACGTATATTTCATAGATTGTACTACTTACATCTGAGCCTAACTACTAAAGTCGCAAAAAGACGCAAAAAAAATTCTTTATATTTTCAAAATAGACAGTTCAACCTTTAATTTAAGGTATGTGAGAGTATTCGACTATAGTGGCAATTAGTTATAAATCTATGTTAAGTCAACTATAAGATAAACATTTGGCAGAAATCCTGTGTCATGTAGAACGTAAAAATACGCTATAATAAGACAAATAAAAATAAAAATAAATACTAAATAGTAAGAACATACCTTGATCTTGGAAATCCATGTCACAACCACAACCACCACTCAAAAACAATGCAATTCTGAAAATTCACCTTTACACAAACAATATTTACTAATGAAATAATGATATCAGGAGTGCAACGTGATTGCGTTCACTTTGGAGGTAGAAAAATAAGTGATAATTAGGTAAAATGGGTGACATATTTATATTTTTGGGTAGCTTGTTTATCGGTTAATCGTTGTAAATAATTAAAATGGGGGTAGTTCACAATGAAATTTTTGCATTATGGCCTATGGAGGTACCACCGTGAATAGCTATGTATATCATTGAGATAGATGACGATGTATATTAGAAGCTTTAACATAGTGCTCGGCCAGACTGCCGGCGCGGGCGCGGTGCGAGGGCGCGACGTACAAATATATAGCCCGCGCGGGCAGTCTGGCCGAGCACTTATTTTCAAAGCCACATGACTTAGATATAACTAAACAGTGATTTTTGTAACAGTAGGGTGTTGCCTATAATTTGTATTTTGTGTTGAGATTTAAAATAAAACATTCATTTATCATATTTTTTTTATTAAATCATACCTTCTACTTACAATATTTTTTTTAACCATATTTTTGGCAAGAACATTTAGTCTACACTAGGAGAGTAATTTAGATTTAGATTTTATAGTGTAATGGGACACATGGCTAAGCTGTTTTGATTATTTTAAAATAATGAATCTATCAAAGCTCATCCATCACTCTAGGCGGGCACTCTACTTAATTACAAAAAAAAAATTGTAGTTAATGTATGTTTGTATGTACACATGCCATACCTATCCATTACTGTCAAATTATTTTAATCAATATTGATCCACAAATTTAGATGATGATTGACATTTTGTGGCAAGTTGATTTGCTGTCTGTCTATACCTCAGAACAATAACTAAATCATTATTGTTCTAAGGTCTATACATTGCTATGCCAGTTTGATTTTTTCAGTAAGTACCTACATAAGTTTTTTGGGGTTAAAGTTGCTCGCGTCCGTAGGTTTACCCTTGAGACCCTACACGTGACCCCTGCGTGGTGCTAAATGAGTGGCACTGACTGAGTGGTAGAGCCACGCTGCGATGCAGCACGCATTGGGCCGGCATATGCTGTTGCATAGAGCGGCGATGGGCTCATCAAAATAATACTACCAACCCCTCCCTTCCATTGGGTGTCGTAAAAGGCGGCTAATGGACTAAAGACTGCACATACATCCATCTGCAAAGAGCGGCGATGGCCTCATCAAAATAATACTACCAACCCCTCTCTAGGGAATAGAGATTCCCTTGGGTGTCGTAAAAGCGACTAACGGGCTAAAGTCTCACCACCTAAGCACATGTGCAGACTGTGCAGTTGTTTCTTGCTGAAGCGTGGACTGTGTCAGCGTGGTCTGTGTTGTCCATAGATTCAAATAATTACTAATTTTACCATAAACTTTTATCATAACTATCTCAAAAAAGTTGTTGATCTAAGTACAGTAACACAAGTACAGTACAGTACAGTAATAAGTCGAGTCTTTATTCATGATTATTCTACCTTAGACTAAATACTTTTTCGTTTTTGTAGGCTCATTGTCATGTCAATGTGACAGACAAAAATTTAAAAAAAAATTACTTTTTCCCCTAGGGCAAGAAAAGCTATTTTAGCCTCGCTCTAGAACGCTACAATGACGTTCTTATAGAGCAAGAAGAGTGAAAATTTTTTAACTCAACAGCAGTGGAAAAGATATCAATGATCAAGATATCTTATTATACTAGGATTACTGCATTACTGCGATTTGGAGTGGGAATTCGGAAGCACCGAGTCTGACAGCTAGCGGACTTTCAGCAAAGGTAGGGACTTCATGATGAACTCCTTTTTTAGGAAAGCTGAACACCGCAAGTGGATCTGGCTAAGTCCCAATGGTGCAACAAAAAATGAGAATGACTTCATCATGTCGACGAGGAAGCAAATATTCAATGATGTTTCTGTGATCAACGCGTTCAAAACTGGCAGTGATTACCGGTTGGTAAGAGGCACATTGAACATCAACATCAAGCTGGAAAGACGCGATTGGTGAAGTCTACGCTCCGTCCTGCACCCACCCAAATCCAAAACCCCGAAAGCTTCCAGCTCGAACTGGAAAAGCGCTGCGAATGCCTGAATGATTGCGTAGACGTGGACGATTACAACAACAGGTTTGTGAAAACTGTTCATGCGGTTGGGTCTAAGTTCTTCATAACCCACCGTACAATAGGACCCAAAAAGGACCATACTCTCAAACTGATGAAAGAGCGGCGCATGATGGTTTTGCGTTCTTTGGGTGATTCGTTTCAGCTTCGGCGGCTCAATAGGCAGACTTCCTAGTCTTAGACTCGTGACACTCGCCGATTTAATACCGACCGTATAAAGAGGCTATCGAGCGAAACAAAGGTTCAAAAGTGTTCGCAAGAGATTTGGGTATTGCGCAGAGCCAACTGACGACGCTGAAATCCGATGACGCAGAACTGTCACGTCCAGGTCCGAAGTTATGGGAGAGGTCGAGAAGTTATATGGACAGTTATACACATCAACGCGGCCATCTGTACAAAGCTTATAGCTACAGACCCTAGAGCGGGTTGACTTTTGAATCGAGTCGCCTGAATTTGAAGAAACTAACACTGTGGGGGGGGAAGGGGTTCTTAGATAAAGGTTTATTAACATTTTAGCTGCCGCCGTTGCGTTAAAATATAAAAAAACCACTTGAAAGTTTTGTCAAAATCGGCTATAATCACGAAAAATTACACGTTTTTAGGTTATACAGTACCATAGTAACAGAACCGAAGCGGGGGGGCGCGGGGGGCGCAGTCCCCCCGCGAGTGGGGCTCGGGGGGCGAAGCCCCCCGCCATGAAAAAAGTCTCAAGAGTTAATTAGGTTAGGTTAGGTTAGTATGTTGACCAAAAACGCGCGAGCCGAGCGAGCGAAGCGAGCGTGCCGCGGCAGCGGCCGGCGAAGCGCCAGAAATGACATTTTTGTAAATTTCCATATTTTAAAAAATAACATTAACTTAAAAATTACTTGTCTGTGGCAGGAGGGGTGAGTGGGGGGGCACTCCTTATTCCTCCCCTCCCCTTCCCCCACCAATTATGGCTACTCGATTCAATTTTTTTACTACGATACATAATCTCAAAATACAAAAATTATCATAACTTAAAAACTACTTGTTGGCGGCAGATGGGTAAGTGGGGGAGTACTCCTCCTCCCTCCCCCTACCTTTTCCACCCCCACCTCACTCCCGATTCAGGCGACTCGATTCAAAAGGTTTACCCCTAGAGCTAAGCTAAACCGACACTACACCGAATATTCCGGACATCAACCTGTACGAGATTGGTATGGCTTCCAAGCAGCTTAGAAACAGCAAGGCATCGGGTGCTGATAGAATCACGGCTGACCTGCGAGAAAGCAGACGGAAGACCGGTACTCGCAGCTCTTCAGAAACCGTCATATTAGGAGGTAGAACGCCTGAAGCGTGGCATTGAAAGTGTGGTTGTGTTTTTCTTCAAGAAGGGCAACAAGACCCTACTGAGGAACTACAGACCCATATTTGAAATGATATTAGGACTTTAACAAAATAAAAATAAAATAATTGTTACCTAAGATCATATTATATTATTCTAAAAACGCAAATACGAGTATTATAATACGCAAAAATTATATGAGCCGTCGTCGTTTAACAGGGCATGGGTAAGGTTCTTTGGTGGCGATGGGTCCCGGCGCATGTTCTGATTGTTCCATCGTCAGCGGCAGGGGTTGTTCTTTTTGAAAATAAAAGAGGCGGTGAGAAAACGACTTGTGATCATTTCTCGAGGATTGCAAAAAAGATTGTGAAATGAAACGTACCTTTCGCATTGTGCTGAGGTTCTTCGATGGCATCGGGTCCTGGCTCAGGGTCTGATTTAAAATAGGTAACCCTTTATTTCATGTCGGAAAATTATGACACTGACTGTATTGTACATAACCAACTCAAAATCTGTCCTAGTTGGAATCGGACCTACTTGGAATCTGACTTACTTAGAATCTGACCTACTTGGAATCTGACCTTCTTTGCCATAATCGTCGAATCCAACTCGGCTGGGCAGCGTTCGGTAAGTTATGAAATATCTTCTCTTCCAAAATACCGCAGTGTCTCAAGACGAAAGTCTTCGACTAATGTGTGTTGCCAGTGGTGACATACGGTACCGAAACGTGGTCGCTCACTATGGGCCTAAAGTCACGCAAAGAGCAATGGAGAGGGCTATGCTCGGGGTTTCTCTACGTGATCGAATCAGAAATGAGGAGATTCGTAGACGAACTAAAGTAACCGACATAGCCCAAAGAGTCACCAAGCTCAAGTGGCAATGGGCAGGGCACATCGCCCGTAGATCCGACGGCCGTTTGGGCAGTACGGTTCTCGAGTGGCGACCGCGCACCGGAACACGCAGTGCGGGCAGGCCTCCAATAAGGTGGTCCGACGATCTGGTGAAGGTCGCGGGTAGCCGCTGGATGCGAGCAGCACAAGACCGGTCGTGGTGGAGATCCTGCGGGGAGGCCTTTTTCCAGCAGTGGATGTCTTCTGGCTGATGATGATGATGAGGATTACTGCGGTTCGTGTATAGCCAATACGTAATAAATTAGTTTCATTATCGTTCTCAAGGATATTACTGTAAAAAGAAATAAAATCATTATTCTCAACGCTAGTCATTGTCATAAACAACATTCGTCATTATTCTCAACACCGTCATTGTCACAGTTCACAACTTTCAGAACAATGACGTTCAGACAAATGACGATTTTGAAAAGGACAAGTCGAAAGATGTCTGAAAGGCGTGGCAGGTAGCATAAACTATGATTAAGTTAATAAACTTCTATATCTTTATTTTAAATCGTTACAAATAAACGTAGGCATGGAGATAAATTGAGTTTAGACAGAAAAAGTACAATGACTATCAAAGTGGCAGTTTTTGTAGAATTAACTTTTAAAACTTACCAGAGCCAGCAACGTGCGTTATTCCTCGGTGAAGTGCGTCGGTCGCCTGGAGAGTGGGGCGGGCGGGGTGTTCGGCTCACACGCAATATACTAACAGTTTCTGCCTCAAAGGCAAATAATCTTGAAGACAAGAACCGCGCTGACCAATGACTTAATTTTGTGAACTTTTTTTATCCAAGATTTAGAGAACTCAATGGTGCGATAACTGTTTTTCTTTTTTATTAATCGGAAGTGTTTTAAACTTACATCACATTTATTTGAAAATTTGGGCTAAATACAGATACAATAATTTAATATGATTTTTTGAAGACGGGCTAGTGCTTTTCGGACATGCCAAAAATCGAAATATTTGGGCATATTTTGTGAATTACTTTTAAATCATTTGCTGTAAGCCGTAAATTGTGTATTGTACCTTTTTCATGTTAATTAAGAACCGATGAATTTCATATATTTCTTAAAAAAAATTGTGGCCTTGCGGAGTAAAAACGTGGGACATGTAATTCGACCCCTCTCGTAGATCCACCCTACAACTACAATTGATAGATAGGTATTGGCGGGTTCGTCACAAATCCGGGTTATGCATCGAAAGGGCCGAAACACACTTTGCCCGACCTGGGAATTGAACCTAGAGCTTAATTAATTTATATCTACTAAGTAATCAATAATTATTATAATATTTTTTAGGCCGAGTGCAGGTTATCTTCCTACGTAATCGAGACTGGATAAAATTAATTCAATCTCGCTCTATATAAAATATTCTAGTATGAGCATTGAGTTATAATGGTTTATTTACCTCAATGAGTATGAAAGTCATACAACGGATTCATAAAGGGATGATTCCGAACTCCGCTGCACGCAGCAGTTCGAGTTGGTGTTTCACGTTTATGGTTTTATGCGTGTAAAGGGTGCTAACTGCTATTGCTGCCGCGACAGTGACATTGCTGCGTAGCTCGGAATGTAATCTCATTTAAAGAATACATGGGAGTAGGTACTCAAAATATATCTTTACATCAAAGTAATGATTTCGAAGAATTTTACAAAAAAAATACAGATGTCCTTAGTAAAAAGTGAATGAATTACTAGAGAAAGATAGCGGTTGGTCTTTGTTAAATAAACATTAATAAGTATTCTCCACTAAGGGGTTCATCTTTTATGGAATCACCCAAATCAATAAAAGCCAAAAAGGCCTGCAGAAATGTAAGAAATACTTAATGATGATTATTGTTTTGCGTGGACAATAATGGCTGCGCTGCGTTATATATACTCTGCTAAAAAAATGCTTGCCGTGTGAAATCATACCCTCACTTTAGTACAGTGTTAGATTTAAATATATTACGTTTCCAGTCTTCGATCAACAATACAACTGTTGATCATTGAGCTATTATTACTACGTATAGAGAAGACACCGCTCACCACTACCACAGTATAAATATAAGCTAAAGCAGTACGGAAACTAGGCCTTTTTGTTGTTTTATATACCTACGCACCAATTGAACGTTAGGGTTGTCCTCTTATTTTTGTAAAATTGAAAACTTTTTAGCGCTTTTTTTTGAGATAACTAAATTAAAAGGTATTTTTTTATTATTTATCAAAACGTTTATTTGGGTTATATGTATATGTATGTATTGCCATGCAGTGGAACAGTATCCAGGCTGCACTTTACTTATATTAGAAAGTTTCATTACACACGCCAGCAAATCTACGTACCTTAAATTGCAAACTTCCCTAATAGATATTGATCCTTAAATCCAAACCATAAAGTTTAAAATTTATTAACGACATTTTGTCAGGTTGGCCTGCAGCAGTCTCAGGTCCCAGCGTTGAGTGAGGGGATGTACTTGGTTTGTAGTGGTTTTCATTCCCGAATCCCTATCGAGGTCTTCGTGTCTGGACGGGGAGGCGGGAGCGGGAGGGATAGAATAGAACCCTGTATATCCATCTTTTTCCCACCACAGCTAGGGTTGGCTGGAAGAGATCTCTTTTAGAGATAAGCTCACCTTTGTATATGTCCTGTGTAACCAGTGTTTAAATGTAATTTCTTGTGCAATAAAATATCATTTAAGGTTCAATTACGAGTGAGTATGATACCCTTTTAGGTAAGTACCTACTTAAGATAGGAAGGAATATTTGCTTTTACTAGGTATATCATAATATTGAGTTATTTTAAAGAAAATACAGGTTTTTTATTTGTATAGCAAGGAATGTTTAATATTTGTATACTTTATGTAGAAATACTAAACACCACTGTTTTTTTAAATCATTAATCAGCCAATACAAAGTCAGCCATATTATTTAAGTAAAATATAAATAAAATAAAACGCTAAACATCGATTTACATACTTACTATGTATATAATATGTAGCCAAAGTTATTTATTCGAGTTGAAACATACATTACAGGTAGATCAATAATCCATTTCCCTATAAGGTAGAGAATTCTATGTGTTGTAGACATTCAATCTTCTTCAAACATCGTACAGATGATGTCAAACTAAATTAATACATAATTACGATAGTAGTATTCAATAACCAAAATTAATTTAATAATTTTTATTTATAAACGCACTTTTGAGCACACACAATTACATAATATTATTTATTATTTTATTCTACATAATTTTTTCGTTAGATTTATTGATATTCAGCTTTTTGCAAGCCACACAGGTTGTTTTCATGCTTATAGCAACTAAACAGTATTTATGTACATAGTGTTGGTACAATTTTGGTAGATCACTCAATTTTGCTACACATAAAAATAGGTTTCATTTCATACACTTGACCATTTTGAATATTAAAGTCATAATTATAAGGAAACTTATTGAATGACACTATAATCAATAGATTAGAAGTGATTGAAAGGTTACACCAGGGTGAATACAGTAGAGTAATACACTACATAGTTTCAAAATTCACTTCGCAAATTCCTATTTTTTAGCAGAGTCAGGGACAAAGGATTTTTTAAAATGTTTTTTCGTAAATTATATGCAAATAATATTTAATGATTTTTTTGCCTTATAACGTTGAAATGTACTTTAAAATACTTTTCTTTTCTATGTTTCAGGTGTGTAATACATCTTTAAACATAGCAAGCCATGAAACTAGACAACAAACCTAACTACACTCAAGTTCCATTAAATGCAAGTAGTTCCTTTCAAAATGCTATAATATCAGTTTTATTTCTAGAAAGGTCATTTCAAATAAGAAACGAGATTATTTTAGTTTGACACAGGCAATAGAAATTATACAAAGTTTCAACTGACTTTCCTATAAATGACGAAAATTGTAAAATTTCAATTAAGTAAACTATCACATTCATTGTTACATTGAAAAACGGATCCTATTGATATGTAAAATACAAGCAAATGTCATTTGTAAAGTGGTACACATACATATATGTGGTTATTACCTACATTGGCTGTAAAGTCTTTATGGTCTCTATCTACTGATTATAGTAATTTTCAATGCAAACATACATTACTTCAACCAAAATTCAGCGGTCACAACAAATCTAAGTACAGTCACGAGCACCAATATGTATACACTTTGACTCTTATTCCGTTGTATTAAGAGTTACAATTGTTTACATATTTTTGCTCGTGACTGTACATACAATACCAAGTATATCTGAATTCATTCACCACAAATAAAAGAAAAAAAAAGTAAACAGTCCAAACCTTGCCACAACGAGGAATGATATTCGTTACATAAGTACACATAACAAACTTCCTATTCTTAAGTACGGTTCACTTGCATCACTTACATATTAAGTCAATTAGCCACTAAAACAATTTTTTTATCACTGGTTATTATAATAGACCGATTCCATCACTGGTATAAGTTATGTCGCTACTGTATGGTTTATTCAGGCTGTTCACTGAAAGGCTATCCCGTTCATTTGGACGCCTTGGCTGATTGTAAGCTAACACTTTAAAGATTGAACTAAAAGCAGCTGTGCTATACGAATTAAGTTGGATTTAGATAAGTTCAACGATTTGACTCGGTATCTTTAGCCATTCAATAGAATGTCAGTCGTTGGCACAAGCAAATTCGTATAACGTTTAGCAATTTGGTTGATTGGAAGCTAGCTCTTTGGAGATTAAAGTTAATAAATTTTGTTTGGTAAATTTTTTTAATGTTTTATATTTTAGCGTTTTATTAACGCTTAAATATACTAAGTAAAATTTTAAACACTGAAAAAAGACGACAACCTCAGGCGGGAATCGAACCACGAATCGAATTTTGTTTGATTTATTTAAATGTTAAATTCAACGATTTGGCTAGGAGTATTTTAATACCGGCATCAATAAACGGGCTAACCGTCCAATCAACGAGACGGATTGAACCATACACAGTTGCGACACACCAATTTATATTACACTTTTTTTAGTTTTAAGTTGGCACCGATTTTTCACTTCGCTCCCTTCACTTCACTTTGTCACTTCACGTCTACCCGAAAAGGGACTTTAAGTCATGCTCGTAAAGGGCAATTACGAGCATGATGCCCACTCCACAAGCTAGTCCCATCAGCTGAAGTATGCATTGGCATAAGGTGCCTTCCTTGCTGTGGGATGTGCTCAGTTCAGGCATCTGAAACAAAATTCAAAATTAAATATCATTTATTCAATTTAGTAATAATTGAGCGCTTATGAATGTCGCTATGCCATCGGTTCGTAAGTCCTAACTATGGGGCGGGGGCCTTGTACTGAGAAGAACCGGCAAGAAACTCAGCAATGGCATTTCTTTTCTCCCTTTCTTTTACAGCATCAATACAAATTGGAAAATGCCCTCCCTATCATAGGACATTTTAAATTACAACAAAAAAAAAAAAAAAATTACAAGACAACTCGATTTGCAATTATTTTTTAAAATGCTCGATTTCAAATACAATAAACAACATCTTACAGTATCTTTGAAATAAGAAAAAGAAAGACTATTAAATACTACCAATAAAAAATAAGATTGCAAGAGCAGACCCAGCCTCCACAGGCAGCACCCGTTCACGAGTATGACAAAACAGAAATTAAATATGAAAACCATTTATTTACCTTTACAAATGTCTTTTGGTGTGGGAATTTAATTACCTATTTTTATGTGTTTATTATTAAATTTTGATTACCTTTACCTATTAAGTTTTATTTTATTTTCTGTAAGCAGTTAGTTTGTATTGTTTGTGAGCTTTTTTCTGTATTTTCAATATTATCACCTATCTTTTTACTTTATTTGGGCTTAGCTCCCGCTGATTACAAGCTTGTTATCTTTTTAATAGCTCGGGTGTATTTTTCGTTGCTATTTTCCTATTAGGTAAGAAATATTATAAGTATCTACCTTATTATTTTTATTGTAATGGCTGTTGGTATTGGTAGGTCCCATAAAAATAATAGAGACATTAGGATAACTTTCTTTTTACGCTTACATCAATTAACTAGGTCTAGTTAAGCTTCTGAGACTTGTTTAAATGTTTAACTAGATAACGGATAAACATACATAAACATAGAAAGTGATGAGCTGGTAGCAGCTTATTAATAGAATACTACCGACCCATCCCTTCCCTTGACTGTCGCAAAAGGCTACTCTTACGGACAGAAAACTGCTGATACATCCAACGGCATAGAGCAGCGATGTGCTAACCACCTGTCACGCTGAGCACATGTGCAGTTATTTGGTGAAACGTGAACTATGGCAGAGGACTGCTTCTGCGGTCCTCATTGCCTAGTCTCTGATTTACCCTTTGGGAACAATAGTCGGAGAATCTGTTAATTTTTTTTTAAATCCACTACGGTTTGGTAAAGGTTAAGTGACTTAAGGAAGGATAGTTAAATTATTGTTTGAGGAATCCGGGTGAAGCGCACTTCCACCTTCAGCCTTGTCGTGCTTACCATCGGGTGAGATGAATGCCAAGTGGTAAGCACTCAGTCCTCATTCCTTCAGTCACCCATCCTTTACCAAACCACAGTGCCCACCCCTGCACATTCACGATCGACTCACCATATCCACCAGCGCTATATACAGGAACATTCCAGCAGCAGCAGCAAACAGCCACCTAGTAGCTGATGGAGCGTGCCCTGCTAACACGCCACACACCATGCCGGCTAAGCACAGCGCAGAAGAGAGGATGTTGTAGCATACAGCTCGCTTCACCGACATACCCGCCTTTAGGAGGACCGCGAAGTCACCTGTGAAGAATTAACAATTTTATACACTTTAATTCGAATCTATACGTTTTTATCCGACTCGAAGGACCAATGTGTATTTTTCAATTAACTCGACAAGTCACCAATGAATAAACAATGTCAGCATTTAATTCCAATCCATACGTTTTATCCGGTTCGAAGGACTAATGTTTGAGGAAGTATATTTTTTCCATTTACACGGCATAACGGCCTTCAGGAGGACCGCGAAGTCACCTATGAATTAACAATCAAATTTAAGCATTTTAATTACAATCCATACGTTTTATCCGGTTCGAAGGACCGGTCTACTTTTACACCAATTTCTATCCCATGTTAAGCTTCTTTTGAAACTTGTTTCTATTGGTTAGGTAACGGATAAACATACTTATGCCTTCTTACAGCAACAACCGGGACCAACGGCTTTTTACGCGCCTTCCTAAGCACGGAATAGAACTCTTATGCTTACCCAATTCGTGAGGCAGTTCGTGACACAGCACAGCAATGGCAGTGGAGAAACCACCGGCGAGGTTTGACGCGAAAGCGGCTCCTGGAAAGTAGAAAAGGTCATCAATTATAGTGCATGTTAGAAATAAGTGTAACGAAACGGGGTATAAACTTTGATCACTTATTAAAACTAGATACACAATCCTATACATACTATTATTATTATAATTTAACGAATAGCTTCGCGAGGCCTATTACATCTCGACTGTGATTTTTTGCGTAAAATTACCAATTCGGGCGTTCATGATCTCGGAAACAAAGTTTTTGACTTATTGAATAGTGTCAACTATTTCGTTCGTGTCAACAATTTTGACTCTTTGAATAGCTATTGGCATAGTTCGTAGCGGGTAGCGGCCTCGCTTTTTGTAAATTTTGCTTAACTTTTTAATTAAACCCAAAATTGTAGTGAAAGATTTTCATAAAATGCGCGAAGGCACTTTTTTGAGCTCCTAGATATTAGAGAACTACTGTTCTAAATGTGAATTTTATCTCTTATACGAGTATAGTCGTATAGTTCATAGCGGCCTCGGATTTTTTAGATATCATTGATTTTATATAGAGAAAAATCTTATTCCAAACCGAAAAACTTCGAAAATCGCTTTAAATTACCGGTGAATTTCTCCTATATCTCCTTTTGCTACTAGGTAAGCTTTTTGTGCGGGCGTTTTGAGAGCGTCGGTTGTGCATAATTATAGTTTTTACAAATGATCATAGGGTATAAAAGAATACGCGCAATACGTGTTGCAGAAACAGCTGTAAAAATAAAAGTGGTTTCCCAGCAATTAACGATTTATTTCATTTTTTCTTAAATAATGACTTGGTGCGGTTAGCTTACAGCCAGTGTCAAGTAACAGACATTATCCACAATTTCAGCATAGATGTGGTACTTTACTGAGATCTCACACGGGCTTCATGAGAGAAAAGTCATGTGGCACTGTTTTATTTTATTTGCCAACACTCATGCACGTGCACGAACACATAACGGTTAATAATCCACTATTCTTTCACATTATTAATAATTGATAAAACAAAAATTTTAGAAAATAAAACAACGATGTTTCACGTGACGCTTCACTTTCTCGCCAAGAAGTCCGCTACTGATTATTTTAGCTCAATATTACTTGTATTGGATTACACAATCTGTGATGCGTATGTATATTTCGGCTTCGATTAGGGTCTTTTTATAATCGTGAATTATAATAAAACTACATAATATTTATTTACGTCCATCCATAATGGTTATATTAATAACTTTTAATCACGTTACATAATTTTTAATCAATTTGATGGATGACTAATGTGTATGCACGCTGTGTGATTTAATTAAATATTGCTGTGTCCTTAACTTTTCAATATTATTTTATATTTACTAACGACCCGCCCCAAACTGGATCGATCCCATACTAACGGCCGGACGTAGGCTTGTGAACTAATGTTTTATGTAAATTTGATATTCAAAGTATGCAATCGTGTGCAAATTATATCAATCTAAAATATAAGTTAAGACCTATAATGGTTTAAACATTATTTGAAAGAGATATCCCGGTTTGATTTTTTTTACTATGGGAATAAACATTCTAAAAATGTTTTCTCAAATCGCCCGTATAAACACGTGTTCTAGTTGCTATAAATAGCTTCCCCTATAGCTAAAGCACATTTTCCTAGAACATTCTTACTACCCCCTAGCGACCACTTATCAAGTTATTCATCGATCTGTATAATAAAAGCAATACCGTGGTTACAATTCGTGATTTTTATTATTCACATGCTCTGATACTTGTGGCAAGGTAAGGATTAACTTTTGTTATAAAATTACGTTTATATTATTGCATTTGAAAATTAATATGTTACATATATTCAGTAACTATCAAGTGACTGCCTTACTCTTGAGGGTAGTTGAAGAAAAATACCAACAAATATTACAAAATACGATGGTACTATTGTATATATTGCATACAACACAATTCATTTCGTGTTAAAAGATTTTGTTTGTTTTTGTGTGCTTTAAAAATGTCTTCTTTCCAAGGTTTAAGTACCAATTTAAATATTTACAAACTACAGTAATATGTTAAATTATCAGTTTTTGACAAAGGACCTTAAAACTTAAAACAGTGAACAAGACAGTGAAAACCAAAATATTTTGCTGGAATGGTGTAGAAAATTTTGCTTTCGAGTACACCAAAGATGGGTTAAAGCAAGAAATTGTCAAGAGAAGTTCAGAAGCCAGAATAGTGTATGGTTAAAAAGAAAAAAGGATATGAAATGTCCTACTTTTCATAGCACAACACGTAACATGACTTCTGATACAATGGTAGCAGAAAAATTAGCGAATTCCGTTGCCGTTCCATCAACTTCAACGCAAGTAGAATCACATTCAACAGATAAAAAGTTTGGACATCTATGTCAGCAAAAGTGACAATAAGCAACTGATTTTGTTAAACAAGTGGGGTTTTGACGGATCTTCTGACCAAAGCGTTTACAAGCAGAGATCTACATCGTCCAGGGATCAAGATCTTTCCAGTGTTTTCATGGCTATCCTTATTCCTCTCTTAGACTAGTCTTCGCTTTCGTAATGGTGACACTATATGGGACAACGACAAGACTTCCTCAATCTTTTATTGCCGTCCTATAATGTTCCCTCCATGAAAGAGACGGAAATGAATGTCGTTAACAAAATGGCATCTTTTGAGTTGGAGATTTCGGAGCTTGAGCCAGCGATATATACGTTACACTAGATAGGCCCTTCCAAACACGCACTATGTTCCACTCATCTGCGAAGTCGACTCGGCACCTTGCTTTAGTGTGGCTTTGACATTCGCCGGAACCCTCACTGGTCGGACGAAACACAACAGCACCAAGTGCCATTATTTCACGCCGAATATTAGTGAGAGGGTGGTATTACGCCGGGCGAGCCGGCCCAATGCGTGCTGCAACGCAGCGTGGCTCTACCACTCAAAAAAATGTCTTTGACCGATCTGGCGCTGCGGCGCTACGATGTCTGTTTGTTGGTTAGACGACATTTAAATGTTTAAGCGCTGCAGCGAATTTTAGGTCTCTCATTCCAGAATTTGAACAAATGGTTTGTATGGACGTTATGCTCTATATTTCTAGGTCAATGGCTTGAGCCTTCTGTTTTTGAAAATGTTTCAGTGACTCATCGACTTATTCTCACTATGATTGATGGAAAAATCACGTCATATTACGATTATGCTTCCATTGTAACAGAAATGATTAGTGGAAACTTTTGTCAACGTTTTGTTTTGGCAAATAAAACAAAACCGTGCAACATCACTTTTCAGATTCTCTCAAGAAGTCCGTGTGAGATCTCATTGTCATTTCGTGGTAGGTTGAACTGGCGTCTGTACGTTCGCCGAGGTATTTACAGGTTAGACTAAGTGACTTACCTATAGCCATGCCATCCGTGAAGTTGTGCAGCCCATCGCCCATGATCACCATCCAAGCCACCGAGGACATAGACGAAGGCGGCGCGTGCACGTGCCCGTGAGAATGCGAATGGCCGTGGTGAGCACGCGAATGCTCCCTGCACGAAGAACAAAGGGTCACGTCATACATACATCCAGCCGAGGAAGTTTCCGGTCGTCACTTTCCGGCGTTATTCGCTTGCACACGATCTAAGCGCACGCTACTGTACGGTCTGTACGTACGCGCGGTTGGAATGGAGCTAGGCTTGCTAACCGTCCCGGATTTTCCGGGACGTCCCGCTTCTGGGTAAATTTTGGGCCATCCCGCCGTGACCTCTTGCGGGACGCTTTTCGTCCCGGAAATCAGTGATAATATGATATAAAGTATCTATCTCGTACCAACTACCGTCGGGTTAGGCATTTGTATTGATTTTTTTTATCAAATAATAAATAAAAAAATAAAAAAGGGTTTACTCTTTTTACTAACCATTTTAAATGTGGTGTGTTTGTGTCCCGCGTAATATACCCAAGACCCGGATGTCGAGCTGGGCAATCCCGGGAATGCCTTTTTTGGAGTCGGCAAGCCTAGATGGAGCGCCGGGGAATGTCGCCCGCAAAGTGGTCAACCGGGACTTCCTCGATACTCATACCACTCCAAGACTATACAACGTCAGTCGGAAAGGGGGTACTAAGCCAAAAGGAGGGTAAAGTATACATGAGTAGCGGCCGCTCGCGGTTTTATCTGCGTGGTTCCCGTTCCCGTGGGAATAAATAAATAAAAAAATCTTTCCTACAATCACACCAATTATCTAGCCCAAGAGAAGCTTCGAAGAAACTCGTCAAATGGTTACTAGACAACGGATAAACATACTTAAAAACATACTTATTATTCATAGAAAACACCCAGACCCGAGACAATTTAGAAAAACAATAATTTCTAAATTGACCCGACCGGGGATCGAACCCGGGACCTCAGAGATGGCGACACCATGAAAACCGGCGTACAAACCACTCGACCAAGGAGGTCGAATATAAGGATAACGACGTGTTAATCGACGTGTTAATCCAGGTTATAAACTATCAGTATGTCGAATTTCATCCAAATCCATTATGTAGTTTTTATGTGAAAGAGTAACAAATATCCATCCATACTTACAAACTTTCGCGTTTATAATATTAGTAGGAAAGTAGGAATAGTAGGATAGTAAGTAACTTTTGTCTAAGAACTTTTCCTTAAAAATGGATAATTTTAGATTAACAGCTGTTTTAAGATTTCATAAGAAATCGACACTGTGGTAGCCCTGGCGGTCAGCTGTTTAGAGAGAGAGACAGATTTGAGTTCATTGAGTTCATTGCCGGGGTTAACAAGTGGCGTTAGCCCCGCCCCTATTCAGGGTTCAATTTTAAATATGAATATGCATAAAATATGAATGTTTTTCGCAAAGTTTATAGTAGCACTTTCAGTTGTCCGCGGCTTAGTACTTTCCGACTAATGTTGTATACACAAAGGGTTAGTCAGTGACTAGGGCAATGAGGACCTCAAGAGCATGATACAACTGATAGATCAAAGTGCGCTAATGAAGTAGACTGAAAATATTACAGTTATCAAAACTCACCTAAGTATAACCGTGTAACTGTCGCCGTCTTTCAAATCTTTGCCGCCATCTTCTTTGTGTTTGATGTTATTCATTTCGACCACAGCCGGCGTGGTTTCCGCTTTCAGCAGCCAGTCTTTCGCTGTGGGCTCATTCTCCTTAGCATCAGGGTTCAAAGCATTGGAAGATACCACACTGACGGAGTTGTTATGCTTCGCCTTCGGGCTAGGCGGTATCTGGCCATCCCTCAAATGGTGGTCGTCATGAGTATCAGTGTCAATCTCATCGTAACAATACGGGTATTCTGAGTACTTATGCTTGCAAGTCTTCGTGGTAGGATCACCTTTCTCGTCCCTCTTGAAGATCTTCATCAGGGAATTCGATGTGGAATTAGTGATCGGCGCTTTAGTTCCACCGCCCGAGCCTCCACCCGCGTTCTCGTCTTTCAACACTCGCACTCTTGAAGGCAACTTGTCGTCTTCCAACTTCTGGCGCCTTTTCCTCCACTCCACAATCACAGTCAGCCCCTTCTCCGTAAAATAGAAGAAGACCACACCCATCATGGCTGCCAGTCCCTTCCACATACCGTCGTTGTGGGATGAACTGACTTCCACGGCGGTTCCGTGACTGTGGTCATGAGCATCTTCCATGGGACTCATGGCGTGAGGCATCAGATGCAACAATGCATCTCCACACAGTGTACCGACAGCTAACGCCACCAGAAACTGTATTATATGGTTGTAATAAGTCTTATGCATTATTGGTATCACAGCTACACCGAGAAGACCACACGCACTGATGACCGCTATACTTAAACAGGAGTACAACCAGACTGCCAGCATATTCTTTGAATATGCGCTTTCTTTCTCCGCCGGTGATAATGGTATTCGTCTGCTAGGCAAGTTTGATTCTTTCACGCAGCCGTGCTGTTCTATCGAGGTGTTTGCTAGTTTTTGGTACAGCAGAATAGGACATATTGTCTGTAATGTGTCTTCTGATAGTAATACTTCTGCTTCGTGTTCCGTCGCGTCGTGGTTGTGGCCGTGCTCTATCGGTTTTAGCCTTGTGTTGACTGTTGTGATCAGCTCGGCGCTGCTTACGCACTGTGAATAGGAAAATCTATTTATCATCAGACTATTAACATCGCGTTATTTGCTCGGGGCTTCCTGCGTGCACTGTAGGTATATAGAAATGAAAACCATATAACCCACGCCATTCCAATGCTGTTTGTTGGATTATAACAACTACCATCGTACGATAACAACCGAAACTAAGAGTTTAACATGCCAAGCGAAGCATGAAGGATTTCGATTAATTTTAATCTAAAGTAGATTCTTTATTATTGAAATTTTACATTCACAATGCTATATAGATAACGGATAAAATGTTTACTAGAAAAAAATCAACCAGTCTCAGGAAGCTCGAGTGGGATTCGAACCCACGACCTTTGGATTGCCGGTCCACTGCTCTAACCGCTGAGCTACCGAGACCCCAGAAGACTCGTTGAATCCTTCCTAGTAGTTTGATTTACGCTGCAAGCCAGCGGTATTACGTCACTGTGAAGTCTACCCTCACATTCGAAAGAAATACTATTGCAAGTATTTAACAATCGATAAAGACGTAATTGCTTATAAATATCTTTATTATTGAAATTTTGCATTCACAATGCTATATAGATAACGGATAAAATGTTTACTAGAAAAAAATCAACCAGTCTCAGGAAGCTCGAGTGGGATTCGAACCCACGACCTTTGGATTGCCGGTCCACTGCGAGAGCAGTGTTAGTTGTTATGCTTCGCCTTCGGACTAGGCTACCGTTGATTTTTTTCTAGTAAACATTTTATAAAGTAGATTCACAAAAAAATTAAGCACTTTACCATACAATACAATAAAACAACAATGTTAGTAGCATTGCTGTGTTTCCACAATTCTTTCCACCCTCTTCTTTATTCTTCCGATTCCACCTCGACCTTTTCGTCACTTACCATCAGATGAGAAGAAGGCTAAGCGTTTCTCTGTCTTGATATTTAGCTAATATTTAATATTAACGTAAAGCTGTACGTAAAATTATGTTTAACCATTTACCAGCAATTCAAACTTTCTCAACCCTTACTAATAATGTACTCACATTAACAATATCCTTCTTAGCACTAGTCTGTCCAATATAATCACTGGTTGGAATCTTCTCCACACCGCCCTCCACTAACTTATGCAGATCCAATTTCTCCAGCATCTTATTGAAGCCAGTCAGATTCATGGTCATACTTCCAGCGTCACCGTACAATCTAAATATCTGCTCCACATACAGACTTGGGTTGACATTCTTCAATTCCCTTTTCGCTCTGTCCTTGTGTCTCAACTTCTGTAGTCTCTGATTGTACCTGGCTTTTGAGTCTGCCCTTCTCTTGTCCTCTATCATCGCTGTGTGTCCTGTGTCCAGTACATTTGGGTCGTATTGTAACAAGCCATCGCTCTGTATATCTATGTGTGAGCCGCACGTGTGCGCTGCGCAAAGCAGACAGAACATGCACACTGTTACCAAGTGGTGAGACATTTTGCTTAAACTAATATGCTGTCTTATATATAGGGTTGTCCTGTTCAGACCGTCAGCGGCCGGTCATATTCGAAGAATCGATCTGTGGACAAAGGAAAGAGATGAGTTAGCCATGTGGAATATATATTGAAACAGAATTTATGTAAATACTGAATATACTTTTTATTTATGACACATCGGGGCGGGGCGGGCGGACACATAGTAATGATGAAGCCGAAACTACTAGTGCAATTTACTCAGAATCTTCAACTATACTGAGATACAGGCTTCTCTTATGTCTTACTTGATTGTGATAGTGATGGTATACTAATAGTGGTGGCGGATTTTAAACAAACGCTACCGCCAATTAAACCGAGTAGGGTCAATAAGGTTCTTCTGGTTTTATGTTTCTTATATATGTTTTTAATGTTTCTACATAATTCGTAGCTTTTATTTAATTTATGCATGTAGTGTTAAACTTTAAGTTATTGTTACACTTAGCCAAGGGTCGTTATGTAAATCTCATTGCATGTATTAGTGTTACAATAGTTGATAACACAATAATAAATAAATAAATAATTACAGTCAGCGACAGAATAGCGAATTTCAGTACTTTGTGAGTTTGTGACTATAGAATACAATAATAGTAGAAACAGTAACAATCTAGTAAAGATTTTGCAATGGTTGCCCTCTTCGAATAAAGCTCACGGCCCTGTGGATCTGAAAGACCGGTCGGTGGCCTTAGAAACCGGAGGTCTTAAAATGACCAGTGGTCTTCAGAGACCTAGGATCTAACCACAGAGACGGTAGAATTCACTCATTTCACTTATTTTATAGAATCCTCTAAATCGATAAGTACATAAAGGTCAGGAGATACATTTAAAAAAAACTACATAAAGACGAATTGATTACCTCGTCCTTTTCGAATTCGGTTTAAATGGCGTTAATTATGCACAAGCCACATTGACCACGACCACGTCAACCGCCTGCTCAGTACTCAGTATTACATACAATAATCGGCGCATCATTTTTAAACACATTCAAATCGGTGGTCGTACACGCGCAAAATATCGAGTTGAGTGTAGGGTTGTCAGACTTTTTAACCCACCAACCCGCAGCGTGGTGGGTCGTGCGTGGCCTATCCCCCCCCCCCCCCCCATGTGTTGCGGTATGGGAAGGCCTGAGCTAGCAATGGCACGCTCATAAGCTGATGACGATGATTCGGCTTTTTATAGCTCTTCAGGCTACTACTACTATCCTGACTATTTAAACTACGTAAGCTAACCACAATTTTGTTATTTTTCTTGCCAGTACTTAGAACTTAACAATAAAATAAAAAAAGTAAACTTTCCTACACTCACACCAATTATTTAGCCCAAGAGAAGCTTCGTTATCAAACTCGTTAAAATGGTTACTAGACACAGACAACGGAAAAACATAAGTACTTAAAATACTTAAATACAATGCGAATCAAGTGTGTTGGTAGTTATAAAAATAAAACATAAAAGTGTAGCCTAGAACTATCGCAATTGAAATATGTAACAGGGTTTTTTTTTACATTATAAAAGTTATGTTAAGATTTTTTTAAATTATATTTCGGATTTTGTTTCCGATTGTGAAGACAATAAATGTTTTTAAGTAAAATTTTTTTTTTGAATAAATGAATAAATGTTTTTCTATAAATAAATAATAAGACATCGACGATTTTTTAAAGGAGCCAACCCTAATTACTCGACGTCATTTGTCACGCAAAGATCGGACACGCTACGCGTCAAATTGAAATCCGTCAAACGTTACGGGCGTCCGATAGTTTTACGGGCTTCTGAATTCTGACGTACTTCTTTTAGAACCTCTCAAGCTTTTGTTTTTTGGCTGCCATTTTATAAAGACTATCGATACGCTATGACAGCGTTAGACAGTATAACGAGCTTAAACTAATATTTTCAATAGACAGATAAGAATAGTTTGCAGACTAGGCATTAGGTATTCCCATTACGTCACACCTCAAGTCGTAAATCAGAATGGACCTCGTATCATATCGTCCACGCAAACGTCTCACTACTGTGAACAGCACATTGGAATGTTGGGCCATGTAACATAACTGACCAAGTAAGCCCTATGCAAATTCGTGGGTGGGTCAACTCGTTGCTCGTATCTTCCGTTTAAAGTACTTTATTCATTATTAGTAAGTAAGTAAGTAAATCATTTATTCGGCAAAAAATACACACAGAAAAGAAAGAAAAGTATAAAAAACAAAAATTTAGAAAACAGAAATAAATAATAATAATCAACTAATAGACAGGTATAGGTTGGCCGAAAAGGCTGACCAGCTCAGCTATTGTTGCAGCTGGACGCCACAGCGCTGGTTTTCAGCTGGGCCTTGAGTAGGGGCGACGTCTACACAAGAAAGAATGTAAGTAGGTCTTAGAATAATAACACTATAGAAACCAAGTCCGCGCGCCTATTTTGAAGCACCTTAATCGGAGCCAGAAATGGCTACAAACGCCGGACCGCTCCGTAGTGTTCAATGTCAATGCGCGGCGAACATGTCTCGCGAAAACAAAAAAAATATGACGGTTTGTGCAGTTAAATTGTGTCACAACACATCTGAAAAACAAAAGAAGAATATTACTCATTAAGACAAATAACATGTCACTTTACATGAGTAAGTACATTAAATACTTACTTAAAAACTAGTCAACTACTATTTACTTACTTAAATTAAGCACGATTACATTGCAATGTAGGGTAGATAGATTCTATCTTATCTTTGACGACATCCGTCGAGTGGTTAGCACGCCGGGTCTGGCGTCGCGCCATCTCTTTTCGGGTTCAATTCCCGGTCGGGTCGGTCGGCACATGTGCTCAGCGTAACAGGTGATGAGCCCATCGCCGCTCTATGCTGTTGGATGTACTACCACCCCCTCTCTTCCCTTGGTTGGGTGTCGTAAAAGGCGACTAACGGATTAATGACTGCACATACATCCAATAGCATAAAGCGGCGCCGGCGATGGGCTCACCACCTGTCACGCTGAGCACATACCGAATATGTTAGGAGAAAAAAACAATAAAAATATTAAGAGTCGCAATTATATTTGCAAACTGTAATTATTTCTATAACACGGCTTGTAGTTGAAATAAACGAGTCCACTCCGCTCTGTACCCATTAGGCAAATAATAAAAAAAACATTGAATCCGATTTGAGCCTTGATCTAGATAACGGATCGATCAGACGACAAATAGGCTAGCCAAGTAAATAGAAACTGTTGTGGTTTCCCATTGTGACCAGCTTACTTGAATACAAAATAATATTTTATAATACCCATACATATAGTATTTTATGTTTTCACCGCAAAAAGGCGTCAATGTATGGTTAAAGTACCAATTGTCTTTTAACATTCCATTGCCCATACATTTGAAAACTTGACAGTGAGTTAGCTTGTATATAATAACGTCTTGGTAGCCAAATGTAATTTTTATATTACTGTTTATCGGTCTAAATTCAGATGATTTATTATTATAAGCCCAAGTTTTGTGAAAGAAAGTTCAAAAATAACAATTTTAAGTTTGTGGTCGGACATTGTTTTTTTTAAGGTTTTCGGCAACATACAATCATAGCTAAATTTGTTTTATACCACATAGCCAATAATGAAGACTATACAAATAACGATTATAAAAAATAAAGAATCAGGCTACCACAGACTCACAGACAACAGTGACAGAAAGGGCTGACAACTGAGAAGTCAAAAATACGTTTTGTTTTACCCTTGTAAGGTATAGCCGTTCAACCAATTCATTATGATGAATTATTGTGTTAATAATTATTCATAAATCATTAAGCGTATTTCATTCCATGATATTAATTCTCAAAAAAGATAATTTGAATATTATTATAGTTATACAAACATCTAGGTAATTATATATTTAACGTTAACAGTTAAGAGAGAGTTAACGGAACGAAAAGCTTTGAGTTCCAGAGTGCGTTCAAAAACCTGGAATTGGTTCCTACCATAGGAAAATGAAACTTAGTATTGTATTTTTTCCTGACTTTAAAGGGAAACTATTATGGCATGGTTACATTTAGTGATTTTTTAACTATTTTTGATAAATTGATTTATTTTTAGACATTCTCAAAACAAAACAGGTAAGTACAAAATGGGCATAGTCATTTTATTATTAAACGAGAAAAACCTTAGATCAGTCAGTATATCTATACTACCTAGGTTTTATTTAAAACCCATAGTAGTATTGAAATAAGTTTTAAATAAACTTAGGCTAAGAGTTAAAAAGTGGTCCTTCGAGCCGGATTTGTAAGTACCGGTTGATGTCTAGTCCAAATAAACGATTTCATGGAGATTTTTGTATCTTGACATATCAGTTCTATTGAAGCTAAACTATAACCTTAAATGTACAATTAAAAATGTAATATTAAAATTCGAGGGAAGAATTCAGCCACTCACCAGACTCACCACAAAACTTATATAACCTCCTGACACCCGAGCATTTACTGAAATCACTTGCCACTACGGCCGAATGTATTTTACAAAGCATTAAACTGTTTTTGTTGCAAAGGCTTAAGGTTTTCCCGAGTTTTCACTAAAACAAATGTTTTTTAATATTATTTGACAAAGACATTGAAAATATTTGTGTTTAGGTATTTTTTGTCTTTTATAAAGGACTTTAGGTCATTACATTAAGGCATTTGATTTGAAGGTCGGTCGTCCGTTGTCGAAATAAGAAGTTCAAATATATTCGGCCTGGTTTATTTAGTGGTTTTTAAAAGAACGCCAGGTGTCAGGAGGATAACACAGAGATATAGTAAGATTCTAATTTGAGTTAATGTTAATTAGATAAATTAATGATACGACGACGACTTCGGTGGTCGAGTGGTTAGCACGCCGCTTCCGGCGTCACGCCATCTCTGAGGTCCCCGGTTCAGTTTACGGTCAGGTTAATTAAGAAAAACCTGGTTTTCTAAATTGATTTCGGGTCTAGGTGTTTTTCTATGTTTATGTATATTTATCCGTTGTCTAGTAACCTAAAATGTTAACGAGTTTCAAAGGAAGCTTATCTTAGGCTAATTGGTGTGAGCGTAGAAAGTTATTTTTATTTTATTTTAATGATTCCCTCGGTTTTTGTCACACTCAACAGATATTTCGAAAAAAAAACTATTCTCATTCAATCCGTATTCATCCTCTCGTTGTATCGAGTTCGAGTATCAAACTATTCAAGTTTTAATGAAACGCAATCAATTCGTTGGACGCAAAAAGAGCAAGCCCTCCGCAGTCGTTGCCGGAACTAATTGATTCGCTCCAGTAGCAGTGGCGACTAAGTGACTGATCGGCTGTTTTTACAGTAGTCATTTAATAATGATGGATATTCGTAATATTCGTAATTCGTAAACCCACCAACCCGCATTGGGCCAGCGTGGTGGGTTACGGCCAGCGTTGCCAGATATTTTTTTGTCAAGTAGGGATTTTGCAACTTTTTGATTAAAAAAAGCGGGACTTCTTCGTCGAAAGCGGGACATAGTTATTTAAAAATCGGGACGTCCCGCCAAAATCGGAACGTCTGGTAACGCTGGTTACGGCCCAATCTCCCCATGTGATGTTGTCCATGTGGGAAGACCTTTCCCCAGCAGTGGGATGTTTATAGGCTGATGATTCGATTTTGATTTAAATCGTAATAAGTATTTGTTTATTTTGCGTTAACAACACTCAAATAAATTCGAAGGACACGAAACGTTGAAAAAAAAAATGACTACCTCAGCTTTAAAACCTAAAGCACAGAATACTAATAGTACAAGCCTAAAGTACAAAGTCCCTAAACGTGGACTATGGCCAATTGGTTATTCTGTACTATGACAGAGGACTAGAGATGGAAATGATTGGTATTTAGGAATCACAATCATAATAGATCATATAATTTTTATTATCACAGTGAAATCACCTGCTATTTGTCACATTTGCTATTTATCATTGAAAATATTAAAATAAAATGACATGGTAATTGAATAATGATTATAATGTAACAGGACACGTTTGGAGAGGACGACCGCCCGCGCACAGGAGAAATGTCACTTCATTTCGTCACTTTCGTCATTCATACACTCACTAATGAGAAATCATAATCACTGTGATTGCAAATGACAATAGCAGGAATGTCATATGAAAAACTAAATCATATGATTATTCACTGCTATCAATGATTTGTTCCATCTTTACAGAGGACTGATTCTGCGGAGGTGCGCTAGTTCACCTAAATATTCAACTCCGATAATCATTAGATCTCCGAAAATGTTCTTCCTAACATTTTCCATCTTAATCATCACAATTCCTAACTACTCAGTTTCTAATGTACCTACATAATTCCGAATCATTCAACTTCATTAATGTCAGTAGCAATAAAATAAACATCTATGATACTTCTTTTATTTGTTTTCCTATATTTTCTCAACATAACATATTATTCTGTGACATAACCGTCTTTTACACTATTATTCAAATGATTGAGGATACTAGCTACCCTACTCCTGTAGGTCACCGTTGTATTTTCTTTTAATATGAGTAAGAATATTATTGAAATTATGTTTAGGAATAAAAGCGTTATGAAAAACAACAGCAGGAATTACAGTTTTCGGAAACACGAGTGTTATAAACATCGTCGGTAGTACTACAAATTGTATGAATGAAAACATTAGGAAGAAAATTTTTAGGAACAGTGATCATTTGGATTACAAATCGGTAGGAAGAACAATTTTAGGTAACTAACATTAGGTAAGCCAATATGGACCCCATTCTGCGGTCCTTATTGCCTAATCTTTGACTAACCCTCAGGGCACTCAGGGGATAACAGTCGTGAATGTGTGTATGTATGATCATCAATACATATCGCATCCTGACCCCTCGCATTTGACCGAACTCAAATTTTTGATTTACTGGAATATCGACTTTGAAGAGTGGAGATTACAACTTAGTTTAGAAAAAAGAAAATTTTGAATTAAGTCTAGTAAGAATGCGATAATACAAAATGAAAAGTCGCCGTTTCCCTCTGTCAGTGGCACCGCACTATTCTCCTAAACCACGCAATGGATTTTTATGCGGTTTTCACTAAAAGATAAAGCGTTAAATGAGGATGGGATTTGTTTAAATGGCTGAACTATGACGGTCTTTTTAAGTTAGCGTGGACGAAGGCGCGGGCAGGCCGCTAGCGAATGTATAAATATATATAATTACCTTTGCTACCAAGTCGCATTAGACCAGCTAGTTGGGTGGCCCAAAATCTCGTGTCGTCGTCCATGTGCCAGCCTGTACCAGCAGTGGGACGTTTATAGGCTAACGATGGTAATACCTTAGCCCAAGTTCACGGTTAACTAAGGTCGGTATAAATTCTACATGTTACGGATACGCTATCTGCCACTGTGCAGTTATTTTGGGATATACCGCAGTGGCACCGATGGCACCCAAGTTAAGGGCATGTATTTGTTAACCGCTAGAGTATCACGCGAAGTCGTAAAATATCAAGTGATAAGTTTCACACAGCAACATTTCTTTATTCAAATTAACTTTACAGAAGTATCGCGTCTGGCGCAGTGACGTTTATATTTTAGTTTTTATTAATGGGTGTCAGTAATGTAGTTTGTAATTAGAAATAAGTTAGATAATAAATAAATTAATTGGTGCACTTTTGAAACGTCCAACAAATTAAATTAGCCTAATTTTTATTCAGGACGTCATTTAGCCTTGTACAGATTGGAGTGCAACGATTTGCAAAAATATTTTCCATTATTTTTTATTAAGCACTATATCCCTATAATAAAAGTAGTTTAACTTGCAGGACCGTATCTCGAACGCGTAAGCTTGCGCAAAGTTGTGAAAATGTACGTATTTTTAAGTTACTAGTACCTACTATGCGCTGAATTAGTTAAATACACTAAAAGAACTTACGTAAGTTAGCCTGATCACTGCACAAGGTCGCGGCCTTGTCGAAATTTGAAACAAATTGTTTAAACAATAACAAACAATACATAAAATGAATGACTCCTAAAAACATTTTTTTTCGATAACTTTCTTAATGTTGCGCATGAAACAATAATTCTTACATGAAAATATTTGTATTGATTTTTCGTAGGTCGCCCCCATCTTAAAAAAGTAAATTTTAATTTCTAACACAAGCGCGTGATTGTTTTGTACATTTCGCAGAATAAAAACATTGCTTTAATCAAATTACTAAATCTGAAACTTCAAAGCAGAATAGTTCTAATTTAAAATATCAATATGATTGATTTTGCTTTGAAGTTCAATATGAGACTTTTGTCAGGTTTTGCGATCGCGCGGCACCCTCTTAAATTAAATTCTCGTTTACTAAATGAAGCCGATAATTCGCATGGCATATTTATTTAAGGAACATACCAACAAACAAACAAACACCTAGTTATAATGTAAGTGTAGGTGTAGATAGCATATTCGACCGATTTGGCTATCCGTCGCCCCTAAGGTGAAGGTTAAGAGATCGCGAATAGCCTGTCTACCACCTCCTACGTCGGTTAACTAAGTAAGGGTTCGTGTCAGAAAACTATATTGAAAAGCAACAAATGACCTAACAAATACGTGACTTTGTAGTGTAGTGAAAAACACTTCGAGGCAGCAAATTGGTACACTACAATGACTTATTCTACATAATAATTAAAATTTATTGTTTCATTTCATTCATATTTCTATTTTATTAACAAATTAATTTTTGATTGTATTAGCGAATTTGGTAATGTTTTTTTTTTATTGATTATTAATTTATTATAGGTATTTTGTATTTTTTATTTTTTTAAATCTGAACTGTTATTATTAGTTTTTTTATTACTCGATCATGCATGCTTTTTGCACAAATTAGTGGAAATCCAGCATACCGTTGTTAGAAAATGCTGCTATTGTTATCTTTAATTTTTGTTGTGACTCTGTTGGTGTATAAATAAAATAAATAATATAGCGCAAAAGCAGTCCCCTGCCATAGTCAACTTTCTCCAAATAGCGACTGCACATGTGCTTAGCGTGACAAATGGTGGGCCCATCGCCGCTCTATGCTGCTGGATGTATGTGCAGTCTTTAGTCCGTTAGTCGCCTTTTACGAGACCCATGGGAAGAGGGGTGGTGGTAGTGTTCTATCACCCACCGCTGCGCGACACGGTTATACGTATTGGTACACTACTTAGGTCACCTAGTCGCCTTTTACGACACCCAAGGGAAAAAATGTGTCAGCAGTTTTGTTTAAAAAAGACACTTACTACGCACGTCACACTGGCCAACTATGTAATCAAACAAATTGTAGCACGTAGAGCTACAGGGTTCAAGGTCTACTAATACCCGTAGGGACACGCGGCCTTGCGACCCAGACGTGTCTCTGTCACGTTTTTGACTCAAACATAAGACAGTGTCGCTGGTAACTATTTTTTTTAAACACTACGTGTAAGCACTTGGCCTTCATCTCACCAGGGCCCTGATTCTGTATCGCAATCTATAGATTCCACACCTAAACCTTACCGCGCACAAACGTCAAACGCATACGTTTTTGGGAAGATATCGTAACTTTTTAAGGAATTAACGTGGTTTTGAAACAAGGAATCGTTACTGAATAAAGGCCCTGATGGTAAGTGACGATAAGGCCGAAGGTGGAAGCGCTTCACCCGGAATCCTCAACCACTGAGCAACTGGCTATCTTATCTCTTAACTGCCGGAACACATCAAGACACACACATGCCAGTTGACGAATAAGTCATCTCGATCGATCGGGATCGGTTTTAAGAGTCAGGGGGCTGCTCACAAACCCGGGCTATTAAACGCGTTTGCATAATTGAAATGAATTTGCTGGTTTTGTTGCCGGTTCTTCTAAGTAAAAGTTCCACCCTATAGTCTTACGAAGCGATGGTGTAGTGACATTCATAAAGTGCTAAATATTTATTTTAATTTAAGAGGGTTTTTATGTTAGATATTTGCACAAAGAATTGTGCATAATTTGTTTACTCACAAAATATTCTATATCGAATTTGGCTTAAGCATAAGTACTTAATTGTTGCTTTGACAAAGTACTAAAGTGTGCTAGTGTTTAAAACTATTTTCGTGGCTGACAGTTAAGTACAATGCGCTCCCAAAAACTTGTGCAAGTATAAAAAATATAGATACCATACACGTGTAACAGTCTGACAAACACAACAGGTGGAAGTCTTCCTGACCGGAAACTTTATCTTTAAAAAACTTAATGGCGCCGCCCCGGCGCGCCGGTAAGAATTTAAAAATGAAATAGATAAAAGTGTATCAGGCAGGAGTATTCAGGAGCCGATGCTATAACACGACAACTTCGAATAGTGTTTGTGTTTTTTCCTTGTATTTTTAACGCCCTCAAAACAAAATATATCTATAAGATACTCATACATAGGTGATCTAGGTAAAATTCGATGGGGTGATAGTGAAAAATCACTTTATAACTACGCCTTTTGTTAACTATCATTTTGATACCTTTACCTACTTATATGTATGTTAAATAATACATCCTCAAAGTAGTAATAATAACAGACTGTGACATAATTTTTAAACAAGTAACAAACAGTAGCAAAGCAATAGTAAGATAATAGTATATGGAAAATGTGTTCCATGAGGCAAAAATTACCGAATAATTTAAGTAAAAATAATAATCTATTTTCTTATACATATTTTGTGCAAAATGTGTGTACACATTTCACCAAAAACATAGGCGTAAGCAACCTTACAAGTTATTTATAGAAGCTCCAAAAGGAATGCAAAAGGTTATTGTCTGCAAGACAAAAGGTCAACCGCAACACGCAGGCAGGCGACCTTCCTCGAAATATAATTACCTATCAGTGCGAATAAGAGTCTAGTGATGAGAGCCAAGCCGACTCATTATCATTACACTTGAACAAAATTTATATATCTAAAAAGAGAAGTCCTTACTGATACTGACTTCTTGGCGGAAAAGCGTAATAAGTTTTCTGTTATTTTTTGTTGCGTCTAATTTAATTTGAAATAATGTTCGATTATTAACCGATAGGTGTTCGTGAACATGCGAGACTGAAGCACAATACACATAATATACAGTAGTTTGACTGGGCCGCATTCTTGATTTATATACCTACGGCTAGGCGGAGCGCTAGGGTTAGTGCCTACAAAAATAAAGCAGCAAGCGTGTGTAGATTTGTATTGTAAGTACATATGTGTGGAGTTTTAGGTTCAGGAATAGACCATGCCATCAAAAACATATCTACTTGTAAAAAAAACCAGGTCTCGCAACTCAGTTTTTCTACCGTAAAAAGTTGTGAAATCCATGTACTTAATACCAAGTCGGTTGACTTGACAATCGCACTAAACAATCTAATTTAATATAAATGTATTACTTGTTGCGTAGTACTATTAGTTATTCTGTGGCTGTGGTAGCACTGCGGAGTTTAGCCATTTCCAAAATGGATTAGCGGCCGTGTAAACGACGCCTGTGTGTGCGTGCGTCGATTCGGGCGCTTAGTATGAAGTCGAACTACTGTATATTATGTGTATTGTGACTTGTGACTGATCATTGCACAAGGTCGTGGTGGCCTTGTTGAAATTTAAAACAAATTCTTTAAACAATAACAAACAATACATAACACCTTATGACTCCTAAACACATTTTTTTTCGACAACTTTCTTAATTTTACGCATAAAAAAAAATTCTTCGCCCCCATCTTACAAAAGTAAATTTGAATTTTTAAACCAAGCGCGTGATGGTTTTGTACATTTTGCAGAATAAAAACATTGCTCTAATCAAATTACTAGGTCTGAAACTTCAAAGCAGAATTGTTCTAATTTTAAATATCAATATGATTGATTTTGCTTTGAAGTTCATTAGGATGCTTATGTCAGTTTTTGCAATCGCGCGGCACCTGGAGGCCAATTCTCATTTTTCGAGATGTAGTCTCGAATCGAGTTTTGATTTCGATCTCTATCTCGACCATAAAATCTCGTTATTAACATTTTGTTAATGAATCTCCTATTCTCAGCGCTAATCGGCTTCGAGTTTGATTCGAATTCGAACTTTATCGAGTGGTAATTCCAATTTAGTTATTCTGAACATCTCGAACTCGACATTTTTTAAAGGAGAGCCGCTCGAATTGCTTCGAGTGGTCGGCAGTGGTCGAGACGTAATTTCGACTACGAGAAGCTAATGAAACGTCAAATAGCGGCGAAATTACGGTGGATATGGAGGAGTTAATTTCCAATTTTGTCGTAGAAGTGATTTAAAATATTGAGAGAGCTCGCTCACTTTTTTTAAAAAGGTGGAAGAAAACTTTCCACTCCTTAACTGTATATCGGCTTTCAACATTTGTAGAAGAAGCTGCTTCTGCTGTGGCTTTGGGTATTTTTTGTTGACATTGTGACATTGTGTGTGTCTTGTGAATACTAAAATGATCGTTTCGTCACCAAACAAGCACACAACCACAAACAAAAAACATAAAATTTATCGACGATACGTCACGTTTTAAACAATACAAGTTGTTTAAGGAAATTAAATTTGATCACAACACATTAAATATAATCATTTTTCGATACTTATTAAAAATTTACTTCTTTAATTAAAAAGCAAGTTCAATACATTTAAATACCTTTACAGTAAAAATATTTGAGGTACATAGTTGCAACCGGTTTAAAACCGGATGAAACGTGTCAAACGGAACGCATCCCGAGTTGATTGCATTAAAAAGAATGGCAATATTTATCAAAAAAAACTCGAAGTCTATTTCGATTAGCGCTGAGAATAGGAGATTCGTGAACAAAATGTCGATTATCGAGATAGAGATCGAAATCAAAACTCGATTCGAGACTACATCTCGAAAAATGAGAATTGGGGCCCTGTTTAAAAAAATACTCCCACAGTCCCACCAGAGGTAGTATTTTTTATTCAACGCTGTTATCTTCAACAATAAATATCCTATCTCTCTCGTTCCAACTTCACGTTAAAAACGGTCAAGCGCCGCTTACCAAGTAGTCAATTTACAGCTAAGTACAATAAAATCGATCGGAAACTAAAATCACGCACGCAAGCCTATCCAAAAAAACTGTCATACTTCTCCAATCGTCATTGATCCTTATACCCAAACGATAAAGTTCAAAATGTATTGAAGAAATTTGTTATTTTGTAGTAGTTTGTCCTGCTGGCGTCTGTACAATTTGCAAAAGGTAAATAATCTAAACGCGGACCGCGCCGGCCGCTTACGTAACTTTTGCCATAGATAAATAACGGGGTCGACGTACTGAGTACCGACACAGACATACGACAAAAAATACACGAGTGTTGTATAATATACGACTATGTACACATACAACGCTCGGCTGTCTGGGAAAACTTCAATCATATTAACAGTATTTATTATATACTAGTTGACCCAACAGACGGTTGTCCTGTACTCCTGTCCCAATATTAATAATTATGATAAGCCAATAACATAAAGCCAACGCAACTGACAGAAAAAATAAATATTTTCATTTTTTTTTCTTAACCACCCCCGTATTAGTAGTAAGTAACCGTGTAGTAGGATAGGAAGTAGGAACAAAACAAAACAAAAAAAAATCAAATTGGTCAAGACGTTTTTGAGTTTATGCCAGATTGTGGAAAACAATTGAATTTTATACACTTCTGGACACATCTATTGGCCCACCTTGCATTTTCAGTTTCGTTTAGTCCTAGCTAAAATTTATATTAGGTCGAGCAAAAAGTTTTTATACAGTTTTGAACCAGGCACATTCATAATTTTATTCAATAGTCTTTTTTTAAATTTCAAACACAGAATTTAAAGAAACAAAAGACAATTTGGAGAATGTTCGTTGATATCAAACAATCGAATACTAAGAAAACTTGATTTTATTGGTTTACTTGGATTTAATTCTTGAAAGTGTGATTTTTCTCTTTGGTTTTGCAACAAACATTACTTATTCTTAACATTAAGGTGAGGTTCTATCAATAATCTATGGATACTTTGCCTGAAGTCGCCGCCCAAGCTGTGGCACTTATCCAGGCCGGACACAGCCAAAGAAATGTGAGTGATCAACTTAATTTAAGTCAATCTGTGGTCCGAAATGTTTATCGGAGGTACCTAGAGACTGGCGGCTTTGTTCGTCGCCAAGGAAGGCCACGATCTCGGGTCACAACTGAAAGGCAGGATCGATTCATCGTGACGACCAGCTTAAGAAATCGTCACCTTACCTCCATTGAGATACAAAACCAACTTTGCGACTTCCACGGAGTATCGGTGAGCGCTCGAACTGTTCGGAGAAGGTTAAAAGAACGCGATATGGTACCACACAAGCCAGCTAATGGTCCCAATCTAACGCGAGCCCACCGAACAGTTCATTTCGCGCACACTTATTTAAATTGGACTCAGCAGCATTGGAGCCGTGTACTCTTTTCTGATGAGTCTAAAATTGCGTTACATGGCAATGATGGAAGGAAGAAGGTCTACCGACGTAAGGGAGAGCGTTTTGCACAATGCTGCTTTGAAGAGGGTTGCTTATGGCGGTGGCTCATGGAGTGTCTGGGGCGGTATATCAGCGAGCGGCAAATCTCAACTTGAGGTTATTACGGGACCACGGCTGCCAACATTAATTGCTGGAAGGTACATTCGTGAGATGCCATGCGTGGACCATGTGGGCCCAAATTTCTTTTTATGCATGATAATGCAAGAGCCAATACGGCCGGCATCGTCAGGGAATATCTTCGGGATGTGAACATCACAGTTATGGACTGGCCAGCCAGAAGCCCAGACATGAACCCGATTGAGCACATGTGGGACGAGCTAAAAAGACGTGTTAGGGCTCGTCAGCCAGTTGCCCAGACGATGCAGGAGTTGGAAACTGCCATAGAAGAGGAATGGGAGATGATCCCTCAAAATTTCATAGAGCGGTTGATAAACTCTATGCCTAATCGTATGAGAGCTGTCGTAGATGTCCATGGAGGCAACACGCGTTATTAAATTAAACGTTTATTTGATAAAACATGTTTTTTATTCGAAAATCAACTGCCTTCATCAAGGCGCATACCCGACTTGTTAGGCGTAGCTCCATGTCGTGTGGTATTCTGAATTCAAATTTAAAACAATACGATCGAAAAAGATGGTAAAATGTATCAGGTTTAAAACTGCATCAATAGTTTTTGTTCAATCTAGCAATCATATTTAAGTAGGGGCCATAGAAACAGATGTGTCCAGAAGTGTAGATAGAAGATAGATAGATTGCATTATCAGCCTAGCCTATAAACGTTACACCTCTAGGAACACAGTACCTGTGATAAAGGCGTTAGTTTCAGACTAACTGCCATACTCAGAGACGTCAAATAAGTTTTAATGACAATTTAATGTCTTTCCATCTCTATTTAGCACTATACATAAGAAACTGACAGCAAGAGACTTAATTGTCATTAAAACTTAATTGACATCTCTAAGTACAGCAGTTAGACCACTTATCTAAAGCCTGATGCCATAACAGCTATGTTAAAAGCATTCTTGTGTTCCGTTAGAGATAAGACAGCCAGTTCCTCAGTGGTTTAGGATTCCGGGTGAAGTGCGCTTCCACCTTCGCACAGTATTTTTTTGACCCTTATTTTGAGACAGCCTAGTTTTATTGAATGATCGAATGGAGAATTACATCACTAATGTATGAGTAAAACTCCCACAAGGCTCGCTATCATAGTTTTCGAAAAAAAGCGATCGAAGTTAAAGAACCGGTATTTTATGAAATTTTTATTTTTATTTTTATTAATTTTTTATTGAATGAATTACTTAATTTTGCACTGTGGCCGTTAAGGCCTACCATAGGGCCAAATTATAAACTATGCATGGGAAAGCTACAACTTCGCAGTTCCAAGATAATTGCAAATATGATAAAATCGTATTTATTTTTTTGTGACTAAATTCTTAAGTATTTGCGTTTTATTTTTACTTTAAAACGTAGCTACATATATGGACTACTTACACAAAAAAATTAGATCGCTAAAATTACAGACTTTCGGAGATATTAATTTATTAAAAAGGTACCGGTTCGGACCGGTTTTGGTCAAAGTTCTCAATGTCACTTTTTAGCAATATTAAGGACGATTCTTTATTGCAGTCTATCATATTAGGCTAAATACGATTACTTTTTTTTAATTAGCTTTTTTATTTATTACATATAAAATGATAGCGTGCGTGGCTAAGATAAATCTTGTAAGTATTTTGACAAAAAAACAATGGCTTATGTTTACAATCACAAAAAAAATAGCTAACCTAACCTTTGGTGCGAATTAAATTTATTTGATGATCATTTTGGTATTTCTGGTGTGCGAAATATTAATTTCCAAAAACAATGTTGGTGTGTTAAATGTGTAATTGTGTATGTGTCTATGTGTTTTACTTTTACATGCACGATGGATGCAATATTTAGCGTATATTTAATTTGCGTCTTCTACAAATGTGTAATTTTCGTTTGTGATAATAGATGTAAATTCACTTTCATCAGATTCGGTACACGCTACTATATCCTCTTCATTTCGTTCGTCCCCTTCGTTATTAAGTTGAAATGGTTTTAACATTTCGATGACTTCAGGGGGCAAAGGCATTCGTTTTGTGCTACTTTGACGCCTACTTAGCCGTGTATTAGACACGACTGGATCGGAAGATTCCAATGCCCTGTGGAATAAATCTTCCATTGTATGTTTTCTATCATCTTTTCGACAGTGGTGTTCGCGATCATATCGCCAAAACTTATTCCTGGACTCTCCAGCCTGTTCTGATAGAAATCCTACGGGCATTGCTGAGCTTTCTATAATTTTTTGGCCGTGAATGAGGATCTTGTGCATAGTAGTAGTCATGGGGTGCCAGTTGTAAGCGGCTACATATTTCCTGGCTAAATTACTGCAAAAATTGGCGAATTTTTTGGAGTCTACCGGTAATCCACAGTTTATGGCGACTAGAATGACGTGTATGTCGTCTACAAGCCATCTACTAAGTCCAAGTATTTCGGCAAATATTCCGCGACTTTCCTCATTAGCGAAGACTCTCCGGGCGGTATTTCCGTCATTAGTTGTCCCTGAGTTAGGACGGACAACGTCTACTAGTAAACCCAGGCGATCCCTTATTTCCGCCTGTATTCTTTTCTTCCGGTCTGCAGTTATTTGTCCCGCAACTGATGATTTCGAGACTCTCCACTGTCTTACTCGTGGATCATTTTTGTACCCCAAATGGAGTAAGAACTCCAAAAACCTTATGAATGCATGAAGGGGACTTATACCATTTTGTATAGTTTCCTCGTTAATCGGTTTAGAGAATGCCAAATCTAGGTCATTAAATTTAATAGAAGTTAAACCGCAAATGGGACATCTAAGTTGTGAAAAGGTATTGTGAATGATATTGTACACCTTACCATCGATGATGCTTAATGTAAGATTACAAACAGTTTTTACTATAAAGCCTTTCGATGTGGCTGCTGCGATTGGGGTTAAATTTTTCAATTGTTGCTCTACGTACTCTTTTTCTGCTAGAATAAGATCTTTTGACTCTTTTCCGTATTGAATGTGCAGAGGCCTGCAAGATCGATATGATTGGGGTGTTGGATTTACCCACAGAATTTGATTGCTACACGTTTCCGTAATTTTTAATGGCACAAACGTCGTGGCAAAAATTGTATTCTCGTCATACAAAGGATCTTGGGGTGCTTTTTGTTTATATAGCGATTGGCCTGTGCTACCGTCAAAGCCCCAAGATCCTTCGAATGTACAAGACAATTCGTCCAAATGCTCTCGTTCGCAATATGCATTAATTATGTCATCACAGAGAAGTATAATTCTTTTAAATGTGTGCGCAAGCAGTCCCTGTAAAGAAACAGATGCTTCGACTTCACTTGACTTGACTCCGTCCTCTGGATAACATTCCTGTTTTGCTTTTGCTACTTTTCTATAAGGTGGAAAAGCATTAAAACCTCTTGTAGCTAAATCTTGCTGTAAAAATTTATAAGTCTCGACACTATATTTTCGATCAATTAGTATTCCAAGCGCTTCTTCTGCAGTGTATGGGTTGGTTTGCTGACTTATTTTTGCCAACACTTCAGTCGATTTGGTTGGAGACTCCAGACATGTATTTATAACAGCTTCTAAGTCATGGGCACTGTTATAGCTTAGTTTTTTGTTATCTTGAGATTTAATAACTTTAGTAAATGATTTAATCAATTGATCTGGTGGCTCGTTCTCTATTAATAATTCTAGCTTTTTTCGTTTTCTAAGTTGCGTTCGTCTATGAAGTTTTGCAAATACTGTATCTTTACTACTACCTGCAAGTTCAACAGGTGCTACTCGCGACTCGGAATTATAGGAATCTTGAAATATTGTGGGTTTATTTACAACCACAGGTGGCACGTCCAAAACCATTGGTGGCACCTCCAATACCGCAAGTGGCATGTTCACAACTTCAGGAGGCTTCGAAATTAAATCTTGAGGAAGATCATTTATGATGGGCTTCTTTAACCAGTCTTTATTCTTTTTCCGAAAATGAGCCATATTTCTTTTGCAGTCGGTATATCTTTTCTCAACCTTGGTAATATATAGGCCTATAGCAGTGTCCAGATTTATTTCTTGTGATGCCGACAGTGGTGTGTTTAATTTATTTGCTAGAATCGATTTTATAAAAATATTTCTTTCCGATTTAGATAGGTCAAACGGTTTTCCATAGCGACCATTAATTTTTTTACTTTCTTGATCCAGAAATATATAAGTATCAAGCCGAGTTACTATTTGGCTGTCGGTTCCTACTTCTACCCTACTTGCGGTCACATCCGAAGCAGAAGACGTGCCGGCTATGGCGTTATCCATAGCTTCATTTGCCTGTCGCTGACCAGCATGAGGGTTGGCGCCCTCATGCCCCCCTTGCATTAAGTCTTCCGATCGGAGTTCGGAGAGACATCCCTCGGCAGGATAGGTCAAGCCCTGCTGAGGCAAAATGGCATTATGAGTCTGGAACGGCTTCATAATGCCTCACCCCCGTTTCCTCCAGGTAATATGTATTAATACGGGGTTTCAGCTTGCCTAACGAGGGTGGACTCCTTCCCGCACTACATATTACCTATCATTAGAAGATTTGATCGCTACACCGTGCAGTCCACATGACATGAGAAGCGTGACATGGCGGACCGCACTTTAATATTTAGAAAATCCTTGTTGTACATATAATAAATTCCATTCTTCCGCATTCAGTAGGCTGCAACAAACAATCGTACTTGATATTGCTAAAATGTGACATTGAGAACTTTGACCAAAACCGGTCCGAACCGGTACCTTTTTAATAAATTAATATCTCCGAAAGTCTGTAATTTTAGCAATCGAAATTTTTTGTGGAAGGAGTCCATGTATGTATCTATGTTTTAAAGTAAAAATAAAACGCAAATACTTAAGAATTTAGTCACAAAAAAATAAATACGATTTTATCATATTTGCAATTATCTTGGAACTGCGAAGTTGTAGCTTCCCCATGCATAGTTTATAATTTGGCCCTATGGTAGGCCTTAACGGCCACAGTGCAAAATTAAGTAATTCATTCAATAAAAAATTAATAAAAATAAAAATAAAAATTTCATAAAATACCGGTTCTTTAACTTCGATCGCTTTTTTTCGAAAACTATGATAGCGAGCCTTGTGGGAGTTTTACTCATACATTAGTGATGTAATTCTCCATTCGATCATTCAATAAAACTAGGCTGTCTCAAAATAAGGGTCAAAAAAATACTGTGCTTCGGCCTTATCGTCACTTACCATAGGTGAAAAGTCACACGTGAAAAGTGGACTATGGCAGAGGACTGCTTAGTGCTTTTGCGGTCCTCATTGCCTAGTCTCTGACTAACCCTTTGGAGATGAAAGTGGTAATTATATTATGTGTGTAAATCTGTCTTTTCCTACCCCTACATAACGGGTGTAATATGATGTCTAAGAATAAGTATTATTAGTAGTATTAATTTAATATGGCTCATATAAATGCGAGAATCTCTTTAACGTCGATTGCACTTACTAAATCAAGGCTCGAAATAACTATGTCACTATTAAAAATACACTTACACACAAGTGGCAATTCACTATAAGCGACACGAGTGTTTGCGCAACGAAACTAGCGCAGTTTCTTATCGCGCGATAAACGAAACTTATCTTTGAAACAAAGACTTAGCGACCGCTATCCGCTACACGACACCGTTATTTACGGCGCGCACCGCACGACGGAAACGAGTGCACACCTTAGGTTTTAGATTAGTTCCTGATTCGCCGGATTCTTGTTTCGCCGGATTTTTTTGTTGAAGGAAAACTATTGAAATATCGCTGCTTTACCTATTTATTAAGTAAAGGGCAGACATTTCAGTATAATTATAAAAATATTTTAACGCATTTCTAAGTAGGTAGGTAATTTAAGTCATGTCCGGCAACAAAATAGTAATTCATACAATAATAAATATAACTACATGTTTTCTTTACTTAAGTGATATCTTAATTGTATATTAATATTTCCGACGAAACAAGAATCTGACGGAACAAGAATCCGGCGAAACAAGAATCCGGAGAATCAGTAATCCGGCGAATCAGGAACTGATCCGGTTTTAGATAATTTATATACAGTGTGTTATAAGTAACGTGATAACTCGTGATAACTCACGAGGGACATATTTAATCCTATGGTAGTTTATGCCTGGGTAAACATAAACAAATAAAAAAGTAATACTCCAAGCATATAAATTAATTCAGAAAAGCGATGTTAAAATTTCATAAAATTTTCCGTAACGTTTGGGCACCCTAGTGCTGTCGACTCATTTACGCGTATGGTATTGAATAAGCAGCTGTCGTGGTTGGTGTGACCCGTTTTTCCTTCATACTTGATCATATTTGATCTTTTCCCGCGCTTAGTGTATACGATAACATTATTTAATAGAATAATTATGCAAAAAATTAAGAATTTTTACGACCTAATGTCCTCCGTTAATATGTCCCTCTGTTAACTAACGCGCTGTGTATTTTTTTTTCTTTTATTCTGGCAACAAACAGTCATTAATACAAAAAAATATAAAATACAGACATACTTAACAATACAGAACTACAGTGCCTAAAAGTTTAAAACAAATAACATAACAATATGAGTATGGTTAGACTTAAATTCTCAGATAGAGAAGTTATAAAGTTAACTTAACACAAATCAAAAATAAATAAGTCTCTCAACAAAACACAAGCAAACAAAAACATATCACTAAATAAAACTATTGTGGCTGGATTACAATTAATTTAGTTTTTCATTCAATTTCTGTTTTAATGATGAAAGCGACAAATAGAAGATGTCAATTTCATAAAATTCTTTATTGTAAATGTTGGTGGAACGGTAGACAAAAGAGTACGCGTATAATTCTTTCTTAATTTTGGAGGAACAAAAAGTGTAGGTGTTCGTGAGGAGCGCACTGGGAGTCGAACACGGGACATGAAGGTTATTCTGTTAAGGAGTGTAGAGGAGTCGATTAGATTATTTAAAACTTTATATAAGACTACAATGTCAAACATTTTGCGTCTATTGCAGAGGGATAATAATTTGTACCTATGTAATGAGTCACTATATGGTTCATCTACAACGTTATTACGATAGTTTAGGGACTTAATGAGTTTTTTTTGTACTTTTTCTATTTGTTTTATGTGTAATTGATAACAAGGACTCCAAACCGTGCTACAAAAATCAAGAATTGATCGAACAAATTTATTACAGCGGCCCGCCCACAACTTCCGTCTGCATGAACACCCTGTAACCGGTGTAGATTTTTTTATATTATCTCACACACACACACACCTAGTTGACAGTTACGAACACAACAAAAAGAGAATTAGCCAAATAGATGCAGCCGTTCTGAAGTGATGCGCGGACTATCGCGGACTCCGTCGCTTTACCAGTCTAAAGGTCAAAATCCCTTGCACACCGCGTCGTCTATTTGGTACGGGCACGTACCCGGGCGGGCGGCGCGCTTCATACGAAAATTTCTGCAAACTGGTAAAGCGACGGTGACCCTGGTAGTACAAACATTTCGGCAATTAATTTTTATTAATTTCATCGTTTTTGATTAGGCAGTCAACAAAAACATGTACTAACAAAAAGAACCAATGAAACTGACACAAACAGAAGCTTAATCTAAATACAGTTTTTAAATAAACAGTTTAAAATCTAATAAAATATGAATTACAGTTAAAAACTAAAGACTGATTCACGTGACGACCAATAGGTAAGTTTGGCTATAGAACTAAATAATAATAACAATAATAAAGCCAGCTTAAAGCTAAGAGAAAAAGAAACATCCGAAAATAATAATAATTAGTAAGTAAATTAATAAATGTTTCGTCCGACCTGGGAATTGAACGTTGAACCTCAGGTTATTGGGCCGGGCGCTAGCGTTACGGGTTACGGGTAAATAATATGATAATAAATAATATAAATATAATTTATTTGTCAACGCTCTTTTGTTTTACTGTTATTTTTTGTAACCGTTTGCTGTTTAACTTAGCAAGTTTTGTTAAATTTTTCAACAGCGGCCGCGCACTGATCAGTGCCCAATGAATAGAGTTTCTATTGTATCTAGTGGCGCCACGTTAAGTGTTAATGAATGACAGACTGGACTATGCTTTCTATTTGTCAATAGTCCATTTCTATTTTATAAAGAATCCGTTACGCCTAATAAAAATGTCAGCCGCTAACTAACTGACACCACAACCACTTTAACACTCTATTTCTCACATATTATATGCTAAAACTAAACCGATAACAGACAGAAAAAAAACCCAATGTACTTATTAACTTTATTAGCGCAATCAATCAACGACTCTAAATCAATACGGTTAAGGACTACTACAACTGCAACCGGAAAATTTGTGTCAGCAGTATGATGGGAATTTGAGCTTTAAAACTGAAGCACTAAGGTTTAATATTAGATCTTTCCAACGGGCAAATGCGTCAACATTTATTTCTGGGCGACGATAATGAATCAGCATTCGTTAAACGGACAGACGGGTTTCGTTACGGAAAACTGTGCGTTGGTGTAGTTAGCTCGTCGTTATAAGATTTGAGGAAAAAACTATATAAAACATAGTTTTGCGAGCACTTACACAATTACAACTCTTAACACAACAACTTAGAGATCAAAACTGCTTACTGAAAGTTTCATTCTGTTTCGTAGCTACAATAAATTGATCTGTCATGAATGTAGCTATACGCTATCAGTTTGTTCTGGCGGGAGACATTATACTGAGAAGAGCCGGCCACAAAATCAGCAAGGGAATTTCTTTTATAGAAGGGAACTTACCAATACTTATTAAATTTCGACCTATCTGTAGTCTTGGTTGGTTTATCCTTGTTTATAAGCCGTTGGTGGTGAGATAGCGGCCAATAAAACCCACTAACTTGCATTAGGTGGCGTGGTGGGAGGGAGGAAAAGAACAAAATTTGTTCTTTAAATAGTAAAAACACTAATGTAATTAGAACTGAAAACTATACTTATTAGTCACTTGACGACCTCCTTGGTCGAGTGGTTTGTACACCGGTTTTCATGGTGTCGCCATCTCCGAGGTCCCGGGTTCGATACCCGGTCGAGTCAATTTAGAATTTATTGTTTTCCTAAATTGTCTCGGGTCCGGGTGTTTTCTATGTAATAATAAGTATGTAAGTATTTAAGTATTTTAAGTATGTTTATCCGTTGTCTAGTAAACATTTAACGAGTTTTTTCGACGCTTCTCTTGGGCTAGATAATTGGTGTGAGTGTAGGAAAGTTAAAAAAAAATGCGTGCATTTCAGTAAGATAAGATAAAAGTGGCATGCATTGGGAGAGGCCTATGTCCAGCAGTGCTGTTTATGATGATGAAGAAAATGATGAAAAGACAAGAAAGAACTTTTCTATGGATTTACATAGCTGACTGCACCTACAAGGCATGCCCAATTGATTACGAACGCGATTACAGCCTATTTACTGACGGCTAAACCTATATACCATTCCGATTATTGCAGTTACGTAATATGAGGTTTACACAAAAAACCTGCAAACACCAAATTCAACCTTATCGACCGTTACTGCTAAAACATAAGTTCAACCATAACGTAGCGGTGAAAGAATACTACCAGTCTACCACCCCCTCTCTTCCCTTGGGTGTCGTAAAAGGCGACTAACGGACTAAACACTGCACATACATCCAACAGCATACAGCGGCGATGACCTCAACTCCTGTCACGCTGAGCACATACATGTGCAGTCGCTATTTGGTGAAAAGTGGACTATGGTAGAGGACTGCTTTTGCTGTCCTCATTGCTTAGTCTCCGACTATCCCTTCGGGGATAATAGTCATATGTATGTAAGTATGTTTAACATTTTAGCCATTATGGTATATTTTCGTTTCGTCATCAGCCTATAAACGTCCCACAGTTGTAGCTAGGGTTGTCACCCGTACTCTAAAATAGAGTATTGTCCTCTTTTTCATGTAGGCGTAATCTACGACACCAATAAAGTACGCCAAAATACTCTATTTACGTCAAAGTATGTGTAATGTAACACCACAGCTTTCCATGTGCTATGAATACGATCCCATTTCTATAATTTAGGATAGGTCCTCTCATCACAACATTCGTTCGACCTTACCGACGTTTCTCATTCGTAAAGTCCTTTTCAAAGTCAAGCCGGTCACTTGGCCGACCAAAAAGTATGTAGACATGAGAAAAAAACGGGTCAGGCGCGGATTCCCTAAATAGCAATTCGTCTGATTATCTAAATTACCAGTTTCCCACTTCGTACACATCGCAAAATGTACGCTGCTTAATCTGAGACATCGATCTCACAACTCTGCCAAAAGAATGCGCAGACGCAGGCGTTCTGAGAAACACGAACGAATCGTATACCTACTCACGCTCACGACTAAGGGTGGATTCGACCAAACTGTAATAAGGTCTTATACCTAGATTAAACGCCGAATTTATATAAACTAATCTCGGAGTAAGTCTTATTCCAGTTTTGTCGAATCCACCCTAAGTAATATTCCTAAAGGGTAAGTCAGAGACTAGGCAATGAGGACCGCAAATGCAGTCCACTGCTATAGTCCTCCTAAATAACAACTGCATAATTATGTGCTCAGTGATAGGTGGTAAGCCCATCGCTCTATCGCTTTTTCCGACACCCAACTGCGCGAACGAGCGAAGCTCTAGCGTAAAGACTATAACAAGTTTAATAGCTTTTTTGGCTACAATATGCCACCAATTCGTAAGTCTACTACAAACACGTCCCAATAAACCTGCAAATACCAACACCACCCAACCCACTACTAAAAAAGAAAATTCAAATAATACACACCAGAGAACACCTTTACTGCAGCGTATACGCACTTCAAAACAAACTGGTCACCAACCCTAATAAGGAGTTACCAATTTTGAAAATGGAACTTCTTTAATGCGTTCCAAAATGGCCACTAACACAAATATTATGGAGTTACCAATTAGGAAAATGGAACTTCGTGAATGTGTTCCAAAATGGCCAACAACAGAAATATTATGGAGTTGTCAATTTTCAAAAATGGAACTATGTACGAGTATTACATCGTCGGTACTCTGCGCACGCGCCTCGCGCAGCACTGAACGGGCGCTACGATAAGCTATCGCGCCGATAGCGTCCGTTACATGGAGAACGACGGACGTAACGACGACGCGACGCGCGGTAGCCGTACAATACGGCCACAGATTAGACAGCGCAGACGCGGCACCGACCGGACCGTCGCAATTATTATTATTGTACTATTATAGTAGGCAGGTTAGTCTATAGAGATTAGACAGCGCAGACGCGATAGTAGTTGTCTGGTAGTCATTAGAGTGACTTACCGGCTGTCAAAAAGCAAGTCTTTCATAGCAATTATATAATAAGACGCGACACCGACTGTTGCCAGTTAGTCAATAGAAGATTTATTAGCAACTGTCTACTGCAAAAGGCAATGTGCTACTGCAAAAGGGGGCCCTCGGCCGGCCCCACTAAGATAAGACAACTCCCTAAAAGCAAGTATTTTATAGTAATTGGACTCTTTACGGGCACCGATAAGAAAAAATGCAGAGGCCGCCTCACCGATAGGTTTATTGGCCAGTTGTTACTCAATAAAGAGACTTTTTAGCACCTGTCTATAAGTTTTTTTTTTAATATATTGTACAACGTACAAGCAAACTATGACGTTAATATTGTAATAATAAAACGCTTTAGTAGATGGTACCTACTACTAGCTACATAAAATGCAAAGCGAAATAAAACGTCGCTTATTTACGAATATATTATAAATTAAAAAACAAAGTACAATTTCAAAAGCATTGTATACATATTAGTGGTAATGTCGCCTCTAGTGGTAAAACATAGCAGGTTTATCTGCTATTAAGTATTTATTGACCACTAATTATTGAGGTTACTAATATATTTTAGTGTTTAGTTAGGTAAAATAATTATTGTCAATATCTCCATTAGTATAGAATGTATATCTTCCAAAAACAACAAAGCTACATACCGAAACGAGTACGAACAAAGCGACATTCACATCTAAATTGACGAACACTATTTAGTTTTGCAGGCACAACGTTAAACTCGTGCCAATGTCGTCAACACATGAACGCAATAACACAAGACATGTACTTTAAACGGACTACTCAATTAGATTTTTTAAATTATACACCGGTAAATACAATAATCAGTCTAATTTAGCGCGTGGCAAATATTCCAATTTGCATTGTTGTACGTTCACGTGTGAAATCATAAATTACTCTAGTGGCACATAGCTGTATGATTTTTTTTCAACTGCCATTGTCATAGTGTTTTCTTTAATAAAAATATTATACGCGTTAAAATGAATTACATTGGAATTACACCAAGGCTTGTTTTACGTCACTCACTGGACAGCGGGTAAGGTCACAGAGAAAATACTTATAGTAGAGATTTCGGAGTGGAGACATAGTGTGGGACGTCCTCTGACCAAATGGAGCTGGCAGTTAAAGAGAAGATAAAAGCAATGGGCGATTTTCCGAGATCAAAAAAAAAAAGAAATTGGTTCGTAAATGACTTCATAGATGGCGCTTAGCATAGATTAGTATGGCGCTTAGTAAAAGGCGGGTTCATGAAGAGCACGCGTGTATGGCTGCGTAATATTTATTCTATTCCAAAATAGAAATAGGTTCTGGATGTCCTGAATATAAATAGGTAAGTAAATACTATTTTTTTTATTCTTTTGGTAGACAAGTAAAAGTGTAGAATTTATTACAGCTTAAAAGTAGCCCAGCTTTCATAAAACGACATCTATCGAGTGTTTTTGAACTAATTTTTACTTTTTAATTTGGGCTGTCAGAAAATCGCCCATTATCGGGAACGTTCCTGAGTGACGCTGACTCACAGATTCATACAATCATATTGATCTATCGGCTTCGACGATCAGCGTGACACTATAGCCAGCCAAACTGGATACGGACAGCCGAAGACCGGGCTCAATAACGCGCATTGGGAGAAGAATATGTCCATCAGTGGACTGTGATAGAATAATGGTGCTGGAGTTCTCAACTTTTACATGGACGACATAATCAGACTTGCCATAAGGCAATGAGGTATAATATAAGCCTCCTGCCTGTCCTGCATGTGGTAGCCTGATCAATGAATTAGGCTACCACAGGCAGGACTGACAGGGCCGAAACAAATTGCCTGAAAAGAGGCGAAGAGAAGGCTTAAACTCAACAGTGGGTAGATGCTAAAACGAGAATTTGTATGGCATTGAAGCAGCACCTCCTGGTGACTTTTTGTTTTTGTTAATGTGATCGAATGGACAATATAAAACCGGGCACTGATTGGACTGATAGGCCAATGATATCTCCGGCCGATACTTAAATGGAATCGCATCGTGGTAAGAGGTCTTTCCCAATTACGCAGTGATAACCCCGTTATATATATCTTATGTTATGAATAATGTCGATATTATATCGTATCGATCGCGGTGGGTCGCAAGGTCAGAGAGATAACAAATAACTATATTCATTTATTAGTTATCTCTGGGTAAATAAATAGTCTCTTCAAATCTTTACACAAAACGCAAACAGTATTGTTATTGTTTAAATTAAGGGATTGCCATTTTACTGTTGCAATTAGACGACTTTCGTGGTCGAGTGGTAAGCATGCCGGGTCTGGCGTCGCGCCATCTCTGAGGTCCCGGGTTCAATTCCCGGCCGAGTCAATTTAGAGATAAACCGTTTTTCTTAATTTATTTTCGGGTCTGGGTGTTCTTTCTATGTTTATGTATCTTACCATATTAACAAGTTTCAAAAGAATACTCATCTTGGTCTAGATAATTGGTGTGAGCATAAACAAATTTAATTAATTTAATAATTTTAATTTTATTTGTTCTTATAAACAATTGCAAAGCGGTATGATGCCTATTTCGGTCGAAACCTAATAAACGGTAAAAATATTAAGTTAAAAGTGTTTCTAGCGGGCACACTATGTCGGTCAGTTATTTGCGTAACTGTTAGGCACGCCTCGCAGTTGACGCAGTTGACAAAACATGCAGGCGTGCGGGTGAACACAAAGAGAAATATTTAACTATGTTGTATGTTACTCAAACGTTATTCTATGCATATTTTAACCTCTACCTGTCTGTCTTTAACTAGAGCGGCGGCTAATGAGGCTAGTTTGTATGGGATAATTGTGAAATGAATGAAGTTGTGAGCTTACAAACATTGAGAAAGGTATGCTAATATGGTTTGTGGCGGTGGATGGTTTTCCTTTAGAAGATGGTTGGAAAAAGCAATACAAAAATGATGAATGAAGCAAGAGTGAATATAGATGGAAACGAAACACTTTGGCGAACGCATTCCGATCATTCCGAAACAAGAGTGCAATAAACCGACGACGACGAGCATGATTGAAGAACGTTAAGAAAGCAAACGAAGTAAAGTATATAGGTCAGGATCGTAGCAAACGGAAAGATGTGGAATCTGTCAATCTCTCTCCAAAAAAAATACGAGTGTAGGTAAAATACAAAAACTTTAATGCAATTGACCATCCATTCAAATTGAGCGATCTTTGTCGCATCGATCTAATGCAGGAAAATGTCCAAGGCTGTCGTTTGAAATGTTATTGACTATTTGACGAACGATTGATACGTCACACCACTACATAGAACTTATTATAAAGCGATAAGAGTGAAAATTGTATGTCTGCGTCACGTTTGATTTATAACTTTACACGAACGAAATGAGAGCCTTTTCAAGGTAGAATTTTAATGTAGTAGTGACAAACAAAATTTTTGTACTTAAACAAACAAATGGACATGTAAAAGTAAAAGTCTTGAACACAAATTCAAAGTGAAAATTCACGTTATTAAAATTAATTTACTTAATTTCAGTTTCCCATACAACTACTTTACTTACACACTAACGAGGCAATTTTTAGAAATTTTGCATGCTAAAATAAAAGTACAAAGATCTACTTTAGCAGTATTGTACTTAGAAGTTTCTTTGTATGGGTTCTTAAGTACAAAATGCACTTTAACGCGAGCACTAATAAAGCTTATGCTAGGATATCATATTCTTATCTCTATGGAACTGTGATTTAAATATCACGTGTCGGAGTTTTATTCGGCGCAGTGTTGCAATTGCCGGTATCGAGTGACTGGATACGTCACACGACGCTTCGGCCATTAATTGTAAATGAATACTCGATCATTACTGAATTGTACAGTCGCTGATGAAAACTGATGACCACTTTTAACAGTACAGCCGAAGAAGTCGTTTTAAAGCATAAAAATTATAATGGACGATTTTACTATTATCAGATCCTCTAACCAATATATCGTATGAAATAATCTGTTCGATCTATCGTGATAAGCATACTTTGCTTTCAAAAGCCAATAGTATTTTTTTAGAGCAGAAGGAGGCAAACGAGCAAGCGGGTCATCTGATGGAAAGTAATCACCGCCGCCCATAGAAACCCGCAAAACCAGAGGAATCGCAGGCGCGTTGCCGGCCTTTAAGGAAGGAATAGGCTCGTTTCTTGAAGATCCCTAAGTTGTAACGGTCCGGAAATACCGCCGCCGAGAGCTGGTTCCACAACACTGTAGTTCGAGGCAAGAAATTTCTTGAAAAACGTACAGTAGTAGACCGCCATCCATTAAGGTGATGTGGATGGAATGACAGTCGATTGCGTGTAGTGCGGTGAAGGAAATCTGCGGCAGGGATTAAGCCGAACAATTCCTCAGAACACTCCCCATGATATATACGGTACAAAATACAGAGAGACAGTATGTGAAAAGAAATTAAATAGACAACACTAACTTACCGAAAGCAGCTCGTACGATCCTGAAAGAACTGGACAACCTACGGGGATGACGGACACCCCACGACTGATAAGTACACAGCAAACCCGCTTAGCTAAATACTGAAAATGCGCGGGAAAAGAAACCGCCTAATGCGGAAGCAGGAAGGATTAGACTACAATTCGAAATCCGAACGCTCCATTAGGCAGATTGTGGCGCCCTTTTGTTGACAAGTTTCTTCTTTTTAAATCACTCGAATTGGTGCAAAAAGTATATTCGCCAGTGTCCGTCGGAACTTTTTGCGGAAGATAATGTTGCTTATTGTATTTTTTTAAGAATTCTATTGTCTGCGATTGACTTGGTTGGAACTAGTTGGAAGTCATAGTTGAATTTTATTTAAAAGAAAATCGTTGTTACACTGTACTGCAGGGCAAAGGATTCCATCATTGAGTCAGTCCATGTGGGAGATCAAGTCATGGCATGGCTACAATTAATGGGTATTGTGATTGTTCTTATCTTGGTTGAAGAAATTAATAAATCAATCTATCTGTTATTTTATCTACTAAACTCAATTGACTTATGCTTCATACAAATTATGTCAAATTTGAAATCACTAACTCTTTCATCATCATTGATTATTAATTTCGGAGAGAGCTGTGCATCGAAAAATCTGAAGCACCCTCCGAATATTGAGCTAAGCGCTTAGCCACCACCACCGAGGCGTTATATGTTTTACAGGTTTTACAGATGACATGACGGGCAAAGAAAAACACTCGTATACAATATTATACATACATATATCACCCTCGATTGCCGGAGGGATAGACATAGATCACAGCTTTTTATTCTTACACACTTCTTTTGCTTCGTTTATTCTTACGAAAAGTACACAGAGCACAAGTATTGGACAAAATACTGGACATAGATAGAAGCATAACCACCCACCGATATCTAAAAAGTTATATTTACCTATGGTTATGCTATGCCGTACGGTCCGCATGCTTATTGGCAAGCGCAGTCAACTAAAAACAACAAAATTTTCTTTCTATTAGGCACTATGACATAATGTAATGTGACAATATTTCTACTGACGCATAACACGACCTAATAGGCTTACCGCCAAATCACCGCCACCCAGGGCTGATACAAAACGTTTAGCAAAATACCCAAACGATTAACCTAGACAAGTGGCAAACGCGCCATGTCGATACGTTAGTCAATAGTTAATTGGAAAACGCTCACTATATTTAATAGTTACCACAGAAAAGATTACTTAAACAAAAAATAATTAAAAATTGATTTACGTTATGTTACATAAATTAAAATTACCTACATCTTAAAAGTTTTTAAATAATAAATTTTGGGGGACACTTAGGAAAATTCCAGGATTGTTATGTGACTAAACCACGGATTGAGGATTTACCAAAATTCCTTAAACTATCGCGTTGCATTGCATTAAAACTATTTTAACGGGACCTAACACGATTAATTTTTGTAAGTAAGTACATATCTACTTACTGCTTGACGTTTCGGCCGCGATGCTGCGGCCGTGGTCACAAGCGAACTGTTCGCTATGTATGATATAAATATGTACTTACTTACAAAAATTAATCGTGTTAGGTCCCGTTAAAATAGTTTTAATACCAAAATTCCTGCCAGGCCATAGGTGCACAGCTATATCTATCTCTCCCAAAACTAGCAAATTTTTGAAAGAAAACTGTTTCGTTGTACTCGTAATATTATAAAGCGGGCTTTAAACGAGCTTGATAAATAAATTTTATTTTTAAATAAGTTTTGCCAGATTTTGGTTCGACAACGATGATAATAGAAAGTTGGCGACAACCCTATATCGCGCCGTGCATACATGCCAAATCTTTGGGAGTTCCTCAATAACAACCACGCTGTACATTCACGAGAATTATTGCATACTTTTGGCATACGACTGATTAAATCACAGATGTAAGTACACAAGTCTCTCAAGAGTGTAAACTATATTATGATAAATGGAACAACTTCTGTGCATTATTAACTAATGCTAGTCATAATAATAATAATCCACAAAAGGATTTGAAGTCATCGGTTTGTGGCTCCCCAGGGATCTATCTTAAGCTCTTTTTTGTACCTTCTTATAGACTACCTCATTTTAATATTTCTATCTTCTAAGTTTATGGTATGCATTGACCAGGACTGTGTTGTACTAAAAATAATCAAACATTTGAACATAAGTAAAATTTTTTCTTCCTTTTCCGACCACATGTAAACCACCTTTATGCAGTGGTGACATAAAGGTGAATATTTCCTGAGTATCCATGGCATTGGCTACACTGCAGTAATCCAGCTCAATCCAGGGGCAGTCATTTTAGAAATCCCGTCTTCATTCGTGGGAGTTTATGGGCAGTCTGCCAGCTTGGGTGCGCCCGCTGTCTCGAGTAACCTCATCGGTGCTTTTGAATAGGTGATGTCAATACGACTCCTTTAGACACATTTTAGTCGTTAAATAAAATCAGTAAAAATGTACGGTCTTGACAAAGTCTCTTATAATGACGCCATAAGCTCCGTTTTAGAATGAAACATTGTAGTAGTGCTAAGTGAAGTATAGATCAATGTTAATTACTTCTCTAAGCACATGTTTGTTGCATTTCTTCGCTTTAAGCTTGATAAAGCGAAGGATATTTGGTGGGTTGCTCTAAGGCGTGCAAGTGCACCAATCCGACGCTTCGTAGTCACGTTTAACTCATACTGAACGGAACAAGAGCTGGATGAGAGTAGCCGCAGATCGTGCTCAGTGGCATGCTCTTGGAGAGGCCTATGTCCAGCAGTGGACAAGTATAAGCTTATGATGATGATGAACGGAACAATTATGTTGACGCTTAGCAACTTACACAACAACCGCAGCAGGAAGGCTGACAGGCTGGAAAGTGAGCTGTGAGGACAATTTTGAAAACGAAGCTTTCTCTATATTTTAGTCGTTAACTTTAAGGCTGAAACTAGACCTTTGTTGTCGATTGATATCTGGTGGGTTTCTCGGAAGAGTGTACCTGCTACCTAATCGATCCTTCGAACTTGGACTGACCAAGAGTGCTGCGACTGTGACTTTTTGTCATTCAATTACTAAACGAGAACGAGAATTTCTATGACAAAATTGTAACACACCTCGTTTATCACAAGAGCACTGCTTGAATGCCATACCTACTGATATTTGCTACGCATCTACCCATTGTTAAGTACCCTCGATAACGGAAACGAGTGGTGAATTAAACTCGGTAAGTAAAGCCGTGTAGTAATTCTTCCTTTGGGTGTCGTAAAAGGCGACTACAAACTGCAAATACATCCGACAGCATATGGCGACGAGCTCGCCACTTATCACGCTGAGCACATGTGCAGTTGTAATTTGGTGAAAGTAGACTGCTTCTGCGGTCCGCAATGCCTAGTCTCTGACTTACCATTTGGGAATAGTCGTAAGTCTATTGTACCTATGTAAGTACTTTTAATCACATGACGTATAGGTACTACCTACTGTTTGCTAAGCCCCGATGGCTAGCATACTAAGTTTATACGTTATTCCGGCCGCATTGAAACCTACGTGCGTAATTGTGCTTGTTACATACCATTACGCCATTGTTTTCATTGGACCACCACAATCGTAGTACTACAATCGCGGTACGCTTTACGCAACCGTCGTCCCTTTGAAAACGGAATGTGGTTCAAACGTTCGTTTCTAAAAAGGAGATTTACTAAAGTAGTTTTTACTTTCTTTTTCTTAATTTTCTTGTAAAGTAAAGTCCAGCCTGTATATTGTCCCACTTCAGGGCAAAGGCCTCCATCAATCATTGGGATCAAGACATCGCTACAATTGATGGGTTTCTTGATTTTAAAATATTTATTACCTAGGGACTATTTAAATGCTTAAGATGTTTTTTGAAATATCGATTCTTCCCGAAATCAAGACTAGACGGCGCCACTTTTGAACTGCTACATTACTGTTTAGAGGGCAGTAGGTTCTGTGATATTACAAGGCATAGAAATAGAAGCATATCATAACAACTGTAGCTTCAGGGTTTGAGCACGCGTGATGCCGTCGGAGTTGTGCGCGCCCATTGGTCTGCGGTGGCCGCGCATCATCAGGGGAGGGATCCTACAGTTACCTCTTAGAGCAGTATTACTTTAATTTTACTATGCAACATTCGTATGAGAATTTGCATAGTAAGATTGAAGTAATACTACAGGTTGTCACTCCTCAAGGTACGTTCGGCCGGCGCCCCTCTCAGGCAGGCCGCCTAGGCGTATGGCAGTAAAGGTTGCCGATCACGACGCACGCTTCACGTCGCGCGTCGTCGCTTTACTCGTAATCCCTGCGTGCGCGCGTAACCCTACGCTCTGTGACATCATGACGTCAAATCGATATCGAGTCAGCGTTGCTTATCGGAATATGAAAGCTCGGGTCCCACAATAAGTTTCAATTTCGCGTGAATGTCGTTAGAGAGTGAACCTTCTGTACGTAGTACTATTAGTTATGCTGTGGTAATACTGCTCTAAGAGTTGACGGTTAATAAAAATAGGTCTTACAATTTACAGCCGTGTCCCGAGAACTTTCTAACCACCACGATCATTCGGTGCACGAGAAATCAATCAAATTTATCAACAAGTGTAATAAATCTATTTACTTAGTTCCTTAGACTGTTCGGTGAACATACTCCTTTTTTTATCCCAGTGAATCCGCCTTATGGATACCCCACCTCCAGAGGGGAGGCAGAGTTATGTGGGGCTCCATATCCGTCCCCATTCCACAGAAAGGGTAAGAGGGACGGAAGTTTACGTACTACACTGGGGAACAGCAATTCGAGAAAAGTGGAGGCCGTGGTACCTGTCCACTAGGGAATTAAACCACGGGTCGGTGAACATACTCCTACCAAATCGGAGGGGTCTCGTGAAAGGCCAGGGCAAGAGCATCCCCTCTCCTTAATTCACTAAGTTTTATATGTACTGGCACCTCGAGACCAACCGTTAGGTTATGCAAGAAGTGCCAGACGTCCCTGCGCCAGTAGAACACTCGCGCAGGAGACCATCTGCGTTTGGTCTTGACGCCAAATCAGTGCCAACCGAAGCGCGCTCTTCATTCGGTACTCATAAGACTAGTGTCTCGGGAGAGTATCCCCGTGAACACGTGTAGTTCACTGCTTATTGTCCAGATAGGTAACCGGAGCTGTCAAGCTCGCTCACTTCTCGTTGCACGAAGGGCACAACTCGCAGTTGTCACAGCTCGAGTCGTCAACTCTAAAGTTGACTCCCAAGTCCCTTGGTCGCGGAGTAGTAAGCACACTCACTTCTCGAAACCCATCCGGACGCCTAGCCAGTTACCACGTCCTACGCGGCTGGCTGGACCGGAGGCTACGGCATCTAGAGGGCCGCCTCTACTAGTTCTCCAGACTAGTACCGGAGATGTCATCACCAATGTCCAATGAGAACCACCGGACAAAGCTGCCAGGGCAAGAGCAGCCGAGAATAAGCCGACGAGATCATGACAGTAAATTAAGCAAAAGAAGTGTCAGGATCGCAGCAATTGCAAAGCTGTGGTCTCTGCCTACCCTCCTCCCCCTAAAAGGGCTGAGATAACTTGCCTATCATGTGAAAGGCAAACGGACGTGATGTAACTACGCACATTTATTTGTCAATGTCAAGTACAATCGATATCTCGATCTAATAAACTATTCATGTTCACGTATTATTTTTGGCATGGCCCAATCGATCGGCTTGAGCTACTGTCCACTATTTCAGTGTAATGTTTTTCTTTCTACGTTAAGCGAGGAAGCACATCAAACTACAGCGAGAATGAGTTTAGCCTTCATCTTACCTGATGGTAAGTGATAATGACACTTCACCCGGAATCTTCAACTACCGGCATCTAAACAACAGCATTGACATTAACACTTAGATCAAAACAAGGTGCAGGTATCTGAACTAAATGAAATGGCAGTGCTAAATACCCGCCCAGCCTCTTAACTTCTTAGGCATCGATTTACAGTGCATTCGGTCGCCGCTGCGGTCTGTGCCGCTGCCAGACACAGCAACCACGTTTTTGTTCGAATAAATATAAATAAACAGTAACCACCGTGTCGGCAACAGGAAGTGTTTTCGTATGCGCAACGCCTAATGTTGTGTATGGCGGTAGTGGGATAAATAATGTGACGGTGGATGTAGACTCTGCCGCGCAAAAGGAGGCGTATGGTCGGGGTCACCGTCGCTTTACCACTTTGCAGCGATTTTCGTATGAAGCGCACCGCCCGCCCGGGTACGTGCCCGTACCAAATAGACGACGCGGTGTGCAAGGGATTTTGACCTTTAGACTGGTAAAGCGACGGAGTCCGCCATTGTACGTAACATCACGACAGCAGTCAGCCCTTAACCCCTTGTCTTTCACGAAGACTCCTTTTTTTTTACTATGAATGGGTTTGCTCTTGATCCCAAATTCCCAGTCAAGCCTAGAGGCTAAGACAGGATCCACGATGGAGCGAGCTAACCCAGAAAATACCTAGGCCTAGAGGTTCTATCAATTGAATTTCTATTACGACAGTTGAGCACATGTGCAGTCGCTATTTGGTGAAAAGTGGACTGTGGTAGAGGACTGCTTTTGCTGTCCTCATTGCCTAGGCTCTGACTAACCCTTCGGGGATAATAGTCGTGATTATATGTATGTATGAGCTCTTAACCACGTCAGGCCCCCGTCACTCCATATACTTGCGCGCTATAATTACCTACCGCCCAGCCGAGCGAGCGGTCTCTCGGGCCGTTTGCGGACCAAATTCAGTGCGGTTTTCGCAAGCGAAGCGCACGCACGTTGTTCAATTTTAATTGTTCCATTCGTTTGTACGCGTACCTACGATGCCGTCTGGTGTGTGTTATGTGCAGTAGATGGGTTTGTTGTGCAGTACTAGTTTTTATTTTACCTACACACTGACCTCTATTTACTTTTGATGACGATGTCACCAATTTATAAAAAAATATATTTTAAAAACGATACAATTTTAAAATACCACCTAAAGTCATAACATATTCACAGTTCTCAATAAAAAAGACACAAATAGTTATTTAATTTTATCGAAGAGGCAGCCCTGCGATTGCCGTGGGGTCGCGCGGTAGGTTATTATAGTTTAAATATTAGTAGGCTATTATAGCTGTAGGTATTGGTAATTTTCTACTGAGTGAAGTATCTGTTAACTCTTCTTTAATCTGTGACCACGTGCTAGCTGAGCTGGACCGGTAGAGCTTAATACCTACCCAGCATTTTCTGTGGCACAGGCACAGTTTTTGTTTTGTGCGTAGCGTGTAGCAATAGTTGGCTTAACAATGTGACTCGGTGGATGAAAACTGCCGCGCAAACGGAGGAGCGCCATTAGTCAGCCGTGTAGCCACAACCGGACCGGTGAAACTTTGTCGAAACGACAGCTATATAACTAATTGGTTAATTAGTTTGTTAAATACTTAATTTAAATAGAACGCAAACATTGAAATGTGTGTATACAGTTAACCCTAGATTCATAAACATATGCTGAAGTAACACAATTCATAAACATTGGTCGCTCAGACACATACAAGGTATTTTTAGAATCTATTAATTTATAAAAGAAACCAACATTTACATTCTTTAATACGTTTAATTAAGCTTTTAAACAATAAAACAAAAATTAAATTTATTCCGCACATTCCACACACATTAAGCCGCGGTGGTCCATGCACACAAACTTTTTGCAAAGCTTACATTGAAACCTAGTTTTTCGATGTTTTCTGTAATCGCAGAAGCCACAAATTTTTTTTTTGGGTACCACTTGGACCTGGCATAACATTGGAACCCGTTTCACCCAAAACTTCGTCTATTTTCTTTTTTAGGCAACGCCTCAAAGTTGGCATTTCTTGACGCTTGCATAACCAGGGCTCTGTAATTTTTACTGAAATGTCTTTCACACAAGATCGTCTACTTATTGGTTTTTTTCCCATCTTTTACCGTATTATGTACATAAATTACATACGAGTTTATAATCATCATATTCAACATGCCATAGAAGTAGCACAATGACATATTTAGAAAAATACACGAATAACATAATATACGGCTTGTTATAACGTTGAGTAAAGAAAATAAATGTTTTAAAATAATAATGATTCATACAAAACTATATCAGAAACTCACCTTTTGCTTCAACACTATAAAACTTGTAAAAAATCAACATTTAAAACTTTAAGTATTACTCTTCAATAGTCACGCTATTCATAAACATTGGCCTCTCAGACCCCGAACGCTCTTCTCAAATACACGTCTGTGCGAATTAGTTGCATTGCACTTGCGGCACTAAAGGTCACGGCGATGTCGCGATATTAAAAGGTACTCAAGAGGTCAGCTTTCTATTTCTTTCACTCTAGTAGTTAGAAGCGTTTTTTTATTTCTCGCGGTCTGTGGGACTAATGTTTATGAATCAAGGGTTAAGCTATTATTACGAGTAGGTAGTATGAATTTATATAATTATGTACTATCTGCTTGAAGCGTGTTTTAACCGTGTGATGTCGCGTGGCGGTAAAAGAATATACTACCACCCCTTCTCTTCCCTTGGGTGTCGTAAAAGGAGACTAACGGACTAAAGACTTCACATACGTCCAACAGCATAGAGCGGCGATGGGCTCACCACCTGTCACGCTGAGCACATGTGCAGTCGCTATTTGGTAATGGACTATGGTAGAGAACTGCTTTTGCTATCCTCATTGCCTAGTCTCTGACTAACCCTTCAGGGATATTAGTCGTGTCGTGATTACATGTATGTATGGGTCGGCTTCAAGTCTTCAAGAGCACAACCTCACAAAGGTACAGTGCACATTGACAATTAAAAGTGTCACGTAATCATAGGAAAAGTGTGACGAATAGCAAGCAGCGGCATTGGGCAGACCCTGACCGATCAGCGAGGTCAACGACTGACCGAATGGACGGTCAGATTAGAACACGATCGTTGAGGTCGATAGCTTCTTATGACATACATACATAATTTAAGACTATTGTCCCCGAAGGGTTATTCAGAGACCTGGTAATGAGGACCGCAGAAGCCGTCCACTGCCACTGTCCACGTTTCAACAAATGATAACTGCGCATGTGCTCACTGACAGGTGGTGAGTCATCGCCGGTCTATGACGTTGGGTTGGATGTATGTGTAGTCGTTGGTCCGTTGGTTGCCTTTTATTTTTATTCTACAACGTGTAAGCGCTTGGCCTTCATTTCACCTGATGGTAAGTGACGATAAGACCGAAGGTGGAAGCGCGCTTCACCCGGAATCCTCAACCACTGAGGAACTGGCTACCTTATCTTAAAATGTCGGAACACAACAATGCTATAAACATCGTTGTTATGGCGACAGACTTAGATAAGATGGTGGTAGCTAGCCAGGCGGACTTAATAGCCCTACCACCAACCAAACCGAGCACACAAAGATGTACCCCCCGCTGGGAATCAAACCCGGGACCTCTGGGTCTGAAGCCGGTGGCTTAGCCACTAGACCACAGAGGTGATTAAGACTTTTACGACACCCAACAGAAGAGATGGGTTGGTAGTATTATTTTTATAATGATGAGCGTGGTGGCACAACTCTAAAATATAAATGTCGGTGGATAACAGTAACATCGTTAAAAATGACTTATTAAATTAAATTAATTAAATTTGTTTACGCTCACACCAATTATCTAGGCAAAGATGAGTATTCTTATGGTAATATTACGGATAAATAAACATAAACACAGAAAAAACACTCAGACCCAATATCAATTTAGAAAAACAGTTTTTTTTTCTAAATTGACCCGACCGGGAATTGAACCCGGGACCTCAGAGATATCGCGACGCCAAACCCGGCGTGTTTACTCGACCACGGAGGTCGTCAACTATGCAAATTTAGCAAATTACTGATGTAACTGTAAGTGACTACAATATTTATTAAATAAAATAGCAACGTATGTAAATAGGAATATACGGCTTCTAGAAGCCATAATACATCTAATAAACAACTGCCATTTGTTATCTTTAGTTCACGCGAACTCTACACATTGAAATTAAACTAAGACAAATAAGGTAACCGATATAGCCCGAACAATTGATAAGTTCAAAATGGGCAGGGGAAATCGCTCGTAGAACCGACGGACGACCGATGGGAGTGGGACAGAACAGTTCTCGAGTGACGACCGCGCACCGGAAGACGCAGTGTGGGCAGGCCTCCAACAAGGTGGTCCGAGTCCGACGATCTGTTAAAGGTCACGGGTAGCCGCTGGATGCGAGCGGCACAACACCATTCGTGGTGGAGATCCTTAAAGGAAGCCTTTGTCCAGCAGTGGATGTCTTTCGGCTGATGATGATGGATTTGCTAGCATTTATTTCATACCAGCGACCACCTGCGACATCGTCGGCATAAACTCCCGTATTCTATGGTCAAAACCCTATACAGTGTTTGTCCGTGATGTCCCCATTTTTTACCCTGGGAATCCTATGTATACCGGCCACTACAAGAGCAAAACGGTTATGTGGCGACTTTCCCGTCTCTTCTTTTTCAGGGCAAAACCCAGCTGGGTAGAAGGAGGGGCATACCCAATATACCCTGGGGATATGGCAACCACCGTGGAATGAACGTGGGGTCCAGGGACTCAAGGGAAAACGTAGCCAGTCTCAGTGCGAAAATTAAGAGGCCTATTACATCTCGACTGTGAATTTTGCGTAAAATGGCCAATTTTGGCGTTATGCATCTCAGAAACAAAAATACATTAACAATTATGACTTATTGAATAGTGTAGAATAGCTATTGGAATAGTGCGTAGCGGCCTCGCTTTTTGTAAATTTTGCTTAAATTTTTAATAAAACCCAAAATTGCAGAGAAAGATTTTTATAAAGTGCGCGAAGGCACTTTTTTGAGCTCATCGATTGAACTACTGTTCTAAACAAGTAAAATAAAAAAAATTATAATGTTATCTCTTATACTATAGTCGAATAGTGCGTAGCGGCCTCGGAATTTTTAGATATCATTGATTTTGTAAAGGAAAAAATCTTATTCAAAACAAAAAAACTTCTAAAATCGCTATAAGTTAACTGAATTTCTCCTATCTACGATAGTATTATTGAGCAAAATTTATACCAGAGTAGAATTGTTACTTCATGAGGAATAAAGATTTTATAATGAATTTATTATCCTATTTCGATAAAAACGATAATTACAACTGCAAAATTACTATAAAATGCGAAAATGGCCATTTTACGCAAAAATCACACTCGAGATCAACAAAGAGCAGTGTGTGGGGGGGCGGCTCAATCAATCTTGGGTATAAAGGCGAGTAACGGACTAAAGACTGAACATACATCCAACAGCATAAAGCGGCGATGGGCTCACGCTGAGCACATGTACAGTTGTAATTTGCCAATTTGGTGATACGTGGAGTGTGACACTGACTGACAGTGCATTCATTGCTTTTACATTCTTCCTAGCCCCTGCATATGCAGTTTCTGACTAATCCTTTGAAGAGAATAGTCATGTATGTAGAAGATCCGTATGCAGAATGTCCTAAGCTACTCAGTTTAATGTTCTTTATTTCCCAGCAATATATTCGTGTCTATTTTAAGAAACCTATGCATAACATACATCGCTGGCCCGGTGACCCACACTCGATATATACTGATACACCCACGCACTGTTGGATGGCGTGTAACCGATAAAAATCGTCTCTGAAACAAATGACGTTTGGCCAAGACGTAATCCCAAAAGTATTTTGCGCTGTGACGTGTCACTGTGATATATACTTCGGATAACGAACGTAATAGGTGCGTATGTGAACGATGAAGGACGCAACGATTATTTCTTTTTGCAATAATTTACATGAACAATTTACAGCTGTAAAGTAAAATATGTTTTAATAAGCTTGAATTTTAAGTACCTATTGTGTGTAGGTAACATAGTTTACAAAAGTTTTTACGATTATTTATTATTAGCTGTGCCCGACATGCGTTGGACTTGGAACGCCTCGTTTTTTTGCCCTCGCGGGCGTCCCGAGAACACCATACCAATTTTTTTATTACAATCTGATCAAGGGTTTCCGAACGTATAGAGGACAAACATAGATTTTTATTTATGTAAGTACTTATTATAGTCTACCTTATTAATAACTAGCGGCCGCTCGCGGTTTCACCCGCTTGGTTCCCGTTCCCGTGGGAAAATCGGGATAAAAAGTATCCTATGTGTTAATCCAGGTTATAAATTATCTGTATGCCGAATTTCATCCAAATCCATTCAGTAGTTTTTACGTGAAAGACTAACAAACATCCATCCATACTTACAAACTTTCGCGTTTATAATATTAGTAGGATTATAATGCAAACGATCCTTTGCTGGACTTTTCGCTTTGCTGAGACTTCCTTTAAGAACTATTAGCATATGGGGATATGGGGCCATAATCCACCAAGCTGGCTCGATGTGGGACAATGGGTTTTACCGCCTGCCCAATAACGACAACAACCGGGAACAACAATTATCTCTACCTTCCGAAGCACGAAGTACCTAGAGATATTGTAATTCGGTCACCCATCTAGTAACACGGCCTTAGGATAATTGCTTAATTTGCAAAAACGCAACCGGAGAGGGAAAGCCGCATCGCTATACATACATAGACTCAAGACTATCATCCCCAAAGGGTTAGTCAGAGACTAGGCAATGAGGATCGCAGAAGCAGTCCTCTGCTCCACGTTTCACCATGTTTCAATTGCACATGTGCTCAGTGTGATAGGTGCTGAGCCCATCGTCGCTCTATGCTGTTGGGGTTAGGGGCGGTTGGTCATGGTACCGATTCGTCATTAAGAAAAAATGGTGGCGGTTCGTCATTGCTATTTCATATTAATTATTTTTAGTGTCGTTTGGTCATTCGCTTAAAGTACAGTCCGCAATGCAGTTTTAAGAGCACATGTACAAATGACGGAACGAAACGAACCCTAAATATTTTCAAATTATTTTTTTAGTGACGAAACGACACTATATCTATGAAAGTTAAAAACAATGACGACACGACACCATGACCAACCGCCCCTAACCCTGCTGTTGGATGTATGTGCAATCTTTAGTACGTTAGTCGCCTTTTGCGACACTTATGGAAAGAGAGGAGTAAGTACAGTCACAAGTACCAATATGTATACACTTTGACTCTAATTCCATTGTATTGAGTGAGATTGAGAGTCACAATTGTTTACATATTTGTGCTCGTTACTGTACCTAGTATATTTTTAGTAAGCAGCTATGCCACACGTCTCTTTCGCTTCGCTATAAATTTAATAAATCGCCTATGTGTTGTTTGACACTTGAGTACACAGAGCAGTGTATTAATTAATTTGCGAGTATGCATAATAATTTCTCTTTAATAAACATACATACCTACGTCATATGTAATTAGTAGGTGCATAAAGCGGGTGCGCATCATATAATAGAACTACGTTCAATATATTTTCATTTTAATAACGTTCATTTTACATAATGAACAATATATAAAACAACTAATATCATAATTCTATTTAATATAATAATAGTTTATTATAATGGTTATTTAATATAAAATCATTTATATAATATTCCTTTGATTGAATTTCGCTTTACATATGAATCATTTATTATATTTATCATTTCATATATTTATTTTTATTATAAAGATCAATTCAAATACGTTTTATTAAATCAACTTATCAATTGAAATAACTTTTGCTTAATATAAGTTTTAACTGGTATATTCATCATTTGATACTCAGACCTTCGTTGGTTAGGTTAGGTTAGACTTTGTGACAAATAATTTCGTAATTTTAATAAATGATGTGTGCTTGCATGCATGTTGGATGCATGTTGCATGTCTTTGTGGAATACTGCATGTTTGTATGCATGCCTATATGCATGCTGCAAGCAAGCATGCTTGCTTGCATGCTGCATGCCTGCATGCTTGCTTGCTTGCATGCTGCATGTTTGCTTGCATGCTGCAAGCTCCATGCTTGCTTGCATGCCGGGGGGGTCGGGGGGCCTGAGGCCCCCCGCTATAAAGAAAAAGTTAAGTATGTAAAACTATAGTTCTGGCGGTTAGGTTAGACTTTTGACAAATAAAGGAGGGGGGCCGAAGGCCCCCCGACCCCCCCTATTTCATAATCATAAGTGATTATATCAAAAACAATATTATGAGTTCAAGTATTTTCTTAGTGATGATAATATTAAAAAGAAAATTATGGTAATTGTCTGTTATCTAAGTCTGTTATGTAACCAACAATTATGAAAAAAAAGATTTTGAGTTTAAACTTGTTCTTAGTAATGACAGTATTAATAAAAAAATAACGTTTAATATATCGAACTATTTCAGAGCGGCCGATGTTTCTTGTTCAAAGTAGATGAAATAAATGTTATACCACGTTATATATCTATAAATAAACGTATTATTTTTTGTGTTCAATTTGAAACACGTTTATATGAATTGATTGTTAGTTTTTAAGAATGTTATTTAAATTTATTGCTTTATTAAAGGTTATTATACAAACCGAGTATTCGATTAAATGATTATTATATGTTTAGAATAATATACTTTTTAATTTTTATGGTGAACGATTTTATATGAATAGTCTGTTATACGTTCTAAAATTATAACTTTTAAAATTACATCTTTCGTTGATTATACTTTGTGATTATTATATTAAACAAAATTATTTCATCTGAAATTATATGTTGTAAACGTTATGACATTTGTTGTTATATCATACATTACACACCCGCATAAAGCGGGCACGTGGCAGCAGCACGCGTAGGTGTTGGGTTCGATTCCTGACATGTTGACTCTACACAATCGCCATTCCGATTAGCTGATGATGACAATTTATATTATTTACCTACTCACACATTTTATTGAGTCATCAAATAAGTTTTTTTTAATTATTATCATTACAGGTTTAGATGAGTAGAGATACATTGCTTCGTCACTTTGCAAATTTAAAATTAATTTTCAAATAAGCAAACATGCGAAGCAATGTACTTCTACTCGACTAAAATACTAGCACAGGTGCGAACTAGGCATTAGAGCTCACTCAGCAGCTGTCTGTCGTAATACGAGACACAATAGAAAATCAATTGTTAGCAACCTCTAGGAGTCTTTGTGACAGACAAGGGGATAAATTATCGTAAAGAAGGTATTTAGTCAATTGAAAAAGTCTATTAACGAAACCAGAATACTTATGAAATTAAACCAAAGAGGTTTGTTTTTAATATTTTTTTTACTTAACTTATAGTGTCCCACTGCTGGGCAAAGGTCTCCCATATATCGTAACAATTCTCTCTTTCCTTAAAATTAAAATACCTTTACACGGTTTTCAGCATTGTTTTTTATGTATCGTTACAACGACAACAATCGGCGTTATCATTGCAATCCGCCATTCAACGGACCAGAAGTCGGCATCTAGTTTATAATATTTAATGGGCGCAGTTTATTGCCGATGCTTCTATCAATAAGTAATAAAACAGCACAGTACATTACTACCAATTGATTGGTCGTGCTTGTGATCGCATGCAATCTATACAGGGGCCTCCTTCGCACTCTAAGCGCATCCGAAAGGTCGTGTGCCCGTAATTCGTCTTGACTAACACACTCCATACACACACAGAAGTGTACGAGGTTTTTTTTTTAACCACTATGAGTAAGCACTTGGGCCTATATCTTACCTGATGATAAGTGACAATAAGCCCGAAGTTGGAAGCGCATTTCACCCAGAATCCTCAATTACTAAGGAGAGCTGGCTTATCCTTCCTACTAATATTATAAACGCGAAAGTTTGTAAGTATGGATGGGTGTTTGTTACTCTTTCACGTAAAAACTACTAAATGGGTTTGGATGAAATTCGGCATACAGATAGTTTATAACCTGGATTAACACATAAGATACTTTTTATCCCGATATTCCCACGGGAACGGGAACCACGCGAGTGAAACCGCGAGCGGCAGCTAGTCTCATAAACAACCTTGTTGTTATGGCGCAAGACTTTAGGGCCACCGCAGACACGCTACTTTTAGCATCGACGATCGGCGATTTTGCGACTGTATCGATGCTGAATATCACGTTTTGGCGACTCTCTGCGTTCGATTGCAGTAAAATCGTGAGATTCTATCGATACAGCATCGCGATTTCGCGACTTCATGCGTTCGACGCTTCTGGGGGGTTACTCTTACACGCAAACTCAATCTCAATACAATTCCAATGCGATTAATATGTATCGATATTGGGATAAGTAAAGATAATTCCGAAACGCCATCTCGATAATAACTTGTTTAATCAATTTCCACGCAATTTAATTCTTACAGTTGCTTACAAAAGTGCCATTTGTCATTTTTTAGATTTGTGATTGGAAATTGATTAATGGAATTGTGTGTAAATGAATGACATATTTTAGTTCGACATTACATCTTCATTTTTTTTACAGAACGTATTAACGTTAGGCTGTATGGGCGATTGCCTTTGCCTTTGCTTGAAAAACATTTATTTGTCGTTGTGTCAATGTGACAGTTTCCGGATTTCGTCTCTTTTTGCAACGCGTCGCCAGAATGGCGTTCGCATAATTTTGTCCCAGGTGAAAATCTTGTGGAATCTTGTTTTGATGATGATTTGAATCCTTACAAAGGGGCTTAAATGCCTTAATTGTTTTCTATTTTGAATTTGGTTTAATATTGTTTGGCGAAAAGTACATCATTCAATAATGGATGTCTAGCCGCATTTTTATGGAAGACGCCCTCGAGCGTCTTCCATTGTCTTCCATCATCTTCCAGAGGTTTTCAGATATCTTCTGATGTCTTTTATTTTTACTCTATTTAAATAATTTCGTCGAATGGGTCTGTCGTCGTCGACAATGCGGCCACTCGCATTGCTTCGCCGGAACGCTTATAACGGTACCTAACTTATAAAAAAGCCAGGTTAGTAATTTAATATCCTGTTGGTTTAAAATGGTGCTATATTCACAAAAATATTAGTTATGTTCACAACATATTGTTTAGAGTCACGATACAGTGTTTTTGGTTAATTAAATTTATAGGCCTAGTTCCTATGTATAAAAACAATTAGTCTATTTGATCTTCTTTGTATTGAATACATTTAAAATACATAACATGTAACTTTAGAATGCTATCTTGCGGATGACTTTGTATTCACAAGAGTAAATTTTGTTTGATGGTTCGGAGTAATTAGTTTTATTTTTTAGCCACCTACCTGAGATTAAAGGTAACAATCTCTCCGATGACATTCCGAGGTATAATTTGTTTTCTATACATTTAATTCGATAGAGTATAAAGCTCTGTCGTGGCGCCCGAATATTAATTTAAAGGTAATTTCCTTTTAATATTTTGCATTTGCAACCTTTTCTTTTTATTTAACATTAGAATTTTGTTCTTATACGCATGTAAACCCCCGGTTACATGACATGTGTTTCAAGAGTAAGCCTGCTGCTCCAATGCTGGATACCAATACCGCCTTCGGCGCGATTGATATTTTCGTTTTATCAATAAAGCAAGCAGCAGTGCAGCTTATTTAGAATCCATGCTAAGGTTGAAGCTTCGTCATAATCTAGCGCAGCACTGACTGACACACACACTGTCGTGTTCCGTAGTTCTGCCAAATCGATGCGACCGGGCATCCGAATGTGTGCGGAGTGTGACGTTCAGACGCTGTGTCGAGCTTCCGAAAAGCGACACAATCGCCGCGTTTGCTGTTTTTAAGTGTGCGGTGTGGAATGTGTGGTCGATGCATTCAACTTCCAAAAAGCGGCTAAATCGCCGATCGCCGATGCTAAAAGTAGCATGTCTGCTGTGGCCCTTAGATAAGACGGTAGTAGCTAGGCAGGAGTATCCCCCACGTGGAATCAAACCCTCAGGATCGGAATCAGGACCTTTGGGTCTAAGTTCAGATTGCGATTTTACGAATAAAGTATCTTACTTTAGCAAAGAAGGGTCAATCAATCAGTAACCAAATTGAAAACATGATTGATACGAGTCGAGACATTTTTAAAAAGAAAGTCCGCATGCTCCTTTTTAATGACTAAAAACTAAATTTTGACTCTTACACCTTACACCAGGCATCTTGCACTCCGTTATACCTACCACGAAATGCACCTAAACCTACTCGGAGTTGTAAATCATTCAGGGACTCAGGGCCCCAGCGTGCTTTCGAGCACACGTACAGCCCACAGGCATAGTTTGAAGTGGTCTCGGATTGCATATTCGATTTGTTTAAAAATAACTACCTCTCTGATATCAATAATTGTAGATTTATCTCTGCAATAATGGTGGAATGCAACAATAATAATTGTTGTGTGGAAGGCTGTCTAAATAAACAGAAAGATTCGAAGTTATCTTTTTTTACGTTCCCGTAAGATTCTGGAAGGTACCTATAATAATTATATATTATTTTAAACTTAAGTTTGTTTAGTGAGTTTCGTGAGTCGTGAGTGTGATGTAGAAGGTACCTAACCTACCTGCGTAACTCATATTTATAGTGAGTTCATAAGAATTAAAATTGCCAGTACTTATCATGATGTAGGTAATAAAATGTGGTTTCCGTTTCTCGTTATATCTTCAACTCCTCATGTCGTGCAGTATTTGCTTGTTTCTAAGACTTTGAGTGCTTCTTTGTTAAATAGGTAAATAGGTAAGTAACTTACAGAACTACATTTTACTTAGGTGTGCAATCACAGAATAAATTACTTACTAAGGTTGCGTAGGTATGTTTATTTAGTCTACTTGCTATCATCCCTAACACACGAGTAGACGGCGTAGGTACGTTCGGTATAAAAAGAACCACAAAGTATTAACTACTCTCCGCGTAGAGCGATAAGGTGCTATTTTGAATGCACACGGTGCCTATCTAATATTTTAGGTTATTAAAACGGCGGCTTTCTTCAACATCAAAGGAATGCAACTTCTGTACATAGTACTATTATTTATTCTGTGCTTACACTTCTACTAAAAGTGATTTAATTTCTGAAATGAATGAAGCAATGAATAGCACGAGATGTGTTTCAAGAAAATTATATTTTTGCACATAAGTTTGCAGATAGAAAGTTAACTAGGTTAAATACACTTTCATCTGACTTTCTATTCCCTATTTGATCAGGTGGCACAAATAGTACTGGCAGTTGTCATAAATGAGTGAACATCCTTATTATAGTTGTGTTGCCCAATCTCTTCTTTTCTCTCTCTATGACTGTCAAATAAAAATCAAGTATGAAGTTTTTTTAGTACCTTGGCCATAATACACAGATGGTCATAATATCTTTAAAAGCAAACAAAGTGCAAAGTAGGTAATAAAATAATATTGCTTCTATACTGGTTTTGTTGATAATAAACAAGTTGTACGGTCAGCATCAAAAGTAGCTTAGCATATGCAAATTATTGTTATGGTTGAAATGACCAGAATTCTCTGACATAGCTGTTGAGTCAAAAGTACATAATAAATAAATAAAAATAAATTTTGTTTACGCTCCCACCAATATCTAGACCAAGATGAGTATTCTCGTGAAACTCGTTTATATGGTAAGATAACGGATAAATATACATAAACATAGAAAAAACACCCAGACCCGAAATCAATTAAGAAAAACTGTTTTTTCTCTAAATTGACCCGACCGAGGATCGAACCCGGGCCTCAGAGATGGCGACACCATGAAAACCGGTGTGCAAACCACTCGACCAAGGAGGTCGTCATATACTACATGACAATATACTTTTGCAATATTGCCTTAACCATTTATTAGGAACACAGAAAATGTCATATAATTCTGTAATGTTAAATGATAAGTGTACATGTGACTATATTTACTTTTGCCACCTTGTTTTTGTTCAGTTACTTTTGATGCTGACTGTACCTAATAATAAAATTAAATATAGGTAGTTTTAAAATTTTAAGATTCTAATTTAGAGTTTTGAACCTAACAAAAGTAACAAGTACCTACACAACTTAGAAATTAAATCAGCTGTTTCAGACAAACACATAAGCCTGTCTTCCTTTCACAACAGATAAGAATTAGTTGTTTGAATAACTTGATTTCCAGTCCCATCTCAGTCAACAGCAGTAATAAACATTGAGAGATAACAATATTAGAATGTAGGCAATTACTAATAATTTATGTAATTTAAGATAATGTAACACAAAGAGATCTGTGATGAAACATTTAGAATGTTTATCACTGCCTCTTGCATCTGAGTTATCTCATAAACATTTGCTTTTTCACACAACAGAGTTTCTAAAATCAGTTGAACAAGCCTTCTTATATGTTACATTAGGAGGGCGGACATTCAATTTTTTTGCTGCAGCATCTGCAGAGACTTTGTTGAATAACTTGACCTTCAATTTAGGATAACAGACACAAAACTTCACGGTAATTACCTTCAATAATTATGAACCATCGTGTTGTTAGCATTTTTCAGTAGCCACGCCGAGACACTTAGCGTGTCTCATAGGCAAATGTGTTATGAACAAAATACGAAAATAGCTGGTACTATTTGGTTATATGACACTCCTGGAAGCAGCTCCCGGCATCCAAATAAAGACAAACAAAATGACAAGTCCACCATTCTAAGAACTGACCTCTTTCCAGCCTTCTTGGCGGCAATGGCGCGACACCAAGTTTCCATTCAACAGTCAGCACGATAAAAAACCACTAGGCACAACAATAACTGTTTAATTCACACAATAGTCATTTAGTTTTTTTACGATATTGCTTTTTTTTGCAACACTTGAACACTCGTGTACGCGACGCTCGACGCAACGCGTGCGTTCCGTTTCACACGTTCGACAGTGTTGCTAGTTGGAAATTTCCAATCGCTATTGTCCGATTCTGATTCGGACTGTTTGGTTTTGGTGGGATATATTGAAATGGCAAAATGTCACTAACATTAATGTTTTCGGGCGGGGCCCGAACTTTGAAAACGGGGGCTAACCCCCAGCACCCCCTAGCATGCGGTGCAGGCAAGCATGAATTAAATATTTAAGTCAAAAAATATTATGGCCAATAAATCAGTCAGACCAATTAATAAACTATGTCAAACGAATTTATACAAACCGAAATTATACGAAGTGAAAATATTTCAAATATGTAATGTAAAACCAGGGAGAACCGTTACAAAAATATCTGTTTATGTTCCGTAACATGCTGCAATTTTACCTAGGTATTTAATTTAGGTTACGATATCTCACGTTTGTTAAGTTGTTATTTTCTACCATTTGAAACTAATTTTACATTATTATGGCAACATATTTTACTTATTTTATTTTACTACCCCACTTCACCGCGCTTGCCCTTCGCCGCTGGCGCATAGGTAATTAGGCACTTCGACGGAACAAGAGACCTATAAAGTCTGTATTGTATCTATCTCAATGGTCTGTTCCTCGGACCAAACATTTGGTCCGAGGTCTGTTCAATATAGCTTGATTCCTGTGACAGGTGTCAAATGGTCATGCCTAGGGTTGAGACATTACAGACTGATAATTTGATGTTATGAATTGAACATCATTATCTGTCGTTAATCGTTTTTGCTTCAAATTATTATTTTGGATGCTATTTACTCGTAGATCACTTAATTTTTAGAAATACATTATTAATACGTAAATAAAAATACGTGGATAGATTTTGAATGTTTTAATAATGAACAAATTCTTCTTAACTTAATCTTATCTAGTGGGGCCTGCAGAGGTCTCCCTCTCGCAGTAGCACGTCGACCCATTGGTATCTTTTGAGCAAATAAACAAATTCCTAAGAGGCCTAATATATCTCAACTGTGTTTTTGCGTAATATGACCAATTTTGGCCTTATGGATCTAAGAAACAAAAATAGAATAACAATTTTGACTAATTGAATAGTGTAGAATAGCTATTGGAATAGTGCGTAGCGGCATCGCTTTTTGCGTAACTTTTTAATTAAACCCAAAATTGCAGAGAAAGATTTTCATAAAATGCGCGAAGGCACTTTTTGAGCTTCTAAATTGAACTACCGTTCCAAACAAATGAAATAAAAAAACTAGAATGTTATTTCTTTTATAGTCGTATAGTGCGTAGCGGCCTCGGAATTTTTAGATATCATTGATTTAATATAGAAAAAAATCTTATTCCAAACCAAAACACTTCGTAAATCGCTTTAAGTTAACTGTGAATTTCTCCTATCTACGATAATATTATTGAGCAAAATTTATACCAGAATAGTTGTTACTTCATGATGAATAAAGATTTTTTAATGAATTTATTATCCTATTTCTATAAAAACGATAAATACAACTGCAAAATTACTTCAAAATGGGATGCGCCGGCCGTCCGAACTCAGCTTATCCTCGCAGAGTGGACATTTGTAATATTAAGCATGATTTTATTATCCTGTTTCGATAAAAACTGTCAATTGTAGCGATGACTTGATTTCGATTTCCTTTGCCCAGTAGCCGAACAGATTACAAAACTACCCAAGGTAGACAATTTGATTTCAATTGCTTTTGCCCAGTAGTAAGATAGGCTTTACTTGACTAACAAATGAACAAAGAATATCCCAATATTAGAAAACTATCAATTTCCTTTGCCCAGTAGTGGGACAATATGTGGGCTTTACTTTACTTTATCAAATAAACAAAAATAGCCCAACAGATTAGAAAACTGCCCTAAATAGTTACAAATCTCACTTTAAAAAAGAGTTGATTGTATTTAGAGGTTATGTGTCATTTTTTTTACATGAAAAAAACCTCTGCTTTATTCTAAACACTACAGTAGCTAACTCTTTGAATATTAAAGAATTGTCTAAAATTGGTTTGGTTTTGAAGCTACAACTTGACATATTAGACCGTTCCCCATACAACGATTGGCATTCTCCTTTTTTAACTTCAATATAATCGTCATGATACTCAGTAAAAATAAGTAAAAACTATCAAATCAATTAATACACATAGAATTATAAATACAAAATTAAAGTCAACTATTAGTAATTGAATATCAATTGAACTTAAATTGATTTACTATCCCAACACAAGATTTTTTTTGTATTGGAATAACCTGTTATGTGAACTTATTGGGATAAAACCCACAGACTTAGATGCTAAACCTACATCACAAAAAGTAATGGGCGATTTTCCGAGATCAAAAAAAAAAAGAAATTGGTTCGTAAATGACTTCATAGATGGCGCTTAGCATAGATTAGTATGGCGCATGGTAAAAGGCGAGTTCATGAAGAGCACGTGTATGGCTGCGTAATATTTATTCTATTCCAAAATAGAAATAGGTTCTGGATGTCCTGAATATAAATAGGTAAGTAAATACTATTTTTTTATTCTTTTGGTAGACAAGTAAAAGTGTAGAATTTATTACAGCCTTAGGTAGGTACGGCTTTCATAAAACGACATCTATCGAATGTTTTTGAACTAATTTTTACTTTTTAATTTGGGCTGTCAGAAAATTGCTCATTGTAGGTTTGGCAAAAAAGAGTAGGTAGAAATTAAATAGTGGCAATACTGTATGGAGTGTTTTCCAAAAATTACGTAAACTCCATACAGTATTGCCACTACTTAATTTCTACTCTTTTTTGCCAAACTATATGTTAAGTGATGGATTATACAAAATAATATTATTTAAATGTAGTCAAATATATGCATACGATTTTACAAAGTCACATCGTTGTTTTTGATGACATCTGTCACAGGTATCAAGCTATATTGAACAGATTTTAGACGTTTTTCATACGATTATGTGTCAGGCACCGCATGCCGCATACCGCAGCGTTGTGCGTCACGTAACATAACTGACGTTCAATAAGAGATCAAAGCTTTACGATCCTTGACCAATTAAATCTACTCTGAAATCGAATTCAAGATGAAAAACATAAACAAAGGGGCTATTATGCAACCACTACAATTAAATAAAACCTCAAGTAAAAAATGGTACCCAAAAATTATATGCTGCAGGCAGATAGGTACGTCGAACCAACTGAATCATGACATGACCCACTTTGCGGATCATTCCTTTACAATCATAAATTTAGTTAGGTTTTCTTCGCTTTTATTCATGTTGCACTTAGTACGTTTTAAATATGAATAAAAATGCGTCGTCATTACGGGTCAGAGATGTATGCAATTTTAACCTTTGTTATCACTGCACTTTGAGATGTCATTCATACATAATCCAAACTCTTTTCACTACGGAGAAAAGGTATTTTAATTTTAAAAATAAAGTGACGTCAAGTTGTAGTCAGTCTGAAAAAAATTAAACAATATTTGAATTGAAACAAATCGTTTATTGGCCAATTTGGCAGAACAAAGAGCTCAGATAGTAGTACTCAGTGAACAAGGCTCTAGCATTCGGGAAATTTCACGAGATTAAAATATAAATCAGAACACAGTCAGAACCTGGATCAAAAAGCACGCTGAAGAGGGGTAACCTTGAAGACAGACGACGATATAATCATGGCGTTTGTCGAACGAACAGAGAACGGAAATGCAACACCATTACGAAGAACATCCTTTTACTCGTACCCGGTATTTTGCGACACGTTACGACGTATGTCTATAAATAATAAGAAACAATTTGCACCGCACTGGGCTGTATTACAGACATTATGCTAAGAAAGCTCACTGAACGTTTAGACTTCAACTGGACAATCACCATCTTTACAGACGAATAATCGTTTTGCTTTTCTCATCATGGTCGCTTAACTTTGTGGCGTTAAGATAGCACGCGATACACAGAGGATCACATAGTGCCCAACCAATTATCTGGCCGAATTTCAGCTAACATGTGGGCTTGGATGGACGCTGGAAGTGTAGGCGAAATTGTTCAAATTTATCCTCGTCAAAATGCTATGAACTATGTCGATTTATTGGAAAAATCAATGTTACCGACTTTGCGAACAGTTTATCCGCGTAAAGAAGTGCCAGTATTCTCCTACGTTCATGTACTCGTAACTGTCCAGTGCATACTGCCAGAATTGTCTCCAATTGGTTACCCAGCACGAAGATGAATTTACTCTCATTACATGGCCGTCTAGGTCCCCAGCTTTTAACCCAATAGAAAATTTGTGAGGTTTGATGGTTCATATGTGGGATAACAGGAACGAGAGGCCTAAAGAAGCAATTGAGCTGCATTGTATCGAAATTTGGGATTACATGAGAGGGAGTAACATTAATTAGTAGTTGTTTAATCGGGGTCTATGCGTAACCGACTATTAGACGTTATTGAAAGCCATGTTGCTTTCACTAGATTTTAGGTTTAAGTAGTAATCCCACCGACCGAAACCATTAGAACCATCAAATCCACAAATTTTTAATAAAATTATTTTCTATTTTTTCAGTTTACCATTTTTTATGCCATTGTGATTTGTGCCATGTGAATGCTTTTTTTTTAAACCTAATAAAACCTATTGATGATATTAACAAAATAAAGTTTATAATTCTTCAACTTTACTATTTTATTTAATAGTGACTACCACATGTTCCAAAGGTGATTTTTTATAGAAACTGGGCCCGTTACAGACTAGCCGCTGGGCCGCCCGGCTGCGCCGAATTCCGGATATTATGTGTGTAGCAACCCTTACTTGAATGTCTCGTCGATTTTTATACAAACTTTTTCGTGCAATACTCAAATACTCCGATTTATATAAAATAGCAATCATAGCCTTGTCAGCTGTCAGTGTCTAATAAAATGATAACAAGTTCGTTCGTTACGATATGTATGTTCAAGCGAATTTCAACCTACTTGTATAGAATGACTGTAGGAAAATGACCTTAAGGTGGGTCATGACTCAATTTGGTCGACTGTACATAGCTGTAAATAAATAGAAATTAGTAACTTTTTACTCGGTCATTTCAATTCCATTGTTCAATATTCCCTAATTTGTTATTAAATCTGGTGAATATCCTTATATATATTATAAAATAAATCATCCTAATATTTTTTTCTGAAATTCCTCGGTTGTAACCGGCATTCTCAAACAATGGTAACACACACCGCATGTGTCAATATGGCGGATGTCAATTTCTAATTTAGAAAGTGAGGGTGAGGGGACCTACGGACTCATTGAGATAATTAAACTATAAAGCTCAATGTACGGACTCCTATGTATTGTGAGATAGAATGCAGTCAAGGTCAAATTTTTTGCTTCAAGTAGGTATGGAGGAGTTTAGCCTCCAGTTTACTCTTTATCTTCATGGTTATCTGTTGAATAAAAATTTTACTGCGGTAAAAAGGGTTATATTTTAACATCGTATAAATTGTGCTTTTTGCTTCTCGAGAAATCTGAAAATACAATGTCTGTGATTGAAATAAATTGTAAAAAGGCGAAACTTGCCTTTTTTCAACATTGCCCATAAGACCCCTTACCGCACTGTGTCTCAATTTGCACACTTAGGTTTTTTGACAAAAATTTAAATTTATAACAAGTTTGAGTGATGGCAACTTTAAAAATTATAGACTATAATACTTTGACGTTTAGTAGCTGCATAATGTTGGCAGACTTGCTAGAAAAAAATAATAGTCAGTTTGAATTCCACTATACTTTGAAGGTGAATAGCTCTGTGTTTGCACCTGAATTTCTCAGAATCCTACGAATAGTTTTGCTTGTATATTTTTCTATGCATAAAATCATCTCATCTGACTCTAAAAATAAAAGAACTTGCCCTAGATTATTATTGATTGTAAAATTATTCATCAATATTGTCGTGTGCATATGTGGGACGATATGCAGACTTGGCTCAATAGTGCTGTTCATTTATGGGACAGTATGCAGATAGCGGTAAAACTGCTACTGTTCATATATGACTCGTCATGCAGTACGAACGCGTAGGTTGAATTTTTTGAGCACATATGCCTATGTTAGTAATATAATATAGGTATTTATTCTGCCCATGAATTCTTGAACTGTTTTCTTTCGCAGTATAGTCTAGTCACGGGTTTAGTTTAGTCGTGGAGTTATACAAAACCAGACTTAGCTAACTGGTTCGTTTTCTGATTTTTTTTATTAAAGTTCTTCATGTTCGTTTACTTTCTCGCTAAAATAGCTCTACCTAGCTTAAAATAGTAAACAAACAATGCTAAAACAAGTCCATTATATACCTACAATATTTTAATATGGTTTTGAACCTCAAACTTGCATTACACCAAGTTGCTTGTCGTCCCATATTTGGTATAAACAGTTCCATTCTATTTAATTCATAACGTACCATTTATGCACATTTTGCTTTTATTGAAATAATAAATTAAACGGCACTGCTACATTTTTTATGGGTTCCATACACTAAAAACTATAAGATATATTTTTCCTGCAATGATATGAAAGTCCATGCAGTAAGGGGTTTACCTACTTACAAGTTACAAGTTTAAAAATCACAAGCTGCTTTCGGAACGCATTACGCATGACATCAGCTGTCACGTCACGTCACTGTCAAAAAACTGTCAATGTCAAAAAATCGATAGTAATTTTGTCGCAGCGCAGCTAGATATTATTTTTTCAATTCTTTATTGATATTATTCTCTATTTACATAGATTAACTAGTATTATTTAAAAAAAATGATAAAGGCAATTTTAGTGTTTAACAATCATGGGAAGCCGAGACTGTCTAAGTTTTATCAATACTTTGTAAGTGAAAGCATGCGAGTGATTATCCACCTTTTTTCATTTTTAATAAGTTACCTATGTGTGTAGAATAAGTTGTTAGTATGAAATGAAAAACATTCCTTTAATTTAGTCCTGTTTATATCAAGTTATTTTACCGGGTAGCGTCCTCATATTATAGGCTTCAATTTGTAGTCTCGGCTAAGCCAATACCACGTACAGATCGCCTTAGAAGTAGCTCAACATATTTCTAAGACAATACCACACCAATTACTGCATTTATTTACACTTAGTAGTTTGCAAGAGTGCGATAGTTCACTAAACGAGATTGTTTTTTTTAAAGTTTCTGGCTAATGAATCTGCTCCATTTGATGTTAAAATGTGATGTGGTACTAAAGTGGAAAGATACTTCTGAGGCCAACTGTGACAAAAAATTATTGTCAAACAATAGCAGACCGAATAGCGCAGGTCGTAAGATAAGTCTACCCACTGCTTTTGAATGTAAAAAAATCCAAGAAGGGTTCTTGACTTAACTGTTCCTTACATATTTTTTTTGTCACCATTCTTAACGTTGGCCTAAAACTTTCCCATGTGTACCTATGTAAGCAATTTGAGCCATAGTCCTTCAACAACTGTCATTTTACAATTTGCCAAAACCCTGCTACACAGCTCCTTTTTTATTTACTCTCATAATCCCTTGGATGTCACCAAGATTAACAATTGAATTTATGTTGTGTCAGTCTGGAGCTTCCACACTTGCTTGTCAGTAACATTTATTAATTCTTAGATTGTTCTCTTCAGAATGAAGATATGCAGCAACAGATCATCAAAGAGACCTTCCAGTTGGTTTCTAAGCGAGATGACAATGTCTGCAACTTCCTAGAGGGTGGGAGGTGTGTATATTGCTGACTTATAATAAATTAATTTATTTCGACCACATGTGTAGATCACATAGTGAGACACAAAGTAAATATTAACAATATGAACAAATAACATCCCAAATCAATTATTAACAAATTTATTCATAAAGTGACAGACAAATTCAATAGGTATTACTTTTATGATTTATATGTCATTGTTCTAATTATTATTTTATTTACACTGAGATCTCTTTGGTAGTAGATAAACCTGCACACAACCACACCAAACACCATTTTCTTGTCTGTTAACTATCTTATCTTATATTGCCCTTCCTCAGCAGGCCCTACTTGAATAAGATAAGATCTTATCTTAGTGGTAAGATGAGATCTTATCTTACCTTGGTGGTAATCGCCGAAGTTCCCCTCTTGCGGTAAAATGTCAAACCATCAACATCTTTTGTTGCACAAAAGAAAAAGGACATCATTTTTTTGGGCCTTTTCTGAAAGTGCCGGCCAACAAAAAAAAATGAACTAGCCATTTGGAGAAATAGTTAATACAGCACAAAAGTTGTAGGATTGCTCTGAGCTAAGTTATACAAGTTCGAAGATTCATCATTTTCATACATTTATTGATTCCTAATTTTTTTTTGTAATAACGTAACAGATGATGACCCCACAGTTTTTGCGCTGCAATGACAATTGCTTCAGATCATTAGTTCTAGCAATATTTATCATAATTTTATGTTTCCCAGTCCCAGCACTTTTAGAAATCAATAAATGTATGAAAATGATGAGTCATCGAACTTGTATTACTTGGCTCAGAGCAATCCTATAACTTTTGTGCTATATTAACTATTACTCCAAATGGCTTGTTCTAACAATACGTACTATTTTTTTTTGTTGGCCGGCACTTTCAGAAAAAGCCCAAAAATGTATGGAGCCTGAATGATCTCCTTTACAAAAGTTTTTCTTTGACGTCAACTTCTTTCTGAATGAAAATTACTGCAAAAGTAATGTTTTTGAGAGTGATTAGCCTAAAATCTTCTGGTTTCACGTAGGCTGATCCCAGTAGAAAAATTATTGTTCTGGCATCTGTTACCTAAATCTGTGATGTTATTCTTGCAGTTTGATTGGTGGCTCGGATTACAAGCTGATCTATAGACATTATGCAACCCTTTACTTTGTATTCTGTGTGGACTCCTCTGAGAGTGAGCTGGGAATTTTGGATCTTATACAAGTAAGTTACTGCTCTGTTTGTATATGTTTTAATATGTCTGTAGAGCCTCTCTAGTCCAGACAGACCGGACAATTCTATTCAACAATCATTATCATTAAATATTTATAAAGTAAATTCGCCTTTTCCTGTGTCGTGGCTTTGCTTTTTTGTTCCAAACCACGCAATGCGTTTTTATGCGGTTTTCAGTAATAGAAAAGAGCAATAACTAGGAATAATTATAGTTTATAATTTCTAAAAATTTTGTACAAAATGGCTGAAGTATGAGTTATGACGGTGTTTCTAAGTTAGCGTGGATGAAGGGGCGGGCGAGTCGCTAATTGTTATTCTTTTATTACATTTCTCACCCCGTGGAGCTCAGCTCGATGGCGCAGCGGTTAGCGCGTTCGGCTTGTGATCTTGCCCGCTAAGCAACTTTCGCATTGCCGGATCGCTGCATGGGTGACCAAATTGAAAACATTATCGAGCTCCTCCGTGCTTAGGAAGGCACGTAAAGCCTTTGGTCCCAGTTGTCGTCGAAAAATGGCAGTCTTAAAACCCACCAACCTGTATTGGCCCAGTGTGGGGAGTTATGGCCCGACTTCCCCATGTGATGTTATCCATGTGGGAAGGCCTGTGCCCAGCAGTGGGACGTTTGTAGGCTGATGATTTGATTTCTCACCCAGGTCTTTGTAGAAACCCTAGACAAGTGTTTCGAGAACGTGTGCGAACTGGACCTGATCTTCCACGCGGACGCGGCGCACCAGGTGCTGGACGAGCTCGTGATGGGCGGCATGGTTCTGCAGACCAATATGGCGGACATCCTGTGTAGGCTGCAGGAGCAGAACAAGATGCAGAAGGCTGAGGTGAGGATGTGAACCAATAGCATGTGTAGATTGCTGCAGCAGAACTAAGGAAGCAGAAGGCAAACTGGATGTAATATCATCCTTTAGTAACAAACTCATGGTAAAGGTATGGTGCTGCAGACCAACATGGCTGAAACACTGTGCAGGCTGCAGGAGCAGAATAAGATGCAGGAGGTTGATGAGAGTACATTTTCAGTAAGGAAGTAGAGTGAGTTGTGTGGTCGCCACCACATTACTGAAATTGTCAAAAGATTATTACCAAATCATGAAAATATACCAGTGGTCATTATGGTCAGTTGAGCACGTGACGTTGCGGCTCTGAAGAGTTGAGTAGTACTCCAGTCGGCTAGGTAATTCAGCTTTAATCCTGGCATACCTTTACTGGTCCAGTGACTTTCATTTATTAGGTAAACTTACCCCCCCTTACCAGTATGGTGTTCTGGACATAGCGAAGAAAATGTGTAGATTGGAGCAGTACAAGATGCTGAGCTGACGTGAGAGAGAGTGTAGTAAAGTAGTTGCATCAAGAGCCTTCAATCTTTTCGAAGGCAATGGCAAAAATTATAAACAATATGTATGCTGGTAATTGCATGGTGTTGGTGCATTGTGTGTCGTGAGAAGGTCTTCCCCACTGTAAAAAGAGCGTAACACATTTATTTTCTTCCAACACATAATTATTACAAAAGGATGTTATCTTTTCTTATTTCGTCAATTGTGTTTCATGAGAATAAGAGTTCCGTTCCACAAAAAGCATAGGTACTTACTTGAAATGTAACACTTTTACTGATGAAACTCGAATTTATTTACTCTATTTTTGAGTTTTATTTTGTCCTGACTTTAAGAACCCTTTACAGGGTCCGTAGTCACAGAGAGAGTCAATGTGTAAAGTTTGCGTAAACCTCAGAAAACAAAAGCATACTTACTTATATGTATATTTATTGTTTCAAAACTGTTGCAAAAAATATATTTTAATTTTTTTATAATAACTTTAGAATAAGATGTTTTTAAAATTATAGTCCACATTGCATGCCGTGACAGCCTTTAAGTTAGGCAACACATAGCTTTATATCCGTATTTGTAATTTTTATCTTGTTGGTTGTCCTAATAAATAAAATAAGAATAAAAAATAAAATAACTGTTACTAGTTATCTTATCTCGTCTATCTTATCTCCCCCAGGCGGGCATATCAGCGGCGCCAGCGCGCGCTGTGTCTGCAGTAAAGAGCATGAACCTGCCGCAACAGCTACGCGATATGCGCCTGCCCGACCTGCCGCAGGCTATTAAGGTAACATACATACACATACAGACATACACACATACATACATAAATACGTACAAATGTACTTACACACTTACACACATTACATAAAAACATACACACCCATGTGTATGTATGTTTCTATACATACACATGGGTGTGTATGTTTTATGTATGTAAGTGTGTATGTATGTATTTATGTGTACACACAGTTGTAGCGATGACTTGATTTCAATGTTTTAGGCCTTTGTACTGCTGTGGGATAGTATATAAGTACTATACTTAACTTTTTTGTACCAACATTGCAGGATCTGAAGTTCTGACCGCTACAACAGGGCGCCTACCCCACCACGCCCGTCGCCATAGCAACCAACATACTAAACACCATCTACTCGCAAAACGAGAAGTATCAAAACCTACAGAAACCCACAGAAAATTTTGCCAACAAATTTTTCGGCTCCGAAACTTTGAGCACCAAATTTTCGGAGACTTTTACCGACTATCAGCAGAGGGATAGTTTTCCGGATTATGAGAGTAGGAAGACGGACGGATATCAGGACTTGAGCGGATCTACTGTTGAGTTCCAGTACGCTGAAGTTAGGAAGAAGAAAAAGAAAAAAAAACGGCCGAATAAGATCGCTTTGCAATAGTAGGTTATAAAAAGATGCATGCATTTTTTTCTTTTTTTTTGGTGGGTCAAAATGTCCTGATACGTCAAAAGTCTGCATTCAATTTTGAATCCAACGTTTAACGGGTAAAGTTTAAAATCGATTAGACAATTTTAACAGTTTAGTATTGATTGAGATTGAGAATACCTCCTTACTAAAATATTATTTCGTGAAATATCAGATTCTTTTTAAATGCAGCTAGTAAATACTTATAATTTTTTTTCAGTTAGTTTAACGATTACATGGCACTGCATATTGAAGAACGCTATGTCAAATGGATACCAATATTTTTTCTTACAATTTTTTTGCGAATGCGCTACATTTCAGGGTATCGTCGGGTGACAGGAAAAATTCACTAAGTAACGAACATAAACAATGGATAGATAGATAGATACAACGCTTTATTGCACACACAAAAATAAGAAAAGTACAAACAATAAGCATTTTAAAAAAAAGCTAATGGAGTAATTTAATAGTTTTTTTGAAGTCAAAATGTCACGTTTGGAAAAAAATTAATTTATATGGTGATGATGCTTTATATTTACATTCTGTAACTATAAACCAATTTTGCCTTCTAGATTAATGGGTTCTGCTTGGTTTTCGACTAACGACAGGACTTAGATTTTTTAAAGGATTTTGTATGGCAGATTTATTTATCCCCAAATACAGTGATTACTGCACACAAATTTGTATGAAGTGTCCGACAGCAAAATCAATTGTGAAACAAAAAAAAGAATAAAAGAAGTTTCATAAAGTTGTTATTATTCAACGAGACAGGAAATTATCGTGGACGCAGCCACAGCACAGTCGCTAGTTTAGTTTAGTGCCAGTAAATAAGAAAAAAAAAATTTTTTTCTAGACAACGGCGGGAAAGTGAAGCGTCATGTCTGCAGCTTTGTATTATTTTCTGTAATATATGATTTGTCGAATATTAATGTGAAATAATGGTGGATTATTTACTGTTAAGTGTTTGTGAACGTGCATGAGTGTTGGCAAATAAAACAAAACAGTGCAACATCACTTTTCAAATTCTCTCAAGAAGTCCGTGTGAGACCTCAATAAAGTCCCACAGCTTTATTGAGTCGAGAGGTTTGGGGGAAAATGATTTACCATTAAACGTTCATTATCACTCATTATCATCCACTTAATTCAAAGAAAATAATAATTGTTTACTATTAAAAACTTGACACTGGCTAAATGTGCTGATCACACGAAGCCATTATTTGAAAGAAAAAAAAAACCACTTATTAATTAAATCACTAAATTAACGAGATCGCAGTATTATAGGAACCAAAAATGCTGAGTAGTAACTATCGAAATCACATTATACTTAAAATAAAAAAAACAACACATTTATCCCTTGTGAATCTTATGAAAACAGTAGAAACAAAGAAATTTCTGGAAACGTTGCACAAAATGTAACAACTTTTCTTGTTTTGTTTTTGGCTTGTATTCGTGCCATGGTTTTGACAATAGCTTATCCTCCTCAGTCCTGAGCTAGCAATTTTTAACCGATTTTGATGATTTTTTAAATACTTAACTATTAGGGCTTCTATAACATGATTTCATGAAAAAAAAAAATTTTTTTACGTTTTTTTAGAAGTTACACTAGGTATCGCAATAGATACCTTGGGTCTCTAAGAAGTAAAAAACATTGGTCTAGGTTATTAACAGAAACAACATTTTAACTAAAATTATATGCATTTATTGCCTAAATTCACAAGATTAATTGTGAAAATTCTTGAAACAGTTTCTTTCTGTATTAAAACACAAAAATACTTTACAAGTGGTGCATCTAACAAATGTGAGCTTTGAGCAACCTGGTGCCCTACACTTGGATCGACTCTTTTGTTCTGTATTTGTCATTTCTGGGATATGACTAGCCTTTCGAGCTATGACTGGAGGAACGGGTTGGATTCGTCTCTGTCTTTTAGCTTCAGGAGAATCAATGGATGAATTTGAGCTGTTTGGGTTTTCATTTTCAGACTGTGCTGAACAGTAGATTAAATTCTCAGCTATATCTAACTTGAAGAAATAATAACTCAGTATATCTTTTTTCGGCCAGCCATTCAGTTGAGCTATGCGTCGGTACTGTATCCATGAAGATGCTATCGCAAAATCTAAGAAGTGATAGATAACTCTCACAGTCCATTTTTTTGTTCGATTCCGCATACCATATTTACCTATTACTCTATCTAGTAAATCAACGCCACCCATTCTTTCGTTGTAACATTTGACTACATTTGGTCGTGGAATCTCTATGTAACGGGCATCTTTTTTCGACCAACGTCGACAATTTTCAATTGGGTGAACGCCGTGAGCACTTGTCGCAAAGTTTACGGGTTTGCTGTCAAACCATTTCGTCACGGATACAGCACGGTCATTTCTTCTTTGTTTTCGCATTTCCTTATCTGTTTTAAATCTTATAGCTGCTGGTATTCGACTTGCCATTATTGTTCCACATGCAAGAATACTACGATGCTGTAGCAAAGCATCAATCAGATTTAGTGATGTAATACTTTACATCACGGTCCATATAAATTATGGTCTTATCAGGTAGTGAGTCAGATAGTGCAAGTACGACTTTACCTCCTACGTCAAGTTTCTGCGGAGCTGGAACTTTGCACGACACTAAATCTCTGCCTTTACCTTCGTAAAGTATAAAGTCCAAGGGTAAACCATTTGTTGTCGTCATTACGAAATTCTTAATACCAACAGGATTAGGTTTACCTTTGACGTATTGCCGCATGATAACCCGACCTTCGAATAGTATCATCTGCTCGTCAATACTAATTTCTCGTGGAGGTTCAAATTGCACGTCTTTCTTCGCCTTTCACGAACTCTAGAACATATTGGTCTGACTTTCCAAATCCGATCATTACTCTTTATCTCTTGTGATACTGAATTTTCATCCACTACGTGTAAATTATTTCGAAGTATAAAGAACTGATCTCGAACAATTGTATCTGCTATCATAGGGTATTGTGTCCCAGATTCCCAAGCCATTCTCATTCTTGGAAAACCAAGTAATGTCAGGGCAATGCTGACACTCAGAATATGCTTTATTTCTGTACTGTTTGTGTTTAATTCTTTACCAGATCTGGACAAATAGGTGGTCTTTGAAGTTAAAGCAAGCTCTTCAAAACAACTATGGTCAAAATAGTCCGAGAAGTACTCAAATGGCTTTCTATGTTGTGGTTCAAGATTGTTAGGCCTTCGGTCAATATCTTGCATCAAAGGCGGATCAAAGTCATCTTTATGGTACCACTTTGGATACCTTCCACGCAACTTCTGGAGAGGGATATTACTCTCCTCGGCACCAGATTCTGAATGGTCTGACTGATGATCAAGGTTAGAGAGGACTAGATCATCATCAGATTGTTGCAAAATCTCGTCGTTTTCTTCGAAAGTTGTTCTCCCAAGTCCGAATCATCTGAATTAAAATCTTGCAGGTAATTTTCTATATCAACGTCTCTGATACGTCTCGCATCTGTTTAAACAAAAATTAACGTAAATTAAATAAAACAAACAACAGAAAACATTAATTAAAAAAGTAAAGAAAAACCAATACCAATGGGACAGATTTCAGTTTGAATTACTGAACAAAATACAATTTTTAGCTATTCTAAAGATAAATTAGGTGTTTACTTATTAGTTGCATGAACATTTTTACAATAAAATATTTTTTTTTATAAAAACTTACCTGCTCCACTTCGCGCCATGATCACTAACACAATCTGTCATACTTGACAAGCCACTGACGTTTAGAAAAAATTGCGGTGTTGCCAAGATATTTTTAAAAAAACGGTCAATGACCTGCTGCTCTATGATACGTTCGGCCGTCTAACGTTTGCCGTTTGTAACTTTAATTTAGACCAAGATGAACGAAGGTATCAAATATGATACCAGTAGACTGAAGAGGAAGCAATGCAACACTAAAAAAATTACACAAAATAAAATCAAAGTTAAAAAATTTAACTTGAGCATAGGTAATGTATGTACGTACAAATAAATATTGCAATTATTTAGGACTACTTATCGTTTAAAGATTCTTTGCAATATACATAATTATCATCATGTATAAAAACTATCCTATTAAGCCTCAAAGAATTCAAACGTGAACGTTTTGCAGCTGTTGTCACAAACCCAGCTGTGGAAAAGACTCGCTCGCCGTGCCAGTGGCTAGTGCATTCAAAATCGAGCAAGCTAAAGTAGATAAATACGGCATTGAATTTTTTTTTATCTACCCAATACTGCAGAATATCTCCACCGGTAGGGTTCCAAATCTTCGGGGCTTGCTGTACTGAAATATTTCCAGCATTTCATCTCTATTGCCCTCTCTGATTCACCTTGACTGGCGCTGTGAAATAGATTTTTCGTAAAATCCAGTATTTACTGTAATTTGAACTGGCAGACGAACTTGGCCCAGCTATTGCGGAATCACCAACTAGATTTCTGTTTCGGGGCAAATCTGCTGTCGCCAGCCGACTCTTAACCATTATGATAAAAAGGAAACCTTAGTCACCTCATTTGTTTCCATGTATTCGTCTATATCTTTAATTGCATGGAATCGACAATCAAGCTAGATTGCAGCAATTACTAAATCGGTTAAAGGACATCGGGATTCTAGACCCTCTAGCATATTGTTTTTCAACCTCGATATTACAAGAGGTTCGTCATCGCTGCTTTCTTCAAGTAGTCTTTTTTATCTCTGAGCGAAACACTAAAGCTATATTGATGATAGGTTGAGATTCAAAACTGAGAATTTCCACAATTTTCTTAAAATTTTCGTGAAAATTCTTAAAATTTTCATAAGAGCCTCAATAATTTCAAAGTCTGTGTTTTGTAAAATGAGACTTCCTCGTCCTATTTCGTTAAGGATTGTGTTTATAGGCTAGCGATTTGCATACCTAATTAGAAATACTCTTGAGCATCATCAAAACGCTGTGCCATCTAGTACTTGTACTGGTTTTAATAGTAGGGGGTGGCAGCAAATGTTGTCTGGAACTGGTAGCTGTTTCAGATGTTAATTCAGATTCAGAGTCAGTTGAATCACCATCTTCTAAATGTTCGATCAAAGAAACACATAGTAAATGAAGATTCATTTGCACACCTTTTTTGTCAGTTTCTTTACTTTCGTTACATTGCTGTTTTCTGATGAGGTGTAAGGTATATTCAAATTCCAAGTTCTTTTTCTCATAATCAGAAACTTGTTTATACCTGGAGCATGTGGCACATAAATCTTTTATTGGTTTGAAAAATGAATAATTGTAATTTTCGCAAAATATTCGACGTTAAGTTTTTTCACTCACTGGTTTGTAATCTAGTCCATAAAGCTCCTCTTTCTAGAAACTGTACATTTTGGAAATAGACTCTCCAAGTATAATTTTTTTGAGGATATTCGCACATAGTGAGATTCCATAACTGGAAATTTTTGAATGTGTGCTTTCACTAACGCAATGTCAACCTCACTTGTTTTGTTGCCAGGATTTTTTTCCACATTTGACTTTACCAGAGAAGCACCCAACTGAGCTCATATTTTTAACTACTGAGTTTATCGGTCCGTTTGATATACACAAAGTAGCATAGAAAAACTTAGCATAATGCACTATGGATTCCATTCTTAGTTTGTAAGCTATATATGTCTTTGACACACTGCGAGCCTTGTTGCTATTTTGTTGCAACCCTTCGACGTTTTGGTTTCCCAATTTGCACATATTTCAATAAATCATTTTTTTGCCTGGCATAATTATTAAAGCCCCAGTAAACTGTACAAATAATAGTTCTATCATCCTCAGTAAAGTTGTTTGTTCATTTTAATTTACAATTTGAACAGTCAACACTTTTTTTGGCTTTTGCTTGACATTCCTTTCCTTTATTTGTATAAGGTAAACATTGAGATCCTTTTGCTTTAGTTACATTAACTTTTCAGTTACTAGGGTTGCTTTTCCACTTTCTCGTTATTTTTTTTCTTTATTTCTCATTATCAGAAAAATCAGTGATGTCTGATGAATCCATTGCAGGTGTTAATTGAAAATTGTTGCTATAATCATATTCCTTTCCTTTCCTTTTTACCTAAAAACATTGTCTCAAATATTATCAGCATCCAAAATGATATATTCATGTACTACTGTGATGAGTAGATGTCACAGCAATTAGTTTTAAATAAAAATATAAATACAGGACAGAAAAAAGCCCAAAGATTTACAAATTAATATCAAGTATTATGTACTTCTTACCACAATATTCATACATGTGTGATGTGTCATTCTCAAGTAGATGATTGTGCTGGGAAGTAGTTTGTGTGTGTAAATAGATCACTGTCAGCATTCTGAAATAATCAAACACATGCTTAATGAATAGACTCAACTTACAAAATACAAACAAAAATGTACAAAATTACTATCAAATTACCACAATTTGCATGTTTTCTTCTTGCGTCTCATGTGTGATGCCCAAGGACTTGTCAAGTTGATGACTGTGCTGGGAAGTAGTTGGTTCTGCTCTTTTTGAAAAAAGGTCCCTCTTAGCATTTTCTAAAGATGATTTATGAAATGAATGAAGTAATCAAACAAAATACGAGTAAAAATGATAATCTAAAAGCAATACCGTCGAACGGGGTGGATATGTGCCACTTTTCAAACTTTACTGATTATGTAAAAAAGAAATAACATCGCTCGCATAACTAGAAGAAGACAACGTATTGCGGTGAATGCCATACGTTTCGGCTACACCACGAACTGACACGAGGGCGGCACTGAAAATTTCGGGAATCAAGGGAGTTATACAACATTGTTAGTGGAAAAATTATTTATTGTTTTTCGAAGTATTCTCCTTGAAACTTGACACATTTTTACATTCGATGGAACCAATTATTAAAGCATTCATTCCATTCTGAAGTTGGGGTATTCAAAATGGTCGTTTTGTAGGCATCTGAAGGACAGCTTCTTCAGGTGACGAAAATCGTTGACCACGCAATTTGTTCTTAATTTTGGGGAAAGTATAAAAATCATTTGGGCTTAGGTCAGGGCTGTACGGCGGATGGTCTAATAATTCAATGCTTACTTGCTCCAAGAACTCTCTTGTTCTGTGGGCAGTATGAGAGCTCGCATTATATAAATAATATAATAAAAATTTGAAGATAATTACAGTTAAAGCGGAAGTTCATCAAATGTCAAGACAAGTGCTCCATTGCACATTGTCACCTACGCGGCACATTATCCACCCCGTTTAACGGTCGTTCAGACTCAGAGTCGTCGTCAGTCAGGCCACAAAACATTTATCACTTAAGTACCACAATAAGCAAGTTTTCTTCCTTATCTTGCACTTCACATATCATGTTTATCATTTTTAAAGATTGTCAGTAAGAATTTGTCAGTTTCAAAAAGCAATTATACAATATTGCAAGTATTTCACAAAAACAGGAAAATAAAACCGCCAAGCCAACGAAGAAAAATGCTTGTCACTAACGTCAAATAAATTTTTGACACTGACCAAGATTGCTAGATCCAGTTTTCTGTTTTTCCCGATATTCAAAATTATTTTTCCCTAAAAGTAAAATGATATGTTACACAAACTTTTTTCCCCATTATTTTCAAAAAGGATTTTTTTTCTAATGTGTTCATATTTTTAGGAATCCTTTTCTGAATTTGTTGACATCTTTTCATAATGATTGTTGTTTCTCCAAAAATATCCTTAAAGTCCGAAATAACATCGTTTATATCCGTCTTGACTTGGCTTGTTGCAATTGTAGGAGCGAATAAGGTAATTTTTTTTCTAATGTGTTCATATTTTTAGGAATCCTTTTCTGGATTTGTTGTCAAAGTTCAATAAGAAATGCGACACATCTTCCCTTAATGATTGATAGATCACTGTTATTTATGCCTTCATACTCTTCATTGAAAGCATAGCCAAATTGTGTACAACGTATGTTCATGATGATATTACCTTTTCCCGAAATTGAAATGTTTGTATTTCGCTTTTTCTGACATTACTTAAACGGGCAGGGGGGATCAAGGTGGATAAATATTAGTCTACAACCCACTCAGTTCTGTTAATAGTTTAAGCGGATCGATATTATCAGATTGAAACATTCTGTTAACGTCCGTTATCGCCTTTAATGACTGTTTTAAAAATAACAAATACAGTTTGTTTGATTTTGATGCAAGCATTAGATGCAACTGTGCAGCAGTGTAACAGCGTTCATGAACTTTTGCAATTCTAAAGTGCAGCTCTAGAACGTCCCACTGCTCTAAATTTTTTGTTATTGCTTCTATTCGGGCTAGCCAACGTGTGCCTGATAACTTTGCCTGGTAAGTGTGTCAGCATCACCCGCGTCTATCTCCAACAGTTTGTAAAATGTTGTTATGATTTTGAGTTTAGTCTGACTAAAATAACGTATCATCATGCACAACATTTTTTTCGTGTCGATGGATGTGCTTTCATCTATTATTATCGAGAAATTGCTGTTACCAATATCCTTAGTCAAATCGCCAAGCATACATGGCAATATCACATTTGTAATAAGACCAGTGCATTTTTTGCGATGTAGCTTCAATTTGGATAGCAAAAAAGACAATTTATCTAAAGTTGAAATCAGTATGCTCAGATGATCAACTGTCAACATTTTGAACAATGTTCCGCTATGGACGCCGCAATTTTTAGTTCTGCTTTTTTTCTATCACTTTTGAAAATATTGGTCAGTTTGTTGTTACTCAACTGAGAAAAATTTAGAGCCTGTTGATGTTTTTAACAATTAGAATGGTTTGTCAAGTCTTTCTTGTGGGCTTGCAAAGTACATTTACACAATTACAAAACGCTCTAGAGGCATCTCCATCGACGTCTGTAAGCCAATCTGAAACAAGCAACAATGCTAAATTTTACAATTCATTTTCCCCTATAAAAAGGGAATATTTTGGAAATAGCTACACTAAAACAGCCAAGGTCCAACACCAACACACAACACCCAATCCTAGCTTATTGTTTACTTAAACCACAATATCTCATCTCCCTGCCTTCACCCACTTTAAATATCAGTACCTACAATCTAATACATTACCGGCCAAAAGGCATTTCGTATGCGAACTCCGTAACAACAGAGAAACAACTATAAAAACATAAATTAAAATGTAAAACTAATGTTTTTTTAAGTAAGTAAGTACATGATATAACCTAAAAAAATGCTTATTGAAATAACAAAAAAGTAGGTAAGTACTTAACTTAAAGGTGTTTGATATTTATAATATTATTATTTACTTATTTATAGGATTTAATTCGTATTTCAGTACGAAAGGGCTTCACTATGATTATTTATACACAATACTTATTTACATTACGATATTGTAAGCAATTTACAATGAACGTACCTTTAAATTGTGGTTCAGCTTCCCAAGCTGTTCTCATAATTTTTTACTATTAAATAGCTTTTTGTATTATTATATTAGTATTCTGCAATAAAAATAGCGTTGCGCGTAGGTACCTATAACTTTTTTTTAAAGTTACCCACAGAGAAAGCAATAACTACAAAAGAATATGAAATCACTAATAGCCAACGTCTGTCTGCCCCGTTTTTATAGAATTATCTATGGCCTGCCTGCGCCGAGTGTGCGCGCTCTCGCTTCCCCGCTCGCAGAGTAGGTACTCTCGTTTGCTCCGCGGCTCCGCCTGTCACCTTGCGGCTCGCGCTCGCCCCGCATTATTTACGCTTATGCTTTCGTACGAGATGCGACGCGAATGGTGAGATGATGTTATGTCAATGTGTATCCGTTCTCGCATGACAATAGAAAATTAATTTCCAAAATTACTCCAAACAAAATTCTTCTTGATTATTTTTCTTTCCCCAAACATTTTTCCAAGGATTTTATTTCCCCTAAATTTCCCAAGGATTTTATTTCCCCTAAATTTCCCAAGAACGTTATATTTCCCCAGAATTGCGAAAAATCAATCTACCAACCGTGACACTGAAACTGACGCGGTCGAGAATGTAGCCAGATAAAATTAAGTTTATGTGAATTTTTACCTGCAGAGTTCAACAAATATTTTGGATTTATTGATGTTCGCTTCTTGGGATCCCGTAAAGAATGCAACTATGGATATGATTACTTTTTCCTGGGAAAGTTGTTGATATTTTAATGTACTTAGTGTAAAAAAAACTTTTTCCTATTTTTTGTACTTAGTGAATTTTTCCTGTCACCCGACAGTACCTAGTATATTGTTGTTACTTGGGAATTTTGAACATCAAACTTTAGGTCACTTAGATATAAATATTTTATCCTCTCTAAAGCACTGTTCGGTCAAAATCTAAAGAATACAATAGCAAATGATTTTTTCAAAGTCATTTAAAGGAACATTTACAAAACTAGTAAATTATATATACATGGTGTTTGATATTGGTATATAATCCTGCATTATGGGCTATCCTATAAACTAAAGAAAAAACAAGTATGGAAGCAACTCTGAAATATCAAAAAAATAGCTAATTCATACATTTAGATAGAATTGTATTTGCCATAAGATAAAATGTTTACTAAAAAAAAAACTGCTCTGCTCCAGAACAGTGGACCGGCAATCCAAAGGTCATGGGTTCGAATCTTATTCGAGCTTTCCTGAGACTGGTTGTTTGTTTCTAGTAAACATTTTGTCCTATATCTCTAGAGCATTGTGAATGCAAATATTTCAATAATAAACATGTGTACCTATTTTCCATTTTGTATGGAACAAAGTTGCTTGAATACAAATAGTTGTTATTTGCACTTAATAGGATGTTCAGGTCCAGGATTTTATACCGAACACCCTGTAAGTATATGAAACTAAACACGGCAGTATGACTTCTATGAAGTAACTGAAGGTAAATAGTCATCAGTTATCCACGTATGGTTATATATTTTATGTGATCGCTCATTTAATATGTACAAAAAGAACATTCCTTTTGTTTGTGAAAATACTTATTACAAATTTATGTATAGCTAAATGTTTATGTAATGTAAGATATACATTCCTATTTTTGAATTATCGTTAAAGATGGTATCTGTTTCTATTTAATAGGTCAAGGATCATAAGACCGCCGGCGGTCAAGAAATAATTGATTTTCAATTGTGTCTGGTTGTACGATGCTTAAGGGGTAAAGGTGTTTTTAACGATTAAATTATCACTTAAGGGGGTTTTCGCATTTTGGTTTCCCATACAAATTTCCAAGTTGAAATTTGTAAAAACCAGTAAGCTAATTTCGTTGATACTCGGCATGCTGAAGTGAAATATAGAGATCTAAATAGTTTGTTGAAAACATTTCTAAAGAACGTTTTTTTAACTGAGTTATGGCGATTTTAAACATTCCATAGTGGACTTTAAATCGCAATAACTCAGCCAAATAAACCTTTTTTAAAAATGTTTTCAACAAACTATTTAGATCCCTGTATTTTACTTTAGCATGCAAAGTTTTAATAAAATGATCTTATTGGTCTTTAAAAAATTGGAAAATTCTATGGGAAACCGAAATGCGTAATCCCTCTTAAGTAATATTTTGATTTAAAAATATTAACGAGTTAGGTATCACATAAGTAATATTATTGTAGAGTAGAGTACATATTACATTGTCATACACTCCGCCTATTATCCCCAAACAGTTAGCCAGAGCCTAGGCAAGGAGGACCGCCAAAGCAGTGTATTGCCACACCACGTCACAGCAAAGAACACATGTGCTCAGCGTGATATGTAGTGAGCCCATCGCCGCTTTCTATTGGAGCTATGAGCAGTCTTTTCAGTCCGTTAGTCGCCTTTTACGACTCTCCATGAGCCACCACACAGCTTTTAGTTAATCTTAGAGAACAACAGTTTATTTTTATGATTTAACAATTATTTCCATAGTAAAAGTCGTGTAAAGTGATGATATTACAATGACATATACATTTTTTTTTGGTAAATCATAAATAGGAGTGTACATTGTATTGTGCAATTAGGTACTATTAAAGAGTGTATTTAACGACGATGGCGACGCGGCATGGCAATGATATAGCTAATTTTAAAATGTATTAGATTGTAAGAAATAAAAATATTTTATGTTACACACAATTTATTTTGAGTTTTTTTTTGTAGACTTTTACGATGCTGAGTGAATGGAACGTATGGTATCGTATTATATAGCACATAATAGTGGTTGTGTAGAATCTTACACAATTATATAATCATATAGGGTAGTTGATTGTTAGTCAATAGAGAAAAGTTTTGCCACTGAAGATATAGAGAAAAGTTTTGCCAATGAAGATATCAAAAAAAAACTATTATTCATTTCAAAATATCGAAACTATTATTATATTATATAAACATCTACTGGAATCGTATGGAAATAGCTAACTGCGTGACTTTATTTTTATATTTAATCAATTATATTCAGGGTTTAATTATTAGGTTATAGAAATTCGTGTTTAGTGACCTAAATAAACTATAATTTGTTACAGAACTGTTACGTAAATGAATTTTTTGTATGTATGTTTTGGAATTCATTTTTGTTGTTGGCAAATAGGTACCTACTTATAGCCAATGCCCTCCCGCCATATGCAACGATCATGTGAAGTATTGAACACCTTAAATATAACTATTCCCATACTATCCCTTTAACATAAAATGCCAGTGAAAAATATTAATATTTAAATTTGAACCTGATTTGAACATGCTCTTTGCATGTTCAAACTTTTCATTTATTATTATTATTTAAGATTTATTTCATACAAGTAATTACAAAAAATACAGATGGTTACAAATCCACTAAGAATAGGATAGAAAAATGATTGATTTGATGTAAGTAATAACATCGCATAATTAAAAATAATTTTAATTTCATACGATCATTCATAGGTCCACGTCAAAGAATTTAACTAAAGTTGTTATTCTGAGGCACAGACCAGGGATAAGTGGTCTGTGTTCTGAGGCCACAGGCCTCGTACACAAAGCGCCACGTCAACGTACCCAAACTGTAAACTTCTATCAATTTTGAACTTTACCTTTGGGCATAGGTTATTATTATATGAGTATAGGACTAGAGTTTGACAGTTTTGGGTAGAACTTGGACTATGGAATTCATAGTCTAAGTTTGACCTGCCGCCGTGTGTACCTGCTGCCGTATCGACACTACGCATATCGATTTTAGCGCCATCTGTTAGATGGTACTGAAACTGCAGAAAACATTGCTATGTAGCGCCATCTATGAATAAATTTTGATAAGAGTTGATAAGTAAAAGCATACTTCTTTTACTATCAAATAGTTCAACTACTGCACGCTAGATGGCGATACTAGTCACTTTACTATTTTATTCTGCTACTCCATACTAGATGTCGCTTTTTAATTTCTCCTAAATTTATGTTTTTGTCGAATATTACTGTAAAGGATAAATAAATGTTTATGAACGTTGGCAAATAAAACAAAATGGTGCAATATATATTTTCCAATTCTCTCGACTCGAGAGAAGAGTCCGTGTGAGACTTTAGTATAAAGTCCCAAATTTTTACCGAAACAGTAAAAATGTGGGAAGCCTTTGGCGGAATATCTTTTACTGTTAACGTTAAACATTCATCACTCATTATTATCATTATAATCACGACTATTATCCCCGAAGGGCCAGTCAGAGACTAGGCAATGAGGACAGCAAAAGCAGTCCTCTATACGTAGTCGTTTTTCACCAAATTGCAACTACACATGTGCTCAGCGTGACAGGTGGTGAGACCATCGTAGCTCTGTGCTGTTGGAAGCATGTGCAGGCTTTAGTCCGTTAGTCGCCTTTTACGACACCCAAGGGAAGAGGGGGTGGGTGGTCATAATTTTTCACCGCTGCTTATTAACATCTAATTTATGGAAATAAGATATTTATTACTACTATCTCTCTATAACTGTTCTAACCGAACCAAGTCACTGTTTTAAAAAAAAGTACTAGCTTAAAAAAAAAACGCATTTTCGTGTCCTAAACAAATCTTTTTAGATAAGTATAAACTTCGTACACAACCATTTCTAAAATAATTTGTAATTTTTGCTATGATTTCACTTAAAATTTTAAAAACATAAGGAAGTTCATAAATAAAAGTTACCGCTACGCTGCGCTGGTTTATGTTTACATCAAAGACTCAAATTATCAGTTAAAGTTAGCTGCGGTTAAAGCTTCCGTTGTCAATGATTGATCTTATTTATTAAAAACCACATTAATGGTATTTCGGTTCAAATTGTTGGTTAAGACTTACATAAATTATTGTAATTCGCAAATAAGCGGGCTGATTTTGGGATATAATTTAAAAAATAATGTAATGTAAGTACAGTCGGCCAAAGAGTTATGAAACTATAAGGATTTAATAATATTTGTGTTGCAAGTGGTTTCGATGAAAGGTAATAAGTACTTAGTTTACATAAAACAATTAACTTATTTGTTATTATATTTTTTTAATATCACGAGAAATAGTGTCAAATCTTTTACACCAATTTATTAGCCGACTCTTGCAACAAATCTTTGAGGATCGTAAAACCAGACACAATTAAAAATCAATTGTTTTGCGACCGCCGGCGGTCTTATGATCCTTGACCTATAAAACACACTTACAAGTAAATAATTATACATAGAGGTAAGTACGGGTCACCGTCGCTTTACCACTTTGCAGCGATTTTCGTATGAAGCGCACCGCTCGCCCGGGTACGTGCCCGTACCAAATAGACGACGCGGAGTGTAAGTAATTTTGACCTTTAGACTGGTAAAGCTACGGAGTCCGCCATTGAACACACGGTGTCAGATCAACCTACCCTAAACTGTCAAATTTCTCCAATAAATATTGATCCTTAGAACCAAGCAATAAAGTTCAAAATCTACACACATCGGCCGTTTCCCGGCGGGTAGGCAGAGGCCACAGATTTCCTGACACACATATTCTTATTTATTTTACTCTCATAACATTCTTCATACATGCTCTTGGTTGAAGGTAACTACTTACTAAAATAATTACAAACTATTTAATTTTTTTAAGTAGCAGTTGCACAAAAAATAAGTAAGTAGGTACTTATGCTATGCTCCTGTCATTTTAGACCATTGAAAGACACAATTTACCCTCAAAAAGATTTTTATACAATGTTCTCGTCGGTGTAGGCACTTTCTGTTGAAAGTGCCTACACCGACGAGAACATGGGTGGGTGTCCCAAGATGTCAAAGTCAAATAATTTATTCAATAATAAACCTTTACAGGCACTTATTGACGTCAAAAACAAAATTAACAGTTAACTAACATGTAGTTAAATCTTAACAACTGATCTAACTAACCAACTAATCTACGTATAACTAATCTACCATGTATTAAGTGGAAGCCCAGAGGTAGAGCAGCGCTAGGAGCACTCAAATCACCCCCATGTTCTGCGATTTTCAATAGTTTTCGAGCCATCACACTTCACACTAATATTATAAAGGCGAAAGTTTGTGAGTGTGTATGTTTGTTACTTCTTCATGTAAAACTACTGAATGGATTTGGATGAAATTCGGCATACAGATAGTTTATAACCTATATCATCATAGCGTATGGCAATCCCTGCTTGGATCAAATGTCTATGTCCAGATTTTTCAGCCAGCTTTCTGCGTCAGCGGTGAACTTGTGCAGCTCGGCGATGCCTCCGGGAAAACAGCGAAGTGGGCATTTATTCACAACGTGGGAAAGAGTTTGGTCAGGTGCTCCACAGTCGCAATTTGGTGACTCCTTAGACCCCATTTGTCAAGGTGGTGATTTGTTCTCCCGAGGTTGGTTCTGAAACGGTTTAACCGGGTCCACGCTTTTCTGTTGGCATTAACACTGGGTTGCTTTTTTGTAGGGTCAGTGACTAGACCTGCATTTGTACCCTCGAATAAGCCCTATTCCGATTGCCACGCTTCATTTACAGAGCTCTTGTGTTTGGTGCACTCATCAGTCCAAATAGGTGACCTTGATCGCAATCGATCAGGAGGCAAATCATCCAATGTGTTTCTAATGGGCATGGCACGGGAACGGTTTTGCTGAGAACATTTCTCCCATTCTCTAGCAGTTGCCTGGTGCCTACGTAGCGCGGGCGGAGGTATGTGAGCCAAGACGGGAAGCCATGGAAGGGGTGTCGACTTTATCACTCCCGTGATCAAACGCATGGCCTCGTGCAGCTGGGTATCAACCTTGTGTACGTGTGCGCTACACATAGGATACTTTTTATCCCGATATTCCCACGGGAACGGGAACCACGCGGGTGATACCGCGAGCGGCCGCTAGTCAACTTTTAAAACACTCTAGACTGCAATACTTTTTTAGTAACTGTGACTCTTATAGTTAAGGAATCGTATTTTTTTAATTTAGGCCTGTAACATATTTTCAGGTCACATTAAATGAGGCGATGTTCTCACCACCTGCCACGCTGAGCACGTGTGCAGTCGCTATTTGGTGAAAAGTGACTAACCCGTCGGGGATAATAGTCGTGATTATATTTATGTATACATACAATACATATGCTTATTAATACATTAAATACAAAATATGTAACAAAAGACCATTAATACAATAAAAAAACGTTATTTAAAAACTGGTTAGACAATGGAGAAGGCTCGAGGATAATCTTTGATTATTATGTGAAAACAAGATTTATTAAAGGTTTGCTTTATGCCACATTATATCATCGAAATATTGAATAACTTAAAAAAAGTTGATTGACCCATGTATGTACATTAACTGAAACACTATTCAAACCAAAGTTTTTCATAAATTCATAGTACCAAAACTATTGAAAATTGCGGAAAATGCTTGAGGGTGAATTGGGTGCCCCTAGGTATGCTCTACCTCTGTAATTCCGCTTGACTTTATATCTCGGGGCACCCTGTATAATATTTTTTGTCAGAAGCAGTCGCACTTTAATTTTTATGCTCTTCCCGACTATACTTTGCCATTCAAAGACAAATATTCTTACAAGTACAGTTAATTCGCCGTCCAGTATGGCATTACGGCATTATCTGGACAGACGGACATTTCGATCCCTAATGATTACTGAGAACGTCTGCGGTCGTCCTTATGCTTTGACCACAAAACGGTCAAATAACACAAATGTCCAAGTTTACTGTACTTTATAATAATATTTGATTACGGATGTGCAGAAAAAAATACTTACCAGAAAAAAAATGTTAACATAACATATGTGATTCTCAGATTATTGTTCTGTTCCCCTTTTTTAATGTGATGTTATTTAGTTTGACCACTAATATGAGTAGTGGGCGAAGTCAGCGGGCGATACAATGTGGACATTCAGAGCTAAATTGGATGGCAGCCTGTGCTATTATTGTTTATTTTTTAAACAGAGTTTATTAAAATTACCGATTGCTCTAAAAAATTAACTACTGACCTTTTAGGTACCAACAGGTCTCCAGAATATTAATTACTAACATCGGTTTTAGCTCATAAATTTACTAAAATTATTGTCCCCGAAGGGTTAGTCAGAGACTAGGCAATGAGGACTGCAAAAACGGTTCTCATTGCAGTCTTTAGTCCGTTAGTCGCCTTTTACGACACCCAAGTGAAGAAAGGGGGCGGTATAGATTCCTTCACCGCTACCCGACTCGGTTATGTGTCTAATTAAGGCTAACAAAAATTGTTTTTATTATTTTACGTAGACGTAAACTAGCGGACCGTTTGCGACTTCGTCCGCGTGGACCCCGTACCCTGTGACGAATTTTTAGAATTTATCTGTAGTAATAGATTCACTTGAGTAATATTTTCTGTATAGTATTTTATATATAATATTTTGAGGAGCTCGATGGCGCAGCGGCTAGCGCGTTCGGCTTGCGATCTTGCTCGCTAAGCAACATTCGCAATGCCGGGTCGCTGGATGGGTGACCAAATTTAAAAACATCTCGAGCTCCTCCGTGCTTAAGAAGGCACGTTCAGTCGTTGGTCCCGGTTGTTGTCGTAAGATGGCAGTCGTTAAAATCCGCCAACCCGCACTGGGCCAGCGTGGTGGGTTATGGCCCAATATCCCCACGTGCTGTTGTTTACGTGGGAGGCCTGTGCCCAACAGTGGGACGTTTATAGGCTGATGATGATGATGATGAATATTTTCTGTACATGGATAATCGTCAGTCAAAGTCTTGGATATTAAGATGATTTTCTGCAAGATTTTTTACGAAGGGGTTAAATCAGGTTTCCTCATAGGGGTAGGTACCAAGATTAAAAAGGTTAGGAACCACTGGTATAGATGATTGAAAAAATACCGAATTAATAAAGGTTATAATTTTATTTGTACTTTATTAAATTACGTTATTAAATAACATATAAGTACACATCACGCCGCTTCCCGGAGATAGGCAGATACCATAGATTTCCATTAGTGAAGATTCTGACACACATCCTTTGCTTCACTTACTCTCGTAACATTCTTCATACATGCTGATCGGTTTAGGGTAGACTATTATTAAAAGTTCTAAAAGTTTTCAGTACAATATAAGTTATATTTTAATCGCCTGAACGCTTACTTTTATTTACATAAGATGAAACGGCACAGGCTAGCACAAGACCGGGGCGAATGAGATCGAATGAATCCCAGCAGTTGAGAAGTGCGGGAAATGATGGTGATGAAGATTAGACGGCCAATAAGCTGGCGAGCCACCTGATGTAAGGAAGTACTTTATTCATCATATCATCATCTGTCGAAGGACACTGTTCGACTCATTCGAAGGATCTTCACTAATACGACCGGTCTTGTTGTTCGACATAGGCGTTCCCAAAGGATCTACACTACGACCGGTCTTATTCTGCTCGCATGCTTTTGTCTACTCAGATAAACTTGAATAATTGACGCACTTTAAAACATTATCATTATCAGCGTAAAGCCATTAAAAATCGGCAAAACTATGCAACATTGAAAGATTCGCTCTCCAAAGTCACAACCGACAGCCAGGCATTAAAAACTAACAACCGAACCCGTATAGGTGTACAAAAAACAAACAAACAAATTAATTTATCAAACGATCTCACAATGCAGTTGACAATGGCGACGCGGCGAACCTTCAAGAGTATCCACAGCTCTAAATTACAATAAAAGAAAAAAGGGGACAGAAAAAATAGGCCCTATTTTGTCAATCGCCACTAAATAGACCACCCAGGCATAAACACGCCGATATATTGTACCGTGATATATTGTAGTGACAGGTAAGCCTCTATGGGTAATTTAGGAAAAAAAACACCATAGACAAAGTTTGCCGCCTAAATAATAAATTTCTTTTTTAAAATGGCCGAGGTGACATGTCAAAACATCGGTGTAGGCGAATAATTGTTATGGTAACCAATGAAAGATTACCACTTTTAATGGATTCGAAAGAAATGGCGTGAGAATATATTAATTGTTTTCTATTTAGTTTTAAAAATAATTAAGTAGTATTATTAATAGTTTTCTATTAATTTTCTTAATGTTTTGTGATGGAAAGCATGCTGCAATTATAAGAATTTTTCTTTTTTTACTGTTACCTCGCAGGCAATCGTCATACGGCTCGCCTAATGATTCGCGGACAACGCAGCCTTGGACGCACGCGTTTTTTGATCATGAAGCTTCATTATTTTTTCTGTATGCGCCTTAACTTAATTGTATCTAATAAGTACTCTCCCAACGGGAACCACATCAATGTAATAACAGTCAAGTCAGAGTACACAGAAAATTGCATAAATCATTGTGAATAACTTGTTTGTCAAAATTCGTCATCGAATTTGGCCCTAGTAAAGAATTTCACACGTGTTGCCCTGTAATAACTTGCACGCTATTATTGGCAATATTACAATACTAGCGGCCGCTCGCGGTTTCACCCGCGTGGTTCCCGTTCCCGTGGGGATATCAGGATAAAAGTATCCTATGTGTCAATCCAGGTTATAAACTATCTGTATGCCGAATTTCATCCAAATCCATTCAGTAGTTTTTACTTGAAAGAGTAACAAACATCCACACTCACAAACTTTCGCCTTTATAATATTAGTGTGATTAATGTGATATTATTATCATCATCATCATCAACCTATAAGAGTCCCACTGCTGGGCAAAGGCCTTCCCACATGGACGTGGGGAGATTGGGTCAAAACCCACCACGCTGGCCCATCCGAGATGGTGGGTTTAAGTGTATGAGTACGTTAAATTGTACTTTCATTAAGTATATAAAACTAAATATAGATGGCGTTGACCTTCATAAAAGTTTAATTGTAGCCTAAAATGAAAAAAGAATTTTGAACACACATCATAATCGTTTTTTTTGAGACATTATGGTTATTGTATGTAAATATGTCTGCGAGATGTCAGATTGGATAATATAATTAAGCCCGTCACATAAATTAACATAATTTGCAGCTTCACAATCGAATAAACAAACCACTACACAATTTCAATAGAGCTTTATTAAGTTTGTTTATTTTTCTTGTCTGTCATGGATCGAAATCCGATGAAGTTAGCCCAGAAACCTATTTTATTTATTTCTTTATTTTTGCTCTACACTATCTATTGATTTCTTTCTAAAGTTACAATTACTGTTTAATAATATATAATTTCTCCAAACTGTTAAACAGTTTATTGGTGAAATGTTAACAGTAGGTGAAGTAGCTGTCGGCATGTATAATATCCAAACAGTAGTCGAAGTCTGAGGAGATATAAATTAACATAATAAAATGCTAAACGAAAATCAGTCACATTGCACCACTGTGGTAGAAAAGTGGAAAGAATGGCCTTCGCCTCTGCACTGCACTGGGACAGTAAAGCCTGATAATAAAATTTGCTTTAAGAGGGTTTACGCATTTTAGTTTCCAATTCAAACTTCCAAGTTGAAATTTTTAGAAACCATTGAGCTAATTATTATGAAACTTTGCATGCTAAAGTAAAACACAGAGATCTAAATAGTTTGTTTTTTAAAAAACGTTTGACAATGATGATGATGAAAAATGTTTTCAACAAACTATTTAGATATTATGTATTTTATTTTAGCATGGAAAGTTTCATATAAATTAGCTTAATAGTGTTGGTCCCTAAAACATGGTTTGAGCGAAGCGATGGCTGATTCACATGTCATACTCGTGAACGGGTGCGCTCTTGCAATCTTATTTTTATTTGTAATAGAAATAGTCTTTCTTTTTCTTGCTTCAAAGATACTGAAAGACGTTGTTCATTTTATTTTAAATTAAGCATTTTTTTTTTATTGGATTTATTCTTTTGTATGTGTTGTATTGTCTTGTAGGTAATCGTATTAAATGTTTTTTTATGTTGTAATGGAAATGTCCTTCTATTATAGGGAGTGCATTTTCCATTTTGTATTGACGCTGTAAAATAAAGGGAGAAAAGAAATGCCCTTGCTGAGTTTCTTGCCGGTTCTTCTCAGTACAAGGCTGCCGCCTCATAGTTAGGACTTACGAACCGATGGCATAGCGACATTCATAAGTGCTTAATTATTGTAGCCTAAATTGAATAAATGAATTTGACTTTGACTTTAAAAATTTCTACTTGGAAGTTTGTATAGAAATCCGAAAAAGCACTAGACCCGTCGTGGTGGAGATTCTTGGGGGAGGCCTTTCTTTTTTTTAATTTTTTTTTTATTGGTAACGGGTCAGCGCTTGGCTTTCATCTCACCTGATGGTAAGTGACGATAAGGCCGAAGGTGGAAGCGCGCTTCACCCGGAATCCTCAACCACTGAGGAACTGGCTATCTTATCTCAAACTGCCGGAACACAACAATGCTATAAACATCGTTGTTATGGCGACAGACTTAGATAAGATTGTGGTAGCTAGCCAGGCGGACTTAACAGCCCTACCACCAACCAAACCGAGCACACAAAGATGTCCCCCGCTGGGAATCGAACCCGGGACCTCTGGGTCTGAACCAGGTAGCTTAGCCACTAGACCACAGAGGCGGTTAAAAAGTTCCAGCAGTGGACTTCTTTCGGCTAAAGATAATGACAATATTTTTTGGTGAGATAGGCCTAGATACTTTACAACTTACCGGACGAAACAAAACAGCAACGAGTGCTATTGTTTCACGCAAATATTCCGTGAGAAGGTGGTATTACGCCGTTCGAGCCGGCCCAATGCGTGCTGCAACGCAGCGTGGCTCTACCACATATTTGGCACCACCCAGGGGTCACGTGTAGGGTCTCAAGGGTAAACCTACGGTCGGGACTTACTTTAACCCCCCAAAACTAGGTATTGCTGATTAGTTTCTTTACTACAAATCGAAATAGATTTATTTACTTAGTAACTAACACATAAGGCACCCGCGCATTATATAACCGGCCGGCGGGTCCATCATAAAAAAGTAATTTAGTTTTCAAACCGCCCATAATTCTAACGTGTCCGAAACCCCAAAATTTATATCTCTCCCGATCCCATAAATAATACGATCCCATAGGAACAACCGCGGCGAAGGTGATTGCCTATCTTATAATTAAGAAAAAGAAACAACATAGATAATATAGAGTCATCGCGCCGACCATAGATTATATGAAGTCATCCCGCGGCTACAGATTGCCGACGCCATTATTATTTTTTAACAAAATTCAATATGGCCGTGTCTATTACTGGTGTGACCATGGTTTATTTTTCGTAGCTTATGAGCTCAGCAGCTGTCGTAATTACTAGTCACATTAGAAATTGAATTGTTAGCAACCTCTAGGAGTCTTCGTGACAGACAAGGTGGTAAGCTTACAAAAGTTAAACCATTACGACTTTTGTGATCTTCAAGAAACGACTACTTCCTCAAAGGCCGGCAACGCATCGGCCATAGTGCGGTTCCTCTGGTTTTGCCTTATCTGGTGACTAGCCTGCTCGTTTACGACTGCAATTTCAAGTTCAATTTCAATTCAATTTAGCGGTGAAAGAATACTACCACCTCCCTTAGGTGTCGTAAAATGCGACTAACCGACTAAAGACTACACATACATTTAATAGAGTCTGGCTATCAAAAGTAGTCCCTGGATAATTTAGCAAACTATTTACATGGTAATACTAAATGCAAATGACAACATCTATTTGCCAAGTTGTCAGTTGGCCGTCAATAGTTTTATGTGATCTTGTTTTATCGATTTACGGTTGTACAAATGAATAAAACTATTATAAGTGTAGTGCGGAAGATGTTGTTTAGCATGATTTTAAAGTTTCAAGAAAAACAACAGGAGAAATACGCCAAATTCAATCAAAAACAAGATTGTTTACGTGTGGTTCTTGATTTCTTAAGTTAGTATGACGCAATTCTTTTGCTAATTGGTTCTAGTAAATGATAATAATTTAAAAAAAGTAGTTTTAATCTCATTTTCACACACGTGCTCTGGCTGATTATAATATACCGGCGATTCTCCCCAGCTTCGCACGGACGCAATCTCTGACCTTCCCGTCATAATTTTTTTCATAACAAACTTTGTATTCACAAATTACGAACACAGCAAAACGAACATTATCTAAGCGACAATTATTGAATTATTATTGCGTCTTAACCTATAATAGATGCGTAGCTCTTAACTTTGTAAAAATGAAATTGATTTAATTTTCATTTCAGATGTAAAAAATGGTAATAGTATCAACTTCGTTTATTCAGTGTATACCCAGTATTATCAGCAGCAGATTTTTTGAAATTGCCGCCGTTACTCAGGGACAGCTTTAGCATAGAGCAGCGATGGGCTCATCACCATATAAGTAAATTTCAGTATGTGCAGTCCTTAGTCAGTTAGTCCTCTTTTACGACACCCAAAGATAGAGAAGGGTTGGTAGTATACTTTTAATATTGAGCCGCCACACACAGATTTGAACATAATTATTAACATAACAAAACATCATTATAAAGGAGTATTTATAAAAAATGGTCCTAATTCATATTCTTAATGATTGTCACCCTATCGCCGACAACATCAAACACCCTTAGCCCAAGTTAATTATTATTTTACATCACTCGTGCATTTTCTATGAACCCTAACAATAACAACCATTACATTTGGAGCTCTCGTCCTCTAATAGCTTCGTTAAAGCAGAGCTCAAGATAATTTTGCGCATCCACAAAATGTAGAGCTATGTTCTTTAAAGTTTTGTTTCTTAACTGAGGTCAAAACAATTTGGTTGTTTGTAAATTATTAGGTTCTGGAGATCGACCTCTTTTGAATGCGATAGAAAGAGAGAGGAACAGTGATTAGTGGAACGTTAGAGTGGGACAACACATATTTTTTAAGATATACATATTATTATATAATTATGGGCGGTGTTCGGAATGGTCACTCTTGGGTTTAATGTACATGGTGTTCTTTCTTATTATTTAGAAATTCTTATTAAAGGGGGGTTAGGCGGTTAGCGCAAATTTGGATGGTGCTCGGGGGGGGGGGGGGGGGGGGCTTGTGCGCGGGGCGGGGTCCGCGATAATTCGTAAGCGCCATTCACATTTTTATCATAATGTTAATAAAAATGTTTCGATTTTTAAAAAAGCAAATCAGTCAAGAAAATTAAAAGGTGTTATGATTTTATAGGAATTATTATTGTAAAACACGGTCGTAATGTGCATTTATATGAAATTTTAGAGGTAACTTCAGGAGTTTTTTCTATCAAGCCTCTGTGGTCTAGTGGCTATACCACCGGTTTCAGACCCAGAGGTCCCGGGTCCGATTCCCAGCGGGGGACACATCTTTGTGTGCTCGGTTTGGTTGGTGGTAGGGCTGTTAAGTCCGCCTGGCTAGCTACCACCATCTTATCTAAGTCTGTCGCCATACAACGATGTTTATAGCATTGTTGTGTTCCGTACAGTTTGAGATAAGATAGCCAGTTCCTCAGTGGTTGAGGATTCCGGGAGAAGCGCGCTTCCACCTTCGGCCTTATCGTCACGTACCATCATCAACGTCAGGTGAGATGAAGGCCAAGCGCTTACCCGTTGTAGAATAAAAAAAATATCAAGCCAAATGTTTCCAATCGTTTAGCTTCGTTCATCCCCTAACACATACGCTCTGTAATACACATTGAAAATTTGAGTGCGAAATATCTAATATATTTTGAATAACAGCTAATAGAAAACAGTCAATTTTTCCGTTTTCAACGCCTAAGACCCCTTAATAGTAGATATTATTTATTTTCTTATTATAATGCGAGCAGTACCTACAAGATCGGTCGTGGTGGAGATCCTTTTCCTTTGCTCATCAGTGGACGTCCTTCGGCTGATGATGAAGATGATTTATTTCATGTTAAGATTGTTATTGTTATTGTTGATTGTTATTGTTTCCAAAAGCAACTGTGGTGTAAAATACATAACGCTACCGATCACATCCTACTAATATTATAAACGCGAAGGTTTGTAAGTATGGATGGATGTTTGTTACTCTTTCACGTAAAAACTACTGAAGGGATTTGGATGAAATTCGGCATACAGATAGTTTATAACCTGGATTAACACATATGATACTTTTTATCTAGATATTCCCACGGGAACGGGAACCACGCGGGTGAAACCGCGAGCGGCCGCTAGTACATACATAATACTCACGACTATTATCCCCAAAGGGATAGTCAGAGACTAAGCAATGAAGACAGCAAAAGCAGTCCTCTACCATAGTCCACTTTTCATCAAATAGCGACTGCACATGTGCTCAGCGTGGTATGTGGAGAACTCATCGCCGCTCTATCATGTTGGTTATATGTGCAGACTGCAGTCTTTAGTCCGTTAGTCGCCTTTTACGATACCCAAGGAAAGAGACGGCTCGGTAGTATTCTACTAATGAGCCGAGACCACTATAATTTTAAATAATATGTATTCGTAGATAAAAATCAGCCTGTATTAAAGAATACGGACGCAACAAAATAAATGTGATAATTTCCCGAAACCGTGCGCACAGACGCGCATGGGACTCACAATGTTTCTATTATTGATGGTGGGTAGACGTAAGTTTGCCTTGCTAGCCACCACCATATTATCAAACGGTCGTAATTAATACATACATATAATAATGACTATTATCCCCGAAGAGTTAGTCAAAGACTACGCAATGAGTCATCTACCGTTAGTCCACTTTTCACCAAATAGCGACTGCACATGTGCTGTGTGACTGCTCAGCGTGGCAGGTGGAGAGCCCATCGCCGCTCTATGCTGTTGGTTGTATGTGCAGTCTTTAGTCCGTTAGTCGCCTTTTACGACACCCAAGGGGAGATAAGGGGTGGTAGTATCTTTCACCGCTACGCGACACGGATAAAATATATCTAAGAGATGTTTTTTTATTTAAACACGGCGACAAAGAAATCAGCCTAATCGGTTGAGCCTTTCGGAAACGATGCTCCGCCATTACCTATGGCAATTGATTCATAAATAGCAAAAACAAAAATACAAATATGAATTATTTTAGAAGTTACATAATTAATTGTACAAACTCAGAATGTAGAATCTTTGTTCACAAGAAGGTCACAAGGGTTATAAATACAAATACCTTTTTAGTTTTGCCTCTATGCCCTTGCTGAGTTTGTTGCTGGCTCTTCTCTGAGGTAGCGACATCCTCAATTATTGTAACCTAAACAACTTATAAATTACTTATATAAAATCTTGAATCTCCTTTATTTAAGTAGGTACCAACCCCTTTGTTACATTTCAACTAATAAATTGACCTTTCACGAGTTATCATCGGGCGATACGGCCCTACCATGCTTACAAAGCCGTTTTAAAAAATAAAAAGGCAACTCTCGGAAAGGGACCAATGAGAAATCGCCGCGATACGACGACGCGGGTGCCCTACCGAATTTTGATATCTGATACGGATTTAGGACACGAAATCTATTGGAGTCGCTTTTTTATACTTACCAATGTATTTTTTCATTGTGATTTTTTAAACCTCTTTACATCCTTAGAAGATGATTCGAGCAACGTCCGATTTAAATTAAATCAAAAATGTTGAAGACTTTTTTAATAATAATGTTGTAACGCAGGTGTTTTTTAAACTCGTAAGAATTTCGTAAGCCATTGGTCTATCACCTGATTACCTGATGGTTAGTGATGTTAAGGCACTCCACACAGAATCCTCAACCACTATGTACTAGCTATCTGTTTTATTCCATAGGGTTAGGTGATAATAAAGCCGAAGCTGGAAGACTAGCTACTGAGGAACTGGCTGTCTATCTCTACTGTCGGAACACAAGTTTGACAGAACTTTCTTCTGAGGTTTCCATCGAGCGTGTCCCCATACATTTTTCTTTGCTTAGAGTACGGTAGATGAAAATAAGGGATAATATGAATGTTTAATGGGAAATGATTTAAAATGTCAAGAGTTTCAGTATGATGTGGGACTTCTTGTAAGGATTTAAAAAGTGATGTTGCACGGTTTTGTTTTATTTGCCAACACTCGTGCACGAACATGAACATGTTCATGAACGGTAATAATCCACCATTATTTCACATTAATACATACGAAACACACATTTAAAAAATGAAATAATACTGCAGACATAGCCGCTTTACTTTCCAGCCAATAAGTCCTGGTTTATAATTATTAAAGGAGTTGATGTTAACCTACAGATTAAAACAATCATCTCCATGCCATTTGCAAGTCGCACAAACAATAATGCCGCTGCAAAGCAGACCATTTAATAAAAAAAACAAAAACATAACAGCACAGTTCCAATTTTTTTCCAAATTCAAATCTCTCGCGCCACATATAAATTTGTTCGCGACCTTTTTTTTTCAAATAATTTAAGGCGGCGGCGCGGCGGCCAGCCTCGCGATAAAGTGCTTACCAACTCATTTGCGGACAGTAACATTTTAAAAGTAATTTATCGGAATGAGTATTTTATAACGTAAACCTTTTTGGTTTTCCAATATATGTTGGAGTTGTGGTCTCTTTCTGACATTGTAGCTTTATGGCGGTGTCTCTTTCTCTCTTTTACGAGTATGAGCATTTTGATCTCGTGTAAAAAACCACTCAAGATTATTATGCATATTTAGAGCTTCGCTAATAAGAGCGAAGATTGCAGCGTGCTTCAACTAATATCTTGGGGCGTAGAAAGACTGAGTCTAGTGCTATTTTTATTTGGGTACCAATACCAGCCCGCCCGCGACTATGTAAGGGTGAATACGTGTCGTATGCCGTGACAAATTTCCATATATTTTTTTTATAAACTTTGTCCTGGCCATTACAAACACAACAAAAAATTGAATTAATCAATTTCGGTCGAGCTGTTCTCTTATACTCAGCAATACATTTGATGGATAGATAGATAATACTTTAATTGCAACAGTTTTATACATTACATTATCCAAAAAACATAAAAATAAGTACGATACACAGTTACAATGTGGCGGTTTTATCGTTATAAAGCGATTTTTTCCAGACAACCAGTCGGATGGAGAGAACTAATATACTTATCTACACTTTAAAATTGGAGATGCATTTGGCTATTGATTTTTATTTATATAGATTCGATTACGTTACGAAAACAGAAAGATATTTAGGACAAATTAGAGTAATAATTATCGGCATTGTAACCATCTTAGAAGCTGCGTGGTGGCGCCTCATTATTAAAATAATACTACCAAGTCTACCAACCCATCTCTTCCTTTGCGTATCGTAAAAGGCGACTAACGGACTCAAGATTGCGCATCATCATCATCATTCGCTTGCCCTGTTCCCATGTTATTTGGGGTCGACGCAGTATGTATTTTTCTTCCATACAACTCGGTCATTCGTCACCAAATCATCCAACCCCTTCTCATTCATGTCATCCCTCACACAATCCATCCATCTTTTTATTGGTCCTACTCTTCCTTTCCTACCTTCAACGCTCATATTCAAGACTCTTTTAGTCCCATGGCTTTCGTCCCTTCTCATTACATGACCATACCATGACAAACGGTTCCCTTTTATCTTTTCTGTTATAGGCGCCACTTTCATACTTCCTCTGATTGCGCATACTTACATCCATCAGCATAGAGCGGTGATGTTATTTGGTGAAAAGTGTACTATGGTAGAGCACTGCTTTTGCGGTCCTCATTGCCTAGTCTCTGACTAACCCTTCGGGGATAATAGTCGTGAATAAATTTATGTATGTAAAACCAAACTGCAGGCAATATGACGCTTCACTTTCCCGTCAAGAAGTCGACTTTGACAGGTGGTGAGCCAATCGCCACTCTATTTTGGATGTATGTGCAGGCTTTAGTCCGTTAGTCGCCTTTTACGACACCCAAGGGAAGAGAGGTGGTGGTAGTATTCTTTCACGCGACACGGTGAACAGTTTTCTTTTTTTTTATTTGAAAATTTGTATTTTGTCGAATATTAATGTATTGTTAAACGTTTTAGTGTTCGTGTACGTGCATGAGTGCTTGCAACATCACTTTTTAAATTCTCTCAAGAAATCCGTGTGAGATCTCAGTAAAGTCTCACATCTTTACTGAAAAACAAAGGGTTTGGGGAATATTATTTAGCATTAAACATTAACATTTATCACTCAGTATCATCTAACTATTAAATGCAAAGAAAATATTTGCTATTATCAGTCTGAATATCTTAACCGCACCAATACATTATTTAAAGAAAAAAGAATGTTGCAAAATGTATTTAAGATAGATCTTTAAACCTACACCTAACAATCTTTAGATAGACAAGTTACAATTATGTACATACCCCAAAAGATTACAATCATAACCCTCAAACAATAACGAGGGCGTATAAGACCGCGAACAATAAACAAATCTTATAAACCCGTAATCGGTTTGTGGGTTGTTTACATCGGGGCAGGGTTGGGTTGATTTATCCCGGGGGTGAAATCTTGAAGGGTGAAAAGTGTACTGACCAAAATAACTGTTTAATTCAAAACGTTTGTTTGCATATTATGATTGAATACCGACATCGTATACATAATATCTAACAAAGACTAAAATCTTATTTAAGTTTAAACAACTATTTTAATTTTATTTAATTTTATTTTTTAGGGACACACAACAGGTAACAGTTATAATAAAATAGCACAATATTTAAAGTTATAGACTAAATTATCACCTAAAAACATGCATATCTGACATGAATAAAATTTGAAAAGGTTTAATAATACAAAAAGCTAAGATACTAATTAATAAAAAAATACTGTCTAATTTTAAAATTATATTCGGACAAAAAGGTTGTGGAGGCTCCTCTTGAAGACATTTGTACTTGAAGTTATTGGTGTACGTTGTATTGACGACACATGCGAACCAAGGGGTTGTAAAAACAGGTAGATATTATTGCGCTGAAGTGAGAACAATTTGTTGTTATGGGTTCTATTAAAAGTGTTGAAGTTAATGGCCGAGAGTAGTGGTGGAGAATCTATTTTTGAATTCAGAATTTTATGTAAATACATACATAAAAGTTCAGTCTGCTTACGTCCAGTGTTACCATACTAATTTTTTTTCCAATCTGTTATCATGTGCACAGTGCTCTATGAAGACCTTGGCGGAAAGAGAGAATAATTAAAAAATGTTCTTTGTAAAGATTGGATGCGACTGGAGTGCACGGTGTAGAAGGGTGACCAAATGATAGACCCGTACTCCAAGTTGCTTCGAACTAGTGCGTTATACAGGTATTAAGGCTCGAGATTTAGGTATTAAAATGCTTTGTAAGTATTACGCGTTACGACTCCCAAAAAACTTGAGGCTTTATTATAGACATGATGATAATGGTCTTTCATCTAATACAACGTCCAAGTTCTTGGTCTTGCATAAACGGTTTAAGGTTTGATGATCCAATTTATAGTCAAAACACATTTTATTTGAATTTCTAGTAAATGTCAAAACAAGACATTGATTGATGTTTAAGAACATTAGGTTACTATAGCACCATTGAGACACCATGTTGAGATCATGTTGGAGAGTTTCTCAATCATTACAACTAACGACAGATAAAAAAAATTTTGAGGTCATCTGCATATAAGAGACATGGACTCTTGATGCTGTCAATTATTTCATTGATGAACACGATAAATAGCAAGGGTCCCAAGTGTGATTCTTGAGGAACGCCAGATGTTACGGGTGTTTGAGTAGAAACTTCACCCTTTAGGGCAACCAATTAAACTTCTTCGAGACAAGTACGATTCAAGCAATCGAAGTAACGAACCATGTATTCCATAATTTTTAGTTTTTGACATAGTATAGTGTGAATGACTTTATGAAAAGCTTTTGAGAAGTCCGTGTATATGGCGTCTAATTGGATATTTTTCGCAAATCCTTCACATAAGTAGTATTTAAACTTCAATAGGTTTGTAATAGTGGACTTCTTTCTAACAAAACTTTTTTTTTTTAGTGTGTGTGCTGTCGGTCGCAGATGACCTTTACAGCGTTTACCGGGCTTGCGTCTAACAAAACCGTGTTGATTAGGAGAGAGTAATGGACTGATATGGAAGTAAAGGATGTCATAAACTAACGATTCAAAGAGTTTTGTGCAACAGAACAGAATACTTATTGGTCTATAACTTTCACACACAGACATATCGCCGTTTTTAAATAAAGGAACGACGTAAGCGGTTTTTCAAGAATCAGGAAAATCACACAGAGCTTAACGACTGATTAAATATTAAACACAAAGGCAAAGATAATTCATCAGCGCATCGTTTAATAGTGAGTAGTGAAATTCCTTTAATTAATTAATTCTTAATTCCGGCCGCCCTTATTACAATCTAGGATTTTTAATTTTTTAAAGACAATCGTCTTCGGATATTAAGAAGGACGAAAGACAAGCAGTGGAGGTGCTACTAGATATCTGAGTCGGACTATAAGGATCCCCGAAGACGGAGCCAAAGTACTAAGAGAACAACTCGCATACACCCTTAAGGTCAGAAGCTTCCTTGTTGTTGTATCGCTTTATTTTGGGAATAGCGTTGCTCTTCTCTCGTTTACTATATACAAATGTCCAGAAACACTTAATATTTTTAGTAAATCTGTCTTCGACTCTGTAGCATCGATTTATTAAATTTTATCTAACTTTTAACTTGTGGTCACTATAATTTGAATAAATTAATTACCTAGGATTCTAATCGTTGTTATTATCACTATGATTGTTGTTAATTAATTTAAAAGAAGTGTGTCATACCTAATCGTATAAAAATGGGCGTAGTCATTGTCTTTCCTTCAGGGCGAGATGCATATTTATGTATCGTTTGTATGTATATAGGTAGGTACTATTTTAAACAATCTTGTCAGGTATCAAAGGCAGATCTCCTAAGTTATAAATCCTTAGTGTCGATTAGGTAACTTTAAGTATAAAACGCTAAAGACAACAACAAACTACGACAAATATATAACATTAAACCGTTAGTAAAAAAGAATGAATACAAAAAAAGGAACATTCATACTTCTCTCTGGCCTCCTAAGCCGGCAACGCAAAAAGGTTACAACACGCTTCAACGCTTCAACCTTGTAATATTACCTTTGCGCAGAAAAAAAACAACTGTCAGACGCGTCAATACGTCACAGGCTGCCGCCAATAAATGTCAAAATATTTTCAAAATACGCACGCCCGCGGCGCGAGCGCGCTTTGCGATGCCGCGCTTTTGGCTAGGGTACGGTTTAGGGTTGACACTGTATAGAGTTTTGTTTCCTTATGAGAAAATCTCTAAGGCCGTTACCTCGGCGGCCGAGTTATAAGTACTCAGCCTAATATCAGGAGGTAGTAACTATTATTTAAACTGTGCCCAAGTAGCCATAATGACATCCGACGATAGGAAATGGCACATGAAAAGAAAAAAAAAGAGTTTTATTCGATTAGGAAAATATGGGTTCTCTGGTTGCAGCTCGGAGATATCGCTACCATCATCATCACCATCAGCCGAAAGACGTACACAGTTAGAGAAAGACCCAAGGATCCCCCAAGGATCTCCACGACGACGTACGGAATTGTGCTGCTCGCACAAAAAAATTAGTTGAATCGAAATGTGTCTAGACTCATCAGGCAGACAATCTTTGTTTACGCAACTTTCACACAAAACAAAATATTCGAGTTCATTGGCGAGAAACAATTTCTCAGCGACCATAGGCGATAACAATAAAACAATGGAGATAAAACTTGGTAAAAAATAAAAACTTAAATTAAAATTCATACGAAAACAGGTTAATATGTAAATTAGACGCACGCACCTCATAAAACACAATATTTGTAGCTGGCACAACCCTGAAACAGAACCCCAACGACCAATATCCTCCCTTTCACAAAACTTCAGAGCGAAAGAGACAAAAAGGGCTCACAAGTAGATTTGCGCGCTTTTTTCTCATGCCACAACGGGACATCTTTGCGAGTGCCGAAACGTCTCACAATTACGGGGTTTGTGACATTAATTGTCTATGGAAATGAAACAGTTTTTACGAAAGTCTGATTCGTGTTCTTGTAGTACCTAGTAAGGGTTTCTTAGACTCAAGTTTTGCATGTTAATTTTTATTGACAGAATGGAGCACTACATTTAGTATATAATAAGATCACTTTTTATAAACGAATTATTTTTTGAAATAACATGGAGTTAAACCCGATTAGAACATTTACAATGTAAATGTAAATTTTACATCCTAATAAGTTGAGGTGTTTAGAAGTTATTATGGAATAAAAATGATTATGTTATGATTATTATTATTTTATAGAAACATGCGGGTTGTTGGTGATTTATAAAATTAGCTACAATATTTGTAATGGAAAATTTCCTTCAATGAGAGATAGGGCATTTTCTATTTTGCAGAGCAGAGACTACAGCTGCTCTCCATTTGCTACGGTTCTGACACACATCCTTTCTCACTCACTCACTCTCATTATCATAATGTATGGACTATAATTTAATTTACCTATCCATTTACAGGAAAAGATTTTTCATATAAAATACCATACGGATATAAGATGTCAATACCAAACAAGCATAACAAACCACAAGTCCACAACTATTTAAATTATACAAAACTATTCAATAAAGAAAAGGCTATTTAAATAATAACACAAATAACAAATCAACAAAAACTATTCAGTGACGTGTAAAAAATCTATTACAACAATATGTGTAATCGCTTACTTTACAATACACTAAAAAAAACGCAGATTCCTAATCGATTCCCATTCTGTTTGTTTTGTACAAAATTGTTACATAATACATGCATTAAACGATCCCCACTGAACCAAAACTGTAGCAACCGGATGCAATAAAGAAGCATTAAACGACGATTATACGGAAAAAAACTTCATACTTCCGCTACTAAAACACTGCTCTGTGAGCTCTGTGACACGAATAGAAATGAAAGAATTAGCTGCATTATACCATTGATACCACATGTAGGTCGGCAATAAAAAAAAAGTATTTGGGCATTAAACCCTTTATCTATGGTTGCGGTGCGCGCGAAAACGTATGTCAGCGTGACATTTCAACAAAATGGCGGCGATAATTAATTTGTGTGTGTTTGTTTGCGGTTGCGATTTTTATCCGAGCGTGTATTCGCATTAGCGCTTGAGCTAATAAATTTAAATATAGTATTGGGGTAGCTGGTACCTACATGAATTTAAAGTCATTACGAGCTGATATTTATTTATTTATTCGTTTTTAGATTACCAACAACAAGTCTCAGAAAAGCTCGAACATGATTCAAACTTTGATTATATACCTACATGTCTAGATTAGATTAGAGCCTGGCCGTAGAAAACGTAGAAAAATTTATAGGCAAAAATTGGACTATCGCGCAATCCTGGCTGTCATGTCAGTGTCATTGTGCCGTCAAGCAGTGTTTACCTCTCGCGTTTCGGTGAAATTGTTCGCAAAATGACCGTTTGCTCAATGAAATTCTGTCAAAACTACAAAAGAATTTTTTTTTAGAAAAGGAAAGTCACGTTTCATCCGTAAGTATTGATAAATTTTAATGAAAATTTAATGTTTAACAATAATAACGGCCATGTATGCGTAGTGTTGCTGGTATCAAAATGAAAAATTCCGATTATTGGTGGCAGAATATAAAAGGAGGTTTAAATATAATAAGTATGATAAACCAAGATAAAAAAATTTTTAACCGCCTCTGTGGTCTAGTGGCTAAGCCACCGGTTTCAGACCCAGAGGTCCCGGGTTCGATTCCCAGCGGGGTACATCTTTGTGTGCTCGGTTTGGTTGGTGGTAGGGCTGTTAAGTCCGCCTGGCTAGCTACCACCATCTTATCTAAGTCTGTCGCCATAACAACGATGTTTATAGCATTGTTGTGTTCCGGCAGTTTGAGATAAGATAGCCAGTTTCTCAGTGGTTGAGGATTCCGGGTGAAGCGCGCTTCTACCTTCGGCCTTATCGTCACTTACCATCAGGTGAGATGTAGGCCAAGCGCTTACCCGTTGCCGAATAAAAAAATAAAAAAAAAGATAAAAAATACTCAGTCTTGTAAGTTAGTATTTATACATGGTCTTGTTGTAAATTAAGTAAATACATTGAATATAATTATTATTGAACCGCTTTCAAATTTTTTTTTAAATGATGTCTAATTTTTAAGAGCGTGAATAAATGTCACGGTTCCTATTCGATGCCGAATTTTTGTAAACATATTACCGTCATTTGTGCAAATGTCTAGTTTCAGTAGGATTTTTACTGTTTTTTGAAAGAAAGACACAATAGTTAACTGTTTTCTTGTGAATGTCTCTCAAGAAAAAGTAAAATCCTACTGCAACTAGGTATAACAGTAATCTGTTTACAAACATTCGTCATCGAATTTGGCTGGATTATAGGTTCCGTTCTAAAACAAGAAAAAATATAATACCTACTGTAATATTTTATAATACTATTATTATAAATTGTTATTGTGGTATGGTATCGTATCGATATTCGAAACGAATAAAAATTATTATGTTTGAAATGGAATGTACGTAAGTATTTATGTAAGAAGTGTGTGTTTAAGTATATGTATGTTGGGGATGGTAGTATGTATGCTTCAGAGCTCTATGGCGCATCGGCTAGCACGTTCGGCTTGCGATCTTGCCCGCTAAGCAACTTTCGCAAAGCCGGGTCACTGGATGGGTGACCAAATTTAAAACATCTCGAGCTCCTCCGTGCTTCGAAAGGCACGTTAAGCCGTTGGTCCCTTTTGTTGTCGTAAGATGACAGTTGTTAAAACCTACTAACACGCATTGGGCCAGCGTGGTGGGTTATGGCCCAATATTCCCAAGTGCTATCTCCACGTGGGAAGCCTGCGCCCAGCAGTGGGACGTTTATAGGATGATGATGATGATGACGATGTTTAAGAAAGTGCGGGTGTATGTTTGTGCCCCTAAAAGGTCAATATTTCTCGTCTCATGTAGGTTATCTCGTCTCACGGATATTGATGAGCAGTCATCACAATATGTAACCTTATGTAACCTTTACAACTGTTCGACCACATAGCAAACATTTCAATTTTCAGATTTCCAACTGATCCGGTAGAAAGGAGTCGTTGTCGAAATATTTAACAAGTTACAAGGTTTCAACATAATAAGAAATTAGAAAAACATGAAAAATGATGTAACATCCAAACGAAAATTATTAAGAAACAAATACAAATGCCTGTTGCTTCTATTTCGTCCCTATTACAAACATATCACACGCACGCAGGCTTCCATTAACGCATTATTTTATTGTACTCGCCCGGCGAGGCGATTCAATCATCCATTTTTTCTAAACACACCAGCTTCTTTTATGCGTTATACCTACATATACGATAGACATACGTAATTTAAAAAGTAATGTTATGTTATGAATCATTTTAAAATTATATTGTGCATACATAGTTTTTCCCTACTTTATCGGAAATTAGGCATTCGCTGGCAACCATTCGCGCTAGTGTCAGATACGCAGCTGTCACGCACACTTCAAAATCAATACAAAAACCGGGCGGATTTTGACAAGCGTTTGTACCGCGATGCACCGTCTAGACATTATATACTCAAAGGATTCGAACCCGTGACGTTTTTTCTAGTAAACATTTTATCCTATATCTATATAATATAGCATTGTAAATGCAAAAAAATCAATAATAAAGATATTTAATAAGTAAGTAAGAAGTACTTACTTACAAAAGTTGTTCTTCGTTAAAAAGCTTTCTGTAATGAACAAATTATACCTCGTCATTTTTCAAGATAGACATTAGTCGCCTAACTCCAAGTAACATCATATAAAAGTTCTTGTAGTTCGTTGTAACTTTGATCGATGTTTTAATCGATCGATCGATAATTCGATCGATAATACTTAGTGTAAAATTAATTTATGACGTATTAAAAAAAACTACTTACTAGATCTCGTTCAAACCAATTTTCGGTGGAAGTTTGCATGGTAATGTACATCATATTTTTTTTAGGTTTATCATAATGGGGAACCCCCAAATTTTATTGTTTTTTTTTCTATTTTTGTGTGAAAATCTTAATGCGGTTCACAGAATACATCTACTTACCAAGTTTCAACAGTATAGTTCTTATAGTTTCGGAAAAAAGTGGCTGTGACATACGGACGGACAGACAGACAGACATGACGAATCCATATCCATCCATGGGTTCCGTTTTTTGCCATTTGGCTACGGAACTCTAAAAATAGTAGTACCACAAACAAGCGAAGGATGATAGATCTCATGTGACGTCGCACTGTTTTATTACATTTAGGTACTTACACTTTAACATGTTTGGGTGTCGTAAATGGCGACTGACGACGGCAATAAAGACGGCACATGAATCCAACAGCATAGAGCGGCGATGGGCTCACCACCTGTCACGCTGAGCACATGTGCAGTCGCTATTTGGTGAAAAGTGGACTATGGTAGAGAACTGCTTTGATGTCCTCATTGCCTAGTCTCTGACTAATCCTTCGGGGATAATAGTCGTGATTTGTATATCTTTTTTTTTTTTTTTGTTGTGCGTGCTGTCGGTCGCAGATGACCTTTACAGCGTTACCGGGCTTGTTTGGGGGCGGCGACAAACTTGAAGCGTTCCTCAAGCCGTGAGTGGTCGAAATTCCCCAGAGGGATTCCGGTGGGGGATGGCATCTCGCAAGCGAGTCTCCGATCCCCCCCCAGAGCCTCTGGGGGTTCGAACCGGTAGGGAGCGGCTAAACCCGAGGGCGCCTCTAGGAGGCACGGTACCTCGGCTCGGGTTTACCGTGTCGTGGGGGGTACGCGAGTAACAGGTACATTATTACGAATGTACCTGCCACCGGGCGGGTGTGAACCGGGTCTACGCACACTTATTCTACGAGTGCGGTGTCTTGGTCCTAAACTAGTGTGCAAGTTTAGTGTGGCTGGGTGTGTAGTGTCGGGCTTTGGCGCGTTTGCAATCGTTATTGCATCATCGGGGTCGTCTAAAACGTGTCGCGGAAACCGGCGGCGCGGTCCTCTCTGGGGGCGAAAGCTGCCAACATCGTAGTTGGCAGCTCCCGCCACCAGAGGATTCGGATGCGAAAGCGCTTTGTCGAAGTACGCCTGAGAGGCGTCCTTCATAAAGGAACGGACGGTGATTTGTATATCAACATGTTTACTAACACTTAATGAGCAATATTAGTCCGTGAAACATTATTAGATAAAAATAGGTAGGCATATCTGTAAACAGTAAAGTTATACTTTTTGGGGGTTAAAGTTACTCGCGTCCGTAGGTTTACTCTTGAGAAGGTTTACTCCTACACGTGACCCCTGATGGGTGATGCTAAATGAGTGACACTGACTAAGTGGTAGAGCCACCCTGCGTTGCAGCACGCATTGGGCCGGCTCGCCCGGGGTAATACCACCCTCTCACGAATATCCGGCGTTAAATAATGGCACTTGGTGCTGTTGTGTTTCGTCCGGCCAGTGAGAGTTCCGGAGCCCCCCCCCCACTTTTCACAATTCCTATTCCTTCCCTAACCCTATTCCTTTCTTAAAGGTCGGCAACGCATCTGTGACTCCTCTGGTTTTGCGGGTGTCCATGGGCGGCGGTGATTGCTCTCCATCAGGTGACCCGCCTGCTCGTTTGCCTCCTTCTTATATAAAAAAAAAGAAAAAAAATACTTGGCCCTCTAGACAAGTGGCAAACGTTTTCTGTCTATTTCATTTGCGTTCTTCAATAGTAAATAGACAGACAAGTTTACAGAATACAAATAATGATACAGGTATGGTACCTAGATCAAAATGTAAAGAATTTTGCGTTTTGTTACTTTGCATTATAAACTCAAAATTGATCAAACGAGATGATCAAACCCTTTTTCAGCTCAAGTACGGCAGAGATAGCGAATACTAAATCTAGCCGATCAGTAGTAGTAGACAGTATTTAAAGAAAATGATCTTACATAAGTTAGCTCTATAAAGTTTTAAAACCCAGTTAGCATTCGATAAATGAAGTCAAATTCCATACTTTCATAATTTTATTTTAAATGGACAGTTTTTCCCGTGTTCTTTTTGCAACAACACGTGTTGAGACTCCATCTTAATTCATTCTACCGTACAAACTTAATGTAGGGGGTCGGTAGCGGATTCCCTAATTCTCGCTTCGTACACATCGCAAAGGTACCTACTTACTTTTAAAAGCTAGAACCACTTGAAACTGGCTTAATGCGTAACTCGCAAGGCCATTTACTAAGATATATACATATAATCACTACTATTTATCCCTGAAGGGTTAGTCACAGACTAGGCAATGAGAACCGCAAAAGTAGTCCCCTGCCTGATAGTCCTCTTTTTACCAAATAGCAACTGCACTGTGATCAGCGGTGGAGAGCCCATCGCCGCTATGCCATTAAAATTTATCTTTTTCCCTCTCTCTCCCTTTTTAAAGTTTCCCGCTAAAAAGTAGCTCAAATTACATGCACCAAAAAGGATTTTATTCGAATTAAGTATCTCAACGTTGTGTCAAAACATAAAGTGGCGAACGTGCCGGTTCGCGGATCAACCGTATTTCGGCGACGTGTGGGGTCCGAACTGGATTCGCGCCAAATATCACCATCGAAATTCAAAAAGAATGGCCCAACTTTTTTAGTGGCGCATTCAAATGTGCGATGCCAGCATCTCAATGTTAAGAGCGTGGTGCAAATAAAAAAGGTTTTTGGCGAATTCTACGAGAGGAATTACGTTTTATTTAGGGTAATAATGTGACGGAATAGTATTTTTTTTGTGCAATGAAGGGGAAACGATTAGCTTTCATCTCGCTTAAGTCGTGATAAGGGCGGTGGGCCTTCTTCTGCGGCACGGCACTACACGCAGAATTCTTGACCACTACAAAACTAGTGGCTAATTGTCTAACATAAACACCTATCGCTATACCTTTCAAGAACAAGTGCTTCGCTAGTTTGCATATTTAAAACTAATTTTAAAATAATTATCTGGCAAAGCAAGAGCTTCTATTTGAAAGGTATTGCTTCTGGTTATCTTATCTCCGTCGAAACACAAAAATATATATCTATTTTAAAATCTTTTTGATTCTACAATGTTTTAGATACGAATATATTATGAACGGTCCTTGAGTGGCGACCGCACACCGGAAGACGCATAGGCAAGCCTCCGACAAGACTGGTCGTGGTGGATATCCTTGGGGAGGTCTTTGTCCAACGGTGCACTTCTTTCGACTGATTTTTAGAGTATTAACCGCCTCCGTGGTCTAGTAGCCAAGCCACCGGTTTCAGACCCAGAGGTCCCGGGTTCGATTCCCAGCGGGGGGTACATGTTTGGGGGCTCGGTTTGGTTGGTGGTAGGGCTGTTAAAAACGCCTGGCTAGCTACCACCATCTTATCTAAGTCTGTCGCCATAACAACGATGTTTATAGCATAGTTGTGTTCCGACAGTCAGAGATAAGATAGCCAGATCCTCAGTGGTTGAGGATTCCGGGTGAAGCGCGCTTCCACGTTCGGCCTTATCGACACTTACCATCAGGTGAGATGAAGGCTAAGCGCTTACCCGTTGCAGAATAAAGAAAAAGTATAAATGACTTTTAGATAACATATTTTTTTTGTTACTGATCGCCTTGTAATTTTGTGTGGTTACTGAGTATGCTACCTTGTCACATATATCGCAATAATTGCATAAATAAAAACTTTTCATGTTGAAAAATTCGTAAGCCGCAAAAATCGACACCGTCGTCTCCGCTTCCACAAATCCCCCCCCAAAAAAACCCACCGCTACACTCTTTAGTCCAGAATGCAGCTAAAAGTACAGACACCAGCAGATAAACCTACTTCATAATGTCAAACTTCTTCAATCAATTTTGAACTTTATTCTCTAGGAGTATAATATCATCTATATATAATATATATAATATCAGTTAGAGAAATGTATGTACAATTCTCCCGTCTAGATACTATCTGCTGGCCTAATGGGCTATTGTCTTTTCGGATTCTTTCGGGGAGCGACTATTTCTTTCCTCTAAAACTTTAATTGTGGTAATTTTTACTGACGTCACGGGATGGCGGGAGTTCTTTTTTGTTTTTGTTTTTTAGAAAACGTCTTTGTAATTTTTAGTGATGCCTGCAACCGTAGTTTTAGCCTTAATGGTATACAATTAATACAATGAAACTGCGTTGTCAAAACCTACTCTAATAGTCTACATACGAGTACACCCATTTGCTTGTACGGATTAGACATGGGCGCTGAATAAAAAAAACCAGCGGCGGCGCGCCTTAAAAATATGCTCGGCGGCGGCGTGGGATTTTTGAAGTCGTTTTTGGTTATGTAGTTAAAGGTAGAAATAAGAGTGATAAATAAAACCAACACTTTATAAATATTTCAACAACAAAACATTATATCGTCGTCGTACTTTCGCTGTACGTAGTTACTAAGTAGGTAAAATTGATAATGAAGTTCCTCCTTGCGTCGTGTTCCTCAATGATGAGGGTCGTGACCTCCCTTCTGCATCACTTTCACTCTTATGGTTTTCCTCCATCTGTTTCTGTCTCTGGCGGTGTGGAGGGCGTTGTGAACTGAAGGGTTAAGAGTGGTGCGGATCTGGTCAGACCAACGTATTGGGCTGCGTCCTCGAGGCCGTTTCCCGTCTACTTTTCCGGTCACGATGAGCTTCCCGAGGTTGTCACCGTCTTTCCTTGCAATGTGACCGAAGTATTCGAGAATTCTGCTTAGACATCCGAGCATGACAGCCGCGAGGAGATTTTGAGGTCTCGCAATATAGAGGCGTTAGTCCGAAAGGAATAATATATATAGGAATAATAGGAAAAGGAATACAGAGCATCTTTCTCCAGCACCACATCTCAAAAGCGTCAATGCGTTTGCGGTCTGCAGTTTTTAGTGGCCAAGTCTCAGCGCCGTATAAAAGATCGAGAAGACAAGAGTCCGTACCAGTCTGGTTTTGGTTTATACGGAAATATTGCGATCTCTCCAGATTTTTGCAAAGTGAGACATGGCGCTCTTAGCCATGCCAATTCTCCTGCACACATCCTTCTCGCACAAACCATCGTTACTGTTGTTGGAACCCAGGTATATAAAGTTGTCCACTATTTCTAGGTCCAATGCGCCATTGAGTTCCAAGTTCCCAGATCTTTAATAGGTGAAATCCAAACTGGCAGTCACTGAGGAGATCTCAAGGTATGCCAGCAGTCGAGAGTTCAGTGCACGTTCCATAATCTTGCAGAGTATGGACTTGACTGAAATCGTCTTACAGTAAGATGGATCGGCACGGCTACCTTTTTTGGGCACAGGCTGCACATTAGCCAGCTTCCACGACTGAGGAACTAGACTAGTCTCAAGTGAGAGGCGATACAGGCGTGTTAGAACAGTAGATAAGTTAGGTGCATAGTTACGTAGGATAATGGCCGGTATTCTATCAGGACCACTAGCCTTATTCACGTTAGAGTACGGAGGGCTTTGAGTACCTCTTTGCTGCGGATGTGAGGTTCTCCCATGGAAAGGTCGGCTATAGGAAATTTAGGTGGAACTCACGTTTGGAAGTCGCTAGCAGCGACTTCCAGACGTGAGTTTTTTGCAAAAAGAGTGGCAAACAATTATACCTTCACAGCTGCAGTGTGGGCAAGTGAGTTGTCAGGCTTTATCAGCGGTGGAAATAAAGGTATTTCCAAATGTTTCTCACCCATTTGTACTCGTATTACCTATAGCCGAGCCCTCTATGGGAGAGCTTCATGACCGCGGCGGGGAGGTACTCAAAGCTCTCCGTGGAAATAAAGGTATTTCCAAGTGGGTGCGAAGCATGTTTAACACCGATAGGGCCGATGTGATTGAATCGAGCCCTACGTAATTTGGGCGCTCCAGCATCAACCCAGGCCAAGAAAGCTGACGGGGTTTCGGGGACAGTTACAGCAGTGTGCCATACTCCCCAACATTTCTAAGATACTATGCCAACGCGTTGGTGTGGATCTTAACGCTAGGCACGTTCGCGAGGTCCCCAAACAAAGGGCGTTCTTCTGATTCTTCTCCCTCTTGATCAGAAATAGGGTCGTCTTCGTCCTCATCGAGCACCTGAGTAAAGAATAAACTGAGATTATGTTACAAAAGCCTACACATTGGAACAGTCTAGTCGGCGCGAAATTTTGATCAGTCGGCGGCGGCGGCGGCGCGCCATACCTAAACGGCGGCGGCGAGCCACGGCGGCGCCCAAGTCTAGTACGGATAGCCTCTTTGTCTTATAAAGTGTCGCGTGGCGGTGAAAGAATACTACCACCCCCTCTCTTCCCTTAGGTGTCGTAAGGCGACTAACAGACTAAAGACTGCACATACATTGACCAGCATAGAGCGGCAATGGGCTCCTTACCACCTGTCACGCTGAGTACATGTGCAGTCGCTGATTGGTGAAAAGTGGTCTATGATAGAGGACTGCTGTTATTGTCCTCATTGCCTAGTCCCTGACTAACCCTTCGGGGATAATAGTCGTGATTATATGTACGTATGTAATATTTATGAAGGTAATACTAAATTAATAATGTATTCAAAAATACCATCATAAATGTCAGCCGTATGTGTAGCAACTCACTAAAAGAATACTTTTTTTTTCGTATCCGCTGACGTGGGTCAAGTTGGAGATTTTATTAACAGTCTTAAAACTATCTAATGCCGCTCTATAGCAGCTCCTTTTCCTTAAAATGGGTTTACGCCTACATTTCCTTGACACTAGTGTGCCCTATTCTACTCTATTCCTATTCCATTAATTCTATATAATTTTCCATAAACCAGCTATTTCCATTTTTATTGCACGTACGAGTACGTGCCCTATCTACTCATACCTACTTAATTTACTAAAAGAATACTGACAACCACTCTATCTTGTCGTCTTCTTCTTTCCTTGCGTGTCGTAAAAGGCGACTAACGGACTAAATACTGAACTTACATCAAACAGCATAGAGCGGCGATGGGCTCACCACGCTAAGCACGTGCGCAGTTGTAATTTGGTGAAACATGGACTATTTCAGTTTAATGCTTCTGCGGTCCTTATAGCATAGCCTCTGTCTTACCTTTTGAGGACAATGTTGTGAATTGATGTGTGTATGTACCATCATAAAGTTATTAAAAACATTTAGTTTTAAAATAAAGTATCTATCGAGTGCACGGCCAACACAGCACATCACTACGGTACCCACAGAGGCGCTATAATGTTTTGTCTATGGTTGTTTTTTTTATCTATTCTTTCCTTTGTTCTACTATCTATTGAGTCTGTGGAATGGTAAGTATTAAAGTGATATTTTTAATCGGTCAATTAATTTCAATCTTAAGGCTGGCATCCTGGCATATCTAACGATAAAGGAGCTTGATGGGTAAGCGGGTAGTGCGATCGGCCCCTTATTATCTATCTTCAACATCTATCGTAATCGCTTCCAAGTAGAAGTACATTGCTTCGCTAGTTTGCTTATTTAAAACTATTTTTAAAATAATCAAATTAGCGAAGCAATGTACTTCTACTTGAAAGCGATTGCGATAAAAGTCAAAAAAGTCAAAAGTCTAAATATATTTATTCAATAAACTCAATTAATAAGTACTGGCATTAGAGGCACAGGACTAAACTGGATAGCTAGCTATTTAAAAGACAGATACCAGTGTGTTCAAATAACAAAAACATGTAAGAACAATAATAATACATATAATAAAACAGCTTTTCGATCAGAATATAAGATCAATAGGGCGGGAGTACCTCAGGGCACGCTGATGGGTCCTTTACTGTTCACACTGTACATCAACGACTTGCCAAGTGCAACTAAGCACGAATCAATACTGTTCGCGGATGACACTACTGTTCTCATCCGAGGTAATACTAAACATAAAGACCTTAACATAAAAGAGTACGAAGATGAAATTAATTTAACTTTAAATTAATTAATTGAATTAATGACATTAAATAATTTAAAAACTAACATTGAAAATCTAAATATATATTCAATTTGGTACATATCGGACGAATAAATTACAGTTACAAATTAAATCTAATGATAAAAAAATCGACATGGTGCAATTAACTAAGTTTCTAGGTCTAAATATTGATGACAACTGTAACTGGAAGAGTCATGTAAGATCAGCTTGTGAGAGATTGAGTAACTTCTCGTTTGCATTGAGGCGCCTCAGAGAAGTATCTTCTGTAGAAACTGCACTCCTAGCATACCATGCCCATGTAGCATCGGTACTACAATATGGTATTATGATATGGGGAAATTGTATCGATATTGAGACATTGTTCAGATGCCAAAAGAAATGTGTTAGATCTCTACACAAAATTCTTACGCTGACTGGTCTCTACATTAAACAATTATGTAATTTCGTTATAGATAATATGGAACAATTTATTAAAAAGAAAATTTCCAATTACAAGCACTTTCGCCAGAGACCCGTAAATAAATTAGAAATACCAAAATTCAAACTACGCTTGCGTGACAAAAATGCCTGTGGGATGGCCGTTAAAATACACACATCAAAAGTGTCTAGGGATCAACATATATTTTTGCAATAACTTTTCTCCTGATTGATATTAATTAAAATTTTCTTAAAGGATTCATCAAATAAAGTGTTTTCGTTTGTCTACAGTAACGATAAACCAAGTCACCTTTGCATTAATAAAGAAATTTGCCATTTTCCTAATAAAGGGATTTTTGACATTTGAACCACTAACATTAAAGTTCGAAAAAAAGACTGAAATAACAGTTTTCTTTAAAATTTTATTGGGTAACTTAAACAATTAATAATCCGTGTTTCTACCGCGAACACTAACAACACAAGAACATCGGTTTGGCATACTCAAAATGAGTTCATCCAAATCACGCTGTGGAATGGCCGCCCATGTTCGTTGCAACAACAAAAAAAGGTCTTCTTGCGACTGGATACCCTCCATATTCGGCAGAGCTCTTCTCTGTAGCATATCCCATGCATGCTCAATCGGGTTCAAGTCTGGCGACTGAGCAGGCCAGGGCATGACATTGATGTTAGCTGCGGCGAGAGTCTGTCTTACAACTCTTGCGGTGTGCGGTCGTGCATTATCATGCATTAACTGAAATAAGGGACCGATTTGCACTTGTAGAGGAACGATGACGTCTGATACAATCGTCTCAGCATAAATTTGAGCGTTGAGGTTGCCTCTGATCCAAATCAACTCAGTTCTTCCGCCGATCCAAATACCCGCCCATACCATGATGGTTCCACCACTATAAGGATGGACTTCCTGGCAGGATTTTAATCGCTGTTGGCGTCCAGGGGTTCTCCAGTGTCGTATACGTCTTGTATCCGGTCTCATACCAAAACGAGACTCATCAGAAAAGCACACGAAACGCCATTGTTCTTCTGCCCAATTTCTGTGTTCAAGAGCCCATTGATATCGAATCCTACGATTGTGCATTGCTATAGGTGGTACCCTTAGCGGTCTTCGGGAATGAAGGTTCACTTCATGCAAGCGGTTTCTGACTGTTTGTTCGCTAATTAAGTTCCCTGAAGAGTGATGAAGCCTCACGGCTAACATCATGGCGGTTATTGTTGGAGCTCTTCGAGTTGTGATTTGAATGTATCGGTCTTGTCTCCGTGTGGTGCAGCGATACCGTCCTCCATGGCGCTCAGCCACGGTACCAGTGCTTCGGTAACGTGTCCAAATTCGACTGATAACACTCTGACTTGTATTCAGAGCTAAAGCCACAGTACTCGTACGTTGCCGGGAACCAGCTTCTATCATTCCCACGGCTCTGAGCATTTCTTCCCTGCTTAAATGACGTCGCCGCTCCATAATAACGTTGGTTTTAATCAGTAGTAGGGAAACAGTAGCACTAATAATGTCTTCAATGCGTTGTATGTTTTTATAGGGAAAATATTGACAGCTGATTTTCATCTTTTACTAGAAATTGATTGAAAGTTCCTGTTTCAAATTATGAAATGCACCAAAAAGGATCCATATAAATTTATAAAATCATAAATTTATTACAAAGCCACATCTCAATCTCAAGAAATCCGCATAAAAATGCTTGATCCCTAGACACTTTTGATGTGTGTAGTTAATGCTCTGCCTGATGATCTACGTCTGTTGGATGGCACCAAATTCAAAAGTAAACTACATAGGTACCTCACTGAAAAATGCTTTTACTCCATACAAGAATATTTAAACAGTAATTGTTGAGGGTTTGTGCTCGCTGTTGTTATTTACTTACATTTAAAAATATTTGCATGCTTACACTATAATAAGTAGATTTTGAAGGAAATTGTTTTTGTAAGAACACCTCATACTATGTACCCAAAATTGAAGCAAATAAAAGATATTTCATTTCATTATTTCATTTCATTTCATTTGAATCGTCTAAATCTTTTAACCTACCACCCATTCAGGACATCATTTTTTAACTGTGGCAAATAACGGGCGCAAGAAACCACAGCGCACAGAAGCAACGACATTGACAAAAAATATATATACCTACATTTATTACATGACGTTACCAGGTCACAAAATACAAAATATGAATTTGAATGTAAATAGTTTAATTAACTATGGTGCTCTATATAAATTAATTATAGAGAGTTAGAAATAGCTGTTGGAGTACTTGGAGCATTTGAGACCCACGCTGTTTTGTCTTCTGTATAATCTTTATAATAAGCTTTTTTATAAAGCTTTTCTTTAATTTTTTATCATGATCTAATGTAAGATATTGAAGTTAGACAATTGGCCCCCTGGTCGAGGTTGGATGATCTCAGAGTGGTTAGAGCCCACGAATTGGGGTGGCTCGCCCGGCGGGCGTAATACCACGTACTCAAGAAATATCAGCGTGAAACGATGGCAACTAAAGACTGCACATATATCCACAGCAAAGAGTGGCGATGGGCTCACCACATGTCACGCTGAGCACATGTGCAGTTGTTATTTGGCGAAACGTGGACTATGGCAGAGGACTAATTTTGCTATCCTCATTGCCTAGTCTCTGACTAACTCTTCGGGATAATAGTCGTGATTATATGTATGTATGTAAAAAATACAACCTCAGGTGGGAATCTAACTAGGGTTGCCACCTTTTTTTAGGACGAATAGAGTATTTTTTTATTTTTTTAGAACAAAAATAGAGTACATGGCATAAAAAAAGAGTAAGTATTTATTTAATTGTCCTTAAACACGTATTTTTTGTTGCTCTTTGCGACATTGAACAAATATTTGTCTTTCTTGAAGATATTTACCAATGATATTATATGTGTAGATACGTTGCCTGCCCTCCGTAGTGACTAGAACAAATCCAGGTAATTGCCTGAACCTCACTCAGTCGCACGTCAGTCATTGTCACGTCAATACGATCGTTACCGTTCTAAGTTTCTGTGTTGTTATTTGGATAAAAGGCCTTCCTGTGTATACATAAATTGTAAAAATTATACTGCAACCATAAGAGACAAGATTTTTTTTAATTTCACTCGTAACAGTTGTAAAAATAAATTTAAAAAATAGAAATTTTCATTTAGTGAGGACATTTGTTTGCCCTGTTGGCAATTCGTTATGCATGAGTGAGACGCGTGTACTATGTAAGAGAGAGACGTTTCTTTAAGAGTGAAAGAGAGAAAACAATGGCGGTCGAGATGGCGCATAAATTCAATGAGCTCATTGGTCAACTACCTTATAGAGTATACAAAAGTTTAAATATATGTTTATCTCTTTTTAACAATATGGTAATTATAAGATTGCATTTATTTTCTTTCCCTTTCGACGTGATTACGTCATACAAACAATTTCGCCATTTTTAAATGCAATTCGTTCAGGTGTAACTAGTCTATTTATAAAAGGTCATTGATATTTACAGCCTCTTTGCAATCATAATTTAGATTAAAATGATATAATCAACTCGTTTTTTTATTAAATTTAGGGTAGCTATATTCCTTTTGTCTCTCCACTTTACATTCATAAGAGAGAAGACTCTCTCAGTGAACTCTGAAGTACTCATAACCAGTAACGATCAGTTTTTCGTAAATAGAGTATTTTAGCGTACTCTATTGGTGTCGTAGATTATAGAGTACGCATACATGAAAAAGAGTACAATACTCTATTTTAGAGTATGGGTGGCAACGTGGTGGTAGTAAATCTATCCCACGTCCTCGGCATACCGGGCGGCTGCGTTCACCACTCCGTCAAAGAGGTTGGTTAGACCTGTCTAAAAATATCAAATAGGTAAGTATTAAGAATTGTCCGAAATCCAATCATTCGAAACGATACATGAATCCAACTCGGCTGGGCAGCGTTCGGTAAGCTACGAAATATCTTCTCGTCCAAAATACCGCAGTGTTTCAAGACGAAAGTCTTAGACCAGTCTGTGTTGCCAGTGATGACATACGGTACCGAAACGTGGTCGCTCACTATGGGCCTAATTCATCATCATCATCATTATCATCAGCCAGAAGACGTCCACTGCTGGACGTCTTCTGGCTGATGATGATGATGAAACGTTAAATGTTAGACTTTGTCGTAGGTAAGATAAGAAACTGGGAAAAAAATCGAACACAAGAGTACAAGTCATAAATTTGAGATGCATCTTGTAAACACATCTGTTTACACAAATAAGCGTGCGCTTAGAAAGTACAAAATAAAAGCAAACACGGAGGTCACCTGGCAGCGCCCGGGCAATTTGTTTATTTTGTAACACGTGTCCAAACATTTATAACAGTCCACACAAAAGTATCGACCTCACCTTTGCAGGAAACCGCCGCAAGGAAAAGGTAAACAAAGGCTCTGCACTTTCCTCTCCTTCTTCAATAAAAGAAAAAAACTCTTTGCTTATGGTTTCGTACCTACAACTTAATTGGCAGCGGTTTTCCCGCGCGCGCGCTGTCAAACATAAATGCATAGAGCACATAATCGAAGTACAGTCCCACCAGTGAAATGAAAATACAATTTTGTTTTGTTAACGGAACGCATAATACACGGACATACCATCAGCTGTCAACCACAAACTGACCGCCGTAATGACTGTGTAACACAATACCGACAATTTTGTATTGTTCAAAACAATAGCTACGTCTAGTGTTACTGTGACCACTCTTCCAACGTACTTCTTACCACCGGTAGTTCTCAATAAACCGGTCGCTGTCCACTTCAATTTAATCCTTGTTTTTTAAAAACTTAGTTCCAAACACAAAAGTGTTGCCTTTTAAACGTCAATTATAAATAAATCTCCGTGCACAAACAATAGCAAAGTGTGCACAGCTCAAGTTATATTGGATGTCAGTGCTAAAATTTGTTTGAAAAATGGCGCGTGCTACAAAAGACAGTCGTTGCTCGCTGCGACAGACGAGCGAAAACTTAATCAGCCTTAATGCACTTCAGTTTATGGTTGAAATTTCTTTAGAATAGTATGTATCGTATACAAAAAAGGGTTGGTAGTTAAACAATTTCAGGTAAATGTAAATTGTACGGTCACTTTTGAGTGATTGTTTTGGTTGCGATCGGTACGACTACCGGTGTTACTTGAGAACACTTGAGCCTTTTCGGTGGATTTAAAATAATATGGCTACCGTGTGTTTGCTTAAGTTGAAAGAGGGTAAAACAAAATCTGTTTTCCGAAGAATTAACCAAAAATACAAGAATTAATAATGATAATGTGTGCATTGCTATTAAAACTTATGTTTAACAGTGGTTTAGTGCATGGTAAGATTACCAATCCCAGAGATTCAGAGATCGTCTCTTTTATCAATATTATCGTCGGTATTAATTTAGAGTAGAGTATTATTTATTTATTTATTATTAAACATAATTAAACGGGTATAAACCCAATTACATTTTTACAGTTAACAAGAAGTGCGTTTAGTGCTTCATGCATTAAACGCGCCTGGCTACCTAACACCATCTATTCACCATCAAATCTAATCTCGGAACACGAAACTACCTATACTTACTACGGCCAGATATAGAATGTTTGCAAACAAGTTATTCACAATTCTTTGTTCAAATATCTAGTTTTACTCGGATTTTTACTTTTTCCTCAGCGAGATTCACTAGAAAACCACAAAAAATGGTGACTTTCTTTCAAAAACCGTAAAAATCTAAATAAAACTAGAATTGTAATTCGTTTATAAACCTTCTTCATCGAAAATGGCCGTAGTTTAGCATAGTTTCGAGCTAAGGATCCAGATTTATCTGGAATCCTTAGCTTTTGCGTTCTTTAAAACGCTTCTATTTCCTATTGTCACTTACCATCAAGTGAGATGAAGGTCAAATCAATTAGGTTAATTAAGTATAAAAAATAATTGATCCATAAAATCTCATACGAAAATCGAAATAAAGTATCAAAACTAAATCTGAGGGGACAATTTGTAAATACAATATAAAATGGTGCAATTTAACCAACGAGTAACAAGGAGACAGTCGTTGACGGCCGTGATTTCTTAAACAATTATTTCGATTCGCAACGCGTGAACACATATGCAACTTTAACGCGAGCGCAATAAGAAATGTATTCAATTAAATCGTGTTCATGAAAGGAAAATCTGTAGCGGTGTGGAAACAAAGAGATTTGAATACTGGAAGTGGCTTTGTGGAGAAAATGGTGAAGAACGGTAGAGGCTCCGAAACGTCAAGATTAAACACTAATTTACATACAGTCATAAATTCACGACTATTGTTATCCCATTAGGGTTAGTTAGACATAACCGCAGAAGCAGTTCACGTTTCACCAAATTACGACTGCACATGTGTTCAGCGTAAAGGCCCATCGCCGCTCTATGCTGTTGGATGTATGTGCAGTCTTTACTTCGTTTTAGTCGCCCGGGTTAAAACTAGTAGGTAACGGCGTTAGTAGTTTTGCGACACCCAAGGGAATAGCCAAAGCTAAAGCTCATAGAGTAATATGTAAAAGTAAAAGGCGAGTAGTTTAGTGAAATTTGTTAATTTCTATCTATTTCCAGTGCTCTGGGAAAAGGGCTTGAAGGTACATAAACATACATACTGTAATCACGACTTTTTTTCCGAAAGGGCTAGTCAGAGACTAAGGTAATGAGGACCACAAAAGCAGTCCTCTGCCGTAGTCAACTTTTCACCAAATAGCGATTGCACATGCGCTCAGCGCGACATGTGGTAAGCCCATCGTCGCTTTATGCTGTTTGAAGCTAGAAGGCTTGAAAGTAAGTAATATTAATGTTTTCTACGGGGTAGGCAGAGAGCACAGCTTTTCATTTTCTACGATCCTGCTACACTTCTTTTGCTTCATTTACTCTCGTAACAACAAGTATTTGTTTCAGAGAGACTTTGCACCAAAGTCACTACCGATAGAGTCCCTCCTCACGCAGGAAAGCGACGCCACAGACTGGACGAAGTTGGCGTGACGAGCTGGACACTTAACAATCAGATTGGACCAGTCACAACTTTATCCCCAAAGGGTTAGTCAGAGACTAGGCAAAGAAGAACGCAAAAGCAGTCCACTTCAACAGTTCACGTTTCACCAAATAACAACAGTAATGTGCTCAGCGTGATAGGTGGTGAGCACATCGCCACCATCCATGCTGTTGGATGTATGTGCAGCTTTAGTCCGGTAGTACGATGTTCAAGTGTAAATAGTGGAAAAATGAAAATTAGTTGTTTGCCCTGCAGTTGGGCTAAATGGGTCGATAATATTAATAACATTGATGATTATGCTTATTTATCAATGTCAGTGATTAGCATAAGTTCGTTCTTCTACGATTTTCCGTTGTCTACTGTCATCATAACAACGATCCAAACAACAACAAAAAAAACTTAGATTTCGTCTATTTGACATTTCCTATTTTTTTTCCATTCGTTTGACCAACACTGGCCATGCCGCTTCAATTGAACGCACGGCGCGTTGCCCAACCTCCTTTCAGCCGTCACTCGCCACAAAAAGAACCCACACGCACCCACAAAGGTACATTCACAAATTACGCGCGCCATTTACATAGAAAAAGTGACAACGAGAGACGCAAAACATTTGTTAGGCCCATTGTATTGTAAAGTATTATATCCTTTAGCTTTTTCCACCTTATTTATATTTATAAACTTTCGTATTTGGAGCGTACTAACAAGATGTTTACGCGCCGGGCCGGTGTCAAAGCATCCCGCCAAAACGTTGGCCTGAATGGGCGGCGTTATAAAGTTAACTTTTTCTTTCAAATTCGCCATGTTTGAGGCATAGACGATTTGTATTTTTTTGTCGCTAAAGGTTGAGGTGTTGTGACGTACAGCCATGCGGTAGGTAAGTTTCGCCCTCATTGTGTGGAGTAATCTGATTTTTATCATTGGATTTTGTTGTTGAGTACGCTTTTGTATTGTGATCAAATGCGGCTTGAAATTGCCGTCGCCTCACAAATTGGATGAGGTTTTAAGCCGTTTTGCGTTCACAAGTGCTCAAATGAGAATGTTACTTGAAATAGAATTACGTGCAACGTTTAATTCAACGCTTTGAATGAATACAGATACAAAGATTAGATCGTAGTGAATTAAATCATTTGTTGTTCACTGTTGCGTAGTTATGTGCATGAAATTGCGTCAGGCAATGATTTCAATTTAAAACCGTGTAGCATAATCGTCGGATATTTAATCTACGATTACATAACATCCATTAGCTAGAGCGTAGCTATATTTTTTGTTGATATAAAAAGTCATTCAAGTTTATTGCGAATTAATTTAGAAAATGAGTTGTAAAACTGTTTTAACCATTAGATGTACTTACCTATTACATTAAAGAACAATTAAATTAAAACTGTTAAGTTCCTTATTAGAGCATTGAACCATGCTCTAAGTTAAGTTACAACGTACATATAACGCATAATTGAAACGAATATCCAAAAAAAAATTATGTCCCACAAACCTAGTCTTGGCAATATTACGAACACAACAAAAATAGAATTAGCCAAATAGGTGCAGCTGCTCTAAAGTAATTCGCGTACAATAATTTCGGAATTTGATTTTTATTAATATAAATCAAATCAAATCAATATCTCTTTATTCAGTAAACTTAGAATAAGCATTTTGAATCGTCAAAAGTTAAAGGATGGACGGGCACCCGCCCACCCACCCCGCCCATTCAGGAAGTCTTTTAACTGTGGAGAAGAACGGGCGCAAGAAACTCCACAGGTTTATAATAATATAGAAGTAACGACATTTACAAAACAATATGTCGTTACCAAATCATACAACATACAATTAAGCAAATTATGAGCGTCAATACAAGTTGGAACATGCCCTCCCTGTCATAGAAGGACATTTTCCATTACAACAAAAAAAAAAACATTTGATAATTACAAAAAACAGGTATTGCTCGATTATAAATAAAACGAACAACGTCTTACAGTATCTTTGAAATAAAAAGAAAAACTATTAAATACTACCAATAAAAAAAATAAGATTGCAAGAGCAGACCAGCCTCCACAGGCGGCACCCGTTCACGAGTATGACATGTGAATCAGCCATCGCTTCGCTCAACCATGTTTTAGGGAACGTAACGACCCGACGCACATGCCACCACCGCAGAGACACTTTAAGAGAGCATGACACACTCGAGCAACTCCAACGAAAGCAAGAGAACAATAAGACAACTTTAAACGCAACATAAATTTTGAGTGGGTACCTTTGTCTGTAAGACACTGCTATTAAAGGCTATCATACCAGCGTAAAATTAATTATTAAAAAAAAAAAAATTGCTAAGAAAATAAAATGTGAATATATTATTATAACCAGGCTGTTTTGTCTTCTAAATATTCTTTGACTGTATAATAACCTTTCTTATGTAAACAAGATTTTACATGATTCTTAAACTTATCTAAAGGTAAATCTTGTACTGTACTTGGTATTTTATTATAATAGTGTATACCTTGCCCCAAGAAAGAGCCAAGAACCTTTTGTAACCTAAACAGTGGCATTACTAGTTTTGACTTACTTCTAGTATTGAAATTGTGTACATCACCGTGTTTAGAAAAAGAGTTAATATTGCACCGCACAAAAACTATACAATTATAAATATATTGCGATGCAACAGTAAGAACACCAACTTCCTTAAAAATATTTCTCAGAGAAGTTTGTGATCCCAGTCTATAAATGGTTCTTATTGCTCGTTTCTGTAAAATAAATATAGTTTTAATATCAGCCGCTGTTCCCCACAAAAGGACGCCATACGACATGACACTGTGAAAATAACTAAAGTAAACAGTCCTAGCAGTTTCAACATCTGTTAATTGTCTAATTTTTCTAATGGCGTAAGCTGCTGAACTGAGTTTGCCGGCCAAATTCGATATATGCGGATTCCATTGGAGTTTTGAGTCCAGGGTTATCCCTAGGAAAACTGTCGAATCTACCAAATCTAATTTATCACCATTCATTCTAACATCGGTTTGTTCGGTCTTGACATTTGGTAGTGTAAATTTAATACATTTCGTTTTTTTAGCGTTTAGCTGTAAATTGTTAGCAGTAAACCAACTAAGTACCTCTGAGAGAGCATTGTTTACATCGTCAAAATTATTCTTATTCCTAGTCACATTAAAAATGAGTGAAGTATCATCTGCAAACAATACAATATCACAGAAGTTTTCTACAAAGAATGGCAAGTCATTGATATATATCAAAAATAAGAAAGGGCCAAGAATTGACCCTTGTGGAACTCCCATTTTTACATGAGAACCGGATGACTTAGTTCCATTAACATCGACAGTTTGTGTTCTAGAACTAAGATAAGACTGTATCAATTTAAGCGCAAAACCTTTGAGACCATAATAATTTAACTTCATCGCCAGTGTTCGGTGCTCAACGCAATCGAAAGCCTTGGACAGGTCGCAGAAAACTCCAAGAGCGTTCTGAGACCCCTCCCAGGCATCAAATATATGTTTTATTAGAGCAACACTTGCATCAGTAGTGGAACGACCCTTTGTAAAACCAAATTGCTTACTATGTAAAAGATTATTTAAGTTAAAGTATTCTACTAACTGTTCGAGAATAATTTTTTCATAAATCTTACTAAGTGCTGGTAGTATTGAAATTGGTCGATAGTTACTGGGGTCTTCTTTATTTCCCGATTTAAATAAAGGTATAACCTTACTAAACTTCATAAGATCAGGAAAGATTCCCTTATCAATACAGTTATTAAATATGTCAGCAAGATAGGGTGCAATAGAATATATAATATTCTTAATTATTTTTATAGACATGCCCCACAAATCACCTGTGTTTTTCATTTTTAGTGATTTGAAACTTTTAATAATATTATTAGAGTTAATACACACATCAAAAGTGTCTAGGGATCAAGCATTTATATGCGGATTTCTTGAGATTGAGATGTGGCTTTGTAATAAAATTATGATTTTATAAATTTATATGGATCCTTTTTGGTGCATTTCATAATTTGAAACAGGAACTTTCAATCAATTTCTAGTAAAAGATGAAAATCAGCTGTCAATATTTTCCCTATAAAAACATACAACGCATTGAAGACATTATTAGTGCTACTGTTTCCCTACTACTGATTAAAACCAACGTTATTATGGAGCGGCGACGTCATTTAAGCAGGGAAGAAATGCTCAGAGCCGTGGGAATGATAGAAGCTGGTTCCCGGCAACGTACGAGTACTGTGGCTTTAGCTCTGAATACAAGTCAGAGTGTTATCAGTCGACTTTGGACACGTTACCGAAGCACTGGTACCGTGGCTGAGCGCCGTGGAGGACGGTATCGCTGCACCACACGGAGACAAGACCGATACATTCAAATCACAACTCGAAGAGCTCCAACAATAACCGCCATGATGTTAGCCGTGAGCTTCATTACTCTTCAGGGAACTTAATTAGCAACCAAACAGTCAGAAACCGCTTGCATGAAGTGAACCTTCATTCCCGAAGACCGCTAAGGGTACCACCTATAGTAGGATTCGATATCAATGGGCTCTTGAACACAGAAATTGGGCAGAAGAACAATGGCGTTTCGTGTGCTTTTCTGATGAGTCTCGTTTTGGTATGAGACCGGATACAAGACGTATACGACACTGGAGAACCCCTGGACGCCAACAGCGATTAAAATCCTGCCAGGAAGTCCATCCTTATAGTGGTGGAACCATCATGGTATGGGCGGGTATTTGGATCGGCGGAAGAACTGAGTTGATTTGGATCAGAGGCAACCTCAACGCTCAAATTTATGCTGAGACGATTGTATCAGACGTCATCGTTCCTCTACAAGTGCAAATCGGTCCCTTATTTCAGTTAATGCATGATAATGCACGACCGCACACCGCAAGAGTTGTAAGACAGACTCTCGCCGCAGCTAACATCAATGTCATGCCCTGGCCTGCTCAGTCGCCAGACTTGAACCCGATTGACATGCATGGGATATGCTACAGAGAAGAGCTCTGCCGAATATGGAGGGTATCCAGTCGCAAGAAGACCTTTTTTTGTTGTTGCAACGAACATGGGCGGCCATTCCACAGCGTGATTTGGATGAACTCATTTTGAGTATGCCAAACCGATGTTCTTGTGTTGTTAGTGTTCGCGGTAGAAACACGGATTATTAATTGTTTAAGTTACCTAATAAAATTTTAAAGAAAACTGTTATTTCAGTCTTTTTTATCGAACTTTAATGTTAGTGGTTCAAATGTCAAAAATCCCTTTATTAGGAAAATGGCAAATTTCTTTATTAATGCAAAGGTGACTTGGTTTATTGTTACTGTAGACAAACGAAAACACTTTCTTTGATGAATCCTTAAAGAAAATTTTAATTAATATCAATCAGGAGAAAAGTTATTGCAAAAATATATGTTGATCCCTAGACACTTTTGATGTGTGTATATTGAAAATTAAAAGAAAAATTACATTTGGGTACATGTTCTTCGAGAAAAGATTGTGCCGCCACTGGTGATGAATTTAAATTAGAGGTTGTTACCACAGGTATATTTATGAAGAAATCATCAAAAATATTAGCAATTTGTGCATCCGAATTGACAAGGTTGTCATTAACTTTTAGAGTAAAAGTGTTGTCCCGTGGTTTTAATTTACCAGTTTCACGGTTGATGATATCCCAAGTGGCTTTTATTTTATTATTAGACTTTTTAATTTTATCTTTAATGAAATTTGATTTTGCTAGTATGCACACTTTCTTAAACAATTTAGAGTATTTTTTTACATATTCTGTAAAATTTAAATTATGGTTATATTGTCTTAGATTATATAGCTCAAACAGTTTATTTCTACTTTTATAAATACCAGGCGTGGCCCAGTCACAGAACTTAAGTTTTTGTGAAAACTTTATTGTTTTAGAGGTAAACACCTGGTTGTATTCTGTCTTTATTAAATCAAAGAGATTACTATATAGTTCATCCGGATCATCTTGTACAAAGAGCAAAGTATCAATTTTACAAGCTACAGTGTTTTTAAAATACTCCATTCGCTTTTTTGTAACTGGTTTACATGTTACAGTTTTAGGCTCCTCCTTAACATCAATATCATAGCTCACCTTCAAACCGCAATGGTCAGATGTAAGACTACTAATAACTGACTTAGATACAGCGTCATAGTCTGTAAAAATATTATCGAGACAAGTGGCCGAATGTGAAGTTATTCTAGTGGGTTCAAGAAATAGATTTTTTAAATTAAAACATTTAAATAAAGCTAGAAGACTAACACTCACTGAAGTGTTTTCTAAAATATTTACATTAAAATCCCTACATACTAAAACAAATTTATTTGTTAATTTTATTTTATTAAGTACATCTTCCATTACCGATTCAAAAACATCGAAATTGCCCGAGGGGGGTCGGTATACACACACTATTATAAACCTATTTAACTCTACGCATGATAGCTCAATATTACGCTCCTTTGAAAGACATACAATATCATTTCGCTCTTTGTATTTAATATTAATACTAACAAGTATTAAAGAACCGCCGTGAATAGCTGTGCTTCGTACGTACGCACTTGCTAGTTGGAAATTATTTACATGGAAAGACGTGTCATGTGTTTTTAGCCAATGCTCAGTTATACAAAATATATGAATAGCCTGACTTTTTGCAATTAATTCTAATTCTAAGTCATTGCCAGTCAAACCCTGAATGTTTTGATTTATAATATTAATGGATGTGGACTTGGCTTTTGTCTTAGACCTCAGTTTAAACTAGAGGTAGTCACCTTACTACTAGTTATAAAAGATGCATTAGTAGAACTACTAATGATGACATTATTATCAATAGACTTTGTTATACCAGGTATAACTGGGTCTTGTATATTATAAGCTAATAAATTAGCTATCTGGGTCTTATATTTCTTTGGCAAATACATAGTATCTGAAGTCAAAATAAAATTATTAATAAATTTATTAATGTCAAAAAATAAAATATCGTCACTATGACGCCATAATAAATTATATAATAATAAATTTAAGTCAAAAATACGTTTGTTTTGTTCCCAGGTTAAGTTTTTACAGTAGGGAAAACACTAACAATTAACCTGCAATTTGTATTCGCTTGAAATTGTAACAAATAAGTTATGTTTTCTATTATGTCACGTTTCTTAATTTGTGAACTGTCACCACATAAAATAATTACATTAGTGGAACTGCTCAATGACTGCTGAGATATGCTACGTACTATAGCATTCATTGATAAACCTGGGGCACAGACATTCGTTACTTGTTGATTTAAACTTCCATTCAAAAGCAAACCCAACCCCTGACCCAGTCTATCAGAGAACATAACTGTTTTTCTTTTTAATTCATTAGCATTGTTTATGATCAAGCTATTTAAATTATAAGTAGGTATAATTTATGTACAGGCCGTTAACGGACTGGGATCCATGACAGACAAGTTAGTCGACTGAATACTTGAGTTTGATAATAAAGGACTTTCACATCTGTTTATCTCATTATTAACTAAAGAGTCGTACCGATCAGCATTGTATTTGCATAAATCAATCAACTCTGTAGCTGATTGAATATGCTCTTCGATTTCCTTTTGTGCAGTTGAATATTTATTGTTTACACTATCAAGTGTCTCATGCAACCGCTGAATATCTGATTGTAATTGCTGAGTGTCCCGGTCATACATTTCCCTACTTTTAATTAATTTATTATTATAAATCTCTAAAGAATCTAAAAGGCTCATACGTTCTTTCCTAAGAGCAATATTTTTGTAAAAACAGTTGTTCTTTTTGATTAATTTTTCAGTTTTCCTTATAAATCTATGGATTTTAACATATTTCTTAATTTTATTGTTGCTTAACTTATTAGTGTTGTGGTTGTTAAGTGGAAGTCGTTCTGCTGAGATTCCACCAGGTGATGCCATAAGCTCCTCGAACAAAGATTGAGTATGTTCCACTTCATGCTGCTGCTGCTTCTCAAAGAATTGAGAAATCTGATGGTTGGCTGCACTGAGGTGCCTTTCCAGCTCTGTGATGCGGTCCAAAGCCCTTTCATAAGTGCTGTATTGCTCCTCGAAGTTGGAGACCACCCCTTGTAGATGGTTATGCTGGTGAAGCACATCCTGATGTTGAATGTGCCGTTGGCTTAATTTATTCTTAAGCTGTGAGTTTTTGTCGATAATGGACTTTATTTCCATCTCACTCTCTTCTCTCTCTCGTAGCAGCTGATTGAAGGAATCCTTGGATACTTTCAACTCCTGAAGTGTCTGTCTGAGCTTGAGTTCAGTACTTTGTGTAACTGCCTTACGGGTAAGCATTTTTTTTTGTACTCACCTGAAAGTATTAAAACAAGATTAAGATCTTATTTATTGTAATACCACTATGTATATTTATCTTTTATGAATAGCTATATACTAGAAAGATTATTGGATAACAATATACTAATATAACTACTGGGGGGTAGATGTGTCTCACATAAAAAGGTGCATAAAAGAAGCTATTATATTATAATAACTATATTAGGTACCTACTGATCTAGATTAAATTGAATTGAATAATTCGATGTACTTATTTAGTATAGAAGTAATTTATAAATAAAAATAAAAAAAAAATAAAAATGACAAACTACAAGTAAAACCAAATTATGTAGGCAACTGTAGTTTCTAAATTGTACAAAGTTACAATATCTTTTAACATGTGCCTCTAAAATCTAGTGATATAATTGAAACAGCTAAGAAGTACCACTATTTGAGGTGTTGTTATTATGTAAAAAACAAATAACCAGCTTAGTACATTGGCACTTGCAAATCAAATGTAAGTAAGTACATAATAGTGTTTTGGGATTGTTAAAAAAAAGCTATTATAGGTATCTACGTCTTATTAGTTAAAGATATAATGAAAACAATACTCCCCCGGTTTATGTTGCTGCAATCCACGGCAAAAGTTGTAATTTTCACAACTTTGAGTCTAAAAATGTTATCACAGTCAGCTGGCGATGACAGTTGGAATTTTATTATTGCAAATAATTTAAAAACTAAACAAATGTTTGCAGAGATAACACTTGTAGGCGTTTTTCGTCACTTATTTTATTAATTAATTGAAAAATTAACTAGCTATTATGCTTTATACAAATAATATCAAAATTAAATACGGAGCTAATTATTTTGACAACTTAACCACACAGTGTTGCCACACACCTCCCTATTGGAGATTCTATTGTCACTCGGATTTTTGCTTTTGTTTCAGAGAGATTCCAAACCACTAACAATGGGGACTTTCTTTCAGAAAACTGTTAAAACCAGACTGACACTAGATTATTTGCACATACCTATAGAAATGTGAATTTGTGTAAGTACCTACAAACATTCTTTATCGAAATTGGGGATAGTATACAGGGTGTAATCGTTAAGTGTGCACAGGCGATTATTCCGAAACTAGATATCAAAAAACTTAAAACTGATAACGAAAGTACGTTATCTATTGAGTGAAATGGTTCTAAATTAAAAAATAATAGTTCTAAATTCAAAATATTAATCGCGGGTCGGAATTTTGAATTTAGAACGAATAACAAAAAGTTACTTTTTTTTGGTATTTTTGTAGTGCGTTACTTTTCAGCCAGTTCAAATTAATGCGATATTGAAACAAGGTTTATTATTAGTTTGAAGTGGTAAGATACCTACACGGGTATCTACTTGAAAATCATAATTATCATATACACTTTTAAACTTTCGCGTTCCATTATGCACACATATTTAGACGGGTGGACGAGTGTCCACCCGTGACCACGGCCGGTGCAACTCGGTCAAAACGTCGGGTATAAAAAGGTATGCGTAGAATGCCTTTACTAAGTAGTTTTGCGTTAAATCCCGTCTAAATATGTGTGCATAATTATCATATCATACGTAATCATAAAATATGATTAAGGTAAAATGAATACTCTTAGAGCATTAAACCAACTGAATGCTCTAAGTGAATACTAGACCACTTAAATCAAGGAAACTAAAACCTTTCCACTAATCTCATACTAATGTGTTTAATGTCAAAATTTTGGATATTTCTCGTTTGATTTTTAAAAAGTTATTGATGCCATTTTATTCATTAGATAACGTAGTTTCGTTATCAGTTTTAAGTTTTTTGATATCTCTCATAGTTTCGGAATAATCGCCTGTGCACACTTAACGGTTACACCACATGGAAGGAAAGTACCCTGAATTTTGTAGATGGAACATTTTCCTGATCCTCTTTATCATTTTATAATACACTTCAATTATAATAGGGAAATGATGCGTACTTCTCAAGTGGGTACATTTATTAGTAATAGGTACTTTGATGTCAGTTGTATGTCCTTACGGCGATGTCAGCTTTTTTTATTTTTCTAAACAAAATTTCACATCAAATGTTAAAATTCATGGTCTTCCTTTTATTTGTGACACTATGTTATTTAGCAAAAAATAATCCATATAGCATATAGCCTTTCCTATCCATATAGCCTTTCGATCGGTATGATAAAACTACAGGATGATTATTTTTCTCATGTAACGGGTTCGATTCCCGATTCAACCATGTAATTATTTAAATATCTATGAATGCAGTTTAAATTGTTTTTTAAATTCAAATAATGTTCTTTCAGTAAAACATTCCATCTACAATATTCAGGGTACTTTCCCTCCATGTGGCATATCCGTGGGAGGCCCTGTATATTGCTAGCTTAAGTAGTAGGTTTGAGCAGCAGCATTTTCGGCGTCCAGAGAACCGATCACGTCCGAAACACCAAACCGCGTTCCATGACATATGTTTTCGATATTGGACACAAATCTGCAAAGCTCAAGTGGGACTGGGCAGGGCACGTGGTCAGAATGAACCCAGAGAGGTGGGCGAACATTAGCACGCGTTGGGTACCCAAAGACCGACGTCGGCGTCGAGGCCGTCCTCGGAAACGGTGGCGCGACGACCTCGATCCCTTAGACGGAAATTGGTTAGAGCTGGCTAAGGAGAGAGAGAACTGGAAGGAGGTGGAGAAGACCTTTGCCCAACAGTGGGACACTATAGGTTTAGTAAAAAAAAAGTAGACCTAGGTGGCAATAAACTGATCATCATTTTCATCGTTATTTTATATTATAAAGGAGTTTTCTCCCGTGTTCTTTTCGCAAAAACGCGTGTTGTGAGACTCCATTTTAATTCAATCTACCCTACAATACTTATTATACTAAAAATTATATACCACTTGAAACTGGCTTAATGCTAAACGCGAAGCCATTAATTAAGATAAGATAAGATAGGATAAGATATTAAAAAGTGTCGCATAGCGGTGAAAAAATATTACCACCCCCTCTCTTCCCTTCTGTATATATAGCATAGAGCGACGATGGGCTCACCACCTGTCACGCTGAGCACACGTGCAGTCGCTATTTGGTGAAAAGTGGACTATGGTAGAGGACTGTTTTTGCGGTCCTAATTGCCTAGTCTATGACTAACCCTTCGGGGATAATGGTCGTGATTATATTATGTACTTATGTGTGTATATTATAAAGTAAAGTCGCCGTTATCTTGTGTCTATGGCTGCGCTTGTTTCTTCTAAATCACGCAATGTATTTTTATGCGGTTTTCTTTAATAGAAAAAGCAATAACTGATGATAGCTGTTGTTTATAATTTGTAAATAATATTGTACAAAATGGTTGAAGTATGACGGCGTATTTAAGTTACGTGCGAAGGCGTGGGCGGGCCGCTAGTACCTAAGTACACACGGCGTCAGATCAAACTATCCAAAACTGTCAAATTTCTACAATCAATTTTGAACTTTATCATTTGGCTCTAAGGATCAATATTCATTGGAGAAATTTGACAGTTTAGGGTAGGTTGATCTGACGCCGTGTGTACATAATTATATTCAAGACTCACGACTATTAATCCCCGAATAGTTAGCCAGAGACCAGGTAATGAAGACCGCAGAAGCAGTCCTCTGCCACACTCCATGTTTTACCAAATGATAACTGCACATGTGTTCATTGTGACAGGTGGTAAGTCCATCGCCTTTGTTTCGTTAGTCGCCTTTTACGACACCCTTGGGAAGATATGGAATTGCAAAGGCGGAAGGTTCGCGCAACGAATAAAAGAGGATTGCAGTTATAATAATGCTATAGTGCGTCTTTATTAATGTAAGGATTACGCTTATTTACTGGATGGAGATGCATGAGTGTAACTATATGGCGTACCTACAGGATAGTACCTAGTATTCTATTAATGGGCCGCTACCTACACTATTACACGCACTATTGCTAAGGTAAACTGTGCTATTACACTATTCACGCAAGTATTAACTTTGAAATGTGCCTAGGTCTAGGTTTGCTAACAATATGTAATATGACCATGCTAACAGCTAAACCGAAGTGGCAATAAAACTCTTATGTGCCAAACCATTGACAAAACCAATAATGGAAGGAACACCGATTTGCGCGCCACGTGTCCCCAACAACGTCCTGCCATAGACAATGACTTTTCCTTTTTCCCGCTTTCACGGAGGCAAAGGCGTTATTGGTTTCCGCAGTTGCTGACTAAGATCTGAAAGTTTGAGATTGGATTTCATTCGGCGATCTGTGGACGTAGATTGTCTTACATTTTTCTAAGTTATTTTCTTTTGTAAGAATAGAATAGAATAGAATAGAATAAATCTTTATTGCACATCTGTTACATAATTTATAATGCTAGTTATTATTGCATGAATGAGAACAACAGTTACCCTTAACGGGCATGCAATAGTAGTCAGAATATAATCTAAGTTAGTAATCAAATTAATTGTTATTAAAATATTTGTTCAAACTATAAAATGCATTGCGTATTAACCACTCTTTTAATGAGCTTACAAACTTAAAGTCTGGTAAAGAATACAGATGTTGCGGTAAATTGTTGTATATTCGTATGGCAGATATATTATAGGAACTACGTTCGAAGATCAATGATCTTATCCGTGATAAATGCAATAAGTCTACTTGTCTCATTGGAGCCGATCTAACCCTTTTGTCAGATATTCGCGGAATATCCTGTATATTTCTTCTCACAAATTTACAGATTTTCAGTATATACATGCACGTCAATGTTAAGATTCGTTTTTCTATAAATATATTACGAACCGATTCATCATTGTATCTACTAAAAATCATTCTAAGGCATCTTTTCTGCAATAAAAAAGTACTGCTAGCTGACGTTCACTGAATTCCCCCAAAATATAATTCCGTAGCTTAATACAGAGTACACATTACCATAATAAGCATTTACAGCCACTTCTACGGATGGTATATCAGCAAGCACCCATAAGGCATAACAGTAGCTATTTAATTTTTCATTTACTTTTTCTACATGTAGTTTCCAGTTAAGGTGACTGTCTAAAGTTATTCCTAGAAATTCAGTGTGCTCAACTTCTTTTATTTCAGTACCATTAAGGGTGATTTTAATATTTAAAGGTTCTTTCCTATAATTTCTTAGCTGCATACTCGTTTTTGTTAAGTTAACTGTCAAATTTAATGAATTAAGCCAAATTGTCAATTATTCTAATGTCATAGTTATATTATTTTCAAAGTCATGTATACTAGTTTTATCATCCTTAACAAATAAAATAGTCGCGTCATCAGCAAACATTACACATAAGTGTTCAGTGATTTTAGGAAGTTCATTCACATAAATCAAAAATAAAAGGGGTCCAAGGATGTTTCCCTGTGGCACTCCCATTATAATTTTCTGTGAATTTGATTTAGCTTCTAATACCATCTTTGTCTGTTTATTTAAGTATGTTAAGTTTACTGTCTGTGTCCTGTTATGAAGATATGACTCCATTAACTTTAACGAGTTACCGCGAATGCCAATATGGTCAAGTTGTCTCAATAGTGTAGAGTGGACAACGCAATCAAAGGCACGAGACATATCAATGAATATAGCTGTAAAATGTTTTTTTTCATCTACTGACTTCCACACTTTTTTTAGGTGATAGATAGCTGAGGATGTCGATAAATCCTTTCTGAACCCAAATTGGTTGCTGTTCAATAAGTCGTATTTGTTAAGATATTTAATCAACCTGGTGAAAAGGATCTTTTCAAAGAATTTTGAAAAAGCAGAAAGTAGAGCAATTGGTCTGTAATTGCTTGTTAAGTCCCGTGGTCCTTTTTTGTGAAATGGCTTATTAACAGCAATTTTCAGATTGTCAGGAAAGCAACATTTTTCTATCATCATATTTATGACATAAGCCAAATGGTTTATGCTATCGTCTACACAAACGCGATTCTTCCTATTCGCGATTCCCATACAATATGGATTCCACACAACTGCAGTTTACTACATTCGTGATTCTACACAGCCGTTGTTTTAACACAATCGGGATTCTTCCTATTCGTGATTCTATACAATATAGGTTCATCGCAAATGAAGTTTACTACATTCGTGATTCTATACAGCCGTTGTTTTAACACAATCGGGATTCTTCCTATTCGTAATTCTACACAATATGGGTTCATCGCAACTGCAGTTTACTACATTCGTAATTCCACTCAGTTGTTATTTTTTCATCGTAATTCAATAAATTTATACTATCTCTGTATCATCATCATCATCATCAGCCTATTAATGTCCCACTGCTGGATACAGGCCTCCCACATGGACAATATCACGTGGGGATATTGGGTCATAACCCAACACGCTGGCCCAATGCGATTGGTGGGTTTTGACGACTGTCATCTTACGACAACAATCGGGACCAACGCCTTAACGTGCCTTCCGAAGCACGGAGGAGCTCGAGATGTTTTTAATTTGGTCACCCATCCAGCGACCCGGCATTGCGAAAGTAGCTAAGAGAGCAAGATCGCAAGCCGAACGCGCTAGCCGCTACTCCATCAAGTTCCTATCTACAAGTCTATAATTCGTAAGAAAAAGAATAATGTATCTAGATACTCATAATGGTAAGTTTCTTTTTTTTATAAAAAAGGAGGCAAACGATCAGGCGGGTCACCTGATGGAGAGTAATCACCGCCGCCCAAGGACACCCGCAAAACCAGAGGAATCGCAGACGCGATGCCGGCCTTTACTGGCCCTCACTGGCTGGACGAAACACAATAGTACTAAGTGCCATTATTTCACGATGAATATTCGTGAGAGGTTGGTATTACGCCGTGCGAGCCGGCCCAATGCGAGCAGCTGCGTGGCTCTACCACTCAGTGTCACTTATTTAGCACCACCCAGGGGTTACGTGTAAGGTCTCAAGGGTAAACCTACGGACGCGAGTAACTGTAAACCCCAAACAATTTTATAATTACGTTAAAATAAAATTGAGTGGAATTACGAATGTAGTAAACTGCAGTTGCGATGAACCCATATTGTGTAGAATTACGAATAGGAAGAATCCCGATTGTGTTAAAACAACGGCTGTGTAGAATCACGAATGTAGTAAACTTCAGTTGCGATGAACCTATATTGTGTAGAATCACGAATAGGAAGAATCCCGATTGTGTTAAAACAACGACTGTGTAGAATCACGAATGTAGTAAACTGCAGTTGTGTGGAATCCATATTGTATGGGAATCGCGAATAGGAAGAATCGCGTTTGTGTAGACGATAGCATAAACCAGCCAAATGCTTAGCAATAGAGTCAATACACGACTTAATAACCTGCATTGTTATACCGTCGTGACCACTGCTTTTTTTATTTTTAAGTTTTTAGCACAATCTATTATTTCTCTTTCACATGTGGGTTTCAAAAATAAGCTATTACTCACAGAGGCATTTCTCGCAGAATAACGTTCTCTAATACAATTATTTACATACAAAAGGTATTCGTTAAAAAAATTTGCAATACTTTGTGGTTCAGTAAAAGTAACGTCACCGTTCTTTAAACTTTTTATTGATTCTTTAAATTCTCTTTTTTGTGTTGTGTGTAATTTGATTATACCCCATGTTGCTTTAGTTTTATTAGTGCTCTTTTTTATATATTTTAGATTACATTGTTTTTTGGAATGAGTTATTACATGTTTTAATTTAGTTTTGTATTTCTTATAAATGTTAATATTTTGCAGAGTTCTCTGTGTCAAAACCTTTTTATGCAACTCTCGTTTCCTCTTAGAAGACACTTTAATGCCTTTAGTAAACCAGTTTGGTTTGACTCTGTGGGTCATTTTGACTCGTTCAATAGGAAAGCAGAGATCATAAATTAATTTGAATATCTCAAGAAATTTGTCATAAGCGGAATTTACATCAATTTGTTCGTATACTTCTGCAAAGCTGATCTGCGATATGTACTTCCTAAAAATATCTAGATTTTTATCAATGTTTCTTTTATGTTCATACCAATATTTACAATTATAATTAGGTTTATGTGGAAATAATATAATTTGTCCGGTGTGATCAGACAGACCATTATTTAGTACTTTGGCTTCGTATTTATTTAAATTTGTTAGGATGTTATCAATACAAGCGCTGGATGTAGATGCAATACGAGTGGGTTCATTGATTGCACATTTAATGTTATAACTAGATAATAATGATAAGAACAATTTGGTACATATAATAGTTTCTAAAATGTTTATATTAAAGTCTCCTGCTTAGACCACTTTTCGGTTCATTTTCTCGATTGGCGTAAAACTTTAAACAGTACTTTATCAAGTTTTTCTAAGGATAACCCGATGTCATTATTTGGGGGCTTATAAATGCATATTACTGTAAGGTTCAGTTCCAATATCGTTATACCACAACATTCAAAAACCCTATCAAGGGCAATGTCATTTAACCAGTCAATTTTTCTAAATTCTAGAGTTTTTTAAATAAATATACAAGCACCCCCTCTGCTTGATTGTCCCCGAAAGTAGTGAGAAGCTAGATTATAATTATAAAATTGTATGCAATTTATGTCAGATTTTTTTATAAATGTCTCTGTGAAACATAATATGTCAGTTTGTCATTGTTTGTAAATATAATTCCAAGTCATCGTATTTGTTTTTTAAGCTCATAATGTTTTGATGAAAAATAATTGTTGATAAAATAATTTGATGTAACAATATTATTGATTGGGGAGGGTGGCATTTTCCAATTTTCATTTGACGCTGTAAAAGAAAGCAAGAAAGTAAACGCCCTTGCTGAGTTGGTGGCCGGCTCTTCTCCTGCCAAATAAACTTACGAACCGATATGGCGTAGTGACATTCATAAGTGCTTACTTAATATAGCTTAAACTGAATAAATAATATTGATAGCTGTGTCCACACGATTTTACGTTTTTGCATTAAAAAAAAAACTTGCATTTTAAATTGTGACAATTTTTTAAAATCCCACATTCTACAAGCACGACAGTTAGTGGGTTAGTCAGAGACTAGGCAATGAGGCAGCAAAAGCAGTTCTCTACCATAGTCCACTTTTCACCAAATAGCGACTGCACATGTGCTCAGCGTGACAGGTGGTGAGTCAATCGCCACTCTATGGCGTTGAATGAATGTTTTTTTTTTGTAAAAGGAGGAGGTAAACGAGCTGGCGGGTCACCTGATGAAGAGCAATCACCGTCGCCCATAGACGGGTGCAAAACCAGAGGAGTCACAGATGCGTTGCCGACCTGTAAGGAATAGGATTAAGGAAGGAATAGGAATTGTGAGAGAGGGGGAGGGGGGGAGGTGGACCTCCGGAACCCTCACTGGCCGGACGAAACAACAGCACCAAGTGCCATTATTTCACGCCGGATATTCGTGAGAGGGTGGTATTACGCCGGGCGATCCGGCCCAATGCGTGCTGCAACGCAGCGTGGCTCTACCAGTTGCAGTCTGTGCAGTCTTTAGTCCGTTAGTCGCCTTTTACGACACCCAAGAGAAGAGAAGGTAGAAATACTCTTTCACCGCTTTGCGACACGGATAGATACAATTTTTTGAAGCACATTTTAAATTAATTAGGAGCCCTCTCTATGTTTGAAATAACAAGACAAATTACTTTTGACGTTTTAGTTAATCTTTCAGAAGTCGAATGGCAAAGCAAAAATCGAGCAAAGTGTGATTATATTGCCCTTGATTCGGGCTTTGTTTAAATAATTAGGTAATGCACATGTTCATAATAGTAAGGTATTTGCGTATAGCTCAGTGCAATAACCACCGTTTGATCTTTAAATGGTTGTTAAATATTTTTTGTTAACAAATCTATCTATCTATCTATAGCAGCCATTGTCATGGCCAACTTCGGACGTAGGCCTCTTCCATCCTTTTCCACTTCTGACGATCTTGGGCTATCGACATCCAATATGTCCTGCGTGCCGTGCAATGTCATCTTTCCATCTCATTGGTGGTCTTCCTCGCGTTCTTGTGTGTGTTTGTGGACGCCACACCAGCAACCTCCGAGTCCATCGTCCATTGTTAACAAATCTCTTTATATTTATAATGTTTCAGTTTTTTCATAAGCATGTAAAGTTCGGGATTTTTTTTATCCACAACGGGTAAGTGCTTGGCCTTCATCTGATAGTAAGTGACGATAAGGCCGAAGGTAGAAGCGCGCTACACCCGGAATCCTCAACCACTGAGGAACTGGCTATCTTATCTCAAACTGTCGGAACACAACAATGCTATAAACATCGTTGTTAGACTTAGATAAGATGGTGGTAGCTAGCCAGGCGGACTAAATAGCCCTACCACCAACCAAACCGAGCACACAAAGATGTACCCCCCGCTGACAATCGAACCCGGGACCTCTGGGTCTGAAACCGGTGGCTTAGCCACTAGACCACAGAGGCGGTTTGATCACCAACCCGCATCAGCAAGCGTGGTTATTAGCCAATCAATTGTGGCGATGACTTGATTACAATAAGGCTTTTACCCATCTATGTTCCTGTATTATATATACATTTTATAGCGACTCATTACAGAAATTAAACCAATGAAAAGTATAGTTAACTGCGGCTCAGACAGTTAAAGTCGGTGGCTCGCTCGCCAGCCGAGATATATGGTAAGCCGGTGTAACGTCGCACCTAAGTGGGTACTCTAATAAAGGTGGGGACGTTAAGAGCTGTCGTTAACCTATGGACGGCTAGGGTTGTCTCATTTTTAAGAGGGCTTAGGCGGTGACAACGAAAAAATTTGCTGTTTTTTTAAAAGAAAACAGTAACATTTTCCGTTCAGCCATGCTGTTATTTAAAATATTTTAGTTATTTCGCACTGAAATGTGCAATACGTGTGAGTGTGTGTAGTCTGTTAGTCACCTTTACGACACCCAAGAGAAGAGAGGGGGTAGTAGTACTCTCGTAGTGAGCCGCTACGCGACACGGCTCAATAATTAATAATTAATAATAATAATTTTTAACTACGTCTCTTTTCTCCTATAAGAGCTTAGGTGTCGTAGCATCAGACCAGACACAGAAACGCAATTGTTATCAACCTCTAGGTCTCTTCGTGACAGACGAGGGGTAATGGCTGGCGGTTTTACGTTATCAAGTGTTAAGTAAAGGAAACAATTAAATATTTTCTTTGTCTTGAGGTCCATTTCAATTCCCGGGCCCGGTCAGATTATAATTAAATCAATTTTTCTTAATAGAATAATACCGTTTTTTTCGGTTAATATTTCGGATCTGCGTGTTTTCTATGTCATTGTATGATAAACATGTATTTCGTTATTTTTGTATGATTTTTATCTAGTGATCTAATTCGTCATAAGAAGTTAAACAAGCATGTTTATCAATCGTCTATTAAACTTCTTAGTTAAAAGAAGCTTTATTATGCAACCTGTGTTTCCCTGACACGTGAAACACGTGTTTCCCTCCTGTTTCTCTCCCGGGTTATTTAAGCGGGGAACTTCTTCGTCAAAAGGAGCTTAACTTATGCATGTTTATCCGTTATGCATAGAACTTTTCTTCTAATGGAGCTTAACTTATGCATGTTTATCCGTTATCTATAGAACTTCTTCGTCAAAAGAAGCTTAACTTATGCATGTTTATCCGTTGTCTATAGAACTTCTTAGTGAAAAGGAGCTAAACTTATTCATTTTTATCCGTTATCTATAGAACTTCTTCGTCAAAAGGAGCTTAACTAATGAATGTTTATCCGTTATCTGTAGAACTTCTTCGTCAGAAGGAGCTCATTTTATGCATGTTTATCCGTTACCTATAGAACTTCTTCGTCAAAAGGAGCTTAACTTATGCATGCTTAACTGTTATCTAGTGAACTTCTTTGTCAAAAAAAGCTTAACTTTTGCAAAATAATTGGTGTGAGCATGGTTATTTATATTGTTGAGTGTTGCCATCCCTAAATGTTAGACGTAAAAATATAACTTTAGTGCCGCCATTAAAGGCCGCGATTGGTCCGATTAGCCGATTGCCCGCTCACCCGTTTTGGGAGTATTATGAGTTGTTCTTATTTATTATTTTAAGGCGTATATCAATTGGTAGGAATTAAACAGTTTATTTGTAACAATAGAGTAATTTATAATAAGGACACAGTTTGCTAGATTGCCTTGGTGGCTGAGTGGTGAAGGGCTTAACTCGATATCCTAAAACCTGGGTTCAATTCTCAGGTAGAGCAATATGTGTTTTTTTTTGCATGGACCGGGCTTGTGATGACGATCCCGCATCTGGCAAGCGTGGTGATTAAGCCCATAAATACCATTTGGCTACTTGACAGTTTATGGAAAAGTGTTTAAAAAATTACAAACGCTTATTTTATACCCCGTAGGTACCTTAGATTAATCAAAATAGCGGAAGATAGGTGATACGCCTCTAGCGCATGGACCGCTTAAATCAGGTCCCCGTCGTCTAATTTCCCTCAGTCGCAGGTCTGGCAGGACTCGACTCTGAAGCACACCAGTGTAGCTGCATCGTCCCCTTTTTTAGTGGACGATTTTAAGGACGTGCCGTATTTTCCGCTATTTTGATTTAATCTAAGCCCCGTACAATATTTTTTTTCTCGAAAAAGCTTTATTTATTAGAAAAATAACTTATTCTTCTTCATTATATTTTATATTTCGGGCGAAAACGGTTGGTCACGTGACATTTTGCCCTGTGACGTGACCTGACCTGACAGATAGTTTATGTTTATTTGTGAAATGTGACGTCATACTAAGCTCAATCATGGCCGCCCGTGTTTCGGGTTATGTAATCCACAGATAAAAATTGGCTAATTTATTTTGTAAAAATAAAATATTTAGAAATTATCTTAATTAAAAATAACTATTGGATAATTATCGTTAAATTTTAAACTACCTTATCCAACATATTTCATATTTTATTGTCACAACTGTCAAATAGCCAATTATTTAACTAGCGTACACTCGACCACGGAGGTCGTCAACTTCGGACGCCTGAAAACGCGGGAAATGAAAATACAGCTTTTCTTTTGTTCACAAACCAATAAAGTATCGTTATCTCTTTTCACTTAGCAACCTCTTTAGATCAGCGTCAAAGGCCACATCGAACCACAACATAAACAGTGCGCGACATAATAATCCCCCCAAACTCCACCGAATTAACATATAAATTGTTATTCGCGGTCTGAACTACAGCCCGAGATAGAGCACGTTCTCATTGCGGCTGGCAGACTGCGCGATGGTACCTGCTGTGTTATAGTACCGTGTTCCTGAATTTTTTCTTTGCAAATTAATTTTCATAGGCGGGATGGTGGCTTTTAAAAAAATATCTTTATTTTTTTGCATGACTTTTTGGTTACTACTGAAATTAGATACAAAATTGAAACAATACAACAATTAATTTTTTGGTTTTAATTTACAGGTAATATAATGTTTTTAAAAATGTTTCTTTTCACATAATTTTCCATGAAATTTGTGGTCCCTGCCTACCTCTCCGGGAAGCGGCCGTGATGTAGGTACAGTCACGAGCACCAATATGTATGCACTTTGACTCTTATTCCATTGTATTAAGAGTTACAATTACTTACATATTTTTGCTCGAGACGGTATCTATGTACTTATGTATGTAATTTTCTATGAACATCAGCACCTTTAAACCTTTCTACAATTTTCGATAATAAGTCTTCGCTCTTGTGTCCCAGCCTTCTAACAGATAAGAATACTAATTAGTTACTGCTAGCCGTTAATATTGGATGCCATAAAAACATAATGAATTCCAAAGCTTATTACATCAAAACAGAGGACACACAAAACAATAAAAGCTTGCCAATAAAATGCTTTACTGTCGCGTGAAACACATACTTATTGCTATTTTTCGGGAGCGCCATATGGATGGCATAGTGCATGCCCCGCCTTACATCCATAGACAATATGAAAGCTGACAGATGCGGCTAATGTTCCCGCCGTTCGGGCGTCGACCAATCAGAGAGCGAGTTATTTTTTTCTACGCCACAGCAGCTGCATGTTTTCGGCCAATATTACATGTATTATTAGGTGTTTTTATAAGCACACTTTGCGGGCGTAGGGGATGCGTTAATGTAATTTTTTTGTTCGAGATGATTTGTTGCGATGATGATGTTATTTTGATGGGTGGGGGGAATGAATGTTGCGCTACAGATTCGTATCTGGGATGGAGTTATGATTGCTTTGACGTACGGTTTTAAATTGAAAATTTTGTGTGTTACAAAAAATGTGAGTATTATAATATTAGGTATCTATATTAATGTGTATGGTACCAGTATCTAATTATTCTGACTTTTATTTATACTGTAAAAGTTTAAACTTTTTTTAAATATCAAAATACAGGCAACAGTATTGTAATTAAAGTACAAGTTTGTGATTTGAAAAACATATTTCTAAAAGATAAAAGTAAGTACCTAACTCTGTTTTACGTGCTGTCCAAAACCCCAAAGTAATATTTAAAAAATAATAAATTAACTTGGGGCCGAGGTACCTATCGAAAGTTTCCAACACAACGCAAAATAATATACATACCTACCTACATTCATACATCCTGTAAGTATTCTAAGTAGGTACTTCTGTAGGATCGAGGAACTTCCCGGTCGATCAGTTTTCGGCGATATTCTCTTGTGTTTTATTTATTCCAATCGCGCGTACTGCTAAGCGATTCTAAGAGCCACACCGCACGCATGATACTTTTAGCATCGGCGATCAAAATCGCCATTTTGCGACTGGCATCGCGTTTTGAATGGCGACTCTCTGCGTTCGATTGCAGTATCGGAATCGCGCGTTATAGCGAATCAGTCGCTGCATTCAGCTTCTAAAAGCGTTTAAGTCGCCTTACCGCCGCTGCTAAAAGTAGCATGTCTGCTCTGGCCCTAAGCGACACATAGACGCTGCACGACGCATGGCTGTGATCATAGATGTAACAGCCGTCACATCTTACGCTGCAGTCACGGCTATGGTCAACGTTGAGGCTGTTTTACTTACAGAATACCGATTTTATACCTTCGAGAAATGTCAAAGAAGTGATTTTCTATCACGGCGCTTACAGCCCGTGCGGAGCTAGTGTCGATCAGCGTTGAAATTATAGCAGAATACCAATAGTACGCTCACCGCTGTTGCAGCCGCTGCTATCAATGTTAGCGCTTAGAGAATCGCACTACTGCTATGCGATTCTCTAAGCGACACATAGACGCTGTGCGCATGGCTGTGATCTGCTGTCTATGAATGTCTATGATTTCTTTGAATATGAAAGAGACAGAGTCAATTCTCAGCGCTGCGGCAGCCGCTGCTACCAAGGCTTTAACTTAGAGAATATCATTGGTAGACTGAGCGTGCGCGTAGATTATGTGCGTGCATGCAAGCGAATGTCTTATTGTTTGATTTTTCTGCTGTCTGTGTCGAAAATAAGAGTGTGGCGAATTTACACATACTTTTTTCTGTGGCGAATGTACAACAAGCCATCGTCGAGACATGGTCGACCGGAAGTTCCTCGATCGTAAGTACATAATACTGTATTAGTATTCTTAAAATAGAGAAGCTCGATGGCGCAGCGGTCAGCGCGTTCGACTTGTAATCTTACTCGCTAAGCAACTTTCGCAATGCCGGGTATATTTGTGACCATAGGTGACCAAATTTAAAACATCTCGAACTCCTCCATGCTTCAGAAGGCACGTTAAGCCGTTGGTCCTGGTTGTTGTCGTAAGATGACAGTGTCGTTAAAACCCACCAACCCGCATTGGGCCAGCGTGGTGGGTTATGGCCCAATAGCCCCACGTGCTATTGTCCACGTGGGAGGCCTGTGCCCAGCAGTGGGACGTTTATAGGCTGATGATGATGATGATTCATAAAATAAATACACTTGAAAACAGAAGTGTACCTAATTCAGACAGACAAAATATTCACTAAAACAATAAAAATGTCTCGTAATTATAGTTTTGGCCGCGTTAATTGACTTTTTAATACCTACCTTCACAAGATTTTTTTTCTAAGCATAACTTTAGGCAGTAAATCCTTTTTTCACATAACAACGAGTTCTAATTTAAATAAAATTACATTTTAATTACATTTTTTGATAATTTAGTCATTAATCTAAAGGAACTTCTTTATCCGACAAAATTTGGGGTACACTTGAAATATTGCCGCTCAAAACTAGTAATCACTGAGCATTACATTAATTTGATGGACTCCGACTAAAAATGTATGTTTTAAACGATTTTCAACTCTAAACTCATAGTTTTAAAAAAGATTTTTGAATGAAAGAGTAAATATTAATACGCCATAGACAAAGTGACGTACGACACGCAACCATTCTTTTTGGTTTTCGGTTTGAAGTTTCCGTTGCATCATAGGTTATGATTTAATGTCATGATACATGGCCGGAAATGGGTGGAATTACGTTTTTTTTATTTACTAACAAAAGTATACTTAATATAAAAGTATTGTATTATTATACCTACACACGTTAACACCCGTATCTACGTTACGAAGAAAACGTAAGCAAAATGAAAACCAGACATAACGTAGGCCCGTTAAGAAGTCGTTAAAACCCGCATTAGGCCATCCTTGTGGGTAATGGGACGATCTCCCCCTGTGCTATTGTTCATATGTAAAAGCCTAATCCTAGCTGTGGGTTATACGCACGACGTTATTTAAGAGGAAACACTACGTTGACGTGGCATGCAAAGTTCTCATACAAGCACTGAAAAACGACGTTTCGTAGTTCCCTGTTTCCTCCTTCAGAATTGGACCAATTTTTATTACTTTTTTAGCATCGGTTAAAGAAAGAGATTTTCTATGTCTGTATGTTTGATTATTTTTTTAAACCCGCCTCTTAATGTTTTTGAAGACGCCGTAAAACGAAGTGATTTCGCTAAATTTGAAGGCTCCTGGTTATTAAATAAATGACATAATACAAAAAAATCAAACATACAGACATAGAAAATCTCTTTCTTTAACCGATGCTGAAAAAGTAATAAAAATTGGTCCAGTTCTGAAGGAGGAAACAGGGGACTACGAAACGTCGTTCTTCTGTGTTTTGTATGAGAATTCTGCATGCCACTTCGACGTAGTGTTTCCTCTGAAGTTACAAGATTGTAATTCGAAACGATTGCTACGCCACTGCTAATGCTACGATTTTTCTATTTACACTTTTGAGTACATGATGTACCGGATTGATGTATGGATGTACTGTACATACGTACATCATTCGCTTTTCCCGGAGTTAGGCACAGACCACTTCTTTGCTGCGACCTTGGCACACTTCTTTTGTAATGTTATAAAAGTTGTTTTAATAACTTTAACGCAAGTTTTGCTGCGAACAAATTACAAAATGAAAAATGTAAAAAAAATATCGGATGTTGATGACGTATTAGTTGTTGGGCGCCTTTGGTTTTCAAAGTAAAAAGTAATTATGTAGGTACTCGTAGTGTTGATTAATTTCGGCGGGCTGGATAAGTAAAAATAAAACCTTCTTTTTTATGTTTTTTGCATTAAACTTTGTAATTAGTTGCATTTGCATTATGTAGTTAATTGTCATTGATAAAGTACTTTTTATTGTTAACATGGTTGCAAGACCCCCACCCTAGTGTGGGGATCACTAGTACTTACTATTACTTACTCCACGGTATTGTATATTTTCTTTGACGGTAGCTTAACTGGAAGAGCACCTGACCCGGATTGTCAGAAAGGTGCGGGTTCGAATCCTGCTTGTGGAAATTTTTTCAACTTTTTTCTATTTGTAATACTCGTAAGTACTTTCTTTGCTTCATTTACTCCATTAGGTATAATATTTTATACATGCTCATTGACTTGCACTTTCTAGAAAACGTCTGTGATCTATTCAGACTTCGTAGTAGTTCGTCGTCGTCTGTCTCTTCCAACTGTTATTATCACTAGCCTGAACATGCAACTGTTGGGAACATTCCCTCATGGACGGACAACAAACCTGGAGAGATAGGGTCACGAGGGGCTGATGTTAACGACTGCCATCTTTCGACAACAACCAAGTACGAAACTTCATTGAGAAGGAAGAAAATAAATAAGCAAATCTAATAAATGTAATAATATAAATATAATTAAGAAATGTACACTTACCTAATAGAAAATAAGATAAAAGTTAAGAAATGTAAGTACTGTATGTAAGAAAGAAATGTATTGGTATTTAAGAAGTAATTGTAAAATATAAGTAAAGGAAATGTAATATAATTAAAAAATGTATGTAATTAAAAAGAAAAGAGATACAAAACGAGAAAAAGCAAAAGAAAAGAAAAGATAAAAGACAGAAAAGAAAAATAGAAATGTTGAGCTCTTAACCCCTTATGGGGCAGTGTCAAATATATTGACACCACATTTTGAACTTTACGCAATTGAGATAAGGTCGAAAACCAATGAAAATTTTCAACATGCTATGCTCGTTAAAGGGTTAAAGCTCAAACTTATTGAATCCCCAAGAACAAAAAAGAGAAAAAAAAAACAGACAAACAAAAACCTGTCAAAAAGAGGGAGCAAAAAAAAAGTACGGAACTTCAACTAGTAGCCACTAAGGCTAGCTACAATTGTATTTTGCATAGAAATCTTTGCCTTGCCAGGAACATGTGTGTTTTGTCTCTATTAGTATGTGTTTAGTTTTGTTCATAATTATACTTATCTAAAAAAAGTATATAAAACCGTGTCGCGTAGCGGTAAAAGAATACTACCACCCCCTCTCTTCTCTTGGGTGTCGTAAAAGGCGACTAACGGACTAAAGACTGCACATACTTCTAATAGCAGAAAGCGGCGATGGGCTCACCACCTGTCACGCTAAGCACATATTGTGCTGGCTATTTGGTGAAAAGCGGACTATGGTAGAGGACTGCTTTTGCTGTCCTCATTGCCTAGTCTCTGACTAACCCTTCGGGGATGATAGTCGTGACCAAATGCATGTAATAAATAATTTACATTTGACATTATTCTCCGCGCCAATCTCCCTAGTTTTATTAACGCACTTGTCCGTCTAAAGTGCTTCAATCGAGAATGCAAATACATGCTCCTTTGGTATCGTGTTACAAAAGAAATTGGACAAGAAAGTGAGTGCTCCCTTTGTCTATGGATTGAGCGGGAAACTGATCGACAGCACTATTTTATTAGTTTTTGTTTTGGGTTACCAGACGTAAAAATATATGACGAGAAAAAAGGTCACCTAGGTATTTCTTTATAAAACAAACAACTAAATAAAAACGTGTCTATTTAAAGTGTGGTTTTGAACTGAATTTAAATAATTATTTATAAATTCTTGGCAGCAATATCACAGCAAGCTCGGAGTAATAATGTAAAATTGTCGATCACTAATTGTGTCAAGAAAAAACAAAAAAAATGAATGGTAATCAAATTAATTAAATTTAATTTAATTTAATATGTTTACACTCACACCAATTATCTAGAACAAGATGAGTATTCTTTTGAAACTCGTTAAATGGTAAGATAACGGATAAATATACATAAACATAAACACCAGACTCGAAAAACGGTTTTTCTCTAAATTGACCCTACCGGGAATTGAACCCGGGACCTCAGAGATGGCGCGACGCCAGACCTGGCGTGCTAACCACTCGACCACGAAGGCCGTCAAGCTATTAACCGTTATGTGTAATGCATGAGCGTGCATAAGTGGTGGCAAAGAAAAGAAAACAGTGCAACATCACTTTTTAAATTCTCTGAAGAATTCCGTGTGAGATCTCTGTAAAGTCCCACATCTTTACTGAAACTCAAGGGGTTTGGAGGATATATCTTTTACCATCAAACATTCATATTATCACTCACTATTATCTGCGCAAAGAAAACATTTACTATTAACTCTCTTACTTGCCACTGGCTAAATAAGGTAACCGCACCAAACCATTATTTAAGAAAAGAAATAGAAAATTTACATTCTATCTAATCCACAAAATTGTTCACATCAAACCAAAATCACATCGCATTACACACAAACCTTAACAAACCCAATTTCTCTCATGCTCCCATTGTACCATGTAATTAAACCTATTTAGAGATGGCACCCTCGCGTCATGGCGTCGTGTTTATGGTGCAGCTCATTGTCTGTGGCTCGGAACTGCGGCGTCACTCCCCCACGGGCCTGGTGAGCTTAATAGACTATGGAGTGCATTAATACGGAATCCTGCGGCTAGGGGTCCAAGGGGGTTCCGTGGCGGGGTGCTAGTGACAGCGGATATGTTACTAACAAGATATTTTTATGTTTGTGCCATGTGGTATCGGTTTACTAAAATAATACTACCAAAACCAACCTTTCTCTTCCCTTAGATGTCGTAAAAGGTTACTGACGGACTAAAGACTGCACATACATCCAACAGCATAGAGCGGCGATGGGCTCACCACCTAGCATGCTGAGCCAGCGCAGTTGTAATTTGGTGAAACGTGGTCTATGGCAGTGAATTCGTTGTCTTGTCTCTGACTAACCCTCTATGAATAATATTCGTGAATCTTGTCCGTATTTTGTTTTCCTAGCCTACACTGTTCCATTGCTAGGCAAAAGCTTCCCCCATATATAATCACGATTATTATCCCCGAAGGGTTAGTCCAAAACTATCACTTTTAATCAAAATACCATTTAAAAGTCGTGATGAACACTGGTTATTCGTTAAAAGGCCGTAAAGCAGAAGTATAAACAACATAACTCGACGAAAAGTGGATATCAAGACATCTATACGACCACTACACGTGCACATAGCGACTTATACGACTGCTAAGTGACTCTATTACGACACTGATTCGTATAAAATGGGCCAACTCTCGGTCGTGTCAACGTCATAGCGACTTATTTGCGACAAGCGTACGGAACCAAAAGTTAAAGTCGGCACGTTGTGCGACCTATCAAATGTTTGTTGGGAAGGTAATGAGGACCGTAAAAGCAGCCCTCTGCTATAGGCCAATTTTCACCAAATACCGACTGCACATGTGCTCAGCGTGACAGGTGGTGACCCCATCGCCGCTCAATGTTGTTAGATGTATGTGCAATCTTTAGTCCGTTAGTCGCGTTTTACGACCCCAGGGGAAGAGAAGTGGTGGTAATATTCTTCCACCGCAACGCGACACGGATATTGTTTCTATCCAACTCTATTTGAGCCACTTCATGCCGATCGGTCTGTTGGTGTGCGTCCAGATCGCCTCGCCAACTCTTTCTGGGTCGACCTCAGCGCCATTGTCCATCTCCAGGAACCTATTATGTAGGCAGCTTTTCCCAGCGGTCGGGATAGTATAAGTACAAAAACATATTTTTTTGTAAGTAGGTACTTATATTATGTAAGGTGATGAAACCCAAGATGGAAAAGCATGTACTTCCGCCGGAAGCCTCAACAGTTAAATAACTAAATAAAACAGTGCGTGCGTGCGTGCTTGCGTGTGTATGTGTGTGTGTACCTAACACGGTTAATTTTTGTAAGGAAGTACTTAACTATATACTTAGCCTACTACAAGCGAACAGCAGCAAGCAGTTTGCAGCAAGTAGATTATGTACTTACTTACAAAAAATTAATCGTGTTAGGTCCCGTTAAAATAGTTTTAATGCAATGCAACGCGATAGTTTTTAAACTATCTTATATTTTACATAAGTTTAGTGTGGACCTTTAGGGTGGAAGGACATACACTGTATATTTTACTGTATATAAGGGGACTGCTAGAAACCGCAAGAAAATTCAAGGGCTGGTCAGGTCAAGTGTTTTAAACATGACAAAAATGACAAATAAGAAATTCGTGCTTTTTTCATTTGTAATTAAATTTAATAAATACAACCTACCTATGTTAATCTGCTATGAGACATCATTTATTTTCCTATTACGAAATGTGCATATTATTCTTATGTTATTGCTTTAAAATAAATTAGATACTCAAAAACTATCCAATTAAAATTCACAAAATGGATTATTAAATTAAAAATGAAAAAATCACCAATTTTTTTTGTCATTTTTGTCATGTTTAAAACACTTGACCTGACCAACCCTTGAAGTTTCTTGCGGTTTCTAGCAGTCACCTTATATAAACGGACGGAGTCAGTGACATGCCGCTAGTCAATAATACCGTAAGAATTAAGTGGCAACCTTAAACGAGGCGTGAAGAAGCACTTTGTGGGCCGGCAGAGTGAGGGTGACTGATGCTACGTCTCTTACGCTGCACCAGTTGTCCTCGCGCCTGGACTTCATTTCCACTTAACATCAGGTGGAGTAAGGTCATTTGCCGGGCTTAGTATACATATAAAAAAAGTCTCCCTACAACAAACCCGCTCCCGCTTCCGCCTATACAATCGCTAGCACTGGCGCCACACTAACAAGCGTTGCAAGAGATGTGGGTAATTTGTGTTAGTTAGTAAGTAATTACGTCAGATCGGCCCAGATATGTCACGGGGACACACATACAAGCTCATGATGAGTTATTCACTTTTTATTGTATATTTTAACCCTTAACAGAGGGGCAAGGCATGTGGCGTAAGCGCTTGTAGAATATGATGAATATACTATAGGTAAGTGGACTATGGCAGGGGACTGGCTTTTGCGGTCCTCATTGCCTAGTCTCTGACTAACCCTTCGGGGATAATAGTCGTGATTATATGTCTGTAGGTAAAGCAACTTTATTGTATTTAAAAAAATATATATTTTGTTATAAGTATTAAGAAATATTTACATTGCATAAATTAAACTAACATAGATAATAGAATAACAGAAAGAAAAAACAGTACAACTTGGTCTTAAAAAATGTTTAATTTAAAACTGAAAACCAAAGATAAAACTAAAAAATGTCCTCCAACTGCGGGCACGCAGGGAAACTTTGTTTTACATGGGTAGTAAAAACACGAACTTACTTCAGTTTCTATTTACGTGTAAGCCTTTAATATTGACCTTCGTGAAAGTAAAGTAAATAGCCGATGTTGAGGAGACCAAGAGGGCGATGTCACCACGAAACTGGCTGAAAGAAAAACTATGATTCTGTAGCGTATTAATCGGCCGTATCGCGTAACGGCTTTAAAATAATACTACCACCCCTCTCTTCCCTTGGGTGTCGTAAAAGGCGACTAACGGCCTAAAGACTGCACATACATCCAACAGCATAGAGCGGCGATGGGCTCACCACCTGTCACGCTGAGTACATGTGCAATCGCTATTTGGTGAGTGGACTATAGCAGAGGACTGCTTCTACGGTTTTCATTGCTTAGTCTCTGACTAACCCTTCGGGGATATTAGTCGTGATTATATATGTATGCAAAATGTATTAAAAAAAACTATATAACTGTCCCACTGCTGGGTTAAGTATTTCCCACATTAACCATAATAACATTCTCTGACTCTGGTACGTCAGCTATATAGATGAGATACAGCGAGGGCCCCAGCACAGATCCTTGAGGTACTCCTGCTTTTATGTCGTAAAAATCAGAGGTCTCAGTTGTTGATTACTCGTGGAAATTTTCTGACACAAAAATTGGCGCAACTGTCAACGTCGAATTTGACAGAATCGAGCATAGACTATGCGATATTTTGCGATCACGATGATAAAATGTACCACAGAACTGAAATAAGCGACCTTGTTCATACTAAAGTAGTCTGTAAGTCTATGATAACACGGTACAAAGTCAAGTGTTTTTTTGTAGGTGCGGTCTCATGCGACTGCTTGGGGTTTGAGAGGTTAACATAAAAGATACGACGTCCAAGTAGGACTTCATCATTAGCACATAAGCAGAGATCGAAACGCCTCGGTGGCCGAGTGGTCAAGCTTTTGGCTCGATGTCCAGAGGTCCCGTTCGATTCTCAGGTCGGGCCAAGTGTGTTTTCGGATGTTTCGTTGCTGCGCCGGGGATTGTGATCACCGACCCGCTTTGGGCAAGCGTGGTGATTAAGCCAACACCCATCTATTGGAGCGATGGCTTGATTACAATGATGGAGGCCTTTTTTTTCCTCTTAAATAATGGCTTCGTGCAATCAGCACATTTAGCCAGTGTCAAGTTTTTAATAGTAATTATTTTCTGTACATTAAGTGGATGATAATGAGTGATAATGAACGTTTAATGGTAAATGATTTTCACCCAAACCCCTCGAGACTCAATAAAGCTGTGGGACTTTACACGGACTTCTCACACGGACTTCTCACACGGACTTCTTGAGAGAATTTGAAAAGTGATATTGCATTGTTTTGTTTTATTTGCTAACACTCATGCACGTTCACGAACGCCTAACAGTAAATAATCCACCATTATTTCACATTAATATTCGACAAAACACAAATTATAGAAAATAATACAAAACTGCAGACATGACTTCATTTTCCCGCCAAGAAGTCGACGGAGGCCTTTGCCCAGCATTGGGACAGTATACAGGCTGTACTTTACTTTACAAGGAGATTGGTAAGTAACCAATCCAAATAAAAACAAATATTATAATGCAATTGAAATTTAATAAATCAGTTCTCAGAGATTGACTATTGAATCGACTCACCCATCCTGCAACCGGCATTGCAAAAAATTCTTAACATGCTAGATAGTAAACTGAATATGAAAATCGCTGCCTTATGTTATGGGGCTTTCACTAACTCTTATTTTCAACCACAACCGTATAAATATAAAAGTGTATTTATAATTACTGACGAGAACACTTTTAAAATGCATATCGAATTTGTACGTATTTTAAAGCCTCGGTGGAAAACGTTAATTAAAAAGAAATCGAACAAAACAATTGGTAACGCTCAATTAAAAATGTATTAATAATTGTAGACGCTCCGGTGTCCCATATTGAGTCATATCATTAAAGCTAACAATTAAAAATTCAGTAACGCCAAGATTACGTACAATTTTCTACCAATTAGCTTTTATTCAACGAAAACATCTCCAATTTTAATACATACCATGCGATTCGGACTGAACACTCAATAGCGCGCGCGTCCGAATTTAGCTTTTAACAATCGCGGTATAGAGGTGAAATTTTCATTTTCTTACATCGCGTCGGACCACACACGTCGCGTCGTTTTAAAAAAGGAACGCGCCAACCGCGCCTCGTTCGTTACCTCATCACTGGCTTCTTTTTTTGAAATCTCTTTTTTTTCCTTCTTTCAAACCCGCGGCGTGCGCTAGCTTTTATACATAGAGCCAGCACGAACGCATCTCACATTGGCCACGAAAAAACATTATAAGTCCAATAATGTTGTTGTGGTTGTGTTATTACCGACCGTTTCGGCCAGGGCTCGGGTCCGCGGCATAAATTAGTCCGTTTTATTAGGTTGAAACGCTTCTGATGCACCGACGTCGACTGTGTATCGCTTTTATAGTTTTTTAAATATTCTCTTAAGGACTCTGCCTTTGAAGATTAGTTTGTTATCGGCCGGTAATAAAGTAGGTAAGGGTATAGCTTATTTTAAGCGTTATTTTTTTGAGACACCAAAGAGGTTGGCGTACCGGGAATCGGATACTTATTTGTGGGAATTTTCCTGATTGTCGCCGGGTGGATTGAGAAAAATCGCCGCTTAATTGTCGATGGTCAGTTATTTAATAATATGCTTTTGGTTTATTGGATTCGATGTAACAATTTTTTACATATTCGTGTGAGTAGTTAGTCTTTTCCAACCCATCTCATCTATTGGGTTTCGTAAAAGACGACTAGCCGCGTAGCCGTTTTCAGCATTGCGCTCGGAATTTTCGGCTTGATGCAAAAGTATGAAATAATTAAATTAGGTACCGTAGAACGGGGCTTTATTTGGTAAAAAAGTAGGGATAAAAAAGAAGGTGCCTTTTCATATAGCCCCCAGGGTGGGGTTATTTGGTATGCATACAAAATGACATAAAAAATATCTTTATAAACTGTTTTTATTTCAATATAAACGATATTTGGTAACAGACATTTAAAAATTTACAAATAATGCAAAAGTCAACACTAAATAATTTAACATTTTTACTTAAAAACTAATTAGGAACAAAACTGACATACTCTCTCTAAATGTAGTTCATAACACCACACGCGCGGTGTTCTTTTCTCTGATTGGTCGAGATTGACGATAACGGAGTTACCAAATGTTAGAGAATAAAAAGGTTGCGTTCACGTTAGTTTGTTTGCGTACGTTCCAAAATGTTATCTTTTTTCCAAAAAGCCCCACGGTTACCAAATAGCCCCTTTCTACCGGTATATCTTCTTCAAAATGTTTAAATGCTTATAATTGATGCCAATTATTATATCCAAACAGTCTCAAAGCTATGCAGCTTTTGAGACTGTTTGGATATTAGATAGACCAGGGACCATACGTTTTTGGCCGTGGTCTGACAACGTCTATAGGGTCAAACTAAATATATATAAAATGTACCTACCCTTAGTCAAAACTATAAACTTAATTATATATAAATGGCCAATAGTGTATGCTCGCGCATCAGTTCAGCCATTTTGCTAATTCATTTTTAGTTGTGTTTGTAATAAAATTGTCAGGACAAAGTTTTTTTTTACACAATTACTTACCTACTCAAGTAATTTTTTTTAAAATAATTTATTACAAGTTTCGACGGGTGAAAACCAAACCTCGGTACCCAAGTGGTTAAGGCAGCCGCCCGGAATGCGGAAGGTGCGTGGTTCGATTCCTGCCTGAGGTTGTCGTCTTTTTTCAGTGTTTAAAAATTTTTACTTAAGTATATTTAAGCGTTAATAAAACGCAAAGAAGATTAATTACTTACTTATTTAGAACGGCAGATCTGATGTCAAGGTGAAGGGTAAGGCCGGCCGAAATGCCGAGCACCGCACAGTACGGCAATGTCGCATTTTAAGCAACGAAACGCCTGAAAACGTAGTAGGAATAAAAATTGATTTACGCTAAAAATCCTAATTTTTTATTACTGTCCGTAACAAATGGACTTACAGGAAAAAGGCACAAACTATAGAAATATCTAAAGGTACTGAGTTTCGCTTTAAACGGATTTGTCAAAGTGATAAAAATGTTTGCAAGATAAATACAGAGCTTAGCTTTTTAAAAATAGTTTTGAATGCTAATAAAGCTAACAGCAAGTATTTCGAACCTACAGGTAGACCTTCAGGATATGGGCGTATATTATTTTCAAAGCTTAACATTCTATATTTTAGCCAGGAAACATGTCTAAAGTCACCTCGTATACATATTTACTCAGTACCCTCCGCCACAGAATAAGTACCTAATAGTCCTCCGCCTTAAGTGGAAATGTCCAGGCGCGAAGACAACCGGTGCCGCATTAGCAAGACGTCGCGCATCAGACACTCTCACCTTGCCGGCTCACAAGGTGACTCTTCACGCCTCGTTTAAAGGACCCCTTATTATAGCAAGGAGGGAAAACATGTGCTGGTAGACTATTGTTTGCTGGTAGATTGAATGAAAAAAAATTTTGGAAATTTGTCATGGAGCAAAGCGCTTTTACGCGAACGAAGTCGGAGAATGTAAATATAATGGTTGTTGTGCGCCGGCAAATAAAATTATAAACTAAATACGCGAAATCTGATTCAACAATCAGCTTATTCCGGTTAAACTCGAGAGTTCTTCATTTCGCGAATCAGTCAGGGTGCCGGCAAATGACCTGTCATTATCGGTTAACTCGAATAACTGGCGCAGTTAACTTAACGTGTTAAAGTTAAAGAGTTTAATCGATGGGCCGGTTAAGTGTTGACTCGTTAAAAGTTTTATAGGAATATACGTTAAAAGTTATATTTATGTCTTCCCCTGTGCAGATAGAAGAGGCACAACAGATTTTTATTTATTTATTAGAAAAGCTTACATAAATGGTAAAATACTAAATTATCTATTATTCATAACTGACGATCTCCGTGGTCTAGTGGTTAGCACGCCGATTTCCGGTCGGGTCAATTTACAAATACACATGTCTGTTTTTCTAAATTAATTTCGGCTCTGGGTGTTTTCTTTGTAAGTATAATAGGGTAGGTATATTTATCCGTTATCTAACCATGTCGCGTAGTGGTGATAGAATACTACCACCCCCTCTCTACCCTTGGGTGTCGCAAAAGGCGACTAACGGACTAAAGACTGTACATACATCCAAAAGCATAGAGCGGCGATGGGCTCTCCACCTGTCACGCTGAGCATTTCTGCAGTCGATATTTGGTGAAAAGTGAACTATGGTAGAGGACTGCTTTTGCTGACCTCATTGCCTGGTCTCTGACTAACCCTTCGGGGATAATAGTAGTGATTATGTGTGTATGTAAAAACAGTAAGTTGGCTGGGAGACGCTTCTTTTTAAAACCTACTTAAAACCAAGAATAATGACCAAACACACCAACCTATCTCGTCCCTTGGGTATCGTAAAAGGAAACTAAAGGTACTGATAGACATGCTACTAAAAAAGTATGCCTGTTAGCATGCTTATTTCAAGCGTATACGTAATAAGCATGCTAATTACTAGCAACGCTTTGACACACATACTACTAAGTAGCAATTGCTCAATAGTGGCATGCTTTCGTGCTAGTAACGAGCATGTCTATCGGTACCTTTACGGACTAAAGACTGCACATACATACAACAGCATAGAGCAGCGGTGGGCTCACCACCTGTCACGCTGCGCACATGTGCAGTTGTTATTTGATATGCCGTGAAGTGCGGTAGTGGCAGTTCTCTGCTTCTGCGGACCTCATTGCCTAGTCTCTGACCAACCCTTTGTGTATACATTGTTGTGAGTGTAGTGTATTGTCTGTATTGTATGTTAACTACATTTAACTTGCAGCGACCCACTCGAAGGATAACAAGGCCGAATAACAGGCTTAAAAAATCCTCCAATTTTCCAGTTAATTAGGTATTTCTTAATTAGCTAATGCGTTCATCCTGGATGTCTGCAGCAAGTTCTTTTCGCACTCTATCAATTAGGCTTTTTGCTGAGCCTCTTAAACGGGTGGACAGCGTAATTATTATTGATATAGCTTATCGAATTCTACGCTTGGCACTGTCTTTGCAATTATCCCGCCATTTTTAGCGTCAATTACATGGAAACACACGGTGCTGTAATGCGTAAGTGAAGTGCAAAGGAGGTTGCGTTTTTTTTTTTTTTTTTTTATTGTTTTGATTGGAAAGTGACATCAATTTTTAACCGATTTCAAAAAAGGAGGAGGTATTAAATTTAATTCGGTCAAAGCAAGCATTTTTTTTACAAAATGAAGCTTATTGTATTGAGAGCTAAGTCTTGCAGTGTAATGTTTTGATTCAAATAATTTCGACCATGGATGTTTCAAATTATTTTAGTTTCATTACAATTGCCCGAAAGTCGTTTTGTAATTTTGTATTACAAATGACTTTCGGCTTATGGCTTATCAACACCTATCAAGGATTTAAACGTGTAAATGTGAGGTGGCGACTCATTATTAAAATATATTTTCATTTCTCATACTCGGAAAGTAGGTCTGGTCTGAAGTTGCCTAAGGAGCGGGATGAAAGTAATACTTTTCAGCCCTAGGGAGAATCGTTTTTCTGACAGGTACTGTCAAGTTATAAAAAGAACTTGTTCTATTTCAAATTTCTAATGAACCATGTCCCAACTTTTTATAGTCACTTAATTACAGAGCGATGTGAAATTGAAATAACATAAAGATAAGTAAGTACCTACTTATTAACATATTATAACATATTTTTTGTGATTATTTTATTAAAATATATATTTATCCTAAATCTGTAATTATAGCATTGTGAATGCAAAATTTCAATAATGAAGATATTTTATTATAATTTACTATTAACTATTTCTTTAAAATAACATGGATTTGGGCAAAATATTAACCATATTTTCATTGATGAAAATAAAAACTAAGGGCTGAATAGCTGGCCGTGGCCGGCTACAGAAAAAAAAGAAAATAGGCGGGAAAGCGGCAATCCGATACTCATTTGTTTTTTCGAGTTTGAGAGTTGCTCTGCATCAACAAAAACGCGTAACAGACTTCAGAACTGCTTTAGCAGCCTACTATGCTTATGCTTACTCCAGAATGACATATGGTATAATCTTATGGGGAAACTGTAGTGAGATTAATGATATATTTGTTTTGCAAAAGAAATGTGTAAGGATACTGACAAACATTGACCGCATGACATCCTGTAGGTCTTTTTTTATAGAACACCACATTTTGACCCTAACATCTATATATATTCTGGAATCGTGCAAATTTGTGAGAAAGCATGGAGACTTATATTCTTCAACGGATAATAACAATAAAAGAAATAATAGAAACCTTAATAAACTAAACAGACCATTCACCAAAATGACATTTGTCTCATCTAGCCCTCACGTACTTTCATACCATGTGGTAATAAAAATATATAACCATGTTCCAAATAGTTTAAAAAATATAAAAAAAACTTACTCTATTTATTAAACAGCTCAAAAGTTTTTTAAAAATAAAAGTTACTATAGTATTTCAGAATTTTTTAATGACAGATTAAATGAAAAATGAATGTTAATACCACTATCCTTGCTGAAAATGAGATTTTGCAAAGGTTAATTGGCTGTAAAAAAAACATTATTAATATTAATATAGAATAAGTAAATTAATATAATAAAATAGTATAATAACGTGCAAGAACATTATGTAATAATTTAGTAATTAAACTTGTAAGTTTGAATGCTATTTGATTAATATGTTGACAATTATTTCATAAGTAAAATTGCAATAGTTGCCCCTCATGGTTGCTGTGCCCTTGCAGGGCGTCACTTGTACTTACTTTATTTTGTAACATCTCTGTAAACCTGTGACTTGCAATTGCAATAAACGTTTGAAATTGGAATTTGAGTTTTGTATAAAAACTTCCGTTTATCAGAGATTTGTATTAACACGATGAGGTTTTTGTTTTCAGCCTATTGAACGTAAACCTCCCCCAATGAGCGCCAACTATCCCGGTCCTGGGCAATCCGCATCCATCCATTGCCCGCCACCTTCCTTATGTCGTCGGTCTATCGCGCTGCAGGGCGTCCTACTCTACGTTTGCCTACGCGGTCTCCACTCTAGGACATGCCTGCTCCAACGGTCATCCGTCCTTCTGCAGATATGACCGGCCTACCTCCACTTCAGGGTGCTGATTTTACGAGAAAACGATGAGTTCATCGGATTCAAATATGGAACTCATTTTTTCTTTAGCTAATTCATTTTTTTAATTTTCTTTTTATTTGTAATGAGAAGCACAGTGTTTACCTCGGGTGAAAGACTTATTTAGTCCCTCGAAAGTTAATCCCCGCCACGGGACTAAATAAGCTACTTGCACCCCTAGGGTAACAATGTACTATACCTTGGGTGTCGTAAAAGGCGACTAACGACGATTACATCTAACAGCATAGAGCGTCGCCGCTCTAGACAGGCGGACTTAACAGCCCTACCACCAACCAAATCGAGCACACAAAGATGTACCCCCCGCTGGGAATCAAACCCGGGACCCCTGGGTCTGAAACCGGTAGCTTAGCCACTAGACCACAGAGGCGGTTAAAAGTTGCCGCTAATGGGCTTCAAACGCCTCCCTGATTGTGAGGCCTTCACAGACGGCAGCTTTAATAGTTATGATAGCTGCCGTGTGTGGTCTCCTGACGGTTTCTATGGAAAGATGAAGTGAGATGTATCGTGCTATAGTATACATCTATACATTATAGCTGCCGTCTGTGAAAGTCTTGATTCAAGCGATTGTGGAAATTGCGGCCGCCAATCTGTGCGCAAAAAGTTGCTACGTGATGTCTCTAGCCTAAACCTCAATGAAACCAGTTGTGTGGTTAGGCAGTTGGAATCAGTTTGTCTACCGGAGAACCGAGAATCCGCAGTTTCGGAATTACAAAATTGACGAATTTCTACCATGACGTGGGCTCATCACCTATCACTGAGCACATGTGCAGTGGTCATTTAGTGTGTCGCGGAGTGTGGTGCACTGCTTTTACGGTCTTCATTCCCTACCCTTCGGGGGATAATAGTCGTGGTTGCATGACGTATGAATGTTCAATCATTGAGGTATATAAACTAGAGAAGTCGTCCCATACAATAAATGTGCACAGCTAGATGACAGAGGGCATCTAGTGCGTGGTGCGTTGCGGGCACGGTACAATGATACTTGTACCGTGGTGCGGGGCTTAGTTGTCATTTTCTGCACAAAACAGAAATGCTGTATGCTGTTACTCTATGCATGTTACCGAAACATATGGCCGCCGCTTCATGTCTCGGCAATTTGATAAAATAATTAGTCAAATGCATGTTATATCGATAATTTAGTACGTCTTTCCAGGTGAAAAGTGATTCCTTTGGTTTTATTTGAATTTCCTGAGTTGTTTGAACAGTACCAAAGCACACATAAAAGCATAATAAAATAAAATACAGAATTCACACAATGATATTTTATGTTTAGATACGTTGCCTGGCCGCCGTAGTGGCAAGGATAAATCAAGGTAATTGCCCGAGTTTCACTCAGTCACACGTCAGTCAGTGTCACGTCAACACGATTTACACACTATCGTTACCTTTATAAGTTTTTGATTTGTTAATTGGTTAAAATGCCTTCCTGTGTATCCAGAAATTGTAAAAATTATACTGCAACTGTAAGAGTCAATAAAAATGTCTTATTTCATTCGTAAACTTGTAAATATAAATTTAAAATACAAATGTTCATTAAGTGATGACATTTGCCATGTTGCCAATCCGATATGCATGAGTGAGGAGCGTATAATATGTTTTCTGTAAGAGTGAAAGAGAAAAACAATGGCGGCCGAGATAGCGCATAAATTCTATGAGCTCATTGGTCAACTACCAAAAGTCAAAATATTGTCTATCTCTTTTTAACAATAGGCTAATGATATGATTTTCCCTTTCGATGTGTATTACGTCATAGAAACAATTTCGCCATTTTAAAATGCAATTCATTCGAGTATAACTAGTCTATTAATAAAAGGTCATTGAATTCACACGTATTGTTGCGTCTAGCGCCTGCCACAGACTAATATAGTTGGAGCGAGCTGGCTCTAACGCGTGTTACAAACAATCTAGTTGAGACGTCTTCTCTAGTACGTAGTACATTATAACTCAATTGTGTTTAATTGGTTATTGTGAAGAATTCTTCACAATAACCAATTAAACACATTTTAACTCAATGTGTTTAATTGGTTATTGTGAAGAATTGCGTTTATTCCTATTAGGTACAACCAAGAAACGTCAGTGTTTGCATACATTGGCACTTATCTCTTTAGTTGTCTGTTGTGTGTGAGTGTGTTTGTGTGTATGAGTGTGGTGTGTGTTAATCTTATTCTTATATTGACTTAGTGGAGCCTGCAGAGGTCTCCCTCTCGCAGTAGCACGTAGCAATGGGATCTTTTGTGCAAAGTTAGTGCGTGTACGCACACACTGGCACCGCGTGTGTCATCAGACGTTCAGCTTTACCTGGCAACTCTGGCAACCGACAATTATCCCATTAGACGTGACCTGCCCGCCGTAATAGCCGTGAAGAAGTCATACATTACTAAGCCAAGCGCTATCGCATGAATACATAAGGGCATAGATGTATGTGCCCGCGCAAAATACTGTGTGAACTGGCCGCGGAATAAATAAAGAAGTTAGCTGTTCAGTGGAACTGGCCATAGATAAATACTTCTTTAAGTAGTTTTTAATATAAAATTCTCGCGATTTTTTCTATTTTTTTTTATGAACGAAGGAGGTGGTGATCTAGCAATACTGTTACAACTAATGGGCTCACTAACTATCACGCTGAATACATGTGCAGTTTTTATTTAGTGAAACTACTGTGAACTGCTTTTTCCGTTCTCATTGCTTGCATTCCTCATTGCCTAATCTCTAGCTAAGCCTTCGGAGATAGCAGTTTTGAATGTATGTATGTATATTTGTCTTACCAGGGCCCTGATTATGTATCGCAATCTATAGATTCCACACCTAAACCTTACCGCGCACAAACGTCAAACGCATAAGTTTTTGGGAAGATATCGTAACTTTTTAAGGAATTGACGTGGTTTGGAAACAAGAAATCGTTACAGAATAAGGGCCCAGGACGCCCGACCCGAACCGATCCATACTTATTTTAAAATTTAGACATTTTGCGACTAAGACGATTTGCGATGAGTACGAAGTGAGAAACTGGTAATTTAGACATTTTCGATGTGTACGAACTGAGAAACTGGTAATTTAGCTACTCAGACGAATTGCGATTTAGGGAATCCGCGCCCGACCCATTTAGAAGACTGCCAAAAAAGTTGATTTAGAGTAAGCTCCAGCAAATCAATTCGGCGCGCAGTTTGATTTGAGAACGTAAGTACTGCGCTGTCAACCGCCGTCACTTGGGCCCCAGTTTCCCGGGCGTTTCAGTTTGTCTCTGATTACACGCGCCGCTCAGGTGCACAACACAATGAGGTTTGTTTACAAATAAGGCGTAGACAATAAATTTGTTTTTTACCTAACCAATCCTATTTTCTTATTTTACGGCCTGCATTTCTAAGCTTACATCAAAGGGCTTACGACTCTACAATTTGTAGGTAATGTGATTATTTTGAATTGATTATATTTACATTTTAATTACGAAATTAATTCCATTTTTGAGGGATTTACAGTTAGATACTTATAGGGGCTAAAATGAAATCTACGTATTTGAGAAAATACATACATCGCGCTCGTTTTGAGGAGGGGTAAGTATAGAGGCCACAGCTTTCCATACCATTTCATTTGGATACAGATTTGACAAATGTTAACAACAAGTCACGTAATATATTCTGTGTTAAAACATACATAGGTACATACACACATCACGTCCGTTTCCCGGCGAGGTAAAGTCAAAGTCAAAATATATTTATTCAATAAACTCAATTAATAAGTACTTTGAATCGTCCAAATCTTTTTTAACCTATCACCCATTCAGCACATCATTTTTAACTGTGGCAAAGAAACAAGAAACCACAGCGCACAGAAGCAACGACATTTACAAAAAAAAATATATATATGTCGTTACCAGGTCATAAAATACAAAATATGAATTTAAATGTAAATAGTTTAATTGAATATGGTGCTTTATTAATTATAGACAATTAGAAATAGCTGTTGGAGTACTTGGAGCATTTCAGACCCAAGCTGTTTTGTCTTCTGTGTAATCTGACACTTTATAATAAGCTTTTTTATAAAGCTAAAGGTAGGCAGAGACCACCTCTTTCCTTTGCTACGATCCTATACACGTCCTTTGCTTTACACTCACAACGTTCTTCATACATGCTCGTCGGTTTAGGGTACTCTTGGCCTGACCTTTAACGAGAACGTCACGGATCTGATCTAATAATGTTGACCGAGATCTTCCCCTTCCAGCTATCCCATTGTTAAAACATAAATAATGATGATGATTATTATTATTAATTCTATATACTTACTCTATGGGTTTTTTTAATAGTAGAAGGAGGCAAACGAGCAGGCGGGTCACCTGATGGAGAGTAATCACCGCCGCCCATGGACAGGAAGGAATAGGAATTGTGAGGGAGGGGGAGGACCTCCGGAACCCTCACTGCGGCCGGACGAAACACAACAGCACCAAGTGCTATTATTTCACGCCGGATATTAGTGAGAGGGTGGTATTACGCCGGTCGAGCCGGCCCAATGCGTGCTGCAACGCAGCGTGGCTCTACCACTCAGTCAGTGTCACTCATTTATCACCACGATGCCGAGATGGTGTCGATCGAATAGAGTTAGCATACGCCAAGTACCTATCTGTAACTTAGTATACCAATTTACTATTTACAAACGCTAACGATTTGCCACTTGTCTAGAAGGCTGTTATGGATTGAAACAAAACACCAACAATTCAACCTCCGATTTGTCGAGAACCATTTCCAATACATTATTAGCATGTAAATCGTATGCATATAAAGTTTATTTACAATATCTACCTACGAAACCAACAAAAACACACAATACTGCCCCGCGGGTCGCTAATTACGACACGGTGCACGGTGAAAGCGGAGCGGATAGCATTCGGGGAAGGCAGCGGACACAGCCATGGGCGAAAGCAATTGTTAGAGCGGAAATCGCAGCGGAGCGGAACGCGGAAATCTATAGACAGCAGAATGGTAAGTCTAAGTTTTATTTGATGTATGATGGTCACTGATCATGATGACGAAAACGAAAAGTATGGTAGAATTTGCAATTCACATTGATTATAAAAATTCTAATCAAAACCCATTTATAATAAACTAGCGGCCGCTCGCGGTTTCACCCGCGTGGTTCCCGTTCCCATGGGAATATCGGGATAAAAAGTATCCTATGTGTTAATCCAGGTTATAAACTATTTTTATGCCGAATTTCATCCAAATCCATTCAGTAGTTTTTACGTGAAAGAGTAACAAACATACACACTCACAAACTTTCGCCTTTATAATATTAGTGTGATGTGATAACATTTAAAATGTTATTTAGAACAGCCGGCCTCAGGAGTCGCTCAACATAATAGGACCATGTCACACCGACTCTCTGGGAACAATCCCGCTCGTAAGTACAACCCTTATGTATGAACGCTATAGTTAGAAAGGCATGCTACTTCTGATGCTGACCGTACATACATACAGAATTGTAGAAATTAAAAAAAATGTGTGTTAAAAATAAAGGTAAGGCCTCCATGATCAAAATAAACTAAAATACATCGTGAAAATTCCATTGCAAGCACGTGCAAGCCGCCGCGGGGGCTGAACACCGGCTAATTAGATAATTACAGTCCGAACATCTTTTAAAAACGGCGCGAAAACCGACCGGAATTGAAACATGATGACCTCGAAGCAATCGTATAAGTCAAATCTTGAAACAATGCATACCGAGTGGAACCAGCGTCTGAAATGCGTCCCAAACAAAAGGGAATAAAAGGGAATAATATAATCGCAGCCTAAAAACGATCCGAAGACGGTAAAGCGGCATGTGGCCACCATTTTGAGATCGGACCATTGTGTTACCTGTCAAAATATTTCTCTTTTTTTTACTCTGTGTTCGTTTTGTTGTTCTCTTTTCAAACGTTCCGTCGCGGCTTAGACCGCTGGCTGTTTGGGCGAAAATTGAAACTAAAAAGGTTTTCTCTCCATGCTTTTTTTGTACGAAGTTATACGTAAGTATATTATTAATAACATATTTCGACGTCTGCTCTCCGTTCGCTAGCGGAATGTATTAATAATGTGTCAGGTGAATTAAGTAGGTAGATGGAACAGCGTTTTAGACTGCTAACAACGAGAAAGGAACATTTTGTTTTATAAACAACTACATTTTTGTCTGAGTGGTAGAGCCACGCTGCGGTGCACGGATTGGGCCGGCTAGCCCGGCGTAATACAACCCTTTCACGGAATATTGGCCTGAAACAATGACACTCGTTGCAAACACAACTTGTGTTTCGTCCAGTGAGTGAAAGTGTAGGAGCCCATCTCTCCCCCCCTCCCTTAACAACTCCTACTCCTTTCTCAACGTCGGCAACGAATGTGCGACTCTTTTGGTTTTGCGGTGACTCTCCTGCTCATTTACTTCCTTTTCTCATAAAAAAGGATAAGTATAAGAAGATTAGTATAAGGAGGAGCTCGATGGCGCAGCGGCTAGCGCGTTCGGCTTGCGATCTTGCTTGCTAAGCCACTTTCGCAATGCCAGGTCGCTGGATCAGTGACCAAATTTAAAAACATCTCGAGCTCATCCATGCTTCGGAAGGCACGATAAGCCGTTGGTCCCGGTTGCTGTCGTAAGATGGCAGTCGTTAAAATCCACCAACCCGCATTGGGCCAACGCGGTGGGTTATGGCCCAATATCTCCACGTGGTTATGTCCACGTGGGAGGCCTCTGCCCAGCAGTGGGACGTTTATAGGCTGATGATGATGATTAGAAGATAAATTGTGAAGAACTGTATTTTTGTGGATTTTCTAAGTCATTACATATTATAATGTAAGGTCGGCGTTTCCCTGTGTCTTTGGCTCCGCTTTCTCCTTCAAAACGACGCAATGGATTTTCACTTAGTTTTCACTGATAGAAATAACGAAAACGGACTATGGATTTTATATTTAATTTGTAGATTTGTACAAAATGGGTGAAGTATGACGGTGTTTCTAAGTTAGCATGGACAAAGGCCGGGCAGGCCGCTAGTAAATGATAATAGAAGTGCGTCAGGATCGTAGCCAGCGGAAATTATGTGGAAAGATATTATTTTTTTTGTTAATTTGTTTCGTGACCATGGATACTAGTCCTTCAGTCAAAATAATAGAGTTCATTTAAAAGCTTATAAGATGATAATGAGTGATGAATGATATTACCCCCAAATCCCTCGAGTTCCAATAAAGATGTGGGGCTTTACTGAATTCTCACACGGCCTTCTTGAGAGAATTTGAAAAGTGTTGTTGTACTGTTTTGTTTTATTTGCCAACACTCATGCACGTTCACGAACACATAACGGTTAATAATCCACCATTATTTCACTTTAATATCACTTTAATATTCGACAAAACACAAATTTTAGAAAATAAGATAAATCTACAGACATTCACATGACGCTTTACTTTCCCGCCAAGAAGTCTTATTGTGGAAAGTCAGTCAGTCATTTGTGGCAGATTTCTGCTATTTGGGCAGATTTGGCACTTAAATATTAACTGTGGCAGACTATGCTGACGATTCGAAAAAGTGGCAGAATTTGGCAGATTTCAAGGTTCCCAATGTTGTGACGAGCTTTTTTTTTAAATAGTAATTTCAATTATATTTAGAAATTTGGAACGTGGCAGATTTTGGCAGATTTTTGGCCAGTGTCGGGCAGATTTCATTGCAAATTTTAAGACGGTCACACTGGTCATAGTCCTAATTTTGTCCTAAAACGATACTGTAATTTAAGACATGAAATTGATGTGCCTGAATATTTAATTAGATATCCTTTGCATGTTTTCGTGGTTGTACTTACCTATATGTTTTATTTGTAATGGAAAGTTTTCTTCTGTGATAGAAAGGGTGTTTTCCAATATTTATTTAACGCCGAGAAAAAAGGGAATAAAGGAATGACCTTGGTGATTTTGTTGTCGGCCCTTCTCAGCCAAAGGTCTCGGCCCTATAGATTTACGAACCGATGGCGCACGGCATACTGACTGAGTCATAAGTAGAGCACTTTTGTAGCCTAAATTAAGTAAAATATTATGTTGTTAGTTGAAAAACTGTGATTAGTCAGGCCTTTTCTGCCTTGTTGTACAATTTACAACATGGAAGAGTCACGTGTCAGCTAATTTCATTTTGACGATATCAATTTTTCACGCAAAATACCTACCTACCTATCTCAAAAGTAAGGCCAAGGACACACAGAGGATGGTTGTTTAAAAGTAGCAAAATCTAAGTTGTATTCGAGACTTTAGTGGTATAGTGAGAACCTTCAAATATATAAATATTAATTAGGGAGAGAAGTTCCAGTGGCATAATATTTATCACTACAGTCATGTTAGTTTTCAAACAATTATATAAATCAGAAACCTTCTTATTGATTTTCCTTGGTTGCCATCACTAAGTATGTTTTCTTCATAGTTTTTTACTATTTTTTGATAAAAAACCTTTCGCAAAACAGTCTGTGAATGCTTAAAACTTAATGTAACACCGGCGCGTGTAACGTCAAAAACAGTAGAGTGAAATTCATTATTCCCAACAAAAGGCACAAAACGTGATTGTTCTCAACACGAATTTACCTCAATGTGAGCACAAAGAACCAAAAAGGCTTTGTCGCCGAGCCAATTTGCAATGGTGTAAACAAGCTTTGTCTATGGCCAGGTGACAGACGAGTCTTCCAAACTTTTTGCTGTCAACTGTCAAATGTAACGTCAATATTTTGGCGCGATTCGCGTCGCCGCGGGGGATTCGCGGGCAACGTATTAGAAATCCTTTTCTCTGTAGTAGTGCGCTTTGTACTTTGAGAATAAGGGTGGTTTGATATTTTTGGAGTGCAACGACAAGTTAGTAGTTTACTTTGGATGCCTAATAAGTTCCGCTTGGGGCTAATGAATTAGATTTACCTTGGCGTTCTTAGAAAATACTCTTTTGAGCGCCAACTTAGCGTTTGCGGTCCAGGAAGGTGTTTTTTAAGGTCACCACCCACCAACAAGGTTGTAGGTATATCGTTCGATTCACAGACGGTTGAGTTTCGTTTCTATAGGTACCGTACCGTAAAAGTTTGCGGGCTAAATTGATTATCAGGTGTTGTGACAACAACGGGGGTCTTGTTAACTTTTACGGCGTCCGTTCGTCACAATTTTATTGTAAGTTTGGTTGGTTTCTTAAAAATTTGGTTTGTACGCACTACGTGAAATTACGTTCGTTCGGCTCGTTTACGATCCGTATGGAATTGTAAGCAATCCTTGCTTAAGCCGTGAACTTTAGGTTTCGTCAACTTACACGCTTTGTACACGTTTAAAAAGTTTCGGTAATTTATAATAATAATTCGATTATTTATCCAGGTAGTTTACAACCATACAAATTAAGATAAAATATCACACCAACGAAAATTAGATAATCAAAACTCAGACGTACATATATATTATCACGACTAGGTATATTATCCCCGAAAGATTAGTCAAAGACTAGACAATGAGGACAATGTACTTCAAAATTAATTGAAAAAGGTCTTCTCTCTTCAAATTGCTATGCCCGACAGGGCCCATAATGAATCTGCATATAAACCTACATATATTATAATAACTTTGTAACATTATGGTGTGCAATAAAAATATTGAGTATTGACATTGAGGACCGCAAAAGAAGTCCTCTGCCATAGTCCACTTTTCACCAGATAGCGACTGCACCTGTGCTCAGCGTGAGAGGTGATGAGCCCATCGCCACTCTCTGCTATTGGATGTATGGGTAGTGTTTAGTACGTTAGTCGCCTTTTATTCTTTTACCGCTAAGTGGCGCGATTAACAAAAAGAAAGGGGAAATCACATAAAAAATAGTTAAGAATAAAATATGTACTTTAATAATGATAAATAGTTTACTCCTCGTAACCACGACTTCCGTTATCGGGCTTAACGCTTAGTCTACCGTGTCGTAGTTGTATCTAATTATCTATTAGGTACCTACACTGTAAGTCCAAAAAAAAAGAATAAATTACCTATAAATTTTAGCTGTTTGTGTCACTTGCCCGCTATTTTTTCTCGTACCAGGATACGTATGTTTACACAATTCTATGACCACGGCTTATATTTCGGTTCGACGCGATTCTGTTTCGGCGTGCAGTGGTACTGGGGGTAGCGATGCGCATTTGTCTGGCACAGACTATAATAGCTCGTTAGATTAGTTGTTAAGCCTTAACTATAACTTAGTTAACTGTTTTTTTTATTATTGTTAGTATTGACGTCAATAAGTGCCTGTAAAGGTTTACATTGAAAAAATAATTTGAGTTTGACTTTGAAGTAACTTTTGTTACTTTAGAGGGAGAAAAAAGAAGGCCTCCTGACTTACTTACTTGCCAGCTTCTTCTCAGTCGAAGGCTCTCCCAAAATCCGAACTGGCGGTAGATTAGTTAGGTAGGTAGAGTAGATTAGTTATGAATAAATGAATTTCTTTATTTCCTTAATACGGTACAAAAATAGGATGTCTTAAATAAGTAGGTAGTTCAGCATATTTTGCCAGAAAATGGCGCAGAAACATAAGCACAATTAAAATAATTACTTATTACTACAATAAATTAATAAATTATATAAAATCAATAAAAATTAACAACATCATAAATTTTACATTCAAATTAACATTATAATATTCAAGAACAATAAAAATTAGGTAATTAATAAAAAAATTGTCAAAATTATATAATGTCATCACAATAAAACAAACATTACCAACAAAATACAAATAAAATTCTAATATTATTACAATAAACTAAAATGTATCATTGAGTATGTTAATATTTATCTATTAACATTGAACTCAGCGTCTTTTTGAGTATTTTAATTGGAAGTGACTTTATACTTTCTGGTATTTTATTACAAATTATTGGTGGTATACCTACAACGTTTTTCTTTAAAAAAGCTGTATTGTATAACTTCCTGTTAATAATAAGTTAAAGTCTGGCCAACGAAAGCTGAAACTCGTAGTTATTTGATTGGCAACACTTTGTCTCTATGTGAGTCTCTATCTGAGGTGTCATGTCGTATGTCAAATTGATTTTTTTCTGAGAAAATTGCAGCTGTTGAGTGACCCTGTGTTACCCAGTCATGATTTTTTTGAATTTGCCGCGTTTTTCCTGGTTCAGCTTTTGTTAGCCAGATTCTACAAAATTGTGATCACATGGGTCTTGTTCTGACATCGGATAACTTTTTAAACAATTTTAAATTCAATTTCACAAAATGTACTTATTTCTAATATGTAAATACAAGGTAAAGTTTCAATTCGGAGCGACTTAAACACAGGTACGCAATTTTCTGTCGATTTCATCCCATATTTGGTCTAACACATCTTTTATGGGATCTGAATTCTTTCTCTTTCACTACAGTTTCCCCAAAATATAACACCAAATCTCAGTGTAGAGGCTACCAAACCGTGGTATGCTACTACGGTAGATTCCAATTTAACCTTCTTAGACAAAGCATAAAGTGCATATGCAGATTGGCTAAGTTTCTTGCAAAGTTCATCAGCTTGAGGTTTTCACGTCAGCTTACCTAATATCTGCTATTATGCCCAAAAACTTAGTGGCATGTACCTCTTCTACGTCTTGCCCTTGGTATTTAATGAAGACGTTTTCAACCCCCATCCTCTGATGAAAGTGCATAATTTTAGTTTTGTCCAAATTTATTTACAAATTATTAGCTTTTAGCCAAGTAATGATATTAGCAAGAGCGTCATTGATTTTGCTTTCATGTTTTCGGTGGCTTCTATTTTCTGACTTAATTATGGTAAGTAATACTATTGTCTGCAAATAAAACCATTGATGGTCCATTATCGCCTTCGGCAAGTCATTAATATAAAGTAGGAATAACATTGGGCCGAGGACGCTGCCCTGCGGTACTCCGTATTTTATTACCTTTGGTTCTGATAAAAACGACTCTTCTAGTTTTGATTGTTGACATATTGTGCTTATTTCGGTGTGATGTTTATCAATCTTAATATATTTCCTCTTATTCCGTAATATTCAAGTTTCTTTAATAACTTTATGTGATCGACAAAATTAAAAACCTAATAGTATTTTCTTTACACACTGGTTTCCTTGCATCAACTTTGGTCATAACCGTACAAAGTAATTTTAAAATAGCCATATTGATAGTTTTATTTTTCTAAATCCTAATTGTTCATTATAAAAATGTCAAATTTGATAAGATAATTATCAATAGATTCATAGATAAATGTATATATTTTAGAAATAACAGATATTAATGTTACTGGTCTATAGTTAGTTAGTATGATTAGTTGTTAAGATTTAACTAAGTACATGTTAGTTAATTGTTTTTTATTAGTTTTGATTTTAGTGCCTGTAAAGGTTGAATAAATAATTTGACTGTTTATATTGAATAAATAATTTGACTTTGACTTCGAGTCACTCGGACACTGAGGTCACAGAATAAGTAATAGCCGAGGTGTCATTAAGTATGTATTTTGTTGATTTTTACTATCACTAGTGTATTTTGGCAGATCCACGCTGCGTTGCAGCACGAATCGGGCCGGCTAGCCCGGCGTAATACCACCCTCTCACGGAATATTGGCGTGAAACAATGGCACTCGTTGCTGTTGTGTTTCGTCTTTTAAATTAAAGTACCGGAGCCCCATCCCCCCCCCTCACAATTTTTTTTTATTTGTCTTTATTCGGCAACGGGTATGCGCTTGGCCTTCATCTCACCTGATGGTAAGTGACGTTAAGGCCGAAGGTGGAAGCGCGCTTCACCCGGAATCCTCAACCACTGAGGAACTGGCTATCTTATCTCAAACTGTCGGAACACAACAATGCTATAAACATCGTTGTTATGGCGACAGACTTAGATAATTCTTACTTCTTCCTTTCCTCCTCACCCCCTCTGGTTTTGCTGGTGCGTTATTTTTTATTGGGTAAGACGCCTTGTCCTTTTTTTTAAAGATTATTATTGATGTGCGTTTAACACATTAGAGAATCACTACGTTTTCTCAGCCCCTTGAGCACCGTAAAACCAGACAATTGAAAATCAATTGTTTCGCGACCGCCGGCGGTCTTGTGATCCTTGACCTATTATATTTCTTACATATCACGAGTAGGGCAGCTAGTATTTCTGTTGTCTAATAAAAACTTTACGGCAGATTAGGGGGCGTCACTATTATACCGCAAACCTTATCTACGGTTCCCGAACCGATTGAGATAATATACCTACAATTCCTAATAAAAATCAATTGCCGGAATGTTTGTAGGTACTCGCATCACTTCAGAACGGCTACATCTATTCGGCTAATTCTTTTTTTGATGTTTTTAGGGTTCCGTAGCCAAATGGCTAAAAACGGAACCCTTATGGATTCGTCATGTCTGTCTGTCCGTCCGTATGTCACAGCCACTTTTTTCCGAAACTATAAGAACTATACTGTTGAAACTTGGTAAGTAGATGTATTCTGTGAACCGCATTAAGAATATCACACAAAAATAGAAAAAAAATAAATAAATATTGGGAGTTCCCCATATTTAGAACTAAAACACATTTTTTTTTATCAAACCCATGCGTGTGGATGGATAGGTCTTCAAAAATGATATTGAGGTTTCTAATTTAATTTTTTTCTAAACTGAATAGTTTGCGCGAGAGACACTTCCAAAGTGGTAAAATGTGTCCCCCCCATGTAACTTCTAAAATAAGAGAATGATAAAACTAAAAAAATATATGATGTACATGACCATGCAAACTTCCACCAAAAATTGGTTTGAACGAGATCTAGTAAGTAGTAATTTTAATACGTTAGGTATAAATAAAAAAAAAATACACTATTATTAAACATCGATCAAAGTTACAACGAACTACAAGAACTTTTATATGAAGTTACTTGCTGCTACGGAACCCTTCATGGGCGAGTCCGACTCGCACTTGGCCGGTTTTTATAAATTGTGAGGACAAGGTTTACTTAGATAAACGGCCGGGCTGCTAACTTAACATTAAAAAAAATATCGCAGAACTGCCAGTAAACTCACTTTCAGTAGCATTGTCAAACACTTAGGTACCTAGGTACTTACTTGTGACTGCCACATCAAGCTATCGTGAGAATCTGCCAATAAACTTGAATTATTAAAAGAAATTTAATAGTTATAAGCAATTAAAAACATAGGTAAGTACTATTATTACATAAGTATTACCTAGGTATTTTTATAGTCCAATTTACCTACCTACTTATAACTAGATATGCGTTAAAATTGCATTCAATGCTGTGAGTACACGTCTTTCGGCCTTGTAACTTTTATGTGTTACATTGAAAATTGATTGAAGTAAGTAAGTATAAATAAGTAAATTTTAATAAGTTTTGAAAAGTTTAATTAGATATATTCTTAACGGCCATGCGTTCACTCACTAGCATGACTCGTGACTCGCGACCTAATCGTACGAGTACAACTAATAAAATAAACGCCGAAAAGCTGCTACTTTCAATATTTTCTAACCGATAAAACGTTTTCACGCAACCAAAAAAACAAATAGCACATTAAGGAAATCCGTAACACACCAATAAATCCTACAACAAAACATTGAAACTATTAAACTATTTCTAATCGCGCACACGATAGAACATTAAACGGTTATCAATAAAATATTATTCATCGCAAACGTTTCAGTGGCTTTGGCTACAGCCCGGTTACGCAGTAAAACGAATTAAAATATGGCGGCGGGGAAAATACAGCGAACGGTTTAATCACAAGCAACCCGAGACCGGACCACACACACAGTTCATTAAAACGAAAATCATAACAACGATAATTATATTCAGGCCTTATAATTTCGCGCTCGCGGAGCGGCGGAAAAAAAGCAATATTAAAACATAACCTTACCTTATTAATGTGTCAACAACTCAATTTATGGCGGGAACTCGTCGGCGACGCCCTCTACGCGCCTCGCGGCAACCAATCACGCGCCGCACGCTCTAATTTCCCTGAACGCTGCGACATATAGCCGTCTCTGTCTCTCTTTAGCAGCCAGCACAGCAAAGCTCTATTTTGTAAGAAGCTTTCGCCTGAATCTTTTTCCTGATTAGCAGGCGAGGGCATCCAGCAACATACAGCCGTACTTTTTTTCAAAGATAACGAATATTAGGCGCGGATGACATTATTAATTTATGCTCGGTCGCGAGCGCTTATTTTATGAAAGGCAAGGTCGTGATTACACACGTATTAAGCCGAGGCGTGCGTGCGCGATCTGTGGGCGCGCTCGTATCATTATTATTCGGTTTATTTATTTTTATTTTTTAAAAGCCCGCGCCTTCTTACTGTGCGTTTACGTGGCGGGCTTTAATATTTTTTTATTGGGATGCGGATTATTTTTGTACATTTTTTTAAAGTATTTCGATTAGCTGGATAACGTTCGGACTTCTGCGGAGAGATAATGCAAATGAAATATGGTTTGCACGAAAGTAATGCAGCGCCGTGTCGTGTCGACCGCTCGTTAATACGAAAAACTGTTCGCTATCAGATCTTCACCGAAATCGACGGATTTATAAGCCCCGCATTTATTTGTTAATCGGATTGGCTGAATTGGAGGTGGGCTTACCTTTATCTTTTACCTTTACTTTTAGCGTGACAGACAGACATGATTATTTGAGAAGTCGGTTGCCGACTTGATAATGTGCATGCCGTAATTATTACCTTGCGTTTTGATTACCTACTGAAGCATTAAATTAGATAGTTACATAAATTAAGAGCCATGTGGTACAGCGGCTCGATATCCGGAGGTCCCGGGTTCAATTCCCAGGTCAGGCAAAGTGTGTTCGATGCTGCGCCCGGGTTTGAGATCACCAGCCCGCATTTGGCGAGCGTATGGTTTGGCCAATACCCATCCATTGTAGCGATGACTGGATTTCAATGATGGAGGTCTTAGCCTTTTTTGAATATTACGAATATCGAAAGTAGTTTATAAATAACCGGCCAAGTGCGAGTCGGACTCGCGCACGAAGGGTTCCATACCATTATCAACTTATACAACACAACGGATAAATTTTTTTGTGTTTGTGGTGTGATTTTAATAAAATATGTTTGTTTCTCTTAAATAATGGCTTCGTGCGATCAGCACATTTAGCCAGTGTCAAGTAAGATTCTATTTTCTTTACTTAAATTAAGTAGATGATAATGAGTGAGTTTGAACGTTTAATGGTAAATGATTTTCCCCCAAACCCCTCGAGACTCAATAAAGCTGTGGGACTTAATTGAGGTCTCACACGAACTTCTTGAGAGAATTTGAAAAGAGATGTTGCACTGTTTTGTTTTATTTGCTAACACTCATGTGCTTACTTCACGAACACTTATGTAACAGTTAGTAATCCACCATTATTTCACATTAATATTCAACAAAACACTAACTATAGAAAATAAAACAAAACTGCACACATGACGCTTCACTTTCCCGCCAAGAAGTCCATATAGGTAATATATACTTTCTTTTTCTTTTTTTTACAAACTATGAAAGTATTCCCCAAAAAGTATTTGTAGGTATCATTGAATTTTCAAGACACAACTTTGAAGAATTCCTTATCTTTCCTATTGTTAATTATTTTTATGGAAATAATAATTACAAGCCTAAGGCCGCCAACATTGGAGAGATACATAATTCTTCTTTTTCTGCTATATGTAAAAGCTGTGGAGTTTCTTGCGTCTATTCTTCTCCGCAGCTAAAAAAGACGTCCCCATTGGTAGGTAGGCTAAAAAAATATTAAGGACGATTCAAAAGCGCTTATAAACTGACTGTCATTGAATTAATTTATTTTTATTTTTCATAAAGCCATATCCCACCACGCAGGCTCAATGCGGGTTATTAAGTTTTTACTTCTGCCTTCTTACGACAACAACCGGCACCAACGGCTTTACGTTATAGGCACTCTCCCCCCTTGAAATAAATCCATGTTTGTAAACAAACTCCTATCTATTATCTGTATTATCCTCTGTATCTTATCCTCAATAAACAATAAACATAAACATTCCTACACTCACCTAAGAGAAGCTTCGTTATGAAACTCGTTCAATGGACAACGGATAAACATACTCAAAATATTTAAATACAAACTTATTATACACAGAAAACCCCCAGACCCGAAGCAATTTAGAAAAACAATAATTTCTAAATTGACTCGACCGGGATCGAACCCGGGACCTCAGAGATGGCGACACCATGAAAACCGGTGTACAAACCACTCGATCAAAGAGGTCGTCAAGAATCCTCTGAAGTATTAAAGGGCCATAGATTATCAAAGACAAAGACCATTTATAAATAATATTATTACCTCCATTCTGTGTAGCTGTCATTACTTTTTTGTTTCGTCTAAACCAAACCGACACTTTCACAACAACACAACAAACGTACAGACGAAAACTATTCACACTACACCCACGGAAATTACGTGCCTCCCCAATTACCTACGGGTACGGAACAAAAAATTATACCATCGCATCGGCGTTCGTCGTCCGGCCGGCCATCTTGGCTTGATTGCCGCTTAAAAACTTAATTCTGACGCTCGTTATGAAGACCGGTCGACGGGCGGGGGAAGCTTTTTTGTGCTATGTAATTCAAATTTCAATTTTGGAACGCGATGTTGTTCTATGTTGCAGGCAGGCAAGGCAAGACTTTTTATTTTATTGATAGTACAGTACTCGGACCAAATATCACAATGGACAGAGTCTTTGGATTTTTATGTCTGTCCGTATGCATGTCCCTATCTACCGACCTCAATAGATAGGGTATCGCAACTGGAACTACGGGTCCGGTTGTGTTTTCAGAGGTACTACGGGGTTCCGGTTCTAGCCCCCCGCTGGTCGTGCCTTTAACCAGGCGCCTCCGGCGGGATCCGGACATGGGTTGGACTCGTAGTGGCGTGTGGTTAGCTGTAGAGCTTGGGAATGTTCATTTGTCCTGGTATTGTGTGCCAGGACTTCCAAACTCGTGCACAGCGAGCGGGGCCTAGTAGCGGTCTCTGAGGGGCCAGAAGCGAAAAGTCCTGCGGGGAACGTGAGTTTCCCTTATAGTTGGCAGCTTTGTCCGGTGGTTTTCATTGGACATTGGTGTTGTCATCTCCGGTACTAGTCTGGAGAACTAGTAGAGGCGGCCTCCTAGATGCCGTAGCCTCCGGTCCAGCCAGCCGCGTAGGACGTGGGAACTGGCTAGGCGCCCGGATGGGTTCCGAGAAGTGAGTGTGCTTACTACTCCGCTACCAAGGTGGACACTTGGGAGTCGACTTTAGAGTCGACGACCCTAGCAGTGGCAACTGCGAGTTGTGCCCTTCGTGCAACGAGAAGTGAGCGAGCTTGACAGCTCCGGTTACCTATCTGGACAATAGGCAGTGAACTACACGTGTTCACGGGGATACTCTCCTGAGACACTAGTCTTATGAGTACCGAATGAAGAGCGCGCTGCGGCGGGCACTAATTTGGCGTCAAGACCTAACGTTGGTGGTCTCCTGCGCGAGTGTTCTACTGGCGCAGGGACGTCTGGCACTTCTTGCATAACCTAACGGTTGGTCTCGAGGTGCCAGTACAAATAAACTTAGTGAAATTAGGAGAGGGGATGTCCGTATGCATGTCCGTATTTTGTTAGTGTGCAGCTTTCTATCTGTACATGTGTGCGTGACTAAAGATGTGACTAGTACCTATATCGATATAATCACTTTAATGTGGTGTGTACCTAGTTCGTTATTATAATTGGGGGTTAAAGTTACTCACGTCCGTAGGTTTACCGTTTAGACCCTACACGTGACCCTTGGGTGGTGCTAAATGAGTGACACTGACTGAGTGGTAGAGCCACGCTGCGTTGCAGCACGCCGGGCACGCTGGGCCGGCTCGCCCGGCGTAAATACCAACCTCTCACTAAGGGTGTTACCCGACCAATCGATCGATCGTCGATCGACGGCATCGATCAACGTCGATCGAAGTTGATCGACTGGTCTGGTAGCTTTAATCGATCGACGGATACCTACCGTTTGACTAACCAATCGATCGACGACGGTCGGTCGACGTTGATCGATAGGTGTGGTAGCTTTAATCAATCGACGGATACCGTTCGTCTAACCCATCGATCGACGGCCGGTCGACGTTGATCGATTAACCCTGGCTAAATTCCATCAGCGAAATGTATTCAGAAAAGGACTCGTTGTTCTTGGCCAGTACGGTGTTGCTCGTACTATTATTACGGAGACGCAAACGCAGAAGAATCTGGATGCGGCCGTTTTTTAAAGCCAACGATCGCTTATTTTATCCAAATGACATTTTAAGCAGCGGTTTTTGTTTTTGTTTTTTTCTTGCGTAGCGATTGTCATGAATTTCGAGGTTAGTAGTTTCGAGGGAGGTAGAGAGGAGGGGGATGGAGGGGGTACGGTAATGGTAACTTAGTAGAATATTTGTTTTTTTTCCTAAAAATAACCTAAAATAACCTCAAAATAAAAATATCTTGAAAACTATGCATTTTCGCACTTTGGCTCCCCCTCCGCCTCCCCTTCCCCCCTTTTACGGTGTTGCTTAATCTAAAGTGCTTCCCAAGGTGTTGGGGGAATATCATTTAGTATTTAAACGTTCATATTATCATCACTCATTATTATCAACATAAACATAATCTAATATTACGATTATTATCCATGGGCACGAAATATATTTTTTTTTTATAAAAGAGGGAGGCAAACGAGCAGGCGGGTCACCTGATGGAGAGTAATCACCGCCGCCCATGGACACCCACCCGCAAAACCAGAGGAATCGCAGACACGTTGCCGGCCTTTATGGGAGGAATAGGTTTAAGGAAGGAATAGGAATTGGGAGGAGGGGGGGGGGGGGAAGGGGCCTCCGGAACCCTCACCAGTCGGACGAAACACAACAGCACCAAGTGCCATTATTTCACGCCGAATATTAGAGAGTATTACGCCGGGCGAGCCGGCCCAATGCGTGCTGCAACGCAGCGTGGCTCTACCACTCAGAAAAGTGAAGCGGCCGGTGCGTCTAATCAAACAGCTCGATTTAACACCCAATCCATTTTACCGGTCGATTGTCGATCGACATCGATCGACGTCGACTAATCCATTCTACCATCGATCGATGCCATCGATCGACGATCGATCGATTGGTCTGGTAACACCCTAATATCCGGTGTGAAATAATAGCCCTTGGTGCTGTTGTGTTTCGTTCGGGCAGTGAGGGTTCCGGAGGCCTCCCCCCACCCCCGCTCACAATTCCTATTCCTTCCTTAAATGCCGGCAACGCATCTGCGATTCCTCTGGTGTTGCGGGTGTCTATGTGCGGCGGAGATTACTCTCCATCAGGTGATCCGCCTTGAATATTTTGTAGGCTCTCAGTTATCACGTCTAATAGCTTTAACCCATTCACGTCTTATTTCCGGGCATTTTGGAAACCTAAAAAAAGAATAATAAAAAGAATATTAGTAATATCGATAAAGCTTCGATACACAAATACGTACATCACTAATCATTATGCCAAAAACAAAGCCTTTAAATTACATTTAATTAAGGTTTAAAACCTGATTCTTATGAATAGTGTACGATATAGTAAGATTTAGAATTAGCAAAAATTAATGCTTTGCCGTTTTAATTATTAAAAAACTCATAGTAAAGCATACATATTATGAGAAATCACTAACGTATGAAATGATAATTCCTGGTCCCTCACACCTCCTTTTGTTGTTCTTGACGAACAATAAACAGCAGAACAAGACATTATGTCAATTGTATATTACACAAATAACACAAACACTAAGATTTCTTAATATTTCACTATTATTTCGCACAATCCAGCAATGTTTTGACCTAGTAGTCGGTCATGAAATGACACGTCTCACACCGACAGTGCGTCGTTGCCACACGTACATTAACTATCTCTTTTACTCATATCACACTACAGTCATACAGACAGAGATACAAATACTTTACTTTGATACACGTATGTAAAAGCGGCAACGTCGTAAGACTCTGTCCATGTAATATTTGGTCCGAGGTACAGTACGTGAGTGTTTGGAAAATGGACGACATGACAGTGGGAATACAAAGGAAATGTTGTAATTATATCGTTAAAGGTTAAAATTTCTCATTTCTACAATTCTCATCGTCACTTTCGTGTGAAAATTATTTTAAATACTTTTACAAAAAACTTATAGCGCTTGATAAGACGAGTAGGTACCTAAATTTAAAAAAAATCAATCCAATCGTAAATCCCGTTTGGAAAATATAGTGTTTTGAAGTTATAGATCCTACGAAATTGTCGCAATGGTCCACGAAAGTGACTCACAGTTATTATTTTGTCAATATTTTCAGTAAAAGTTTTAGTTTTTTCAACATAATCTTATTTTCATATTTAAACAGGCAAATATATCATATACATTAACAAAAGAGACAATTTCAGTTCGATCCTAGGTTCGGTCATCCTGCGAAGTAGCGTATTTTACGTACATACTATGTCATTCAAAACTGTAAAGTTTTTATTATAAACCTTAATATTATATTTTAGGTAACAAATAGGAACTTGATGAATGATTTACTTACTTTACCTACCGACAACCGAGTGTATTTTAGTGGTATTTTACTTTAATATACCCTCTATAAATAAATTAAAATATAGTCACATACAGATCAAACAAGCCCAAACACAGCAGGTTTGTCTTGTTCCATTGCTTCATTTCTGCTTCACGGTAATCAATTTGGATTCAGGGCTAAGATTATTAGGTTTAAAACACACAATCATACCTGATTGTGTGTAATACCTTACACAGACCACAAGATCCCTGTATATGGTTGCTTCTTGGCCTGTCGAGGCTTTCAACCTGGTCTCGTAATATTTTTTTTGGTAAAAGCTTGCAGAATGTAACATTATCTCTTGTTTCGCTATTGGTACTAGTACCAACCAACTGCGTACAAGCTGTCTGAGCCTTATAGGTCGAAGTGTGGAGTGGGACAAGGTGGACTTAGCTTACCTCAGTTGTTTAATTTGTACATGAAAGTGCTGCTCGTTTATGAGACTCAGCAGCACACAAGTCGATTATCATATGGATGGAAAGGGTGTCAACAACCTAAAACCTAAGACGCGACATGGTGTTGCTGAGTCCCTCGGTCAACGAGCTCAGAAAGCTTCTGGGAATCTGTAAGGCATACGCACGGGTTTATTTATAATGTAAAGAAGAGTGCATTTTTGTTGTTTAAAGCAGCGAATAAAAGCCCTAGCTTCATACCACCTAAGGCTCTGGAGAGGGTTTTGCACTTCAAGTACTTGGGGCATTATGTAACAGAAGACTTGCGTGATGAAATGAAAATAGAGAGGGAGTGAAGGGTTTTATCAAGGCGGAGGTTTGCGCGATGCAATAGCCATGTTATGATTGCATTGTTCAAAGAAGGCTTTCTTTTCGTGCTCCCTCTAGGTCAGCTATACACAAAGTGCGCGAAAGGCATTACAGGTGCATTATAATATTGAATTTAAGGTTCTGTTGGGGCTGCCTCGTTACTGCAACGGGTTCGATGCGATAATGCATAAAAAGGCTACGTCATTGTTGAGCTGTATCATCATACTAGCTCAATTGTGCCATATTATTGTATTGTTATTAAGTTACGTAGGTACACCAAATACATCTTGATTGGTTCCTGGGAAGTGGTTTAAATCTTCCTGGCAAGATTTGACCCGAACATGCATACTTACACCTTGCAAATGAAATAAAGGCTTGTAAGCAATCACTTTCATGGCATAAAAATCACCTTCGTGTACAAAACGCCACGAAGGTGAGGCCACGAAGGTGACGAAAATTGGTTTAATTTATAAATTTCAGCGACGAATAAGTGTATCGTTTTAAATCAAATACAATGTCAATATTTCGACATTTTGTAGTTTCGATAAGCTAACTTTGACTTCAATTGCAAACGCAAGTAATCGGTACACCAATGAACAAATAAAAACATAGCAATATTTTTTCTCCCGGACTATAACCGCATATCTTACTGCTGAGATGCTTAAGCACGACTGACGTCAAACTAAATCGAACTCTGTAACTAGTTGCTACTATTTTGTTCAATAGATAAGCGGTTATTTCTAAGCAAATTAAAGTACTTCCTAAAATCGTGTGACCGATGCATATGGTCTTTTCAATTCAAAACAATAAGAAATACATTTTTCTTAGACTATTTTGTTTAAAGTGTATTTCATTGCGATGGCTTTAGTATGAGTAACATACTAATATTTTGAAATTTGGTGAAGCAGCAACACACGATGAGATTGCACGAAATGGTCCCGTTTTTGACCGATTGTATTTTTTTTTAATATGTATATTTGCTTCTATTAGGACGAATTTTATTTATTTTGTACCTTAATAGATGTTTTATCCTCCAAATAATGTTTTATGTGTTTAACTTATACCGTTTAAGAAATATAACTAAGTGACCATAAAATTTGAGCTTCTGTGAGAATTACCCTAAAGTAAAGGTAAATGTCCTAAACGAGTGTGTAAGTCGAGGCCTAGGCCTATAAGCACAGTATAAATATACTGTGCTATAACTGTCTAAATCAAGTCAACGCAACAATACCTAGTATTCGCTTACCACGCTTGCCTAATGCGGGTTGGACAAACCTGGGCTATTATGCATCGAAAAATCCGAAACACAATGCCGGACCTGGAAATTGAAAATCAGGATGAATGTCTATCATATCGAAATAAAATATTTGACACAAACTGCTCACTTTTACCTAGGTATCCTGGACTTACCTTTTAAATTTTTGATACTAAATAAATTCATTTCTATTTATGTTTCTATTTCTAAATTATTGTTTTCTGTTTTAATAGAGTGTTTGCAGCATGGTTTCTACTTCCTTGTCTAAGACTGACGTTTAACGATGATGTCTGTAGCATTTGTGTTCCGACAGATAACTGTCGGAACACAAATGCTATATATAAATATAGGATAGTCAAGATACCTAACTTACGGTCGAAATTAATAATTTATCCATAGGTACTTATGTTGTTTTGCGTACTAGAGTTTGAAAATTTGACTTAATTTGTATGCAGCTTAAGTCAAACTACAACACAAAGATTGATTCTTAACTTCGACCTGTACGGTACAGTTATAGTTACCTGAGGATTCGGAAAATGTACAGCTGTGGTCCTTGCTTACCTCTGCGGGAACAGGCATGATAAAATAAATGTACCTACTCTACTTCTTCCAACGTAGGTTTTGGGTGAAAAGCGTTTCCACCGTCGGCCTTATAGTTACTTACCATCTGTGGGTCAACCACTTCCCTTTATGAAATAAAAATAAAGAAGCAACATTTAAAATGTTTTTAGTGATAAAAACGGACGAAAATTATTCAATAAATAATAATCTCTGGTGTACCTACTTACACAAAATTACCCAAAATTATGCGCAGATTTGTGAGATACCCCTTTCTGTCGCACGCGTAGCCTTTTCTCGCTCTTATGTCATTTTCAAAATGGATTAGCGAACGGAAGTACCTGCTTCTTCATAAGTTGGTTGACTTTCTTGTTTTGTGTTTCTCTGTACAATTTACCTTTCGAAACAATACTTATACTTGACATACATAAATATCTACATGCACTTAAGACTATTATCCCCACTGAACGGAAGCTGTGATTATCCTATAACGGTTAGTGAGACACTTACCTATAGGCAATGAGGACCGCAGAAGCAGTGCCCCTGCCATAGTTTATGGCACACCAAGTAACAACTGCACATTTCAGCGTGGTATGTGGTGAGCCTATTGCCGCTTTGATCTGTTGGATGTGTGTTCAGTCCGCATAAATTAAAACTCTTATTGTGCGTATTTATAGGTACATTTCGTTTGCTCCTCATTGACAGGCGGGGATACTTACCACACTACCGAAGAAGCAGTGACAATTGACTGCGAGTTGTGCCCTTCGTGCAACGGGAAGTGAGCGAGCTCGACAGCTCCGGTTACCTATCTGGACAATAGGCAGTGAACTACACGTGTTCACGGGGCGACTCTCCCGAGACACTAGTCTTATGAGTACCGAATGAAGAGCGCGCTTCGGCGGGCACTGATTTGGCGTCAAGACCTAACGCAGATGGTCTCCTGCGCGAGTGTTCTACTGGCGCAGGGACGTCTGGCACTTCTTGCATAACCTAACGGTTGGTCTCGAGGTGCCAGTACAAATAAAACTTAGTGATGTAAGGACCCAGCTAGCAAAATACCCTTAGAAACGAAAGCTTTTAAGAGCTATGTCCTTAAATAAATTTTATATACGTTCTGATTAGGATAGAGACTCTAATAATGGCATATTATAAGTCTATTTAAGCTATAAGAGCATATATACTTGTAAAAAATACTTTTAGAATTATATAAGAAAACGAGAAATGACATCAATAAGACCAGTAGTGTTATAAACGCACTCTGTAAGCCTAATTCTTAATTAACACTTATACATACACTATGTAATTCCACTTAATCTTAAAAGTGACTTATCAAAGTATATTATTAGATATCGGCTGTTACACTTATAATAACTTATTCTTACAGACGTATATAAGCAAACTTTATATAATGTTTATTAGAGCAATAGTATTATACACGCACTTTATAAGCCTAATTGCCCTTGAGTCTCAATTAACACTTATACATGCACTTTGTAAGACCACTCAATCTTAGAAGTGACTTTACTAAGTGTTTTGTTAGATATCGTCTGTTACTTATAACTTATTCTTAAAGATGTATATAAGCTTACTTTGTAAAACATTTGTAAGAACAGTAGTATTATATGCGCACTTTATAAGCCTAATTACCCTTGATTCTTAATAAACTTTTATGAATGCATTTTGTAAGATCACTCGATCTTAGAAGTCATCATTATCATCATCATCAACCTATATCAGTCCACTGCTGGACGTAAGTCTCTCCCAAGACGCGCCACTGAGCCCGGTCTTCGGCTCTTCTCATCCAGTTTTTGCCAGCTACACTCCGTAGATCGTCGCTCCATCTCGCCGGAGGGCGTCCTACACTACGCTTGCCTAAACGCGGTCTCCACTCCAGTATCCGTTTGCTCCAACGGTTGTCGGTTCTTCGGCAAACATGGCCGGCCCACTGCCACTTCAGTTTTCTAATCCTTTGAGCTATGTCGAACACCTTAGTTTTCTGACGAATAACATCATTCCGGATTCGATCTCTCAAGGAAATTCCGAGCATAGCTCTCTCCATAGCGCGCTGAGCGACTTTCAGCGTGTGGACCAGCCCCACTGTCAGCGTCCACGTTTCAGCAGCATAGGTCATAACAGGTAGGACACACTGGTTGAAAACTTTCGTTTTCAGACATTGAGGGATGGAGGACGAGAAGACCTGACGAAGTTTCCCAAACGCAGCCCAGCCCAGCTGTATTCTCCGGTTTAGCTCTCTCTCGAAGTTGTGTCTACCTAACCACAGCGTCTGCCCGAGGTAGACATACTCCTGCACAACTTCGAGAGGCATTCCGGCAACGGTGATTGGCTCTGGGGTAATACGATCATTAATCATGATCTTTGTTTTATCTAAGTTCATGCCCAGGCCAATCCGTCGTGAGGAATCAGCAAGACTGTTCAGCATCTGCTGTAAATCCTGCAACGATTCTGCCAATATGACGATATCGTCAGCAAATCGCAAGTGTGAGATATACTCGCCATTGATGTTAATGCCCATTCCATTCCAACTCAGCGTCTTAAACAGATCTTCCAGCGCGCTCGTAAACAATTTGGGAGATATGACATCTCCTTGTCTTACTCCGCGGCGCAGCTGGATAGGTTTAGACTGCTGGTTCTGGACTTGGACAGACATAGTGGCATCATCGTATAGGCATCTCAACACTTCGATGTATCGCCAATCAACCTGGCATCGCTGCAGAGATTGCAGAACAGCCCAGGTTTCAACAGAGTCAAAGGCTTTCTCATAGTCCACAAACGCTAGGCACAATGGCTGATTATACTCTTCGGACTTCTGTATAATCTGTCGCATTGTGTGAATGTGGTCTATGGTGCCAAATCCTCTGCGAAACCCAGCCTGCTCTGGGGTTTGGAACTCATCAAGTCTTCGCGCAAGACGGTTCGAAATAACTCTGGAAAACAGTTTGTAGACATGGCTCAAGAGTGAAATCGGTCTGTAGTTTTTCAATAAAGCTTTATTGCCCTTCTTGAAAAACATGATAACCACACTCTTGCTCCATGCCTTTGGAGTTCTCCCATGGTCCAGGACGGATTGAAAAACACGTTGGACCTCCCTCAGGACTGGTGAACTACCTGCCTTTAGGAGTTCCGACGTGATTCCGTCTTCCCCTGGGGCTTTTCCATTTTTTAACTGTCTCAGAGCCACTTCGATTTCGTCTAGGCTGATCTCTGGGAGATCTTCGGTGTAGTGGCGGGTTAATGTGGCTCTAACATCCTCATTACTGGATCCCGGACACGAAACTTGCGAGGCGTACAATCGGCCATAAAAGTCTTCGATCTCAGCCAGAATCTCCGGCTTGGAAACGACGGTATCACCCCTAGATGTCGTGAGCTGCGTCAGATGGCTCCTACCAAGTTGCTGCACAAACACTTTGGACCCCCGATTTTGCTCAATTGCTCGTTCAATACGAAGCGTATTGGAGCAACGGAGGTCGTAGCGTATGCGCTTAGCAATGCACTTGTTAAGAGCCGTGTGTTCTGACAGCGTAGTAGGGGTGAGTGGTGTCTGGCGTCGCTTTTCCATTAGCCGGAGAGTCTCGTCCGAGTACTTAGACTTTCTGCCTGTACGCCTTACCGAGCAAAATTTCGTGCCCTCTTCCCTGAGGATGTTTACCACATTGTGTAGGTCCTGATCTACGTCATCGGTAGTTTCCAAGGCAGCGAATCGATTTTCGAGCTGAAGTTGGAACTTCTCTGAGTTCACAGCGGTTTGGAGTAAGTTTGGTCGGAGCTTAGACTTCATCAAGCGGACGCGTTCAAGCTTAAAATTGATATTCAGAGTGCCTCGTACCATTCGGTGATCGCTGCCGGTATTAAACCTATTGATCACTGAAACATCTCTGAATATATGCTTCTTATCCGCTATAATGAAGTCTATCTCGTTTTTCGTCACAGCGTCGGGGCTTCGCCAAGTCCACTTTCGCTGTGGACCCTTTTTGAAGAAAGAATTCATCAAAAAGAGTCCTTCCCGCTCTAGGAAGTTGACCAGCATTTGCCCCCTGTGATTCCTACTACCAAATCCGTGTGGCCCTACCGATGATTCGCTGCAAGTCTGTAATCCTACTTTGGCGTTGAAGTCCCCCATGACAATGTTAAAGTGTGCCTTAGTGGTGGTGTGTAAGGCTTTAGCAATGTCATCCAGGACAGACTCCACTTCATCATCCGAGTGTGACGAGGTCGGTGCATACACTTGAACCACCTTGAGGGAATACCTCTCGGTGAGTTTAAGTACCAGGTATGCTACCCTGTTCGACACACTGGATACTTCAGTGACGTTGTCGGCGAGGGACTTGTGGATCAGGAACCCAATGCCACCTTGGGAGATATGGTCGCCCTCGCGGTAGTACATGACATGTCCGGATTCTAGGGTTATGGTGTCCTCTCCCTCTCTTCGGACTTCACATAACCCCAGAATATGCCATTTAACCTTTTCAAGTTCTACCTCGAGTTGCGCCAGGTGTTCGTCTAGCCGTAGAGTGCGTCCGTTGTACGTAGCCAGGGTCAGTTGGGATGGGCAGCCTTCCGTAGCCCGGAGATTCTTCGCACCCCCTGTTCCGCCATTTCCATGACCGCCGCCTTGGCCAGGACTAGCGGAGCTGCCGGGAACTGGGGGCCGTCCTTTTTGTGTGCCAATCATATGGGAGGTTTTGCCCTAATCGCCACGCTGGGCATGCGGGTTGGCGATCGCAGGGACACAGTCTGTCGCACCGCTGAGGCTGCTGCCCCTCAGCGGTCAGGGATTTGACTGTGTCTGGATGAGAAGGGTTATACCGCCGTCGACCGGTCGCCAGAGCCTCGTCGGTTACTGCAGGATGTACCGCGTGCAGGTGAGGTTGACAGTTGGAGCTAGAGGTCTTGTGTAGCTCCCTTACGTCCCTGTAGCTCCCTTACGTCCCTTCTTAGAAGTGACTATTGTAAAAGATAGTAAAGAGTACTAGCACGTCAAATGTCTTAGAAACTTATATAATTGCAATTAGAATTCTAATGCATTGCAAAAAAGTCAAAAGGTGGTCGACCAGGAACTTCCCTGTTTGTCTTTTAGCCTACTTTTACTTTAATAAGGAACCCTAAAGTTTATGATCAATAGTCGCTTGGATTAAAAAATGTGGTTGATTTTGATTTTAGAAGTGCGGTGTAAACCTTAAACAATGGTAATGCACTTATATTGGTTCTGTTAAAGCCACTATAAGGCATGATTGGTGATAATGGCGACATTTCCATATTTTTCATTTTTAATATAATATTTTTTATTATTAAAGATACATTGTTGAAATGGCCCGTAAAAATATTGTGATTGTTATTTCAAAATACTCGATAAAATCGACATCGCAATTAAATAACAGTTAGTAATGCGTAATAAACATTAAATTATACTTACACATTTTGTAGGAAAGTGAATTATACAGGACAGTACATAATACTTACGTTTTTAATCCTCTTCTTATTATTCAGAAAAGTTTCACGAGCACTTGGCAATCCTTTCGGCGGACTGTGATTACATCTGATTACATGTGTTACTAAAAGCTCGCAAAGAGCACTACAAGTAATATCACACTTATAACAGCATTAGTAAGTGCACTATAAGGGTAAATGCCCATAAAGAATGCTTTTGTCAATCATTTGTAAGTCTGTTTGGTATTATTATAGCATCAACAAGAATTTTGTAAGATTGAAAATACACTTCTCGAGACCATTTTAAGATATATTTAAGGGTAAATAGACTTATTAAGTGCGTCCAAATCCACACTTATAGCAGTCTATCGGAGTACCATAAGACTGGTAAAATTATACTCTTGGGATGTGTGTAAGAGGAAATTTTGCTAGTTGGGGAGAGGGGGTGCTCCTCATTGACATATATGTAATTTATAACATTTTAAACTTTCATGGTCACTACAATTACTTTTATGAAAAAAACAGGATTTTTACCATGTTTGAGTTGTTGGTTTTGAGTCCCCGATATTTCGGCGCAGTTGCATGCACCATGATCACGGAGTAACTGCTCAACTGCTAACTCGGGGACTCAAAAACAACAACTTAAATATAGTAAAAATCCCGCTTTTTCATAAAAACAATGTAAGTAAGTAAATTACAAATTAAATTATTATTAATAAACTTTTACCCGCGGTAGCGCTAGCGTTAGTCTTTTTTCGGAAAATGGTAGCTCATAACCTGTCTCGGGCTCCGTCTACATCTAAGTACCTATACTTATACCAAAATTCAACACAATCGGTTAAAATTGCAAGCACAACTTTTCACTTTCCAGCCAAGAAGTCCTTACAAAGATCCGCTTTTCCATTACCCACCACAGCCCGATTTGAATTTGGAAGCTTTATTTTTTTACCGGAGGACGTCGAAAGCAGCGGCCATGTTTGACTTTTTACTTTTTTTATTTAATTATCAATGTTTTGGGCCAGAGATACTTAAGATCCTGTTACGGGTTTTTTTGGCCGTCGACAAATTTATATTTTTTCGGCGCAGTGTCATTTGGGTAAATAGGGACAGAGCGGCTCTTTCTTATACACAGGCTGATCTTTTTCCGTCGTACTACGTAATAAGTTTTGTTTTGCATAATTTTATTTTTATTTTACTAGCGTTCCGCCAGCAACTTTGTCTGCGTAAACAAACACACCGTACTCCGTGACGAATTTCCTTACTATAACGAACAATATAACGACAACGACACGTTGAACAGACTGTCTATATACCTCAGGCGAGAACCGTCCAGATTGCGTTGCCTTTTTTAACGCAAATAATCAAATGTTAACAAACCTTGTCCTAACAATTACAACCACAACAAAAAAAGAATTAGACAAACAGGTGCGCCGTTCTGAAGTGATGCACGTAAATAGTTTTTTGTTTATATACAAATTGCATACATATAATCACGACTATTATCCCCGAAGGGTAAGTCAGAGACTAGGCAATGACAGCAAAAGCAGTCCTCTGCCATAGTCCACTTTCACCAGGTAGCGACTAACATGTGCTCAGCGTGACAGGTGGTGAGCCCATCGCCGCGCTGCTCTATGCGGTTGGATGTATGTGCAGTCTTTAGTCCGTTACTCGCCTTTTACGATACCCAAGGGAAGAAAGGGGGTGGTAGCATTCTTTCACCGCTACGCGACACGGTAATAAATAATAATAATAATAATAATAAATAATAATAAACTTTCCTACAATCACACCAATTATCTAGCCCAAGAGAAACTTCGAAGAAACTCGTTAAATGGTTACTAGACAACGGATAAACATACTTAAAATACTTAAATACATACTTATTATACATAGAAAACACCCAGACACGAGAAAATTTAGAAAAACAATAATTTCTAAATTGACCCGACCGGGGATCGAACCCGGGGCCTCAGAGATGGCGACACTATGAAAACCGGTGTACAAACCACTCGACCAAGGAGGTCGTCAAAATCATTTTGCAGTTTTCGTAATTGTTTGATGCAACTAAGTAAAAACTTAATGATTACATGCAATTATAAATGAATGGAGTAAGATATAATTAGAGACATAATTAATGGCTATCGACCTTTTGGCGCGTCAAGTGACACGTACTTTAATAAAGCGATGCTTATCAATCTAGTTAGCCGTCGCGCGTGCAAGCTTTTAAAATTAATTACAAAAAACTTGTTTTTATATTCGATTGCCAACTATCCAATGTGCCAATGGCGGTAGGTTCTTATTATGTTAATAACTTTATACATAAATAGGCATAATACATCACGATTCACGCCTGTTTCCCTGGGACGGCGTTCAATTCCCAGGTAGATACGGTAAAGTGATATTAAAATGTAATTAAGTACTATTTTTTCTTTTAACTTTTAACTCAACATTAATGGTTAATCCCTAAGATGGAGAAGAAAAAAGCCTTTCGACATTCTTGCAAGCTCTTCTTAGTCAACGACCGACTGTGAAGGCTTATCTATATAATAAAAATCAATTGCCGAAATGTTTGTACGCGCATCACTTTACAACGGCTGCACCTATTTGGCTAATACTTTTTTGTTGTGTACGAAAAAGTGTAAAAATTTGGATTAAAGCATCTTCATAAATAGTGAATGAGTGAGTGACATAGAAGAAGCAAAAAGGATGCAAATATGTAATGAAACGGAAATACTTCCAGTATTTAAAAATAATATTAAAAAAAACCTTTGACAGAATTGACTTTAAAATTGACAGCTTGACGTTATTGTTCAGTTTTTTTCACTGTTTTATCTTACTTTATCGTTTTAGTTGACACATAAATAAATTTTAAAAAGGCGGTAAGAATGAAGTTCGCCGGGTCAGCTCGTATTGATTAAAAGGTTTGACTTCGACATTAAAATATTTAGAGCACCCTGTACGCTGTCGTCGTTTGTTTAAATTTCGTGATTATTACGTTTTTCTGGTACCGGCCGGCAGATGGGAGTCGATAGGTAGAGGTGGGTATATATTTTTTCGGTACCGATCCCAAATAAAGAATACCGACACTCAAATATTAATCGCTCCCTCAGATTGTGGGACCGGAGTTCAAGCCGTTTTTCTAAACGTCAATAGTAACTTTTTTTATTGTTTGTTTTTAATTGTTTTTCTAATTGATTTATCCGGGTTCGGAAGGCATGTTCTATTAATGGCTTTGCCAAACATTTCGTTGTGTATTTTTTTGGTAATTTGTAGACTTCTATTTGCATTCATTGAATTATTAAATTATATTACATTCCTTTGGTAAGCCGTGTGGTACTGAATGTCTCCCTACCTAGCGGGGCCCCCCGAGCTAGACTCATAAAACTAATGACAATGCTTCAATTGCTCAATGTATCTTTAGAATTTATCAATAGGATTCAATACCTCAACCGTTTTGACAGAAATTACGATAAAACGCCTGATCTTCCCAGCCGGGCCCCCGGCTGTAACGCTTGAAATACATAAAAAATATACTGATCTAATGTACCTCCCGATTTATGTATTAAATTCAAGAAATCCTTATTAGAACAGATAAAATTCAGCTTCAAAGTTTTGTCTTTAAAAAAGTGTACCATTTTAATGTTATTTTAATTAGTCCGCTAGGAAGACAAAATTTACAAGCTGATTTTTTTCTGTTGTAATAAGAATTTCTTGAATTTAATACATAAATCTGGAGGTACGTTGGAGGTACATTAGATCAGAATATTTTTAATGTACCTATACACAGCCGAGGGCCCAGCCGGGAAAATCATTTTATCGTAATTTCTGTCAAAACGGTTGAAGTACATTGAATCCTGTTGATAAATTCTAAAGGTACATTGAGCAACTGAAGCATTAATTTTATGATCTAGGATCTAGCTCGGGGGGCCCCGCTGGGAAGACATTGGTACAGAGGCTCAATAAAAAATACTACCAACCCCTCTTTTAACTTGGGTATCGTAAAAGGCGACTAACGGACTAAAGACTGCACATACATCCAACAGCATAGAGCGGCGATGCGCTCACAACCTATCACGCTGAACACATGTGCAGTTGTAAAACGGAAACGTGGACTTTGGCAGTGGATTGCTTCTTCGGCCACCATTGCCTACTTAGTCTCTACTAACCTTAACTTTGGAGATGGTAATCGTGAAAATATTTGTTATGTTTCAAGACGTCATATCGATACACACTTCGCACGCCCTGGGAATTGAATCTAGGACCTCCGTATAATATCATAAATACACAATATTAATTGCGGACTTGTCGACCCTATTTATTCTACCACCTCTATGTAAGTATACTTACAATATAATGGCCGTGTCTGTCTGTAAATAAATGGGAGCCGGTGGATCACAAAGGGGGGGCGTCGATCGCATTACTGCCCACCTGGACGGTCCCAGGTTCGATAGGGTGAGTACAAATTGTTTTTTTTTATTTTTTTTATTTCTTTAGGTAAGTACGTAATACGTAATAAAATTTACTATTATAAACTTTGAAAAAAAAAATACATTGTGGTCTTTGAATCCGCGTCTTCCACTAAAATGGCTGTGATAACCTAAGGCTTACAGTAAAGCACTCGACAACAACATAATAAAAATACAGAATGCAGTAAGTACTTAGTTCTTGACACGGCACGTATTGTAAGGAGGTTGTTTTTTAATATTATATCTCAGGAAAAAGTGTTCTTTTTTAAATCTTGTAAAAAAAATCTTCGCATTTTAAAGGGAATAAAATAATAATAATTATTTTTCATTTCTAGAAATACGTACAAAATTAAGTGAAGATTGTATATCTTCACCTGATTCTGTACGTATTATAAGTATATAACCACGACTATTATCCCCGAAGGGTTAGTCAGAGACTAGGCAATGAGGACAGCAAAAGCAGTCCTCTACCATAGTCCACTTTTCACCAAATAGCGACTGCACATGTGCTCAGCGTGACAGGTGGGTGAGCCCATCGCCGCTCTATGCTGTTGGATGTATTCCGTTATTCGCCTTTTACGGCACCCAAAGGAAGAGAGGGGGTGGCAGTATTGTTTCACCGCTACGTGACACGGTTGATTAGTTGCAGACGTTGTTTCTAAATACAGGAACACAATAATACTAGTGAATTATGCCAGTTCCTCAGTGGTTGAGGATCCTCCTTGAACTGAACTTCGACCACCGGCCTTATCATCACTCACCATCAGGTGATAAGAAAGGCAAATGGCTCCTTGCTTTTAAATATAAAAAAAAAACAGAAATCATCCGTGTCCTTGTTAACAGGTAGAAGTGTGGTCATCCTACACCCTACCCTCCGCTTGCCCGAATCATATTTTATAATCCTGCAACGATTTTTCTTAATCTATTTTCATGGGTGTGTCAACGTTTCAATGTGTGTAGAACTGTACATACATGTATACATATATTCACGTCTATTATCCCCAAAGGGTTAGTCAGAGACTAGGCAATGAGGACAGCAGTTCAGTGCACTGCCACAGTTCATGTTCACCAATTATTAATAGTAACTGCACATGTGTTTAGCGTGATAGGTGGTGAGCATATCGCCGCTTTATGCTGTTGGATGTATGTGCAGTCTTCAGCTCGTTAGAGAAGAGAAGAGATGGTTGGTTGTATTCTCCTAATAATGAGACTCCATCACACAGCTCCTTCTAGTTAAAAATATAAATAAGTGAGTAATTGTAGGTAATTTGCCTTGTTTTTCGCAAAGCTTATAAACTGACACTAGTTTTAACATCGCATTAAAATTTACAATAATCTATCTACCTATTCCTTTTTTAATAAAAATAACTAACGAAAAAAGTTGTAATAAGATCGAATGAGTGTAACAATTGTTGCTGAACCTATTAATAAATATAATAATATAAAAAAGTGCGAAAATACTACGGAAACACAAAAACCGATCGAAAGCCACTGAACTTAATCCTTAATAATAACACAAAATTTCTTTATCCCCCAAAAGACTACTACAAATCTAACATCACTTTGCATACAAGAGTGACATTAGGCGAAAACCCATTAGGAAATTGTATGGATGTCTCTAACAAGCCCAAATGTATGTTTTAAAATACAAAGCAAAACTGTATATTCATCAATTAAATTTGAATTTGTACTTGTATGTCAAACTAAGTTTTATTTCCTGAACCGTAGCTGCGACAATCCTTTGACAAATAACGTAGTTGGGACGCTTCGTATTTATGAATGGTACAGCTATATAATTCTAAAACGACAGAGCGAGTAGGATCGTAATAGAATGCTTCTAAAATAGAGTTACGGCTTTTTGATGGTCGGAATTAGGGGCGTAGTGTAGTAGATGGAAGGTATGTGATATTTTAATATAAAACCGATGTTTGTAACGGTCGGCCATTAAAATTTAAAAATTTAATTCATCCATTCGTTACTCCTCTGGGTGAATTTCAACAGATCCATTAAAATCTTCATTTCCGTGGACTTTTTTAACTGTAAGTTTAATTTTTAAATTTCGCGGTTATTAAAGTTTTTGATAATATATGTATTCTTGTTAAAATTTGGCAGATAACTTTAAAAACTAACGAGATATACAAGATTAAAAATTTCGTGCACGGCAATGAAACAAGCGTTTAAGGCAATATGAAAACATAAGTCAAGGAAATGAAACCTATGGCCACGGCAATGAAACTAAACTGTTTTACAAGGCATGGCAATGAAACTTTTTTAATTGCCGTGTCTTTTTTTATTGCCATAGCAAATTTTGGCCACGGAAACCACGGAAATGAAAGCACGGCGATGAAAATCAAGAAAAAAAATATAAAATAACAAAAAATCTATTAATTGTTCGAAGTAATAAACACTTCACAAACAAACATAAAAGAAATGGCGTTCTATCGAATGCTTAATCAAGAGGACAAACTTATTCAAATAGAAGTTATACCTATCTACGGCAATGAAAGAAAAAATGTCCAGTAACATAATAATGGAATACTTACATTTATGGCGCGAAAATGCAGGCACGTGTGTACGTCCTTCAACGTCGAGCACTTAGGTGGCATTGATATGCAACGTTTAGCGCACAGGGAGCAGGACGCAAGTCGTTAGATAAAACAATATTCTTAAACATGTTTAGGACACGGCAATTTCAATTTGACATACGACATTACACCTCAGATAGACACACATAGAGACAAAGTGTTGCCAATCAAATAACTACGAGGTTCAGCTTTCGTTGGCCAGACTCTACCAATATAGTTTTATTTTTTTTAATGTTTGTGATTTGCATGAGCAGCAGTGTTTTGTAATTTTATTTTATGAAAAGGTTTCTTCTGAAAATCAGCTCCACAGCCCTGGCTGTGGCTATTTATGCTGAGAAGAATCCTTTTTGGCATTTCAAAATAAATAAAATGTTTTTGTATTGTGTAATATTTTACAATCTTGTAACTGGAATGCTAAATAAATTTATTTTTCTTTTTTCTTTCTTTCTAAATCATTTGAGAAATGACTATAAGGTGCAAGTGCACTACTGCTCAACTATTGTAGACGAACTTGAATTAATCTTTATTGTTTTATATTTAATTTAAGTACCGAAATTTTTAATGCAAACCAATAAAAATTTGGAAAATCTTAAAAACACATTCGCGTTAAAATTGTCCTTGGTGCACCTAACTCAGAATGTACAGATTCGAATCGTGCTCATGGAAGTGTTTGCAACATTTTCTAAACTGAATTAAAGAGAGATATTTTAATCTTGAGTCTTAAAATCGTGGTTCAATCACCTAGGTCCTTTAGACTACTGACGGGACCTACTCCTACACAGTCAATTTGATTTGGATGGATGGGTTATATTATTAATGTGTTAAAGGCATTTTTTATGCTAATGGTGGGTTTTGCCTCGCGCCCCTCTTAAAACCAAGACGATGGCAAACTATCACTTTATAATAGTAGTGCTCCAAAAAACATTTACACAACTGTCTTTTTTTTACAGAAGACAGTTGCACAACATAACACACTGTTTATGCCTACACTGTGCCGTCAATTCATTTTCCATGTTTACCGAAATTCAGTGAGCGTGATTCCAAAACGGCACGCCTACGCGGGAAATCTGACAGCTGTCATTTTGACAATAGAGCCGCCATTAGAGCGGCTGCCCCTCTATGCTCTATGGCGTAACGATGGCAAATGATCATAACCTTCATAGACAAACTCAGCGGTTCTTAGATGGTATTTGAACTATTTGGGCGTTTGTCTTTTGGTAAGTGGCTGATTTTTTTAAAGTTTTTTATTCCTTTACTGCTAAGCTCACCATTCCTCTCACCATATAAAGCGAAGACATATATGTATCTACCTAAAAAAAGACTTTACTTATATTTAACTGAAATGACACATAGTTTCCTAGAAACCTAACTAGACTTCGCTAAGCACTAAGTACTAGGTTAGTTAAGGCCAAGATAAGTATAACCATGGGCTGAGTAACTCTTTATGTAATTGTTGGGCGGGTTGAGCAACAAACCCAATGTATTATTTAAGTACGGTGACCATGACACATTTCAAAGTGAGACGTGTGTTTTTTTTAATTATGACATTCTAAAAATACGCAAATACAAAAACGATTTTTTTTGCCTCCCATCATATTAGCCGAAGGACGTCCACTGTAGAACAAAGGCTTCACCCAAGGATCTCCACCACGACCGGTCTTGTGCTGCACGCATCCAGCGGCTACCCGCGACCTTCACCAGATTGTCAGCCCACTTTGTTCTAACAAAATGGCCTGCCTACACTGCGTCTTCTGGAATAGGGTCTTTGCCTTGCATAGAGTCATATAATTTAAAATTGAAAATTGATTATTTTTACTTTTTTCCACTATATCATGTAGAAATATTTTTTACTTTGATTTAATATTTTTGGTTCAGTTTTGCTTTTGTGTTGACAGATGTACCGTCTCTTTAATTTAAAATATTATTTTTCAGTCGCACGCTGTGGCATCTAAAACAGTTCTTTTAGCTTATTTGTATTGTGTCCTTTTAAATCTGCATGTATTATTGTAACTGTTTCTGATTGTCCTTAACACGTTGACTGCCACAAAACCAGAAACAATTGCAATTTAATTGTTTGTCGGTCACCGCCATGGCGCTTATTAAATAAATAAATAGTTGAATACGGGTTAAGTGCGCTTCTACCATCAACCTTATCATCACCTAACATCAGGGGAAATGTAGGACAAGTGTTTGCCCAAGACAACTAGTAATTGACAAGTGAAGAATGAAAAAAAAAACATCTATAAACGTCCCACTGCTGAACACAGGTAGGGTTACCATTTAGGAATTTGAAAATTTCGATAAAAGTCCGGACTTTTTAGTCACAAAGTGGAAACATTTACTCACTTTTTATATTTTGTTTTTAGATAAATAAAAAGTTATAAATAATAAAGACTTATTTGATATTACTAAATATATAGTTTTGTTACTCATATTCCAAAATCCGGACAGATTAAAGAGCCGGACAAAGTCCGGACTAGAGTCTAAAAGTCCGGACATGTCCAGACTAATCCTGACGGATGTAACTCTAAACACAGTAATTAAATGTATATTGTGGAACTCTGAATGGTGGTCGCCCTAGTTTACTTACAACCTATGTCATTACGTTGTTACATAATTATATGCAAGCCTATTTACTGCACCAAGCTTCTGTCTAGCACACACGTTATTATAGTAATTAATACGCCATGACTATAATTTCTTGTTTGTTTGTTTACATGCGAAGAGAAGACTATCTATTATTATTAAATAATTTCATTTGGCAGTCGTGTGGTATAGCGGCTCGCTAAAAGATTACTAACAACCCCTCTCTTCCCTAGGGTGTCGAAAAAGGCGAAAAACTACTAACTACTATATTTCAACAACTTGTTGATGAGCTCAAGCCACATATGCCGGAAAGACAGAGGTCCACAGGGATCTCTGATGAGCTAAAAGTAAGTCCTTTTAAGACTGAACGTTATCTAACAGCATAGAGCGGCAATGGGCTCACTACCTATCACACTGAGCACATGTGCAGTTGTAATTTGGTGAAACATATACATGGCTTGGACTGCTTCCGCGGTCCTCATTGCCCAGTCTCTGACTAACCCTTCAGGGATAATAGTCGTGATCTGTGTATGTAAGTACCTATATAAAAACATTTAGCAGTTTGAAAGAGCTTTTCTAAGGTTAGAGTAGAATTCACTAGCTCACACAATTTACATCTCCATTGTGATTTTTGCGTAAAATTGCCCATTTTGGCGTTCTTGATTTCAGAAACCAAAATACATTAACCATTTAGAGTTATTGAATAGTGTAGAATAGCTATTGGCCTAGTTCGCAGCGGCCTCGCTTTTTGTAAATTTTGCTTTAATTAGACCCAAAATTGCAGAAAAAGATTTTCATAAAATACGCGAAGGCACTTTTTTGAGCTCCAAGTTTGAACTACTGTAACTGTTCTAAACAAATAAAATAAAGAAATTAGAATGTTATCTCATAAATAGTCGTAAAGTTCGTAGCGGCCTTAGAATTTTTAGAGCAATTACTACAAAATGCGAAAATGGGCATTTTATGCAAAAATCACAGTCGAGATGTAATAGGCTCCTTAATACCATTATCTACTACTAGTAGGAATATTGATAATTACATACATACATAAATTTATGACTATTATTCCCAAAGGGTTACTTTAAACAGAAAAAGTTGAACTAATATTTAAAATACTTTTTCACTATAACTCGATATAAAAGGCGACACGTAACAAATTCAGCCGAAGAATACGTATCTGTGCATAGTTTAATTTACGATACTATGTTGTTTAAAAGAAATTCATCCTTATGAATGACTCTTTCGGTTGGTATCATTATAAATACAGGATGGTTTTTTTTCACATTTCAACCGGTTTGATTACCGGCTCAAGCAGGTGATTTTTCAAAAATCTTTAAATGCAACTTTAATTATTTTTGAAAATATAGGAATGTTTCCTTTCAGTAAAATTGGCTATCATCAATATCAAGGGTACTTTTCCTCCAACCACGGTCTTTTTTTCCACCCTGTGTACTGTCTCACCGCTGGGCGACTGCCTCCATCATAGAACAAAGCAAGTCATCGTCACTATTGATGGAAGTGGCTTAATAACCACGCTTGCCAAATTCGGGTTAGTCCAAGTGTCACATTTGGACATCTGGACATTTTACGACTTTGACGTAACACTCTGGAGCGATTAGTTTAATCTCAGACAAATTAGATAATTGGCAGTTTTTAAAGTCCTGACATTCTACTACTTGGTTATTTTCGGAACTTGACATGCTACTACTCGGTTATTTTATGATCTTGACATTCTACTACTTGTTTATTTTACAACCTGGGTAGCTGGACATTTTACGACTTTGACGTAACACTCTGGAGCAATTAGTTTTAATCTCAGATAAATTAGATAATTGGCAGTTTTTAAAGTCCTGACATTCTACTACTTGGTTATTTTCCGAACTTGACATTCTACTACTTGGTTATTTTATGATCTTGACATTCTACTACTTGGTTATTTTACGATCTTGACATTTTACTACCTGGTTATTTTACAACCTGAGCATCTGGACATTTTACAACTTTGACGTAACACTCTGGAGCGATTAGTTTTAATCTTAGACAAATTAGATAATTGGCAGTCTTTAAAGTCCTGACATTCTACTACTTGGTTATTTTCCGAACTTGACATACTACTACTTGGTTATTTTACGAACTTGACACTCTACTACTTAGGCTAGACAGAGAATGTAAGTAATAATATTTAATTTTTTTTAAACTAGATATTAAAGAATGGTAGACGGAAAAGAGGTCAGAAAAGCAACAAGGCTTTAGCTGCCTAGTTACACCCTCTCGCAGCACGTCGACCCATTGGGATCTTTTGCGCAACCCCGTCCTATCACTCTGCCTCCTCAGTAAAAATACTGCCATAAACTTATGTTCATTCAGGTAAGCCGTGTCTATATCAATCAAAACGTCTCGTCGTATACATAACCGCTTGTTGCGGAGGCCTTATACAGAATGGTAAATAATTAGTTGGTAACTAGTGTCATTTTAGGGTTCTAATGGAAAATTACAGTTGTGTAGGCGCTGCCCCTACACTGAAATAAGTAGTTGTCGTCATTTGATTATGCTCAAATAAAGTCAAAGATAACGAAACGTTGAAAAATAATTTTTTATTGGTATAAAGAAAAACAACATTAACATTTAAAACATATCAAACGTTCGTTTTACATTTAATGTTTGCTTAAGTACCTATACTAGGTCTACCTGTTATTATAGTACTTATGCTCTTTTACATAGGTATACATGTTTTAAAGTTAATTATGCAGTGTGCGCAATGTCAACTATGAAAATGTAAGATAGGTACTTCTACATAAGGAAATGTTTACCACAGGCGGTAGTATCAACGTTTCGTTATCTATTAGTGTTGTTGTAGTATAAAATGATATGTTAAATAAAATGTGCACATTGTAGACAACGAAATGTAAATAAAAACAAACGATGTGTCGCCGCCGAGTGGCTTTATTGCACTAATTAAAAAACTAGGGTGATAAATATTACAAACGTATGTATGTGCCTACTCAATACGTATATGTACATAACATATGTATAGTCGAGGAAGTTCCCGGTAGACCACTTTTCAGCGACATTCGTAGTGTAGTGTAGTGTATATTTCATTTGCCAAACTCAAAACAATCTTAAGCCGATCATGGCTTAAGGTTGATAATTAAATTTTTTGAAAATAATACATATAATAATTAGTAGTAAGTAGTAATTAGTAGTAAGTCTTTCTTACCTTTTTGCATGTTGTGTTCGCCTTAAAAGATTGTTACATTAAGATAAATAATTTTTGTATTTTTATTGTATTGTAGTATTATTGTAAACAAACACTGGTGAACCTAAATAAATAAATAAATATATGTCGCAGGGATATGATAAAAACAGAGATTTGGTCAATTCCCTAAGTAGTTGGATCAAATCAAACAACAACACGATTTTATCATTTCCCTAAACAAATCTAGGGATTTGAACAAATACCAGAACTGGTTCCGTGAAATGACCAAAACATGTGACCTACAAGAGTAGGGCAGCTAGTATTTCTGATGTCTAATAAAAAAAATAACCCCGTAATTGAAGACAATAATTAATTTGTGCATAATATTACAAATCTCCATTCTGTGAGCATAAGTTGAATTCGGACGGCCGCGCATTGCATTTTGTAGTAATTTTGCAGTTGTATTTATCGTTTTTATCGAAATAGGACGATAATACATTTTACGATAATTACGATAATAAATTCATTATAAAATCTTTATTCCTCATGAAGTAACAATTACTCTGGTATAAATTTTGCTCAATAATATTATCGTAGATAGGAGAAATTCACAGTTAACTTATAGCGATTTTCGAAGTTTTTTGGTTTAGAATAAGATTTTTTTCCTATATAAAATCAATGATATCTAAAAATTCCGAGGCCGCTACGCACTATTCGACTATTAAGAGATTACATTATAATTTTTTTATTTCACTTGTTTAGAATAGCAGTTCAATCGATGAGCTCAAAAAAGTGCCTTCGCGCACTTTATTAAAATCTTTCTCTGCAATTTTGGGTTTAATTAAAAAGTTAAGCAAAATTTACAAAAAGCGAGGCCGCTACGCACTATTCCAATAGCTATTCTACACTATTCAATAAGTCATAATTATTAATGTATTTTACTTTCTGAGATCCATAACGTCAAAATTGGCCATTTTACGCAAAAATTACAGTCGACATGTAATAGGCCTCTTAATAAAAAAAAATCATATTTTTCTTCATTCATTTAAAATTTCGTGCGAAAACGGTGGTCACGTGCCATTTAGCCCTGTGACGTCACACCACAATTTATCTTGAAACCTGACAGATAGTTTTTGTTTATTTGGTGAAATGTGACGTCACACGAAGCTCAATCATGGCCGCCCGTGTTTCGGGTCTTATAATCCACAGATAAAAAATCGCAAATTTATTTTGTTAAAATAAAATATTTAGAAATTATCTTAATAAAAAAACTATTGGATAATTATCGTTAAATTATAAACTACCTTAGTCGACATATTTCATATTTTATTGTTACAACTGTCAAATAGCCATTGTATGCAAACGAATTTCGCCGAAAAGGGGTCGACGTAACTTCGACTGTACATGCATCACGAGAGTAGGCAGACTCTACAGTTTATCATTTTGCTACGATCTTGGGACACTAATAAGTTTGCTTAATTTTTTGTGTTACTAAGCAGACAAACGAGCACACGGCCCTTATGATGGTGCTTGCCTTGCCCATGGACGCGCAGCAGAGGGCATCACGCGCAACGCACACAGAAGCTGCAACTCTTAGGCCTCATGCGCTGTGATGCAACTGGATGTAGTCCAATGATCTACTGTTATGTAAAAGAAAGCAGCGCGGCGGCAGAAGGTATGAGGGTAGTCGCTGTCAAATCTTATACTGGGCTCTATGTACCTACCACTTTGGACTTTGAGATTGCATACGTTGAAAAAAAATGTCTAACTCATGTGGCAATCAAATCCACATCCTCCGCAATCCGAGCGGCTGCGTTGAGATTACAATAAATATCAAAACTGAAAAGAAAGATGATTACAAATTACTTTTGTTTTTTAGACATAATGACAGTAATCTAATGGAACCTTGAAAAGAGAGTCCGATTCACGCTTGGTCAGCTTTTTATTCGCTCTACATTTGGCGACCTAAGACACAAGGCACAAGGCCTGTTTTTCCTCCGGATAAGCAATCTTGTTGATTATTATTCAGACATATGTATGAATTCTGCTTATTAGGAGTAAGGTGACTGATGCACGTCCGACAATTATTCTAGTTTTAATTATCCTAGCGGCTAGACGGGTAGAATCGTGAAAACTAAGCAACGTTCTCCATCTCAGATGTCAGTTTTTTGGATTGTTGACCAAAATTTTACATTCATTAACAAACTCAAAAACCTTTTTATCCGAAAACGCCCTAGTGCGGAGTAAGGTCACATGCGGAGGTAGTAAAAGTCAGGCCCAAACCTGGCCCTACCTGGCCACAGAATACAACTAGCAACAGACAGCTTGTGCAGGACATGTGGAGAGAAAACGGAGTCCATGCAACACTTTTTTGTGTGACTGTGTCTTGCCAAGAAAATAATGAATCTCCTAGGATCGGCCTATACCAAAGCAGAAGATTTCAGGCTCTTCGCCTTCAAAGATATGCCAAGCTTATGGCAGCCATTTTCACCGAGCAGACCGAATAATAGCACAGGGTTTCACAAAATATCCCTATGGGTCGACGTGCTGCTGCGAGACGACGGCAGACCACGGCAGGCCGAGATAATATAAGATAATATAGTTAAGAATATAGTAAAATGTAGATTGTAGGGTAGATTGTATTAAAAATGGAATGCTGTAACAAAAAGAACTCAGCTAAAACGCCAATAAATCATTTTTATAAAGTAAATAAGTTCCGATAACGTAATTCGTCAAGACACCTTTCCGTACGTTTTGCAAAATAATTAATTAACATAAAGGTGATCAGTAAACTGCATACAAGTTGGTTGAATCGATTAATTAAAATTTATTGAATCATTAATGGCTGGCTATGGATGATATACGATCAGTGGGACTAAAAAGGTCCCTTCAAACAAGGAGGTTGTCAGTCAATAGTCAGAAACTATTTAGCACCTTTCAAAATGACATACTTACCTGCTTTCATAGAATTTGAATGGGGAGCGGCAGTTCAGCCTATATAGTATACTAGCGGCCGCTCGCGGTTTCACCCGCATGGTTCCCGTTCCCGTAGGAATATCGGGATAAAAAGTATTCTATGTGTTAATCCAAATTATAAACTATCTGTATGCCGAATTTCATCCAAATCCATTCAGTAGTTTTTACGTGAAAGAGTAACAAACATCCATCCATACTTACAAACTTTCGCGTTAATATTATTGGTATGATAGTGCCACACTTACATACATTTGCGACTATTATTCCCGAAGGGTTAGTCAAAGACTAGGCAATGACGACTAATTACAACTGCATAAGACCTTCAGCGTGATATGTGGTGATCCTATCGCTTCTTCTTGATATGGTTATTCTATTGTCGCGTATCTATAGAATACTGGCCTGTACTGCAAAGGAGAAAGCCGATCTTTTGGGCTCTCTTTTCGCATCAAACTCGACCTTGGACGATGGGGAAAACTCTCCACCAACCATACCGCATTGCGCTTGTACAATGCCAAACGTTCAGTTCCTGCAATTCCTGCAAAGGTCAGTTCGTAAGGCTCTTTTTTCCCTTGGCATCCATAAGTCGAGTGGGCCTGATGCAGTTCCACTCATTGTGCTTCGGACGCGTGCTCCTGAATTGGCACCAATTATAACGCGCCTTTTCCGGCTCTCTTACACTACTGGCGTCGTCCGTTACGACTTAGGGATCTTCAAGAAACGAGCTTATTCCTTCCTTAAAGACCGGCAACGCGTCCGCGATTCCTCTGGTTTTGCGGGTGTCCATGGGCGGCGGTGATTACTTTCCATCAGGTGACCCGCTTGCTCGTTTGCTACATTTTTCTATAAAAAAAATACTACCACCCCTTCATTTCCCTTGGGTGTCGTAAAAGGCGACAACGGACTAAAGACTGCTCATACTTCCAACAGCATAGAGCGGCGATGGGCTCACGCACGCTAGCACAGTAAAGTCGCCATTTTGGTGAAAAGTGGACTATGGCATAGGACTGCTTTTGCGGTCCTCATTGCCTACTGCCTAGTCTATGACTAACCCTTCGGGGATAATAGTCGTAATTATATGTATGTAGCCTTTTCACATCTGCTTGGGTATCATTACCAGGGATAATACCTCTTTTTGCGACAACCATTTGTCAGTAATAATTGATAAGCTTATACGAAAAACACATTGCACGTAATAATTTCGTACCACTGATAGGAGTTGACAGGAATTACTTTCCTACATTTGCAAATGTATTCAGTATCGCGACTGTGTTTTTTACATTGACTGCATTTTATGCGCACTAAATGTGTTGCTCTTTGTATAATATGCTTGTATTGCGTTTGCATATTTTTTCTTTTATTCATAATTATTTTGTCGTACTACCAACCCCTCTTTTCCTTTGTGTGTCGTAAAAGGCGACTAACGGACTAAAGACTGCACTTTACATCCTAGCAGCGTAGAACCGCGATGGGCTCTCTACCTATCAGGCGGAGCACATGTGAAGTCGCTATTTTGGTGAAAAGTGGACTATGGCATAGGACTGCTTCTGGGATCCCCATTGCCTGGTCTCTGAGTAACCCTTTAGGGATAATAGGCGTGAATCAAGAGATGGGTTGGAATTGGAAGTATTCTTTTATTGAGTCACACGGCTCTTAGTTTGGAAAATGAAAAACTATGAGCCTAAAAGCCTCTGTGGTATAGTGGTATGAAACAGGTTTTAGACACAGAGGTCCCGGGTTCGATTTTTAGCGAGGGCAGTCTTTGTATGGTTCGGTTGGTGGTAGGACTTGTTAAGTCCACCTGGCTAGCTACCACCATCTTATCTAAAAAAAGTGTGGCCTCATAACACCAATGTCAATAGCATTGTCGTGTTTCGACTCTTTTATAGATAAGATAGCCAGTTCCTCAGCGGTTCAGGATTCCGGGTGAAGCGCGCTTCCACCTTCGGCTTTCAGGTGAGATGAGATGATGGGCGAGTGCGGATAAAAATAGAAAGCCGGTATAAAAAAATGTGTGTTTACCATTACGCATGCACAAAATAAAAATATTGGTACCTACAACAACAAACAACATTTTCTCAACACCGCCACCTCGATACAGAACTGGCGTAACTCATAAATCAACGAAATAGAAGTTACCTCATAAAACGGACCACACAGGGCGCAATGGAAATAGAATGTTGCGCTCTGCTTACACAAGCGAATAGGCGGGCGCGCTTTGTGGTGCGCGCTCCGCTGGCGATCGTGAATGCTGAGCAGCGTTGCGCCGGTCTGAAGTGGGATGGGCGACGATTTAATGGACATTTTTGAATGCTTTTCTTCATTGTAAAATGACGTGGAACTCGTTTTGAGTTTTGTACTTTGTTTATTCTTAATTTAGTCATCTATTGTATAATACTTTACTTTTTTACTCTTAGTAATATAAAAGAAAATTGTAAAATATAGTTGTAAGTACTTATGTCCAGAAATAAAATGAATAAAGATAAATAATAGTTGGTCGGCAATACCAAAATATTGATTTCAGTTTTAGTTTTTGTGTAAAAATGTTATTATAAGAACCAATGAAAAAAAATCTTTTTTTCTTTTATGCTGCTTAAAACAAGAAGTAATAAAACAAAAGAAACCAATAACGAAATCAGACTGATCTTCAACAGTCACAAGAGACTCAATCACAATAAACCATATCGCATCAATAAAGCAGTCGGCCCTCCAATAAACGAAACGTCGAATTATCACAAACAAATTAAACGCCGACGCGACAATGGCGGATTGACACTTGACAGCTGTTTAAGCGGGAAACGAGTGACAGGCCCGTCGGCTCGTTAGCGGCGCCATGTTGGTTTTTTGCTTTTGTTTTTTTTTCAGCATTGTCTACGAGCTAGGCGACGGCGCCGGAGCGCGTTGATCCGAGTATGGTCGTCGCGTTAGACACTGTCAACAATGTAATTAATATTTTTTTATTATTTTTTAAGGCTTACTAACACACAGGAGTACCCTGAACCGACGAGCATGTATGAAGAACGTTATGAGAGTAAGGAAGCTAAGGATGTGTCATGATCGTAGCAAACGGAAAGCTGTGTAGTTTACCTTCCCCTCCTGGAAGCGGGCCCAATCTGTATATATATGTATGTGACGACGACCTCCTTGGTCGAGTGGTTTGTACACCGGTTTTCATGGTGTCGCCATCTCTGAGGTCCCGGGTTTGATCCTCGGTCGGGTCAATTTAGAAATTATTGTTTTTCTAAATTGTCTCGGGTCTGCCTGTTTTCTATGTATAATAAGTATATATTATAGTATTTTAAGTATGTTTATCCGTTGTCTAGTAACCATTTAACGAAGAAGAGTTTCTTAACGAAGCTTCTCTTGGGCTAGATAATTGGTGTGAGTGTGAGTGTTTTATTTATTTATTTATTTATGTATACTTACCAACAGCTGTTTACGATAGAGGAAATCCTCGGCGCATGTACCGGAGAAGTTTTCGTGAAACCTCGAGGTTATCTAAACTCATATTCCGTCGAGCATGTATGAAGAAGCAACAACAAGAAGAGCAGTGTGGTATAAATCATAAAATCATAAATCTTTATTGCTTCATTTGGTAGCTATACATTAAGGTCTTAGTTTAGGTAATAATATGTCCTCAAATGAGCCCTGTAAGGGCATTACAATATTAAATTAAACACTATATTAATCTATACTTAGCTATAATATTAATTAGAGCGGCTCAATAGAAGAATAGCAAGAATAGCAAAAGAATGGAAAGCTGTGCACCAACCTTGTCGCGTAGCGCTGAAAGAATACTATCACTTCCACCCCCTATCTTCCCTTGGGTGTCGTAAAAAGCGACTAACGGACTAAAGACTGCACATGCTTCTAACAGCATATATCGGCGATGGGTTCACCAGCTGTCACGCTAAGCACATGTGCAGTCACTATTTGGTAAAACCGTGTCGCGTGGCGGTGAAATAATACCACCCCCTCTCCTGCATTGGGTGTAATAAAAGGCGACTAACGGACTAAAGACTTCACATACATCTATGCATCTAACAGCATAGGGCGGCGTTGGGCTCACTACCTGGCACGCTAAACACATGTGCTGTCGCTATTTGGTGAAAGTAGACTATGGTAGAGGTCTGCTTTTGCTGCCCTCATTGCCTAGTCTCTGACTAACTCTTCGGGGAAATAGTCGTGATTGTATGTATGACTGTACTAAAAGAATACTACCAACCAATCTCTCCCTTGGGTGTTGTAAAAGGCGACTAACGGACTAGGACAGTTGTTATTTAGTGGTAGTCTCTGACTAACCCTTAGAGGATAATAGTCGTTAGAGTAAATATTTTTTATCAAAATGTGCCTATAAACCTACCTACCTACATACTTTATCAAAACAAACTGCACATAAGTACTCACTTTTAAATGTACAATTATTCCATCATAATTTAACTTATCACGTGATTATACCGCACTCGCCAGCTTTTTGCTGTAATTACCACAAATATTATGATCAATATTAATAAGGTTCTGGTGGCGTAATGTAGCGTTCGTAATTATTTTACCAACATGTGCTAAGTAAATGTGCTTATTGGCTACTGGGAATTAGTTTTTGCTAAAGGCTAATGAACGCCATCTGCCACTGTTTAGAGCTGTCTGGGTCTAGATTTTACTACTTATCTTCTTGGTTCTGGGTTCAATTCCCGGGGAATAAATTTTGAAATGACAGTTTTTCTTAATTGGTTTCGAGTGTGTGTATTTTCTAATATGGTAATAATTAAATATGAATTTAAGTATGTTTAATTTTTTTTATCCGTTACATAACTATCATTAAAACAAGCTTCGAAAGACACTTGACGTAGACAGCTTTTTGAGGCTTTGTAAAGAGGAGGAGCCTTCTTTGGAACTCACTACGCCATCACCAGTTGGTAGCTCTACTAACAGCAGAACCGCCTCTGTGGTCTAGTTGCTAAGCTACCGGTTTTAGACCTAGAGGTCCCGGGTTCGATTCCCAGCGGGGGGTACATCTTTGTGTGCTCGGTTTGGTTGGTGGTAGGGCTGTAAAGTCCGCCTGGCTAGCTACCACCATCTTATCTAAGTCTGTCGCCATAACAACGATGTTTATAGCATTATTGTGTTGCGGCAGTTTGAGATAAGATAGCCAGTTCCTCAGTGCTTGAGGATTCCGGGTGAAGCGCGCTTCCACCTTCGGCCTTATCGTCACTTACCATCAGGTGAGATGAAGGCCAAGCGCTTACCGGTTACCAATAAAAAAAAAACCGAGAACAAATGCCGCAGTTCACTACAAAAATCCACCTAAAATAATATAATATATAATAATACAGCCTGTATAAATCCAGTCATCGCTACAATAGATGGGTATTGGCTTAATCACCACGCTTGCCTAATTTGGGTTGGTCACAAACTCGGTATAGGCATCCAAAAATCCGAAAACACCATTTGTCCAACCTGGGAATCAAACCCGAGACTAATAACTCCCAGCGAGAGCGCTTGACTGCTGGCCACCGAGGCGTCTTAAAAATATAGATTACGGAAACTAAAGTCATCGCGTACAGAAAGGAGTAAGTAACAAAATTGTCAAAAAAAATTCCAACAACTTTTTTTTTAATTTCATCAGTGTGCCACCGAATTTCTTTTCGACCAAAACACAGAACACAAAGGCACCAAAACGGTAGCTGTTTTTTCTAGAAGAAAAAAAACAAACCAAACCATTACGTATGCGATATACTATTTCGAACAAGACTATTCAAATGTGTGACTATTAGACAATACTTAATATGCATAAGTGCAAGTGTCAAGGCGTCATAACACCCACATTTCGTTATTTTTTTTTAGATGTCGCCGACTATTGTCTGTGACACGGCTGGAGGTCAAACCGTTTTAAACGTTCAAAATATTAACGTGAACAGCGTTTAGGCAAGTTACCCGACATCCGGAGAGTGTTTAGCTCTACTCCCAGGTCCGTAAAAGTGTATTTTAGATTTATCCCGCATTTGGCTAGCTTAATCACAAGGGTTAGCGTGTTGGGTTATATTATATCCTACTCCTACTAATATTATAAACGCGAAAGTTTGTAAGTATAGATGGATATTTGTTACTCTTTCACGTAAAAACTACTGAGTGGATTTGGATGAAATTCAGCATACAGATAGTTTATAACCTGGATTAACACATAGGATACTTTTTATCTCGATATTCCCACGGGAATGGGAACGGGAACCACGCGGGTGAAACCGCGAGCGGCCGCTTGTACATAATAAATACAAGATTCACGACTATTATCCCCGAAGGTTTAGTCAGAGACTAGGCAATGAGGACCGTGAAAGCAGACCACTGCCATAGACCGCGGCACACTAAATTACAACAGCACATTAGCTCAGCGTGATAGGTGGTGAGTCCGTTAGTCGCCTTTTACGATACCCTAGGGAAAAGAGGGGGTGGTAGTATTCTTTTAGTGCACCGCTATACCATACGGCTATCGGGAAAAGTGTATTTATAATTCTCCCGTCTTTGGCTTGCTCAATCACATGGGCTATCATGGTGGGTTATTGTCCAATCTCCCCGCGCATGTGGAAAGGCCTTGTGCTCAGCAGGGCACCGGTCAAGAGTCAAGAGTCAAAATATATTTATTCAATAAACTCAATTAATAAGTACTTTGAATCGTCCAAATCTTTTTAACCTACCACGGACGTCATTCTGGACGTCATTTTTTAACTGTGGCAAAGAAACCATGTCTTTCCATGTGTACTAGTTTTATTAACTAGTTTTATATATTTATTTATAAATTGTGTCTAACCGTGTCAAGTAGGTGAAAGAATACTACTACTCCCTCTCTGCCCTTGGGTGTGGTAAAAGGCGACTAACGGACTGCACATACTTCAAACGGCATAGAGTTCCGATGGGCTCACCACCTGTCACGCTGAACACATGTGCAGTCGCTATTTGTTGAAAAGTGGTCGGAAGACGAAGCAGCGTTCGAGAAGGCCGCGGAATATGTTTGCGGCGGACTGGAAAAAATGTTTCGAAAATTGGTTCAGACGAATGAAACTTTGTATAGAGGCTGGTGGAGAGTTTTTCAAAAAGATTTTATTAAAATATTTTATCCATAGAAGTTAGTTTTTTACTTTCTCAAACTTTCTGAGTGTACCACTATGTTATAAATTGTAATGAACATGCATTTAAGCAAGTTTCAAGATATATTGCGGAGGTTACTTGGTTCTATTCCCAAATTCGGGAAAAGTGTGTGTCAGAGATTATACACAGCCCGGTTTTGTTATCACCAGGCTGATTTTAGCTAGCGTAGTAAATTAAGCCGTACCTAATAACTGAATTGATTCCTTTCGACACGAGCCAGAAGACTAATATTTTGAGTTTTATTCAACAGTCTACTGAGTTGGTGTAAACTACAAATAAAGGTTGCTTCACAAATATCAGTGAAGTAAGTCACAGTTTCGGTTAGGTAACGGCACAGTGAAAAATATTCTTTCACACATTTTCTATGAATTTTGTCAAAACGAATATGTCCATGATTTGCCGGTGGCGGTACTGACACTGAGAGCAGTATCACTGACAAGTGGGGATGCGGTCATAGGGAATGTATGAAAAACACTGTGCCGGTACTGTGTGGGAACTGTGGCTTCACTGATATGTGTGAAGCAACCTTTAATATGGCATCGAAGATACAAGTTAGTTACTAAAGCACGTCGCTAGATGGCGATACTTCAATCTCTTACAAATTGTTGTTAACTTCTCTCGTTACTTTATACAGTATAATAAACTAAATAAATAAATAAATTTAAAGAACATACTTAGCTCTAACTCTTATTCCATTATTTATTAAAATATTGCTTTTTTAATCAAGTTTGTTTACTCACTGTTATGTTCTATGGTTTATATTCTAATCCTTTTTAAATTGACGAAGATAATGGAATAAGTAGGTTATTGCGATGCCCGGAAACTAGACTGATTTTGATTTACAATTTTAGCCTTATGTTGTGTAACCATCAATTTAGTTAGTAGACCGTATTTAAACAAAAAACAAGGTACCTATTATTCACATAAAAATATGTCGTCTTCTGAGTAAAGCGGTGTAACACAAAAACACAGAAAAAAAACTATTGCAACATTTTAACGCTATGTTTTATTTCCTGATAAGTAGGTAGTTGGTTTTCAACATACTTCTTATTTAAATTTGGTTTTTCTTTATTTGGCTAATGCTAAACGAGTTTTCCGAAATCGTTTGTTTCGACTTAGCTTTACGATAACGATAGTAGGTAGGTACCTATATCTTCTAGATTACCTACCTACTGCTTTTATATGATAGTGGTAGATGTGTTAACGAATTGATGATCTTAGGATCACAAGAAGTTTTGTGTACTTACCAATGTGTAAGTACCTACATAATTCAATCTCATTCATTCTAAACTTGTACTTACGAGTACCTACCTACGTAACTTTAATGAAGCAAGTAGTACCTAACAGATCGGTACACCTATCTACTGTTCTAGTCAAAGAAGTAAAATATCACTTAAAAGTTAAACTAAAGAAGTAAAAACAAGCACTTTGGCAACGATAACTATAAGTATAATTGCACGTACGCAGGAGTTCCTAACCACCAATTAAACTATACAGTTGGACATAGTAATTAAGCCATATTAGCCAATTTCTCGTTACCACCGAATTCAAGCAATTTGGGCCTACACTAACCGACACACCAATCGATTTTATTACGAATAAATTCTACATGTAACAGTTGTACTTAAATGCTTAATTGGTAACCAGTTTAGAAAAAAAACTCAACTTTTATTGTTAATCAATGGCTGTCATTTGCACACCACTAACTAACGTAATAAAAAGCGTCTAATCCAAGTACTATTACAACTTAATAACGCTATTATGTCAGAATTAGTATAGAAAAAATACAAGTTTACGAATGCGACCAGTTCAATAATTCATCAAGATGGCGTCCTGTCTATCAATATAATAATTCTGTCAAACTTTAATTGAAATTCCGAACTGCGAGCGCTCAAAAGCAACCCGCAGTATTATTGATACATTACGAGCCCGCGAAAGAGCCATAGCGGCAATTTACAACTGAATTACAAATCTCTACCAGGCCCACTAAATACACAATCAGGTTAAATCAATTGTGGTATGGCTATCTCGCTCCAACCTTGGCTGTCCACCTGCGTGAGGGTGAGACGGGCGTCGTTAGTTGGTGTTGCCGAGTCGTAGAAAGCGCGGCGCGGTTAACGCCTACTAAACTGATGGGGTAGGGAAAAAAGCTTGTTTGCTTTGGGGCGTGCCCCGGCAGGCGCGGGGCGCAGTCGCCGGGCCGCCGCCGCCGCGAGCGCAGTGCCGTATCCGCTTTAATTCCAATTTGACGTTTCAATTTGACAGCCGCAGCTGTCTGTCCATCACGCGCGAAGTAAAAAACGAGATAGTGTGCACCGATGCGTCAGGGCATCCGATAACGCAGCGTCCCGATTAAGAAATCATGCTAATGACTGGCCCGTATCGAATAGCTCGATAAATATTAATGCTGTATTCAAAACTTGTGTCAACTTCGCCTGACATTCAAATAATCGACGCGGCGGACGTTAATACGTATGTTTTAATGAATTTCAATCGTGTATCGGACTGAATAAATCTGGAACGGTTGTGTGTTTTGTGGCACAATACGCTGGGACGGATCGATATCGCCGGTCGTCGTGGGTGGCGTCGTGTTATCACAGCTGCGAGATGGCGTTCGAGGATCGCTGCAGCCCCAACCAGGCCAACAGCCCTGGGCCAGTGTCGGGGAGAGTGCCTCCTCCTCACCCGGAGAACCAAATGAACTACTGTCCACAAAGCCAGTACACCTGCACAACTATCGATCAAAGGTACGAGAGGACCACACCTAACATGGCGATTGTGAAAGTGCAACCGAACTCGCCTCCACCAAGCCCGGAGCCGAATCAGAGCGAGATGGAGAGCTACCCGAACTACTATAGACCTGAGGCGCCTGACGTGAAGCCCCACATCGCTGGAGAGCACTTCGAACCCGACAGATTGAGGACCCAGCGACAGCAGCCTGTTCCAATAGCCTTCTCGATTACCAACATCCTACACCCCGAGTTCGGGCTGACCGCAATCAGGAAGACGAACAAAATCGAGGGCCCGAAACCGGTCGGACCGAACCACAGCATTCTGTACAAGCCGTACGACTTGTCAAAGGCGCACACGGAATTCCAGAAATACAGTTTCGATTATTTGAAATCTAAGGAGTCTGAATTCAGTTCTTTGCCACCTTTGGGTGGTTTAAGGCAGACCGTGTCGCAGATTGGGGAGATACAGAAAGAGAAGGAGATACCAAAGATAGTGGAGGCGCAGAAGAGGCCTGACTCGGCGAGTTCCATGGTATCTTCCACGTCCAGCGGCGCACCTTCGACTTGTGGCAGCACCGACACGAATGGCCAGAACCAGAACGCTTCCATGTGGCCTGCCTGGGTTTACTGCACGAGATACAGCGATCGACCAAGCTCCGGTAAGGTTAATAATTACAATTTGAGGCTTTTCTCCTCATCTCTGCTCAAATTTCCTCACACATAAGAACCGAAATGTGTACCTACTGTACGGTTTCAGAGAACCTTTTGCAAATAGAGTGCTACCTATCTCTGCATTTTTCTCAGAGTTTAGAACCAACAGAGGACCTTTTTCACACGTAGGTAGGTACGCTCTGGTTACGGAATGAGGTGCCTGACTAGATGTTCTTCAAGAAGTAGGACACAGCATGGGGCATTTCAAAAACAACGTGACAATGTTACAGGGTTGGCAACGTATGATCCTAAATTTCTAAGTGGTCGTACGACTGATTGTCACATTTAGTAATTAAGCTTACCCGCCTATTGGATCTATTAGAATCAATATTTTGTTTTATACCAATTATCATTGATTGCCCAAATTACGGCATAAACGGTTTTTGTATACGATATTGGTGAGCATAAGTGATTAATTAATTTGTAAGATAGTGTTATTATTCAAAATGTCACACAATCTAACAAACTTCCGGTATTGGTAAATTAGTTAGTCGGTAGGATTTCTGAATTTAAACTTGGTGAAACGAACCGTATGCTTGTATGCTTTGTGCATACTGATAGGTACTGTTTAAAACTGCCGAAGATATTTTTATAATTTTACCATACCATACTTTAAAATTACAGTATCAAATGAACGATATAAACAAACATCGAACGATAATAAATCAAACTTTGTTATTCATAAATCGTTAAAGTAGCGACGAATAGCAATTACCTATTCATATAGTGTCGTAACGATATTGACTATTCAAAGATGCTGTTTACACATTTGAATCTTTAGATGTGTCAGTTTGACAGATTTCTTTTTTATATTATACCTCTAAGTGGAGTTTCACACGAGTTTTTTTTGTGAGTTTGTGGGACTCCATTGTATAAATTGCAAATACTACTGTCTTTCTTGAAATTGTCTTCATGCGTAAACTGCGAAGTCTACTTTAGATACAATAAATAGCTTTATTTATTAACAGAATGCCTATTATAGCTAATGTTCTTTAGTATATTAGTTTTTTATTTTCATGTTTGAGTAGAAACTTTATTGTTCTAATAAGTAACTTTTTATAATATTCTTATAGGATGTCTTTTATTTTTATATAGGTACTCAAACGAAATCGTTAGTTTTGCACATAGGTAATGCTAATGTGTTTTCCGTAAGTAATTTCTATTTTCTAGTATTTTGTTGTTTTTTTAAAAGCATACTTAATTCTAAGTTTTTAAGTATAAAACCTGACCTTTAGGTTAAATAATTCACTTTGCTAAAAGAATAACTTGTTAAAACTTAAAAAACAAACACATTGTATGTTAATTAGGTATTAAGTAACAAATTTTTGTGTTTGTTATGCAGGTAGGTACCTACCTACTTATTTTTCACAGTAAATATTTTCCTTGTTACTAATTAGTGGTGCTAATTAATGAATTATTTTATTTTAAACATTCTCATTTATTTTTCGGTAAGCAACGTTAGTTAGTTTGGGAAAGTAGCGCCCTACTACCTAATATGTTAGCGATTTTTTGTCACGTTTTGAAAGAAAATATAAAGAAAATATTATGTTGTCATGTTGCTTTTTTATTAGCTTGTTAATGAATAAGCGAAGAACTCTTCAGAAGTTCTTTTTCTTTTTGTGAACTAGCATGACAAATGACATCCGCAATGTCCGTTTACTGGATGGGTGACCACAATAAAATATCTTGAGCTCCGCCTTTCTTCGGAAGGCATGTTAAACCGCTGTTGGTCTCGGTAAAATGGCTCTAGTTAAAACTTAGGGCCAGCGTGGGTTATGGGCAATAATGGGCATATCTCCCCATAAGCATTCACGTAGGCAGGCGTGAGCCCAGCAGTGGGATATATAGGCGGATGACGATAATGAATGAATAAACAAACAACTTTTTATTACAAAAAGGCGTAGTCGCGGACTCCGTCGCTTCACCAGTCTAAAGGTCAGAATCCCTTGCACACCGCATCGTCTATTTTGTACGGGCACGCACCCGGGCGGGCGGTGCGCTTTATCCGATAATTTCTGCAAAGTGGTAAAGCGACGGTAACCCCGACCGAATTGTACCTAATTATATGGATTTTTTAAATTCTTTTACAATGACAGCAAAAGCGGCGCTTGAACAATAAAAATTGCTGAAATTATCTGTCAGCCATGTGGAAGATGGCGGCCCGTTGACAGCTGTCAGTTTGACGTGACGTGACGTTTCGTTCGTTCGTTCGGAAACGCACGTTGTACTCTTTGTTGTTAAGCAATTTGAATGTAGAATTAGAAGATGATTGTATGTGGTAAAAAATGTTTGCAGTTACTTCAGATTTTGTTCAGCTGGTTGGAGTATGATATTGGTACGTATACGTAAATGTCTCTTCATCATCATCACATCATCATCAGCCTATAAACGTACCACTGCTGGGCACAGACCTACCACGTGAACAATAGCAAGTAGAAATAGCACGCCAGCGTGGTGGGTTAGGCCCAATGGCCTAACCCACCACGCTGGCCCAATGCGGGTCGGTGGGTTTTAACGACTGCCATCTTACGACAACAACCGGGACCAACGGCTTAACGTGCCTTCCGAAGCACGGTCCGAAATGTCTCTTTTTCTTTATTAATTGGAGTTTTTATGCTTAAATATTATGACTTATCATCATCATATTTTAGTCCGTAAACACTGAAACCTCTTTTTAACATGTCAACCAAGTCGGATCTTTCACATTATTTTTTACATTTTTTTTATTAAATTAGTTTTTCATTATTTTTTTGTATTGAACTGGATTTCTTAATTTTGTAACTTACGTAATTTTGCGGGCCGGAGTTCTTTCTTGAAATATATATATTTTTTTAAATTTACTAGTAAATTAGAATATGTTTTAACCTAAAAATATGTTATAATTAGTATTCGATAATCCTAAATTGTACCTAACTATTTTATAATTCAGCCCCTGTTTATATAGACCAGCTAATAATCCATCCACACTATGACATGAAAAATATAAGGCTGACGCCTTTTTAGCATTTCACCTCCGTAATTATCTCGTAAGTAAGAAAGAACAGGTTTCAAGCAACTTATTATCACATGCTTTGCAAAAGATGAAAAAACGCAAAAAAATAATAAAAAACTGAGTAAGTATTATAATTGATTATTTATACCGTAAGAATTAGCTGTTTAGTTCTAAAGAGGTTTGAATAAAAAGAAAAAAAACTAATGAAATGTTATGAAAATATCAAGAAAAAAACATGAAAAAACAGAATGCCGTTCGGAAACATGTTTTTTGTCGAAATAATGAAAAATTGCTGTTTGCGCGATAAATTGGAAACGTGACAACAGTTTCTTTTTTAAATTATGTAAACTAATGACTTAAGAACGTAAAAAAACCTTGAAAAAAAACGACAAGTGACACCTTAAGGCAACTTATTTTCTAGTTTTTTATTCTAGTGTTGAATAACAGCATAGAAAATAATTAAGCAATTTCAGTTAAGTGAGAAGTGAGTTTCTATCTACGGCGGCCTTATCGTCACTTAGGTACATAGATGAGAAGAAGGCCAAATGCTTCCTAGCTCTAAAAAAAACATACGCAGACATACTCCTACGCTGACGTAACGAAACCTCCAAGCAGCAACCTATTTGCACATTGACACTTATTTTCTAATGCACGCAAACTTAAATTTGCCGCTAAAACTAACTAAACATAACCTCTTAAACCTTACTTTAGTGTAAATAAGAGTCATAATGGAAATACTTTAATTACAACATCGCAAATCGTACCAAATGTCCAGTTCAAAGTAAGAACAGGTGGAAATAATGAAACAATTTAGCTGCAATTATACGCGATTATCGTCGTTTTTTTTCCTTTGCTTTTGCCGCCATCTTGTTCGCGTAAACGGGGGCACGCCCAGTGGCAACTGGCAACTCGGAATAGGTGTTCGTTAAACACCCGCGTTGCATGTTGAATTTATTAGCCGCTCGCGAGTCCGGTGGCACTGATAAAAAAGTATGAAGTAAACAATTTTTTTTTGTTTAATAATTAATCGCACTTGTTCTTTTTTTGGCTCTTTACTCATGAAGGTTGGCTGCTAGCTTCACAAACTTTTCCCGGTCCATTGCGAGGAGTTTTTTTATCTTACTAATTTGGAGTCAAAACTCACTGACAGAAGATTATTTTAAGTCATGTGGTGGTCGGAAGGCATAGATTTTGACGTTTTTATAAAACGGTTTTATTTAGCTTTACCTGTTTGTTATTGTTGACGTGGTTGGGTCAGTACTTAAAATTTTTCCCCCTTCCTGTTGGCCGATTGATCTAAAATTTGGTACACATCTTTAGTTCTGATGATAATACAATTATGTCTATTCAGTATCATTGTAAATCCAAAATGGCCGCCACCACAAAATGGAGGATTTTTTTTGTTTAACCACCTCATTAAGGGTATCAAATGAAAGGGATTTACAAGTAGAACACATAGAAAGGAAAAAAATTAATAAGTACTTAAAAACTTGGAAATGAAAAAATAGATAAGGATGATAATAATAGGTCAGGTGGGGTAAGAGGTACCCCGAGGAAAAAGGAACAAAGTCTAATAACTATTAAATTATTCACGCTAACAATATGATCTCTCCTTCGATAAAACAGTCTAAGCTTGATAGTTGAGGTGTATTGCCGTGAGATGTTGGTACTAGACGTCTTTAGTCATGAAAAATATTGACAGCTGTCAGTTGTAAAATCACGAGTTGGACGCGCCATCTCTGTTTTGCTTTTTTGGTTGTTAAAAAGGTGTTAAAGATAGATTTTTTAGGCAAATAGTACCAGAAAGAGGAAAGTTTGACCTTTTATTACTTACTTTAGGCGAGAAACCATAGTAAATACGAATTTTATTGCTTTAAAAATCCTAACTTATAAAAACCATGTTGGCGTAAGAGGATCAGTATTAGCGGGGAAAGAGAAACATTATGTTTCTCTTACCCCACCTGACTTTTTAAAGTTAAACGGTTTTATTGAAAAGAACGATAAAGATAATGTTAACAGTAGGTAGAGTGCGTTTCATCAAATAGTTTCTGCCGTCATGTTGCCGTCATGTTGTCATTCCTGTCTTTTCCTGTAGGAACAAGACAGGAATGCCAACATGACGGCATAGGAACTATTTGATGAATCGCACTATACTAAAAACTACAAAAAAATTTAAAAGGTCCTAGGCACCAGTCATTACACCACTCTCCTCATCATCTAGGGCATTGATCAGACATTAAAGTAAAATCGTGGGGCGTGGAAATTTCTGTCAACAGTCAACCGTTCCTATCATTATAAATGCTGATTACACATTTATACAGGTTATGCTACGCCCCACGATTTTATTTTTACGTCTGATCAAATGCCCTAGACAATTTAAGAGTGATGAGGAGAGTGGTGTGATGACTGGTGCCTAGGACCTTTTTAATTACTTTGTAGTTTTTAGTAAATAATCTTTATCTTTCTTTTCAATAAAACCGTTTACATAAAAAAGAAATTTACCTATTTTTCTTAAGGTTTTGTTTGTAACTTATGGTGTCAATTAGCCAGACAAAAGTTAATAAGTAAGTTTTAGAACAAAGTTAATAAAAAAATAAAAGAGGATGTAATTTTCTGTGATTTTAGAGCACGAAAAAGTTATAGGTTTCTTCCTCAAGCCAAAGTGCTAGTGAACAATAAATCCTCAGGTTTTCTAGTGGCTGGCTTATCGCTAGCTCGCCCCGTACCTTAGATTCGCAGGCGTCCAAGTTGGATGTCAATATTTGTTACCTTGTTAGAGATTACGCCAGTAGCGGCGTGGTGGGTTAATAGTTCCATATCCACACTGTTCAGCGGGTCTATCGGCTAAAAAATATGGATATGGACATGTGCTACATTTGACATTTGAAGCCCATATTTTGTTCTTATATGGGCATGTTATGGGCTTCAAATGTAAAATGAAGCCTATGTCCATATTCATATTTTTTAGCCAATAGGGTAGCAGGTGGGCGTCAAGACCTAACGCAAATGGTCTCCTGCGCGAGTTGGTTGTTTAGTTGGAGTTAGTTGGTTTACTGGCGCAGGGACGTCTGGCACGTCTTGCATAACCTAACGGTTGGTCTCGAGGTGCCAGTACAAAATAAAACTTAGTGATGTACGGAGAGGGGATGTTCAGGTAGGAATTCCTGAGTTTATACCTACTATAGCCAAATTCAATAGTGTGTTTTTGTAAACAAATTATTGACAATTCTTTGATCAAATATCTAGTGTTGCCTTGCACTTAATAGAAAAGGTCAACCCTTGTATTTTGTTATACTCTGTGGTTTATGATGAAATAAAGAAATTTTGTATTTGTAACTCAATTTTTTACTGTTTTTGAAAGACTAATTTTAGTGGTTTTCTTGTGAATAGTGTCTCGAAAAAAACTAAGTAAATATCCGGGTGATATTTGCACAAAAAATTGAGAATAATTTGATTACAAACATTTATCGAATTTGGTCATGTCATAGTACAGCAGTGGGACGTTTTTAAAAGGGTATACGCATTTCGTTGTCCCGTACAAACTTCTAAGTTTAAAATTTTACAAACCATACATACATAATCACGAATATTATCCCCGAAGAGTCAGTTAGAGACTAGGCAATGAGGACCGCAAAAGCAGTCCTCTGCCACAGTATTTTTTTTACAAACCAATGAGCCAATTCTAGTGAGTCTTTGCATTCCAAAGTATCATAATCAGTCGAAAGCCGTACTGTTGGACAAAGACCTCCCCAAGGATTTCTACAACGCCCAGTCTTAGAGCTGCTCGCTTCCAGCTACCCACGACCTTCACCAGATCGTCAGCCCACCTGGTAACATAAAAACTTTTAATTATTAAGAAACTTATATTTTGAAATAGTTTCTGCTAACAAGCCAGCCAGTATGAATGTGAACAATTTGAAGAATATCCCGTTTGTTTAAAAAGAAAAAGAAAACAGCAACGTTTAATTGTCAAAGGCTTCGTGCATCGATCCTGAATTGCTCGGGACGCAAAGCCATAACTCCCGGATCTGTTGTTTTTTTTCTTGTTTTTTTCGCCGGCGGATTCCTTTCGCGTCGGACCTTAATCGCCTCTTTGATTGTTATTGTTTAGTAGAATCGGTAACGTGCAAGCAATCGAACGGACGGACAATTTCGAAAATGAGAACAGATGGAAATTACTTTTTAATTGCATAATTCTTGGTGGGACATTTTTTGATGCAAATTGTTATTAGAATTGGACTTTTAAACAAAAAGTACTTTTCATGTTTATCAAACGATTGTCGTTTATTATATACAACCTTAATTTTTCTTAATACAAAAACAATTAAGGGTGAGTTCCACCCATGAAACTGAACAACTTTCCCCAAGAAACATAGTAAGTATGTGCAAAAATGACAAAAAAAAATCGATCTCCCCATACTAGTGTCGTCAGCTGATTGTATGGGAGGTCGAAATTTTTTTGTCATTTTTGCACATAGGTTTTCATGACCTTTTACAATAAAAAAAATTAACCTCTTCAATTTATTTTTTGCTAGACTTTGCGGAAAATGCACTTACGTGTGCTTTACTGTTTATTATATTTAAAACTTTTTGTGCATATACGTTTTTAAATAGCTCTATTGGTCTTATCAATGGAATTAGTAAATATAAAATTATTGATGTATCGGTATTACCACATTCCTATTATAAACAAGGCAGTATATTATATTTGTATTTTTTTGCATTCTATTAACGTCAAATAATATGGCATGAAACGTTACAAGTTCATTATAACTAAACACAATAGCAATTAACATAAAAACATAATAAAAATTTGCAAGATTACTTCATTAACAGACAATTAATGTTTGCTAACGCATTCGATATACCGTTACAATGTATACTGTGGTGATAAAAATCAAAGTGTCATAACGTGGGGGCCGGTTCTTGTGAATATGGTGTTTAAAGTGAAGGGGGTAAGGTTGTAATTTGCAATTGCACTCGGGACAAATGCGAATTATTGGATAATAACGACATTCTTTCTGTGTCTGTTTCTTTATGTCTCATTGTCAGGCAGCTTAAGGGTTCCTTAGGTACCTATCTAACTTCCTAGCAAAACTTATTGCCGAGTTGTAGTCTCTACACCGACCACAATCCGGCAAAATTGCGACTGTCCATCAGTAAATTAAACTATAATGATAATAAAAGTTATAAATGAAAACAAAAAAGTAAAGTAAAACAGTTTTTTATTTCCGGTTTAAATCAAATTTTGTGCTGACATTAATTTATTTAACAGAATCCGATAGCATTTGGTTGCTTAGATGTTTTTTTACTAATTAACTAATAATATTATGTAAATAACATAGTTTTAATACCTACACATTTTACTCGGTTTTTATTTGCTTTCAGGTAAGTATGTACTTCTTACTAATAAACTTTATAACTACAACAATCACCTACAAGTAAATTTAAAAAAAAAAACAAATAAATTTTTAAATATCATTTTTTTTATTTATTCCATTGTCCGTATGGGATGACCTTTTTAAAAATAACTAATATTAAAATGTGGGGCACAAAACACTAGATATTTTTACATGCGGAACTCTTAGCTAATCTTAATTCACACTTTACTCCTGTCTTGATTGCCGAAGCATGCATAATCCATTACAACGATACATCGACTAGACATAATTACCCATAATTCTTAGAAAATAGCGTTAAAAGACGGGCGAGTGAACTACTCATTGTGTTATAGTTTTAATTGATTTATTGACGTCAAGCGGAACGTACAAAAAATTATTGCTAGTTTCAAATAGGTGATAATGCAGTTTAGAAAAAAGATACGACGATAAAAGTACTTATTAGTAATAATTAAACAGTAAAATATAAATTGTGTTTGAAAATACGTAATAGGTTGATTATTAATTATCATTTGTTAAAAGTGAAATATTTAATGCTAAACTCATTCAATCTGCATCAAAGTTTTGAACAAATACATCTTCTAGATTTTATAATTAAATCATCAAATTTCTTTAAAAGACAACTTCTCAGTGCAACAGAAATTGCGCTAAAAATATAAAAAAGGAAATCTTTTATTTTCTAAACTTTCATGCAGATTGAAAGAGTAGTATTATTTTGGTATTAATAAAATAATAGATCTGCACTGAAAAGTTGTCATTTTGAGATGCATTATTTTGCACAGGAGGCACAGACTTATTTTGGCATGTATTTAATCGCCTAACTAATAATTCCCTCTTGTCAAACAAAATAAATCAAAAATAGCACCAAAAGCACACGAAAAACTCACTCTATGTAATTCAAACAGGGCATCAGTTTTCTGATCTAAGCAAAACTATTTAAATTGCAGACTCATCTGTCAAAATCTATTTAATTAAATTCAAACATCACTTATTCTAAAAAGAACATCATATATTTTATTCTAAAGTGACCTACAGGAGTAGGGCAGCCAGTATTTCTGTTGTCTAATAAAAAAAACCATCGGAATTCAAGACAATCGCTACTTAAATTTCTAACCTATCACGTGACCTACAGTTGTATCCTGCATCATTTTTACGACTGAACCATTTAGTGTGCAAGTCAGTACTTTTGATATGCTATTAGTATTTTTGTTTTAAGAAAAATAAGTCTGTTGTATGAACTAGATATTAGTTGTAGATTTAAAAAGATAGGGTTTTGGTATACTTTTTAAGTTTTTTAGAGCAGATAGTTTAATTGTAGAACAGTCATGTTTCTGATGTGCAATAAGTTTATTAGAGGAGATTGTTATATATATTTGCATAATATTTAACAGAGGTGCAATTTAAAATATCCCAATTATTTCTAGCATAATTAGTCTAGAACCGTCCCATAATATGCTCAAACTTTTCCACAAGAATAAGTACATGATAGGGCACAAAACTGCCAAACGACTATTGAAAAAGTTTATCTCAAATCCAAAGTTCAGATTTTGGCAACAATGAGGCAACCTATCATAATCTGCAATAATTCTTAAAAAGGCGTTGTTGCCATCTTTATGTAAAATTACTTGTCTTAATCATTAGCTTTGCGGTTGCATAATGCCAAATTCAAGTTATATTTGTAATAGTAAACTTACAATTGACAGACAGACAAGAATAGCCATAAAATCGTGCCACTTGTGTTTCGGTGAAAACTGAGCGGAGACCTATTCTCTTCCCTTGGGTGTCGTAAAAGGCGACTAACGGACTTAAGACTGTACATACTTCCAACTAAAGATAGAACAAATCATTGATAGCAGTGAAAAATCATATGATTTAGTTTTTCATATGACATCCCTGCTATTGTAATTTGCAATCACAGCGTTTATGATTTCTCATTAGTGCGTGTATAAATGAAATGAAATACAATTTTATTTCACTTTTCATGTGATTTTTATCGAAACTAACGAAATGAAGTGACATTTCTCATGTGCAGGGGCGGTCGACCTCGCCAAACGTGTCCTGTTACATCATAATCATTATTCAATTACCATGTCATTTCATTTTAATATTTTCAATGATAAATAGTAGGGAAATCACTCTCAATGAAAAATAGGAGGTGTGAAAAACAGCAGGTGATTTCACTGTGATAAAAAAATCATATTATGATCTTAAGATTATGATTTCTAAATACCAATCATTTCCATCTCTACTTCCATGGCGTGGAGCGGCGATGGGCTCACCACCTGTCACGCTGGGCACATGTGCAGTCACTATTTTTTTGAAAAGTGAGCTATGGCAGAGGACTGCTTTTGCTGTCCTTATTGCCTAGTCTCTGACTGGCACTTCGGGGATAGAAGTCGTGATTATACGAGTATGTGTGTACGTATTGTTGTTGATATTTATACTAAATAAACTTTTATTCATTTAATTATTCATTCAAATATTTTTATTGAAAATGAACTTTATGTTAAGTACTTATGTATTTTTGTAAAATACGGTGGTAAAGACCTTGTATCGTTAAAAATCAGATATAAAATCGGCAAAGGCTATTTATTTATTTCTCCGATATGGTACAATACAAATTCTTTTATTTAAAAATAAGGTTGTTACTTAGGGTACAGAAATATATTAAAGTACCTAAGTATTAGAAGCACATTAAAATTAACTTGTAACTCTACATATAGGCACATTCCGGAAATCGATGTAAAGAAATAGTATTAAAGACCTTTGTGTAATACCTACACATTACGATGAAACACTCTATGAATCTTTTGCGTTTTATTACACATACATACATGATCACGACTATAAATCCCCGAAGGGTTAGTCAGAGACTAGGCAATGAGGACCGCAAAAGCACTCCTCTGCCATAGTCCACTTTTCACCAAATAGCGACTGCACATGTGCTCAGCATGACAGGTAATGAGCCCATCGCCGCTCTTTGCTGTTGGATGTATGTCCCGTCTTTAGTCCGATAGTCGCCTTTTACAACACCGAAGGAAAGAGAGGGGGTGGAAGTATTCTTTTAATGAGCCGAAGTTGTAAGAAGTTCTAAGCAAATTCGTTAAAAGTGTTTTATCACAATAAAAGATTTAAATCGTAACAGTAATGATTATTCATAAGAAATTCCTTTGAGGCTTCAAGCAGCAATTAATATTTCATCGGTAGTGGGAAGATATCGATAAAAAGATATGAATTTTCATGAGTTGTCGCACTGATTTGGAATTTGACAAGCTTAATGAATCACTTTTCGATACACAAAAAAAAACAATTATAAACTTATCGATATCGGGTACAACACTATTTTACAAAATTGTTATTTTAAATTCCACTTAGTTGTTGTCATCGCTTAAGGATCACTTTAGCTTACAGAGGAAGTTTTAAAAACTCTATCTTAAGTTTAATTGTTATTTTGCTTTTTATGTTCTTCATTTCCATTAGCGTAGGTATAAATGTTCGTATACTCTGTATTTTAGCTTGAAGACAATTGATTTAGATAGCCAGTTCCTCAATTGTTAAGGATTTCGGGTAAAGCGCGCTTCCACCTTCGGCCTTATCGTCAGTTACCATCAGGTGAGATGAAGGCCAAGCTTTAATATAACCATTATAATAAACTAATATAATTATACTAAATGTTAGGACTGAGACACAAATTACACGACCGTGGACTCTTCAAAATAGCTTAATCGAGACACAGATGGAAGAATAAAGTACCTACGTGCAGATTGTATATTAAAAAAAAAAACAAAGATAAAGCTATTATTTTCAAAAACACCAATTTCGCTTATTTAGATAGAAGTTCATTACTGATACGTACACAAAGCTATAATTTAGTATCAGCTTACAACAGCTATTAGAACAAATTACATATGTCCTCAATTACACACTAGTCTAGTTAAACTATGCAATGATAGGTAGAATTTTGAACTTTAAAATTGAGATGTTAAGACCCGTTTTAGAATTGAAAAAATTAAAGGGTTATTAACTAATGCTGTAACTTCTTCATTGTAACTGAAAACCGTTTTGTAATATAATTACAGTTGTCATTTGAAACGGAAGTGGATAGGTAATTTTCTGTTGTTATTACCGATTTGTTGTTGTTTTTTTTAATACGTTACGTAATTAACGAAACATTTTGACTTGGGAAAAAATAGTAAAACAAAAGTTGAAAAAGTATGTACGCTATTGTTTTGATGTGTACGAGTAATTACTTTAATTTCGTTCCACTGCTGTGCAAAAGGCTTTGATGTTCATTTTTTTCACGATCCCAATCCGCTATACGTTATAAAACATGTTATTTATGATTCATGATGACGACCTCCTAGGTCGAGTGGTTTGTACACCGGTTTTCATGGTGTCTCTATCTCTGAGGTTCCGGGTTCGATCCCCGGTCGGGTCAATTTAAAAACTAATGTTTTTTCTAAGTTGTCTCGGGTCTGGGTGTTTTCTATGTATAATAAGTATGTATTTAAGTATTTTATGTATGTTTATCCGTTGTCTAGTAACCATTTAACGAGTTTCACGACGAAGCTTCTCTTGGGCTAGATAATTGGTGTGAGTGTAGGAAATTTTATTTATTTAAGTTTACTTATTCATGAATGTACCAGAAACGATAAATTGTTATTTTTTCTTTACAAGTTTTAAATCTTTTTTTAAAGACTAAACGACACTTTTTAATCATGTAAATGACAGTTAATCCCTTTTTACGATGTTTAAAAAATGCCATGCCTAATTAGGCCATAATATACGTGCTCGACCCGTGGTACAACTGCGATGTCCAACTGGTTGTACTACTGAGAAGTAAAGTTACCCATAGTTCAACTGGTTGTTCTATGGGGAAATATCTTTACCAATGGTTCAACTCGAGTGAGTTGTTCTTTCCTTGGTCCAACTAGTTGTACTACTGGAAATTGAATGTATCCATGGAACAACTACTGGTAATAAACAGGAAAAGGTTATATAACAATGCTGAAAGCCAGCATCTCCGACCAATAAAGCCTTTAATTTTTATCGATATACCCGTGCACATCCCTGCTCCTTCTTACTTAGAATTGGCCACACAGTCTCGACTTTTTCCCACCTAAAAAGGTCGGTAATAACTTGATCCAGTATTTAGGTGGCCATCTTTTTTGCGCCATCCCTTTCTTTTCCCGCCAAAATCACCTATTGTTCTTAGGAATGTCAAGTATTAAGCAACTTTAAACTTAATTTGTTCGACCATAAAATTGAAAGTTCTTATTATAAAGAAATTTTAATTTATTAGCCTTCAATTGAGTAAGTTAATTGGCCAAAATTGTAGGTACTTGTTTTTTATGTTACGTTATTAAAAAGTTTAAGATATTAAATAAAGCTATGTACGAAAAAGACTGCTTACTTACTTGTGTCAGATAAGAACCGAACCCACGTACTTTTGATACTCAAGCTAGGGCGAGGCCTGAATTTGTGGAGGCCAACATACATTAATTATAATAATAGTATTTCACTAGGTTCACTACTTTATTTAGATAAAATAAAAATATTATTTACAAAAAAAAAACCAAAAATGTGTGTATTTTTCATTTGTGGTAAAAGCAAAGACAAATATAAAGCAGGGTAAACGGCGCGCACTAGTCCGCGCCCATAAAAATTCACTCCTCGAGCCTTACGAATCTTACGATGCTGAAACGTTGTGTGGTACAAAGTGATTGTCTCGCTGCGGCGCGGCGATGTGAGAAACGCATTTTATGAGATGAGGCATCTGCTTGTAAGGCTCGATCCAAAACTCGATTGTGAAACCGTAGGGAGTTGTTAAATCTGTAATCTCTAAATTCGACTCTATGCAAATGTCAAACTTTTTACTCATGATCAATTTATTTTATTTTTTTTATTGAAAATTTGCATTCACAATGCTATCATATATGTATATATGATAAAATATTTTATCCTAAATCAAATATATTTTTTTTAAAGTTATTTTTTATTTACACACACACACACACACACCCCCACACACACACACACACACACTACATAATTGTTAAAGTCATAATATACCTTTGTTCAGGAATACTTACATTAATATTATTATTCTTAATCTGTCTGACAATAATTATTGTAAAAGAATATTTTTTTCTTTCTTTTTTATGTTTATATACTGCTGTAAATCTAAAACACATTTTAGATAAACTGTTTTATATAAGGAGGAGCGGAGTCCTCTACAACAGACATTTTTATGTTTAAAAGGGGACTCCAGATAAATATTGTTATAGTTTAGTTTTAAAAGGTAAATAAAGATATTTTTTTTATTTATTTATTTAGGCAATGCGATAAAGCAATACAATAACTAAGGTTTATCAAATCTAATGAGGTGTGTAACAGTTTAATTTTTTGTTGCTTTTGATTGAGCTCCTAACATTACTTTATCGTAAGACTTTTTTTTGGTATTTTAATAAGATTTTTGCTATAAGTGGCACAATGTTTATATCCCTACGATATAGCGGCTATATTATGGGACTGTAAAAGCCATAATATAGCTATGCTCAACTGTATTTTGCCTCGTCCATTTTTCATCAATCTTCGTCCATCCATTTCACATTACATATTCAAGAGGTGTGCGCGCTCCTTTCAATACAGATTTAAATATTTAACAGTAAAACAGCGACTCTAACTCTTCAGCAATAAGGTTGGAACTCCCACATCGTTTCGCCTAACATAATATTTGAGCTTTTGGTATAGTAAAGCAATTTGTACTCTATGTTTTATGTGGTTAAGTTTGGTTTCGTCAAGCAAATGGGGTGGTAATAGAAAATTGGATAAACATTAGGTGGTGGGTAGGGATTGATTTTTTTACTTGATTTTGAGGGTGAGTTTTACTGGTGAACATTACTGAAAGAAATGTAAGTACAAGCGGTGGCTAATCGGGTTGGGGGTCTACCATTGCCTCTTGAAGTGGCTCTATTGTAAACTTTTAGTAATTTACACAAAACTGGCACAAATGGATTTCCTTTAAGCAACTAACTTAGATACCTTTTGAAAAAGAATTGCCTTAGATGGGCGTCGAACGATGATTCACCAACCAGGCGTTTGCTCTCCCAACTAAGTACGTATCAGGTGCAATTGAAATAGCAGTTGCATTATTGCGAATTGAGATAGGTTCTGAATGACTAGTGCTTTTATTCACCAATCGATCACGTTACCAAATGTTTAACAATGTTCAAAGCAAATAAATTATTTTCATTTCAATGAGAATTTTTTTGGCAAAACTTTAACCTACCTCGTTTGTCACCTGGAGGCTTCATTTCAATGCTATATAAATTTTTCGGTAAGTAAAACTCTTGCTATATCTTGTGGGTTTCAGTGGCAAGTGAAGGAATGTAAGTACTTACACACGCCAGCCAACAGAGGACTATCAAATTTCTTTCATCGGTAATGATCCTTATACCTCAATACTATCAAGTAGAAATTATTCAAGTGACATTTTGTGGTATAGCTTTGATTTTTAGTACGTATCTCTTCTACCAAATCCCGGTCGAGTCCTTCGTACCTGGTCAGGCAAGTGATGGAAACTCAGTAATGAGTTTACCAAAGTTTAAAAAACGAAGTTCCACCTTCGGTAATTCGTTTCAGCAGCAGTCCCGGTTCCAAACTCAAGGCTACAGTCACAAATCAAGTGCTCACTCGCGGTGGTTTAATAAACAAAACAAATTAAACAAACAGAGACAACTACTGTAAAGGACATATTTCCCGTTAACACCCCCAACTTCGGCGCTCGACATTCCGCGCGGACGTTACGCGGACAAATGAGGATGGTAATTCATTTATACTGCACAGAGGATTAATTCATTACATCGCCTAATTGGCGGTGTTTAACGGTGGGGGTAAGTAACCCTTTCGCGTAATAGAGAGTACTTTACTTGATGGTGCCTAGTTGATAAATAAATAAATTGCACTGTTGTGGGGTACGTTTACCTATGCAATTACCTTACTTAAGAACATGGAGGTATTGAAGAAAAAATATATTTTCTTGATGCATAGTTAGATGCTGATTAAGTTCTCGAAATATGAATAGGCTATTCTTCAAACGACACATTTTTATTGAATGGACTGTAAAAAAGAGTCGTAAGTGGATAATATTCTCAGTGTTTTAAATTCAAAATGTTGCTATTAATCATATTGATTTGATTAAAAAAGGTTAGTGCTTTTCTCAAGCTTTTCTCTTTTGAAGTACAAATAATATTAAGACAGTACCTTAGAATAATAACGCTATAGAAAGATAGTCTTCATACAAGCGCTCTATCAAAAATGAAGCACTAAACCGATTCACACACGCGTGACGTGCGCGCATGGCCGTGATCTGCTGTCTCTTTCCAATTCTATGAATATGAAAGAGACAGCACTGCGGCACCCGCTGCTACCGAGGCTTTAACTTAGAGAATCACACTGCAGTACGTTTATATTTTGACCTAATTAACTACAAGATACTATGAAATACTAAAAGCTTACCTGTGAAAAGTGATGTTATTACACTTCTTTTGTTTTTCAGATGTGTTGTGACACAATTTAACTGCACAAACCGTCATTTTTTTTTTGTTTTCGCGAGACACGTTCGGCGCGCTGTGACATTGAACACTACGGAGCGGTCCGGCGTTTGGTGCCATTTCTGGCTCCAATTAATGTGCTTCAAAATAGGCGCGCGAACTTGGTTTCTATAGCGTTATTATTCTAAGACAGTAACATTTTGCGCCATTTTGTTTCGTTAAAAAAACTTTTTTCCTCCTTTTTCACTGGAAGTATTAACCGAGGTGGTATAAAAAAACTGGTTGGTGTTATATTATTATATCAAATATGAGAACACACAATTTAATCGTTAATGCTCAAAACAATAATGAAACATGATACTACACAGCCTTATTAAATTAATGTGCATTAATCAGTTTCTTTCTCGTGTTATGTGAACATTAAGGCCAGTGTTCACGAAATATAATCTTTATTAATGGGGCAATTAAACCAACGACTTAATATAAAGTTCGTTGAACTATGAAAAAGGTTGGTTGGAAATATTTTATTAAAATTAAGAAAATATGGGATTTTTTTTCTTCCCACTCGATGGCTTGGTGCGGTTTGCACATTTAGCCAGAGTCAAGTACTCAGGAGATAGAGTTAAATATTTTCTTTGCATAAAGTAGATGATAGTTAACTGCGATCACATAGCTATAGATACTTACACGATTGCTGCTTGAAAAAAGGTACCACGAAACAAGGCACAAATCAGAAATTTGCCAAACCAGGCACAAATCAGAAATTTGCCTTCTCTCAAAATTTCGAATTTAGAACTTTGTTCCAACTTACTTGAATCAAAGTGATGATGATGTCGTTTCCTTTCTGACGTTGATCTATAGAAAAAGTCTGGCCAACGAAAGCTGAACCTCGTAGTTATTTGATTGGCAACACTTTGTCTCTATGTGTGTCTATTCCTAGGTGTCATGTCGTATGTCAAATTTATTTTTTTCCATAAAGTTACTATACCTAACGGAAGTATAGTAACTTTATGTTTTTTTCTGAGAAAATAGCAGCTGTGTAAGTGACCCTGGGTTACCCAGTCATGATTTTTTTTAATTTGCCTCACTTTTCCTGGATCAGCTTTCGTTAGCCAGACTTCTATGTATGTATTTACGCGGGGACATTATTTGAGTTTGTGATTCTGTATGAGACCGTGCATATATTGTTTATATGACCGAAGATAGCGATAATTTGAATGTTTAATGGTAAATGATGTTTCTCTCTATACCCTTGACTTTCAGTGAAGTTGTGGGATTTTGCTGAGATCTCGTTCAGTCACATATAAAAACTAGATGCCCAATCAACGCTCTCAAAACATCTGAACAAAAAGAAATGCTCAGGAACTCATTTCGCTTGGAAGTGTGTGAACTAAGTGACAACATGTCGAAGTGCTTCTTTTAAAATTCGTGTTCGGCCTCAGAATATATGCTTTAGTTATTATTCTGAGTATTCGGCCAAAACACAAACGATCGTGATGGAAGAAGATCTCACACGGACTTCTTGAGAAAATTTTGAAAAGTGACGCTGCGTCGCTGTTTTGCAACTATCGTCATTTTCCTTGATAGACCTTCTGCTACGGAGCGTACCAAGGAGCTTATACCTAATCTAAGAATTCCTTACGCTGCACTGTTCCGTTTTATTTCTAGTTCCGTTTTATAGAGCAGCGGGTCTATGGGCTAAAAAATATGGATATGGACATAGGCTTCATTTGACATTTAAAGCCCATATTTTGTCCTTATATGGGCATATAATCAAATTTATTTCACTATAATGTTATAACATAGTAAGTAAGTAAGATAGGTCATTTCCACGTTCCCCAGGTTCCCCATTTGAATAGCAAGACTAATTCTTTGTCCGAGGTAGCTCCAGTTCTTCGGTCTCCTGTGATGTAGACTAACCTTTTTGCCATTTCCTTGAAAAGCCTTATAGCGCTAGGACCCCACGGACCAAGGGTCTCGACACCGAATGGGACAAAATCATATTATGCCTATAATGTGCCCAAAATATATATTAAGGGCTTCAAATGCCAAATGAAGCCCATGTCCATATTCATATTTTTTAGCCGATACGGTAGCTGGGGATTGAACTCTCTTTAAATCGAGCCGAGCGCTTGACCATCGGCCACCGGCGGCGTTGTGACATTTTTCAAAACATTAACAAAACAATGGAACTATTTCAATTAGATGACGTCATCAGTCAGCGACCGAAGGACCGACGGAAACATTTCGGCGACCGTGTTTTGTTTCCGAACAAATTCGAATCGAAAACAATAATGGCGGCTGGATGTTAATTGCGCGCGTGACGTCATCGCGCTACGATGGCGGGATGGCGTGTCAGACAGAGGTGTTGTTTTAAACGCAAAGGGATTATGCGACGAAGGATTCGTCGGAGGCCATTTTCTTTATGATGCTTTCCTTACGGCGGCGATCGGGAGCGTTCACTCACATTCACATGATCACATCACCATCACACGGAGGCGATTGTGTTTTGTTTTTACGATCGGTGATGCTGATGATACGTGATTCTCATTTAACTTTGTTTTATTTGGTTTTCTATATTTTTGTTGATATTAAATAGTTGAGAATTTGCTTTATCAAAGGAACAGCTTTGGCATTTATTTCCAAGCTTTTCTCTTTATAGAGTGCATTCCGAACCGATCGATGGTAGAGAATCATGATTTTACATAAAAATACATCAGATGAGTACTTACAGACTCTTAAGTAACAAAAACTGTAGGTAAAACTGAAAAACGCAATATTCATGCAAAAAGAAACAAATCTTAATACTTAACAAAAAAATACAATTTACTACCTATTTAAAAAAGTAATACTTACATAGGTACATCTTTACTGATACCTATTTTAAAAAGAAAAGATTTGATTGTTTGTTTGTTTACATTGAATAGGCTCCGAAACTACTAGACCGATATGAAAAAATCTTTCACCTTTAGGAAGCTACACTTTCTCCGGGTGACAATGACATAGGCTATATAATATTTTTCAAAAATTCGTAACGGGGTACCTACGAGGTCCACGCGGACGAAGTCGCGAACGGTCCGCAAGTACATAATAATCGCGACTATTATCCCCGAAGTGTTAGTCAGAGACAGGCATGAGGACAGCAAAAGCAGTCCTCTACCATAGTCCACTCTTCACCAAATAGTGACTGCACATTTGCTCATCGTGACAGGTGGTGAGCCCATCGCCGCTCTATGCTGTTGGATGGTGCAGTCTTTAGTCCGTTAGTCGCCTTTTACGACACCCAAGGGAAGAGAGGTAGGTAGGTAGGGGTAGTATTCTTTGACTGCTACGCGACAGGATCTTACACATTTAACAATGTGTATAAAAAAATAACTTAAACGATCGTCACGAATATTCAATTAGCTATCGTAAAGCGAGTGACGATAAAGCATGTAAGTAATAAGGTTTCGCGGTTTGCGGTTAAGACAAACGTGTACTTACACAAAATGTTAAATTTCTACAATAAATTTTGAACTTTATCGTTCGGGCATAAGAGTCAATATTGATTGGAGAAAAATTTGACGGTTTTTGATAAGTTGATCTGCTGTCAATACTGTCGATTTTCTCTAATCAATAGTGATATTTATACCCCAAGTGATGCAGTTCAAAATTCATTTATGAAATTTGATACTTTGTGCTAGCTTGACCTGCGGTCGTCTGTACCTATTTACAATAAGTATTGATGGTCACAATTAGACGTACCTACTGTCTGAAGTTTAACCAATTATTATTATAGCACACTCATTGCTGCTTAGTTAGACTTGTTGTTGTTGACACTATAATGAGCTAACTGTTTGTCGCTGTAAGCAATAAGACCGCGAAATTATAACTTTGTAATGCAATCATTTTTAAGCGTTTTGACGTGACAACGTCTTAAATTAGGTTGCGGCTGGGAGTCACTTATGAAAAAGTGTAACGCTCGGTAACGTTACGATGAGTCACCGAACGAGAGAGAGGCCCGCCGAATGCCTTGCGTCTCTCTCCCACTCAACTATGTTTTAAATATAATTCTTTGTTTAAATAAATGTTTTAAATTGTTACTATTATTTCATCCTTCTTCCTACTATACGAATGAATATTCACATTAAAATTATTTTACCACTCAAAGTCGTTGTCACGTAAAACTTTCGCCCGTATACCGACTTTACAGGCAACCAATTTTTTATTTCTATAAGTGGCTTGGTGCGGTTAGCGCAATCAGCCAGTCAGCAAGTAGGTAAGTCGGCAAGTAAGAGAGATAATATTAATTATTGCCGTGTCGCGTAGCGGTAAAAGAATACTACCACCCCCTCTCTTCCCTTGGGTGTCGTAAAAGGCGACTAACGGTCTAAAGACTGCACATACATCCAACAGCATTGAACGGCGAAGGGTTCACCACCTGTCACGCTGAGCACATGTGAAGCCGCTATTTGATGAAAAGTGGACTATGGCAGTGTACTGCTTTTGCGGTCCTCATCGCCTAGTCTCTGACTAACCCTTCGGTGATAATAGCCGTGATTATGTGTATGTATGTGAGTAAATAATATTGAGAATATGAGTGTTTAATGTTAAATAATATTACCCTCCAAACCCACAAAGTTATTAATTCCACTGTGCTATCCTAGTAGGTACCTATGTGTAAAGAACAACCACTACAATTACCTGTATAATAGGTGATGTATAAAATAATAGCTTTTCCAAAAAAAACTGTCTAAAGATTTCCCCCAAAAGCTTCCATTATTCTCGATGTCTAGCTCAAAGTATAGCATGTTTTAAAGATGAATAATGTGTTAGTGCAAATTAGGTAACAAATTATACTATGTCCATTAATTTCCAGTAAAGAGTTCACCGCCAAAACAGTTAAAAGCTACTTGGAAAATTCAAAAAATATTTGGAACTCCAAAAGAATGCTATGCTAACCGTCGCTTGGGGCGCAATATTTTTCGCCACCAAAAACATCGGCTCGTTACTGCTCCTGGCAAACGTTCTGGCCAGTTGTTTAATTAAAAACACGAATAAAAAAGTTACAGGCCATTTTATCGGGTGATAAACTGCCTTGTAATACGCCCGCCTTGCTAAGCAAACTTCGACCTTAACTGCGTAGAGTTAGAACGCAAACTCGCGCGCGCCAAACGAAGTAATTCGCTCGACATTTTTCAAACTCCAAAAGATTTGTGTTCAAACCATTTCCTGTTCTATTCTGAAAGCGATAAAATTCAATATTCATTGCATGCGATGCGGCACCAATTTAACACCGCATCCTTTACGCGATTCCATCACCTATTTAGAATGTAGTAAAATCTAGAATGGCATGAAAATATTTTTCTCGCATTCCCCGTTTTCCTTTAGTCCTAAATCAAGGTGCGAGTACATTGGAACTTGAAGCTTTTGCTCTCATTAATTAGGTGTAAAACGGTACGCTGAAGGGTTAGTACAGGAAACGACAAAAGTGTTTACAGCCATTTTCCTTTGCTGATAGAATAGATTTATTCTGCGCCTAGATTTATAGTAACGCTCCGCACGCTAGGCTAGATCTTTTAAAGCAGATTGGCTTGATTTAAATGAAACCTGTTTGTATTAAATAGCAACAATAGCGCTGTTGAAATGTAAATGTATTGTAAGGGACGACATTAACTTATTACGGTTAGTTTAAATATTACGTGTCACAGATAAGAGATTTTCTTACTTTTTTATTTGACACAATAATTAGACATTGTGTTTTGATATACTTAGGTATGTAATTCTTCGTATTCGACATTCGTACGAAGTGTAAAGAACTACTATTTGAGCAACTCTGAATATGCAAAATAAAATCAACTTAAACTTCCGGTTGAATAAAAAATTTCAAATAATTCAATTTTGAATAAAACAGCTTCAGAGTTACAAATTTTAATAGGTAGATCTTTGTAATTATGCACATGCCCAGTTGCTTATATATCTATAACCAACCAGCTTGTATATAGTACAAAAAGTCTATTCACAAATTCGTACTTTTCTCTTGTTTTTCTCGATTGTAACATTTTTTTCGTGCTTACCAATATCGACGATGATTATAGGCATTCACAGCAATTTGTTCGATTCGATTGAGATCGCTCTATCGATTTGCATGATCAGTTCTATTCACCCTTCGGAAACGGTGTTTTTTTCAATAGTTTCTAAGCGAATCGTGATTAAGTTCACTTCATTGTGTTTACGCACGCAAATTATGAAGAACCGCTGCAATCGGATAACATTTTATCACTATAATTATTAAAGACGTACCAACCCGCGTTGGGTCAGCGTGGTGGGGTATGACCCAATATCCCCATGTGCTGTTGACCATGCGGAAAGGCCATTTGCCCAGCAGTGGGACGATTATAGGCTGATGATGATGATAATAGCGACTGAGTGCTGAGTGTGAGGTTTAATAGACAGTCAGGTGAAGTCATGGACGTATATTACGTCCATGGGTGAAGTAGACATAGAATACTTTGTTTTTCCTCTTAAATAATGGCTTCGTGCCATCAGCACATTTAGCCAGTGTCAAGTAAGATATTATAATAGGTAGTAATTATTATTTACTTTACAATATGTGGAGGATAATGAGTGATAATAAACGTTTAATGGTAAATGATTATCCCAAAACCCCTCGAGACTCAATAAAGCTGTGGGACTTTATTGAGGTCTCACACAGACTTCTTAAGAGAATTTGAAAAGTGATGTTGCACTGTTTTGTTTTATTTGCTAACACTCATGCACGTACACGAACACTTAACAGTAAATAATCCACCATTATATCACATTATTAATATTTGACAAAACACAAATTATAGAAAATAAAACAAAACTGCAGACATGACGCTTCACTTTCCCGCCAAGAAGCCGAGTGTGAGGTTTTTATTAGACAGTCAGGTGAAGTAGACTTAGAATACTTTAAAATGGCTGAAACATGTCAAAATGTTCAACAAAGGAGGCTGGATACAATTAAAGAATTGTCTATGGAACTGTACTGAGCGTCGACTCACGCTTGACTAGCGCGCAACCAATGTTGATATCATAATTATTATTGTTACTTACATCTATTTGCATGTTATTAACGAGTCGTCAATTATTAATTTCCATCGATCCTTTCATGTCGCTTCTCGAACGTTTTGTTTGTTTCTATTTAAAAGCATTTTTTCTCTATGCTGTGTAGAGTCCGTAGTGGCAGCTCATTACAAGAACACTACTGACCTATGTCACAGTGTTTTTCTCTTGGGTGTTGTAAAAGGCGACTAACAGACTTAAGACTAACAACATAGAGCGGCGATGGGTTACGACCTGTCACGCTGAGCACATATGCAGTTGTTAATTTGTAGAACGTGGACTATGGCAGTGGAGTGATTTTGTGAACCTCCTTGCCTAGTCTCTGACTAACCTTTTAACTTTATGGGATGAATTGTCGTGAGTGTAAGTGTGTATTTTATTCTCTTTTGAACACGCGACTTTATTGCAACAATTTATTGATGTAACCACAAATTCTCTAATTCACTTAGCACAGTTTTCAAAAAACGAACACGGAAAAGTTAATCTTGTCTTTGGCATTGACGCTATTTATAGTACACACACCAGCAGATAAACCTATCCAAAACTGTCAAATTTCTCCAATCGATATTGATACTTATAGCCTAAGGACAAAGTTCAAAATGTATCAAAGAAGACATTTGTTGGTAAGTTGAAGTGATGGCGTCGTACAACAGGGTCTTGCCGAACACCATTTAATAACAATAACGGAGGGTTTAGACGAGTGGCAAACGCTCATCCCCTGTCTATTCATAATTCGTCATAAACTGCTGTGCACTGTACCAATTATTGCTTGTGAAAAATACAGCATCGCGCATTGTACGACGAATAACTCGTAATAATTACGAATAGACAGTGGGTGAGCATTTCCGTTTGTCTAGGAGGGCAGATGCGCGCACTTTTCTCCAATACGTGTAAGACAGAGACACAAACTTTAAAAACATAAGTTTAACTTTAACTACTGTTTTGTAGTAAGGCCCTTCACGTCGGAAACACCAACCCACAAGTAACATTAACACTGGGACCCTCCCACCACTGTAATTACCCATAGGGGCATTAGGGGCCCCTAATTGAGCAATATTTTCTTTTATAATCCGCCATGTTTGATTCCGTAGACCATGTTTTCTAGTTATCATGTTACAGGCACAGTTTTTTATATAAATACGACCAAATTCGATTAAGAATGTTTGCAAACAAATTAAAGACAATTTATTTGTGCAAATATAGTGTTCTTACTCGGATTTTTACTTTTTCTTGAGAGAGATTCATGAGAAAACTAAGAATGGTGTCTTTCTTTCAAATAACAGTAAAAATCGAGTGACACTAGTGAAGTTCGTTCAGTATGCCAACGTTATTTATTTTACTTTAGTTCAAATAAAGAGAGTAGGTACTTATTCATTTTTAATATATGATAAGGTTTTATTCCGTGCTTCGGAAGGCATGTTAAGCCGTTGGTCCCGGTTGTTGTCGTAAGATGACAGTCGTTAAAACCCACCAACCCGCAGTGGGCCAGCGTGGTGGGTTATAGCCCTACATCCTCACGTGTTATTGTCCACGTAGAGACCTATGCCCAGTAGTGGGACGTTTATAGGCTGATGATGATGAAGGTTTTATTTATTATTTGACGGAGTTACCGTTAACTAGAATCTTAATCGTAGCCAAATCGTAGCAGAGGATCTGCTGCAGAATTAAAAATACAAGTAGGTCGCTTAAATCCGTCGTTAGGTGTTTTTTTAATAGGTACCACACTAACGACAATAAAATTGTATTATTGTAGGTAGTTTGCTTGTAGTTTTAAAAACTCGCTCTAACTCTAAACTTAATAACTTTGTTAGTTACGTTAAGTAAATAATAGTGCACTTCTAATTTTATGCAACAAAAACCTTGAGTTATCGATTAATTATAATGTTTTCCAGCTGCAACGTCTATTACCATTAATGTTTACTTAGCAGTGATGATTTATAATTTCAAAAAAGTATTTTAAATGATAAATGAAAAACTTAATTGAAATAAAAAATGAAACAAAGGTATTATGTCATCATTAACGAGAGACGTCCGCAGATAAAAATACCGAGCAACAAAGCTGTGCTTTGTACTCTATGCTTATTCTATCGCCACAGCTTACCAAAGCCATTTAAACCATAGACTAACGACCACGCTACAAACCTACTACTCATTTATTAATTACGGCAAAGGGCTGTAATTGTATTTCCCTTACCCCATTATCTAATAAATTAATAAAATCAAATAACAGAGCGCTCGGCTTAATAGGCTTACTGTTTTATAAATGGTTATAGGTATTTTCATTTAGAAGCGCATTTTGATTGAACGTAATGGTTAGAGTAGGGTGACATTAGTTCTGACAGTTTTGAGGACGTATTAGAAATCTTTTTATTTTGACGTAAGCTGCGTTAGCGTGAGACCCTAACTTAAGTACCTACCCTAGGTCATTGTGATATCACGCAACGCAAGTGTATATCAACCTATAATAATTAAATAAAACTCTTATTTATGGTTGCCTTTTATGTTCTATATTTTTAGAAAGAGACGTTCTTAGTGACTAGAAGTGACTAGAACGATCAACATAGCACGGTTTAGTTGATTGTGTATATTATGGAGTAATAAAATAAAAAAATGAACCTACCCTAAAACACAACAACACTTCCATATGAAAATAAATTCAGTTTCATTTCTAACACTATCCTTTCTTTGTTCCCAGGGCCAAGAAGCAGACGGATGAAGAAGAAGATGAACGCAGAGACAGAGAAGAGACCAAGGACTGCTTTCAGCGCGGCCCAGCTGAACAGGCTAAAGGTGAGGAAATCTTTGCATCATTTATCATTATCGAGCAAGATTGACTAAACAAAAGACAGATAATATTAAAAATAAAGATAAAACCAAAAGAAAATAATGTCCATCACGTCCTCTTCCCGGCGGGGTAGGCAGAGACCACAGCTTTCCATCTGCTACGATTCTGACACATCCTTTGCTTCACTTACTTTCATAGTCATAACGTTCTTCTTCTTCTTCATTCTAAGAAAAATAACGCATTAAACATATTTTGTTACCACACTTACCAGTTAGTTACGGTTCCAAGTTAATTAGATGAATAACTTTATCATTGTCGTCATCATCAATGTCAGTCTTTCTCCTCCCACTGCTGAGCATAGGCCGCTCTCTGTTTATACCATTTGAATCAGTCCTGTGCTACCCTGTTCCATAATAAATAACTTATGTAGAAACAATTAAGGTGTAACGACATCTAGACACGACACGAGACAATTGTCTTAGTCAGGTCAGGACAGGTCAGGTCTCAGTAGCAGTGGCATAGAACTTTCTCCAAATTAAGCCAGTACTTCTGTTTCTGAGCTTTACCCCACAATACGCCAAACTATAATACAAACAACAATTTAAGAACAATTAACATTTACTGGGTTACCGACTACTATTCACTTGCTTTGTTATATGTTTCTATAATTTCAATTTTACTTCCAACTTTTTATTATAGTTAACGAATACCTACCTAACCGATTCTTAATATCCGCATACTAAAGTCCGATTTTCTTCCAGCACGAATTCGTCGAGAACCGTTACCTGACTGAGCGACGGCGGCAAGCGCTCGCCGCTGAACTTGGCCTGGCAGAAGCTCAGATCAAGATCTGGTTCCAAAACAAGCGAGCCAAGAACAAGAAGGCTACTGGCCAGAGGAACCCGCTCGCTCTCCAGCTGATGGCACAAGGGTTGTACAACCACCGCACAGCTACTGAAAGCGATGAGGAAGAAGAGATTAGCGTCACGTAGTTCTGATCAGTACACTGGTGGACATTGTTGTCTAACAAAATACTTTGATAGTAATGTTTGTATTCGTAGTACACACGCCTGCAGATCAACCAATCTAAAACTATCAAATTTCTCCGATCGATGTCGATCCTCGTGCACTAGTGACAAAGTTCAAAATGTAATAAAGAAAGGAGAATGACCAAACCAGCCTTTTCGATATCTATTGCGTCTTAATCATTCACATAACAAAAAAGTGTTCTCTTAAGTTATAATGATTACTGTTAAAAAAGTTTATCTATAGAACGCTGCGTTAAGAGTCAAGTGATAAATAAATTCTGAACTGAACTGATAGTCATACGATAACAGTTGTCATAACCTCAAAATACCTAAAAAGTCTTACGCTAAAAATGAAGATAGCTTTAAACTCCCGCATGATATTGTTATGTAATTTTTTCTTCATAATTCAGAGCATTGCTGCTATTGATTACTATTTATTTGATTAAAGCGCTATGTTATGCTAGCTAGCTAAAAAACTAGCCTAACGCCCATAGTAAAATGGTCATTTTCCTTTAACATTTTGTGGTAGGTTAAAGTGCTGGCATCTATACATATGAACCTTTAGTGCTTCGGCAGAGACCCTGTTCTCATGTCCATACTTCAAGTACAGATGTACTTACTTGAAGTAGGTACTTGAATGAGAAGTCTGATCAGCTCTGCTGGTCTTTAAGGCTGGTTGACTTTACCCCAAATTAATAACATCTCTTAAATGGTTGTTTAGACTACTATTACTACTACTAGAGTGAGATAGTAGTTGACATAATTTGTGTGGAACTTTTTATAATAATACTTTAGTAGGCAAAACAACAGATAAATAGGTTATTTATATCAGGTATTAGATGTCTTTGCAATAAATTATGCAGTAATGTATGTATTCTGTGGATAGGTAGATTTTGTTATTTTGAAATGTCTTCAACTGACCGTACCACGTTTCTATAATTATTTACCAGTAAAATAAGTGGATGAAGAGTGATACAATTTTATATTACATATATGGCTACGTGCGGTAAATGATGTATTTTTTGTATGATAGCAAAATCTTATTCATGCAAAGTATCACTTAAATAATGTACTTATCGCAATTTTCTAAAATTTATGTCAACACAATAAGTAGAAAAGCAATGTTCCTGACTGTAAATATTATACTATTATTTCAATAATTTATTAAATGAGAAATAAGGCTATTTGATTGTAGAATTAGATTAGAATCATTTTCCGGGTTGATTGTAAATATATTTTTATTTATAAAATATAGTTTAGTATAGAAATAGGTAATAATTGCAATTTTGGTCTGATAGTCGAATAAACAAAGCTACTTAATTGTGAGAGCTGAAACCTTTAAAGTCTGCGACTCCTCCTGTTTTTCGGGTGTCCATGGACGGCAGTGATTACTTTCCATCAGGTGACCGGCCTGCTCGCCTGCCTTCCTTCACATAAAAAAAAAAACAGTCCTAACTATTGTCTCTCATATTCTTTCTACATATTGGTGAATGTGTAAAGTTGATGAGAAATAAATTATTTTATCTTTAATTATAGAAATTAATGGAAACTGTGAACTATGACGTCACTGTTACTTTCCACCATCATTTTATAAACGTCCACTACCTGACAGGTCAGAGAAACTGTTTGATTGAACAAATGTTTTGGAATTAATTGTTGTACTTGTCAACATACCTATTTATAATTAGCTTTAATTAAGATGCGATGCAGAAACCAATATAATTTATAAGAGCATAATAGTTTAAGAATACGAATAAATAATATCTTTTGGGGAAAAATTATTTGTTATGTTTAATTGTGTTGTAAGAGTTGGTCACACTAGTTGATTTGCTATAACACATTTCTGTTTTAAAGACTTTTCTAGAATTTGTATTTTTTTCAAATAAGATTTTAAAGATCTTTTTGTTGAATTGTGACTAAATATGTTATCTTTTTACATATTTTTTTTTAAATAGGTGGTCACACTGGTTGATTTACTATTCCACATTTTTTATTTAGCGACCTACTTGTTTTTTTTTGTTAAATAAAATCCTTTTTAACTTGTGCTATTAATTTAAATGTGTAAGTACCTAATTATTATCTTAACAATCAACACTTTGTAAATAATATAAAAAATTAAAATAATAAAAGATACCTATCTTTTGTTCGTTGCAACAGTGTAGTCATTGCATTCTTCCATGAATTATTATCAATAATTTATGTAAATATTTATTAAATATATTTTTAAGAGTTAAAGCTATTATTTTCTTAATAATTTTGTGACTGTGCTAGTTTCATTTAGTTGTAATTGTAAATAATATTAAATTATATCAATGGTTTACAGATTTATAAATTGTTTTTTTATACTATCCCCAAAAATGACGTTTCATGAGGTTCGTTGTAGGTTTATTGAAGTGTTACTTTTTTACAAAAATACCTCTGTCATTTTTTGATCGATTGAAGCTCTTTGCTCTACACCGGGCAAGCACTTGGCCTTCATCTCACCTGATGGTAAGTGACGATAAGGCCGAACGTGAAGCGCACTTCACTCGTAATCTTCAACATAATCTACATACATATCAACCACGACTATTATCCCCTAAGGGTTAGTCAGAGTCTATGCAATGAGGACCGCAAAAGCAGTCTTCGACCGTAGTCCACTTTCACCAAATAGCGACTGCACATGTACTAAGCGTGAGAGGTGGTGAGCCTTTCTCCGCTATATGCTGTTGGATGTATGTGTAGTCTTTAGTCCCTTAGTCGCCTTTTACGACACAAGGGAAGAGAGGGGGTGGTAGTATTCTTTCACCGCTACGCGATACGGTTAACCTTCAACCACTGAAAGTAAACTGCGAAAAAATCTAATTCGTGGTTTAAAAAGAGAAAGTGGAGCAACAGTCACAGGAATAAGCTGCGACTCTTAGAATAATAACGCTATAGAAAGATAGTCTTCATACAAGCGCTCTGTCAAAAATGAAGCACTAAACCGATTCACACACGCGTGACGTGCGCGCATGGCCGTGATCTGCTGTCTCTTTCCAATTCTATGAATATGAAAGAGACAGCACTGCGGCAGCCGCTGCTACCGATGCTTTAACTTAGAGAATCACACTGCAGTACGTTTATATTTTGACCTAATTAACTACAAGATACTATGAAATACTGAAAGCTTACCTGTGAAAAGTGATGTTATTGCACTTCTTTTGTTTTTCAGATGTGTTGTGACACAATTTAACTGCACAAACCGTCATTTTTTTTTTGTTTTCGCGAGACACGTTCGGCGCGCTGTGACATTGAACACTACGGAGCGGTCCGGCGTTTGGTGCCATTTCTGGCTCCATTTAATGTGCTTCAAAATAGGCGCGCGAACTTGGTTTCTATAGCGTTATTATTCTAAGCTGCGACTTTACTTTATAATATACTAGCGGCCGCTCGCGGTTTCACCCGCGTGGTTCCCCTTCCCGTAGAAATATCAGGATCAAAAGTATCCTATGTGTTAATCCAGGTTATATAATAATAATCTGTATGCCGAATTTCAACCAAATCCATTCAGTAGTTTTTACGTGAAAGAATAACAAACATCCATCCATACTTACAAACTTTCGCGTTTATAATATTAGTAGGATTACGATAATGATGAGATGGTGCAACTTAGCCAGATAGACTTAAAACAACTGAACCAAACCGAGAACACCAATTAAACCGGGTACAATAGTTGTGAGTCTCAGAAGTAGCTTAAACACTGTCATACTAACTACTGTACATAGGTACGTAATGGTTGCACGAGCGCAATCGTTCCGAGCGATTTGGTGTGACAAAGTACTAATAGTGGTTAGCCACTTCTGAGGCGGACTGTACAAACCAAACCTGGGACTTTTTGATTTGAACCGCTGGTGGATCACTACAATGTAACAAAAATAGATTTTACCGATTTCCTGAAAGCACCTTACTCAACCCCTTATTCTCACCCAATGATTAACGCCCGAAATTAATAACTACTATTATAGATTTTTAAGCCTACTAGAGTGAGAAAGGACCATGGGAAGAAACGTCCCTACCATCCAACAGATTTGAAATTAGTGTCATTTGAAGGGTCTAGTAGGATAGATATTTTTTTACTATGGCGACGTTTTCCAAATACGAGGGATTAGGTTTTAAAAAATATTTTTTTTTTATATAATATAGGTATATATTTTTCCAACAAAATAAGATTGCAAGTGCACATTGCATGACACACTCGGGGTATTCCTCGAAGCGCACCCATTTTGAAGCGCACCAGACCAAGCGCACCTAAACTATTTCTCCAAGCGCACCCGTTAGGTGTGCTTCATAATAGGTAATTAAAATATTATATTTTTATTCCTCGAAGCGCACCTACGGTAAAAATAGAGAGGAGCTTAAAAGATTCGTAATATTGATGTCGATAGAAACTAGGACTAGGTGCTTAAGCAACTTACTACGTCAATAATAAATTGAATCATGACAGTCATATTGATCTAAAAGTACCAGGGAGACATAAATGGAAAGAGGTAGGTAGATAGGCGCCTTAGCGATCTTACTTACCCTTAACTATCAGGAATAAAAATAAAAGAGTAGGACTAGGTGCTGCAACTTACTATGTCAATAATAAATTGAATCATGACAGTTATTTTGAACTAAAAGTACGGTAGTGCTATTACTTATTGTGTGCTAAAAGTACCAGGGTGACATAAATGAAAAGAGGCATATACTCTAAAATAGACGTACGTTATTCGTTATCGATATTTTCTGTTAGTTACTACATCTCTTTCCACATTTTATCTGCTGGTGCGCTTCGAGGAATAAAAATATAATATTTTAATTACCTATTCTGAAGCGCACCCCACGGGCAGTGAATATACCATGGGTGCGCTTGGAGGAATAGTATAGGTGCGCTTGGTCTGGGTGCGCTTCCAAATGGGTGCGCTTCGAGGAATACCCCACACACTCGAGCAACTCCAACTAAAGCAAGAAAACAATTAAACAACTTTACACGCAACGTTTACATTAAAAATAAATACATTTTTGCTGAAAAGATTTTTTTTATTATAAATAAACCCAATAGTTTTTGCAACTAACACAGGTACTTTAGGCTTTTTTGGGTCCCAATGAACAAATTGACACGTATTCCATGACTGTTGTAGGGTGGGGACGGGGTTCATACAAAATCTCCCATGGTCCTTTGACGTCATTTGTATGGATCTTAAATTTTGAATTTTTGAATTTAGAATTCTAAACAACCCATTATTTATTTATTTATTATTATCATTTATTATTATTTATTTTGGGCGTTTGTAAGTTCAATTACTGCATTTAATACACTGACACGCGATTGGACCGTTTTTTTAAAGTGAAAAGGAGGCAAACTATTATGCGGTCACCAATTGCTCGACATTCACGGTCAGTTAAACTAATCAGTTGAACTGACGTACATCCAAAAACTGACCATGAGTGTGAAATCTTTAACTGACGACTGACGACCCACGGATATTTCCGGGCGGACCGTAATCCGCTAGTTTCAGTTCGTTTGCCATCAGTCCAAACTGAGCGTGAGTACGCGTGCTTACATCCGTTTGCCATCAGTCGGAGCCAGTGTTGCCAACTTAGCTACTTTATAGCCAGATCTAGCTATTTTTGGGAGCCAAGCAACTACAATTTTATGAAAATTGCAGGTAAATTTTTTAGCTAGTTTGAGTGTGTGGAGTTTATTAACCTCGACATTCACGGTCAGTTCAATAATTGATCAGTTAATACAACTGATCAGTTAAAACGGTCCTCACTCACTGGCTTCAAACCGGCCTTCATTTCTCGATCGAAGGGCAGTGTGACCATCTCAAAAATGGCGAATCTGCCCGACATTGGCAAAAAATCTGCCAAAATCTGCCGCGTTTTTATCGCAACTTCAAAAAGACGATTTCTCGCATATACTTTCTATACTTCGTATAAAAGGTGCTAGAAAAAGTAGCTAAAACATTTAGATGCAATTTTCATAAAATTGTAGCTGCTTTGCTCCCAAAATTAGCTAGATCTAGCTATAAAGTAGCTAAGTTGGCAACACTGGCTCCGACTGATGGCAAACGGATGTAAGCACGCGCACTCACGCTCAGTTTGGACTGATGGCAAACGAACTGAAGCTAGCGGATTACGGTCCGCCCGGAAATATCCGTGGGTTGTCGTCAGTTAAAAATTTCAACTTAAGATTTCACACTCACGGTCAGTTTTTGGATGTACGTCAGTTAAACTGATCAGTTTAACTGACCGTGAATGTCGAGCATTATGGGAAGTAATCACAGACGCCCATAGACAAACACGAAACCAGAAGAGTCGTCGGTGCGTTGCCGGCCTTGAGGAAGGAGTAGGAATTGTGAAGGAGGGGGGGAAGGGGCAGAGATGGGCCTAAGGTACTTTCACTCACCCGACGAAACACAACACTTATTTAGTTGTGAAGAAACTCCACAGCTTGGAAAGAAGTCAATGTCAACAACTATGGGTATGTGGGTGCAGGTTCGAACAGCGTGCAGGTTCAAATCCTGCTAGTGGAAATTCTTTCAAGATTGTCTTTTACCGCTTGCAATTTGTTGGCAACAAAATTTGCTATAATTTTAATTTACCAATAATTTGTATAAAGACTATACGACGACACTTGTTTAGCTTCTATAACATAGATTGTTTAATGTTTGTTTAGTTTTTTATTTTTTTAAATTAATAACACTAAAATTAAAAAAAATAAAACATGCTAATTCAGACTCAAGTATACATTAAAATAAAGTAATGCACATCCCAAAGATGATTATTCGTAATAATATTCAATAAATCAAACATCTAACTGGATGTAAATCAGTCGACCATCTTTCCGCATGATTTAGTGCCTGTACCGGGAATCGACTCCGCTAATTATACCGGCGACCGCCTTTGATGTTTCACTGCTGGTGTTTAGACGCTAAATATGTTATAGCAATGGGTCATTTCATTTAATTATTTTAGCGACGCCTCGGTGAAAGAATAGGTTGTACCTACCCCTATCTTCCCTTGGGTGTCGTAAAAGGGTATTATATGCCGAATTTTAAAATAACGAATTTCATAAGACCTATGAACGGAAGGCCGAATTTTAAAATCCCGAAAGTTCCAAATTCCAAAAGTTCAAAATCCCAAAAGTTCAAATCCCGAATGTTCAAAATCCCGAAGATTTATATATACCTACCTACAGTTGATATGCCGAAGTTCAAAATTCCGAAAGATAGTTAACCGTGTTTTTACAAGGTAACTTAAATTTCTAACCTATCACTTGGCCTACAGGAGTAGGGCAGCTAGTATTTCTGTTGTCTAATAAAAAAACATAACCTCGATATTAGGTCTTATAAAATTCGGTATTTCGAATTTAAGGGATTTTGAACTTTCGGTTTTTCGAACGTTCGGGATTTTGAACTTTCTGCTATTTGAAAATCGACTAAATGAGCTTCGGTATATCGGGCATAGGTATTTCATACATTCAGTATTTAGATTTTAGATGTTATTTTAGTTGTAGATATTATAAATTTTCGGTATTTTAATACGTACCCCATAAAAGGCGACTAGGAGACTAGAGACTTCACATACATCCAACAGCATAGAGCACGCCATGTGCAGTTGTAATTTGGTGTAACTTGGACAATGTCAGTCCACTGCTTCTGCGGACCTCATTGCCTAGTCTGACTAATCCTTTAGGGATGATGGACCTCATTCCCTAGTCTCTGATTAACCCATTATGAATATGGAGAATGAATGCATAATCTATAATCTTAGGACAATAGTCTTAAATTTTGTATGTATCTATACATATATTATAAAGCTGAAGAGTTTGTTTGCTTGAACGCGCTAATCTCAGGAACTACTAGTCCGATTTGAAAAATTCTTGCAGTGTTATATAGCCCTTTTATCGAGGGATGTTATAGGCAATAATTTGTTTAGGTACAGGTACGGGTAGTAACTTGTGGGTCGCTAGTGTATGTATAAAAACGTCCTTGTTTAGATATGTACGGTCGGGGTCACCGTCGCTTTACCACTTTGCAGCGATTTTCGTATGAAGCGCACCGCCCGCCCGGGTACGTGCCCGTACCAAATAGACAACGCGGTGTGCAAGGGGTTTTGACCTTTAGACTGGTAAAGCGACGGAGTCTGCCATTTTACATTCTTAATCATAATTAATATGGGTCATTCTCATAAGGACAGATTCTCAAAAATACAGATTCTCAAAAGAACAGATTCTCAAAAGGACAGGAGTAGTTACACGTAAGCACACAAAGATAAAAATTAATATTATTATTATTTTCAGAGAAAAAATGAGAGGAATAAATTATTTAGAAAACAACGTAATTTATAATAATAATTAATACCTAATAAAAAATGAATTTAAAAAGTATACTAGAGCGAAGCCTCGTGAAAAAGCAAGAGACGGTAAGAACACCGTTTATGCACAGTAAACACAGTGGTAAGATCCGCCCAGAATCGTTACATAATCGACACGCTGTTCACCAACCGTCCCCACATGGACCACAACTCTGGTGGGGATGGAGCCATAACCCACCACGCTGGCCCAATGCGGGTCTGTGGGTAGTATAAACAACGCCAGACAGATATTTCAAATGGTGATCGTCCTAATACCGGAGTCACATCTCGACCGGATCGCTGCCCAATTAGTGGAGTTTTGTTCTAAATTAGTCGGCTAATGTGCTACGCCACATTTAGTGGCGCAGGGCCGTGAATAGGGCGGGCGAGGGTAAGGCTGGCAATACTCATACAAAATTACGTTTAACTGTAACCCACCAAGATAAAACCGACGTCGTAGCAGTGAAAGAATATTACCACCCCCTCTCTTTCTTGGGTAAGAGGCGACTAACCGACTAAATACTGCACATACATCCAACAGCATAGAGCGGCGATGGGCTCACCACCTGTGTCATTCTAAGCACATTTGCAGTCGCTATTTGGTGAAAAGTGGACTATAGCAGAGGACTGCTTTTGCTGTCCTCATTGCCTAATCTCTTACTAACCGTTCGGTGATTATACGTATGTAAGTATTATGTATATACTTACGTCATATTAAGAGAGTTTACGCATTTTGGTTTCCCATACAAACTTCCAAGTCGAAATTTTTAAAAACCAATAAGCTAATTTTGATGAAACTTTGCAAGCTAAAGTAAAACACAGGGATCTAAATAGTTTGTTGTTTATGGAAAAAATGTTTATGGAAAGTTTAAAATCGCATTAACTCAGTTAAATAAAAAATAATTAAAAATGTTTTCAACAAACTAATTAGATCCCTGTGTTTTACTTTAGCTTGCAAAGTTTCATCAAAACTAGCTTATTGGTTTTTAAAAATTTCGACTTGGAAGTTTGTATGGGAAACCAAAATGCGTAAAAAAGTCGCCGTTTTCCTGTGTCTGAGGCTCCGCTCTAAACTACGCAATGGATTTTTATGCGGTTTTCACTAATAGAAAGAGCGATGACTGAAGATGTATAATTACGTATTGTTTATAATTTGTACAAAATGGCTGAAGTCTAATAGTGCTTCTAAGTTAGCGTAGACAAAGGCGCGAGCGGGCCGCTAGTAAATGATAAATAAGTAATCTAAGTAATATTGGCAGACCGCAGGTGAGATAGAAAGATAACATCAGAAAGGTTGCGGGCCAAAATTGGATGCAGACAGCCCAAAATAGAACGAAGTGGAGAAGGTTGAAGGAGGCCTACACCAAATTGGTCCAAGAAGGTTTGAGATGAGAGAGTAATATAAATATTTTGCCCTTACCCCGTCCCTGCGCCCTTAAACGGCACATGATATATCTCCGCACTGCGCTAATTGGTCGCCAATTATACGTGTCATAGAAATGACGTACGGCGTGGGGCCATGTTGAACGGAATGTCTATGACAGATGTACAGGCTGATCCCTTTGTGAGAAAGCTGGAGAGTGATAGAGAAAGAGTTTTTAAACAGATTCCGAAGTGTTTACTGTACAGATATACAGGCTGATTCATTAGTGGGAAAAAGAGTGGAGAGAACGTGTTTTTAAAACAGATTCCGAACGGAACGTCTATGCAGATGTACAAAGCTGGAGAGTGGAGAAGAAAGGGTTTATAAAACAGATGCCGAACGGAATGTCTATGCAGATGTATAGTGTGATCCGTTTGTGGAAAACGAGGAGAGTGGAGGAGAAAGTGTTTTTTAAACATATTCCGAAGTGTCTATGCAGATGTACAGGGTAATTCGTTTGTGGAAAAGCCGAAGAGTGATAGAGAAAGTGTTTAAAAAACCGATTCCGAAAGGAATGTTAAGCGCGTGTCCTTGTACACGTGATCCGTTTGTGGGAAAGCCAGGGAGCGGAGGAAAAAGTTTTTTAAAACAGGAGATTGCCCAGGGCCAGGACAGACCGCCTTTTAACCGCCTCTGTGGTCTAGTTGCTAAGCTACCGGTTTTAGACCTAGAGGTCCCGGGTTCGATTCCCAGCGGGGGGGGGGGGACATCTTTGTGTGCTCGGTTTGGTTGGTGGTAGGGCTGTTAAGTCCGCCTGGCTAGCTACCACCATCTTATCTAAGTCTGTCGCCATAACAACGATGTTTATAGCATTGTTGTGTTCCGACAGTTTGAGATAAGATAGACAGGTCCTCTGTGGTTGAGGATTCCGGGTGAAGCGCTCTTCCACCTTTGGCCTTATCGTCACTTACCATCAGGTGAGATCAGAGAGCGCTTACCCGTTGCCAAAAAAAAAAACAGACCTAGAGGCTTTCATTAAACAGGCTTTCTTTGGGTCGCTGCACCATCTTAGTTTCTTTTAAGATGGTAAGAGGGCACTTTGGTTTCTCAAACCTCACAACTATTATCAAAGAACTAACTAACTAACTAGCCCTTAGTTGGAGACTAGGCAATGAGGCCTGCAGAATCAGTCCACTGCCACACTCCTACCAAACAACAACTGAGCCCATCGCCGCTCTATGCTGTTGGATGTATGTGTCTTTATTCCGTTAGTCGCCTTTTACGACACCCAAGGGGAGAGAGGGGGTGGTAGTATTCTTTCACCGCTACGTTACGACTTACATTGAAATAATGTTTGATTATATCTCCTTTCGATCATCTCTAAACACTAGAGATACAGCATAGCGCTCTCAAAGTGTCGCCTCGAACTAATGCTCCAACCAAGAGTGACCATTGGATTGGTATCTGTGGTCATTTGACATTGCCGTCCAAATTTAATACTTATAATGATGATCATAAGGTAGAGTATCAAAATTAGTAGTGATTACATACATACACACTACGTCACGTCCGTTTCCTGGCGGGGTAGGCAGAGACCAGCAGCTTTCCATTTGTTACGATCCTGACGCACATCCTTTGCTTCACTTACTCTCATAATATTCTTCATTATGCTCGACGGTAATAGGGTACTCTTTAGTAGTGATTATTTGAAAACAAAATTGTACTTATATAAGGTGACTGCTAGAAACCGCAAGAAACTTCAAGGGCTGGTCATGTCAAGTGTTTTAAACATGACAAAAATGAATTCGTGTTTTTTTCATTATCATATCATACTCAATAGCAATATCATAAGAAAAATAAAATGAAAACAATTAAAATAACGATTATTTACAACGCGCGGGCAAAGGGTTGACCCAGTCCGCGTCAGTTTCTACGTTGACGGGTCAATGGCCGGCCGTCTGTTTACCTGTCCGCGTCAGTACCTACGTTGACGGGTCAATGGCCGGCCGTCTGTTGACCCGTCCGCGTCAGTACCTACATTGACGGGTCAATGGCCGGCCGTCTGTTGACCCGTCCACGTCAGTACCTACATTGAAGGGTCAATGGCCGGCCGTCTGTTGACCCGTCCACGTCAGTACCTACATTGACGGGTCAATGGCCGGCCGTCTGTTGACCCGGCCGCGTTAGTACCTACGTTGACGGGTCAACGGCCGGCCGGCCGTTGCCCGCGCGTTGTAATAATCGTTATTTTTAATTGTTTTCATTCATTTTTTTTATTGCTTTAAAATTAATTAGATAAGTAGGTACTCAAAGACTATCCAATTAAAACTCACAAAATGATTTTTTTTATTAAAAATAGAAAAAAAACACAAATTCTTTTTTTTTGCCATTTTTGCCATGTAAACACTTAACCTGACTAGCCCTTGAAGTTTCTTGCGGTTTCCAGCAGTCATCTTATATAGTAAAATTTGGATCCACTTTTTTGAACGGCAACTGAACTGTTAATTTATTTATTAACTAACATCAACACGCATTAAAATCATTTATTAATACTTAAATAAAACAATTAATCATTCCAAATGTAATCTCAATTATAGATGTTACACGTTAACAAAAAACCAATCAAAGAGAATAAAAAAATAGAAAGTCCCGTATGATATTTATTAGATAATTATTTTTTTATAGTATATAAAATGTCAAAAATATCATTAATATAAAACAAACAATAAAACATTATAAGTAATAGAAAAATAGTAATGAATAAAAGAAACAGTTAAATTTTAAAACTTCTACGGATATCATTATTGCGAATCTTTAAAGCTATGTTTCACTGTTGGTGCGTTTGGAGGAATCTTATCCTACTAATATTATAAACGCAAAAGTTTGTAAGTATGGATTTATGTTTGTTACTCTTTCACGTAAAACTACTGAATGGATTTGGATGAAATTCGGCATACAGATAGTTTATAACCTGGATTAACACATAGGTTACTTTTTACCCCGATATTCGTGGTAATATCAGAAGAATATAAAAAGTATCCGATGTGAGGAGCTCGATGGCGCAGCGGCTAGCGCGTTCGGCTTGCGATGTTGCCCGCTAAGCAACTTTTGCAATACCGGGACGCCTGATGGGTGACCAATTAAAAAACATCGAAATGTTTTTTAAAAAGCTCGAAAGCTTCCTCCGTGCTTCGGAAGGCACGTTAAGCCGTTGGTCCCGGTTGTTGTCGTAAGATAGCAGTCGTTAAAACCCACCAACCCGCATTGGGCCAGCGTGGTGGGTTATGGCCCAATATCCCCACGTGCTACTCGTGGGGAGGCCTGTGCCCAGCAGTGGGACGTTTATAGGCTGATGATGATGATGTGTTCCCGTTCACGTGGGGGAACTGGAACCACGCGGATGAAACCGCGAGCGGCTGCTAGTAAAAAATAATTGTTTAATAACCTATTTTGAAGCGCACTAATATGGTGCGTTTGGAGGAATACCTAGTTTTGGTGTGCTTGGTCTGGTGCGCTTCAAGGAATAAGTACCCCATTATTTATGGGATCTCAATATAATAACTAAAGCATAGGATTAGACAATATCACCTCCCAATTTGATAGTTCACAAACAAACAGAATTGTTATACCCGCACGATACACGAGTATATTTAAAATCCTATAGCACTTCGCTGACAGTTCCTGTCAGTAGCAGCCAATACTTCATGATTTATCATCATTCGCGCCATACTCTTAGCGTACACTTTCAACAGGAACCATTATCTCCAATTTAGGGACGTCTTTAAATAAGTATAAAATTTAATTAATTTGAAACTTAGGGTAGGATGGTTTGAGGGGAACGAATACGCATCGGTTGTAGATAAAACTTTATTTTAATGATGCAAGAGGCCTTTGTCAGCGTATCGACAGTAGAAAGAGAGTATCAAACCCACATGGGTTTGCATTACACTCCCCCCCCCTCCCCCCGACTTTGTCCGCGTGAACACCCATGATGAATCTCCATTAATTTTATTTCACATAAACCTTGTCGTGACAATTATTATTACGAACACAACAAAACAAGAATCAGCCAAATCAGTCGAGCCGTTATAAATATAGATTGTATTAATTCCTGGGACTGTATCCATGTGTCCATATTTGGAGGATATCTATTATTTGTAGTTTTCTTATGTATTATTTACTTATTTTTTTTATTAGACATGCTTGCTCACAGAGTGTCCAACACGCAGGCAAGTTACACGATTAAAACAATATAAGAAGTACCTACACATTAAATACGTTTTAAGTTTAGTACCTTGATAAGTTATGCGGTATTTTGTTTTCCTTTTCATTGTACTTTTATTAATAATAATGTGTTTTTGGGCCTTACAGACTTAGAGATATTTACATTTTTTTTTTATTGTAGTAGACAAAACAACAGATACCTTACTTACCTACTCTTATTGATTATTTGGGCTGTTAAACACGAGCATACCCCGCATCTGCGGCTAGTGTTGTTGAGTACCACGGCGATGACGTGCTTACAGTAAATCCGTTGTCGCAACACATTCATCTTTATTTATAGACGGCTAACGGGCTAACACCCAGCGCGACAGGGTACTTGCTTACGCGAAAATAGGTACCGCCAGTCAGACATACCTAAACCTACATACACTCAAGCAAGACTATTATCCTCGAAAGGTTTAAGTCAAAGACTAGGCAATGAGAAACGCAAAAGCTGTCCACTGCCATTAGGGTTACCACCCGTCCTCTAAAATAGAGTACTGTCCTCTTTTTCATGTAGGCATATGGAGTCCTCTTTTAGGTAGGCGACGTTAGGCCTTGACGCCAAATCAGAACCCGCCGAAGCGCGCTCTTCACGGGAGAGTTTCCCCGTGAACACGTGTAGTTCACTGGCCATTTTCCAGATAGGTAGCCGGAGCTGTCGAGCTCGCTCACTTCTCGTTGTACGAAGTGCACAACACAACTCGCAGTTGCCACTGCTCGGGTCGTCAACTCTAACGTCAACTTCCAAATGTCCTCTTTGGTAGCGGAGTAGTAAGCACACTCACTTCTCGAAACCCATCCGGGAGCCCAGCCAGTTCCCACGTCCTACGCGGCTGGCTGGACCGGAGGCTACGGCATCTAGAGGGCCTCTACTAGTTATCCAGACTAGTACCGGAGATGTCAACAGCAATGTTCAATGAGAACCCGACTTAAAGGGAAACTCACGTTCCCCGCAGGACTTTTCGCTTCAGAACCCACCAAGACCGCTACTAAACCCCGCTCGCTGTGCACGACTTTGGAAGAAGCTCTACAGCTAACCACGAGCCACTACTAGTCCAACCCACGTCCGGATCCCGCCGGGGGCACCGCTAAGGGCACAACCAGCGGGGGCCGAGAACCGGAACCCCGTAGTACCATTGAGCGACAAACAGCCGGACCCGTTGTTCCAGCTGCGAAGCTCTGTCTTCAAGCCCTATTCACAATGGTGAGTAGGGCTTGAAGACAGTAAAAGCAGTCCTCTATACACATGTGCTCAGCATGACAGGTGGTGAGCCCATCGCTGCTCTATGCTGCTGGATGCATGTGCCGTCTTTAGTCCGTTAGTCGCCTTTTACGACACCCACGGGAAGAGATGGAGTGGTAATTAGTATTCTTTCACCGCTACGCGACCCGGACTGAGACGATAGATTTTAATGCGGTTTTCACTGATGTTATAAGTTACTAATAAAAATACTTTTTCTATCATTGTTTTACTATTTTCACACTCTAACTTATTCCAAATTGGCTGAAGTAGGACAGTGCTTCTAAGTTAGCGTGTAAAAAAGTTAAAAAGTATTTTAAAAATAAACCAAATTCCGCCCTCAAACCATCAACTTCGTGATCGACTCCGAGCAACCAAATAACAAACCGTTAACAACGATAATCGGTGAAACAATGCGCGATCATTGCTTAAAACAATAAAACACTACCAAACCAAAAACACAAACTTAACTTTTACCGTTAACAATCAAAAAACTCAATACAGTTGGTTAGAACATCAATCGCAAAGATAACTTTGTTTCCGAATCTACACTTAGAATTTCTTTTTTCTGTGTCGGTATGTTTTATTGGTACTATTCGTTATTGAATGCACACAAAAGTTCGTTAAGTACAAGTATGGAAAGCACAAATAACTTGAGGAATATAGATCATGGTCGATTTAGGTCTTGCGCTCGGTAAACACAGGTCGTGTGTGCTCGGGAGCGCTCGGCAAACATCGGGAGCGGTCAGCAAACATCGGAAACTTAGCATGCTCGTTGATTGGTGATAATTAGGTAAACCCTTTGATCACACATAAAAACTAGGTACAAATATCCTACACAAAATTATTCCTAATGGAATAATTCTAAATGCAATTCTGCCATCTTTATAGTAAGCCAAAATTTCCAAATTTTAAAATTAATTTTGAGTAATTCAATATTGTCAAAGGTAATTACGCCAAATAAAATTATGCCATCTTAAAAAGTATACTATTGTGAGTTCGGTCATATAAAGATTTTTATGCCCTAGGAATATTATGCCAAGTGTGTTATGCCATATAAAATTCGGAGCAATGAAATTCTGCCAGATGGAGGGAACCCAAACGAAATGAGTACCTACCTGAAATCTCTCTCTTTTTGTTCAGACGTTTTGAGAGCGTTGATTGTGAATCTAGCTTAAGAGCCTTATTACATCTCGAATGTGATTTTTGCGTAAAATGCCCATTTTCGCATTTTATAGTAATTTTGCAGTTGTATTATCGTTTTATATCGAAATAGGATAATAAATTTGTGCCTAATATTACAAATCTCCATTCTGTGAGCATAAGTTGAATTCGGACGGCCGGCGCATCGCATTTTGTAGTAATTTTGCAGTTGTATTTATCGTTTTTATCGAAATAGGATAATAAATTCATTATAAAATCTTTATTCCTCATGAAGTAACAATTACTCTGGTATAAATTTTGCTCAATAATATTATCGTAGATAAGAGATATTAACAGTTAACTTATAGCAATTTTCGAAGTTTTTTGGTTTAGAATAAGATTTTTTTTCCTCTATAAAATCAATGATATCTAAAAATTCCAAGATCGCTACGCACTATTCGACTATATAAAAGATAACATTATAATTTTTTTATTTCACTTGTTTAGAACAGTAGTTCAATCGATGAGCTCAAAAAAGTGCCACTTTATGAAAATCTTTCTGTGCAATTTTGGGTTTAATTTAAGCAAAATTTACAAAAAGCGAGCCGCTACGCACTATTCCAATAGCTATTCTACACTATTCAATAAGTCATAACTGTTAATATATTTTTGTTTCTGAGATCCATAACGCCAAAATTGGCCATTTTATGCAAAAATCACAGCCGAGATGTAATAGGCCTCTAAAGGGAAAACAGTATTACTTTAATCTTACTTACTATGCAAAACTCGTATGGGAATTTGCATAGTAATACGACCTCCGTGTCCAAGTGTATAGCACGCCGGGTCTGGCGTCGCGTCACCTCCGAGGTCCCGGGTTAATTCCCGGTTGTCAAACTGTTTTTCTAAATTGATTTCGGGTCTGGGTGTTTTTTCGAGTACGAGTTTCAAAAAAATACTTATCTTGGTCTAGATAGTGTGAGCGTAAACCAATTTAATTTTTTTTTTTTGGTAAAACAGAGTTGATCGCTGGAAAAACCTGAATGCGATCGGCTCAAAGCAGCAAGGAATGGCATAACGTGGAAGCCTTTGCATGGCAGTGAGATACGGGCTATGATGATGGCGATGATGAGTAGGAATGTAAAGTAAAGTGCAGCCTGTATACAGTCCCACTGCTGGGCAAAGGCCTCCACCATTTTAATCAAGCCATCGCTACAATAGATGGGTGTCGGCTTAGTCACCACGTTTGCCTAATGCGGGCTGGTGATTACAAACCCGGGCGCAGCAACGAAACATATGAAAACACACTTGGCCCGACCTGGGAATCGAACCCGGGACCACCGAACATCGAGCCGAATGCTTGACCACTAAGCCACCGAGGCATTCAGCGAGGCGGAGTACGAAAGTACGAAATTAAAATGACTTGTACAACTTTTATAACTACATTATTATTTTACACTAGCGGCCGCTCGCGGTTTCACCCGCGTGGTTTCCGTTCCCGTGGGAATATCTGAATAAAAAGTATTCTATGTGGTAATCCAGGTTATAAACTATCTGTATGCCGAATTTCATCTAAATCCATTCATCAGTTTTTACGTGAAAGAGTAACAAACATCCATCCATACTTACAAACTTTCGCGTTTATAATATTAGTAGGAATTTATTTAACGTAGTTAACTTTTATTGGCTTCAAAAGTACACAATCTTGTAATCTTTTGGTAGTCCAAAAAAAAAACTTAGCAAAGTTACTTTAACATAAAAAAAATACAATAAAAATAAACATTCTGCCGCCACAACAAAAATTCCAATAAGACTATCCTCAACCATACAAACAAAAATTCTAACAAGATTCTTGAAAAAAAATTTCCCATCAAAAAAAATGCAAAAAAAGAAAATTCTTCAAAAAAAATAAAAGAATAGCTAACAACACACCAATAATAATGGTATTAATAACAAGTGGAGCAACCTCCGAGACGTATCGGACCACACGCGTCGCGGCGGCGCGCGCGCAGGCGCCTACTATGGATATTACCAAGATATTATGGGAGAAGTTATCGGTTAGGTTTTTAAGTTTTGGACTGATCTTATTGATGTAATCTTCTTTATTATGTTAAATGTTAAGTAATATTATTAATATAAAAACAATGTGTAGGTACTAACAATAATAAAAACATTACTTAGAAAGTTACATACTTAACTACCTAACTACTTATAAAAACAATTTCGAACTATTTTAATTTTCTCCATTATTTATTACTACAGCTGCCGATACGAGGTTTTCGATCTCTAGGTAGGTATTTCTAGATCTTTCAGCTGCCATCGTCTGTTGTATCGGTCCCTGGATCTATTATAAGATCTTTCTTTCCTTTCCCTTTAAAACTTAGAATGCGGCGCCACTAGACTCAATAGAACATCTATTAATTGAGCACTGATCAGTGCGCAGTTGCAGTTGAAAAGTAAAAGGTAGATTTCTTTGCATTTCATTTAATAAATAACTAATTAGTATTGGCTTGAAATAGCCCTTCTTTGCATTCATTCAATATTTTATAGTGTTTTGCTTTGACAACAGCATATCCACACAATCCTACCGCTAACCGAGCAGGCGATAAGAGGCCTATATTAATAACAGAAGGCTGCAGCCGGGATTCGCAGCTGTGGCGCAGGCGCTTTATGAAGTAACTGGAAGAACTTTAAGAATAGTTAGCTATAGCTTAGGCGCTTTGTAAAATGACTGGAAAATGCAGAACAATAGCAGCTACAGCTACGGTGAAGGCGCTTTATTAGCTAACTCTGTTGATTGCTTAAAAGGCAGTTCCAAATCACCACAGCAGCAAGTGAAGGGATGTAATAGAGTTTTAGTAGGTATATGTCCCCCTGCAAAAGCTGGGGTGTAGAAAAATAAGTCGCTGTATGAGTTGACTGAAAGAACGCTAAAGAACAGACAGTATAGTTCAAGCGTTTTATGAACTGACTGGAATAAATTAAAAAAGGAGCTAACAGTGACCGGGTGCTTTATAAACTGAAAGAAAGATCGCTATAGCACATATGGCATCGCGTACTAACTTCCTTGTAAAAAAAAATTAAATAAAAATCCTTCCTACTATCCTACCAATATTATAAACGCGAAAGTTTGTAAGTATGGATGGATGTTTGTTACTCTTTCACGTTAAAACTAGGTACTGAATGGATAAGGATGAAATTCGGCATACAGATAGTTTATAACCTGGATTAACACATAGGATACTTTTTATCCCGATATTTCCACGGAAACGGGAACCACGCGGGTGAAACCGCGAGCGGCCGCTAGTTCAATTTTAATTTATATAATTAGGCTACAATATTTAAGCATATGAATGTCGCTATGCCATCGGTTCCTAAGTCTAAAGGGCGGGAGACATGGAACTGAGAAGAGCTCAGCAAGGGCATTTCTGTTCTCCCTCTCTTTTACAGTGTCAAAAAGAAAATAGGATAATTTCATTACCACTAATGAGTTATCTACTACTACTACCTGTAATTAGTGTAGATCATCATTAGCTGGTAAATTTCCCATAGCTGGGCACATTCCTTCCCACACAAACCCTACTCATAGTGGAAAGGTATTTTTTTTTTTAAATCTACTGCTTCCCACTATTTTGGCAGGGTTTGTTGTTCTTTGGTGTCTATTATCTTTTCTTTCAAAGTGATTAATTTAAATGAACTGGAGCTTTATGAGCTCTACTCACTCTATTTACTTCTATTGTTTTGTTTCTTTTTTATCAATTTTACTTTAAATTATTTTCTATTCATTTCTTTTTCTTTTGACTTTTGTACGTTTTTTTGTTTTTTTTTGTTTTACAATTTTACAATTACATGTTTCTAGCGGAAAGGTTTTATCATAAGCATTAACCCTTAAATTTTATTCTTTTTTTATGAAATTAAGGGTGAGTTCCACCCATGAAACTGAACAACTTTCCCCAAGAAACCTATGTGCAAAAATGACAAAAAAATTTCGTCCTCCCATACTATTGTCGTCAAGTGATCGGACAGTTTTGTATGGGAGGTCGAAATTATTTTGTTATCTTAATTAGTTAAGAGGAAACACTACGTGGAAGTGGCATGCACCATTCTCATACGAAACACAGAAAAACGACGTTTCGTAGTCCCCTGTTTCCTCCTTCAGAACTGGACCAATTTTTATGATTTTTTCAGCATCGGTTAAAGAAAGAGATTTTCTACGTCTGTATGTCAATGTTAATTTTTTTGCATTAAGTCATTGATTTAAAAACCAGGAGCCTTCAAAATTTATCGAAATAACTCCGTTTTAAGGCGTCTTCAGAAACATTAAGTAACCGGTTTAAAAAAAAATGAAACATACAGAGAAAGAAAATCTCTTCCTATTCTGCTTACCTGCTGATTTAATGCGCCTTTATTACTGTTTCCCTATACCTACAGCGACAGGCTATTTACAGAGGCCTGTGCCCAGCAGTGGTACGTTTATGAATAGGTGATGATGATGATTTTGATAACAATACAAATCTCTGTATTTTTCTTTATCTAGCAAAATTAACTAAGTCTCGTAGCGATAAAATGAATACTACCACCCCCTCTTTTCCATTGGGTGTCGTAAAAGGCGATAACGGACTAAGACTGCACTGCACTTACCAACCCCAACCGCACACAGAGGCGATGGACTCACCCACCACCTGTCACACTGCACATGTGCAGTCGCTATTTGGTGAAAAGTGGACTATGGCAGAGGACTGTTTTTGCTGTCCTCATTGCTAGTCTCTGACTAACCCTTCGGGGATAATAGTCGTGATATGTTATTATGTAGGTATGTAGCAAAATTTCTTTAAAAATTGGCAATACATATTGGTTTCATTTAACTTTGTATGGGATTTTTAATATTTGATGTTTTTTTTGCGATAATAATGCTCAAATATGTTCTAAGATATTGAAACGTTAAATAAAATTACCTCAGATAAGGTGGATTGTATGGGAGAGCAAATTGCAAGGTAACTTGCAATAATGCCACACTAATTCTCGATTTCCATAACAAGGTTAAATTATGGTGAAAATAAGGTCAGTATACTTACAATTAAAATGAATCATCATCATCCTTAGCCTTTGAACGTCCCACTGCTGGGCACAGGCCTTCTACGTGAACAATAGCAGGTGGGGGGAGGGGGGTTATTGGGATATAACCCACCACGCTGGCCCAATGCGGGTTGGTGGGTTTTAACGACTGCCATCTTACGACAACAAACGGGACCAACGAACTGTGCCTTCCGAAGCACAGATGAAGCTCGAGATGTTTTTAATTGGTCACCCATCAGGTGACCCGGCATTGCGAAAGTTGCTTAGCGGGCAAGATCGCAAGCCGAACGCGGTAACCGCTGCGCCATCGAGCTCCTAAAAATGAATCATACGTGTTTTAATTCATTCTTTCGTTCAATCATCATTCGTTTGTTCATTCATTCCCGCTTTCATTCATTCACACTGTAACGGTACAGAATGAATGGTATCCGTCCGTTAGTAAGGAATGCATGGGAGTAGCACTAAAATAAATATTAATGCGTAGCACCATTAATAATAAGCATGAAAAGGGAATAATAAACTAGTTCAGAATAATGGTCAGTGGTCTAGCGCTTTATCTTTAGTTTGAATTTCGCGGGGACTGCTCTGTGTGCTCCTTGCGACATAGGCGCCGTCTAGCGTGAGTTATTTACTTGAGCTTCGTGTTAGGTTGGCAACGGGCTTTATCTTTATTTTGAATTTCGCGGGGACTGCTCTGTGTGGCCTTGTGACATAGGCGTAGGTTGGCAAGCCGGTAGACATACGGGCGGGCGCCACCTATGGTCGGAATACGGAACTTTTTATAATTTCACAAAATACAGGATTATTGGCTTAAGTGGATGATTATTGAGAGGGAATTGTTAATAGAAGGCTACATTTAGATATTCAAAGATGTAATATTGGCTATCTGACGAGATTTGGTTAGATTATGGAAAAATTTTAGAATTGCGCGGCGAAAGCGGCAATGAGCGAGCGAGAGGTTGAGAAAAAGACAGAAAGAGAGGTCGGATGATAGCTCCACGTGGCGCGACGCGAAGGCGGGGGGGATCGGGGAAACGGCTAGCGATTGGTTGAAGGGAAGAAAAGTGGGCTCGCGCGGAAAAATCTTAGGCGTGTGGCGCGAAAGTAAGATGCTTAGGAAAAGGGCGGAAAATTAGCGGGCATTCAGTTTTGGGACGTCAACGGAGCGGTCCAACTTAAGAGTGCGGTACGACTCATACGGGAAAAATAGCGTCCGAGCTTGATAGTGCGCTAAGTGATATTCGAGCTGCGATATTAATTAAGATTTGTGAAATTGAAAGTTATTAATAAAGTAAACTATTGCGATCGCAACTCGAATCCGTTAACAGAATGAAGTATTCTGGGGTACATCGGCGGAAACGAGTCACGGTGACAACAAAACCCTATGTACCTTTCAACAGACTTCGGTCTGGATGATCTTTGATTGTATTTAATAAGATCGGCGTTTTACACTATTACGCTAAACAATACACTATCTTCGACGGAGTAATGGGGGAGAGACAGTTGTCTCCCTAGTGAAAGTTGAAGATAGGTCAGACACCATTTAGCTGGAGGTAGACCCGTATGACCCAGTCCAATCTCGAGTCTATCTCCATACATACAGTGTAGTGATAGGAAAATAACACACTGAGTATACTGGCTCGACTGATAGAACATTTAGGAGTTAGTTGCTTTCAGGGGCAATGCGACTCTCACCACACACCACGAATTTAAATTAAATGAGGCTTGGCCTAGTTTGCAAGGTACACAAGAGGGACTGTTAGTTCGACAAAATATAGGCATTTTCAAGTGAGGAAAGTTGTAGGAATCTATAGGTAGGCGGATATATATATATGGTTAGTTATTAATTCAGACTAATAAGGCAGGGATAATTAAGTTACGGCGCTAAATAAAATTATGATGAAGTGATGTGGGTCCTAGCTAGGCAAGTAATCTGTTACCGCAGGCCGGTAAAATTCTAATTGTTTTCCTAAAGTTGTTACCAATTAATTATTCATTTTAAATAATTAACAGAAGTATGATAATATCGTACCATCATTACTTTGGAGTACCTAAAAGTCTAGACTGGTTTTCTATTACAAGAAAAATACTAAAAAGTTATAGCAAATAAGCTTAGTCGTACTGTGATGTTTGATTTCTAACACTGATATGACCAAACAGGCATTTGTTAGCTTTCCCTGGGATGCAATACGATCTCACATGGCTATACTCTTCAAAGTATGGAAAATTTTACATCCGATACCTTAGCAAAAATAAGCTGATACAAACTGAACAACTAAAACCAGTTTAGAACCTAGGATAAGTCGTTGAAAGAAGACATTGCAAGCTATGAGCTTCTAATAATCTGAAACATAGAAATAATTGATTGATAACAACCAGCTAATTAGCCTGACAATGGTCTACTAATACCATTTGAATAGACCTCTTAAGATATGTAAGTACTTACTTCTAATAATATGAAACATAGAAATATTTGATGGGAACAATCTAATCAATCAGACTAATACCTAGTACAGTCTAATTTATACTTATTAAAGTGAGTAAAAGATAACTTCTAAATGTAATTTATTTAATGATTAACAGTGATAATTAACTACCTACTAAAGGTATACTAACTATGATTTAGTAGTCTATCAAATTAACCACTCAGTCTGAGAGACAGAGGGTGTAAGTTAATGGAAAAATAATTAACTACATTCACTCCCTAAAAGTCAGGGATGTTGAATAAATTAGGCATCTTTCAATAAACTTGAGATGTATTTATACTTTATAAGATCTGTATAATGAACACTAAGAGTAATCCAAAGTAATTTACTTCAAATGATAGTATTCTATTTCAGTTCACTTCCTAAAGTCAAGGATATTGAATGAATTAAACATCCTTTAATAAACTTAAGATGTGATAATCTGCCAATGCAGCCAATCCAATGTAGTTATATTGGAGCTTTACAGGACTTGTATAATAAATACTAAGAATAAATAAAAGTAGTTTTACCTGTATTAATAGCATTCTACTTTAGCCACCGCCTGAATTGGCGTTTTATTAAATTATCCACCCTTTACGGAACTGAATATAAGTTATTGCATTGAATAATTAAGTTCTTAATGTGAAAAGGATATTTGGATGATAGCAAGCCTTGAGATAAACTCTATTGATTTATGTGGAATAATAAGAATTTAAATTGCTAACACATAGTTCATAATGTAAAAAGAAATTAAATTTGAGGAGAGATGTAAATTCTCAGTTAAAGAATTAAAGGCACAAGCTAATAATTAAAGTTAAAGCCAATGTGACGGAACTGTAATTAAACCATGAGATGTACAGTACGCTATGGAGCGGTGGTGGGGCTCATAAATTGCACCAGGCTTCTTATGTATCATGCTACTGATAATAAATAATAATACCTACAAGCTAAGCTATCATCTGATTACCTTTGAGTGGTTACAAATCTTCCCCGCAGCTGCAGTGAAGGATTTAGGTCACAGTTCAGACGGAGTCATTGCTAGGCTACACATATTTATGTTAGGATTTATAGACTGGTAGGTAATTAGGTCAGGAGAAAATAATTTAACACAGGGATAAGCCAATTACTAAACTTTCACGAAAGAACTTGAGTTACTTAAATGCGGTTAACAACGGAGGGTTCACTAGACGATCTGGCCAAAATAGTAGTTATTATAATATTACATTGCTTGACTGAAATTCACTGCAAATAGAATTAAGCTATGCTAAGGTTTCATCATCATACAAACAATACGCACTAAACAAAAACTCCAGACACAACCATTAGATTGTAGATAAATTAGGTTAATTAGTTTTAAGAATTAGATAATAATTTAAGTTAAGGTAAAGCGGCGAGGATGTGTGTATGTATTATAAGCTAGCTAGGCATATAGGTGTGAAAGGCATTAGATTTAGGTTTAGATTAGGTATAGAGAATTTATAGATTTAGGTGTAGCAATTTATAATAAGGGGGGGGAGGTTACAAGTTGGTAAGCCATGACCAGGATCAGAAAGTTAAGTTATAAGTTATCATTAATATAGTTGTATTGGATTTCAGTCAAGCGGTAATACTTTAATTTAGAAGTGGGATTTTTCCCACAAATTGTTGTCGTGTTGCGATGTGTGAGTTTAGAATTGGCTTAATAGGGAATAATTCAATGAAGATTAATTAATTCAGAGATATTGAAGAATTATAATTTGACACTTTTCACAATAAACGTTGTTATCTTCTAAAGTTGATTCATACACTTTGTATTACGGGCTCTTGATAGTGGGTGAATTATAATTTGACACTTTTCACAATAAACGTTGTTATCTTCTAAAGTTGATTCATACACTTTGTATTACGGGTTCGACCAATATTGTAGACAGTCGCAATGAGAGCTGGAGCTAAATTTTGTTGTACGAAATCTGTAACAAAAAGATTCTCAGGTTAGGTTAAAGGTCAAAGGAGGAGATAAAGCTACAAAACAATAGCGTAATGAGTATTATTTGAAATACAATACCTTTCAGTTATTATCTTTTTCTTCTTTATTTAATGGCGGATTTCGCCAGCATCAGGTACCGTGCGTTGTTGGTTTTCCAAAGTTTAATGAGTGAACAAAGTACTTAGATATAGTCAATAACCAAACTATTCCGGGGGTCTGGAGTATTAAATTTTAAAATTGTTGAGTTATCTGTGAATACTGAAACCTTTAGTAATTGTTTCCTTGAATACTGAAACCAGGTATCCAATTTTTGTTGTTGACGTTAGGAGCTATGGTAACTGTAGTTTTGTTTCTATTCCTGGTGATAGATTTCATATAGGCATAGGCAACTGGTTCATACAGCCTTGTGTTGAGTTATTTTTAGGATCGTAAAAAGTCGATAGGGTGACATAGTTCAACATTTATTGATTTAGAAAGATTTGTGGAATAGGGGGCGGTTTAATTATTATTGCTGTCGGATGGAAAGGCAAGGGGGCGAGATTGGACAGAATTAACCAACTAAATTATTGCAGGATTCAATTTATATTATAGGACGGCGATATGCTGTACAATATTATAAAGTTATGACGCTAACAGCATAATATAAAACTAATAATAATTATATTTTGACTAATAATCGTTGAGCGATTGCGGTTTTTAGTTGATGTACTATTCCACGTATTATAATTTATTTTGTTGGTTATGTTAGAAAAAAAAATATAATAATGTACTTGAGTCTCACGTCTGAAATCCATAGAGTAGTTTTAGGCTAGTCAGGAACTATTAAATCATTTGTCTATGGTTGGACCATAGACATATGATTTAGCTAGACCATAAACAATCTAGAATTAGGAATGATTATAAAACATGACGTCATAAAACCAATCGAAGAGGAAACTTCCTTATCGCGTAATCATATGATTTTGTTATAGCAAGCGGAATCACCTGTTATTTTCCATACCTGCTATTTTTAATACCTGCGATTTTTACATTGAAAGAGATTTTCCTAATACTTATCACGTAGTAGATTAGAATGCAATGACATTGTGGTGGAATTATTATTATGTGACATGTAAATGGGGACAATTGCTCTGCACAATGGAAATGCCGCTTCATTTTGTTAGTTCGCTAAAATCCTAGGAAAAGTAACATAAAATAGTATTACGGTACAAAATACACGCGTTGATGAGGAATCGCGATTATAAGTAATAACAAGTAGCAGGTATGTCATGTAGGGGATAGAATCATATGACTATTCATTGCTAGTAGGAATTTTGGTTTAAAAGCAACGTAGTTTGGGATGCATAATGTAAACGGATAAATACGTCTAGTAGGCGATAAAAGTCGTTACCGTCTGGAAACAACTATCTAATATCTACTCTATTGTGGGGAGGTTACTTATTAGCGAGGCTAGATGGCGTTGGGTTACCAATAAAAGATTTTATTTTGGATGATGGTAAAAGGGTGCTGTCTAATAATAATATGTATAATTGAAATACTCTTGCAGCGTTGTAATTAGTCGTTACCGGTAATCATTGCTTCTTACCGTATAGTTGAAATCGTGATAAATAGTTAATTATGAAGATTTATAAAGGATTATTATTAGCTTAAGATGAGGTTAACGTACGCAGAGGTAAAGCTCGCTGGGCACAGCTTACTATACCTACTTACCTAATATTATCAGTTGTGAGTTACCTAGAGATATCTAAGTCGGGAGAGCGGTGAAAAGAAAAGACCTTACTACATGACTAATTAGTTAGGATAGGTAGAGATAGATAAATCATTAAATTCACTGGGTTGGATTAGCCTATTAAGAAGGGTACCTTTCACAATTGTCTATCTCCGTTGAACGATTAAGATGTTGAAAAAAAAAAAATAATAGTAGAAAAAAAAAATATATAGTTGACTGGCTTGAAGTCGAGATTTAACTGCAAAATTAACGAGTTATAGCACTGTTATGCTATAGGGATAACAATAGCGTATGTTATCACATCAATTTTAAAGGCGAGTTGCGGACGGATGTCACGTCATAATCATTAGTTAAATCGTTTTATCATTTTAAAAGTTAACACCAGCTACTTATAAAACAGTGATCGATTTTATATACCATAATTTTAAGTTGTAGGATAAATTTAAACTCATAGTCCGCAGAAACATTCAAGCCGGAAATAAAGCGATGATATTGCTAACTGAGAATAAATTTCTTAGTGTAAACTTTATTAATAAGTAAATCCCTGATATTGCGTTATCGAGATTACAATACAAAATTAACTATCACAATTCGAATCATCCAAAGTAATTATTTAGATGTTGTCTCGCGTCGACAGGTACAAATTTTAATTTAGATGGGTAAAGACATTAGAACTGAAATGGGTTTCGGATGTGTGATGTTCTTAGGACACGTACTGTTTAGTAGCATAATTTAAATTTAGTAAAATCGGCCGTATTGGACATATTTCGTTTTGCGGATATATATATTTAATCGAGATTATTGTGGAGGTAGCCATAGTTCAAAGTTTACTAAACCCGACCTAGAGTCATAGCCTATCTTTGTATGTCAGAAGAAAATAATAAATTTATTAGTAGTAGATTTTAGAGTCAATAGTAAATTTATTTTCCCGAGGTGCAACCTGAAACCTAGTTCGCACTAGGCCATTCAAATACTTTAACCGGTAATGTTGATTATAATAAATAAAGATGTTCGAGATTTATAATAATATTCTAATACTGCTATATTAAAATTGTTATTATGAAATTAAATAGGGTTGCTTAACAATTGGCAAATAATTATTAACTCAAGAATTTGTTTAGTACAAAGTAAATGTCTACAGGTTTAGAAATGATAGGACGAACGAAACGCGGTTTTGACTTGTGGGAAGGTCAGCGCAGACTGTCACAGCAGGATGATCTTGTTGGTTATTGATTAGAATTGCTAGAATTCTTAAATAATCTAGATTATTGGCATCTAATATGTACGTGATATAATTGTAGATGATTAAAATTAGTGCTAAGGTAGGTTATTGTCGAAGTTATGGCACAACCTTAAAATTGTTAGTTAATGTGAACTGCATGTTGCATCTAGATTGTTTTATACAAACTAATTGATTGGGAGTTTTCACATATGTAGGCCGGGACATTGAGTTGATGAAATAGTGTTATCAAAATATTATTCATCACGGAAAGATAAAGATATTTTATTTGCAAGTGTGAATACAAAAGTTTACTTCGGTTAGTATTATTCGGTTCTAGTCTAGTTTTGTGGTAGCGTTTTACCTAGGGTTGTTCTAAATTATAAGTAATTAAATATTAATTGTCTGTTGCTGTCTTCTACGTTAGAGAAGGAACGGAGAAAGATAAGGGGGACTCTTTTTGTTATAGTCAGCTGTATGATAGATAATCCTCCTAGTAAATATTTCTTGTGATTGCGGTAGCAACATAGAGTGTTTATAGGATGTTTTGTTCATTAACTAATTATCTTCACCGCAGCTGTGGATAGGGATGGCTAAAGTATGTGAACAGGGGTGGAGAAGATAGGTCATTATAAATTAAAATAAATACTTGAATTGCAATATGCCTGACTAAATAGTGCGAAGAGATGGAGTAACTATGTTAGAGAAATTCTCTATTGCATAATATACGAACTTTTGACATTTTCAATTGTAACTTTAGAATTTTGATTAGAGTATTTAACTAAGCGGGTCCAACGAAGAAGGCATGCTGAAAGCGAGGTCTTTGGTCGTCTATGCACACAATAAAATTATAGATGACACAAGGGAGCATTCTTAATTGGCACTGTTAAATTAGTAAAAGTAGCTTGTTTAGGGTGTTCGAATATTTTTAGTCGCACTGGGCACAAATAGAACTTAGTTAAGCGTGTAGGGTTTGTTTGATTTACCTGGTGAAGTAATTGAATCGAAGTTTCGGAACTGTGCTGTAGAAGTGGGAATTACTCAGCACACAATAAAATTAAGTGGTTTCCATTTAGCTTCATTTCCTAAACTAGCCTTTCTTAAAGTTGCGGAAATTCTGCTGTAAGGTGGTTCCTTTGGGGGCGTCTTGTGAAGTCTAAATCAGGACAATTATACTTGACTAACCTATAGAGAGATAATGTCTTAGGCTGCAGAAACAGAGGCCATTGATGGCATTTCATTTTGGCGTGGTCAGGGGATCTCGTGTTGCTGGGGAATTTTACCATCTGGACGGAAGGCTGAAAAGTAAAGTAGAATGCATAATGAGTAACCAATTAGAGTTACAAACATTCGGGAGATTACCATCTTAATAATGTGTCTTGTGCGAGTATAAAATTTAAAACATCTAATAAAAAAAAAAATAAAAAAATAAATAAAAAGAAACTAGCTCTATTGAATCACGCAGTTTGGAATTCAGTAAATACGAGAAAGAACTCACGATATTAATTACCATGAATACTAAAACTAAGTGTCACCTTCAGTGGCTTATTATTTACCGATTTGATCGTTATTAGTTATATAAAAGGTAGGAAGTTAAGTAGAGTTGTGGGGGCGGATAAGATAGTTACCGGTCTGTTTAATTTAAAAAAGAAAATGATATTTTTCAAAGGTATAGGAAAGTAAGGGGATATTGACGTATTATATATTAGCAAATGAGACTAAATGTTGTCTTTCGTGCATAGTAATAACTAGGGATGAGACATAGTTACTAGATAGGTTTTGGCATAAGTATTTGCTTATACGTATAAGCTCAGTACTTGTCAATTAGTATACAATGTCCAACGCGTACCGGGGTATTAACAAGTACTTATCGATGACGCATACATTGACAGTTAGATATACATAGCACACAAACTTCTAATAGATCTGAACTACGGGGTAGCTAGTTCAAAACTCAAGGATGTGTTTCGAGATGCGTACCCCCTTAGAGTGAATGAGTTTTCCCTAAGTATTTACGATCGACAACCTTATTGTAAGGCGTTAAGACCTCTATTTGTATGCACGGTGAGTGGGTGTCACTGCGTACCGGACGGAAGCGAGTCTAGTATTCTATCTCGGTTATTTGCAGGATTAGACATTAGATGTATCTCATCTAAAATAAAGTTATAACTCTTGGGCGATGATGGTATGCCTACTGGGTTTGGTTGATATGGGGGTTTGGTTAAGATTTCTTATCCGCGGAGAGGAAAATAGGTTTCCGTTAAAAGAAGTAGCTAATTAGGAATTGTGGAGGACGCGGGTTCGATCCCTGCCTGAGGTAGACAATTGTTCCGACGTTTCGTTATCTTAGGTAATTATATAAGCTAAGATGAGATTGGTAGCGTTGAAGTATGAAGGAAAGTTTTAATTCAAATTATTAATAATTATTCATTAACCTAGTTGGAACTAAAAGACCATGACGGCGAAGTGGTTGATGCTTCACCCACGAAAGATCCCAGGTTCGATCCCTAGGTTGCAACATTTAGATGCGGAACAAGTTGTAAGAAAAGACGTAAGTTAAAAGAAGGCCATGATGACAGATGTACTTGAAATTATTCTAGGAAAATAATTTAAAGAATAGAATAATTGAATGGTTCGGAAGATGTTATAAACTTACGTCGGAATCGTCATAGAGTTGAAGAGTTTTCGCTAGGGGGCGTTACTAGACAGCGCAAGAGACTGTTATATTGATTTAAATTATATTAAGATTTGTTGTTATGATGGTAAACAAAAGGCAAATCATTATTCGGAGGTTGTGTATGATTAAAGAAATGGTAGATGTCTAAGTTATTGGGAAATATTTACCGAGACTAAGTTTACTGGGATTTCGTTTCGAACACGAGAACTGGGTATGCGATTATGATTTTGTGTCAGTTGAATAGAATGAGGGGTGTGGGCTATTTTGCAATAAGAAAGCTTATGGAGGAAGGAGTCATTAGGGATTTGGGGAGGAACTATAAATAGTAGGAATATCTTTGAGGGCTAGGATGACAATGAGGTTGGCAAGGAAGGAGGTGCTATTTTGTACTTAATTAAGTACAGGGTTTAGATATAATTCGCCGCAGATAAGAGTGGTACTTTATCTGCTTAAATTCTATCGGGGGCGGCTGTAACGGTACAGAATGAATGGTATCCGTCCGTTAGTAAGGAATGCATGGGAGTAGCACTAAAATAAATATTAATGCGTAGCACCATTAATAATAAGCATGAAAAGGGAATAATAAACTAGTTCAGAATAATGGTCAGTGGTCTAGCGCTTTATCTTTAGTTTGAATTTCGCGGGGACTGCTCTGTGTGCTCCTTGCGACATAGGCGCCGTCTAGCGTGAGTTATTTACTTGAGCTTCGTGTTAGGTTGGCAACGGGCTTTATCTTTATTTTGAATTTCGCGGGGACTGCTCTGTGTGGCCTTGTGACATAGGCGTAGGTTGGCAAGCCGGTAGACATACGGGCGGGCGCCACCTATGGTCGGAATACGGAACTTTTTATAATTTCACAAAATACAGGATTATTGGCTTAAGTGGATGATTATTGAGAGGGAATTGTTAATAGAAGGCTACATTTAGATATTCAAAGATGTAATATTGGCTATCTGACGAGATTTGGTTAGATTATGGAAAAATTTTAGAATTGCGCGGCGAAAGCGGCAATGAGCGAGCGAGAGGTTGAGAAAAAGACAGAAAGAGAGGTCGGATGATAGCTCCACGTGGCGCGACGCGAAGGCGGGGGGGATCGGGGAAACGGCTAGCGATTGGTTGAAGGGAAGAAAAGTGGGCTCGCGCGGAAAAATCTTAGGCGTGTGGCGCGAAAGTAAGATGCTTAGGAAAAGGGCGGAAAATTAGCGGGCATTCAGTTTTGGGACGTCAACGGAGCGGTCCAACTTAAGAGTGCGGTACGACTCATACGGGAAAAATAGCGTCCGATCTTGATAGTGCGCTAAGTGATATTCGAGCTGCGATATTAATTAAGATTTGTGAAATTGAAAGTTATTAATAAAGTAAACTATTGCGATCGCAACTCGAATCCGTTAACAGAATGAAGTATTCTGGGGTACATCGGCGGAAACGAGTCACGGTGACAACAAAACCCTATGTACCTTTCAACAGACTTCGGTCTGGATGATCTTTGATTGTATTTAATAAGATCGGCGTTTTACACTATTACGCTAAACAATACACTATCTTCGACGGAGTAATGGGGGAGAGACAGTTGTCTCCCTAGTGAAAGTTGAAGATAGGTCAGACACCATTTAGCTGGAGGTAGACCCGTATGACCCAGTCCAATCTCGAGTCTATCTCCATACATACAGTGTAGTGATAGGAAAATAACACACTGAGTATACTGGCTCGACTGATAGAACATTTAGGAGTTAGTTGCTTTCAGGGGCAATGCGACTCTCACCACACACCACGAATTTAAATTAAATGAGGCTTGGCCTAGTTTGCAAGGTACACAAGAGGGACTGTTAGTTCGACAAAATATAGGCATTTTCAAGTGAGGAAAGTTGTAGGAATCTATAGGTAGGCGGATATATATATATGGTTAGTTATTAATTCAGACTAATAAGGCAGGGATAATTAAGTTACGGCGCTAAATAAAATTATGATGAAGTGATGTGGGTCCTAGCTAGGCAAGTAATCTGTTACCGCAGGCCGGTAAAATTCTAATTGTTTTCCTAAAGTTGTTACCAATTAATTATTCATTTTAAATAATTAACAGAAGTATGATAATATCGTACCATCATTACTTTGGAGTACCTAAAAGTCTAGACTGGTTTTCTATTACAAGAAAAATACTAAAAAGTTATAGCAAATAAGCTTAGTCGTACTGTGATGTTTGATTTCTAACACTGATATGACCAAACAGGCATTTGTTAGCTTTCCCTGGGATGCAATACGATCTCACATGGCTATACTCTTCAAAGTATGGAAAATTTTACATCCGATACCTTAGCAAAAATAAGCTGATACAAACTGAACAACTAAAACCAGTTTAGAACCTAGGATAAGTCGTTGAAAGAAGACATTGCAAGCTATGAGCTTCTAATAATCTGAAACATAGAAATAATTGATTGATAACAACCAGCTAATTAGCCTGACAATGGTCTACTAATACCATTTGAATAGACCTCTTAAGATATGTAAGTACTTACTTCTAATAATATGAAACATAGAAATATTTGATGGGAACAATCTAATCAATCAGACTAATACCTAGTACAGTCTAATTTATACTTATTAAAGTGAGTAAAAGATAACTTCTAAATGTAATTTATTTAATGATTAACAGTGATAATTAACTACCTACTAAAGGTATACTAACTATGATTTAGTAGTCTATCAAATTAACCACTCAGTCTGAGAGACAGAGGGTGTAAGTTAATGGAAAAATAATTAACTACATTCACTCCCTAAAAGTCAGGGATGTTGAATAAATTAGGCATCTTTCAATAAACTTGAGATGTATTTATACTTTATAAGATCTGTATAATGAACACTAAGAGTAATCCAAAGTAATTTACTTCAAATGATAGTATTCTATTTCAGTTCACTTCCTAAAGTCAAGGATATTGAATGAATTAAACATCCTTTAATAAACTTAAGATGTGATAATCTGCCAATGCAGCCAATCCAATGTAGTTATATTGGAGCTTTACAGGACTTGTATAATAAATACTAAGAATAAATAAAAGTAGTTTTACCTGTATTAATAGCATTCTACTTTAGCCACCGCCTGAATTGGCGTTTTATTAAATTATCCACCCTTTACGGAACTGAATATAAGTTATTGCATTGAATAATTAAGTTCTTAATGTGAAAAGGATATTTGGATGATAGCAAGCCTTGAGATAAACTCTATTGATTTATGTGGAATAATAAGAATTTAAATTGCTAACACATAGTTCATAATGTAAAAAGAAATTAAATTTGAGGAGAGATGTAAATTCTCAGTTAAAGAATTAAAGGCACAAGCTAATAATTAAAGTTAAAGCCAATGTGACGGAACTGTAATTAAACCATGAGATGTACAGTACGCTATGGAGCGGTGGTGGGGCTCATAAATTGCACCAGGCTTCTTATGTATCATGCTACTGATAATAAATAATAATACCTACAAGCTAAGCTATCATCTGATTACCTTTGAGTGGTTACAAATCTTCCCCGCAGCTGCAGTGAAGGATTTAGGTCACAGTTCAGACGGAGTCATTGCTAGGCTACACATATTTATGTTAGGATTTATAGACTGGTAGGTAATTAGGTCAGGAGAAAATAATTTAACACAGGGATAAGCCAATTACTAAACTTTCACGAAAGAACTTGAGTTACTTAAATGCGGTTAACAACGGAGGGTTCACTAGACGATCTGGCCAAAATAGTAGTTATTATAATATTACATTGCTTGACTGAAATTCACTGCAAATAGAATTAAGCTATGCTAAGGTTTCATCATCATACAAACAATACGCACTAAACAAAAACTCCAGACACAACCATTAGATTGTAGATAAATTAGGTTAATTAGTTTTAAGAATTAGATAATAATTTAAGTTAAGGTAAAGCGGCGAGGATGTGTGTATGTATTATAAGCTAGCTAGGCATATAGGTGTGAAAGGCATTAGATTTAGGTTTAGATTAGGTATAGAGAATTTATAGATTTAGGTGTAGCAATTTATAATAAGGGGGGGGAGGTTACAACACACTCATTCACAGAACATTACACCTACCACTTCTTTCCAGAATTCCGGAAGTCCAACCTAATAAAAACAACGAGCAATTAAGAATCCACATATCTCAACGCTTAAACGAAATTAAAGATTAAAAAAATTAATACCGATTCCGTAACGGAAGTCGGTGTTACTCTCGGGCATCAATCAAACCATCAAAAGGTTTATACGACCGATTAGAAGTGCTATTCTATTAAGGAGGCGTTGTACTAATATTTGGGTTTTGGGAACACACGGGACGAGAGAGTGGGCGGGCGAGACGCGTCTTGATAATCGAGGCGTTTGTCAAAACTACCATTTGAAATGAATTCCTGAAATGAATGAGTAGATGTTTATATTAAAATTAGATTCATCTTATTCAGCCATAAAAATAGCACGCAAAATTGAAAGTACTTATCAGATTAATTAATTATAGAGTACAGAATGTCATTGAATCATAAAAAAACAGGGTGTCATAATAATAATTAATCAATTAGCACTATCATCATAATCCGTACAAGAACAAAGTACCTTTAACTTATCAACATGCAAATCCGTGGCAAATTCATAAAATTCATTAGGTGCAATGTCAGAATTAAACATTGGATCATGGTCTAAAATAAAAGTTTTTTTATAATATAGGTACCTACCTAAAATATTACACTCACACATATATATATATTACACTCCCAACTTATTTTGAGTGACTATTAGAGACACACGTTTGATCAATGAAACACGCGACGCAATCGCACCCGTGTGTTTCCGCAATAAGTCGTCGGGCGCGAGTACAATCGCGGACCGAGATCAAAAAATGTATTGGCGCAAAGCTCTCGTCTATTGCCGGGCAGCGCGGCCGGCGCTCTTGATACTTTGGGAACTTTTGTGAAGATGAAATTAAAGTATCAAAAATAACAAAAAAAAAGAAATCTATTATGTATAAACGCAAAAAATCAATGTAATAAATTGATTTTTCATATTTTTCAATTTTCAGTCAAAAGCGTTGAAAATTTTCTACAGGTCTGTCACGTAGCGGAGGAACGGGAGGAGTGACAAGATGAGAAGGAGATTGATGAAGATAAAAGCACGATGAGTTCAGAAGTATATTTTGATATAAAGGTTATCTAAGAAGCACAATTTAAAAGTTGGTACACTTTACACTGGAACAAGGTATATGTATGATTGACAATACCAAACAAACAAAACTACATAATGTAAAATTCGTACAGATAAAACTACACTTATTACAATATAAAAATCGTAACAATATAGTAACATAATAACACAAATCATAATAGATCTTATAATAAAATACATACACTATAATGTATACCATGTAAAATAAACAGCCTATACCATTCCACTGCTGGGCGAAAGCCATCATTGATACCTTTACAGCAGTATTACTTTAATCGCAAGGGAATTTAAGTAAGGTTATGAATTGATATTAAGGCCCCAGTATTAGCTTAAACAACTACGCAAGTAACCGTGTCTCGTTAGCGGTTAGAATACTACCACCCCCTCTCTTCCCTTGGGTGTCGTAAAAGGCGACTAACGGACTAAAGACTGCACATACACCCAACAGCATAGAGCGGCGATGGGCCCACCACCAGTCACGCTGAGTGTGTAGTCACTATTTTGGGTGAAAAGTAGACTATGGTAGGTAACCCTCCGAGGATAATAGTCGTGATAACATGTATGTATGTAAGTAGGCAAGTACTAAATGCGGGTTGGTTCATGCATCGAAAAATCCGAAACACACTTTGTGCGACCTAACAGTAGAATCCGGTCCTCCGGATATAGGACCAAGCGCTACGCCAAGCGGCCACCAAGGTGACGAAATACTAATCGAAGATCGAAATATTGAAAAAAAAATACCACCTTAAGTGGGAATCGAACCCACGCCCTCCACAATCCGGACGGCTGCGTTGACCACTCCGCCACCGAGGTACTTACTTACTGGTTAGACCTGTCGAAACCCGGCGCTTTATGCTTATGTTGTATACTTTTTTAATTTTTTAATCTGTTATTCAATAACTATTTGGCAACAAATGCCAGTTGTTGATAAATGGCAGCCGCTAGCTGTCAAATCAACCATGACGTAATGGCATCGTTGACATTTTCCTTTTTTAAAAGCAAAAGAACTATACCTCCATGTTAGACATTTTTAAAGTAACATGTCTGTTTTTGAAGACTAAGTGTTTCCATGTTAAAAAATATTAATAATTAAATAACTCATATCCGCGATCCGATAAAAATAAGACAAAACTTGGTTTAGGTAGCAAATAATATTAACTTAACTATATGACCAAATTCTATTTTGTATACAAGTTCTGCATTTTTTCTATGTAAGGTGCCGGTTCTCCTTTTTTAACGCTCTTGACTTTTTGTTTTTATAGCAATAGTGTCTCATCAAATCTCTCAAAATTTATTTGAGTTTAATATTAAAAATACTATTTTATAATCAAACACAAAAAATATGCTTTACCCAAATCTATCTGACTAAACGACTATAAACTATTGCTAAGGCTGAATAGTCGCGGTTCGTTAACCTCTCAATTAGAACATAGACAGTAATTGGCAACATGTAATTTTAATTAAGCGCCAAAAAAGTTTGCGTGCACAAAAAAGTTTATACTCAAATTAAATGATCAAGACTTCGGCATCGTATGGCATTGTAGGCATACCACGCCGCGTCTTGGGTGGTCTAAACTTATGAGGTGTTTTGTCCCTTTCACACTTACACGCTTCTTAATCAGCCGTCCCTTTCTACCGCGGAGTTTTGTGGTCAAAGATTATGTAAATGAAACGCGCGTTGTCCTATATTTCGTTGGATAGTTTTTCGCTTCGTTATCGTTGTACGTAAGTAATTGAGTGTAGATGAGATTGATAGGAAATGGATTTAATGAAATGTACTTACTTTAATTGAAGAATTTTAAACAGTAACTTTCGCAATGGCATTATTAGATGGGTGACGGAATTTGAAATTGTAGAGCTGCTTACTTCAGATCTAGGTGACAGTCTAAACCCACTACTAACCCATATTTTAGGGTATGAGAAAAATGAGCACATGCACAATGTGCCAGCTAATAGATTGCTGTGGTAGAAATAAGAAAATGTAATAAAATAAATATTAAATATAAGAAAACAAAAGCATATAAAATAAGATAGAAAGTAAGAAAATTTGTAAAAGAGAGAAATGTAAAGGTGTCCAGATAAAATTTATTGCCCCTCCGCAAAAGCATAATACGGTAGTGATAAGAAAGTCCTCAACCATCTCTGCTGAGAAAATAGAATTTAAAAAAAAAACATTTTTTAGGCCAGCGTGGTGGGTATAAACCCATAGCCCTATATCCCCATATAATAATGTAGTATTGTTGATGTAGGAAGACCAAAACCCAGCTGTGGTCCCAGTGTGGGCTTTTAGGCTGACGATGATGGTTGGTGAGATGGTCGGTGAGTAGTAGTTATAAGGTACATAATACTTTCTTTTGCAACAAAGTCAAATTTAGTCACCTCCGGTACATCCAGTTCCCAAATTTGGGTTCAAAAACTATTTCTCTTTTTTCTGCCGGGCTACGGAAAGGACGTAAAGCTATGTATAATTCCTTGTTAGTGATCGAATAGAGCGAGCGTTCCCCCTGCTGGTGCTGGACATTTGATTTCCTACACGGATAAAAGCATATGGGAAAACCAGGCCATAATCCACCAAGCAGGTCCAATGCGACTTGACGGGTTACACTTGTCTACCAATTGACTATCGACAGCATTAGCGTTTATCGCAATAGAATCGGCCGCGATTGCCATTTGTATAGGGGAAGCTGATTCGGCTTTTGGACTTTGACAATCCTATCTGCCACTAACTAATCTATGCATTTCACCTTTCAACATTAGTCGATTCGCGAATGCGCTCTCTTTCCCACCTGTTTTTATCTTATCAGCCGTCTCGCTTCCCCATCGTGATCCTGTGACCTTTGCGATACACCTCTCCCTTTCTAATTAAAAAGGAGGCTCGTTCTATTTCACTCCTGCGATTTCATGGCGCTTATTAAAATGTATGATAGATTAATTACAAAATACTTTGGCAAATGATAGCCTTTATGCAAATCGTAAAATGGAATGCAAATTAAAGTAAAGTACTGCCTTTAAACTAACCCATGAAGGCACAGAAGTTATGGTACGTATTAGCACATATTACCCTGGTATTAGGTTAGTGGGTAAGCCTCTCGTTTCCCCGTCGAGCTTTTCTAAGATGGAGGGGGAGGGCAGGAGATTCCCCCATAACTCTAGATCGCCCCTGGCCTTGAAAGGACGTCTAAGACCTTGATAGTGTCATGGAATGTGCAGAGTTTAGTCCAGCAATGATTTGATGAAGAATTATCTTTAGACAATTTTTTATTTAAGTTTTCTGTCTTGTAATAAGGGAATAGAAAGTTAAGTTAAGTTAAGTTATCGTGTCTAAAATATCAAAAGGCTTATAAAAAGTTAAGGGTCAAGGTCACTGACGCCTGATTATATGTATAAAGAAAAAAAATGGTCAAAAATGGAACCATCAATAGTATTCAATAACATAAGGCATCACAATAAAAATATATATCATCTCTATCCATATCGAGTGCGAGAGAAACAAAATCAATTCGGTCCAACCATCGATGGCCAAGCCCTAATTGGCCGCGCGCCTGTCACGACACCTGTCAAAGCTGTCACACCTGTCACAGCTGTCAATTTGACGTCGCCTGTCAAAATAGTGCGCTATCTAGCTAATTGATCTGAACTGTGATAAGATCATGCTGGTACTCGGTCTGTGGGCGAAAATATTGTTGTCATTCGAAAGTGACCTTTGTAATTGTGGTATAGGGTTGTAAGTTTGTTAATGTTCGTTTGAGATGTGAGATGTTGCCGATCGTACTGAACGGGTAAGTACAAGGCTTACATGATTATTATGGTACTCTTATTTTTTTTAACGTAGGTGTCTATTTTCTTTCTTTCTCATAGAATTTCTGAAAGCGAATGAGACTTTTATAATATTATATCACATTCGTAAACTTTATCAAATATACTCAAAAAATACTACATTAGGTGATTATATAAAAAATTACCCGCGTAAAAATATTATCTGTGCTGGTAAAACTTGACTAAGGGAGTGGCACCAAATAAAAAAGTCCTATGTTAACACAGCTGTCAATTGCCTCTGTGGTCTAGTGGCTAAGCCGATGGTCTTAGATCAAGAGGTCCAGGGTTCGCTTCCCAGAGAGGAGTATATTTCTGTGCATATGGTTTGGTTGGTGGTAGTGGTAGGGCGTTAAAACCGTGTCGCGTGGCGGTGAAATAATACCACCCCCTCTCCTGCATTGGGTGTAATAAAAGGCGACTAACGGACTAAAGACTTCACATACATCTATGCATCTAACAGCATAGGGCGGCGTTGGGCTCACTACCTGGCACGCTAAACACATGTGCTGTCGCTATTTGGTGAAAGTAGACTATGGTAGAGAACTACTTTTGCGGTCCTCATTGCCTAGTCTCTGACTAACCCTTCGGGGATAATAGTCGTGATTATTTATGTACTTATATGTAGTGGCAGGGCTTGTTTTATCAGCCTGACTAACTCTACCTTATATCTGGCGCGGTTTCATCAACGTTAATACTTAGAGATAAAATAGCTTCCTCGGTGGTTGAGGATTCCGGGTGAAGCGCCTTCGGCCTTATCCTCAATCACCATCAGGTGAGTATCATTTGGTATGCCTTGGATTTTGGTAGTGATCTCCTTTTGTGGTTCATATTGCCTGGTGTATGAAATAACTCTTCGGGGATAATAGTCGTGAATATGTGTGTGTATGTTAGAAGAAGAAGAAGATAAGTCAGGATGCCCACCAAAGAGGCTATCATTATACCACAACATGTTTGTTTTTTAATTGTCAACTCAATTGTCGTTGAAAAACCGCAGAGGCCACAGCGCGAGCGTCGAGTGCGTTAACTCTATGGTTTTAAAAATGGTAAATTGATATATTATCTCGCGGCCACCCAGATCGCGCGCTATTTATTTTTATTTGTGCGCGCGCGCGGTGATAGATCGCCGCGCGCGCACGCCTGATTGGCTGGAGCGTAGGGTTGCCACCTCTCAATTCAAACTCAAAATACACTTATCTCAAAAATATTCAATAAACTCAACTGCGGCTAGTATTGTGGGTACTCTGCCTGATGGGGATGATTGGGGCAATTCCAATATTTAGTTTAGTTTAGTTGGTTTTAATTCTGAATTTATTTAATAAAACAAAAGAAATAATAAAAACAACAATATAACTCAATTACTTAAATAAAATTTAACAACTTACTTATCATCCGCATTGCTTTGCCACCGTTGGTGTACCGGCTATCATTGAGCCAGCTGGTATTCTCGCAGCGATGGCAAAAGACCTGACGGTATGACCATTGACGGTTTGACTTTAGAAGCTTGGCAGGCCGCTGGTATGGGATGTGACCTGTGCAGATACCGTGGCTTCCTCACATGTACGCGCCACCTCGCTTCATGTCGGGGCTGCTGCGGTAAGTGCTGAAAGTCGCAAACGAAACAAGTACGCGAACCTAGGCCGCAACTATATATTTGTTCCGTTTGCGGTGGAGACAATTGGTCCATGGGGGCGGGAGGCAAAGCAGCTCGTTATAGAGTTAAAAGAACTCGCCTAACTGAGGCCTCCGGTGGCAAGAAGGCTGGCAGCTACCTCTGCCAGCGTATCAGCCTGGCAATCTAAAGAGGTGTTGCAAGCATTCTTGGTGCCGTACCTACTCATGAGCCCACAGTTGGAGGACATCTTTTATTTATAGGTTTATTTTCTTTAGTTTTACGTTTTACTTTATTTGAGTAATTAAGAGTTGTGGTTCTTATTATTACTTTTGTTTTGTTTCAATAAAAATTAATTTATGACAACAAAATTGCGTTAAAATTATCTAAACAATAATTTAGTTAGTAATTGCCTAATAGATGAATTAATCTTTTTGTTCCGGTTAAGAATATAAAAACAAATAATTGATAATTAAGATATACTTTATTGCTAAAATCTATAACTATTGATGATAATGACTAATAAATTAGTGCACCCGATTGCGACGATAATTGATTATGCACTAATTTAATGATGTAGAGTTCACAATCGCACGCGCCCGGCGGTGGCGCTCATAGTGACGTCGATAACGGTGTTCGGTAAAACATGTAAAACACCGAACACTTTTTAATAAATAAAGCTGGCAAGGTGTTGTCGGTAAAAAAACTGTGGTAAGGTAATAGTTAAAAAAAAGAGATAAATAGCTAATTGACTTTTGGGGTTTACGGGGCGATCGCTCTATTATATAACTAACAAGAGAACATGCATTTTCACTATGTGCAGATGTGTAAGAGGTACCTATATCAATAAAAAAAAAATATAGTATGAAAATATATATCTGTACATTAATTTAACAATTAATATTCGTATTTACTTATGTAGTGTTACTAACTAAAAGTTGTGCCCCAAATTAATGATTTTACATTAATTTAATCAATTTAAAATCATTCAACTTTTTATCAGCACCATACCACAGATAACACACTACCATACTTCCCTTCGGACAGCCCTGGCCTCTGATTGCCCGGCGCCTTGCACATTCTATTTTGAAAATTCATTCCCGTATTGATCCCCGTTCGATCGCTTTTAATTTCCCACCAAAATGGCATGCACCATTCACGAACAACAATAGATCACATTGTACACCTTATCACGTTCGTAATAAGGTATGTTATATTCGTTACATTTCTTAGTAGGGTGCACTAAAAGGTTGGTATTATTAATCTGTGTGTGATTTTCATTTGTTTGCTTATGTCATTCGGCCTGTTCTATGGCTGAGGAGGCGCCACCTATATTGAGATTTATACCGTTTTGATTGGGAACTTTTTAAACACTTTGGATTTTGATTTTTTTTAGCTTTCAATGATACTGATGTGTGTGAGCCGCGTGTGTAGCGGGGCACACATACATCATCACATGTTGTAAAAGAGGACTAACAGACTGCACATACATCCAGCAGCATTTAGCGGCGATATGCTCACCACCACATATATCACGCTCATATGTGCAGTTGTAATTTGGTGAAACGTGGACTATGGCAGTGGACTGCTTCCGCCGTCCTTTTTTTGGTTGGTGGTAGAGCTGTTAAGTCCGCCTGGCTAGCTACCACCAACTTATCTAAGTTAGTCGCCATAACAACGATGTTTATAGCATTGTTGTGTTCCGACAGTTTAGAGAATTTGCTGAACGTAAATAATTTGAATGTATAAAGCACAGGCACAAACAATCTTTTACATAGGTACCTACATGTTTATTTATGAAGATTTTTTTCATCTAAAAAGATTTCTATATAGGTGTTCGAGCCGAAAGTGTATCTCTGGGAAATGAAAGCGTAGTTTTATTAAAAGTGTATCTACGGGGAAGATGTATCTCTGGGGAATAATTCTAAGATATTGCCAGTTCCTCAGTGGTTAAGGATTCCTGGGGAAGCGCGCTTCCACCTTCGGCCCAATTGTCACTTACCATCCAACAGGAATTTTAAAAAAACTATCCCACTGCGGCAAAGGCATCCGTCATTGAAATCAAGGCATCGCTACAATTTATGGAAATTGGCCTCAGAATGCATTCTGAGATATTGGCTGAATCAGCAAAACCAGCGCTAAAACACACTTTGCCCGACCAGCCCCCTTACTCTTGAAACCGATCCGACACCCGCGCTAATTTGTATTCATATTGCGCGGATACTGAGCAAACTAAATACAAAACTCAATGCCATTTAGTTCACCCAATATTAAACCAAATTAACGCTCGTATCGTAACTCAAAAGTACGAAGCTTCACAATACCAATCTCGATTGATTGGGATCGGTTTCAAGAGTAAGTAAGGGGGCAGGACCTTGAAGCCAACGCAATACCGGGCCGAACGTTTAGCTACTCAGCATCCGAATATCAAACTACTTTTTTTTACCGTAATCGGATTCTACTCGATATATGACTGCATATCGGACTGGTGGAAATGTCACACATTCATACATACCGACTTACGCCCATTTTCTCGGAGGGGTAGGCAGTGCCCCACATCTTTCCATATGCAACGATCCTGACTATTAGGATTCAATGTTTTTTTTATTTTAATAAGTCCTAAAATTGAAATGCAACTGCGTGAAATAAAAAAAACCGGTTTTTTTCTTTAAGGTTTTACAAAGTCAAAATAATTTTATTTAATAAACTTAAAGACAGCGCTTTGAATCCAAAGTATCTTTTTTAAAGAATGAGTCGAAAGAGTGCACAATTAGAAAGAATTTTGAAAGTTCCTTGTAGATTTATAAATGGGATTGTTTACGCGGAAGAAGTCGCGTGCGGTTACTAGTAAAGTAGGTAAGTATATAATTATTACCTACATTTTAACCTATTAATATCCCACCGTTTGGCTCAGGCCTTCCCACACAAACAATTAGCGCAGTGATAGACCATATGCGGGTTGATAAATAGTCTAAATGACAGCCATTTTTTGCCACAACCGAAACTTTACGTGCCTTCCGAGGATTTCGAGTATTTGGTCACCCAACCGATGACCGGACATAGTGAAAGTTGTTTTACATTCAAGATCGCAATTCAAAAGCAGCTTCACTATCTTCTTTATCAGCTATGATTGATAGTCCAAACTCTAACAAACATCATAATAAACGGCCTATAAACGTCCCAATGGGCCTTTCCGAATGAATAACAGAACATGGACCGATTGGGCCATAACTCACCAACCTGGCCCAATGCGGGTTGGTGGGGTAAAACCCAACAATAAATGACAATGTTAAATTTAAAGACAAGCAAAACCTTTCCCATGACTGTAAACCTAAAAACGCATTTGTGGTCTTAAACCTATTTAGTGTTTAATATTTTGTATCTGTGTGTGGCCTAGGCGTTAACTCAAACTTTAGAGTTAGGTACATATATTTATTGCTAAAAATAAAAAACCAATATCCCTTCACCTCATTCGCAGACCAATATGTTTGTAAGCACAGCTCATTTAAAATTGGACGTTGTTGTCCAGTTACTTTGAGCTCTGCTTACATGCGATTAGTATAAAGTGGCGGCTCAGGATTTGTTGGAGGTTTGCCAGCGATTCTACGGCTTGGGTGGTCTTTTTTATTTCACGTCAAAAGGTCGTTCACCCCGCCGATTAAGTTCATAATATAAGTCGCACCTGTGTTTAGGCTTTAGAGTTATTTTTCTCTGTATTTTTTTTCGTGTTTGAACAGTTGTTTCGCTGTGTGCTGGCGATTGGAGAGAGGTGGCGTTGTGGCTTTGCGATCGTGCATGTTAGCTGCTTTCGTGATGTTGTGGCGTGGGATGGGTGACCAATTATGTGTACCTAAATAAAGCGTCGCTAGCCACATGCGGATAGAAATGGCGACTGGTTCTTCTTCTTCTTGTATTGAGAATTCTTTGGCAAATATCTAGTGTCTCTAAGATTTTTACTTTTTCTTGAGAGGGATTTACGAGAAAACCAAACATACATACATATAATCACGACTATTAGTCCCTAAGGGTTAGTCAGAGACTAGGCATGTGGACAGCAAAAGCAGTCCTCTGCCATAGTCTACTTTTCACCAAATAGCGACTGCACATGTGCTCAGCGTGACAGGTGGTGAGCGCATCGCTGCTCTATGCTGTTGGAAGTATCTGCAGTATTTAGTCCGTTAGTCGCCTTTTACGACACCCAAGATTAGACAGGGGGTGGTAGTATTCTTTCACCGCTAAGCGACACTGTTATATTATTATTATAATTAATAAAATTTCATTATAATATCATTGGATACTAAGTAATTGATATTTGTACAAAGAAATGTAAATAACATGTTTCCAAACAACCTATATCGAATTTGCACTGCTGTTTCGGTCCTCGTTGCCTAGTCTCTGAGTCTCTGAGTCTCTGAGTCTCTGACTAACCCTTTTGGGATAATAGCCGTGTACATACATACATACGTCACGTAGAGATTACACTAGATTTTTTTTTATTTTTTTTTATTGACTCGTCATAGTGAAACTGTATCCTGCCTGATGGTAAGCAGCCGAGGCAGTCCAAAATAATGAGAGCGCTCCCCATCGTGAAATAAGCACGGTAACGAGCGCACCCATTCATGACGGCCTACATAAATGCCGTTTCACGCCCCGCTTAAAAAACCCTGGACTGTAGGAGCTGGGAAACACATGGGCCGGCAGAGAATTCCAAAGCCGAATGGTCTTACAGAGGAACGACTTGCCAAACTTTTTGGAACGAGTACTGATTACTGATTAGCATTACCGCGCCATAGCGTTGCCACCTCACCTAAGGCCACAGCCATAATATGCCTAGCTAACGTCAGTTCAGTCCTCAGTGTGACGCCGGCCAGGTTGAACCGAACGCAACGATTTCGAAAATGGGTAAATGCGTAGTGAAAGAGTGCGATTCAAGGTCACAAAATCATCATAAATCAAGCGGAATTACTTTCCACACGTAAGTACATTGTTAATGTATTAATATTGACGTAAAAAACACAAAAAATAATAATAAAATAACAAATATTGTGATTTATGTTCAGTGTTGCCATTAAAAACGTCGTTTTGATTTCCCACTGTAATGGGTGAAACAAATTAATTAATGGATGAAGTTGCAACCTTTGATTTTAAATAATAATATTAAGTAATTATATTTTAAGTTTCGTTCAAAAGACTAAAGCAATCCTATTAATTTGTAGTATTATATGTATGTACTAGAGGCCGCTCGCGGTTTCACCCGCGTGGTTCCCGTTCCCGTGGGAATATCGGGATAAAAATTATCCTATGTATTAATCTAGATTATAAACTATCTGTATGCCTAATTTCATCCAAATCCATGCAGTAGTTTTTACGTGAAAGAGTAACAAACATACACACTCACAAACTTTCGCCTTTATAATATTAGTGTGATGTGACTAATAATCTAATAATATTTTTTAAATTAAATCATATTATATTTTTTATTTAATGTGATTAATTTTGCAGGGTGCCTAAAGATGCAGGACGCCGTGAGAAGAATAATTTAAAATAAGATTATATCATGAAAACTGTATAACTCAATGTCCATTTGCAACGATCCTGGCGCACATCCTTCGCTTCACTTACTCTCATAACATTCATTATACATGCTTGACGGGTTAGAGTACTCTTGTCTTGACCTGATAGTCGTGACTGCATGGAGGGGTCTACTTTCAAAACCCTCTAAAACAAATACTTATTGGTCACAATTTAACTATTACCAGAAAAACAAAATACAATGAATTCCTTCCATGATCCACTAATGATTCCGTAACAAACCCCACTAAAACACTTTTAAAAGCCATCAGGAAAAGTGACATTAGTATCAAAACTCTCTAAAACACCGGTCTGTCACTATCATATTCCACTAAAATAGAGTTGGCCAATAGCAGAGCTTTATAACGACACGTAACTTTAGAACAGTATAGAAAAACAAAATACATTGGATTCCTTCCATGATCCACTAATGATTCCGTAACAAACCCCACTAAAACACATTTAAAAGCCATTAGGGAAAGTGACATTTGTATCAAGACTCACTAAAACACCAGTCGTCACTATCATATTCCACTTAAATAGAGTTGGCCAATAGCAGAGCTTTATTACGACACGTAACTTTAGAACAGTATAGAAAAACAAAATACAATGAATTCCTGCCATGATCCACTAATGATTCCGTAACAAACCCCACTAAAACACCTTTAAAAGCCATTAGGAAAAGTGACATTTATATCAAAACTCACTAAAACACCAGTCTGTCAATATCATATCCACTAAAATAGAGTTGGCCAATAGCAGAGCTTTATTACGACACGTAAAAATAGAACAGTATAGAAAAACAAAATACAATGAATTCCTGCCATGATCCACTAATGATTCCGTAACAAACCCCACTAAAAACACCTTTAAAAGCCATTAGGGAAAGTGACATTTGTATCAAAACTCACTAAAACACCAGTCTGTCACTATCATATCCACTAAAATAGAGTCGGCCAATAGCAGAGCTTTATACGACACGTAACTTTAGAACAGTATGTCGCTATTGGGCGTTATTGTCGTCGCGAACAATGCTTTATGCGGTTTTGTATTAAAATTTAAACATGAATTATCTTCGTTTGTGAAAAAGTGCCTTTATGGGGTTTTGAAAGTAACCTGAACTTTCATGAAAACGTCTTACATCTTCTAAGTTACAAGACTCAGGAGTTGAGACTTTCAATTGACAGCTAGCAAATAAATTCAGTTACGTCGCCCTAATCAAGTCCGTGTTTAAGTGTGGCTAGGATTGCCCCACTCGCCCGAGTTGGGGCAAAACCCACCCCCGTGGGGCGAGTGTAAAAATAACGTAGCGACTGGTGTTGTAACTCGGCCTGAAGAATTCGGGGGCACCCCTCTGTGGAATGTGGCGGGCTCACATGCCGGTGGAGACTGTTGCGCTAAATAACTGTGTCTCCTGTGAGAGGTGAGATATTATATCAAATGACAAATTTTCAGTACCAACTTTATGGTATTTAAAAAATATGAAAAGGAGAATATCTTTTATTTTCGTAATAGTTGATACACAGACATTGTAAATCTATATCTGTGAGTTGATACTTACTTACTAATTTACTATTTACATAGTTTTTTATATTCCCTGTGACCACGGACCCTGTAAAGGGTTCGAAACGTCAGGAGGAACTATCTAAATAGTAAATTAAACGCGAGTTAATCCGTAAAAAGTGTTTCATTTAAATTATAAAATTTGGATTGCGGAGGACGTGGGTTCGGTTCCCACCTGAGGTAGACAACTTTTCAACGTATCGTTATATATTATTTTACTACAACTGAAGTAATACCTACTACACTCATTCATTCTGCATGAAAGTTTAGATTATATAGATACAGTTTCCTCTTTTTATATTTTTAAACACAATTTCCGCTGTGCTGAAAAGTTGGCATATCACTCTTCACAGGAAGCACAGAATAATTCAAGAGGTATAGTAGAGGTCGATATAAAAAGATGACTGTTATAAGTATTGCTCTATTTTATTTCGTAATAATTGATGTTTTTTTTGGGTTATAAACGCTTAAATGTACCTCCTTAAAATTTGTGAACCGTTAAAAAAGGGCTACCTCACTTGGGAATCGAACCCACAATTTCTTTTCACACCAGAAGCTGCGTTGAGACTGTTTTAAGTTATTTTTATGACTATTCATTTTTATATTGTACACACATTATGAGTGTTTCCCGGCGGGGTAAGCCACATGCAGCTTTCCATTTGCTATGAACCTCTTTGCTTAATATCCTCTCAAAACCTTCTTAACCTATCACGCTAAGGACAGTGCAGTTGTTTTTTTTATAAAAGAAGGAGGCAAATGAGCAGGCAGGTCACCTGATGGAGAATAGGTAACCACCGCCGCCCATGGACACCCGAAAAACCAGAGGAATCGCAGACGCGTCGCCGGTCTTTATGGAAGGAATAGGCTTGTTGCTTGAAGATTCCTAAGTCGTAACGGTCCGGAAATACCGCCGGCGACGTCGAGAGCTGCTTTCTGGTCCTTCCTATTATTTAGTGTCCTCATTGCCTAGTCTCTGACTAACCCTTCGGCGATAATAGTACTGAGTATGTATTGTAGTCTTGTCGCCATACAAACCCGCCCTATCTGCAAGCACGCTTGACGCGCGACGCGGCGCTCCGTCGCGTCCCACCAAATTAACTATTTTTTCTTCCACCTCGCGCCCATAGTCGCGAATCTATCGGGACACAATCGCCTCCATCTCTAATCGCTGCAACAGCTACTGTTACAACGGGGTTGGTTTGAAGTGTGATGTAATAACAACTCATTCAACTCAACAGAGCCGTGACGCGTAGCGGATCATTAAAAGAATACACCTCCCCCTCTCTTTCCTTTTGTGTCGTAAAAGGCGACTAACGGACTAAAGACTTTATATAGGATAAAATGCTTAAACCCACGACCTTTGTATTGCCGGTCCACTGCTCTAGAGCAGGGTTCGAATCCCACTCGAGCTTCCTGAGACTGGTTGATTGTTTTTTAGTAAACATTTTCTCCTATATCTATACAGCATTGTGATTGCAAAATTTCAATAAAAAAAGACTTTATACACTCAACAGCATTGAGCGGCGATGGGCTCAGCACCTGTCACGCTGAGAACATGTGCAGTCGCTTTTTTGGTGAAAACTGGACTGTGGCAGACGACAGAGTACTGCTTTTGTCCCATTGCCTAGTCTCTGACTAACCCTTCGGGGATAATAGTCGTGATTATATGTATGTATATTATATGCCAAAGTTGCCACTATTCCGCTACGATTTAGTATGGCAATGTGCATCCAATTTTTATATTTGATCGAAAGTTGCGTTTCTGTTAGACATAGGTTTATTAACCGCTTCTAGTCTTTTGTCTAAGTTAGAATAGAATAGCTCTTTATTGCCGTAAATATGGTAGGCACAAGTTCTTACATTCATTTAGCATCTCATATTTAACCAAAAATTGGTATGCAAATACAGAGAGAGAAATCTAGCTGTTACACAATAAAACATTACAATCAATGAAATAAAATAAAATTACCGTACCGGTCTTAAACTCAGAGTATGTTTGTGTACTCGGTTTGGTTGGCAGTAAGGCTTGTTAAGTCCGCTTGGCTAGCTACCACCATGTCATTTAAAGTCAGATAAAACAAGCGGCGACGGGCTCACCACCTGTCACGCTGAGCATGTGCAGTCGCCAGTTGGTGAAAAGTGGACTATGGTAGAGGACTGCTTTTGCTGTCCTCATTGCCTAGTCTCTGACTAACCCTTCGGGGATAATAGCCGTGATTATATGTATGTACTAGAGGCCGCTCGCGGTTTCACCCGCGTGGTTCCCGTTCCCGTGGGAATATCGGGATAAAAAGTATCCTATGTGTTAATCCAGGTTATAAACTATCTGTATGTCATCCTAATCCATTCAGTAGTTTTTACGTGAAAGAGTAACAAACATCCATCCATACTTACAAACTTTCGCGTTTATAATATTAGTAGGACGTATCACCAACCTGCGTTTGGCAAGCGTGGTGAATAAACCATTACCCTTCAAGAGAAGCGATGACTTAGATATCAATGATGGAGGCGTTAGCCCAACAGTGGGGCAGTTTATATAAACTGTCAAAAATACAGTTTAGGTACCTACTTACTTTTTTACCAACAAAATTAAATGAACAGCTGAACATTGTAACAACCAAATTAAAAACAACCAACAACCCTCCATCCAAATGTCACGGCGATTAAGGAAAAAGCGAGAAAAAAGAGTGCGTTCAAAATTAAACTTCTCAACCGGGTATCGAACCCGTGCCGCGTTCCGGATTCGCGCCGCCGCAACAATTCCAATAAAAGTCCCCCTCTATCTGTGTGTAAATTAAAGGGACTGTATACAGGTTGTTCGAGAAAGGGTACATCTCGGAATGGGGTGAAACGACCCATCAATACGAGAACGAGATCTTTTCTTTTTGATGTCGAAAAATTTTTCTATTTATGTTAAAGATAGTAAAATTAAAGGATATCCTACATACTGTCCCACTGCTGGGCAAGGCCGTGATCCCAGTGATGGCGCACTGATATCAAGTCATCGCTACTGTTGTGTATTGTCTTGGAAATGGAATTGAACCCGGGACCTCAGGTATCGAGCTAAAGGCTTTACTCGATGTTGGTAAATAAATAAAAGGTTGGTATAGATAACCAAATGCTCTCGCAACTCGAGTTGCCAGTACAAGGGCTAGTATCAAAGGAAATCTGATGTTAGGCGTCGAAGATTAAATAAAACACGTCCGACTTATTCAAGCGTCGTTTAATTACTCCCTCATATTACCATGTATGCGTACCTACATACATCACAGAAGTATGAAAGAAGAATGAAATTCTATAACAGAAAAGATGAAAGGTAACGTTTTCTCTTGGTATGGACATGTAATGAGAAGGGGACGACAGCCATGTGACAAAAAGAGTGATAAATATGAGTGTTGAAGGTAGGAGAGGAAGAGTAAGACCAAAAAAGAGATATGGATGGATTGTGTGAGTGATGACGTGAATGAGAAGGGATTGGATGATTTGATAACGAACGACCGAGTTGTAAGAAAGAGAAAGATATACTGCGTCGACCCCAAATAACACAGGGCACGCGAATGATGACTTCTCAGTACAAGGTCTCCCGCCCGACTTCAGACGACGAACCTTAAGATGGCTGACGCATTTCATGGCTGATACTAACTTCAAACATCAAAATTTAACAATTTAATAAGAAGAGTTTAATGTAACTTTACATGCTATTAGTAAAATACCCAGATTTAATGAAGTAAGTACTTTGTAGAAAACATAAAAAATAACTGTTTATTTTCATACTTACCTACTTACCTAAGTTATTGCGATTTTTAACTTTCTATAGTAGACTTTTAATCACAATAACACAGCTAAATAAACAAAATTAATAATATCATTTTTTATCTACAAAGTAGACAACATAAAAAAAACGATAGATCTCTACTGTACTTACCTATATTTGGTAGCGTTGATGTGTTCCGACAGTTTGAGATAATATAGCCAATGCTTTAATGCCTCAACCATGTTGGGTAGCGGTGAAAGAATATTACCACCACCTCTCTTCCCTTGGGTGTCGTAAAAGGCGACTAACGGACTAAAGACTGCATATACATCAAACAGCATAGAGCGGCGATGGGCTCACCACCTGTCACGCTAAGCACATGTGCAGTCGCTATTTGATGTGCCATGGACTACGGTAGAGGAGTGCTTTTGCGGTCCTCATTGCCTGGTCTCTGACTAACCCTTCGGGGATTATATTCATGCGTAAATGTTTGAGGATGCCGGGTTTGTGGGCTTCCACCTTCGTCCTTATCGTCCCTTACCATCAGGATTTTCCCCCTTTATTCTATGCTCTCTCACTGCTGGTCAATGGACTAATTCAAGTCCTTTTTCTATCTATCTATTTCACTTGCATGTTCTTATCTCGCCATAAAAATAAAAGTACAAAATTGTTTTTAACATCTTTATTTAGGATTTTTATATAAATCACTACTTTTTCCACCTTTTTTAAAAATTGACTACAACGTGAAGAATACTTTAATGATTTTTAAATTTACATAATACTTAAAAAAGAACTAGACTTGATATTGCAATAAATTGGAAATAAACATTAATAAAAATAGTTGATTCGCAACTGATTTTATATCGAATATTTTTTCGTTTATTAATAAATACTTCTTCAAGATATAGTCAATAATTAATTTCGACTAATACTGCTACATTGCACAATAAATAACTTAACTAAACTGCTATTTTAATAATTATTAAACTAATACTTTTATTTACAATATTATAATTTTCTCATCATTTATTTACTTTTATACAATCGAGTGGGACATAATTCGACTATTCTTAATAAATAATTATATAATACAAAGGTTATTTTTAAATTATTTTATCAGTTTTAACATTACAATTTTTTCTAATATAAAATAATGCAGGCAAGATTTAGTCGAGCGCTATATTATTTTCTATTCGGTAAAAGATTTTTTTATTAATAGTATTCACAAAACAAAATTAATTAACATTAACACTTTCATTGCCGGTCACTCGATATCGAGTGAAGTGTGAACGAGTTTTTTCTCACTTTTCGATTTAGCCGTCTGGTAAAGCGGCTAACGAAAAGAATACTACTTACCCCTCTCTTCCCTTGGGTATCGTAAAACGACTAACGGACTAAAGACTGCACACACATCCAACGGCATAGAGCGGCGATGGGCTCTTCACATATCACGCTGAGCACATGTGCAGTTGTAATTTAGTGAAACGTGGACTATGGTAGTCGACCCTTGCGGTCTTCATTGCTAAGTCTCTGACCCTTTGGGGACAACAGTCGTGAATTTATATGTATGAAATTCATTATGGGATTAAAACAGCTCCATCTATTGGTACCCTTGGGCAACCATTTTTATGTTGGATCACCTCGTTTGTAATACTTAGAACACTCACAAAAATTAATGCCAACACAAAAACGGATGAGAGTTTCTAGTAAAATAGGAAATCTTTAAATTATATTTTGTTAAGGCATAATTCCTTTGTTATTTAGATTGTTAAAAATATATTCATAGTAATAGCCCTGAAATTTTACCGATTTATATAGATCAATTTCTGATATTTTTGAACTGCCTCACACTTGCAAGTCAGATTTAATTAAATATTTCACATAGTCTTTAAAATCAGATTCAACGTCGATTTTAAAGACACCTGTTTATTATTATACTTGTAAAACAACTAGATTGCAAAGTAGGTTTCACTCAAACCTTCATTACCGCTCAACCACGTCCACTGACAATTAGCGAGGCGACGGGCGATATCTCTGTTCTTTGCGTTCTTTCTATTACCGTTGACTAACAGTTAAATAATATAACGCGCAATGAACTAGAAGACCTCTTTCCGTATAACAAGACTCGTGATCGTAGTCAAGGTCTTAAAGAGTTAAATCTCTGTTCCTTGCGTTCTTCCTCTTACCGATGACTCACAATGTTGTTGTTTAACGCGCAATGAACTAGAATACCTCTTTCCGTATATCAAGATTCTCGTGATCGTAGTCAAAGTCTTAAAGAGTTAACGTCTACTCTGTGCCTCTCTCTCCCTCGCCTTCATTTCCAATTCCTCCTCTTCTTTCGTAAGCGGCACCGTGCTATGGTTATACAACCCTTGTGCCATCAGCTGGAGAGCAAGTGGGTTCCTCTGCCCAGAAGCTTTCTTGATTTTGGCTCGTTTGTTCTGGAACCAGATCTTGATTTGGGCTTCTGCGAGACCCAGTTCAGCGGCGAGCGCTTGACGCCTTCGCTCGGTGAGGTACCGGTTTTCGGCGAACTCGTGCTGTAAAGGAATAAAGGAATTTGGAGGTTAGTTTGATTTAGTTACTGACTTAATACCAACTTATATTTTTTTATTACCTACGGGTGAGTACTTGGCCTGCATCACACCAGATGGTAAGTAATGATAAGGCTGAAGGTGGAAGCGCGCTTCATCCGGAATCATGAACCACTGAGGAACTGGCTATCTTATCACTAAACTGTCTGAACAGAACAATGCTATTAACATGGTTTTTATAGCGCCAGACTTTAGATAAGATGGTAGTAGTTAGCCAGGTGGATTTAACAAGCCCTACCAAAAAAAGTATACAACGATGTAACCTATTTTGGGAATCAAACCCGGGATCAATGGGTCTAAGACGGTGGCTTGGTCACTAGACCACAGAGGCGGTTGCAACTAGAACTTACCAACCGTACGGGGTTACTGGTAATGCGAGTATGGAGCCTACCCTACTCTTAAGACCCAGAGGTCCCGGGTTCGATTCCAAGCGGAGAGTACACGTTTGTGTACTTCGTTTGGTTAGTGGAATGCCTTTTTTTTACTTCTCCCTCCAGCAAGATCGGAGCCTTATTTGTATTTCTAGTTCTCTTTCATTCCAGTTCTCGTAAGTTTCCTTCTCGTACTTCCATACCGAATCCCCTTATTAAGTCTGCCTTGCTAGCTACCACCATCTTCATTTAAAGTCTGGCGATGCATTGTTGTATTCCGACAGTTTAGCGATAAGATGGCCATGCAGTTCCTCAGTGGTTGAAGATTCCGGGTGAAGCGCGCTTTCACCTGCGGCGTTATCGTCATATATCATCAGGTGAGATGGAGGTAGCTTGAAGGTGATTACTCGTAGTAGATAAAAGAAAATGAACACATCTCCTGTTCCTTGAAGTAGTCACAAACGCTCAGAATACTAATTTTGATTTTAAACTTGCATTTGCAAGTTCTGATAAAGGTTTAAAATGGTTTGATAATTTGTTTTCTCATGTAGCTTTCGGAGCTACCTACCATTTAAATGAAGTTTCCCACTCAAAAGAGCATGCAGTACTGAGTCAATTTGTAGTGCTAACTCAAGATATGAAGTATTCTATTTAATTGAGTTTTCGCTGTTGAGCAAAGCGAAGTCCTTCATGTCGATACTCTAAAGCTCGATCGCAAACTCACCTCTCACTTCGACTTAAGTTCCGATCGAACTACCTACTCTAAATTCATCTCTACGCTAACGTCACAAAGGTCACTTTGGATCGCAACGAAGTCATAGTCTCTTTTACGATCAAACTTTACTTTTATGTATGTACCACTTAAGAAGAAATCCGTGTCGCGTGGCGGTGAAAGAATACTACCACCCCCTCTCTTCCCTTGGGTGACGTAAAAGGCGGCGAACGGACTAAAGACTGAGCATACATCCAAATAGAGCGGTTATGGGCTTACCACTTGTCACGCTGAGCACATGCGCAGTCGCTATTTGGTGAAAAGTGGACTATGGTAGAGGACTGTTAACCCTTCGGGGATAATAGTTGGATTGTATGTACGTATGTATACTGTACCTTTAGCCTCGCCAGCTGTGGTCCAGAGAAGGCGGTCCTGGGTCTCTTCTCATCTGTCGAGGCGGTATCTCCGGGAGGTTTCTTTGGTCGCCTGGTCCTCGGACCTGGGCAGAAACAGAACAGGTATAGCTGTGCTCTTCATCATAAGGAATGAGATGAAGTCATAATTGGATTGTTGTATGTTGTAACAAGCCATGATGTAAGTACAAGAATTTGGTATAGGTGGCATTTGACGATTGAATCTCTACATAGAAATATATATAGGGACTTAATATCTTTTATAACTTTGGTAAAGTGTCGCGTTGCGGTGAAAGAATACTATCACCCCCTCTCTTCTCTTGTGTGTCGTAAAGGCGACTAACGGACTTAATACTGCACATACATCCAACAGCATAAAGCGGCTCACTACTTGTGCAGTCGCTATTTGCTGAAAAGTCGACTATGAGGACTGCTTTTGATGTCCTCATTGCCTTGTCTCTGAATAACCCTTCAGGGATAATAGTCGTGATTATATGTATGTAGATAGTATCATTCAAATACGTCTTAATATAAAAGTAAATAAATGAATAAGTCTAGCTGACCGGAAAGTCAAAAAGAGTTTGAGCACCCGACTTTTTTGAAGTTTCAATGGCCGTGGTCACGTGCTGATTATGTCAGCAAATGGGTCGAAACGTTGGATATTTTAAAAAGTATACCTAAGACACCTATACTATGCAGTTTGTGTTAAACCCTGTACAACATTTTATTAACCTTTATATAATGTGATAATTAAATGGCTCAAAACCTCATAGAGCCCCTACTTACTTTTATTATAAATTAAATGAAAAAAACAATTATACAGTGAGTCGTAGACAGCAAGTCAAAATCACAAAAAGCAAACAAAACACAACATAATGCCATACAATAACACAATTCACTTGAATTAGCCTCATCGCAATATTCTAAGTCCAAGTTTAAAACCATACAATAACAAATTACAAAAAAGTACTATTAAAATTACAAGAGTATTAATAGAAAACCTCAGAGATAAATAGCTTACGAAATGTTTGGAAAGTTTTTCCCAATTTCACACGAATACAACACATTGCCATTGAAATGGGACTCTTTACATCAACTCGACGTTTTATTTCAAACGCCATTTATTTAATGTACACGAGCACTGCAACCCGTCATGCTTTGTTCGAAACGTAAGGCTAAAACAACATGTAAAATAATTGCTTGAGGATAGCGATTTCTGTACCAGTGACAATTATTTTGATTTTAAGATTAGTTAAGCAAGTTAATGCAATGCTGGGTCTCTCAATGGGTGACCAAATTTAAAAAAAAACATCTCGAGCTACTCTCCGTACTTCGGAAGGCACGAACAGTGATTATACGAATAATATTAACAGTGTATTTTTACTTAATACAAAAATCGCACACCTGACCCGTAAATTATAAAAAAAAACAAAGTACTAGAGCAGTCATGGCAAAGCAAGATGCGATAAACAGCAAAACACAATATTATAAAACATAAGAGATATAGACATAAAGAGAGAGATAGACTGAGATACCCATTTACAGATAAAAAATAAATATGTATGTTAGAAGAGAATCTGGCGCCTCTTTCAAGGTAGTCACTGCCGTTCAATTATTTAGCTTTCTGTTAGAGAATGGTCAATTTGGTTAGAGTATTGCTCAATTCTATCCTATCTGTCTATGTCTATCTTACCACTCAGATTATTTGACATTTAGTAATTTTAAATTACTTTTGAATCGAGTGTAATATCGATCATTGCTTCTATTATCGATATTATTCTAGAGGCGTAAACTTAAGCTATGATCTTTGTTACACTTCATTCTAAACTATCCCCTTTTGTAAACTTTCGCGTTTCATAGTAAACAAATCATTTCACAGGATTGAATGCAAACTATTTAATATTGATATCCCCATAGCCTAGCATAGCCATACCATAGCCATAATTATTTCATCCGACATTTCGACGCGAGTTATACTGGCCGTGGTCTGACTTCAAAACATTTGTGCAAAATTATAGCTGTAGTACCTACTAAGCAGGTTACGTTCATTAACATCATCAGACTGTCAGAGACCACTTCGAGAAATAATCCATCCTCCAGTTCTCCGCGTTCAAGAACTGGTTACGTTACAGATTTTTTATACTCGACGTTTCGACCGAGTTGCACTAGCTGGCTATGATACCTATACCAAGTAGTTTGCATTAAACCCCGTTATATAGTTTTAAAAATAGTGGTTTATTTATATAACTTACACAAAAACATCAAACAAAAAAAAATACGAGAGAAGGAGATAGCAGCATTCCCACGTAGCTGTTCCCGGTGCAAGCGGACGATGCAATATCTTAACCAATTCACGCTGCGCGCGCGCAGGTTTACGTAGTATAAAATTGGTCAAAATATTTCACCGACTGCCTGACGGGTTGGTCTTCGGTGTCTTCTTGTGAACTGGTCTTAATAATACTATAAATATAGAAAAAAGGGAAAAAAAGTTAAGATGGGAGGAGTTGCTACCCCCATGATGGAGTCAGACTTTAAATTTTTTAATGGCGTAAAAGAATTGAACCTGGCCTGGTCTAACATAAAAGTGCCTATAATGTTATAGCAGTATCGCGAGATAATCATTATGCCTGCAAGACCTTTCAGTTAAACCAAACTTCAAAATTAGAATGAATAAGAAAAAATATTTAAGCCCTTCTTACAAGTTCTTCAGCCGTTTTATTCTCAAACAAATTTTATTCGAAAAGGCCTTTCTTCCTTTGCTTTGCCTTATTGCCTTATTACATTTGTACCCGATATTCAATATTCTGAGTTTTCTTTTCATTCATTCTGATATTAGTGATAAAGATAAAGAAAATTTTATTATAAATTATTAAAATTTTTTGTGCAAATATATATTTTAAGATGTATTAATGTAATTGAGTTTTTATTATTTATTATTTCAGTCATGGTCGTCCCACTGCAGGGCAAAGACCTTCCTTCCCTTTTTCCACTAGGGCTCTTGATGGCCAGTCTTTGCAGTAGGAGTCTAGCTCGTCTCGCCATCTCCTTCTGGGCCTGCCGCGTCATCTCCTGGCATCGCATGGCATCCACATAGTCGTTGGTTTCGCCCACATCTCGTCCGACATGCGACAGGAGCAATTGAGCAACAATTAATAAAAAAATTAAAAAAATAATAATCTTGAATGTCACTCGGATTTTGGCATATTCATGATAAAGTTTATCGATAAAACCACTAACCATGGTGTCTTTCTCTGAAAAGACAGTAAAAATCCGCGTGTCATTGGATATTTGCACAAAGAATGCCAATAATTTGTTAACATAAACCTTCTTTACCAAAGGCGCTAGATTAAAAGTTTTCTGTGCAGAAAATCCAAAAAACAACACAACTGTAGTTTTGAGTTTCAAGTTGTTTGAAAAAGTTGTAAAAAATTTACTTATTTCACGAATAGAAATAAAAATAAAGACATAAAATATGCTTGAAGATTAAAGAATTGTTTTATCTCCTTTCCGGATGCTAATACACTTTACCAAACGCTCTATATTCAGTTGAGAAATATCTTTCATGTATATCAATTAGGTAGTTTGATATCAAGGAAATAAAATTCGGAATGATGCGTTTATTAGAGTATTTCCAATTAGGGATGCGATTTTTTTACACATACGGGTTATTTTGCAAAGTAATCAACAAACAATGTAAAAATAAAGTAAAGATAACAATGTTGATTTCTGTGTTTTCTAATTTAATTATGTCACCAGGGACTTTGAATACATATAATTGATATAAATTACTATAATTACTATAATTGGTCAAAAAATCACACCCCAAATGCATTTCCATTGGTGACATTAACAATATACTGACAAATCTATAAACACAACAGCACACACACATATATATTAGGCGACACACAGTGCACAAAACTCACATGCAGAAGCAATCAAATAAAATTAAAGATTTAGTTCCTTATTTATTTAGATATTGGAATTTGAATTCAAATAACTAAATAAAAAGTAAAACAAGTACAGCCTACCAACACTCTAAATTTTTAAAAGATATTAAGGGTTGTTGTTGTAGTTCCGCCCATGAAACTGAACAACTTTCCCCAAGAAACCTATGTGCAAAAATGACAAAAACTTTTCGATCAGCTGACGACAATGATGACGAATTTTTTTTGTCATTTTTGCACATAGGTTTCTTGGGGAAAGTTGTTTAGTTTCATAGGTGAAAATCACCCTTAATTTATTTAAACAAATAAAAATTAAGGGTGTATAATGTCCTACAACCGGGCAAAAACCTCCATCATTGTAATTAAATCTTCATCTTCGCTACAATTCATGGACCACGAGTATCACCACGGTTGATAAATGCGGGTTGGTGACCACAAGCGAGGGCTATGCATCGAGAAATCCGAAATAGTTACACTTTCGCCGCCCTGACAATTGAACACTGGAATAATTACTCCTATTTTTACATGCTTGCATTTTACTTCACATTTTAAAGGAAATAGCTGTTGCAAAATTATGGCTTTTATAACATATCCAAGTTTTAGGATGACGAGTACCTTATTCTTTCTCAAGCCGTAAAGACCTATCAATCCCGAGGTTATCTAGGAGCTAGCAGTGTTTTGTACACTTACTAGTTCTCTTTAGTATAGCTTATATAGTATATTTCCAGCCCGTGACAACAGACGGTGCAACTCGGTCGAAACGTCGGATGTAATAATTTCCTGGTATTGCGACAAAGGCGCATCTGATCGCCCGACATCACAGCAAACGATGTAGTAGTTACTCTCCGGCGTCCGCGTAAGGTACAGTCGAGGAAGTTCGCGGTTGACCACTTTTCGGCGATATTGGCTTGCATTGCACACTATCTACGCGCACGCTACGGTTCGTCGGCGCTGTTGGAACGGAGCGCAAGCGAATATCGCCGAAAAGTGGTTTACCAAGAACTTCCTCGACCTCCCTTTTTTTTATAAAAGAAGGAGGCCAACGAGCAAGCGGGTCACCTGATAGAGAGTAATCACCGCCGCCCATGGACCCCCGCAAAACCAGAGGAATCGCTGACGCGTTGCCGCCCTTTAAGGAATAGGCTCCTGGGCCTAGGCCTGTTATATTGTTGCCGTAATGGCCGATCATCACTAGAGATTTTCGAGTAGCTGGCATCACGATATAGTGAATTGTAGAACTATAGGCGGGAATATTCATACGTGACAGTCCCCGGGAGGGAGGACGAAAGGTTGTGAAGGCGGGAAAGAAAAGCCCGGACGGCGGGGCCGCGTATTAGAAACGTCAGCTGTATGCAGATGTCACCCTTCCCCCATCGCCCGCAGGCCACTGGACTGTCACGTTCACGTACTTGCCAGTACACGAATTTGCCAGTTTATAGTGAGCCCGAGACCACGGCCAGTGCAACTCGGACGAAACGTCGGGTGGGTATGACAGTCGGTCTTAGAAGCACTTTACTACCATATCAAACCAACTACTGCGTTGTTATAAACGTTGTACAAGCACGATTCGAGCATGTTGGTGGTGTGTGTGATACAGTAATAAAGGGTTACGCTACTTTCAGAAGTAGCGTAACCCTTTATTACCGTGTAAAGTCGATTTCATGCAAAAAAACTCAGGGAAGACTGTATTTAAAGATGCCTAAACTGCGGAGCTGTGTTAATAGCGTTTAAAGATTGTAACTTAAAAATTTGACCGATGGAACTCCTATAAAGTTTGTGGTTTTTATGTAGTGTTATTGTTTTTTTTTTAAATAATTTTATTAATTACGAGCTGTCCTGGCGCACTTTGTTCCGCCTAACAATCAATGAACGTCAAGCTGTAAATTCTGTCAATATTTCTTTTATTTTATTTGAATATCTTCCAACTGTCTTGTCCGCGCGCGCTTGTCCCTATCTACCGACCTCAAAAGATAGGGTATCGCAACTGGAACTACGGGTACGGTTGTGTTTTCAGAGGTACTACGGGGTTCCGGTTCAAGCCCCACGCTGGTCGTGCCTTTAACCTGGCGCCTCCGGCGGGATCCGGACATGGGTTGGACTCGTAGTGGCGTGTGGTTAGCTGTAGAGCTTGGGAATGTTCGTTTGTCCTGGTATTGTGTGCCAGGACTTCCAAACTCGTGCACAGCGAGCGGGGCCTAGTAGCGATCTCTGAGGGGCCAGAAGCGAAAAGTCCTGCGTGGAACGTGAGTTTCCCTTATAGTTGGCAGCTTTGTCCGGTGGTTTTCATTGGACATTGGTGTTGACATCTCCGGTACTAGTCTGGATAACTAGTAGAGGCGGCCTCCTAGATGCCGTAAGTCTCCGGTCCAGCCAGCCGCGTAGGACGTGGGAACTGGCTAGGCGCCCGGATGGGTTCCGAGAAGTGAGTGTGCTTACTACTCCGCTACCAAGGTGGACACTTGGGAGTCGACTTTAGAGTCGACGACCCTAGCAGTGGCAACTGCGAGTTGTGCCCTTCGTGCAACGAGAAGTGAGCGAGCTTGACAGCTCCGGTTACCTATCTGGACAATAGGCAGTGAACTACACGTGTTCACGGGGATACTCTCCTGAGACACTAGTCTTATGAGTACCGAATGAAGAGCGCGCTGCGGCGGGCACTAATTTGGCGTCAAGTAACGTTGGTGGTCTCCTGCGCGAGTGTTCTACTGGCGCAGGGACGTCTGGCACTTCTTGCAATAACCTAACGGTTGGTCTCGAGGTGCCAGTACAAATAAACTTAGTGAAATAAGGAGAGGGGATGTCTTCATTACTTAAGGGGGGTTAGGCGGTCAGCGAAAATTTGAATGTTGCGCGGGGCCTCGGGGTCCGCGGTAATTCGTAAGCGCCATTCACATATTTATCAAAAAGTTAATAAATGTGTTCAGTTTTATGAAAATTCAAATCAGTCAAGAAATCGAAATGGTATACCTGTGTTTATGATTTTATAGGAATTATTATTGTAAAACACGGTCGTAATGTGCATTTTTAAGAAATTTTAGAGGTAACTTCAGGGTTTTTTTTTCTATCAAGCCAAATGTTTCTAATCATGTTTTGGTGCATCCCCTCTGTAACACACATTAAAAATTTCAGTGTGAAATATTTAATATATTTTGAATAACAGCTAATTTAAACAGCCAATTTTTCCGTTTTCACCGCCTAAGGCCCCTTTCCTCTTTGCTGCCTTCTATGTCACTAACTCAATCACTTTGGAGATTTTTAATCAACATTTTTACACTTTTCAATATTTTTTTTACATAGGTGCGTAGAGTAATTATTATTATTAGACCAAATATTATCAGAATTTTAGGGTTCGCATCTTGTTGTTAAGTTACCTATTTATACTCAGAATATTAAATCTTATAATGCTGGGATATTTACTGCTCTTACATAATATATCGAATTGGTAGTTTTTGTATTAGCTAAGTACCTAATAGTAATTTGTTGGATAATAAATTATGAAAGATGAAATTATTTATTTAATATAGAATTAATAAAACACGATTAAGTATATTGTTTTCAATCAATAGTGCTTTCTATGAACTAAAATATTAGTATTATGCTATTATTATTGCGTAATTTAATTAGTTTTAAAATGTTTCTGTGCCTTATATGGTTTATGTGCGAAATGTCTAGATGTTTTGTAACCACATGAAAACAATTAAAATTTTTGATTAAGATTATTATTGCTTTTAGTGTGACCACTATTGGTTTTAAAGACTTTCATATTAGTATTACTTAATTAAGTGTTAAAGGTTGTAGTAAAAATATAATTCTAAGTATACATTTCGTGTTCTGACAGTTAAGGATAACACCTAGAAAGATTCTTGGCTGAATAAAAATAAATAAACAACAACACTTCGATCACATAAATAAACTTACATAAACAATCCTATACAAAATCGTAGCGGAATAGTGACAACTTTGACAATATTGGCAGAGTTGCAATTTTTGAAGGAGCTCTTCGGGGTGCCTTTCACCTTAAACCTTTTGGCGGAGGTTGTCAAATTCGGATTAGGTTTGTGGCGAGTAATCCACTCGGATGTTTCGTTCCCCATCATACCATCTTCTTGCGTTTTCATTAAAACTCATATTGTACATTCATACTCCTTGCACTTCACTCATGTCATCTTTGTTTCCTTTTCTATGAATGTATTTTGATAGATATATTTTGTCACTTCATTGTCAGGTTGGAAAATAATTCTGTGTTGAAATTACGGCTTACGCTATTAAGTTTTATTATTGTATGTTTACTATAATTGTTTCTTACTACATAATACAATTTACATTCTACAATCTTCGTGTGTTGTGCTTTCTACCACCTGTCTACTGAGCTGTGTTGTGCCGTAAGCACAACCATTCGTTCGGGTTCGATTCCCGATATCTTATGTGGGATTGCTACGATTTGCGTCCCACAGGTTCATTACTTACTGACTTTTCAAGTTTCTTATTAAGTCTGCTTCTGAAATCGCCCTATTCACACGAGGTCGTATTCGTTATAAGTTCAATACTGAGTATAGGTTTATAGTTCTAATTTCATATGGCCGTACTATGTTGGCCTCAACTTTTAACGAACAATGATTGTCTAGCCTAACAGTTGATTTCGCACTATTATAGTTTTGTCTAAAAATTAGAAACCCTGATTTTAGAATCCCCAATAATAAATGCACTTCAATGTATCGGCATAACTTTCTTTCAGCATTACGAAGATTAGGTACCTACGATGTAGTGTTGAAAGCTTTAATTTATTATTATAATTAAGTAAGTTGAAATTTTAATATATTTTTTTATTAGACTTCTCTTCTTCTGTAGGTCACGTGATTGGTAGACGATTAGGCGTTACACTCTTGTGCGTTTTAACTTTATGCGTAAACAATTTAGTAATTATGAATGGTTCCGCCTAACCTAATGTCGCTTTTGGGAAGTTTAAATACGGCGATAAAGAGTAAGGCGAAGTAAAAATAGGCTTAACACATTTAGGAAATGTAAAATTGCGCGAAAAAAGTTAAGGCATATGGTTTGTATGCCATTGACAATAAGGAGTATAAAAAATTCGGCGAACCAATATAAAGCTGCCCTTCCTCATGTTGACACTTAGCTAGCACACTACTTAACGGTTGGTTTAATGCTCTAAGACTAAAAGAAATGAATACCTAAACATCTCGCTGGGTAACTACTCTTTTTGGACAGACGTTTTGACAGTTTGATTGTGCATCTAGTTTGTAAGTGTGATCCTCAGAATAATAACTAAAGCATAGATAAAGTCCAAATGAGACTCGTATAGTTGTCCTATTTTTTCAAATGGGCCATAAACATTGAAAGGAAAGAGACAAAATAAGATGCTAAAACGTCAAATGTAAACTAAAAAAAAAATTAAATACCTACCTGCTACCCTATTAGATAAAAATATGAAAATATGGGCTTCATTTGACATTTGAAGCCCATAATATGCCCATATAAGGACAAATGGGCTTGAAATGTCAAATGAAGTTCATATCCATTTCCATATTTTTTAGCCGATAGACCCGCTGGTCACCAACCGAAATCAAAAGCGATCTACAAAATGTAATTTGAAGGGTAATATTTGACTTTATTCAATGGACATTGGCAAGGGCCAACGCACCCGTGTAATTAGTTAGGTTATATTTTTGCGTGTGCATGTCACATAATATCGTATTGTTTGTTGTCAAACAGGGCCCTGATTCTGTATCGCAATCTATAGATTCCACGCCTAAACCTTACCGCGCACAAACGTCAAACGCATACGTTTTTGGGAATATATCGTAACTTTTTAAGGAATTGACGTGGTTTTGAAACAAGGAATCGTTACAGAATAAGGGCCCAGGGCGCACACTCAAATGTCATAGCATTCCTTCTATGCTTGAAGCCGCAGTTCCACCTTCGCGCGAGTCGCGAGTCGAATGGCGAAGCAAGGTGCGTACGCGATTGTGTGAACGCACGCTCGTCACTCGCCTCGCCTCGTCTCGTCTCGCCGCTCGTGACGCTCGCGTTCGGTGCGGTTTTTTGGACGCGAGTGACGAGGCGAACTTAGTGTTAACACATTCGATCTCTCGCTCATTGTATTTTTTTTGTTAATCAAGCAACATATACTATATATTAAAAATGGATTAAAGTAACGACAGAGTTCTAATGTTTTGGGAACTTTACCAAGCTCAACCAGTTATTTGGTTTGGTTTCCAAAACATGATCGACAAAAAATAAGCAAAAAATTATTTATTAATAATCATTGACACGCGGATGCTGCTAAAACGTAGACGTCGTCCATTCTTGCAAGTTGAAGTAGAAAAGAATACACGCGAATGTGTAAACAGTCACTCGTCTTAATTTATGGAAGGCGAATGTTTCGTCGAACATATCGTCGAATGGCGAAGCGAGTAGCGAGCACGCATGTGGAACTGTGGTATTAGTTATTATTGTATGGTGTGATCGACGAAGGGAAAATGGCAAAACGCGCCATGCCACTTCACTTTCCCGCCAAGAAGTCTAACAACGTCATGACATGATCGATCATTCCGAATCGGGGTTACCAAACTCGCATTTTTTACGCTCCCAAAGCAGAACTTGCGTTGCGGAGACAGTTTTTTGTGGTGGCAACACTGAATGGTGACCATTAGACTGGTAATTTGATGTTTTGACGGTGATTAGGCACGCTCTAGTGGTTTTCGTTGAAGCGCAGCCTTTCCACAAATTCTCCTTTGCGTCACTATTAAATTAATTAAAAATGAAAGTTAAGTTTTTTTCTGTATTTTATGTCAAAGAATTTATATTGATCGACAAAAACCTGTCTTGATTGTTAATGATTAGAAGGGAAAGGTATTTTTTTTATAAAAAATAAACAAAAATGAAGCAAGCAGCCCTACTGTCTGTCTGTATTGCAGGTTATCGAATTTTAACGCTGTGCTTGTGATTTTCAAATATTAACTCAATATTAAAATGGTTTAAACAGTCATAAAGTTATTTTTGTGAATTAAAGCATTCATATTAGCATAGAGTTCTGTAAGTTTTGTAATGTAACAAGATTTGTAAATCTAATAAACATAGGTACTAAAATTCTTTTAACATTATCGTAGCGAAGTATTTATTGTCTAACGGTCGAAATCGTATATGTAGCTACAGAATAAATGTTTTGAGTTAAAGTTTTTTTTAAAATTATAATTAATGGGTCTGTTGTTACGTACCTACATAAATATAATCACGACTATTATCCCAGAAGGGTTAGTCAGAGACTAGGCAATGAGGACCGCAAAAGCAGTCCTCTACCAAAATCAGTTATCACCAAATAGCGACTGCACATGTGCTCAGCGTGACAGATACTGTTGGATGTATGTGCAGTCTTTAGTCCGTTAGTCGCCTTTTACGACACCCAAGGGAAAAGAGGGGGTGATAGTATTCTTTCACCGCTACGCGACTTGGTTAATTTTGACTTAATCTCCATGCAAATTTTCCGACAGTTATGAGATAAGATATCTAGTTCCTCAGTGGTTGAGGATTCCGGGGTTGTGCGCTTCCACCTTCGGCCTTATCGTCACTTACCATCAGGTGAGATGAAGGCCAGGTGCTTATGCGTAGTGGATTTAAAAAAAATATGTTACATTTCTTACTTTTTTCTTTTAGGCAAAATCTTATATTGATTTATTAATAACTGCCATTATGATAACTTAAAATCGTAGCGCAAAAAGCAAAGTTATTGTTTTTGTTTCATAAAATTATACTTCGTAAATTAAAATGACGTTACCTATTTCGTATCGGTCTCCGGACTCTCCGGTATCTATACTTAATAAAATTTCATCTATTCGAGATTATTCTTTCTATTCTATAGCAATCCAGCTCAAATAAGACATTTCCTATTATTTGTAACAATTTTTAGTTAGTAAGTAAATAATATTTGTTTTATTTCGATTTTGCGAAGAGCAAAATTTTTTATTTTTATTTTACCAAAAATAAAATAAACAATAAACTAAAATAAAACTATTGGAATATCCTCACGTGAGTCTCGTGAGCCGCTCCCGTACTTACTTCGTCCTATAACAAAAGAGAAAACACAATTAGATACACAAATCAAACAAACAAAAAGTTCACATTCAACTTAGAACAATAGGTAGTCAAAATTAAAAGTGTACAGGGTAAGTAAAAGCTTGTAAAAAAAGAAATAGTCTATAGTAAATAAACATACTGCCCCCTGCCTTCTTATTATTTTTTTCTTAAATATAATGGTTTAGTGAAATTAGCACATTTAGCCAGTGTCCAGTAAAAGATATAATAGTAGTTAACATTTTCTTAGCGTGAAATAGATAATAATGATTGATAATATTAATGTAATGGTATATGATAATCGCCCCAATATTTGTGAATCTTTGTATTGTAACAGAGAATATTATGACTCTTATGTCAGTGATATTAACGTATACCATTAGAGTATTATTAGCAAGCCTCTATAAACGGCCAATCAATGATTTTGATGAACATCGTAGCGGTGGCTTTCGAGGCTTCGAAGGCTTTTAAGGTGACGTCATCGGCCACCCACACGCGCCACTAATTAAGACATTATTGTAATTATGCGATGCTATCGGCATACCAGGCATCTGTGTTGGGTCTAGACGGAGGGACGAGTGTTTGCTTTGTTTTTTTATTGAAAACTAGCGACCGCCCGCGACTTTGTCTGCGTGAACACCCTGTGACCCGTGACGAATCTAAATATTTTGTTTTTCCACAAAATTGCTTCTTACAATTACGAACCCAACAAAAAAAAATCAGCCAAATAGTGATGCTCGTAGGTACATTTTTTAATTAATATAGAGCCTCGGTGGCTAAGGGCCAGAGCAGATATGCTACTTTTAGCAGAGGCGATAGGCGATTTAGACGCTTTTTAGAAACTAGCGACTGAATCGCTAAAACGCACGATTCCGATCTGCAATAGAACGCATAGAGTCACCGAAACGCGATGCCAGTCGCAAAATCGCCGATCGCCGATGCTAAAAGTATCTTGTGTGCGGTGGCTCTCAGTAGATAGTGTTGCCAAGATATCAGGAGGGTTCAATTCGCAGATCGGGAAAAGTGTTCTCGGATTTTTTGACGGACAGCCGGAGTTTGAGATATACTTTTGACTAGTTTTTGAGATAGACCAATACGCATTTGGGTTGAGCCACCTACCATATGACCGTGTCGCGTAGCGGTGAAAGAATACTACCCTCTCTTCCTCTAAGGCGACTAAAGGACTAAAGACTGCACATACATCGAACAGCTTAGAGTGGCGAAGGGCTCACCACCTTTCACGCTGAGCACTCGTGCAGTCTATTTTGTGAAAAGTGGACTATGGTGGAGGTCTGCTTTTGCTGTCCTCATTGCCTAGTCTCTGACTAACCCTTCGGGGATAATAGTCGCGATTATATGTATGTATGTATGTGGTTGAGCCAACACCCATCAATTGTGGCGATGGCTTGATTTCAATGATACGAGGTATTTGCCCAGAAGATGGGACAGTGTGTAGGCTATACTTTCGTACACGCTCTATCTATCTATATCGACGGTTGAATAAGGCTAATTGATCCAAGCGACAATTTGTAAAACTTGCAGGAGGACGGATTAAAGTTTTTGTTTTCAGAAAAAAAAACATAAATAAACACCTATCTAATAAACTTTGATTTATTTAACCCCTTGCCTGCCCCATGAATCACATACGATACATAACAATTGAAAACCAATTGTTATATTTCTTGGACAGCGGACCTGTTAATACAGTGTGTCCCTAATTAAGTAAGGAAGTTTTTTTAAAGCTTTTACTGTTGGTAATTGTGTATTATTTTAGAAAATTTATGTCGGTTAACCCAAAATGCATCAAATTTAGTTAAGTGTATAAATGTGTATAAATTTAGCAATTCTTTGAGAAAGGCAAAATGGTTCAAATGCCTACCGTTAGTAAAATAGCCGAAAGTAAACTGGCTCAAGCATCAACTTAGAATAGAATAATAAGAGAGAAAATGAATTGAGCGCCAAGTTAACTAACAGTTGAATATGCCCAATGACCATGCAACATGATGGTGTTGCACCAGAGTTAAGTAGTTTGATGCAGATGTCCATTAAGGGAACTCATCAATGTCCAATGTCCATAAGAGTGAGTCTGTGAGCGACACATTTTTTTTTAATTTAGTTGAATGCAAAATGGGCCAAACGACAAAGCTTATTGTTTTGGTTTAATGCAAAATAGACTAGAATGACAAAACCACAATCATGGCGAAAAAGCCAAATGCCTTAATCGACAGATGTTATAAAAGTCCGAAAAATCAAAATAGTTTAAGTCATCGAGTCCTCAAATTTGTCTAATTTTGTGTCGTATAGATCAATGAGCTTAGAAATGAGGCCTGTTTTACTGTGGGTGCTAAGCGCCAAAATAGTGAATAAAAATTCGAAACCTGACTCAAACGACGGAGAAAAATTTGCTCATTTCGAATTTTCCTGTCAGTTGAGTTGTCGTTTTATTTGCAGATTCAGAATTTTCCTGTCAGTTGAGTTGTGGCTTATCTTAATTATTAATATTTGGACAGGACAACGTCTGTCAAGTCTACGAGTCTTCATATAAAACTAGTTTGTATATTCATAAATACTACAGAACGATTTAGTTTTATTGAATTGACTGTTTTATAAAGTGGTCCTAACGACAATTATTGTGCATGCACTAAAAGCTTATGACACTATGACTTAGCTATAACTTATTCAACCATCTTGATAACATCTATTGCTGTTAATCCGTTTGTATCTTGATAACATCTATTGCTGTTAAACAAGTTCTCAACGTTGTAACAATTAGTGTTTGTTGAAATCGCAAATGCGTCAAGTGCAATTTTCAATAGTTACTTTTGATTGATGATCGAGGACATTTAAACTTTAAAACTCATTTGAACTTTCAAAATAACGATTATAGTATTTTTGATATAAATACTTATGGTCTAACGTTCAGATAATATAATATCATTTCATATAATCTCATTTCATATAATTTCATTTGATATAACAACTGACATTTTTAATATAATTTTAGTTTCATTTGATATCCTAATAATCGGGTGTGTAATGTAAATGGAAAGAGAGGGGTTGGTAGGTAATATTCTTTTAGTGTGCCGCTACACACATGGCTCATTTGTGTGCTCACCACATCACATACTAAAATAATGAAGTTTATTTCGAGTAATTTTACTGCGCACAGCTATTCCGATTCAGATGTCTCCCAACGATAGATAAACATGTGGCTTGGATCATATTTTGTCGTAAGCCAGCATCGTTTTACGGCTAGTGTCTGTTCGCAGCTCATATCAAAATGAAATGCTCAAATTAAATCTGTTGAAGATGTTTCGTGTAAGCGTAGATTATGCGCGTTCGTGTTTGCAATATTTTCATTGAAAATATACCTAATTTGTGCCGTGTGGTTAGCGGCTCACTAAAATATTTCTAAATAGGTGACTTACGGACTAAAAATTACACATACATCCAAAAGCATAGAGTTCGATGGCCTTACCATCTATGACGATGTGCACATGTGCATCCCCTCTCCTTAATTCACTTTTATTTGTGTTCAGTTTTATTTGTACAGGCACCTCGAGACCAACCGTTAGGATAAGCAAGAAGGGCCAGACGTCCCTTCGCCAGTAGAACACTCGCGCAGAAGACCATCTGCATTAGGTCTTGACGCCAAATCAGTGCCCGCCGAAGCGCGCTCTTCATTCGGTACTCATAAGACTAGTGTCTCGGGAGAGTTTCCCCGTGAACACGTGTAGTTCACTGCCTATTGTCCAGATAGGTAACTATAGCAGTCAAGCTCGCTCACTTTTCGTTAGACGAAGTGCACAACTCGCAGTTGCCACTGCTCGGGTCGTCGACTCTAAAGTCGACTCCCAAGTGTCCACCTTGGTCGCGGAGTAGTAAGCACACTCACTTCTCGGAACCCATCCGGGCGCCTAGCCAGTTCCCACGTCCTACGCGGCTGGCTGGACCGGAGGCTACGGCATCTAGGGGGCCGCCTCTACTAGTTCTCCGGACTAGTACCGGAGATGTCAACACCAATGTCCAATGAGAACCACCGGACAAAGCTGCCAACTATAAGGGACACCAAATTACACATGTGCAGTTGTAATTTGGCGTAACGTGGACTAAAGGGCCCCACAGACGATCAGGGTTAGGCCTGTTAGGTAGTAGTACAACGCACGGGCGGGCGGGCGGCTAGTATACTAACTGTCAGGCTGATACCTGCCGGCGGGCCCCTCACACGATCAGTTCGCCAGCACACCTGCAGGTATCAGCCTGTCAGTTTGCTGTTATATCCCGCGCCAAACTTCTAGCTCGCTGTGAACACGAGGCGATTCGGATTCGCGTCGCAGTAGCACAATATGGGTATCAGTGGGACGTAAGCGGTTAGGGAAGGCGGGGCACACCAATCGCCTGCAGGTATCGGCTTGTCAGTTCCGCTGCCGCCGCCGCCCGTGCGTTGTACTACTAACTGACAGGCCGTTACCTGCCGGCGACCTGATCGTCTGTGGGGCCTTAAGGCAGTGGACTAGGGTTGCCAGATGATAATTTGATAAAGGAGGGCAGATGGGTCTAAAAAGGAGGATTTTATTTAAAAAAGGAGGACATTCACAAACGATTTTTTTTGCTTTACTTTATTTTAATCATATTTAGCTGTGCTGCCAATTTTTGCAAGAAGTTCTTAGTTTTTCAATGAATAATTGTCACGTTTTTGAAGTAGTAAAGCACTAATTAAAGATTTAACTGACTGCACACTTAGTCTGTGCCTCTCTTGGCTCCACTAAGTATCTATTAATCAGTGAAAAAACTCTTTTCAGATATTGAGTTGTGTGCGCTTTTACAAAAATAAAACTCGCAGATCTTGAGCAGTTCTGAGAAACATTCAATGTTTTTGCACTTAGATGTTTAGCAAAAAGGAGGACTTACAGTAGGTAAGGGAGGACGGGAGGACAAAACATGGAAAAGCAGGACATGTCCTCCTTTTGGATACCATCTGGCAGCCCTACAGTGGACTGCTTCTGCGATCCTCAACGTAGTCTCCGATTAACCCTTTAGGGATAATAGCACTATTAGTTATTCTGTGATGATAGTCGTGAATTTATAGTGAGCGGGACTCACCCGCCATAACCCTCCACGGTGGCCCAACCTCCCCTGTTGTCCATGTGGGAAAGGCCTAGGCCCAGCAATAGGACGTTTATGGGCTGATGACGAATATGTTTTATATTATTGTTTTCTGAGGTTTATGCGAGCACTACACATTGAAATGAAACACTTTTTACGGACCTACTCGCGTTTAATTTACGATTGTAAAGGGTTCGAACGTCAGGATAATATAAAAAAACTATGTAAATAGTAAATTAAACGCGAGTTAGTCCGTAAAAAGTGTTTCATTTCAATGTTTTGTATTATTTTTCTAACATTTTATAATAACACTACATTAGAAAGTGCATACCCGAAATCGACTAAAACCTTGAAAAATTTATAAACCGCACATCCAACATCGATTAATCGACATAAAAATTAAGCTATAATCGATTAATCAAGTCTCGGATCGGCTTCCGTGGCGAATTGTTCTTTTCCCCAGTCGGTCGCTTTTATGCGTCATAAAATATAAGACCACTAGCGGGCCTAAATAAACATATCCCTTAATTGCCACTTACAATTTATACATCCAATTAATAAAATTAAAGTTTCACAATGGAAAATGTACTCTAAACTAATGCAGATTAAAATCGAATATCGTTCAGCAGACTTTGATTCAGCTGTTTTATAGATATCTCAAAATTGACAATTGAAAATTAAGCTGTAAGTTGACAGTTTTAAAACACAATATCCTTTGAGTAGTTTTGCTACTCGTTCTGATGGGGCTTCGAAATTCAAACTAAATTAGTTCATAATACGAAATTGTGTAGTTTCAAATCGATTCGGGTCCCATTATTGTTTTTAAAAATGTGGCATCCGATTAGGATGTAAACCTCCTTTTCAGTCAGTGAGGTGAAATTAAAAATGTGAACTGTCAAATCTGCTGACTTACAAAATATTATGTACTTTAAATCAACAGCAAAAGGTCGATTGTCGTGTGCGTAACGTCTACTAATATATTGTTTCGAAAAAAGACTACCAATCTAATTAGAATGTAATACTCCTTTTTTAATCCGGTGGAATTAAAAATGTTACTGTCAAATCGACTTTACTAACAAAGCGTTGTGTATTGAATTTCGTAGACACAAAGGTTGATTTTCCCTTGTACTTCTAGTAAGTTGTTTATCAGATATAATGGCCAGTTATTGGAAGAAAATGTCTTCATTAGTAAACGTCGTTGGTGGTACCAAACTGCCTTACGGGTTCCGTATGGTCCATACAAATCTTTGTAATACGAAATTATTTTGCATAATTCCACGATAAATGGCTCGCTTAATTAGGTATACGGTTAATTAGGTACTTCTCAATGAATTGCATCGAACAGAAAACCAATGAGAGTATGAGTTGAATTTATTTATGCAGAACGTTTTTGTAAGATATTTTCTGTATTCAGAAATTAAAAATTCATTTAAAATAAATTTGCTAAAGTTATGTAGATATTTAGATAGATAGATTGAAACACTAGAATATTTACGTTGACAAAATGACATATAAAAATAAAGATGGTACAATTTGGCAGCCTTAATGTGATATCTCCCAGACAACCAAATAGAGAAAACTTACACAAATATAGATAAGTATTATTTTATTTAAAGCGATTTGGGTTTTTTTTATCAAATAGCTAAGAGTGTAAATATTTTTAATTTTTCCTTACATTGTTGTTGATCACCTAAGTTTGTTGTTTACCACCTACCTATTATAATTCTTATAATGTTCATAATTACATTAACATTTATACCACAACACCCTGCCAGACGTCCTTGTGAATTCACACATTTATTTAACTTTATCATTTTTATTTATATTTTATTCAAATACCTACGTCCGCAATTCTACGTCTATATCTAACGCGTAGATTTCAATGTTCACCGCCATTCGTCATTCTAATCTGTTATCTTGTCTTTTAGTAGAAAACCACATAAAACCAGCTCTTAAATCAATGTATTAAATCGGATCGGATTAGAAAAAAAACAGGTTTCAATTTCAATATTACCTCGGACTGACTGTGAGAATTTGCGTAGCTATACACACGGTCGTTTAGATCGATAAAAAGAGGGATCTAGATTAAAAAACGCTTAAAACAAATATTGATTAATATTTAACTACTTATTACCAGGAAAACAACTAATAATTCCGTAACAAATGAAAAGCCATTAGGAAAAGTGAAATTAGTATCAAACCACAGAATATCAAACCCCGCTAAACCCACCACGTGCAAAATAAAATTGGCCAATAACAGAGCTTTATTTACGACACGTGACTTTGGAACCGTAGTTGCTATTGAGCGTGCTTCCGTCGCGTTTTTATTGAAAAAGTGCCACGAGTTTTAAAACCCTCTAATAATTTATATAGTTACTAATAGCACCTAATAAGTAAGCAGTTTTCTTGGTATCAAGAAAACTTGGTAGTGGAGTTCTTCCCATAAACCGATGACGACCAATCTAACCACCTTCTGTCTGCCACCAAGCAGCGTTGTTTTACATATTGCTGCGTTTCGGTTTGAAGGGTGCTAGATCTAGTTACATTACAGGGCATGAAGCATATGCAGCTTCTGTGTGCGTGGCGTGTGCTGCCCTCGGCGCCGCGCGTCCATATGGGCAAGGCAAGCATCATCACAAGATAAAGTACTGGTATACTTCTTGGCGGGAAAGTGAAGTGTCATGTCTGCAGTTTTGTTTAATTTTCTGAATTTGTGTTTTGTCTGACATTAATGTTAAATAAAGGTGTATTATTAACCGTTATGTGTTTGTGAATGCACACAGTATTGGCATATACGAGTAAAACAAAACAGTGTAACATCACCTTTTTTAATTCTCTTAAGAAGTCCGGGTGAAATCTCAGTAAGTCTCTCATATCTTTACTGAAACTTATGGAGTTTGGGGGAATATCATTTACCATTAAACATTCACTTTCAACTACTTTTCTACTATTATCTTTTTTACTTAACACTGGCTTAATGTGTTAACAGCACAAAACTTTGATTATTTTGCTTCACTGTCTTAGGAACAGTATATCATAATACTTTCAAAATTATGTTCCACTCCCAAATCCATCTTGAGTTGATGCTAATTTTATTGCATCATAAATACCATAAACAAGTCAGTTGGACGTTAATAGCTTTATTATCTGTTACCGGTGCGTCGCCATCTTGGTATTTGACAGTTTTTTTCTCTATGTCGAATTATTATCTTTGGATTGAGTTTGTCTATGCATATTTATGGTAATACTGGCCGTTCGTTGGGTGGTTCTAATTGCTCGTTTTGAATAAATATCTAGCCTTAATTGCTGGTTTAGTTTTAATAACTATATTAATGCGGAATATTTAGTTAATTTAATATGAAGGTTGACACTTGAACGATACATAATTGAGTAAGTAGGCATATACATATAGGCATATATAAATAAACTTGTATATAATAGGTTACTGGCGAGGTCCGCAAAGTGTAGGTACAAGTAATATACAGTTCACACAAATTCAAATTATTAAACTGCTCATAAAAATGTTTGCTGTTTAAAGCTTGCCCATACACAAAAGTTCATTGCCACAACAGCCGGCTTCATATTTCTCACGGAGGAAATCATCAAACATTTGGTCACCCATCACTTACCCGTACTTTTCGACAGGTGCTTAGCATTTACGATTGAAGCCGAAACTTATAAAATAGACCATCGACCTCCTTTTATTAGACATACTTTTCCACATATCTTAAAAGTCCGTTAAGGAGCTAATAGTATTTTTTTGTTAAACAATGGCACCTGGTATTAGTTTTTTAATTAGAGTCATTTAGGGATAATAAAATTCATGTGTTTCACCAACTTTTTTGTTTTGAATACTTGGAATAAATAATAATAAAAAAATTATTTAAATGAAATACATCATCACCATCATCAGCATACAAACGTCCCACTGCTAGACCCAGGCTTTGATATAAGGGGAGACATAAGGAGATGCAGGCATAACCCACCACGCTGGCCCAATGCGGGTTGGTGATAAGATAACACCAACCATTCATCGAAAAATCTGAACACACTTTGGCCGACCTGGAAATTGAACACAGGATCTCCGGTTATCGGGCCGAGCGCCATTGAGCAGACCATTGGGCCACCGAGGTCTTAAAAGAATATTAATGTTTTTTTTCAGTACCATTTTTATTGATTGCCACTTTCGGCATAGAATACTTTCCTACAATCACACCAATATCTAGCACAAGAGAAGCTTCGAAGAAACCGTTAAATGGTTACTAGACAACGGATAAACATACTTAAAATACTTAAATACATACTTAAATACATACATACTTATTATACATAGAAAACACCCAGATCCGAGACAATTTAGAAAAACAATAATTTCTAAATTGACCTGACCGGGGATCGAACCCGGGACTTCAGAGATGGCGACACCATGAAAACCGGTGTACAAACCACTCGACCAAGGAGGTCGTCAAATACATACTTTCGGTCACATATTATAAAAAGTAGATAAAAAAATCCTATACTTACTATAATAGATAGAATAGTGGCAACTTTGGCATATACATTTGCTGTATATTATGTGTTTTGGCCTAATCGCAATTTTGTAGGAGCACTTCGTCATGTTGACACTTAGCTCGCACACACACACACACACAGACACACACACACGCAAGTACTCTTTTTGTTCAAACAGTTTAGAGGCGTTGATAGTGCACCTAGCATTTATATTATTTTGTGATCGATGATTGCCACTTACATTGTTTTATAGTCAACAAGCGGCTGCTCGCGGTTTCATCCGCGTGGTTCCCGTTCCCGTAGGAATATCGGGATAAAAAGTATCCTATGTGTTAATCCAGGTTATAAACTATCTGTACGGCGAATTTCATCCAAATCCATTCAGTAGTTTTTACGTGAAAGAGTAACAAATATCCATACATTCTTACAAACATTCGCGTTTATACTAATACTAGCGGCCGCTCGCGGTTTTACCCGCGTGTTTCCCGTTCCCGTGGAAATATCGGGATAAAAAGTATCCTATGTGTTAATCCAGGTTATAAACTATATGTATGCCGAATTTCATCTAAATCCATTCAGTAGTTTTTACGTGAAAGAGTAACAAACGTACATACTCACAAACTTTCACCTTTATAATTTTAGTGTGATTAGAAGGATTGTATTATTAATAAAAAAAAAACAATTAAATCGTGTCGCGTAGCGGTGAAAGAATACTACCACCCACATACATATACATAGATACACACATACATCACTCCTATTATATGTATGTATGTATTATTAATTGCACACTTCTCTTTTAATATCACACTAATCCATATTCGAGCTTTGAAATTCACACCACATTATACATCCCAAGTTTACTTTGAAAAATGTCACTGACAATATTCAAAATTTCATCATTACTTTACCGACCATTGCAATTTGTTATCGCATAAAAAGAATCACACGGATCATTTGTCAAAATATATTAAGATTGTCTTGCCTTCCACATGGAAAACGGCACGTGGGGAGGTAGGGCCATAACCCACCACGCTGGTCCAATGCGGGTTGGTGGAAATCGTAGATAAAAAAATGGGTTATTAAAATTTATAATACAAAATGTTGTTCTTTCTCTTCGGTTGCTTCGGTTGTGTATCTTAATCAGTTTAGAAGCGGAAATAAGTGCAGTAATCAAATTTGTTCTAAAAATTACATTTTTTGATGTGGACGTTTTAGCCTTGCATTATAAAGATAACTTTTGTTGTAAATATCTAGTTTTAATCAAAATTTTAAATTTTTGGAACGTTTTTCATAGGGTAATAGCCTCATAAGATGCATATGAGATTGGAAAAGTACAGGATATTAATAATTCTATCCTGATAGGATATTTTTTTAAGTAAATGTCCACTTTTGATCAGACACTCCTCAATTCACAATCTCAATTTAAGTGAACCAATAAGTATTAAAAATACGTAGGTTCTAATAACTATGGCGAATCTATTTTGCAAACCACAATTTTATAAAATTAATTATCACTACGACGCAAAATATTCGGAAGAAAATATTGTTAAGGAGTTTGATGTGAAAAAATAATTATTATTTAGGTATCCATAAATTAGGAAACTAGATATTTGCACAAAGAAATGATTCAGTCATTTGTTTACAAACATACTTCATCGGATGTGGCCGTGCTACCATAGTGCAATTTGTTATGGAACGCCGACCTATATTTGTCGCCTACTGGCCGGTACGTTTGTGTCGTGAATAAAATTCATGGTGAATTTGTGACATACCTATAATCACGACTATTGTCCCCGAAGGGTTAGTCCTCAGAATAATAAGGTTAGTCAGAGACTAGGTAATGAGGACAGCAAAAGTAGTATTCTACCATAGTCCACTTTTCCCCAAATAGCGACTGCACAATGTGCTCAGCGTGACACGAGGAGAGCCATCGCCGCTCTATGCTGTTGCATGTATGTGCAGTCTGTAGTCCGTTAGTCGCCTTTTACGACACCCAAGAGAAGAAAGGGGGAGGTAGTATTCTTTCACTGCTAGAGACTGGCCAACGAACCCTCGTTTTTATTTGATTGGCAACACTTTGTCTCATAAGTGTGTCTATCTGAGGTGTCATGTTGTATGTCAAATTGAAATTTTATCTGAGAAAATTGCAACTGGTATGAGTGACCCTGTGTTACTGTCATGTTTTTTTGAAATTGCCGCTATTCCCCTGGTTCAGCTTTCGTTGGCCAGACTCACAGACTCTACGCGACACGGTTGACAGTTGCTAAAAAGTCACTCTATTGACTAAATACTGCAATTCGTTATCCAGCGCCGACCTATATTTGTCGCGCACTGGCCAGTACGTTTGCGCCGCATGGTATACTGGACCGGGTATGCGCGCGCGCAGCCGGGTGGTCGGCCCACCCAGGAGCGAGAGCTGTGGAGTCGATGGTGAGTGGCAACTTTAAAATAATTTATGCTTAAAAAAGTTAAGATTTTATAATGAACGGAATCCAGTGTTACTTTGCTGAAATCCATGACATACGAATTTGCAATTATAAAATGTACTTACCTACTGTTAATTCCGCTAACTCACTAGTCTATTAAACAAGCATACTTGTACAAGATTTTGACGTGACAACGTCTTATAAATTGGTTTGCCGGGTGACACTTCAAGAAACTGCGTTACGCTCCGCTCACGTTATGCGCTCACAATGAGAGCGAGTGAGAGGCACGCGTCCCTTCCACTCGGGCATGGTTAGCCCGCCTAAGAGCGAGAGAGACAGACATAAAAAGTGAAAGGCACGCGTCCCTTCCATATTATTTCATCCTTCTTCCTACTATACGAATGAATATTCACATTAAAATTATTTTACCACTCAAAGTTGTTGTCACGTAAAACTTTCGCCCGTATACCGACTTTACAGGCAACCAATTTTTTTTGCATTGATCGAAAGCATGAATGACAATCGAAGGATCGAATGAACGATTCATCGAACGAAGGAATGAATGATGTCGTGTTGCTTTCATTTGTTTCGAATGGCCATATTTGACGTATGGCCGTCTTTAACATTTCAAGGGTAAGCAAACCCTTTAGTCTTCATCTCACATGATAATAAGAAGAAAAAAGAAAATACCGAAGGTGGAAGCGCACTTCACCCGGTATCCTCAACTACCAAGAAACTTATAAACTTAGGTATCGAGAAGACTAGTAGCTTAGTTGAGGGCTGGTGGGCTTTAACGATTGCTTGTTACGAAATAGCCGGTACCAACAGCTAAATGTGCTTTCCAAAGCACGAAGGAGAACGAGATATTATATATTAATTCTCTAGTTCTACCAAGACTTGAAAGATAATGCAGTGATCTGGTAGTAAACAAGTACCCTAAAACTCTTTGCGATTTTTTTTATTGTCTACGAATAATCATTTGGCCCTGGCAGTAATGTTACTATCTACTCTGTGCCTTCATCTGAACAGCAAGGAGGAACTGGTTATCTTCTCCCTATAATCTAACAATCCTTAGCCATTTGATTAATGAGAGGAGATTAAAAATAATGTATTTAGTATGTTTTTTTAGTAACATTTATTTTGAAGTATTTTATTTTATAATATTCTTTATTGCACAGAAACACAGTAACAAATTTGACATTGATGGAAAGTTGGACTTATAAAAGAGATCTCTTCCAGTCAGCTCAGAGAGTGTGCGAAATAAATGTAGTTCCGGGATCGTGACAATCTAAAAATGATTGTCCAAATAGTGTAAAATAGGGCTGCGCATATTTTTACATAACTTTTTAAGTCCCATTATCGGGGGTGACACAACACAAAGTGTAATAATAAGGTATAGTAATGCAGTTTATTTGATTTTAAAAAAACTTATATCGCCAAGTAGGCCTCTCCACACATTTCCTGTCCTGCTCTCGCATGCTCATGTCACCAAAACATTTTCAAGCTTGACTTGCGATGATGCCACAACTCACAACTAGCTACACGCTAATAGCCACTTTATAACAATAAATTAAAGTCTAAATTTGCATATCGACGTGACCTTTTTGTTTTAACATTTGCTGACTACGTGAAATTGACTTTAAACGTATCGGTATACGATAGATTTTGATACGAATGTCGATGTGCTGGATTAACTGAGGAATTCTGTGGACACACACATGCTATTGGATTGTATCGTTTATGAGGTATGTTTTATGGTTGATTTTTGGTTGTTTTTGGAGGTTTCTATTTGGAGAACACTGGCTGTGTCAAGTAATTGAGACGTCTTCCGTTCGGATTCGTCTTTTTGTGTGTCTGCGTTTGTAGATGTGTTTAGTGTTTAATGATTATTTTTGCTGGAGACAGACTAAATTTTTTTTTGGTTTTTCTTTTTTAAACTCTTGTTAGGAATAAACGCTCGTTTATTAATTAATGACCGGATATGGTAATTGAATCGATTAAAAAATCCATTTGGATTGACTGCCTATTCAAGTTTGGATATAAGAGGCATTTAAAAATATTTTTTCACCTAAACATTTTAAGACATGGAATTTGCAAGTTAAGCTACTTCTCCAAAACCGGGCCGCAAGATGGGTGAACAATCTAAAATAAGTTGAAATAATTCAGAAGGTGTTAGTCCCGGTTGTTGTCGTAAGATGTCAGTCATTGAAACCCACCAACTCACATTGGGCCAGCGTGGGGGGTTGTGGCTCCATCTCTCCTTGTAGGTTGGTGAGTTAACCGTAGATTAGTTCAACTGCGTAGGGTGGATTCGATCAAACTGGAATAAGGCTTACTCTGAGATTAGTCTATACAAATTTGGCGTTTAATCTAGGCATAAGACCTTATTCCAGTTTGGTCGAATCCACCCTTAGATATCTAGATAGGCTTTAGTTGTTGACAAGTATAAAAGATGTTTTCAGATGTTTTTAAACTGCCATATAAGTTACAGCTACCCGCCTGCGCCGTTATACTTCACCCATTTTGTACAAATATCTACAAATTATATTTATTATTATTTAAAAAAAAAATTTCGTTCCAAAATTTACCTACGTACTCCGATGCTCCCAACTATGGCTTTTTCCAAACTTATTGTCAAACTTACATTTTCTGATTAAAGATACTCTAGTTAAAATTCTAAATTGTCCCATGAGCGACCGCGGATGGCTACAGGCTTCCCTTCCTGTACGCTTCGGGAACCTAGGCATTAGAAATTTAAGCAGTGTGGCCCTGCCAGCATTTTTGTCTTCTGCGCATAGCACGTACAATCTCTACCGGAAGATTATCAACCCATCCTTGGGTTCCGTAGAGTTGTCGTGTGTGTCGGATGCCAAAAACGCCTGGCAATCCATCTGTCAAAATTCAGACCTCCCTTTGATGCCACAGTCGCAGAGGCAATGGGACGAGCCACTTTGCAAACTAGTTCTTAAGGAGCTTATATCCACTTCTGCTAATACAGCAGAACATGCTCGTCTCACTGCCGTCTCCGAGAGAGAGTCAGGCCACTGGCTCCAGGCATTACCATCTGCTAATGTCGGTACCTTGTTGGACGGGCCGTCCATCACTATAGCGGTTTGCCTCCGTCTTGGCGCCAGGGTAGTCCACCCTCATCGTTGTGTGTGTGGGGAGGTTGTTGACGAGCTTGGCCACCACGGCCTCTCATGCACTCGCAGTGCTGGCCGTATGTTACGGCACTCCTCACTCAACAGCATCATCCGCAGTGCTTTTGCCACCGTTGGTGTACCGGCTGTCTTAGAACCACCTGGTATCTCTCGCAGCGATGGCAAAAGACCTGACGGTATTATGACCATTGGACCTTGGAAACTTGGCAGGCCGTTGGTGTGGGATGCGACCTGTGCAGACACCGTGGCTCCCTCACATGTACGCGCAACCTCGCATCATGACGGAGCTGCTGCGGTAAGTGCTGAAAGTCGCAAACGGAACAAGTACGCGAATCTAGGCCGCAACTATATATTTGTTCCGTTTGCGGTGGAGACATTGGGTCCATGGGGGCCGGAGGCAAAACAGCTCGTTAAAGAGTTAAGTACTCGACTTATTGAAGCCTCCGGTGACAAGAAAGCTGGCAGCTACCTCTGCCAGCGTATCAGCCTGGCAATCCAAAGAGGTAACGTTGCCAACATTCTTGGTACCGTCCCCATGAGCCCACAGTTGGAGGACAATTTTTTATTTATAGTTTTATTTTCTATAGTTTTATGTTTAGGTAAGTAGTTTAATTTTGTTTAAGTATTTAAGTTATTTTGTTGTTTTAAATTATTGTCTTTAAAAAATAAAATCTAATTATTATTAAACCATCGACCTTTATCGACATTTCTATCGGCGGAAACCGCGTAAAAATCCATTGCGTGGTTGGAAGGAGAAAGCGGAGTCACAGACAGAAACGGCGACTCTACTTTTTAATCTTCTATAAAAATAAAAATCAATTGCCAGAAATGTTTGTTCTGTTCACGGATCACTTTACAACGGCTACACCTATTTGGCTAATTATTTTTTGTTGTGTTTGGAAATTGTTAAAATTTTTTTTTGGTAATTCTGCACGGGGAACGGGACGAAGTCGCGGCTAGTCGCTAGTATGTAATAATGATAAGGCAGTTCTTTGACATGATATTATTTTTAATAGAGCCCCGTATGAAGAAGGTTGTAAGCCAAAGCCTGCCATTATGAAATTAGTGCGATGACTAACTTGCAAGGAATGCATGTATATTCCAATTGGTTCTGGCTGTATGGCCTGACGTATTGTGATGATGACTCAATCTAAGGAGTCATTGGCAGAACATGCCCTGAAGGCATAATAGGAAGTGTTATTAATTAGGTTTATTAGTAGTATGTAGTAGAACATGTCGCTCTCGCAACGGACTTTTCAGCCTCTAAAAATGAGAATGAAAAGAGATAGAAGGCGCCTTAGCGATCTTACTTACCTTTAATCATCAGGAAAAAAGAAATAAACGAGTGGGACTGGGTGCTGCAACTTACTATGTCAATAATAAATTGAATCATGACAGTTATAAAAGTACCAGAATGACATAAATGAAAAGAGGTAGATATTCTAAAAATAAACGTACGTTATTTGTTGTCGATATTTTTTGTTAGTTACTTACTACATCTCTTTCAACATTGTATCTGCTGGTGCGCTTCGAGGAATAAAAATATAATATTGTAATTACCTATTCTGAAGCGCACCCGACGGGTGCGCTTGGAGGAATAGTTTAGGTGCGCTTGGTCTGGTGCGTTTTAAAATAGGTGCGCTTCGAGGAATACTACCCATTTCAGAGTTGTTACCATACAAATACAAAATGTTTTTATTCAAATAAACTTAATATTATTAATTACTTTTGAATCGACTAAAATGTTTTTTTACCCTAGTAGGGTAATGTCAGAATGGGATAATTATCGTAGATCCACGATAGTTTTGAGTGACATGCGATAAAAAATAAGATTTTGGTATCGCACGATAAATTCTACGATACGATATTTTTTTCAGTTCTACGATAATTTTGTGACAAATCCCGGTTAACGAATATAAGGTACCACATTCAGTAGTTTATGTCGGCTACCCACGGCGGTGAAGAGCTTTTTTTTAGCTCTTGACGTCAAATTTAGCCCTAGACGAATAATCTGTCCTTTTTGAATGCGATAAAAACACGATAATTGTGTAGTAAATCTAGGATAGTTTTAACCTACGGATCTAGCAACACTGCCCTACCACTACCACCATAAAAATAGTTGTTCCTCGCACTAAAAAGGATGCCCCAGCTGCGAGATCATACACCTCTTACCGAACACCATGTAAGTAGTAAAAAAATAAGATTAATTTTAACTTGTGTAACACGTACACGTAAATACGTGATCTCTCTAAAAAGAAGAGGATTATCAACACAAAAAAAAAACACACACTGCAAATTTTAAACTTACTTTGAATCATGAATAATGGTATTAGACCTTTTTTGAACACTGTACTTATCAACGTATGCTTTGTCTGGTGGTAGGATTTCCAAAAATCCAACTGGATTTCTACCAACAAGCAGCATTGTTTTATATTGCCGTATTAGAGTATAATAATAAACAATTACTTATCTAATTAAAATTATCGAATCACGCCATAACAACAATGTTAACAGCATTGTTGTGTTCCGAAACCTCCGATAGTAGAGATAAGACAGCCAGTTCCTCAGTGGTTGAGGATTCCGGGTGAAGCGCGCTTCCACCCTTGGCCTTATTGTCACTTACTATCCTGTGAGATAAAGGCCAAAAGCTTTCGCATTGTATTAAAATAATTATACGTCACATCATTATTTATTCAATAGTAAGTACCTATATTCTGTGGTAATGATCCAATAGAGGGAGCATTCGTTAAATGTCTGTAAACATGTCTACCAATTTACTATTGACAATAGCTTAAAATCGCTTTAAGCGATAAGACCGCCAAATTGTAACATTGTTTTTCTTTCTTTTCTTTTTTTCTTTTATATGTAAATGCATTGTAAATTCAAGTAAAATTTTTAAAAAAATAATAAAAATTACTTGAATTTATTATTATATTTTAAAAAATAAGCATCAAGCACTGACAAATTTCGACGGTTGAAAGCCAGACCTCGGTAGCCAAGTGGTTAAGGCAGCCGCCCGGAATGCGGAAGGTGCGTGGTTCGATTCCCGCCTGAGGTTGTCGTCTTTTTTCAGTGTTTAAAATTTTACTTGAGTATATTTAAGCGTTAATAAAACGCTAAAATATAAAACATTAATGCCTTAGATTTTTAATCTAAGATTAATGCATTGTAAATGTTTGTGTTATTATGTTACAATAAAAGTACTATCTATCTATCTATCTATCTATCTATCTATCTATCTTACGAATCGACTTGGAGTGTTTGTCTGTTTTTCAAACATCCTTATGCTAGTAACTGCTTACCATCTGACGGGCAGTAATCACTTGGCTATTATCTCACATGTTGGTGAGTGACGATAAGGCCGAAGGTGGAAACGCGCTTCACCCGGAATCATCAACCACTGAGGAACTGGCTATCTTATCTCTAAACTGTAGGAGCACAACAATGCTATATACATCGTTGTTATGGCGACAGACTTAGATAAGATGGTGGTAGCTAACTAGCTAGCCAGGCGGACTTAACAAGCATTAGCATACCCTACTACCACTAACCAAACCAAGTGCACAAAGATGTACCTCCTCGCTGAGAATCGAACCCGGGACCTCTAGGTCTAAGACCAAAGGCTTAGCCATTAGATCACACAGACGGTCTTATTGGTATAAAAAACATACATACTTACAGAATCTGTCTGACTAATGTCATACTCGATTCAGGACTAACCCCGTTTATCAGTACTTACATAACTAAACGAAACGATCATCATTACTAAAACATTATAATTCTAAAGCAGAATCATTAAACGTTGTCGCACCTTAAAACAAAAAACCAACTAGCTTGTCAAAGTAACAATACCGCCATATTTCCACCAGTATCCAGTAATTGTACCATAGAGCTGCACGTTTGTTTGTTTTGACCACTTTTTACTCCACTTTATCATAGACAAGGGAGCGCAACCTGAACTTAACACGTTAAAAAGGACAAAAATCGACTAAAAACTTTTTGATCCGTTCAAAATCCTCTTTCGCTACTAAGCGCTGCATGAGTCACTATGCCACCCAGCTCGATGCGATACAGCTGTCTCGCTCGAGCGTATACCGCTGTCTTTGTCCGTCGCTTTTTTTTTACCTCCATTGAAGAGTTGGCTGTCAAAATAAGGATTATAAAAGAGTTTGAATGGAGTTATGCAACACTAGGGATTAGAAATAATCATTCAATGATTGATCTGAAGTCGAATTCAAATAGGTACTTAATTTAATTGCTTTTGTATTTTTTGTTGTGTTGTAGACGTTTTTTTATTTAAATAAAAAAATTGTAAAAGAAGTGTGTTACTAAGACACTTCTTATTTTGTTTTGTCTTGTCTTGGTCTCTTATTTATAAGATGATGAGACACTGTTGCCATAAAAACATCAAGTTAAAAGCGTCGAAAAATGTTGACATGTCAAACTAACGAATCGGCCAAGTCAACGCAGCCGCCCGGATTGCGGAGGTCGTGGGTTCGATTTTCATCTGAGGTAGTAATTTTTTTCAACGTTTTAATATTCACTTCTTATTACTAACACAGTGTTAGCAAATGAAAAGCTGCGGTCTCTGCCTACTTACGAGAAACGGGCGCGATGTACGAAAGTATGTATCATCATATTTATAATATCATAATAATACTATATTAGCAATGTGCCATACTAATATTCAATGATATTGTAACATCCCTTTTCGATAAAGAATATTATAAGTAAGTAATATGATATAGAATGTTTGATAAATATTTAAGTTCCTTGGTTTTCTTTGTAAAAAAAATACATTATACTATTTTTTAAAGTTTTAGTGTAAACTAAGGAAGCAGTAGTGCTCCATCCACACTTTGCGGTGCCCTTATAGGGTGTCAAATGTTTACCATCCATATTTTTATACCACCTTGTAAAAAATACCATGTGACATGCAAGTAAATAAATAAATAAATATTAATCATCATTAATTATCTATCATTAGTCATTACTATTTTTATTATATTACATTTACATTATAAAAAAAAGTCGCCATATCTCCGCTTTCTCCTTCTAAAATCCTAGTAAAATATAGTAACAAACAAGAGCCCTGCAAAGGCGACAAACTTAAATAAGATGGTGGTAGTTAGGTGGAGTCATAACAAGCCCTAACACTAATCAAATCGAGTGCAAATAAGATAAAAGAAAAGGGAAATAGTACCTCAAAAGTAAATTAACACTTAAGTCCTAATGTTATTGTTTATAAAATTACAAATTGAAAAAGACAGTCGAAAAAAAAAATCGAAAAAATTTCCACGAGCAGGATTCGAACCCGCACCCTTACAATCTGGGCCAGGTGCTCCTTCCAGTTGAAATTTTTTTTAAGTTTCGCGGTAGCTCAAGTTTTTTGTAAAATAGCGGTAAACTTTGACACTTATGATCTTTACAAAATAATAAATCAATGTAACTTTCTTATTAGTTTTTTAGGCAGATTATGTGATTGTTGTAGGTATCGTAAATTGAAAAAAAAGTTATTGTATCATGTGTCATTTGATTTTAGACCTCCAATAAAAGGTCATTGTTTTTAAGCTAAAATAAAGTTGTTGTTTTATTAAAAGTTTAAAAGTCTAGTATTATGTAAAATTACATGAACAGTGCTAGACCTAGAACGTTACGAAAGCAGTCCACTGCCACAGTGTACGTTTCACCAAATGACAACTGCACACATGTGCACCCGCTTGTGAGCACATGCTCAGCGTGACAGCCATGAAATGACGTCATCACATAGTTATTTAACTACATTAAATCATGTTGCATAACGCCGTCCCTCAGAGCGTTTACAACAAAAAAACGAGCGTATAGTGAGTGATGACTTAATTTTAAGACCACCAGTCTCGGTAACCGGACACTGCACCGCCGCACGCGACAGTGGAACTATGGCGAGCTGGCTTTAAGTCCGCCTATATAGCACCGCCGCACGCGACAGTGGAACTATGGCAAGCTGGCTTTAAGTCCGCCTATATAGCACCACTAATAGAATAGATTAGAATAAGATTAAGAAATAAGAAAGAATAAGAAATAAGAAAGAATAAGAAATACTTATTGTTACATAATTGTTACATATTTGTGATGAAGTGTCCCTGACCTCTATTTTAGGTTTATCACCTGAGTGACAGAGGCCAGTGCCCTCTTCGTTAACAAAGGTACTTCAAATGACAAATTAAATTAACAAAATTTAATAATTTTATTGAAATCCGACTTTAGTATAATTAAAGTATACAAACTAATTACCAGAAAGAAGTGTGCGTGTGTGTGTGTTTTTGTGTATATGTGTGTGTGTAGATAGTATATAATAGAAAAACCCGCATTGGGCCAGCGTGGTGGGTTATGTCCCAACCTTCCCATGTGATGTTGTCCATGTGGGAAGGCCGTGCCCAGCAGTGGGAAGTTTATAGGCTGATGATTTGATACAATACATCACGTAAGCTGTCACGAATAGGTACGCTTGTTACCGTGCTTGTTCCACGGTGAGGAGCACTCTCTTTTGGACTGCATCGGCTGCTTACCATCAGGCAGGGTGCGGTCACTATGACGAGTCACGATAAGAAAAAAACATTTTTCAATTTATCATTATCTTAGATAGATAGATAGATAGATAGATAGATAGATAGACAACACTTTAATTGCAACACCACAAAGACTTACATAGAACTTGATAAAAACTATAATTAGCGGTTAAAAATAAAAATAAACTATTAAAAATAAAAATACAGTTACAATTTGGCGGTCTTATCGCTTTAAGCGATCTCTAGTTCGTTTATTAAAGCTGTACCTAGCAAGCTCGTTTTAAGTCCGCCTGGCTACCTAACATTAACTTATGTTATATTACGACTGTTATGAATTTATGATGAGACAAGGATTCAACGAATATTATCCCCAAAGGGTTAGTCAGAGACTAGGCAATGAGAACCGCAAAAGCAGTCCTCTACCATAGTCCACTTTTCACAAAATAGCGACTGCACTTGTGCGCAGCGTGTCAGGTTGTGAGGCCATAGCCGCTCTATGCTGTTGGATGTTCGTGAAGTCTTTAGTCCGTTAGTCGCCTTTTACGACATCCAATGGAAGAGGGGGGGTAATAGTATTATTTCGAAATGATAAATTATTTCTATTGATAAAAAGATATTGAATTAAACGCCTGTCTCCATAACGTCGTGCGTCCGTGCAGTCCTGTTATTTGATATTGTGACATATGAGGTTATGCTCACGACCTGTCCTGAGATATACCTACTAATGTTACCGTTTCTAGTTAACTTTTAACTGATGAGATTATTGGAGATGCAGACATTGACAAATATGTGATAAGTGACATATTGATAGAGTCCAACTTTGATAGATTATTACCCTCGATACACATTTTCTTACAAAAACAACGCCTCATGGTGTCCCATTTAGTCTGTGACCTCAAAAAGGTAAGTATGTTTTTCTCTTACCAAAAAGTTAGCTAATAAAACAGACAGCACGGATCTTTTGTCGACCGATAAAGTGACATTAGACGTCGACTAATTGACATCGGCAGTACTTGAACTGTCAAATTTTATCGTTTAATGTCACTTTATCGGTCGATAAAAGATCCGTGCTCAGGGGGCTGGTATAGATTTTATCTGCATTCGGCCAGCGTAGTGACTTATGGCCCAATTTCCCTATGCTGTTGGCCATTTCATATGGTTCCATAAGGGTGGACGTGTGCCCAGCAGTGGGACGTTTAGAGGCTGACGATGCCCTTTTTTAGGGTTCCGTATCCAAATGGCAAAAAACGGAACCCTTATGGATTCGTCATGTCTGTCTGTCCGTCCGTATGTCTCAGCCACTTTTTTCCGAAACTATAAGTATAAGTACTGTTGAAACTTGGTAAGTAGATGTATTCTGTGAACCGCATTAAGATTTTTACACAAAAATAGAAAAAAAAACAATGAATTTTGGGGGTTCCCCATACTTAGAACTAATTTTTTATTTCATCTAATCTAACCCATCTGTCTATTTAGGGATAGGTCTTCGAAAATGATATTGAGGTTTCAAGGTAAACTGAATAGTTTGCGCGAGAGACACTTCCAAAGTAGTAAAATGTGTGTCGTCCCCCCCCCCCCCCCTGTAACTTCTAAAATAAGAGAATGATAAAACTAGAAAAAATATATGATGTACATCACCATGCAAACTTCCACTGAAAATTGGTTTGAACGAGATCTAGTAAGTAGTTTTTTTTTAAACGTCATAAATTAATACTTTTACAAAAAAAATACGCTATTATTAAAACATCGATCAAAGCTACAACGAACTACAAGAACTTTTATACAATGTTACTTGCTGCTACGGAACCCTTTATGGGCGAGTCTGACTTGCACTTGGCCGGTTTATTAAACTTTTGACGCTCACGCCAAGTATCTAACCCAAGTAAAGTTTGTTTTGAAACTCTTATAAACGGTTAACTTGTTAACGGATAAAAATAGAAAACGCCTAGACCGGAAATAAATTTAAAAAAATAGTTTTTTTTCCAAATTGACCCGACAAGGAATTGAACCAGGAACCTTAGAGATAGGGCGACGCCAGAACCGGCGTGCTAACCTTCTTAGGTCGTCAGGACGTTGATTATATACATACGACTTACATTTTTATGAATCACTTTTTAAACTGTTTAAAAATAAACTTTCAAAAAAACTTCAAATCAATTAACCCCAAACTTATCACGTGATACCACAGTGCGGCCGGCCCGACCTTACGGTTTGACAGTAATTTGACAGCTGCCAAAACAGCATTTAGTCCGTGAAGGATGAGGCCGATAGTGGCCCCTGCATGCCTAGCTTGGCTGGTCATTAGACCTCTTTAAAACGTTTCTTAGAATCGTAGATTTAAAAAGTTAATCAATTTATTCGGTAGTCGGTATGTCTGTGAAGACGTGGAGAGCAATATTTCCTACATTTAATAGTTTATTAAAATGAGCCGTGTGTAAAATATTACTACAAACTACTTTCTTCACTGGGTGCCGTAAAAGGCGTCAAACGGACTAAAGACTACACATACATCCAACAGCATAAAGCGGCGATGGGCTCACTACGTATTTCGCTGAGCACATGTGCAGTTGCATTTTAGTGAGACGTGGGTTTAACTATGGATGACTTCGGCGGTCCTCATTGCATAGTCTAACAAACTAACTCTTTGGGATGATAGTCGTGAACAGAGATATGGATTTACATCTATGGTCGTGAATTTATGTATGTGTGTAGATAAGTAAATATTAAAATACTTAGATAATATAAAATAATGGAACACCTACCCTGTCATTAATAAATGTTCCCTATTTTTTGCATAACATTTTATTTCATAATTTAACATGGCATACTTTTATTTATCCTAATAATAGTTACGCACAATACTAATTAGGCATAATATATAATAATATATTAATTAGGCATAACTTTTAAGGCACATTTCTTTAAAGCATAACTTTTATAAGCATAATAATTGTTAAACATACTATTCTAAAGTCTAAATTTTCATAAGCATAATGATATTTAAGCATTATTTGGATAGGCATAATAATTATAATAGGGAAAAAGTAAGTTTTGGAAACTTTGTGTTTGCATTTAATAAAATACATCATATACCATGTCCCAAAATTCAAGGATAAGCTGGTACCAGAGGATGAACCTTTTCTTGACTATTAAAGAAAAAAAAAAGAAAAAAATAAATCTCAACATTCTATGAAAATACAAAAAAAAATTGAAATCCTTAGAAAATTTACACCCCTTAACATATTTTTAACTACCATAACCACAACTTTTCTAAAATTTCAGTTTTTTTTTTGTATCGGCAACTTACATAGCACTGCTATACACCACAATCCTTAAAAATCCTAAAACTACAGTAATTTTTATTCAAAAATCAATCATAATATTTTATTTCCCTAAAAATTTGAAAGTTTTATACTTTCAGTCTACTTTCACTCCTCGTAGCGTAAAAAAACGTATGGTAACTACTATGGCAAGTTTATTTAAAAATTAACGCAACTAATTATGATTCTAAAATGGTATAAGACTCTACGAAAACTAGCCACGAAAGAAAGTGCGTTCTATTTCTAAAGAATAACCAAATTTAATAAATTGTTGTTGTTGCTAGTAATCATTTTTAGTGTGGGCCCAAGATAGGTTTATTGTTGCAAATTCCTGGAATTTGAATATGACGCGTGCGTGTCAATAAAATTTAGACGTCAGAGAGAGATAGATAGAGAGAGATTATGCGTTAGAGAGAGTTAGATGGTATGTTCCTTATTAAATAACAAGAGCAAGTCAGTACGCTTTACTCCTTTGTTTACTGTGCACCATTCTGTATTCAATTGACGTGGCTCTCGTACTAACGACTTTTGGCTTGGCTTTTTGGACCCGATTAAGTGACCCTCTAATTAAACTGACCTGGCATTATTTTGGACTGTGATTGTGTCTTTTGTGAATTGGACTTTTGGCGTATTGTGGACTATTTAGTGTTTATAATGCCGCTACCATACACACCGCTGGAATACGCTAATATGCACCTCATCTATGGAGAATGCCGATGCAATGCTAGCGCTGCTAGCAGATTGTATCGAGAAAGGTACCCGAATGCTCAAAGATACCCGGGTTACCGAGTATTTACTAATGTGCATCAAGCGTTTTCGGAGGGTCGTTTACCTTCTGACAGGAGAAACGCTGGAAGACCTAGAATGGAACGCGATGAAGAAGTTCTCAATGGAATAGAAGATGATTCAACTACCTCGGTACGTGCCATAGAAGCGGTAACTGGTATTCCCAAAAGTTCTGCACATCGAATTCTAAAACGTCACAGGCTTCACCCATATCACTACAGGCGTGTGCAGACATTATTACCGCGGGACTATCCGCTACGTGTTGCATTTTGCCGTGTGATGCTGCAAAAGCACAGAGAAGATCCCCAATTTTTAGATAAAATTCTATGGTCGGATGAAACAACCTGCAAGAAAGATGGTTATTTAAATCTTCACAACTTACATAGCTGGAGCAATGAGAATCCACACCTGATGAGACAAGACAAATCCCAATATCAATTTAAAGTTAACCTATGGTCGGGCATATTAAATGGAAAAGTGATTGGGCCCTTTGAGTTACAAGGAAACTTAAATGGCAATAGTTATTTAAACTTTTTACAAAATGACTTGCCAGATTTATTACAAGATGTGCCCATAAATGATTTACAAAACATGTGGTTTCAAAATGATGGTTGCCCAGCTCACTACGCTCATTCAGTGCGAGAATACTTAAACCAAGAGTATCCAGGACGTTGGATCGGGCGACTTGGTCCTATCTTATGGCCACCACGTTCACCCGATCTAAATCCCCTAGATTTTTTTTATTGGGGTTGTCTCAAAGACAGGGTCTACTCAAAACCCATTGCAACATTGGACGAGCTTCGCCAAAAAATCGCTGAGGCTGTGGATCATATCAACGGTAGAAGATATGCACGACGAATAAAACGATCCTTTTTAAGGCGATGACGTGCCTGTATTAATGCCGGTGGCAAACAATTTGAACATGTACTCTGATGTTAACAATAAATTAATAAAATAATTGTAAAAATGTTTCTACTATTTGTTTTAATTCATTCAACATTTTTGAACAACTAGAAACCTATTTTGGGCCTAACTAAAAATGATTACTATCAACAGCAAAAAATCATTAAATTTGGTTCTTCTTTAGAAATAGAACGCACTTTCTTTCGTGGCTAGTTTTCGTAGAGTCTTATACCATTTTAGAATCATAGTTAGTTGCGTTAATTTTTAAAAAAACTTGCCATAGTAGTTACCATACGTTTTTTTTACGCTACGAGGAGTGAAAGTAGACTGAAAGTATAAAACTTTCAAATTTTTAGGGAAATAAAATATTATGATTGATTTTTGAATAAAAATTACTGTAGTTTTAGGATTTTTAAGGATTGTGGTGTATAGCAGTGCTATGTAAGTTGCCGATACAAAAAAAAACTGAAATTTTAGAAAAGTTGTGGTTATGGTAGTTAAAAATATGTTAAGGGGTGTAAATTTTCTAAGGATTTCAATTTTTTTTTGTATTTTCATAGAATGTTGACATTTTTTTTTTTTTTTTTTTCTTTAATAGTCAAGAAAAGGTTCATATTCTGGTACCAGCTTATCCTTGAATTTTGGGACATATTGTATAAAATAAACAAGTTGGCGGCTTAGGGGTGCAGCACCCCCGCCGCACCCTATAACCTAACTATGAGACTACGGTATCCAATTTATATTTGATATACCTAATACCTACTTTTGGATATTAGATTCAAATTTAAAAAAAAAGCCAAAAGCCCGTTCTTCTCCACAGCTAAAAGACATCCTGAATGGGTGGAGTGGGTGGGTGGGTTCCTATGCCTATCCATCCATCTATAGAAGTAAAATTAAATTTAAACGATTCAAAATGCCATGACAAAAAAAGTATGCCTAACTCGTTATGAGAAATTAAATAAGGACAAAAAAATTAGTCGAAAAAAAGGAATCCCATTAATAAACGTTGATTAAAGTTACACGTATGATTAAACTGACGCTGTCTCTATCTGTCTTCTTTAACAAAAACGAGACAGCGTCACTTTAAACCAAGGTGTAACATTTAGCCATTTTTATTAATAATTCGGTAGGAGTGTTAAGGAAATATCTATAAAAACAAAAAGAATATAAAAAAGTCAGTTTCTATCAAGGTAACACGAATATAAAAATCTCGTTGACTGATTGAAATCATCACAAAATTAGCATTTTCTACAAATATTTTTATTTAAGTAAGTACATAATTTTTTTAAACAAATTAATTCTTTATGTTTGATTTGAAGCCATATTAACCTTTCTAAGCGCTCGGCTGTCGTAATACAACACAAGACACAATAGAAATTCAATTGTTAGAAACCATTGGTAGTCTTCGTGACAGTTAGAGGGTTAATTGCCAACAAATCATATCATACAAAGGAGTCACAGACGCCAGAACTATATTAAACGCAGTCCTTATTAACTATCAATAGGTTTATTTAAAGAAACGCAGTCACAGGCTCAGAATTATATTTAATTTGTCGACAGGTCAAATGCCCCATCAATTAGCTATGAAAGGAACGAGATTTTAACGCCACATTCACACTTTATCGAACCACTGTGTGGGCACACAGTGAACTTAGCAACAGTAGGTTACATACACCAGCTGGCCATCCTATCCAAAACTGTCAAACTGTTATCCATAATACTCAAACCTACAACGTAAAGTTTAAAATCTTGTTAAATACATAATAATCATGACTATTACTCCCGAAAGGTTAGTCAGAGACTAGGCAATGAAGACCGCAAAAGCAGTCCTCTGCCCATAGTCCACTTTTCACCAAATAGCGACTGCACATGTGCTCCTTAGCGTGACAGGTGGTGAGCCCATCTTCGCTCTATGCTGTTGGATGTATGTGCAGTCTTTAGTCCGTTAGTCGCCTTTTACGACACCCAAGGGAAGAGAAGGGGTGGTAGTATTCTTTCACCGCTACGCGACACGGTGAAATTAAATCCGCCTGTTATCTAAAGTCTGGAATTAAACAACAAAGTTGTGAATGTTTGTTCCGACAGTTGAAAGATAACATAATACAACCTTGTTTTCTTTGTACAAAACCAATTAAGGGTGAACAACTTTCCCCAATAAACCTATGTGCAAAAATGACAAAATAAATTGTTCTCCCATACTAATTGTCGTCAGCTAATCGGACAGTTTTGTATGGGAGGTCGAAATTTATTTGTCATTTTTGCACATAGGTATCTTGGGGAAAGTTGTTCAGTTTCATGGGTGGAACTCACCTTAATTGGTTTTGTGTAAAGAAAAATTAAAGTTGTATAGCCAGTTCCCCAGTAGTTGAGGATTCCGGGTGAAGCGCGCTTCCATCCGGCTTTGTCGTTACTTACCATGAAGTGAGATGAAGGCCGAGTGTATGAATAAATGAAAATAAAACATTTTTTCGTAGAGGTTGACTAGTTGCCGTCTGTACAATATAATACTAGCTAGATAGCGAATGGCGTCCAGTTTGCGATCTTGTCTGTTAACCAACTTTTGCAATGCGGGGTGCATCGAAATGTACGTAAATCCGTTAGTCCCGGTTGTTGTCAATAACATAAAAAGCACACACCCAATCTACCTAAAAAGTTGTTTTACTGTCACAACACTATTCATAAGATGCTTTGTCCAAAATATACGAAAACATTTGTCCAAAACACAAGTGTATCGGTCTAACGGTCGCATAAATACGTCTACGGTACATTTGAGCCGTTGATCGTCGGTTAAACGCGTCCAAAATTAGATTTGTGAAAGCAGGGCTGTCGCCGTCTGCTGCTAATTAGCGTAGCGTGATGGTAGTGTGACTAATTGTCATAAAAAAAATAAAAACTAACTATGAAAAATAGAAATTAACTATGACCAGATTTGTGTCAGATTTCACGCGAATAAAATTAGAACGTCGATGTAAGGATGACCAGTTTGAGATGTCTTTTGTGGCGGGTAAAAGAAGAAAAAAGAAAATTTCTTGTTTAAAAATGTTTCCGACGATAAAAAAAATATGTCGAAATAGATGTCTATGGTATTGCAGATACACCTACGAATCTTAATTGTAATCGGAAAGTTGTTATAATTATCATCATTCTCATTTGTTGAAACGTGAACTGTGGCAGTGGACTGCTTATGCTGGCCTCATTGCCTAGTCTCTGACTAACCCTTTGGGGATAATAGTCGTGAATAAATGTACCTACTAACCAAACCAAGTACACAAAGATATACACACCGCTTGGAATCGAACCCGGGACCTCTGAGTCTGAGGCCGGTGTCATATCGCATATCGCGTTGTGCGTGCCAACCCTGCCTAACGCGTGAATCGGGGGCACGCTTTGATAACGGCCGTGCTTTTGGCGCCAAATTCACTGTCACTCTGACAGTTATGATTTACGCGGCAAAAGCGGAAAATAAACACACGCCGCCATTAAAAGGCGAAGTGTAAAAAATGATTTGAATTAATAAAATTTAATACGGCCGACCACACAGCGCGATGCATTCAGATATTACGATTAAAGACGCCACTGTCAAGAAAGTTTTTGGTCACTGCGTTGCGGCCAATCGTTTGTAAACGTCTTATTGCCCTACCAAAAAAACTCTACCACAGACCAAACCAAGTACACAAAGATGCTCCCCCAGCTGGGAATTAAACCCGGATCCTCTAGGTCTAAAACCAGTGGCTTAGCCACTAGACCATAAGGCGGTTAAAAAACGTCCGCCAACGAAGCCCCGCGCGGCCCCTAAGCTCCCACATGTTGCCGGCTGTCATCTAGCTTAGCACATAGCGCTTGGCCATCATCTCACCTGATGGTACCTGACGATAAGGCCGAAGGAGGAAGCGCGCTTCACCCGGAATCCTTAACCACTGAAGAACTGGCTATTAACTTTCGGAACATAACTATGCTATTAACATTGTTGTTATAGCGCTAGAATTTTGAAGCGTCGTCGGTAGCCAAGCGGATAGATGCTCGAGTTGAATGCGAGAAATCGTGCTTCAATCCTCATCATACCTCCGTTAGAACACTGAACTGACGTAACTACACAGTCATTTTAGATTAACAGGATGGAATAATAAACTTTAAAAAAAAGAAGATAAGACGGTGGTTAGCTAGCCTGACGGACTAACGTACCAAGCCCTACCCAACCAATTAAACCGAGTACACAAAGATGTACTTTTTCAACCGCCTCTGAAAGCCCTGCCCGCTATGATGCCTTTTCAGTGTCACATAATATTGTTCATTGTAATTCTATGCTGTTTAAATTAATTTCAACTTCCGACGCGTTGCCCGCTGTCATCTAGCTAAACACATTTTTTGTGTGGAATAGCTGCTCTTGTTATAATACCTCATTGGCACGATGCGTTCGGATTCGGATGCAGCGAATGATATGCGTCGCCATATTTGTTTTAGTATCTGTGGACGGTTTTTTCTTTTTAACTTTTTATTGATAGCTCTGGACGTTTTTTGTTTTTAATAGACTGTTGTCGTTTAAGCTGAGAGCTGAAAGCTGTGTGGCGGTTCATTATTAAAAGAATAATACCAACGCATCTCTTCTCTTGGGTGTCGTAAAAAGCGACTAACGGACTAAAGACTGCGCGTACATCCAACAGACACATACATATATACTTAAAATCACGACTATTATCCCCGAAGGGTTAGTCAGAGACTAGGCAATGAGGACAGTAAAAGCAATCCTCTACCATAGTCCACTTTTCACCATATAGCGACTGCACAGGTGGTGAGCCCATCACCGCTCTATGCTTTTGAGATGTTTGTGCAGTATTTGTACGTTAGTCGCCTTTTACGACACCCAAGGGAAGAGAGGGGGTGGTAGTATTCTTTCACCGCCACGCGACACGGACTGACACGGTTAACACGTGCGAGTTGTTATTTGATGTGAAATGTTTTCAAAAAACAGTGATATTCACAATTTAAATACTAGAAGTAATAACAAATTAGCAGTACCTTATACTAGGCTTCATATAATAAATAATTCTTTTATGGGTCTGTGTGTACGATTTTACAACAAAGTACCAATTAATATTCAAAAATTAGATCTTGATAAATTTAAAATCCTTATCAAAGAAAAGCTTTATAAAAAAGCTTATTGTAAAGTGTCAGATTACACAGAAGACAAAACAGCTTGGCTCTGAACTGAAATGCTCCAAGTTCTCCAAAAGCTATTTCTAATTGTCTGTAATTAACTTATAGTACCGTATATTTTACAATTCAAATTATTATTTTGTATTTTATGACCTGGTAACGACATATCTTTTTTTTGTAAATGTCGTTGCTTCTGTGCGCTGTGGTTTCTTGCGCCCGTTCTTTGCCACAGTTAAAAATGATGTCCTGTGTGGGTGGTAGGTTAAAAATTAATTGAGTTTATTGAATAAATATATTTTGAGTTTTGGGTTATAGTCGTTAGTGTATGTAGAAATCAGTGGACTGTAGTGCGATTCTCTAAGCATCGTTAAAGCCTTGGTAGCAGCCGCTGCAGCAGCGGTGAGCGTACTATTGGTATTCTGCTAAATAATTTTCAACACTGTTCGACACTAGCTCCGCACGGCTGTAAGCGGCGTGATAGAGATCACTTCTTTGACATTTATTGTAGGCATAAAATCGGTATTCTGTAATTAAAACGGCCTCAACTTTGACCACAGCCACAGATGTGAGGCTGTATAGGTACATGTAACATCTTTGCGCGCAGCGTCTATGCTTACACATAGCTTGTTATTTCGTTTTAACGTTTCTTTGATAGTTTTTAGAAGTTTTTTGTTTTTAATTGAGTGTTGGAGGTTTAATTTAGACTGTGCTAATCAGTTTGCGTAAAGGCTCGTTTAAGTATTATGTTTCAAGGAACAGTGATTTGACTATCGTACACCTGTGGACGTACGTAGGTAACAATGTGAAAAGAAAGTTTAATAAAAATATATTGGCCTTCCGTACTTTTTTTGTCTTCTTAACCCCTCAAACCCCAAGCGGTCGCATGAGACCGCACCTACAAAAACACACTTGACTTTGTACCGTGTTTTCATAGACTTACAGACTACTTTAGTATGAACAAGTTTGGTTATTTCGGTTCTGTGGTTCATCTTATGTATTGTTATCGTACAATATCGCATAGTCTATGCTCCATTCTGTCAAATTTGACGTTGACAGTTACTGTCAAAAAAGTGTAAAAAAAATCCAAGAGTGAGTGGTCTATGACAAGACGAAAAAAGACAGTAAGACTGTTAATGCACTGTAAGTTTTTTTTTATAATAAAAGCCGTGTTTTACTATTTATCTAAGTTTTATTACAAACAACACATAATTAATATTTCTTACTATTAAATATCAAAAATTTTTATTACTGTTTTACAATATCGTTCTAAAGTAATAAAGTAGTAGGTATCCATTAAGTCTTGAAACGTTCCAATTACCTTTTTAATTACTTAACTTGTTAAGGAATGTCAACTTCAGTGTTAAACAACTTTATAAATAAAAAATAAGAGACTTCTAGGCGGGAAAGTAAAGAGTCATGTTTGTTTCTTTTGTTTTATTTTTCATTGAGTTTTGTCGTTTACTAGTGTGAAACTTGTATGAAAATGAACAAAACGAAAGAACACGAAATGAAAAACAAAACGAAAAAAATAAAAAAAACGAAATTAAAAAAACAGTAAAGTAAAGTTCCACATCTTTACTGAAACTCAAGAAGTTTGGGGGATATCATTAGCATTAACCGTGTCGCGGCGCGGTGAAAGATTACTACCACCCCCTCTCTTCCCTTGGGTGACGTAAAAGGCGACTACCGGCACATACATCCAACAGCATATAGCGGCGATGGGCTCACCACCTGACGCGCTGAGCTGACTGCTTTTGCTGTCCTCATTGCCTAGTCTCTGACTGTCCCTTCGGGGATAATAGTCGTGATTATACGTAGATACCTATGTATAATTTACCACTGGCATCTACTTCGTCTACTGTCGTAATAGAAATTCAATTGATAGCAACCTCTAGGAGTCTTCGTGACAGATAAGAAGTTAAGATAAAACTAAAAGCTTTGCCTGACCTTAGAATTGAACCTAAGACCTCTATAAGCGTTACTCTCTCATCTTCACAACTACTACATACAATAAAAAAACATCTAATCGCCTCAACTAACTGCAGCTTCCGTCAGCAGAGCGACTGACAAATAGCTACGAATTTTTTGTGACATTTTTGTACCGTGCGCGTCGTTGATAAGTGACGGATAAAACTAATGGCGTAATTAATAAAGTCTTTCCTAAATTAATCACGTGGATGATGCTACTTTTTTGTCTACATGCTGTTATCTAAAAAGGTTTTTAATCTTACTGTGGAAAAAAGTCGAACGATTTCTTATTGTTTACCTTTTGAATGCTACGTTGATTTAGAATCGCAGTTTTGTGATAACTATATTGATACCTTCGTACACACTTTTATAAAAAACTAGATTCACAATCAACGCTCTTAAAACGTCAGCAGAGACTTCTTGGCGGGAAAGTAAAGCGTCATGCCATGTGCTCAGCGTGACAAGTGGTGAGCCCATCGCCGCTTTAAGCTGTTGGATGAATGTGCAGTTTGTAGTCCGTTAGTCAAGTTTTACGACACCCAAGGGAAAGAGAGGGGGTGTTAGTATTCTCTCATCGCCATACGCGACAGTTACGAAGTGCTCTCTAAAAATTGATATTCTGCCAAATGAGTTCCTTGGACAACACATATAGAAATATATACTATATGCTACGATTTTGTATAGGAGATGGTGTATCTAGTTTTTATATGTGATATAACCGTTTCGCGAAGCGGTGAAAGAATTCTACCACCCCATCCCTTCCTTTGGGTGTCATAAAAGGCGACTAACGGACTAAAGACTGCACATACATCCAACAGCATAGCGCGGCGATGGGCTCACCACCTGCCACACTGAACACAGGTACAGTCGCTATTTGGTGAAAAGTGGACTATGGCAGAGGACTGCTTTTGTTGTCCTCATTGCTTAGTCTCTGACTAACCCTTCGGGGATAATAGTCGTGAGTATGTACGTATGTATGTATGTGATCGAAGATGATGTTAAATTTATTAACAAAAATGGAAGCCAGCCTCGTACAGATCGCCATGATAATCTCACAATGAAGTAGGTTATAAATGTTGTTTTTAGATGCATTTTTCACACCGCGCCAGTGTGGTGAGATCGTTAAAATTTGTCGTGTATCCCACGCGTGGACTGGACGGCTCTATAGACCGCACACGACGACTCGATATAGATGTCAATTGGTATTAAAAACCGTTGGCGCTACACAGGGTGTTAGTAAAGAATTGTTTAAAAGTAATGTAATATTATTTTAATAATAATACCTTTTTTTAGCCGCTACGGATGAGCAACTAGCTATCATATCTGTATAAACTGTCGAAACACAATAATGCTATAATGGTAGCTATAGCAAGGCGGACTTAACAAACCCTACTAACAACCAAACCGAGTACACAAAGATGTACCGTTGAGGAGGTTTCCTTGGCGATATTCGCTTGCGCTCCATACCGATCACGAGGGGGGGTGTCACTGTGCAGGTTAGGGGGTGTTACGACATTGGTCAAGTCTGATATTGGTCAAATTGTCAAATCGACTAATTAGAAATTAGACAAATTGGTAGGTACGTTCGGCCGGTGCGCCACCCAGGCAGGCGTGGCAGGCGTCATGTCAAAAGTAGAATCTGTCAAATGTAGTAACTAAACCGTATGGCGTTTAGTCTGCATTTGACAGATTCTACTTGTGACATCATCAAGTAACAAAGTTCTCCTGTAGTGCACAGTTTACAGGCTTACAGCACTAGTATCTCTCTTTTAGTGGTTCCAGGTTTTACTACCAAGCTTATAACAGGTTACACGGAGTTCGTTTGGGTTTATAGTACACCTGCTCTTATAAGTTTACTTATAGTCGTGTATAGAACGAAATTATAGGCGCAGTAAAGGCTAAGATGGCCTATAAAAGGGTTGCATAGGTGTAAATACACTTGAGAAAACTTGCTCCAGTAAGTTACACTTATAATCGCCTACAAGAAGTAATTATAAATCCGCTATAAGTGTCATACGCCAGTAATAGTAATTTATAGACTAAAACCATTTGCACTTGTTACTTGACCTTATAGGAGTGTATAAGTCAACTTTATGTCCCAATTATAAGTGAATTAGTTCTACAGTGGTTTCTTCTAAGAGTAAGTGTACTTGGTATTATTGTGGACTCTCGAATACTGTTATAGTCTTAATTTCTTTAAAAAGGTTTCTTGTAAAACTATTAGTGTCCAAAGATATCTTCGTGAAGTCCATTTAAGAAGACAATTGCTTTTAATATTTTTTGCACCTTCACGGCCATTTTGGTTTCTTTTGAGTCATTGGGTTTTTATTAAATTATAAAAAAATTGATATAAACAAATGGAAATATGACCATGATATTTCGATCAAAGTCACAACTAAAACATAAAAATAATTAACTCTTAGTTATTAAAATTAAGCATAAGACATTTGTATGCGGAACCCTATTTCGTCACAATATGGCGCGACAATGCTGTTAGGACTAATATTAGTTTTAAACACAACTTAGTTAATACGCCATGTTCAAAAGGCGAACAAAAATTGAGATGTAAAACACAATATACTTCACCGAAAATACATACGCGTTTGCCGTGCAATCATGTATGTACGTATAATATTACGTGCAAAATACTTGTTAATACATTTTATATAAAATAGATGAAGTTACTTTATTTTTTTTATTTTTCACCACAACTGCACAATAAAACATCAATTCACAAATGTTTGAAGTAGCTAGTAATAGAAGTGCGGAGTACGTTACAAGTCTGCCTGGTTCTATTAAATGCTCATAGTGAGCTTCGCGGGAGAAAATGGTTCTGCGTAGTCCAACTGTAAGTGTATTATTGGTCTAAGTGGTGCTCGCCAAGTCTACTATGAGTGTTTTATTAGCAAAAGTACGCGTATAAAATGGGCCCTTTTCCGTGGTTATAAACTTTTACTAGCCTGTTATAGACCTGGCTCCGGAACCACTACAAGACCATATTTTGTTACTTGGATAGTCTTCTGTTGTCTAATAAAAAAAATTACCTCGAAATTCAAGACAATCGCAACGCTGCGCTTCGCGATTGTCTTAAATTTCTAAGCTATCTTTTGACCTACAGGAGTAGGACAGCTAGTATTTAAAAGTAGACTATGATGTCAAAAGTAAAATCTGTCAAATGTAGACTAAACCGCGTATGGCAGTAAAAGTTGCCGCTCGGCTCACACGCTCCATGTCGCGCGTCGTCGCTTAAATCGTAATCGTACTTAAATATATCCATGAGTGGAAACCCTACGCTCCTGACGTCAAATCGATATCGTGTCAATATGAACGCTCAGGTCACACTATAAGTTTCAATTTCGCGTGAAAGTAGTTAGAGAGTGAACCTTCTGTACGGCAGTACTATTGTTCTGTGGCACAGCTACGTGCCGTAGCGTGCGCGTAGTAGGATGCTAGCGAATATCAGCGAAAAGTGGTCGACCGGGAGCAGGGGACTCCATACAGCACAGCCGAGGAAGAGTGTCGGCGATATTCGCTTGCGCTCCACTCCTACTCCCTGGGTCTAAGACCGTTGGCTTAGCCACTGGACCACAGAGGCGGTTCAAAAAAGACGTCCTTATGAGTGACTAGCGGATCCTCGCGGTTTTACCCGCGTGGTACCCGTTCCCGTGAGAATATCGGGATAAAATATAGCCTATGTTACTTGGGAAGAAAGTAGCTTTCTAATGGTGCAAGAATTTTCTCAATCGGTTCAGTAGTTTTGGAGCCTATTCAATTCAAATAAACAAACAAATCTTCCTTCTTATTAATGTTAGATATTTTACTTTTGCTAGATTTAATTCATTATTAATGTTATATATTTGTAAGTATTTTAGTGTGGTAACATACATGTTACCACACTATAATAATAGAGTTGAAGTTTGAGGAATTCTGTGATGTGTTACTTGCTCTTGTTTTTTTTTAAAGAGAGGGATATACTCTTTGGTTGGAAAATGGAGAGTTTTGTAAAGATTTATTATTTTGGTTGTTTGTTTGTAATCTAACTCTAAGTTGGACAGAAAATACTTGTGATTCACACCAGACTATTATTCTGATTGCATTTATTTCCTTCGACGCTTTTATTAAGTCAAAGTGTCAATTATAGAAACTTAAACTTTACTTAAACTTGCCATCCTCCCCATTGCCTAGTCTCTGACTAACCCTTCGGGGATAATAGTTGTGAATCTTCTATGTATGGTTTAATATGATAAGTATATAAAATATAAGTAAATAAAAAAAAACATTTTTTTCGGAACACCCTTTACAGTCGTAAAAAGCGAAAGGCCGTATAATCCCACGCAGAAAATACTTATCATGCGCACTTAACATGTAGCCACAAGTGCGCAAGCAAACCCGCGCTGTGAAGTAAACACATTTTATGGTTGTTTTATGGAATTATAAATTAACATTATACATGATTTCCTACAAGATAACTAAAATATCGTAGCTTATAAAATTGGTTTATCTTTTATTATAGCTTATAGTGTCCTACTGCTAGGAGAATGTATAAAATAATAGCCTATATAATACCTGCCCACTGCTGGGCAATCAATCATTGAACTAAAGTTTTATTTTTATTTTTTTGAAGCTACAATTATTGGTGTTTTTTGCTTTCATTAGAGCACTTGAAAAATGTGGATTGATGATCAAAAGCCCAAGATTCTAAATTTAACGAAGCTAAATTCCTAACGGATAATAAAAGTCCTAAATTTTGACAACTTCCGTGGTCGAGTGGTTTAGCACGCCGTCGTCGTCGCCATCTCTGAAGTCCCGGGTTCAATTCCCGGTCGGGTCAATTTAGAGAAAAACTGTTTTTCTAAATTGATTTCGGGTCTAGGTGTTTTATCTATGTCTATGATGTATATTTTGTATCCGTTATCTTACCATATTAACGAGTTTCAAAAGAAACTCATTCTGGATCAGATACTTAATTGGTGTGTGAGCGTATATTTTTTTTTTTAAATTTAAAAAAAAATTAATTTAAATTTAAATTTAATAGAAAGAAATAAATAAATAAAATAACATTAACCCCCCTACCCGCATCAGGCCAGCGTGGTAAGCATCTTCCAAAAATCATTTCAATCATCCAGACAGATAAGAGTATACTCATATCCATCGCAAAGTGAGTACCTCCTTTTTTGAAGTCGGCTAAAAAGCCCAGACATGAACACAGAACTGATAGCGAGCGTAAAACGCAACGACATATGTTTTGACAAATTAATTCTGCTACATGTTCACTGGTAATTATATTTCATTAGTAGGGTTGTCGATCTTCACCATCGTATAAACGTTCCACTGCTGGGCACAGGCTTTCGCACGTGGACAACAGCACATAGGCAGATTGGGCCATGACACGCTGGCCCAATGCTGGTTGGAGGTTTCTAACGACAGCCATTTTTCGATAACAACCGGGCCCAATGACTTTACAGGCCTTCCGAAGGTCGGAGGAGCGTAAATGGTTTTTAAATAGGCAGATTGGGACATGATACGCTGGCCAAATGCTGGTTGGAGGGTTCTAACGACAGCCATTTTTCGATAACAACCTAGCCCAACGCTTTACGTGCCTTCCGAATCACGGAGGAGCGTGAGTGGTTTTGAAATTTGATTACCGCATTCAGTGACCTTCATTGTGAAACTTGCTTAACTGCCAAAATCGCAATTCGAATGCCTTAACCATGCGCCATCGAACTCTATACATGCATACATAAGTACGGCTCGCCCGGCGTAATACCACCCTCTCACGAATATCCGGCGTGAAATAATGGTACTTGGTGCTGTTGTGTTTCGTCCGGCCAGTGAGGGTTCCGGAGGCCCCCCCCCCCCCCCCCCCCCTTAACAATATTCCTTCCTTAAAGGTCGGCAACGCGCCTGCGATTCCTCTGGTTTTGCGGGTGTCCATGGGCGGCGGTGATTACTCTCCATCAGGTGACCAGCCTGCTCATTTGCCTCCTTCTACTAAAAAAAAAATTAAAAAAAAACAATCACGATCCTACAATTATTCCCTAAAAGTTAATCAGAGACCAGACAAAAAGACCTCAAGATCAGTCCTCTGCCTTAGTCCACGTTTCACCAAATAACAACTGCACACATGTGCACTGCACATGCTAGAGGTGATGAGCCTATCTCCGCTCTATGCTGTTGGATGTATGTGCAGTTTTTGATCAGTTAGTCGCCTTTTACCACCAAGTATACTCAAAGATGTACTCTCTGTTGGGAATCGAACCCGGGACCTCTGGGTCTCAGATCGGTGACTTAGCCACTAGACCACAAAGGCGGTTGAAATGATTAATGATGAATTATATTTAAGAGATGGATAAGTATTATTATTGTTATTACTTATTTATTATATCCATGGTGCATTACAAGCCCACTTTTAATTTAAATCTATCTTATCTTATCCATCCAAAGGCTGTCTGGAAGAAATCACTTTTAGAGATAAGACCGCCCTTTGTACGTCTACATACTATGTAATTTTTTTGTCGAAAATGTTGTTTTTTCTTGTGGTGTACGATAAAGTATTTGTCTTATTTATCTTATCTTGTATTGTAATTTTTAATCGGAAACTGTATGAAGACAGCCCTAAGTCCCGCCTGGGTGGGCCCGTCCGTCGCTAAAACAAAAAGAGCGAAACGGACAATGTGACGTCATGGACCTCTCGTTCTAACACTGTACGCAAAATTAGGGTGTCTGCGAATTATGTTAAAATGGTTGCTTTGTTAAGGTTACATAAGTTACCCACACGTAAGGTTCGAATCCCAGTTAAGCATATATCAATGTACACATCGGCAATAGTGGAAATATCGATAGGACTATCGATAGTATCGATAGCACAAAATGTGGTAATAGTATTGATGACTTGCAATAGTATCAAAAATTAACAACTATCGGTAGTCCAAAACTATCGATTATATTGATACTATCGATATTCCTATCCATATTCCATATATAGTCCTATCGATATTCTAACTGATTTTCGAGGTCAACTATCGATAGTGGAACTATCGATAGTTCGGCATCTCTAGTACGAGTATAAGCCGATCTTAAAACCAAGCACTTCCTTGTGATGTAAACAAAAACAAAGCACGTCTTAAGTAATCACCAAATTCTGTTGACTATACGTACATGTGAACGCAGAAAAATGTCGTGTCAGCGTTAACTCAATAACAGAACCACTTTTCGCCACACAATTCTTTGACTTTTCATTTGGCAAATTGCATTAAAAAATCACCTTGTATCCCTCCTACGTTGAGCGTCTACATCCGAGGGCACAGTATACAATACGCGCAGTAGTATTTGTTAGTAAAATATTTACCCAGGGTGTTACCGGCTGGGTAGATAGATAATAATATACTTTTTGATAAGTATTTCACTCAATAATATTTAACATTTTTAATAATTACTAGCCACCCACCTGCAAATTCGTACGCGTGAAACGCGTATTTCGTGACTTTTTATAAGGTTTTTGTAAGTTTTTTATTTACAAACCATGAATTAGCCAAAAAGGTTCAACCGTTTTGAAGTGATGCACGAATATACATTTGTAGCGATTTATTTTTATTTAAGTATATAGATTTCATTACCAGTCAGATGGAAAACAGCACACAGGAAGATTGAGACATAACCCACCACGCTGGCCCAATGCGGGTTGGTGGGTTTTTAGTTTAGGTGCCTCCCAAAGCATGGAGGAGCTCCAGATGTTTTTGATTTGGTCAATTATCCAGTGACCTTTTCTTTATTAATGGCATCCGCGGAAGACCAGCGTCGTGGGTAACACCAGGAAATATGCTGAGCGGAGACCAGTTAGGTACAAGAATATTATATTCCTGTTTTTTTTAATTTAAATATTGTGTAATGTTTTGTTACAAATAAAAAAAAATCTATTTCAATTATATTGCGTTACTTTCTTAACTGGCAAGATCACAAACCAAAAGCCTTAGCAGCTGTGCTCCTATAATAAACATGTTTATTGCAAAAATACGTAAAACAATTTTTTTTGTAATTCAACTAAAATTAATGGAAACCGATAATTAAGATATAATCTGTGATCACATAAAAAACTAGATACACAATACCATACTAAATCGTATTTTTGAAGGAGCACTTGGTCAGGTTGACTCTTAGCACACGAGTAATTCCGTTTCTTTACTCATGTGCTCTTTCGGACACTACTAACTAAACAAAATGAGCACCTAAACATCTCGCTAGATACTCTTTTATTCGCTCGAGAGCGTTGATTGTGCATCTAGTATTTATATATTATTATGATAGAAGGATATTTAAAAAAAGCCGTGTCGTGTAGCGGTGAAACAATACTACCACCACTCCCTTTCTTCCCTTGGGTGTCGTAAAAGGCGACTAACGGAATAAAGACTGCACAAACATCCAACAGCATTGAGCGGCGATGGACTCACCGCCTGTCACGCTGAGCACATGTGCAGTCGCTAATTGTATTTTTTTTGCATATTTGTTTGTTATTTTTTATTTATATTTTTTTTGTTTGTCAATAAATGTTTCTCTCTCTCTCTCTCTCTCTCTAATTGGTGAAAAGTTGACTATGGTAGAGGACTGCTTTTGCTGTCCTCATTGCCTAGTCTCTGACTAACCCAGTCGTGATTATTATGTATGTATGTAAGGATATATTAATAATAATAAGACGCGTTGTTATGTAACGAATACCATTCGTTTGAAACTCCAACTTTGATCACTCCCTCCCACTGCACTGTGCAAACAATGGGGTGTTAGCGTAATGGTTCGGAATTTCGTTTATCGGCGTTCAGCAGCGCGGAATGAATTGCCCAGCTCTGGGTTATTGAATCCCAAAGATGTTCTTACAACTGGCTGAGTGATAGAGCGCAATATGTTGGGGATAACACGGTATTAAAAACATTGAGGGTACGCGTAAACGAAATGCGAAAGGCGATCTCCTTGGTTGTTCTGCTGTTGTCTATGACTTTTGGGTTTTGAGATGTCAGAAAGATTTTCGGCGGGAAAGTGAAGAGTATTTATTTATTTCCTAAAAAGGCACTGATGATGATCATCACTACTGATAAGGGCTAAGCGGCCTATTAAGTATGGGAATGCAATATGACATTTCAGTCTTCGTGATAGAATTTAAAAAGAATCATTCTTATAGTTTAATTTGCCGACACACGTGCATACTGCCACTTAACTGACAATAATTTTAACTTTAAAAACTTAGGCAAAAAAAACCAAACAAATATTACATGTCCCTTCATTTTTCTGCAAAGAGGTCCTACTCAATTCCAGTTTTTTTTTATAATTACGTGCGCCCATAGACAATATACACTGTTTTTAATTTTAACCGCCGCTTGCACCTGTCAACGCCCCTGTATTACACAGTTTAATGCAACTAACGCAATTAACAGTCATTATGACTAGTTGAATGCGTCAGTGGAGGGTGGCCATGCTTATGGATTACGTCAGATAGTTAAAGAAAAATTTGTTCGTTATCTGAGGGCCAGACAAGTGGCAAACGCTTATCTCTGTCTATTCGTAATTCATTGTACACTGCTGTGTACTGTGCCAATTGTTAGTGAAAAATACAGCAGTGCGCGCTTTGTACGGCGAATTACAAAGCTTGAAATGTCGAATCTATGCAGGTGGTTTGTCTATAGATACATTATCGAGAAAAATAAAAAGTTGTTATGATCGATCACTTTTTGAATCCCGTATCAAAAAACTACACTTCATTTCCATTAAAATACTTGGAAAACAACATACATGAAATACATGGAAAACAGTACACAGGGAGATCGGTATGACGCGACTTTCAAATCCCGGTAAACTCAACATTTTTTTTTTTTTAAAAAGTCTTGCAACCAAAGCCAAAGCTATTTATAGTAAACGATACTTCAGTGTACAGCGCTCAAGTAGACCGACTAATCACTATATTAATTACCTTTAAAAATGCTAATTTACTTAGTAATTAGTGTAAACTAAGTAATTAATACAAACCCGTTTTATGTACAAACGAAGTATGTACATACTAATTTTGTCGCAGAGTATGTCTCCTTAATGGAGTGGATTCAAATTCACTTGCTCGTTTATACTGAGATCACATTAATTAGGTTTACAAATTGTATAAATTTAAATAGCAGTTTCATCTTAACTGATCGTTAAATGTTGGTTTTAAATGTGTGTTTCGGACTTTAAAACTTAGGGTGCGTTGGTAGGTTATGATCCATATGCTGCTGTTTATGTGAGAAGGCCTGTCCATCAGTGGGACGTTTATAGGTTGATTCTGACGATTTGGCAATTTGGTTATCTCACTTGATGGTAAATGACGATAAGGCCGAAGGGATTCTCAAACACTGAGGAACTGGCTATCTAACTCTAACTATAGGATGTTATGGCGACAGACTTAGGTAAGAAGGTGGTACCTGGGTATTAAAGTAAAAGCTCTATCACGACCTGGGATTTGAAACTGAGACATTTGTCTTCGATACTTCTGTGCCGGTAATTAAAGCTGCTTGACCACAGAGTCTCTTTGTATCGTAAACAGACGTATATTGACACAAATAAATAAATTTATTTTAATTATTTAAAAGCCCAGCAGTAGGTACATTACTAAAGTAGGTTGCATAGCCTGGGTGCATTAAGTCTACTTAAAGGTGCACTTAAATCACCTGGGTGAATTATGTATACTATTTGGTAGACTTAATGCACCCAGGTGATATCAGCTAGGTGAATTAAGTCTACTAAACCAAAGTCATTACATTATTTAGTTAAACATTGTTTTGTCTACGTCACACAAACATCATTTTGAATTTGAGAAAGAAACAAAACAATGTTTAACTAAATAATGCTTAATTAGTGTATAAATAAGGAATATAGTTATTGTTTGTGTTGTGTTTCTTTTGCTCAAAAATGACGTTTGTGTGTCTACGACGTGTTTAATTAAATAATGTTTAAATAGTGTTCATGAATAAGGAACTAAATCACAACATTTTATTAGGCAACAAAACCCTAATAATAACAAATACATTGGTCCTTCGAACCGGATAATATGTTGAAGTGTCCTGTAATTTAAGATTAGTAACGTCACTCTACTGATTGCCTTTGTGCAAATAGCAGACATTATTCTCATCATCACCTAATGTCTTGAGATACCCGGCGTTTGCACTATAGTTTGTTGAACGCTAGCGTGTTTTTGTCCCGTTTAGTTAGAACAGCTGTTATTACGTATTATCTTTCTAAATAAAGATCTACAATTAGTTCCGCCTTATCGTATCGTTAGTTTAGGCGTTGGTTGGTCCGATTTCTAACCTAACCCACCAACACCCATTAGGCCAGCGTGGTGGGTTATTGCCCAATGCCCAATGCCTGTGCCCAGTAGTGGGAGGCTGATGATGATGACTTTAGGCTTTAAAATGGCGTCTTAAAGACCGACAGAAGGATATACAAAACAGACTTCTAGCGGTCTCATTGCTGTAAGGTGATATTAAAGACAAAAGAAGGAAGAAGCGAATGAAAACTTTCGAGCGCATATTACACTCAGCGGCACGGAATCTTGGCCAAGCTCTTATCTTGCGATATCATAATGTTTAAGTTATTATTATAATTGTCGCTTTTTAAGGTAGGTTAAAATGACGTACATATAGCTTTATTTTGAGTAGTTTATCCATAATGTTTGAATGCTCAGTGTGCACTTCTTTAAAAATTACTCAAAATGGAGAATATGTGCTGAAAATTGATGTTAAAATTTAGAATTATATAAACTTTTACGTTACATTTTTTTACTTTTGAGTTTTAGTAGTGGTAATTGAAGACTTTAACGTGAAAAGAAGCAAAAAACATGCCTTCAACACCAGCCTGCCGGTTTTGCACTGGCTGTAGCTATAGGTACTATCAGCCAAAGACTGACACAACGCGAAGTGGAAGTGGTGGTGTACCGCGTTTATCCTATCAGTATGCCCTTAAACGATACCGGGGTATAGGAGTCAATCCTGGGACACTTGATTTTGAGGGTCAAAGCACAATATAAATTATAATTTACAACACACTAAATTAAATTAGCACTTATAAGTTTACTTAACTTATATAATATTGAAGCATATCAATTGAAACCAATATTTTATAGAATGAATTGCATAAACATTAATTTGAAACTGAAAAATGTGGTGATTTGAGAATGTTTTTACATGTCACATGCGCGGAGCACGGTGTGTTATTGTGTCTTATATATTTTTTTTATGCTTAATAAGACAGCTCTTGACCTCGATCTCGCCTGATGGTGAGCGTAGTCTACGATGGAGCGAGCTGCCCCAGAAGATGCTTAACTCTCGCCTTGAAGGCATTCAGGTTATAAGTTTTAGGGAACACAGACGATGGCAGAGAATTCCACTCCCAACAAAAATGATGGCATGAAGCGTTTATTGCGACACAGTGGAACTTCTACTAGGTGGGGATGATATCCTTCAGTACGTGTGGAGGTTCAGTGGTAAAAGGGTGATGGTGGTATGAGCTCGAAAATTTATTTTTTACATTTATAAGACTGCGTTAATTAATACTTTGTTGAATACGAAAACAGTGCCTCTATCAAATCATGTATTTATTGTTTTAATATAATCAAAACTTTGTCTACTTATCTGTAGTCGTTCAATTAAATGTCACGCGGGTGGGCAAATGTTGAATCGCGCGACGAAATTACGTTTACCCATGGACTTATTACCTACTTCATTGAACACATGGTCGGAGTCTCGTGATTGGTCCAAACCATCGCCAGTTGTCAGGAAAGACGTGGCGCTAGCTTTCGCGCAAATACCTTATTTTTAAGTTCTTTAAAAATTTTGTAAAGTCTTATTTTACTACTAAATTAAAAATAGTTACACTTAACTGTCCCGAGAACAATACATGGTTGCATTCATCCCTGAATATGTACCTACCTATTGAAATCAAAATAAATGCGATTTAATTTATAGTTATATATAAATAGCTTCATATTTAAATTGTCGTCAGATCCATGGCTGTAAAATCCGTGGATTTAAGCCATGGATCTGTTTTATCGGCCATGGATCGGACCACATATTCTATCCCAATTAATTTCTGTGCATATTACCGTGCTCCATTGATAGACTGACTCGTTTTTTAGAAGTCACTTTTTGGTAAGTAAAAGCACGTAGCTCACAAGAGCGCGCATGATATACGAGTAAGTATATCGATGGTGCATGGGATGCATTTTTATTATTCTAATTTACCAAATGTTTACTAATTTTAATTTTGTTTTGTTACAGATAAATATCGATTTTGAGATTAAATACCCTAATAGTACAGTAAAATTCTTTCTCAATTTTGATGAGATTTTGAACAAAATTTTGACTTTGAAAAACAGACATTTAGACAATTTCTTGAATCTATGATGTACACTCAGTAGGTACTATATTATAAGAAGGTTGTGATCTCAATTGTTGACTTTTGTGGTAAATAAATATATTTATAAACGAATCTTAACTGAATCTTAAACATCTCTTTTTATTTTGTTTAAGAAAACCCAATTTGATATGCTTTTCTGTTTGTTCCTTTTTTTGACTTTCTTTTCAGAAAACGACTTCAGAACTTCCATTGTTCCATTGGGAGTTCATGAGCCGTATTATATTAGTATTTTTTTAAACCAGCCACTTAAAAGTTTCTAAAGACGGTTTAAAACGGAGTGATTTCGCAAAATTTTGAAGGTTATTATATAAATGACTTAATACAAAAAAATTAAACATACAGACATAGAAAATCTCTTTCTTTAACCGATGCATGCTGAAAAGGCTTAAAAATTGGTTCAGTTCTAAAGGAGGCAAACAGGGGACTACGAAACGGCGTTTTTCTGTGTTTTGTATGAGAATTTTGCATGCCACGTTGACGTAGTGTTTTACACAAGCATTTAAGACTCTTATTGCAAGGAACTAATAATATTAACCAAGAAATATTTTACCCGGAACAAAAAAGGTTATTCTTTATTGAAGGTAGCATAAATTAAAATTTAAAATATTAGTTATTGGTCTAAGGATATAATTTTCTCTTAATTAAATGAACACTTTTGAAATAAGTAAAATTTAGAATTCAAGCTAGATTTTTATTACTGTTGAAAGAAAATTTTGTTTATTTAAATTAAGCGTTAAGTACGCTTAATTTAAATAAACAAAATTTTTTATTATTTCTAGTGAAGTGATTTCTTATCTGAATTGAAATCAATATTTTCTTAAAATAAAAATGCATCCTAAGCTTGCATCAAAAGAACTTACATTAACAATACTTATAATTCTTGGTTAAAGATGTATTATTTTAAATCAATCGAGAATTGTTTTATTTCAAGATTATTATAAATATCAGTTTAAGATTTTTTTTCTGAATGTAAGAAAATATTACTTTCAAAAGGTATATGAGGCAACCATGATCTTTGTTTAATGCAATTTGCTATCATACAAGATTATTTTACATATTCGGAGATAACCGTTTTTTCTGTGTGAGGTCCCAATTGTCTTACGTGCACTAGACAGTCAATAATGTGTTTGGAGAAGAAGAGAACAGCGGTTTCTACTCATTAACACTACAGAGACATTCAGTTTTCACGGAGGCTCTATAATGATATTGGAAGGTACAAGTTTGGAGATTCGTACAGAGTTAATTGTGGACGAGAACCCATTAACTGCGAGTCGGTTCATCGTCGGTTTATCATAATCCTTTACGAACATGTTTTAGTCTATATTAGATATATAGGGTACGATCAGTTCCTGCTAATGCACGATAATGCACGACCGCACAGCAAATTGTGTAAATGAATACCTTCAAGATGCTGGTATTGAAAATTGCAATGAAGTATGTATTAATTAAGCATTCTAGTTTACATACTTATGTAATTGGGTTTATACCCGTTTAATTATGTTTAATAATAAATAAAAAAACTAAACGAAGTCTTATTTCATTGTGAAAATGTGCAATTTCACGATAACGAGTTTGTAAAGTGTTTAAAACATTTAAAAAACCAAAACGGATTTCATCTTCATTAAAAAAAATCAACAAATAACATACTTAATTTAATTGCTAAGCAACTTTCGCAATACCGGGTCGCCTGATGGGTGACCAATTAAAAAACATCGAAATGTTTTTTAAAAAGCTCGAAAGCTTCCTCCGTGCTTCGGAAGGCACGTTAAGCCGTTGGTCCCGGTTGTTGTCGTAAGATGACAGTCGTAAAACCCACCAACCCGCACTGGGCCAGCGTGGTGGGTTATGGCCCAATATCCCCATGTGTGCTATTGTCCACGTGGGAGGCCTGTGCCCAGTAGTGGGACGCTAATAGGCTGATGATGATGATGAACATACTTAAATATGAATTACTGCAGATATCAAGGGTGGCCATCTTTCCGTGCCGGTGAGTGTATTAAAAATAAACACTATTTTTTTAAATGTGTGATCTTTTGAACTAGGTAAGGTTACATTACGACCGTGTATATTAACCAAGTATCACAATGTCCTGTTTAAAACATGGCGTCCTTCTTCCCATCAAAACAAGTAATTTCACCAAACAGTTAATAAAAAAAAATGTCACCCACATTTTTTCAGACCGCGCTAAAAGTATATTAACATTCGCAATCACGGGGATAAACAAATACGACCACAGAAACGTCCAAAGACAATACAGATGATTAGCCATTTTTATAAATGAATGAAAAAGTCTCGATTCGCATGCGGCTCCTACGTCAATTATAACATAAAGTTAATGGTTATGGCGTACGTTTAAGAATAATTAGCGATGGCCACCCACGAGATAATGGTCACCCATGCAAATTACTCACGACTGCCGCAGCGCTCTGATTGATATATTATTTTGTAATTGCATTTCTCTTATAACGATAATTATGTATTTTTATTGCACACAAGAACATAGAGACAGATGAAGTGACACAGATACAGTTCAAAACCGGCCTTATAGCTAACTTGCAAGCTCTTCCAGGCAACCTTGGGTGATAATAAATAAATTGTACATACAAACATACATACATATAATCATGACTATGTATTTTCCCTGAAGTCAGAGACTAGGTAATGAGAACCGCAAAAGCGTTCCTTTGCCACAGCTCACTTTTCACCAAATAGCAACTGCACATGTGCTCAGCGTAACAGGCGTTGAGCCCATCGCCGCTCTATGCTGTTGGAGTCTTTAGTCCGTTAGGCGGCTTTTACGACACCCAAGGAAAGAGAGTGGGAGGTAGTATTGTTTTGATGAGCCGCTACGACACGGCTCTAAAAATTAAATTGTTAAATTTTAGAATAGTAAAGTTTAATAAAATTAAATATTGTAACAAGCTCATTCCTTCATTAGCTTTGTTTACCCATTCTTAGAATCTGCTGTCACGTCTAGGCGTCTCGCAGCGATGGGTGAGGTAGTAATTAAGAATAGCGAGAATAGCACTCGGTACATCGCTCACCTTAAGGGTGTTGTTACACCGACACGAATTGGTGAGAGCAGCAAATTAATAAACTAAACACTAAAGGAAATATAATGAAACGTTGAAAAAAGGGGTTATTCCACTAAACGCCAAAAAACTTTCCACTTTAACTTTAAAACACTTTTTAGTGAATATTTTTTTTATATATAGGTATAAAAATCATTTTGGAGTCGAAGTGAAAACAATGTATGAACGGTGAAGTTTTGAGAACAATGGCTTTGGAGTCAAGTGGAATAACTCAAAAAAAGTCTATTTCAGGTGGGATATTTTTTCAAGGTTTCGTTATCCTCCACTTTATTTAAGCGTTTTTAACGCTACCTGCTTTATCAAATATCTAATATCTACCTATTTTCAAATATTACTAATAAAGTGAAGTGCAGCCTGTATACAGTCCCACTGCTAGGCAAAGGCCTCCACCATTGCAATCAAGCCATCGCTTTAAGTGATGGGTATTGGCTTAATCAAACTGAACAATGGTAACAATAAAATTGCTCGTCTTTTTCATCATCATCGTCAGGCTATAAACGTCCCACTGCTGGGCACAGGTTTCCCACATGGACATCATCACACAATCCCCCTAGGATTGGGCCGTAACACCACGCTGGCCCAATGAGCGTTGGTTTTAACGACTGCTATCTTACGACAACAACCGGGACCAAAGGCTTTACGTGCCTTCCGAAGTACGGAGGAGCCCGAGATGTTTTTTTTTAAATTTGGTAACCCATCGTGTGACTCGGTTTTGCAAAGTTGCTTAACTGGTAAGATCGCAAACCGTACGTACGCTTTAGCCGCTGCATCATCAAATTTATCTTCTTAGCCAAATTAAATTGTAGGTCTTTAATATTATTATTTATTAAAAATTAAATTAAATTGGTTTACGCTCACACCAATTATCTAGACCAAGAAGAGTATTAATTTGAAACTCGTTAATATGGTAAGATAACGGATAAATATACATAAATTTAGAAAAAACACACTGACCCCAAAATCAATTTAGAAAAACAGTTTTTTTCTAAATTGACCCGACCGGGAATTGAACCCGGGACCTCAGAGATGGCGCGACGCCAGACCCGGCGTGCTAACCACTTGACCACGGAGGTCATCAAGTATTAACGTTTTAACTTATTTTTATTTATTTATTTATTCATTAAAGAATAACAACAGCCAACTCATATATTAACGAAAAATACAAGAGGAGAGGAACAGGAAGACCAAAGAAAAGATGGGTGGATTGTGTGAGTGATGATATAAATGAGAAGGGATTGGATGATTTGATGACGAATGACCGAGCTGTATGGAAGAAAATGACATACTGCGCCGACCCTTAATAACATAGGAACAGGGCAAGCGAATGATGATAAAAATTAACGAAAAATACGAGATACCTAATTAACGTTATAAACATTTTTCCAATAAACCTATTCAAAAAAATATTAATAATTTTCTTAATGAAATTTTCAGCTTACACTCATTTGAATAAATTAAAAAGAGATAAGAACATTTCTTTATGGCTTTTCCCATACCTAAGTGATACGTGATTGAGTGGGCTCGATGAATAGTATTGATTAAGTTCATGAAGATAAAAACATATCGTGATCTTCCGGGACATGATCCTCGGGGAATAACCCGAACTAATAACATGGTCATATATTTTATGGAAATTAAGTGATTACTACACATAATTACCCGCACCCCTCTATGTAAATAAGGACACAAGAGCTTAAAGACTTGACTAATCGCTCAAGTAATTATCCCAAGGAGCGATATTGGCAAGTGAACGCAGGAATCCGGCGCTAAGATGGCGGCCTGTCACTTTTGACAGTTACGAGTTCGCGCGCTTTCTCTATGGTACGGCGATGAGGCGAAGGAATTTGCTCTTGTTCAACTTTGAACGTTTTATTGGACTTGTAGGTTCTTTAATTTATAGATATTTTCCTAGCTTTGTATGTTAATGTTTGTATAAATCAATAATCATCTTACCTGATCTCCTGATTTAAGTATATAAATATTTGACAGTATGATGTACGTTACTGACGCCGGTGTTGAGCTTTTATTCCAAATATTTGATACCTGGGAGGAATCACAAGATGCCCTAGGGGTATTTTGTGATTTATCCAAGGCTTTTGATTGTGTTACATGAAACATTGGTCAGGAAGCTTAACCACTATGGAATTAGAGATGCTTCTTTGAGCCTTCTAATCTCATACTTGAGTAAGAGGAATCAGAAGGTCGACATTAACGGTAAAAGATCTCCGTGACCAGTGGTTACAATGGGAGTTCCGCAGGGTTCAATACTTAGTCCATTCTTGTTTTTGGTTTATATTAATGACTTACCTTATTTTGTAAAAGACAGTCATGAGACAATATTGTTTGCTGATGATACTTCACTTTTATTCAAAGTGAAACGACGGCACCCAAATTATGACGATTGGATGTGAATAATGCGGTCTCAAAGATTGTTCACTAGTTTAGTGTAAATAACTTGCTATTAATCGAGGGAATAACCAAATGTGTAAGATTTCCTAATGTTAAACAGGTAACAACTAGTGTACAAATAAAAGATAAGAATGTGAATCCTGCGGATACGTACCACTGTGTAGGTATCTAAGCGTCACGTTAGATGCCAAGCTTCAGTGGGGCCCACATAATATAGCTAAATACTTTATGGTCCGTGGTCGATAATCAAAGTGCTAGAGGTTCTAATTTCCTTTCACAGTTCAGAAAAAATGTGTTTAATAGTTTAAAATAAAATCTTGTAAAATTGATTTCCTTTTATGATCAACACACATCCCATAAATTGTAGCGATGACACAAAATTATGAGACATTATCAAGAGATTATCATTGATGACCGATATGGCTGCAACTACTAAGAACGAGCTAACTTGGAACAAACCTTCTTTAACATAGATGAGATTTATGTTATGTTGTGGTATTGTCTTTATTCCAAAGAAACATACATAAATACATACATAGATATCCGACTATTATCCCCCCACAGGATTAGTCAGAGTCTAGGTATGAGGACCGAAGAAGCAGTGCACTGCCATAGTCCACTTTTCACCAAATAACGACTGCACATGGCTCAGCATGACAGGTGGTGAACCCATCGACGCTCAATTATGTGCAGTCTTTAGTCCGTTAGTCGCCTTTTACGACACCCAAGGGAAGAGAGGGGGTAGTAGTATACATGCACGACACGGCTCCAAATAAACATGTTTGCATCATTATCATAATCAGCCTGTGTCAATCTACTGCTGGACATATTATATCTAGACCTCTCCCAAAGCAAGTCACTCAACTCAGCCCGATCTTCAGATCTCAACCACCTTATATCGTCGCCTCATCTAGCCGGAAGGCTGATTTGACTCATCACCCAAAAGGCGTCCACCATTTTTCTTTTCTATTCTGATAAAAGCATTTTTTACTGTACCTTACTGTTTCAACGGAGGAGAGCTAGCAGCAGGCTAATTAATTGCTACCTAAAAGTATGTCTAAATTGTATTTCCAAGTGAAGTGCACAACGAATTTACGCTAAAACTTGGTGAGCGCCGACATTTCACTGCTGAACAGTCAAGGCACCGTGGAAATTAGCACCGGGGACTGATGGGAAATGTGATTAAGCGGAATACGCTGCCCAAGTCATAAGAGGTAGCGTCTAACGCATACGGCCCTTGTGGTGGTGCTTGAGTTGCCCATGGACGCGCGGCACCGAGGACACCACGCGCAACGCACACAGAAGCTGCAGCTCTTATGTTCTTATGCCCTATGATGCAATTGGATTTAGCACCCATCAAACCGGATCGCAGCAATGCGAAACAATGCTGGTTAGCGCTAGAATTAGAATTAGATAGACGACCTCCTTGGTCGAGTGGTTTGTACACCGGTTTTCATGGTGTCGCCATCTCTGAGGTCCCCGGTTCGATCCCCGGTCGGGTCAATTTAGAAATTATTGTTTGTCCAAATTGTCTCGGGTCTGGGTGTTTTCTATTTATAATAAGTATGTATTTAAGTATGTTTATCCGTTATCTAGTAACCATTTAACGAGTTTCATAACGAAGCTTCTTTTAGGCTAGATAATTGGTGTGAGTGTGGGAAATTTATTTATTTATTTATTTATTATTTAATTATGTGTAAGGGTAGGATCGATATCCATTTGGATTCTTAGCAGAATCCTACCAAAGACAAAGTCATGTTTTTAAACTGCGGTTTTATTTATCTATTGCCAGCTTCTGTTCTCTAGACTAGGACTTCTGTTTGTAGACGACAGGTCTTAGACCTCAAGGTCTGAGGTTCGATCCAATAAAGGAAAATCAAAAATAAATATAAGTGAGTGTGAGCTTATATGTAAGAATGAAAAGGGTTTGTGTGTCCATGCATAAAACTGGAATTTTTAAGACAAGAAAGTTTATATGCTTCTCGTAAATATGTCATCAGTATATTGGATTGCCGAGTAGCGACTCATTTAAATAATACTATCTCTCTTCCCTTGGGTGTCGTAAAAGGCGACTTTGAACCAGCCCACCAGGATCCCAGACATAGTTGGCCATGCGCCCTCCTTACTCGACCTTCTGCTGACGAGTCGCCCAGCTGGATACCGGGTGGAGATTCGAGCTCCTTTAGGTTCCTCGGATCACTGCTTGATATCCAGCACAGTGCCCTTGGCATCGCGCCCGCCAACAGCGGTTTCGAAACGCCAGATTTGGCACTACGCGTCGGCAGACTGGGACGGGATGCGGGAGTATTTTGCATCCGTCCCTTGGAGGCAGCGCTGCTTTAGTGGGAAGGATCCGACCGCTAGCGCCACTGCCGTTGCTGATGAGATAGTATTAGGAATGGAATACTATATTCCACACTCCTATGTCATCAGCAAAGGCAGACGCAACCGCTGGTTCAATCGCGAGTGTGCCAGCGCTGTTGAGAGCAAACAGACGGCATACCGCGCTTGGATCAGAGGTAAAGCTCATGGGGCTCCCGAAACTCGCTCGCTAAAAGCAGCCTATAATAATGCCACCAAGTCATGTAAGAGGGCCTACATTAGAGCGGATGCCCAGCGCGTTGCACGAGTAGGCCAAGAACTCCTGACGCATCCTACGGGCAGCCGTAGCTACTGGCGTCTGGCCAAAGCCGTGCAATCCAACTTCTGCCAACCCTCGCTGCCACCACTGAGATGTCTTGACGGAACTTTAGCTTACAAGCCGCAGGAAAAGGTCGATCTCCTGGCCAAACTCTTTACGGCTAACTCCCGGATCGATGACTGTGATGCACAGCCACCCTCAATTCCTCACTGTGGCCACACAATGTCTGATATTAAAATCAGGCAGTGTGATGTCCGTGCGGAAATACAGTCAATCGATGTCCGGAAAGCTAACGGTCCTGATGGCATCCCAGCAATAGTTCTGAAAATGTGTGCAACGGAGTTGTCCCCTGTGTTAACGCGTCTGTACCGTCTCTCGCTCTCTTCGGGTTGTGTGCCGGAATCTTGGAGAGAAGCTAATGTGCAACCGATCCCTAAAAAAGGAGATCGGTCAGATCCGACTAATTACCGCCCTATAGCCGTAACTTCAGTGTTGTGTAAGATCCTAGAACGAATATTGAACAAACAGCTTATTCGATACCTAGAAGATCACTCCCTAATTCACGATCGTCAATATGGGTTTCGGCCAAAACGGTCAACGGGTGATCTTCTAGCGTACGTCACACATCTCTGGGGTGAGGCTATTGACAAGCGTGGCGAGTCACTGGCAGTTAGCCTTGACATAGCCAAGGCTTTTGATCGGGTCTGGCACAAAGCTCTTCTCTCCAAGCTCCCGGCATACGGTTTGCCCTCTCAGTTCTGTACCTGGATTGCTAGCTTCCTGCATGAGAGTAGAATCCGTGTCCTTTCGGATGGATGCGCTTCGCGGTTCATGCCAGTGAACGCTGGTGTTCCTCAAGGCTCCGTTCTACCTCCCACGCTGTTCCTTCTGCATATCAATGACATGCTTCCTCTTGGAAGCATTCATTGCTATGCAGATGATAGCACAGTGCATGGGGGATATAACGGGTACCCAACGGCTGGGCGGGTAGACACCGAAATGAAGAGAGCAAATCTTGTCATTGAGCTCGATCGGGTGTTGGACCTCATTTCTAAATGGGGCTCCGATAATCTGGTGGAGTTCAATACCAAGAAAACACAGGTGTGCGCGTTCACAGCAAAAAAGTCGCCATTCCTTCCCCTTCCCTCTCTTCAGGGTACATCTCTAGGCCTGCAGAGCAGTATTAACATGCTCGGTATGGATATCCGCTGCGATCTGAACCACAAGGACTACATCGAAACCGTGATTAAAAATGCCTCACGTAAACTCGGTGTCCTGAACAAGGTACGGCGATTCTTCACGCCTGATCAGTTGTGCTATTATACAAGACACAGGTGCGGTCTTGGGTGGAGTATTGCTCTCACCTTTGGGACGGCTCCGCAAAGTACCTTCTCGATGCCTTGGACAGATTGCAGCGCCGCGCTGTGCGCATTATCGGCAATGCAGAGGTCACTAAAACTCTCGAGCCTTTGCAATTGCGTAGAGATATTGCGTCACTCAGCGTCTTTTACCGTTTATACCATGGCGAGTGCTCTGAAGAACTCTTTGACCTCATCCCTCCTTCTCCCTTCCTCCATAGGAGTACGCGTGCTGCTCTCCGGAGTCACCAATTTACAGTCTCTAACATTCCATCACGCACAAAGAAATTTGGTGACTCGTTTCTTTGCCGCACTTCCAAAAGATGGAATAGTCTACCAGCACACGTATTCCCTCCTACCTATGACATAGGGTCCTTCAAACGAGGCGTGAAGAAGCACGCAGACCGGTTTGTGGGCCGGCAGAGTGAGGATGACTGATGCTACGTCTCTTACGCTGCACCAGTTGTCGCCGCGCCTGGACCTCATTTCCACTTAACATCAGGTGGAGTGGGGTCATTTGCCGGGCTTAGTATAAAAAAAAAATCGTACTAAAATACTTACACACATACATCCAACAGCATAGAGCGGCGATGGGCTCACCACCCGTCACGCTGAGCACATATGCAGTCGCTATTTAGTGAAAAGTGAACTATGGCAGAGGACTGCTTTTGCGGTCCTCATTGCCTGGTCTCTGACAAACCCTTCGGGCATAATAGTCTCGATTAAGTATATTGGCAAATGCTCTATAAAATAGTCAGACCGCTACAAGTGTATGCCTTGTAAACAGGCGGACCTGTGTTGCAATTAAAATAGTTCAGTGCCGCGAATCACTTACACGGGGGAGGGAGACAGCACGATATCAATGTACTCTTTTAACAGCATTATTAGGGTTATTCGTACATGTAATAATATGTGTTATGTTAATTAACACATAAACAAACAAAAAATAAATAAATAATTGGCTGTGTCTTACAAAAGGATTCTTGACCATCTCACAAACCAAATTATACATTCACGACTATTATCCCCGAAGGGTTAGTCAGAGACTAGGCAATGATGACCGCAAAAGCAGTCCTTTGCCATAGTCCACTTTTCACCAAATAACGTGGTGAGCCCATCTCCGCTCTATGTTGTTAGATTTATGTGCAGTCTTTAGTCCGTTAGTCGCCTTTTGTATTCTTTCACCGCTACGCGACACGATTAATAAACAAAATAATGATTTAACTAATTGCAAATCCCGTCAATTTACCTACCCACAATTGCATCTAATAATGAAATAACAGTTATTCTCGTTCAGTCTACCCTCAGTGAAGGGCGGGAGACGTTTGACTGACTTTTAATTGGGAAACTTGTTCCAATTGAAATTTCAACGAGAGGGTTGGAGTGACCGAGTAGGGGTGGGGACTTAGAGGACTCTTGTCTTCTTATACCTACGTATATTTGTTTGAGTAACTAAGAAACTGCTGTAGGTAGCGGCTCAATTAAAAAGAATACTACCAACCCATCTCTTTGCTTGGGTGTCGTAAAAGGCGACTAACTGACTGAAGGCTGCACTGCACATACATCCCTATATTGCTCCACCACTCATAACGCTGTGCACATATGCAGTTGTAGTTTGGTGTGCCGTGGAGTGGACTACTTCTGCGGTCCTCATTGCCTAGTCTCGGACTAACCAACCCTTTAATTAAGGGAATAGGTAATAGTTGTAAATCTGTGTATGTGGCTAAGAAACTGACGAACTCTGATTAGAGGGCCTATACAAGTCGCAAACGCTCCCTGTCTCCTTCAGAACGGCTTCATCTATTTGGTTAATTATTTCTTTGTTGTGTTTGTAGTAGTCAGAACAAGAGTTGTAAAAAAGATTTTTTTTGGAATATCGTCACAGAGTACGGGTTGTTCACGCAGACGAATTTGCCAGCGGGCCGCTAGTAACGAATAAACAATTGAGAAATAATGTTACTTAAAAAAGTTCTTCAAATTTTTCTATTAAATTTAAAAAATGATCCCCGACTTTTACGAGAACCAATTATTCTTCAAAAAAAAAGATAAACAATAAAAGAAAAAAGAATACAGCGGACAATAATAAATCTCATAATTATCCATTAATTAATTAGCATGGAATTCGGAAACGTGAACAAAAATGAAACCCTGTAATTTTAACGACTACAAATTTTTCCACCACTCGCGTAATTAATTTAATTAAAATCACACCTCCAAATTACATAGCGGCCACTGGAATTAACACCTTGTTACCGTACATAAGTGGGAGATACTAATTATCGCTTCCGTAAAACTCGCTGTCCACTAGAACCAAACTAGTAAAACTACAGCGAAGCTAGTAAAACAATAGCGGTGTGAAAAAATCTAGACCGCACGTAAAACTTTTACCGTAGGCTAGGGGGACGTTTGTAAGATCGAAAGTCACTCACAAGCAAAATTTAATTTAATTATATTAGTCAGCGATAGACGTCCACTGACGGACAAAGGCCTCTCACACAATGGCCTCCACCACTTTCAATCTTGTGCTGTTCGCATCTTGCGAGGGGCCAAAAGTTAGTTATGTTTTGGATTTACCCAAATCAAAACAAAAAAATATATTGGTGCAAGTAAAAATATCACTAGACTACGCACTACACGACGAAAACGACATATTTCCAGTTACCACAATCTACAGCATGTTCTGCGAGTCATCATATTCCACAGTCATCATCATCATCAGCCGAAAGACGTCCACTGCTGGACAAAAGCCTACCTCAAGGATCTCCGAGGAGCGCCTGCGACCTTTACCAGATCGTCGGACCACCTGATACGGTGTAGTATAGTAAAGCATAGCATAGCTTGGACATAGCATGGACAACGAGCTTTACAACTAGCGTTTACTAGCGTTAAATAACGGCTACCTATATTTCTAATTAGATGTTAGTTTTATGCAACAGGGGTGTGAAAATAAGCATCTGTTGAAAAATATATAATCATAACTCATTATGATATATAGTTTTTTAATTGTCAGTTTTATATTGTACTTTTGTCGTAAAATTTGTCTGTGAATTCGCCAATTAGACGAATTCTTTGTTTTATTATTTAGGTGTTATGGCGTATTTATTATTAAATACATTATTATTTTTTATGTGCGAGGTGAACAATTCGGATTAGAGAAACCTAGAATGTCGAAATTGGCGAGTTCTAGATTCTGAAATATTTTAATTGGTAATAATAACTAAGGTTAGAATTTTCCACTGTAAAAATGATGTGAACGATAGGTACAAGCAGCTGTTCCATACAAAACTTACTTTCAGCCCTTATGTATTAACAGCTGTTTTTTTTCGCTTTTTCAGATTACTCCCATACAAATAATTGTTTTTTGCACTTAGTAGGATGACCCAGTTGCGGGATTATGTACCTATTACCAAACACCATGTATATACTTACTCAAAATAATTTTAAATGCAAGTTTATTTTTATTATTAAAATGTAAGTTTTCGCGAATGATTTGTAAACTTTTTAAATTAGGATATACGATGCAAATGTCTTAAGATATTGAGGACATTTTAATTTAAGTCTTTTGTAGTATGTAAGTTTATGTAGCAAAACCGAATCCTTACGTATTACATAAAATAAATAAAATAAAATAAAAAATTTCCTACACTCACACCAATTGTCAAGTCCAAGAGAAGCTTCGAAGAAACTCGTTAAATACATACTTATTATACGTAGAAAACACCCAGACCCGAGACAATTTAGAAAAACAATAATTTCTAAATGGACCCGACCGGGGATCGAACCCGGGACCTCGTAGATGGCGACACCATGAAAGCCGGTGTACAAACCACTCGACCAAGGAGGCCGTCATATCATTGCATATATATAACTACCTACTCGTAGATATATATATGCAATGATATGACGGCCTCCACTCGACCAAGGAGGCCGTCATATCATTGCATATATACGAGTATAACTACCTACTCGTAGATAGAGCCATGTTTGTAGCGGCACACCCTCTCATCTCTTATGTGTCGCAAAAGGCGACTACCGTGCTAAAAACTGCGCAAACATCCAACAGCATAGAGCGGGGATGGACTCACCACCTATTACGCTCGGCACATGTGCAGTTGTAGTTTGGTAAAACGTGGACTATGTCAGGTCAGTGGACTGCTTCTGCGGTCCTCATTGCCTACCTTTGGAGATAATAAAATATAAAAAATATCTTACTAATATTATAAAGGCGAAAGTTTGTAAGTATGGATGGATGTTTGTTACTTTTTCACGTAAAAACTACTGAATGGATTTGGATGAAATTCGGCACACAGATAGTTTATAACCTGGATTAACACATAGGATACTTTTTATCCCGATATTCTCACGGGAACGGGAACCAGGCGGGTGAAACCGCGAGCGGCCGCTAGTATAAAATAGTCGTGAAACTCTCTATGTATGTATGTATTACACTTGTATATACGAGTATGTATACTTAAGGATAGGCACTAGTCAGACCACAGCTTTCCATTTGTATGAATGTAAACGTGCACACTACACGACAACCATCAAAAAGAAATTGAAAAATAATGGTAGAATCGAATGGATGTTTCGAAACACTATCGGGTAATGGCTCGGAACGCAATGTCTCGGAGGCGCGCCCCTAATCGATAATCGATAATCGATAGTTCAAATTTTCCGATCCGATTGCTCATAATAATTGGTTTTCGAATGGTTGCAATTCCGCCCCAAATTTCACTAGGGTTAGTCTCAAACTTTTTTCAATTCAATTAGATTACCTTTTGCATGTTGTTTTTTTTTCTTTGATAGGTAATGGCTTGGTTCGGTTAGCATATTCAGAGAGTGACAAATACCTAAGAGAGTCAAAAGCAAATATGTTCTTTTCATAAAGTAGATGATAGTGAATAATATTCCCCTCAAACCCATTGAGTTTTTCAGTAAATTTGTGAGACTTTTCTGAGATTTACACACGGACTTCTTGAGAGAATTTGAAAGTTGCACTATTTTGTTTTATTTGCCAACACTCATGCACGTTACGAACACTAAAGATTAATAATCCACCATTATTTCACATTAAAATTAGACAATTAACACAATTTTTTAAAAATAAAACAAAAATGCAGACATGGGGCTTCACTTTCCTACCAAGAAGTCCTTGCATGTTGTTGTTAAAATTGAAGAATTTTTAGGATGTAATAATTAAGTATTTTTAGAGGTAAGTTATAAAATTATTAAGGTTTTTTTAGAGGTAATGGTGCCAGCATTCTTGGCACCGTACCCATGTGGCCGCAGTTGGAGGAAATCTTTTATGCAATATAGTTTTCTTTAGTTTTTAATTTTAAGTATTTATTTCCGAGGTGATAAGATAGATCAGAGAGGCGTTGGTAGTATTCTTTTAGTAGGACGGCCCATGGGCCACGGATCAAAATTTAAACACTCAAAAATCGCACCCTTTGCGAGACAAAAGACAAGCTCATCCCTAAATAAAAATAATTAAATAAGAAAAAAAAGCCCTCCCCATTTGTGCTAGAGCATTATTTTATGCAATACCATGATATTAGCAAATTAACGTTCGCCACTCAATGTTCTAGCGAACTCTAATGATTAGATGGAAGCGTGAAAACAGATGTTGGGGAGCCAAAATAGGGCAGTGATGCAAATCCAACGTATCGATAGAAGAAGAAATGGAAATAGAAAACATTTAGGTATAGATATCGATAGAGAAAGTTTTAAAAGTGAATTAAGCAAACTTTTTTAAACCACCTCTGTGGTGTAGTGGCTAAGCCACCGGTCTTAGATCCAGAGGTCCCGGTTTCGATTCCCAGCGGGGGTACATCTTTGTATACTTGGTTTGGTTGGCTAAGTCCACCCGGCTAACTACCACCATCTTATCTAAAGTCTGATGCCAAAACAACAATGTTAATAGCTATAATTATTCTGTTCCGCCAGATTAATCCCTCAACAACGTGAAACCAGACACAATTGAAAACCTATTGTTTTGCGACCGCCGGCGGTCTAATGATCCTTGGAGGGTTAAAGTTAAGATAGCCACTTCCTCAGTGGTTGAGAATTCCGGGTGAAGCGCGCTTCCTTATCGTCACTTACCATCAGGTGAGATGAAGGCAAAGGGCTAATTCTAATGGATTAAAAACCCAGGTCGATGCTGCACCCGGGTTTGTGATCACATTGATCACCGACCCGCATTGGGCAAGCGTGGCGATTAGCCAACACCCCTCTATTGTAGCGATGGCGTGATTACAATGGTGGAGGCCTTTGCCCAGCAGTGGGACTGTATACAGGCTGCACTTTACTTTACATTTGTATCGGTGCGCGGGTGTGATGAAATCAGAGCGACCTATAAATATTGAAATGTTCAATTCAATAATTTCAATGCGACGTTTACGCTGCTTTCTGATTTATAGGCTTGCATATTTAATTAAATAGTTGTTCAATGAAAGAACGTATTGTTATTAGTACTCATAAAATAGGTTAATAAATTAAAATATATAGTAGTGTAGTAGTAGGTACTTGTTGTATAAAATCCGCTTCGAACGAGAGTGGTTAGTATAGGCTATTATTGCCTAATCTTTTTCTTTATCATCAATATCAAACATCCCACTGCTGGGCACAGACCTTCCCACATGGAGAACATCCTATTTTGAATAGGCTGTTGTCCTTATGCGAGAAATCTTAAACCTAGCAGTGGGACGTTTTATCTTGATACACTTGATAACTATTGTTTCTTTAAGTTTTTATTCGTAAAGCCATAATATTCGTAAATAAATATTATCCGTGTCGCTTAGCGGTGAAAGAATACTACCACCACCTCTCTTCCCTTGGGTGTCGTAAAAGGCGACTAACGGACTAAATATTGCACATACATCCTAAAGCATAGAGCGGCGATGGGCTCACCACCAGGCACGCTGAGCACATGTGCAGTCGCTATTTGCTGACAAATGGACTATGGCAGAGGACTGCTTTTGCGGTCCTCATTGCCTAGTCTTTGACGGACCCTTCTATGTAAATATAAACTTAAACACCTCGAGCAACCTCAGCGGAGGTAAAGTGTTACGGGGGGGGGGGGGGGGGGGTTAGAGATAATATCTCTATCTCTTATCGAGTTTAAGAATCGATAATAACCTTGCAATTGAACGTCACAACACTAGTGAGAGAGCGGAGGGTCCCCTGTATAAATATTTATCGGTGCAAGTGTTTCATGGATAATGATTTTTAATTCAATTAATTTAGGGTGATTTCTTGTACGTTTGATTACTAACCGAACATAGGGAAAATACATTTGTTTTCATCAGTTGTTGTCATCTTACAACAGCTATTCTATAACAAATTGTTAGCGAATTCTCTTTTAATGGAGATCCTAGACAGTGGCATAAATGCTAGGAGGATAGAATAATTAAGGTATATGATAAGTTTATGTTAATCTTACGTCATTAAGCAAACTTAAAATTGGTGATTTTTATAAAAAAATATTATGAAAGGGATGTGTGGTGGCGGCACATCCTCATAGTCCTTATTGCGTAGTCTTTGAGCTTTTTGTTGACAAAAGTTGTGAGTGTATATAGGTATGTTGTCAACTGAGACTATTAGCGTGGTGTAACCCACAATTTTGGTGTAAAATACATTCGTTACATTATGATTTTTTAATACAAAGTGTCGTAAGCCACCTTTCAGTATCCATCAATAGATGGCTTTGGTAACATCTGTTTTTGCACGGGGCATATTAAAGCAAAACAATAAAGCAAGCGTGGTGTAACCACATTTTAATTCCTCATTATCTTCCTAATGAAGTAGTCTGAGGTTACACCACTTTTGCGCTGATAGCCTCCAGGTCATATAGCGATCTTTAAATTACTAATTAATTTTAAACCGTAGCAGTGAAAGAATACTACCACCTCCTCTCATCCCTTGGATGTAAAAGGCAACTAACGAAAGCGTAGACCGATGTGCAGTCGCTTTTGGTGAAAAGTGGACTGCTTTTGCTGTCCTCTTGCCTAGTCTCTGACTAACCTTATGATAATGTCGTGGCTAACGTACCTACGTACAGCTCTAAAAAGCAAACAATCTCTGTGAACTTTTCTAATAATTCACTATTGACAAAGCTTATAGAATCGACATGTAAGCAGAGGTCGTCTATTTGCTGGGTTCGTTTCGCAAAGTTTCGCAAAGACAGTGTGTCCCGGATTTTTAGATGCTACACCCGAGTTCAGTTTATGAATGTTATGCAAAATGTTATGGTGAGCTTTTGTGTCGAAATAAATTATATAAGTAGGTAATTTAAAATATTAAAAAAATATATTTAATTACTTCACTTTTTAAGTAGGTGGTTTTTTATCAGAGTGAAGTAAAAGTTACTTAATTTAACTTTTACTTTACTCCATAAATAGTACAGTGTTCACAGCATGACGTAACAACATTACCTTATAGGGGTCCGCCTATCTTCCAAAAACACACCCCAGAGGGCAGTTATCAAATTATACCGTGTTTTCACTCCATCTCATACAACGTTCCCCTCGTGACGGTAAATCATGAAAATGTAGTGTCTACACTGTGGGAATAAGATTGATTTTACTCTGTCCAACGATTTGCGGTTAGTTGATATTGTTAAGTGAACGCGTTTATTTGTTAACAAGGGCGGTCGGGGGTTCAATGCCGCGTTGCGGTCGTAATAGGAATAACGAATTAACTCTTAAATCGGATGACTCGAACTTTTCTTTCGTAACCGGTGTGTACACCTATATATTATCGAAAGAGTAAAAAGATAAAAATGGATTTGCAAACAAAAAGTTTTTAAAAAGATTATTTTTTTTAGAGATAAGTAGGTATAGTTTTAATATAATTTTGTTTTAGAGCAAATGTTTGATAAGTCTGATAACGTGCTTAAGGCTCCCTTTACTCGGTCAGGTTATTTCAAGGATTCGTTTACAGTCCAGGCTACTTTTCTTTGGAATAACCTACCCTTTGAGATCCGTCACTCCAAGTCACTGTCCATCTATAAGGCTAAACTCCACAAGCATCTTTTGGCTCTGTCATGTTAAAGTTTATTTATAATGTTTTATGATTATATAAGTAATGTGTATGTATGTATGTCTTATATATTTTGTATGTATGTATATTTATAATTATAAATATGTATTCATTTACTGTCCATCCATTATACTTTATTATCTATTTAATAAACTTGCGCACTTCCTCTATCTCCTTCTCAGGTTCCGCTAACCAAAAGTTGTCTGGAAGAGATCGCTTTCAGCGATAAGACCGCCTTTGTACATACTAGTTTTAAGTTTATGTCACGTGTAACTGTTTCTTGTGTATGTGAAATAAAGTGTTTAAATAAATAAATAAATAAAATAATTCAAACAATTTACTATATAGGAACGTAACATATCTATACTATAAACTATCATTGGCTGCACAGAAAATGATGAGACTCACCGGAACTGGGCCGGTCACTGTACCTTGTACAGTACACCCAGGCCGGCCACACCATCGGGCCGCCTTCGCCAGTCGTCGTACCTGAAATTAAATAATAAATAAATAAATTTCACAACAGTCATACCAATCATTCAGCCCCAAACTAAGCATAGCCCGAACTATGGTAGGTGACTAATTAACGGACAAACATACATAAATACTAATAAACATTCAAGACTCGGTCACAAATGCTCGTGATCACTACATAAACATTTTGCCCCTACGGTACGTACGGTGGTAAGCGCTTCGCCTTCATCTCGCCTGATGGTAACTGACGATAAGGCCGAAGGTGGAAGCGCGTTTCACACGGAATCCTCAAAACACGGAGGAACTGGCTATCATATCACTAAACCACAGTAGCTAAACTGTCGGAACACAAAAATGCTATAAACATCGTTGTTATAGCGACAGACTTAGATAAGATGGTGGTAGTAAGCCAGGCGGACTTAACAGCCCTACCACCAACAAAACCGAGCACACAAAGATGTACCCCCCGCTGGGAATCGAACCCAGGACCTCTGGGTCTGAGACCCGGTGGCTTAGCTACTAGACCACAGAGGCAGTTTATCCGCCGGTAATTAAACCTAAGTAAATTTTTAGTTTATTATTTATAATGTGAAAGAGCACTTTTCATCTATGTGGGACCTAAAACAAACAGACTATTTACACTGTCCTACTGCAAAATTGAACTAACTATAAAAATAAGCATTCCAACTTACTCGTCGTCGATCCCTGGTTACTGCTACTATCTTCGTTCTTAGAAAGATCTATTGCACCCCCCTTCTCACCAGGCTTCACTTCAGGCACCCTAGCTTCACAAGCCTCAGGCTTCGAAGGTACCGGAACTACCTCCTTAACCGGCACCGTCTTAGCCTCAAATTGTCTAGCCTTCAAACTCTTCCGTTTCGTTAACGGATCAGTTATCCTTCTCCCGAAATCGGCTTTCAATATATTATCTATGCTAAACTTCAAACAGTTCTGATTGATATAATCACTACCAGATTCGTGGTCTGGAGACTTTGGACTCATATAGTTGAGCCGTCTGTTCTCATCGCCTCTAGTGTTCCTAAGTTCGTGGGTCTGACCGTTTTTTCTCACACCGAAGTTTAGACCGTAATGCTGTGTGTTAAGAGCCATATTGTTTTGCGGTATCGGCATTCTGCTCAGGCCGTTGATACCTGATTTCAGGTCGACCTGGTTCATCAATGAATTTTGGAACAAAAGCGGTTGGTTTAGGAACATTAGAGAATTTGGCGTGATCGGACTAGGCCTTAAAAGTAGGGGTTGGTTTATATTTAAGTTTTGGCTCAACTGTGATATCGCGTTTAAATGAGTCTGTATATGTTTAAAGGAGGTTAGTCCTTGGGTGCTGTCTGGACCCTTTTGGTTAGCATCAGAATCAAAGCCTATAGGAGCTTCATTTCCCACTGACAGAACAGTATCATCGCTGCAGCAAGAATTGTCATCATCAACACTAATTTCTGCTCTAGATTCGTTCGTATGATTCTCATCGTCATCTATTTGAGGACTGATGCTGTCAGAATTTCTAGAACTGTCATGATGATCTTCGTAATTCGGTGTGTTCTGCAGCAGCTTCTCCGTTGAGAACACATTCTCTGGGCTGTTGACGTCCCGTTCTTTCTTTAAGACATTGTGTATGGAGAAAGAGGACGTATGTATTGACCTCTCTTCGACTTTTTCTTCGTCGTGGTACTCTGGGCTGGTGGTATCCCTGGTGTTTGGGGAGTAGGGCTCCTCGTCGCTATGCTCCTGTATCTTTATCCTGGAGTCCAGGTGTACGGAGGACGACACCGCCGCCATTTTGCAGCTGTCCCGTTACGCCATCTGGTGGGAAAAGAAAAGGAGAGTTTAATAAAAGTTTTTCTTATAATGGTTTTTATTTTATGTTATTGCCCAATCTGCCTGTGTGCTGTTGTTCGCGTGGGAAGGCCAGTGCCCAGCAGTGGGACGTTTATAGACTGTTGATTATAAATCCATAATATTTTAAAGTGTGAAGGTCTCTACATATTTTATTTAGTTAAAGTAATATGAGTATGAATTATAACAATTATTGCTAGTGTATTAAATACTAATCAATACCTGCTACCAATAACATTATTGTCTTATAAAATTAAGACTATCGCTACGCTGCGCTTCGCGATAGTCTTAATTTTATAACCTAACGTTATTAACGTGACCTATCAAGAGTATAGCAGACATGGCAGTCATAATTTTTTTCCGATTTCCGTAATCCGATTACAAATTCAATAGAAACATGGGACCATATAACCTAAAAACGTTCCATTTTTCGTGTTTATGGCCGGTTTTTATAATATTTTAACATTTAATAATATTTAATTTAATTAATTATTAATTTAATTATTTTAATTTAATTAACATTTTGCTAGATAGAAAAAAATCCTGAAGTTACCTCCAAAACTTCATTTAAATGCACATTACGACCGTGTTTTACAATAATAACTCCTTTAAAATCATAAACACTTAGGTATGTATTTTTCTTTTCGATTTTTTTACTGTTTTGGATTTGAAAAAAAAACTAACCATTTTTATTAATTTTTTTATAAAAAAAATGTGAATGGCGCTTACGAATTACCGTGGACCCCGCACCGCGCAACACCCGCGAGGGACCGGAATTTTCGCTGACCGTCTGACCCCCTATAAGAGACTGTTTACTGTTCAGGATACAGTCATTTTGAAACATAAAATCCTGCAGACTGCATGTCGCCCTATGACGAAGGACAAAGGGTTCGAAGGTTATTTTAAAAACAGATCCGCGATAAAACGTTTCATATCAATTATGCAATATTCGCGCCTACTTTACAAAACTTTATGGTAAGTGCTGCCATGCGTGAATATATCAGTTACGACAGTCAAACACTATGACCACTTTATGGGGGCATAAATATTTATTTGTGTTCACTGTTAATAAATACGTATAGCCAAATGAATCGTCAGCGCAAACAGACAGGCCACAGTGTATCAAACAGTCATACTTTTTGCCACTAAAACCTTTTTGCTTCTAACATTTTCCCAACTGGCAACTGTACTTATTCATGACGCCATATCCAGAGACAATAAAAAACAAAATGGCCGCTCTCGTAAAGATAGAAATGGGTGTTTGTAATAATTTGCATTTTAAATAGGGCTTCATAAAAATTATACGTTAGCAATTAATGGTTTGTAATGATCTACTTATATGGTGTCGGTGTGATAGTTAGCGTCGTTCGTGCCATAGACAATATTGCTATCGCGAACGGTGGACATCGCGCACCTACCAATACCATAGAGAAGCAGAAAAACTGATGAAAAAATTAAGTATGAATATGGGACAACGTCACATAATTCTCATAGGCAATAACTGCAGCTCATAGCGGGAAAGGTAGTTTTTATTTTATTTTTTTTAATTATGTAACTATAAAATTCGAATGGAAGGCACTTCGGAAGGCCCCTGAAGCCCTTTGCCCCGGTTGTTGTCGTGAGATGCCAATGGCAGTCGTTAATACCCACCAACCGGCATTTGACCATGGTTATTGCTCAATTTCCCGATGTGGTAGTGCATGTGAAATTCATAGAGGCATAAGAGCTGTATCTTCTGTGCCGCGCGTCCATAGAAAAGGTTGGCAAGCACCATCAGAGCCATATGCTCGGCAGCCAGCTTAGTATTCTAAGTGGTCAAAGCACCGGTCTAGTTATTCTTGTGTGCAGTACGTATCAGTCAAGGAGAAAATCCAGTCCACCAGTTTAGTGCGTAGGTCCCGTGCTACAAGCCTGTCAGGTGAGAAGAAAAAAGGGGACGGGTGAATCTCACACAGACGTACTATCCTATCTGGTACCCGATAAAAAGATTCACTGGGTTAAAAAAGCCTTTAAGTACAATAGACTCGGTGGCCGCATGTTGAAGCGCTAGGCTCGATATCCGAAGGTCCCAAATTCAATTCCCAGTCAGCAAAGTGTGCTTGGGAATTTTCCGATGCTTCTCCTGGGTTTGTGATCACCCCGCATTAGGCAAGCATGGTGATTAAGCCAATACCCCTCTTATAGTGGGAGAGGGACAGTATTTGTATTCAGCCTATTGCCGTCCACTGCTGAACGTAAGCCAATGAGCGCCAACTATCCCCGTCCTGGACAGTTCGCATCCATCCATTGCGCGCCACCTTCGTTATGTCGTCGGTCCATCGCGCTGCAAGGCGTCCTACTCTACGTTAGCCTAGACGCGGTCTCCACTCTAGGACATGCCTGCTCCAACGGCCATCCGTCCTTCTGAAGATATGACCGGCCCATCTCCACTTCAGGGTGATGATTTTGGGGTTTTGATTTTTTTGCTGGAACATAATATACTCCAATTATGTCAATTCCAATGTGCACTCAAAGACTTTTCATCACATGATCATCATCATGTCAGACCGTGTCAGTCCACTGCTGGACATGGCCTGTCTCGATGCATGCCCCTGAGCCCGATCTTTGTTGCCGATAGATTTAGATGTTAGGAGACGTGTCGCGTTGGTGCTCCTTAAAGGAATTCTACTCCCATCTCTTCTTTTAGTTGTTGTATAAGGCCAGATTAAAGACTGCACATACATCCAACACAACAATAGAGCGATTAAACCAACACACTTGTAGCAATGACTTGATTTTAATCATGGAAGCCTTTCCCGTGTCGCGTAGCGGTAAAAGAATACTACCACCCCTCTCTTCCCTTGAAAGTCGTAATGGGCGACTAACGGACTAAAGACTGCACATATTTCCAACAGCATAGAGCGGCAATGGGCTCACCACCTGCCACGCTGAACACATGTGCAGTTGAAACTTGGTAAAACGTGGACTATGGCAGTGGACTGCTTCTGCGGTCCTCATTGCCTAGTCTCTGACTAACCCTTCGAGGATAATAGTCGTGAATCTTGGTATGTAGCAATGACTTGATTTCAATAAGGCCTTAAGCCCTGCAGTGGGACTGGACAGACAGACTGTACTTTGCTTTACAGTAGATGCTTCGTATCTCAGCAGTACGCGTATCGATATATCGTCCCGAGGAATGACTGAGTGGCCGCGACGGTGAGCCGGTAACCACAGGTCGCTGTTACTGAGACGCTGTAGAGAAAACTGCTCTACTTCAACGAGAATCTACCTGGTGGGAGTCGAACCCGCACCTCCAATGATGGTTTCGCTTCTGAAAAAGGCTACTTTACTTTATAATAATTTAAAATTCGCTAGTCATTTTATGCCCGGCCAAATTATAAACAAAAACCATTCTCAGTTAGCGCTCTTTCTGTTAGCGAACAGCTTCTATATTATACAGTCTTCGATCTCATTAAATATGTGATGTTCAGTATATACCTATACTGTCCTACTCCAGGGGAAAGGCTTCATACATATAATCACGACTATTATCCCTGAAGGGTTAGTCAGAGACTAGGCAATGAGGACCGCAAAAGCAGTCCTCTGCCATAGTCCACTTTTCACCAAATAGCGACTGCACATGTGCTCATCGTGACAGGTCGGGAGCCCATCGCCGCTCTATGCTGTTGGAAGTGTGTGCATGTGTTTTACGACACCCAAGGGAAGAGAGGGGGTGGTAGTATTCTTCCACCGACGCGACACGGGAAAGGCTTCCATGATTAAATTCAAGTTATTGCTACAAGGGAGTTGGCATAATCACCATTCCCGACATAATGATGGTCGGTGATGCCAAACCCGGGTTAACACTTGCCCGACCTGGGAATTGAACCCCGGATCTCTGAACATTAGGCCGGGCACTAAACCATTTGACCATTGAGACGTTGCAAGGAATTCAACGCAAATTGTTAAGCTTTAAATTTCGTGTGAGAATTGTTTTATTTTACCAAATGTTTGTGAACTTGACGAGTTCTATTGGCGCAGCAGCGGAGTTGGTCGGTTTGCGATCTTGTCAGTGAAACGAATCGCCGGGCCACTGGCTCGGTGACCAAATTAAAAATATCTCGATCTTCGGAAGGCACGTGAATGCTTCGGTCCCGGTTTTTGTCATAAGATACATACAAACATACATAATGATCACGACTAATATCCCCGAATGGTTAGTCAGAGACTAGGCAATGAGGACCGCAAAATCAGTCCTCTGTCATAGTCCACTTTTCACCAAATAGCGACTGCACAAGTGCTCAACGTGACAGGTGGTGATCCCATCGCCGCTCTAAACTGTTGGATGTATGTGCAATCTTTAGTCCGTTAGTCGCCTTTTACGACACCCAAAGGAAGAGAGGGGGTGGTAGTATTCTTTCACCGCCACGCGACACGGTTTGTCATAAGATGGCAGTCCTTAAAACCATTGGGCTAGCGTAGTTGGTTATTATTGCCTGATCACCCCTTGTGCTGATGATGAATTCTGATGATAAGTTCTGATGATGAGTTCTGATGATGTTCCCTTCCAGGGCGTCGAATGTAATATCTTTACATAGATACCTTCACTCACGACTCTTACTCCCCAATGGTTAGTTATAGAATAGGCAATGAGGACACCAAAATTAGTCCTCTGTCATAGTGCACATTTCACCAAATAGCAACTTAGCGTGACAGGTAGTGAGCCCATCATCGCTCTATACTGTCGATTTAAATGCAATCTTTTGTCCGTTAGTCGCCTTTACGACACCCAAGGAAGAGATGGGTCGGTAGTATTAAACATCTTAGTCAAATGTATATATCTCTTTGTAACTTCCATCTATGTCTGCAAAGTGATATGCAATCAATAATTCCAATTCAAATTCGAATTGTATGAAAACAAAATAAAGTACGTCATATAAATAAACATTTTATTATTTCCAAGTAGAGCAGCGTTCCCTGCACAACCGCAACGGACCACACACGATGAGTCGCACGCGCAGCCAAACCAGATATTTCGCTTCGAACAAACAACCACAACTTCTTACGCTCGAACAAAGGAAACTCATCCCTATTACTAACAAAATAAAGGCTAAATTAGGCGTTTAAAAAACTTTGCCTTGTTTAAGAGCTTGACTAATTTAAGCTTTCGAAATAAGTAATCGGTTTTAAACTCTATAGCTATAGCAATAAGGTCGATATGGTGAGTTAAAAGCTTCGCATTTCGCTATGTGTTAAAGTGTAGTGGGATTGAATCGTTTTATTTTGAAATCACGGTTTTGCAATTTGAACTGCAACTGTTTATTTGTTAGTTTAATCGTTAACGGTTACCTTTTGTGCCGCGCTACGATTAGCGGTTTAAATATCAATATATTATAATTATTATGTGATAATGTGAGCCGCATTGGGCCAGCGTGGTGGGTTACGGCTCTTTTCCCCCAAGAGTTTTTCCACCGGTCTCAGGTCCCGGGTTCGATTCCCAGCGGGGGTTACATCTTTGTGTAATTGGTTTGGTTGGTGGTAGGGCTGTTAAGTCCGCCTGTTTAGCTACCACCATCTTATCTAAGTCTGTCGCCACAAGAGAAAAGATCTTGCACAAAAGACCCCAATGGGTCGACGAGACGTGCTGCTAAGAAGGAGACTTTTGCTGGCCCCACTAGATAGATTAGTCTGTCGCCATAATAACGATGTTCATAGCATTGTTGTGCACCAACAGTTTAAAGATAAGATTGCCAGTTCCTCAGTGGTTGAAGATTTCGGGTGAAGGCGAGACAAAGGTCATGCGCTTATCCGCTGTAGAAGAAAAAAAAATACTACCAAACGATTTCCCTCGGGTGTTGTAAAAGGCGACTGACGGACTAAACACTGCACATACTAACAGCATAAAACTGCGATGGGCTCACCACCTATCATGCTGAGCACATGTGCAGTTTATGTGGTGAATCGTCGACTATGACAGAAGACTGATTCTGCAGTCCTCATCGCCTAGTGTCAATGCGGGTTGGAGGGTTTCAACGGCTGCCATACCAACTCGAGATTTCTTTGCTTCGGTCACCCATCCACTGACCCGCCATTGTGAAAATTGGTTAACAAGCTAGATCGCAAGCAGCGCAATTTGTGGTATAGTTTTCAATTTAAATATTTAATTACTTATTCAAATGAGACCAATTAGTTGTATATAGTGGAATAGCTGCATATTCAATTATCGACCGTGTTCTCTACATTGCAACGCATAATTTTGCATAATGAACATGTTTTAAAGTGTATTTAACCTGATGAAAGACCCTTGTTTGCGATTTTGAGTACATTCGGTTTAATTATAGTTGTAGGACAGTACCTAATTAAATATAATTGCTTAATTCGGAAAAAGTATTGAAAACAAAATTTACGAACGTGATCCAAACCCGCACATACATAAATACATATACATACATACATAATCACAACTATTATCCCCGAAGGGGTTAGTCCGAGACCAGGCAATGAGGACAGCAAGACTGCAGTTTTCTGCCATAGTTCATCATCATCATCATCATCATCATCAGCCAGAAGACGTCCGCTGCTTGACAAAGGCCTCCCCCAAGGATCTCCACCACGACCGGTCCTGTGCTGCTTGCATCCAGCGGCTACCTGCGACCCTCACCAGATCGTCGGACCACCTGCCTGGCCTGCCCACACTGCGTGTTCCGGTGCGCGGTCGCCACTCGAGAACCATTTTGCCCCAACGGCCATCGGTCCTACGGGCGATGTGCCCTGCCCATTGCCACTTGAGCTTGGCGACTCTTTAGGCTATGTCGGTTACTTTAGTTCATCTACAAATCTCCTCATTTCTGATTCGATCACGTAGAGAAACCCCGAGCATAGCCCTCTCCATTGCTCTTTGCGTGACGTTGAACCTGCTAATTAGGCCCATAGTGAGCGACCACGTTTCGGTACCGTATGTCATCACTGGCAACACACACTGATCGAAGACTTTCGTCTTGAGACACTGCGGTATTTTGGACGAGAAGATATTTTGTAGATTACCGAACGCTGCCCAGCCGAGTTGGATTTGACGATAGACCTCTTTTTAAAAGTTGGACCTACCTAACTGGACTGTTTGTCCCAGGTATACATATTCGTCAACAACTTCAAGGGCAGAGTCTCCAACCTTCAGAGGAGTGGGTACGACATTTGAGATAGACATGATTTTCGTCTTCTCCTTGCTCATTTTAAGGCCCACTAGTTGAGAGACTCTGTTGAGATCACCGAGCATTGTGCCGAGTTCCCCCATAGTTCACTTTTGACAAAATAGCGACTGCAAATGACATGTGCTCATCGCCGCTCTATTCTGTTGGATGTATGTGCAGTCTTTAGTCCGTTCCTTTATCTTTTACGACACCGAAGGGAAGAGAGAGGTGGTAGTACTCTTTCACCGGACAAGGTTAGTTATAAAATGGTGAATGGCAGGAATGGCATATCCGGATATTACTGTTCCTGCATTCACGGAAGGAGAACATTGGGCTGTTGCGCACACGTCACTAGCGTGTTTTATATTACATACGGTGGGCTAGACATGAGGAACAGTTCGAGCATCCCGCATCATTTTTGGATCATGTCGTACTAGATCTAGAGAATCGGTAACTTTTAAGAGTAAGTATTCAAATAAAAAGTACATTTATACAGTGTTTTTTCTTATAACTGACGTTGTTTTTTTTTATTAACTTGTAAAAGTAGACTAGAAAACCGCTGCTGTATCTATTTACTGCTCCTTTTACTGATACATATTACCTCTGTTAAAATTCGAATAGCAATTTCACACCTGTGTTTCACACATACAGCCATTGATTTCGATGATGCCCCCTTTATGCAGTATTTAATTACTTACTTATTTTTCCCTATATTTTCGGTTACTTTTCTTTTGCGCCCGGGCCTGGGTTTTTTTCATACATCATGAGCATTGTCCTTCGGTTGTTTAAAAGTAAAAATACCATTGTTCAAAGGACAATGGCGAAAATGGACCTGACTATGGGCACAAATCAATTATATTCTAATAAATATGCTGTTATTAGTTAATTTTGAAAATACAAATAATATACCTCAAGAACTTCTAGTTTTAGAGAAATTAATGAATGCGTATAAATAAAAAATATGAATGGGAAAACTTAATCATAGCTTTTGAACGGTTTTGACCATAGACAATAGATCTTGACGACGATGTTAAGTTCCATTTCACGCGTAGGTCTACAATTTCACGTGCTTGCATGTACTTACACTCGTCGAAAAAAAGATTATAGTAGACAATACATTTAAGTATTTTTAGAACAGTATTAAATTGCTGAAAATGATACAATAAGTAAACGAAATAAGAACCAAATAAGCGTTAGGGGCCTGATTCTTTGACTTGCGTGTAAAGGAACGTCACTGTTAAAATCGAATGACAGATGTTATTCATTGTTTTTTTTTGCAGTCGATCTTTGCGTTTGCTCTGATACGTACTGTGCGCGATAATTTATTACTGGCTAGTAATGATTTAATATTATTCGCCTTGGGAACGTACCAAATCCGACATGCTTGGTCCTGCTATGGAGAACATGACTGTGCGTTTCTTCCATATAGATTATCAGAGTATCGCTTGAGAGGTAGTGGAAATAATACGTTGATAAGAGGGAAAATTAAATCCAACACACATTTCAAGAAAACAATACGATGTATATAATATATTAATAGAAAATAATGTGTCAGGAAGGGAAGGAATAACAGAATATTGTTGCAGTTGTTTGGTAGGTTAGGTCGTCGAACGATTGGATGATGGATGCTGTTCACATGTCATGATAGTCATGTGGTACTTACCTTGAGTGGGTCAGGCACCAAGATAACATAATAGCAGCACCAGCAGGTTTTTTAGATAGCATAGTTAAAAGAGACGATTTTAAATAAATTTTTGTATCATTCATACTTAAGTGTTTTATTTATAAGCATCCTCTTTGTTTCATGTCAAATACCATTTATTACATTTCTCTTATCACTATTTACATAGAAAACAGATAATCAAGGTCGACTTAAGTTAAGAATTTAATCTGTTAGATCGTTAAAATGTTTTTCTAACCTCAAAAGTTCAAAAATTTTAAAACATTATATCTCGCATTTGTGAAGTTTTATATTAAATATGGAGTTAGGACACTGATTCTAATTATGTTAGGTATCTAATCAACACAAAATTAATAATGCCCATTGTCATTGAATATCAGGTCCAGCTAGTATGGGATTTTGCCGATGTCCTTTCCCTCCACATTTTTTCGAGAGCCAAATTAAATTATCGTGTTTTATTTAAAAATGAATCTGCATCGAGAACATTTTCGTGCGATGATTTTCTACGGAGTTATTCGTCAAATCGCACACTTTAAACTCGCACAGATGGGGTATTCCTCGAAGCGCACCCATTTTGAAGCGCACCAGACCAAGCGCACCTAAACTATTCCTCCAAGCGCAACCGTCGGGTGCGCTTCAGAATAGGTAATTAAAATATTATATTTTTAGTCCTCGAAGCGCACCTACGGTAAAAAATAGAGAGGACCTTAAAAGATTCGTAATATTGATGTCGATAGAAACTAGGACTTAGTGCATAAGCAACATACTATGTCAATAATAAATTGAATCATGACAGTCATATTGATCTAAAAGTACCAGAGAGAAATAAATGAAAAGAGGTAGATAGGCGCCTTAGCGATCTTATTTATTTATTTAATTTAATTTATTTAATCTAAAAGTACGGTAGTACTATTACTTATTCTGTGCTAAAAGTACCAGGGTGACATAAATGAGAAGAGGCATATACTCTAAAATAGACATACGTTATTCATTATCGATATTTTCTGTTAGCACTACATCTCTTTCCGCATTTTATCTGCTGGTGCGCTTCGAGAAATAAAAATATAATATTTTAATTACCTATTCTGAATGGAGGAATAGTTTAGGTGCGCTTGGTCTGGGTGCGCTTCGAGGAATACCCGCACAGGGGGGGGGGGGGGGGATGTGCGTATATCTTCTTCTAGGAAATCTAACTAATAGGTATAATAAAACCTTTTGATTTTACCTATTATTGAATAATAGGTAAAATCAAAAGGTGCCACCTCGCACATCTGTGCAAGTTTAAGCGTGCGAGTTGACGAATAACTCTTTCTACGATTTTAAATGTGGCCTAAAACCTGATGAGTCATTTGATCGACTTCAAATGGCTTTTATGGATGAAGGACCTACAAAAGCAACCATCTACCGTTGGCATAGCGAGTTCAAGCGCGGTCGCTGTTTCAAAATGAACAAACGCATGAAAGTGAAGCGATCGAGAAGCGCAGGGAAAATTTTGATCGCTAGTTTCTTCACTTTGTCGGGGTATCTGGTTTCAATTCCATTACGAGACCAAAGCAGCATCAACGCCGAATGGTATACCACAAAACGCCTGCCAGAAGCTTTGTCTGCGATGAGCAACAAGCGACCGAACACCGGGCTCCGAGGTGTACTGCTTCACCATGACAATGCACCCGCTCACTCAGCGCTCAAAACGAGGGATTTCCTGGACACCACACCGGTCAGAGTCTTGGGCCACCCTCCTTACAGTCCTGATCTGGCACCGTGTGACTTCTTTTTATTCCCTAAAAAAAATCTGCTGAACGGGATACAGCTTTCATCGCCGGAAGACGCTAGCTCTAAACTTTGTATAGAGGCAGGTGAAGAGTTCTTCGAAAAGATTTAATTGAAATATATTATCGATAGAAGTTAGTTCTTTAGTTTCTCAAAACTTTCTGAGTGTCCCACGTACTATCGATAATGTTGCATTCTTTTAATAGGTAGTACCTATTGACACGTGTTGAGCAATCGATAGTATCAGTTGTTATTTTTCAGATAAAAAAAATCGACAGTAATACAATCGATAGTTTGGCAACACTAGTTTCGAGTAGGTTGACTTGCTGGCGTTTACAACCAATTGTGTCAGCTGTTCTGCTGTGACTGCAAGATCAAAGAAGGCTTCCAAGAAGCATTGATGTCGCGTGACATTGTTCATAAGCGAATCAGGGCGGGCGGACGTTAGCGTATAACACTATTAAGAAACAATTAAGCTGTTTTCATAGGAAACTCGCTGAGTGACCGAGTTCAATTCCTATGGGGCACTGTTTCATATTATATGATGCATAGACCGACATACATCCTACATAATATACTTATTTACGACTATTATCCCAATGATGAGGACAGCAAAAGCAGTCCACTTTTCACCAAAATAGCGGCTGCACATGTAGGTACTCAGCGTGACAGGTGGTGAGGCCGTCGCCGCTCTGTTCTGTTGGATGTATGTGCAGTATTTAGTCCGTTAGTCGCCTTTTACGACACCCAAGGGAAGAGAGGAGGTGGTAGTATTCTTTCACCGCTACCCGACACAATTTAAGTCAGAAATTGATATTCTCATTGTTGTAGTATTTGGGCAGTTTACGAGTATAAGCGTGATGATTAAAAGTGTGCACATGTGCTAAGCGCGATAGGTAAGGAGACTTTTAATTAGGAGCCGAAACCACACAGCTCTTTCCCTTCCATGGACGTATCATTTCTACGTCCATCTTTTAATGCTCTCTAAGCTAAGACGTCCATGCACTTTAGATACCCAATTATATTGCGTTGTTTATAAAACTATCTGTTTTTTAAGTACTTCAATAATCTGTGAAATATGTGTCATATTTCACAGATCATTGAAGTAGTCACAAATAAATTCAGATGAAAGGAAACTGATTATTTTTTATTTTCATCCAGCTAGGATTTAATCAATTCAAAGACTGAAGAAGATTTTTTTTCGCTGATCATTAAAATTTTCACTTTAATTTTCTTTGAACTACAAAATTATATTGTCTTTGGCAATGCTACAAAGCAACTATAGACTAAAAAGCATTATCATAACAAAGTCCATGGACTTATGTCCATGACAAAATCTTTGTTATTTTTTTCTTATTATCATTATTACAAGCGTAACTCTTTTGTTTACCGTTCCACCAACATTTACAACAAAGAATTTTATGAAATTGGCATCTTCTATTTGCCGCTTTCATCACTCAAACAGGAATTGAACAAAATGCTAAATATAATCCTAATTACAATCCAGACACAATAGTTTTTTATAATGATATATTTTTGTTTTCTTGTGTTTTGTTGAGAGATTTATTTATTGTTAATTTGTGTTAAATTAACTTTATAACTTCTCTGTCTTACTCATGTTATGTTACTTGTTTTAAACTTTTAGGCACTGTAGGCCTGTATTGTTATAATTGTATTTGATTTTATTATTCTGTTTGTATAAATGACTGTTTGTTGCCAAAATAAAAAAATGTATAAGTACTTATTATAAAAATCACAATGTATTTTTTACTTAATAGGTTTTCTGCTTTTATTAATATTTTAATTAGTGGCGTAGTGTTTTAATGGCTTATGGTTTTGTTTGAAGCCTAGATTCCAGAAGTAGAGTAATCTTTAAAAAAATAATCCCTCTTTAACAGTGCTAGATGACACGGTGAACTTCGTATCATCTACATTAAAATTTGTGAAAAATATGGTCAAAACTTAATGTACAAAATTTTTCGGCCTGCACATTTCGCCAGTGTCAAGTTAATAAGCAATTTGTTAATGATAATGAGTGATAATTTAAGATAACGATTAATGGTAAATGGTATTCCCCCAATCCGGGGGTGCGTATCATTTCATAATCGCCGTCCCCGGCGAATAAAATGACAATGGCTGTAATACTCTTTTTCCTTTTATTGTATTTTTAAAATCTATGAGTTTCAATACACGTCATATATTTTTTGTACATTTTATTTTCTAAACTTAAAAAATTTATAAAATATTACAATAGTATTCATAATTTATACCCATATCTATTTTTACACGAATAAAATTAAAGCAGTCGGTTAGTATAAATTTCACCCAGTAACTTTTATGTCTAGAGCCATTGTGATAATGTTCGCGAAAATACATATCGGCAAAATAATTGTAATAGCGCATTACCATTTTATTCGCGCAAGATATGGTGCAGCGTTACCACAGACCACAGCGTTACTGAGTAATCCACGGAATACAGAAAACAGTAATCGCTTAATAGTTCAAAGCTTGTAAGATGCGGGAGCACTGCCATTCTTTTCCCTCACACGCCTAGACCTGAGTGCGAGCGTAATAACATTATACATCGTAACAGGTGACTCCCGGCACGTGGCATTGTTTGGTTACCATCCAGTGACACAGAACAACCGAGCACTCTTAAGTCTGAACTACTTATCTTATAATATCCCAGGCTTCAATCTCATCCGCAATGATCGCATTGGCAAGGATGCTAGCGGGGTGGCTATCTATTTATCTCGCAGCTTTTCCCACAAGCTTTTAGCCTCCTCTGCGTCCCGCCACGGCTAAATGAAATATCTCTTCCTTGAGATTGATGTAAAAGGTATGAAGGTTGTCCTCGGAGTTTTTTATTGCCCTCCTTCCGTTGAATTTCAGCCTGACTTCGATTCCCTTTTTAACTCATTCGCTACCGACTACTCCCTCCACATTATGGGTGATTTCAACACCGACCTTTTAAAGGTTTCTGTACAGTCGCGCAAGTATCGATCCATAGTAATTGAGTCAGCTAATTTCCAAATTCTTCCACTCGATCCAACTCACCATAATCTAACGACTTCTGACTCTTGGATCGATCAAATTTTAATTTCTTCATCTTCCCATGTCGTCCAACATGGCCAATTACCTGCTCCTGATGGCTTCTCCACCTCATTTTTGTAGCTTTTAAGGCTAAGCCTCCTAAACCCAAGAGGCTGATTCTTTCGACAGCATGGTTGCGTACTTCAACAGATTAGTCTTGAATCTGTTTGATTAGATTGCACCAAAAAGCTTGCCAAGCTACATCGGCCTCCTGCGCCTTGAATTACACCTGGTGTACGCACGGCCATGCGTAAGCGCAACAAAATACTTTCGTTCGTTCAAAAGATGCCGAACCGTTTCTAACTGGGATGCTTTTAAAACCGCTAGGAATCGCTGCAATCGGATGGTGAGAACTGCTAAGCGCCAATATATCCATTAAAATATTTTAGGCCGGGCATTGAACACTAAGCTAAGCTCGGTGTTTAGTTTAGTGTTCAATGGGTCTACCTAGGTCTCGTTATTGACTGCTCTCTCAGTTGGGAAGATCAAGTGAACGAGATCTCTTGTAAACTGGTCAACTCGGTGCTACAGTCCTTGTATAGACTGAAATTTTTTCTCCCATCCAGCACTAAATTCGCGCCAGTACAGGCTCTCGTGTTTCCTATTCCTACGCCGACGTCTGTTTTGAAAATTCGTCGTACACTGCTGTGTACTTAGCCAATGGGGGATTTTCCGAAAACAAAAAAAAAGAAATAGTTCCTAATGACTTCATAGATGGCGCTTAGTAAAAGGCGAGCCCATTTAGAGCACGTGTATGGCTGGGTAATGGTATCAGAAAATATCAATATTGTTCAACTGTCAAACTGTGAACGAAATTATGGAAAATAGAAATAGACAGATCCTGAAATGAAAATTGTATTTTTGTTATGTTTTGGACTATGGCAGAGGACTGCTTTTGCTGTCGTCATTGCCTAGTCTATGACTAACCTTCGGGGATAATATTCGTGATTATATGTAGAAAAAATAATTAACTACGTTACCAAATAATTTTCTTTATTTTGATTTAATTGGCTTACTGCATAACTTCAACAGCTGTCGCAATACCTTTCAAGTATTGCTTCGCTTGCTTGAATCGTTAAAGTCGATATTTTTTTTTGAAAATAAAAAAAATCTTTTTTTTTAATAATAATCTATAATAGCTAGGTTCATTTTCAATGCCCTTTCAAGTCGTGTAGAGCACGAGATCTGTGATTTTTTTATTTTAACCAAGTGTCAATTTTTTATTTTTAAACAGACAAAAGACATGTCGTTTTTAGTATTTTCCGTTACTCGATATTCATGTTTCTCACCGTTTATAACTTCCCTGAGCTTCCACAAATATTTCAAAATCGAAATTAGCCAAATCGGTTCAGCCATTCTCGAGTTTTAGCGGGACAAACGCACAGCTATTTATTTATCTATATAGATTTATAACACTTTATGCACGTAAAGTACTGAGACGGACCTAATACCTTAGGCATTCTCTACCAGTCAACCATAGGGTGGTGCAGAGACGTATGTTAGTATGTATGTATCATAAAACTCGGCACTCCGAGTTCGTCCGAGTTGTGTGAATAAAAAAAACGTATTTGGTACACACTGGGGCGACTGTTTATGTGAGCTTGTTGTAAATGTGATTCATTGTGTTTGGAATAAATCTATTTTGTTTTAGTTTTAAATGTGGGTGCGCTGATAAACATCACAAGAGTTCTGATGTTTATATAAAAAAACAGTTGTTGTTTTTGTGGTAAATATACGTTGTTCAAGACTATCTCGTAACAAATCTCGTAAAAACATTTTGAAATGAAATAGTTTGGTAAAGATGGGAGATGATGATGATGATGAAATGAAATTGCAGAGAACAACTAATGGATAAGTAATAAATTAATTTCGGAAAAACCCAAGTAACGATGAAAGCAAAAATAAATCAATAAAAACTGAGGCCAATACTCAATTTGGGTCGCTGCTGCAACGTAATTGGTAATTTTAAATAATTTTAGGTTATCTTTTATTTCCCGTATAATATATTGACGACCTCCTTGGTCGAGTGGTTTGTACACCGGTTTTCATGGTGTCGCCTCTGAGGTCCCGGGTTCGATCCCCGGTCGGGTCAATTTAGAAATTATTGTTTTTCTAAATGTTCTCGGGTCTGGGTGTTTTCTATGTATAATAAGTACGTATTTAAGTATTTTAAGTATGTTTATCCGTTGTCTAGTAACCATTTAATGAGTTTCTTATGGAAGCTCCTCTTTGGCTAGATAATTGGTGTGAGTGCAGAAAAGTTTATTTATTAAGTTTATTTATTTATATTTATACGAAAACCAAATCAGAAAGCGGTGTAATCGTTAACGTCAATATAAAGTTCATTGGATAACTGCGTAAACTCAAGAGCCCATAGCAGGAGACGCATACGCACTCCGCTGACTACTAACGCCATCTAGTCTGACATACGTGAACTAGGAGGGCTGAATCTGGAAGCAACGATGATAACTGATGATAACTAACATAATTATACAAAGATAACTTTATAAAGTGCTAAGTGTAAAGTGCTAATTGATGGATATTGATATAATTTATTGTTTCTTACTTTGTTGTAATCTATCAGAGCAGAGATCAGAGAGCTGTGTGTAAGTTTATAAATGTGCAACCGTTACTATCGCGTTTGCGTTAAGAGTTTTGACTGTCGATCTTATTTATTTAGCATTAAGATCTATCTGTCAAAACTTAACTCAAACGCGATAGTAACGTTTGCACATTTACAAACTTACACTCAGCTCTCATAGCCGCGTCGCGTAGTGGCTCATCAAAAGAATACCTACTGTCACCCCCTTTCTTCCCTTGGGTGTCATAAATGGCGACTAACGGCCTAAAGACTGCACAATTGCACATACATCCAACAGCATAGAGCGGCGATGTGCCACCACCTGTTACGCTGAGCACATGTGCAGTCGCTATTTGGTGAAAAGTGGCCTATGGTAAAGGACTGCTTTGCTGTCCTCATTGCCTAGTCTCTGATTAACGCTTCGAGGATAATAGTCGAGATTATACACTTGAGAGCAAAAGTATCGCACCCCCCTGATATTTTTTAAAAGTCTTATTTTCTAAGTTCATCTTACATTTAGATATAAGTTTCTGAAAACCTTGTTTCATAACGAACATATAATACCTAGCTCATATAAAATCATCTAATGCAGTATATGATTGTAGACATCATTTTAGTATTTCTGCAATTTAAGTTTAAAAAATTACGAGTGCGCGATATTTTTGCTCTCAAGTGTATGTACCTATGTATATATTAGTAAATTAGCGCCGATTACGTACTTTTTCTGGCTTTGTTACGTATCTACTTTATCGAAGGGGTATTTATAAAATGTTAACACATTTAGTGCATTCAAAACGAAACTGGCATAGTTTGTTGAAGAAACAAACTACTAAATAACGTGAAAGATATATGATTTAAAATAAAAAAGTACATTCGTAATATTTAATTATTTGGGTTAATAACGCACAACAATACCAACTCATCTTTTTCCTTGGGTGTCGTAAAAGGCGACTAACGGACTAAACGCTTCACATACATCCAACACCACAAAGTGGTGATGGGTTTACCACCTAACACGCTGAGTACATTTAATTTTGTTGTTGTTATTTGATGAAACGTGGATTGTGTCACAGGACTGTCCCTTTGGGGAACAGCTGGACCGTTTTGGCAAATTATTATATTGCAATGTTCCAAATTAGCTTCATAAGTAACGAAAAAGTGTAAAAGAGTCGCAGTTCATTTTTGAAATGAAAAAAAAACTTTCATTTTAAATTAATGAGATTTAAACACAGAACAAAGTCTGTCGGATCGTATAAGCATGGACAAATAAGATAATATCGTCCTTGGTATAAGTAACTAATAAAAGTGAACATTAATAATGTTGTCACAGGTGTACAACCAATCATTAAATACAAACAACTAGTATTGTGCGAGAACAATAATTTATTCACGGCTTTATAAGAAACACATAAATTCACAATTTGCAAATAAAACTATTCGGGTTTGTTAGTGTTTATATTTCGTGGGCGAAAGAAAAATTAACCCGTAAATTTCCGGCACATGTGCAATTCTATTTAAATATACATTTTAATATATTTGCGACTATTATCGCCGAATGGTCAGTCAGAGACCAGGCAATGAAGACCGCAAAAGCAGTCCTCTGCCCATAGTCCACGGAAAACCAAATGACAACTGCACATGTGCTCAGCGTGACAGGTGGTGAGCCCGTCACCGCTCTATGCTGTTGGATGTATGTTATGTCTTTGATCCGTTAGTCGTCCTTTACGATAGGATACCCAATTGAAGAGTGGGGGTGGTTGTAATCTTCGCTATACCACACGGGTCTTTCGCTACCCAATCCGACTAATATTATAAACGCGAAAGTTTGTAGTGTTGTGTTTACTCTTTCACGTAAAAACTACTGCATGGATTTGGATGAAATTCAGCATGCAGATAGTTTATAACCTGGATTAACACAAAGGATACTTTTTATACCGATATTCCTACGGAAACTGAAACCACGCGGGTGAAACCGCGAGCGGCCGCTAGTACCTATATAAAACATTTACACCTCGGTGGCCGAGTGGCTAGGCGTGAGCAAGATAAGCATAGGTCCAAGTCCGATTCCCAGGTCGGGCAAAGGTTTGAGTAGGATGCCTTTGTTAATCTTAATCTAAATATTTTGTGTATATTGGAACGCGAAAGTTTAAAAGTGTTTACGAACAGGTAATCCTTTTTTAACCGACTTCAAAAAAAGAGGAGGTTCTCAATTCGTCGGGAGCTTTTAAAACCCGACATTTAGACCGAGTTGCATCGGCCGCTGACTGACAGTCCATGACCTGCCCGGTTGGATGTCTTTACTTAGCAGTTTTTCAATACATATACTTAATATACGACTATTATCCCACGAAGTGTTAGTCAGAGACTAGGCAATGAGAACCGCAAAGGTAGTCCTCTACCATAGTTCACTTTTCACCAAATAGCGACTGCACATGTGCTCAGCGTGACAGGTGGTGAGTCCATTGCCGCTCTATGCTGTTAGATGTATGTGCAGTCTTTGGTCCGATAGTCACCTTATATGACACCCAAGGGATGAGAGCTTTTTAAAACCAGTTCAAATATTTGTGGGTGTCTGCTAATATACCTACCATGAGCCGAGCGTCTTACCTGACCTTCTTGTTAAAGGTCAGGTCAAGAGTACCCTAAACCGACAAGCATGTATGAAGAATGTTATATGAGAGTAAGGGAAGCAAAGGATGTGACAGGTTCGTAGCAAAGGTAAAGGTTGGTTTACACATATCCGGAAAGCCACAGTTCCGGCACAGTGTATTTCATACATTCTCTATGAACGCATCCCACTTCTCAGTGATAATGCTCTCAGTGTCAGTGCCGACACCGGCAAATCACGGACGTATTCGTTTTGACAAAATTCATAGAGAATTTATGAAAGAATATTTTTCACTGTGCCGGTACTGTGTCGGAAATGTGACTGCACTGGCATGTGTGAAGCAACCCTAAAGCTGTGGTCTCAGCCTACCCCGCCGGGAAGCGGGCGTGATGTGTGTATGTGTGTATGTATGTATGTATGGTAGTGGCTCTTATTACGAGATTAGGTGCCAACCCATATCTTCCCTTGGCTCGTTCCTCACCCATAAGTATAAAGCGACGATGTGCTCACCACTTATCACGCTGAGCACATGTGCAGTTGTTATTTAGTGAAACGTGGACTGTGGCAGTGCGTGCACTGCACACATTGCGTAAGTGGTATGTATACAGTGCGGAAAAAAAGAAAGTGGTTGGAGGAAAAGTACCCTTATATTGATGATCGCAAATTTTACTAAAAGGAAACATACCTTTATTTTCAAAAATTATAAAAACTGCAATTAATTTTTTTTTGAAAAGTCATCAGCTTGAGCCGGGTATCGAACCGGTGAAATGTGAAAAAAAAACATTATGTATTTTATGATCTTTTAAACACCATAATCTTAAATTTAAGAAAGAACAAGACACGTAGCGAATTCAGTCGAAGAATACGACCGTGAAAGTGGTTCTTATTTTAAGCAAATTCATAAGTAATAGTCGTAAGAAAATAGTTCACTTAGAACTATTTTCTTTAGACAGTGAGGAAGCTTTACAATAAAATAAATATTTTTCTTGGTCTTTCCTTAATTTAAGATACCGACTATGTTGTTAAAAGAAATTGATACTTGTGAATTAATGACTCTTTTGGTTGGTATCATAAAATATAGGATGTTTTTTTTCACATTTCACCGGTTAGATTCCCTGCTCTAGCAGGAGATTTTTCAAAAATCTTTAATTGTCATCATCAATATTTGAAGGGTACTTTTCCCCTAACCATGGTATTTTTTTCCACTCTGTGTATAAACGTTTAACTGCCGATGTATGTTGTCTGCACTGCGCCGTAGTTTAAAAGAAAAGCACAAAATGGATTCTTAGATAAAAATAAACTTTAAATAATAGCTAAGAAGAATTGTTTAAGAAAAAACGCATCATAATCGGTCCATTCGTTAGGTGCTACAATGCCACAGACATACACAGACACGTCAGACTTATCACACCCCCTTTTTGCGTCGGGGCGAGGGTTAAAAATAGATTTGCCTGTTCCTGACCAAGTATTTCAATGCGAACTGAGGGCTGGTCTTGTCTTCTCAGCTATTTTGGTAAAGGTAGGATGGTCAGCCTTTTGGTACAACAGTCGAGATTGTATGTACTACTTATATACTTTTTTTTTATTATTGGCAACGGGTAAGCGCTTGGCCTTCATCTCACCTGATGGTAAGTAACGATAAGGCAGAAGGGGAAGCGCGCTTTACCCGGAATCCTCAACCACTGAGGAACTGGCTATCTTATCTCAAACAGCCGGAACACAACAATGCTATAAACGTCGTTGTTATGGCGACAGACTTAGATAAGATGGTGGTAGCTAGCCAGGCGGACTTAACAGCCCTACCACCAACCAAACCGAGCACACAAAGATGTACCCCCGCTGGGAATCGAACCCGGGACTTCTGGGTCTGAAACAGGTAGCCTAGCCACACAGGCGGAGCAGAGGTGGTTATGTACGCACATTTATAACGTTGATTCAGCCAATACCCATCAATTAGAGGGATGACTTGGTTTGAATGATGTAGCCCTTTCCCCTGCAGTCGGACAGCATACAGGTTGTACTTTTTCCCGCGGGGTATTCTTAGATGACGGCATTCCACTTGCTACGTTCCTGATAAACATCCTATACTTCGTTTATTCTCATTATACGATTTATATATAATACATAATAATATTGCGTGTTGTTGTATACTTATACTTAAATCAATTAGTATTTATTTATATTAAGGTTCATTCACTCGATTTAATATTACTTCATTTTTTATTGTTAGATATTATATTGTCCATGAAAAGGAAAATCCGTTTCCGCAGCCTAGCGGGTTCTCTGGACAAAAACTGAAAACCAGTGTTTTGCGCTTTGAGCGAAAGTATCACTGAGTTTTAGCCCTTTTGCGTCGCTGCGGCACATCACATGCTACTAACTACCAACATGTTATTTGAATGTTTTTTATTTGTACCTAAGCATGTGTGTGTTTTTGATGCAAATAAATGTGTTATCTATCTATCTTATTGTGGTTCTTTTTTAGTTTTTATATGTTTTAATTTTGTAAGAACCGTGACGCGTCAGTGAAAGAATACTACCACCCTCTCACTTCCCTTGGTTGTCGTAAAAGGCGACTAACGGACTTAAGGCTGCACATACATCCAACAGCTTAGAGCGGCGATGCCGATGGGGTCACCACCTGTCACGCTGAGCACATGTCATGTGCAGTCACTATTTGGTGAAAAGTGGACTGCTTTTGCGGGGATAATAGTTGTGATTATGTGTACCTCTGTATGTATGTATGTTTTTGTAATGGAATTTTCAAACTTCGCTGTAAAAAAGTTTAAGAAGAAATGCCCTTGAAGAGTTTGTTGCCGGCTCTTCTACGTACAAGGTCTCCTCCCGTCTTAAGGACTTACGAACCGATGGCATAGCGACAGATTTAATCTGTATACTTAGGTACTTAATTAAATCTAAATTTATCTTACTTATTTATATTATTTTGTGTGTTTATTGATTTGTGGAACATTCATTTGTTTATATCCCATCAATTGTTGTTATTTGTTATGTTTTTTATTAACTGTAAGTAAACAATAAAGTAATTAATATAGAATCCTGACACTAACCTGTTGAGAAATATAAATTAAAAAAACTCCGTTTGAAGCCATGCACTTTACAAAACTTCCAAAAAATATATTAACCACATATGTTTAAAGTTGTTTCAAGAATTGTCCATAATTCATTCATTAATATAAATTAATGTTTAAACAATTTACGCCACAAAGTGTTTAAGCAATTGTTGGTTCATTGTTCGAAACCACAGAATTATTGTATTTACCACTCTTCTGTCTTTTATTCGTAAGTTATTGTTACGATACATAACGAATCATTAAATATCACATACCTATTTAGGTATTACTAGGTTTCACGCAGCTTCGCTCGCATTAATTTTTAGCAGGAAATACCTATAACCGTGTCGCGTATCGGTGAAAGAATACTACCACCCCCTCTCTTCCCTTGGGTGTCGTAAAAGGCGACTAACGGACTAAAGACTGCACATACATTCAACAGCATAAAACGGCGATGGCTCATCACCTGTCACGCTGAGCATTAGTGCAGTCGCTATTTGGTAAAAAGTGGACTATGGCTACATGGCTAGGGTTACCTACCATTTAGGAATTTGAAAAGTCCTGAAAAAAAGCCTGACATTTCGATAACAGTCCGGATTTTTCTAGTCACATTTTGTGACTAGAAAATCCGGAAAATCCGGAAACATTAATCACTTTTTATATTTAGTTAGTAGAGTAACAACTCATATTCCAAAATCCAGACAAATTAAAAAACCGGACAAAGTCCGGACTAGGGTCTAAAAGTCGGACATGTCCGGACTTATCCGGACGGACCCTAGTCAGAGGACTGCCTTTGCTGTCCTCATTGTCTAACCTCTGACTATCCCTTCGGGGATAATGGTCGTGATTATACTTATATAGGATCTATGTATGTATTTCTTTATTTATTTAGACAAGCAACTAGACATACACCTTACATGCTAACATTACCTACATTTTATACTATTTTACAAAGGTGCTGCCCTACTTAAAGACTGCTACGAAAGCATATTTAAAAAATGCTAGGGAGAGGAAGGCGCGCCCACTGGCAAGCTAGTGAACAAAACCATTTGTCTTTAATCTTAAAGATAACAACTAAGGTATAGGTAATTAGGTATGTAAACCTAAATCAATCCAAGTAAACCTTTAAAACTTTTTACTGCATTTACTGAAAACCCAAAGATTTGTAGGAAAATATAATTTAATGCAAACCATATAATTTTGATAGAAACATGTATAAATAAATGAAATACAAAATAACAAAATGAAAAAGTAACGTTAAACCGGAAATTATTGATTTAAATAAGACATAACCGCTAATTAGGCACAGGTTTTGACCCTAAACTGCTCGGACCAAATTCTCCGGTCCGAAGTACCAACGTTAATAAGCATATTAATAGCTCATTTGAATACTAAACGACACATTTCGTTGTTAATTAAAATAAATTCAATAGAACTATTCGAATTAGTTAGCGAATTGAATACTGCTCAAGCTTTTATTGTCCGGAACAGTATGTGTTAATTAACTAATAAAGTAGGTACGTTGAGCTTTTGACAGCTTTTTGAGCATGACACTTTTTTTTTCAAAGTTGAATATGTTGCGGTAGATAGACATACACAAGTCCGTGGTAGCTTTAAACATAGATACTTACAGATTCACAACTATTATCAACAAAGGGTTTGTTAGAGACTAGGCGATTAAGACCGCAAAAGCAGTCCACTTCCACTGCTATAGTCAGCGGCAAGGGTGCCTCCAGGGGGAAGCAGTTAGGGGCAGATGCACACCTCCCCACCCCCCTGGAAACTAAAAAAATACGTAATGAACTGTTAAAAATCACAAGCAAACAATGTTGCCCTACTCTGAAACCTTAGGCACGCCTCTATGTACAGTGAAGAGTTCGTGGAGTTACACATTGGGACTTGGCATCGTTCTTATTACAATCGCCTCCTTCATTATTTCCCCTCCTGGGCCATCGGCTGGCGACGCCCTTGGTCAGCGGCACACCAAATAACAACTGCACATGTGCTCAGCGTGATATGTGGTGAGCACATCGCCGCTCTATGCTGTTGGCTATATGTGCAGTCTTAATGTCGTTAGTTGATTTTTGACACCCAAGAGAAGAGAGGTAGTATTCTTTCAGTGAGCTGTTATACCACACGGCCCAAATTTTTCATTTATATCATCCATTACACAATCCAGAATTATTTCCTTTGGTCTCCCTCTCCCCCTCAATCCAGCAACACTTTTAATTAACACCTTTATGTCCTCCGTTTACAGCGTTTTGTTCCATCCCTTCTCATCACATTTCCATATCAAGACAAATAAATAAATAAACAAATAAAAACTTGTTTATTTTTCCCATCACAAATAGGCTTAATAGGGCTAAGGCTTATAGTATAAGATAACAAACATCTATAAGTGTGAGGGACTGGTGCCTGAAAAAAGTTTCAGAAAAAAGAAACCAGGTCTACAGGTCCAGGTCTACAGGTCCAGGTTTCTATTTCTGGCTTTTCTTTTAACTTTTCTGTCATTGGTGGCACTTTCCAACTTAATATGATACACTCATCCATCTCTCCCTGCATCTCCTCTCTACAATTCCTACTTCTTTCTCAAAGATCCTAATACTTCTTCCTCTAGTATCAACATCATCATCATCAGCCTACAACCGTCTCACTGCTGGGCACAGGCCTCCCACGTGAACAATAACAAGTATCATATTATTATATTAGCAGTAGTAGTCTTACTTTTTAATTATTGTTTGTACTGTAACACATTGATTATATTTTATATTGATTAATTTAACTTACTTAACATGAAGTAACAATTATTCTGGTATAAACTTTGCTCAAAAATATGATCGTAGGTACGTAGTACCAAAAAACTTCGAAAATTGCTTTCTCCTAGAAAGCAATTTTTGAAGTTTTTTGGTTTAGAATGGATTTTTTTTCTATCTAAAATCAATAGTATAATCTAAAAATTCCGAGGCCGCTACGAACTATACAACTATATAGATAACATTCTAATTTTTATATTCATTTGTTTAGAATATAAAAATAAAAATTAGTATGTTATCTCTTCTATAGTCGTATAGTGAGTAGCGGCCTCGGAATTAGAAATTGATTTTATATAGAAAAAAAATCTTATACTAAACCAAAAACTTCGAAAATCGCCTACAGTTAACTGTGAATTTCTCCTATCTACGACAATATTATTGAGCAAAATTTGCACCAGAATAATCGTTACTTCATAATTAAAAAAAGATTCTATAATGAATTTATTAAGTATCTTATTTCGATAAAAACGATAAGTATAACTGCAAAATTACTTCAAAATGCGATGCGCTGGCCGTCCGAACTCAGCTTATCCTCGCAGAGTGGACATTTGTAATATTAAGCATGAATTTATTATCCTATTTCGATAAAAACGATAAATACAACTGCAAAATTACCACAAATTGCAAAAATGGGCATTTTGCGCTAAAATCACAGTCGAGATCGCGTAGCGGTGAAAGAATACTGCCACCCCCTCTCTTCCCTTGGGTGTCTTAAAAGGCGACTAACGGACTAAAGACTTCACATACATTAGCATAGAGCGGCGATGGGCTCTCCCGCTGAGCACATGTTGCAGACGATATTTGTTGAAAAGTGGACTATGGCAGAGGACTGCTTTTGCTGTCCTCATTGCCTAGTCTCTGACTAACCCTTCGGGGATAATAGTCGTAAGTCGTGACAATCAATACGAATACTTGATGCTGAAAAAAACTAAAAAAAAAACAAAATGTAACAAATAAAAGACAAAAGGAAATGGCTCAGCCTAAGTTAGTTATAAGTACAAAGTAGAGTAGTAGAGATTAGGAAGATTAAAATGAAGAAGTTATTTAAGTACCTATATCTAACAGAAACTCCTTGAATCTACAGACAAACGGTCGTAATACCTACTTTTGAAATATACCTACTTATTTAAACTGTAATTTTCAAACGATTTAAGTAGTTAAGTAACATTATACATATAAACACGTAGGTACTTATAGTAATTTACTGTCTTTTTATGTAAGTTCTCGTACTACATAAAGAAAAATCTCTTTTTTGATCAATTTATTAATGTAGGTATCCACCGGAATATATAAGAGATTAGGTGTTTCTATATACTTACGTATCAGATTATTTGTGGATAATTACTTGTTTGACACCTTTTTCTGGTCAAAAAAATAATATTCTATAGGTATACATAGGTAGGTATATATTAATGACGACTATTATCCCCGAAGGGTTAGTCAGAGACTAGGCAATGAGGACCGCAAAAGCAGTCCTCTGCCATAGTCCACTTTTCACCAAATAGTGACTGCACATGTGCTCAGCATGACAGGTGGTGAGCCCATCGCCGCTCTATGCTCTTGGATGTATGTACAGATTTTATCCCGTTAGTCGCCTTTTACGACCACCCATAGGGGAAGAGAGAGGGTGGTACTTACCTAGTATTCTAATATTTCTTGCGGGCGTTATTCCAGCGGAGGCTGTTGGATTTACGGCAGCGTGCACTGTGGAAGTGCCAATTTCTTACGTAGCTCAGTGAAGGCGTACTAGCACAGCCGAGAATAAGTGTATTTCTACCACGTAACTTCTTGCGAAACTAAACTTTATCACCCCTACGCGACACGATTAATAATATTGTATTAGTCCCACTGCTGGGCACAGGTCTTCCCACATGAACAGCAGCACGTGGAGAGGTTGGGCCCTTGGGCTACAACCCGTCATGATGGCCCAATGCGGGTTGGTTTTATTAGACCACCTCGTGGAATTTAGTAAGGTACCAACGGGATTTGTGTGATTCCCTAGAAACTCCGGGGCTACTTCAGTCACTTCGTCGTTAGGGAATTTCATTTCTCGCCGCCCATAAAGCCTATTTACTTTGAAAAGGCCAACCATATAACCTTTCATAAAAAACATACGTCTGACTCTCTTTCTCGGAGCGCAGCTGTGGTTGTAGAGACGACAGATTTCAGCTTGCCACGCGGACATCTCATCAGAATTACGGATATTAAGTATGTAAGTAGGTATACCTATTCCGAAGTACAAGGTAATTATAATTAGTATACCTACCTACCTATGAAGGTAATTTAATTAATTAAGTGTTTTCATACAGCTGTAAAACATACAATCGCCAGATTCACCAAGTTTTTGCGAAAATTATGCTAAGCCATTGGTAATAAATAAGTAGAGCTTTAACTTTCTCCGTGTCTCCACCAGTTCATCTTTTGCTATATTCAGTACAACAACAAAACGAAAATCTATCATCCTACCTGAAATGAAAACCTTCAGCCGCTGATCCCGGTAAAATCCGCCATGTTTGAAACAGTTACAACTTTTTTGTTGCAGAACTTAACCGTCACACACAGAACACAGAACACGTTGCGAGGATTAATTAAGCGCCAAAAAAAAACAAAAGTGTCAAAACATCGAACTGTCAAAAGAACGCGCGCGAATCGTTCGAAAAACAAAAGAGGGTTTCGTCAATAGAGTTTTTAATACATGTAACTGTGATTGCAAATTGGGTAAGAAAAAATCTTTTGCCTCTCGATTAATACACACAGCTGAACCGTACGCAAACCGCGGTCGCGTAAGCTGACTGGCGAATGGTGCTACACATCCCCCCTACCATGAGGCGTGGTTTCCAAACGCTCCCCGTGGTAGGCGGGGCGAAGCGCTTTTTTTCTCTTTTACTTATAAATACGCTGGTCCGAATGCTTCTTGCGACGCGGCCGCGGCTTTTGTATTTATTCTCTCTCCACTTTATTATATTGTAATGTCAGTATGTTGGATTTAAATAAAAGTGAAGTTGTCATTTCGTCATTGCTACGCCCGACGGCGTTGTTTGTGGATTGTGTTTTTTCTTTTTTTCACAGCGTCGTCGGGGTGGCGAAGGGAGGAGCGAATTAACATTTATTAATATTTTAATGTTGGTATGCGATGATAACATGACAACATCCTTACCGGTTGACTGGTAGAGAATGTCATGTGGCGTTAAGTCCGCCTTTTGCAGTTTGTGTTTTACAAAGAAGATTAAATAAATAAAAAATAAATAACATTTTTAAAAGTTTACAATACTGAAGCGGCAATTTTTGTATCTGTCATTATTCAGAGATACATTAAACATATATTATTTTAAAATTAGATTAAGAAGTACCTACTGGAGTTTCGTTTGTGTTCTTTTCGTAGCAACACGTGTATTAAGTCTCAATTTTTAATTCGATCCTAAGTAACCTACCTACGTAATTCACCACTCATCATCGTCAGCCTATAAACGCCCCACTCTGGATACAGGCCTCCCCACGTGGACAACAGTACTTTAGGAGATTGGACATACTCACCACGCTGGCCCAATGCGGGTAGTCGTTATAACCCACCAACACACCGACACCCCGTGCCCGACCTGGATAGACCTGAGCGGACCTGAACTAGAGCCTTCGAAGATATCGAGATAGAGATTGGATTGTCCATATTTATTTATTTATTTATTTTTCTCTCTTTTGGATTCTAAATTATATTTTCATATAGATGAGAGAGAACCTACTGTTTGTAACTGAGCTTATACCTAAGTTGTAAGTTAAGATCATCGGATTACAAATAAGCACACAAGTGTCTTATGCGAAAACAAATTAATTGTGTATATTTTTATTATGTTAGATATGCTCTTAGTTATACTCATACTGTATGTTTTCCAAATAAAATAAAATAAAAATACTTCCTACATGATTAAGCGAATAAGTACCATACCTATATTGATACCGTTTCACTGACAATCAACGCCCGGTAATTAGATTATTCACCTTTACGAACCGCAGTCCTTCAACTTGTCCTCCTAATAGGTAATCATTTCTAAAATATCATAATAAGACGCTATCAAGATAAAGTCCAGCCAACAAGACAGATAACAACCGGGACCAAAGGCTTAACGTGCCTTCCGAAGCACGGAATTTACTAATATTTGGCATATTTTGGCAAAAAACATTATTTTGAGGAAAGAAAAGAAGAAATAAGTACTAAGTAAGGTACCTACTTCAAACATAATTGCATACTTTCACGCCAAAAAAAATCCTCTTTTGCATTATTTTCATTATATTTCTGATAAGAAGTTGTTTTAAAAGGGAAATACGAAGCGTGTTTTAAGAATTATATAGGTAACCTAGATACTTTTATTTTTTCCAACACTCTGTCTGCCTTTGTTCAATTACGCCATATTTTATTAAATTACTGTTCCACTGATGTTGTGCAAAGGCCTCATCATTGAAATCAAGTGATTGCTACAATTTATGAGTATTGGCTTAATCATAAATGCGGGTGGGTGATCACGAACCCGGTCGCAGCATCGAAAAATTCGAAAATTAGTACACTTTGCCGGTATGTCCGATGTGTCTGATCCGATGTCCGATGTGATAACTTACCTCCAAATAACATCATAATTATCATTAAGTAATTAAGTACTTGATACAAATAAAGCCTATGTTTCAATACAGCCTATAGGTACGTTGTAAAACAGAGATAAATTAATGCATCTGCGAAAATCCCCAACAGATATATACACAGGTTTGTCCAATGTGCCTCCTCCGATGTCCGATGTGATATGCCTCCAAATATCATCATAATTATCATTAATTAAGTACTTGATACAAATAAAGCCTATGTTTCAATACAGCCTATAGGTATGTTGTAAAACAGGGATAAATTAATGCATCTGCGAAAATCCCCCACAGATATGAGTAGAAGTAACGCCCAATGGAAGACTAATTATCTTAGTTCCTTTACCGTATTTTTGTTCTGTGACCTTGTATTTTGAACGCAGTGTTTTAATAAAACCTATTAAAATATTCTTCTTTTTGATTTTTTGATAAATTGTTTAACAAATTAAAAGAGTAATTTTTGCTTTGATTTAATGAGTATATATTTTTTATTTAAGAGTATTTCTTACTATGAAACGTTTAGGTTTGGCTAAAGATTAAAAAGTTATTTTTTTTAATTTGTTTGATTAGATTTACATAACGCAAAGAGACAAAGCGGTTTAATGTAATGAGGCCATATTGTGATTTTTGTAACCTCAATTTTAAGGGATTCCTTACTTTGAATCGTACAGGCCTTAATCCGCGTACGCCATTTATTATGGCCAAACTCTATGTTTTGGAAACTTAATTATTTCGCCCAAGAGTAATACGAAAATGTGGTATTTTTCCTTATTTTCTCTCAAATAAAGAATAAAAGATGTTTATTAACCATTTTTTTATTTGTTACCCATAAGAATTATTGAAATAAAGGCATTTTAGGTTACGCAGGCTTATTTGTATCAATTATTAATGTTGTGTTAAATCCTCATTCATTATATTTAGAAGAATTAATAAAAAAATGTAGTTATTAGTTCGTAATATTTGATATTGTTTGAGTTAATAACGCTCAAACACACTTTCAGATATTGAAACGTTGTAAAAAATTGACTCCCTCAGGTGGAGAAAGAATCCACGCCCTCGGCCTCGGATTGCGGATGACGTGGGTTCGAACCTACTTAGGTACAATTAAAAGTTTGACAATCGAAATTAAATTGAAATAAGTAAATTAGTATTATAAAGGCATAGGTACTTTCATAGCTACAAGTATCTTACTAACAAATTTAAATGATTAATTTATAGGTAAGTACTATACTTTAAAACTCAAATGAAGCTTTTGTCTTTCATCAATTTTTTTATATTTGTTTAGATGTGACATAACAAAGATAGGTTTAGTTATGCTATAACTAAATAGTAGATCCTTAAATTTCATTTAAATTTAAAATATATAATTTCTTATACATAATGATCATAACGCTACTTGTTTAGGTACTACTAGACTAGTATTAATTCAAAACGTTCATTGTATAGGAAATAAACATTCATTTTTACTATTGTTGAACTGACATATAATTAGTACCTATAGCATAACTCTGATCGTACTGAGATTTGGAATTAACACCATAGCAACTTTTGATTAGATCAAAAACATCTAACGATGTGTTTATCATCTACACATAGCTATTGGAGGGCCTAAATAAATAATAAATAATAAAATAATAAAATCATTTATTCAAGTTACAAGACTCATCACATTTCACATATTAATACATTGTAAGTCACAACCTAAAGTTCATACAAACCCTGGCATTCTCCTTTCAATAATATAGATAGATAGTCAGAGACATAGACAATGAGGACCGCGAAGCAGTGCACTGCAATAGTCCACTTTTCACCAAATAGCGACTGCACATGTGCTCAGCGTGACAGGTGGTGAGCCCATCGCCGCTCCACACTGTTGGATGTATGATCAGTCTTTAGTCCGTTTCCGTTAGTCTCCTTTCACGATACCCAAGAGAAGAAAGGCCATGGTAGTATTCTTTTAGTGAGCCGTTATACCACACGGCTAATTTCGTTTCATAAATACGCTGTGGATTACTACTTACATGAAAAAAAAATAAAGATATTCTCGAGAATTCTATTCTCAAAGTAACACGATAACATTACAAAAGACAAAAAAACACGAACCTGCACCTAAAGGACTTAAACACAGCCGTAATTAATGATTTGTTGTTGGGAGCGAATGGCAACACCGAAATTAGCATACACCCCGCGGGGTGGCCAGCTCCAAAGTAAAAATCTCCCGGTGCGGGGGGAGGGAGACATTTTTTAATTAGTCACCTTTTTTAAGTGTACTCACTTCAAACAGCGGTGCTGCGTTTGGTGCCGCCATTTTAGTTTTTAAAAAAACCTGTAGATTACATTTTTTTACGAAAATTAAAAGTGATAAATTAAAAGATTTTTATGAGACAGTCATGAGACCAATACAGCCTTTACTGTGAGGCAAAAATTAGATCAATCGATTAGCACAGCCCTAATGTCGCCACCAGGTGGGTAGTTATTGTAAAATGACAGTTTTAAAATAAAAATACTCTTTTAGCTTTTAAAGCTTAATGCTCTATTGTAATTATTACAACATATATTATTTTTACGGTTTTCGAGATATTTACCATGATTATCCTTGAGTTTGTCCTCCCGATATTTCGACGCAGTTGCACGCACCATGGTCACAGGAAACTCAACTAACTCAATATCGGGAGGACAAACTCAAGGATAATCATGGTAAATATCTCGAAAAAAGTAAAAATAATATTTGCAACCATGATAGTTATTAAAGTTATAACAACATAGGAGCAAAGAAGGAGCAAAAAAGCTGTGGAGTTTCTTGCGCCCGTTCTTCTCCACAGCTAAAAGACTTCCTGAATTGGTGTTGCTCACCCATCCAAATAAATTTAGACGATTCAAAATGCTTATTTTAATTTCCCTACCTGGGAGGTTCTGGGGGGGATCGGAGACTCGCTTGCGGCGAGATGCCATCCCCCACCAGAAACCCTCTGGGGAATTTCAACCATCACGGCTTGAGGAACCTTAAAGTTTCTGGCCGCCCCCAAACAAGCCCGGTAACTCTGTAAAGGTCATCTGCGACCGACAGCACTCACACTCAAAAAAAAATGCTTATTTTAAGTTTATTAAATAAAGAAATTTTGAGTTTGAGTTTGATACACATACATATAATCACGACTATTATCCCCGAAGGGTTAGTCAGAGTAGGCAATGAGGACAGCAAAAGCAGTCCTCTATCACAGTCCACTTTTCACTAAAGAGCGACTGCATATAATGTGCTCAGCGTGACGGGTGGTGAGCCCATCGCCGCTCTATGCTGTTGGACGTAAGTGCAATCCGTTACTCGCCTTTTACGACACCCAAAAGAAGAGGTGGGGTGGTACCTACCTAGATTCTTTAACCGCTAAGCGACACAGTTAAAAAAAATAATATACTTAACTAAAATTATAATATTTATAATAATAATAAGAGGAGCTCGATGGCACAGCGGCTAGCGCGTTCGGCTTACGATCTTGCCCGCTAAGCAACTTTCGCAATGCCGGGTTGCTGGATGGGTCAATTAAAAAAACATCTCGAGCTCCTTCGTGCTTCGGAAAGCACGTTAAGCCGTTGGTCGCATTGGGCCAGCGTGGTGGGTTATGGCCCAATATCTCCACGTGCTATGGTCCACGTGGGAGGCCTGTGCCCAGCAGGGGGACGTTTATAGGCTGTTGATAACTGATAATAATATAATGGTTATTATTAAGAAATAAAAGACCCGTCTCCATGAGCACATGTGCAGTGAAACGTGGAGTGTGGTCACAATTACCCTAGTGTGGTCGTGCACTGCTTTGCGCTTCTCATTGCTTAGTCTCAGACTTACCCTTAGGGGATAATCGTAGCTTCTGTAGCACCGCTACGCAACTACAACTACTACAACAACTACTCTGACCGGATCGCGTAGCGGTGACAATACTACTGCCCCCTCTCTTCCCTTGGGTATTATTTTGTGCTTGGGTGTCGTAAAAGGCGACTAATGCCCGATTTACACGTATTAAGTAATTTAGTAGTTAACTAAATTTTAACTTAATTTTAAGTGACTTATCTACTAAATTGTGTGTTTACATGCAATTAATCACTTAAAATTAAGTTAAAATTTAGTTAACTACTAAACTACTTAATACGTGTAAATCGGGCATAACGGACTAAAGACTGCACACACATCCAACAGCATGCGATGGGCTCACAGTCTCAGTCTCTAATACTACATCACGCACAAAGAAATTTGGTGACTCGTTTCTTTGTCACACTTCCAAAAGACAAAAGATGGAATAGTCTACTAGCACACGAATTCCCTCCTACCTATGACATAGGGTCCTTCAAACGAGGCGTGAAGAGGCACTTTGTGGGCCGGCAGAGTGAGGGTGACTGATGCTACGTCTCTTACGCTGCTCAGGTTGTCCTCGCGCCTGGACTTCATTTCCACTTAACATCAGGTGGAATGAGGTCATTTGCCGGGCTTTGTATAAAAAAACGTGCAGTCACTATTTTATGAAATATGACAGAGGACTAATGGTAGAGGACTGCTTTTGCGGTCCTTATTGCCTGGTATCTGACTAACCCTTCGGGGATAAAAGTCGTGATTTTATGTATGTATGTTACCTAGTTAACTATAAAGAAAATTTCCCTTGAAGTGTTTGTATGCGGATTTTCTCAGTACAAGATCTCACGCCTTATGGACTACGAGCCGATGGCGTAGCAGTGATATTCATAATGTGCTCAATTACTGTAGGCTGTATTGAAAAATTATTGGATTTAGGAGAAGCCTTAGTTAGGCTAGATAATTGGTAAGAGCGCGGGTATAAAAGATAAAAATAAATAATACAAACCAACATTGATCATGCTACAAGGTTACCTACCTATGTTGAAGTTAGATAAACCTCGCTACAAAATTTTCCTTTCATCCAAACCTTATCCTGACAAAAACAAACACAACAAAAAAATATGAGCCAAATAGATTCAGCCGTTCTGAAGTACTCGTAATGCGCGAACAAACATTATTTTTTAAGGGTGGATTTGACCAAACTGGAATAAGGTCTTATACCTAGATTAAACGCCGAATTTGTATAGACTAATCTCAGAGTAAGTCTTATTCCAGTTTGGTCGAATCCAGCCTAAGAGTGGTTGTGGTGCGTCATTAGTTTATTTATTTATTTATAGGAAAACCAACAGCTATGTTACAGTGTAGAAAGTTTTAGATAAAGCCAGAAAGTGAAATAAAATCAGCTGTTCCATATAAAACTGCAAGTACTATTTGACCATACATTAAAGTAGAGCTAAATTTTATTCGCAATTTCCTTCCATACAAATAGTTTCAGCCAAACAAAAAGTTGTTCTTTACGTCAAAACTTTGTACTTATGTATTTATTTATTTATTTAGGTAAGGAAAGCTTACAGACAAATATTATTATAAATGAACAATTTTTTTTCTATCTTGCTAATTACAAACATTTACATTTAGTGTAAAATAACATAATTTAATGTAATTTCTATTCTTCTTCTTCCTCTTATTCTTCAGAGTGTCATCGTCCACTATTGGACGAACGCCTCTCCAGTCCTCCTCCAAGCAGTGAATCTGGTCCAGATCGGCCCTGCGACCGCCTTGATGTCGTAGGACCAACGAGCTGGAGGTCTCCTGATGCTCCGCTTCTCCATTCATGGTCCCCAGACTAGAACGCAGTTGCTCCATCTCTCATCATCACGGCGACAGAGGTGACCGGCCCGCGCACTTCATCCTTGCACCTCGAATTTCTATTAATATTTTAAAAATAATAACTTTAAAAATACTTTCCACCAAACTCTACTAAAGCCTAAACGAAGCACAAACTAGAGAGGTCGAGAAAATAAGACTTCGCACCTCGTAAAACAAAGATAAAATGCGAGGCGGATCGCCCCAGCTCACTTTTTTTTAATTAAAACTTTTCAACTAGACTCTTTCAAGGGGAAGATCGTTGACTTGAGTTGAGAAAGAAAGAATGTACCTGACCCTCCGCTGCTGTGTGGATGGCAAATAGCTTTAGTTGAATAAAGATTTGTACATTTTATGACAAAACCCACCAGCCCGCATTGGGCCAGAGCGGTGGGGTATGGTCTTACGAATATCAATCAGGCCGAGCACACATTCAAACTATCTTTGTGCTGCAGAAGAGGGCTATTCGAGCAATATATAACCTACAGGCTGGTGACTCTCTCAGAGAGAGATTTAAGGATATAAGTATAGTGACAGTTGCATCACAATATATTTATGAAAATCTTATGTATGTTCACAAAAATATTGAAATGTTTTCAAAAAACAGTGATATTCAAAAATTAAACACTAGAAGTAAGAACAAATTAGCAGTGCCTTATACTAGGCTCCATAAAATAAATAATTCTTTTAAGGGTCTGTGTGTACGATTATACAACAAAGTACCTACCAAATGATATTCAGAAATTAGATCTTGATAAATTTAAAATCAAAATCAAAGAAAAGCTTTATAAAAAAGATTATTATAAAGTGTCGGATTATACAGAAGAGAAAACAACTTGGGTCTGAAATGCTCCAAGTACTCCAACAGCAACAGCTATTTATAATTGTCTATAATTAATTTATATAGAGCACCATATTTAATTAAACTATTTACATTCAAATTCATATTTTTTATTTTGTGACCTGGTTACGACATATAATATATATATATTTTTTGTAAATGTCGTTGTTTCTTGCGCCCGTTCTTTGCCACAGTTAAAAAATGATGTCCTGAATGGGTGGTAGGTAAAAAAATATTTGGACGTTTCAAAGTACTTATTAATTGAGTTTATTGAATAAATATATTTTTCACTATTGACTATTGACACATTGCCAATCGACTACTGAACATTGTCAAATAAGACTTACGGCCTTACTTATAAACGTTACTAATTTAAGTGTTTCTTAAGATTCGAGTTCAATGCAATTTTACCATACCTACAATATTTTTATTGGTGGAATTGTTCTCTTTACATCGGAACACATAACTAAATGCAATACAATGCTGCAAACCAACAAACAAACAAATCTTAATAATATTAACAGCATATTCTATCCAAAAAGTACAAATTAAGATTAATTTTTAAACAGTGTCAAATTGCAAACTCTGCTTAAACGCGAAGCGCTCAAAACATTATCAACTTAAAACCTTACTTTTCCACTTGCTAGAAAATAAATGCCATACTTATTACAAATTACTCCACCAGAGTTAACTATCCTGACCAGCAGTAAATTTATCTAAATTACACTTAGAAGAGGCAAAGTGACAAAATTAATACTGTTCTTGTCGGCATCTAGACCAAAAACTGAAAATGTCCTTTACACAACTTCGTTACTGCTAGCGGCATCTGTTGAAGATTTGGAGGAACTAAATTTTACTTGCAAAAAGTTTTCTTGAAGGTGTTTTTGTGTTTTTTAATTTGAAATAGTGATTATTATTATGTTGTTGCCTTATTTTTTTGGTTAATCAAATTATTACTAATTTACATTATTTTAATTTATGTAAGTAATTTAATTTGACACACATATCTGTCATAATCATGTAGTTTGCTACAAGTCAGGGTAGTCCTAGTTTGGAAACCACTGACAGGACTTTTAGTTTTTGACTCCTTCTTGTAATTTTATAATGTTATTGTACTTATTGTTTTCTGAGGTTTAAGCGAGCACTACACATTGAAATGAAACACTTTTTACGGATTAACTCGCGTTTAATTTACTATTTACATAGTTTTTATATTATCCTGACGTTTCGAACCCTTTACAGGGTCCGTGGTCACAGGGAGACTGAGGTGTTGGTCGTCTCATTGTCAGAAGTTATTTGCCTACCGTCAATAATTTTATATTTTACCGGGTGCGTTCAAGTTTACACAATACGAGCTAACAATATTTTTTTACCACCTGCCTGGGACCCCATCATACAGGTCATCAAATCCCAGCCCCAACAGCAACACATTGCCAGACCTAAAAATATTGTTAGCTCGTATTGTGTAAACTTGAACGCACCCGGTAAAATATAAAATTATTGACGGTAGGCAAATAACTTCTGACAATGAGACGACTAACACCTCAGTCTCCCTGTGACCACGGACCCTGTAAAGGGTTCGAAACGTCAGGATAATATAAAAACTATGTAAATAGTAAATTAAACGCGAGTTAATCCGTAAAAAGTGTTTCATTTCAATGTTATTGTACTTTATTTTTATTTTTAAGTACATATTTTATTCTTGCTATTTCTGTCAACTGTTTACCTCTGTTTTATCTTACAAATATTATGTAATTGTAATTATTTAGATAATAATAATTAAATCACCGTAATCATCTGCCAATAAATGTTGTGCTAGGTGTAGGGCGCTCCAACACAAACCATAACAATTTACAAACACATTAACCAAAAAATTAGAAACGTCAAAACCTAAAAAAAATACTGCCTTACCGTGTTGTACCGATGTATAGCGTAGAATAGAATTTATTTATTTCGTATTTTACAACTCATATTTGTTAGTAACAATGGGACTTTAAACTATGTTGGTACCTATACATATCTACTGAAAAAAAGGAAAGTTATACATACATGCCCTCACGAATAATTCGCCTAATTATCCTCAAAGCGTTAGAGGATAAGCAACTCAATGAGGACAGCAAAAGCAATGTAGGTACTAGCACATTCCACGTTAAATAAAAAATAATAAAAAAAAGTATAAAGTACTGTCTGTCTACTGTCCCACAGCAGGGCAAAGGCCTTGAAATCAAGGCATCGCTATTATGCATCGAAAAACCTGAAAACACATTTTGCCCGACATGGGAATTGAACCCGGGACCGGCGGACCTCCGGATATCGAGCCGAGCGCTGGAACACTGGGCCAGGACGCGAAAAGTAACAAAAGTTAAAAACGTTTTTCTAAGTCAGCTCCTTTTCAGTCATAATTCCACCACGAACAAACTATTACATAAAATGTATGCAAATAAAAAAAGAGGAAGTTAAGAGCCACCGATCGTAATTAGCCGCGCGATCCGAAGCCCACGTCCCAATTAGAGAGCTAAGCAATTTCTCAATAGCCCCCATTGCCTATATGATTAACATTATCTAATGAACGCAAATATCCATGAATAGTTCGCCAGTAATTGCAGTGTAGTAGCCATTACAACCTTAACAATCGGGTGAAAAACAAATAAAAAGTGCGCGCGCCACCATCATCATCTAATAAAGATCGTATTTCACGAGGCTAATGATACGTCTCGCCGGTTCTAATTAGTTGTACGTACGGAGCCGTTTTGCTGAGTGATTCAGATAAAATCTGTTGTGTCAATTTTCGCGATAAAATCTGATTGGTTTGTAGTGACATCTAGTGGAAAAAACCGAAGCTACTCAGTCAGTTGTATGACATTTAGTATGTTGTAGTAGCGTTATCTTATGATACACATCTAATTCGTTGTCCCTCGCTAATTAGCTGTAATTTAGTTGTACAGAATAATTTTGTTGGGTGATTTATATAAAATATGCTTCAACGATTCTTAGTGTCGACTAGTGACATCTAGTGGCGAATAGCGGAACTGTTTAGAAAATGTTTAGCGCCGTTTTGCGGTAAGGAAATGATCAGTCGTGATTTGTAAATGCTGTCTCTTGAACATTATAGATGGCGCTATATTAAAAGCACCATCTGTAGAAGTAAGTAGTATTGATTTAGGTACCTAATTCATAGATGGCGTTGCTAAAAAGTTAGAACAAATAAATTAGCTAGTCGTTTATTTTTCTTCTAATATTTATGATTTTAAATTTTATTATGTATGTATATAGCGTTCTAATAAACAGATATAAGTAAATAATGCAATCTTAAAAATACCATTCCAATCCACTACTTTGTGTCTTGGTCTAAGGTAGGTGTGGACTATTTGTTTTTTTCGTTCTTGTATTTTTAGTTTTATCAATAGAATAATTCCATAAGACATCAATAAGTACTTAACTAATTAACAGAAAAAATAGATAACATTTATAGAAAATATTGAGCTAGGAGGCTGTTAGCCTTGAGAGACTCAATCTAATGCATTCTGTTAGAAATAATTATAAGTGTACAACTTTATCTTGATCTCTTGATAATATTAATAGCACAAAATAGAACATTTTGTACTATTAATATTATCAATAACATTCTGTGACCAATTCTCAACGTGTTGGTAAAAAATCATTCAAAAGTCAAAAATCAAATTATTTGTTAAATATAAACCTTAACAGGCACTTATTGACGTCTTAACTAATTAAAAAAAACAGTTAACAAAGTTATAGTTGAAACTTAACCACTAATCTTACTAACTAACTAATCTGCTCTGCCTACCTAACTAAACTACCTACCAAACTAACCTACCACCAGTTCGGATTTTGGGAGAGTTTTCGACTGAGAAGAAGCTGACGAGAAACTCAGGAGGCCTTTCTTTTTTTTCCCTATAAGTAACAAAAGTATAACATTAGGTAAGTACATACATACATAGAATAACGACTATTACTCCCGAAGGGCCAGTTAGAGACTAGGCAATGAGGACACCAAATAACGACTGCACATGTGCACAGCGTGACAGGTGGTGAGCTCATCGCCGCGCCGAAACATTCATTACCTCTTATTATTATTATCAACAATGTAATATATAGACGACAGGATACAAGACCATGTTTATTTGGTTTGTTTAGACATCATGTCACAAAATAATAATATAAAAGAGGAGTATTATCAATTTTATCATGCGTTTGTTATATTTGAGCGTAAAATAGGTATTTCCATCCAGTTGTTAATAATTTCAACTTTAAATGATATTCCAATTTTGTTAGTGGTTTTATCGAGATGAAGTTGTCTACTTACACTAGCAGAGTTTTTGTTTAAAAACCGTTTGTTACATTTTCAACTCTTCCACAAACAAAATAAAATACATAATCCCACTAGATTGAATTCTGTTGTCATTTTATGGTTATAAACTTTGTTATGTATAGGTATCTATTTGTAATGATCTGGTTTATAATTACTTGTGGGTAAGTGAGTTACTTAGTGAGTTGTTAGCTTCTCAACAATGTACTTTTTGTTACTGTTTGTCGCGTGTGTAATAGGAAATACGGTAAGTAAACTTATTTATTTTATGAGTTAAACGTTATTTTAAGTTTGCCTAAGATAAAAATAATATTCTATTTAAAAAACAGAACACTTATACGTAATTTAAATAATTTATTAAATAGGTAGCTTTATATAAATAAAATCATTAATAAAACATTACCTACTTACATTAACGCCCGTTTCCCGGCGGGGTAGGCAGACCTGGCAGACACACAGCTTCCCATTTGCTACGATCCTGCCTGACACCCTATCCTACTTCCTATCCTACTAATACCTATTATAAACGTGAAAGTTTGTAAGTATAAATGGATATTTGTTACTCTTTCACGTAAAAACTACTGAATGGATTTAGATGAAATTCGGCATACAGATAGTTTATAACCTGGATTAACACATAGGATACTTTTTATCTCGATATTCTCACGGGAACGGGAACCACGCGGGTGAAACCGCGCGCGGCCGCTTGTTTAATTTAATGCCTTTGCGTACATTTACTCTCAGTCATACATGCATACATTGCCCATGTATGCTCGTCGGTTAAATACCTACTTATCAATTTATTAGTGTAGCGACCGTATTTTTTACTTTTTTCAAACTGTATAGAGTGGTTCTTAACCTTTTAGTCATGAGTTCACATGACATGGTCCCTACCATCTGACAAAATTTCTGTGCGGCTATTGGTATTTATTCACATTTAGGTCCTAAAAAGTTCTATTATCTATAAAAAAACATGCATCCTACATTATTATTCAAAGCCCAATTTTTTTAATGATAAATTCACATTTTGTGATTGAATACTCTTACTAACTTCTTAATCCTTGGTTCTGAGTCCTTTTGAATCCTTCTGAGTCCTATTCCTATTTATTAGGATGGCTCCGCGAACCACTTGGGTTGGGAATGTTGGGATGCTTCTAGGGACCACCAGTGGTCCGCGGACCACCGGCTAAGAACCACTATAGTAGGTAACTAATCTATGTATAGATAATAAAAAATTATCGCCAAATGTGTTGCTAAGCGCAAAACTTGAGAACGGCTAGACCGATTTGACTCATTCTTTTTTTGTTGTGTTTGTAATGGTAAACAAGGTTTACATAGATACATATATACATATACTCACGCCTGTTTCCCATAGGGGTAGGCAGAGACTACGGATCGCCATCTGTAGGACCGTAGTACTTGCACACTTCTTTCGCTTATTCAAATCCATCAATCTTTTCATGCACGCTGTAACGGTACAGAATGAATGGTATCCGTCCATTAGTAAGGAATGTATGGGAGTAGCACTAAAATTAATATTAATGCGTAGCACCATTAATATAATAAGCATGAAAAGGGAAAAATAAACTAGTTTAAAATAATGGACATGTGGACAAGTGGCTTTACGTTAAAGTAGTAAGAAGGTGTCAATGGACTAGGGGCATATCATTATTTTAATTTCGCGGGGGCTGTTCCGTGTGTCTTTGCGACAGAGGCGACGACTACCGTGCGTTATTTACTTGAGTTTCGCGTAGAATTGTTAGGTTGGCAATGGATTAGAGTGATGGGGTTGGCTAACGTGTTCCTTGCGACAGGCAGGCGCCACCTATGGTCTGAATACCGAACTTTTATAATTTTACTAAATACGGGATTTTTGGCCTAAGTGGGTGGTTATTGAGAGGGAATTTTTGATGGAAGGCTACATCTAGATGTTTAAACATGTACGAGTAATATTGGCTATCTAAAGAGATTTGGTTGGATTATGGAAAAACTTTGGAGTTTGCGCGGGTGACGGCGGCAGTGAGCGAGCGAGAGGTTGACAAAAAGATAGAAAGAGAGGGAAGATGTTATCTCCACGTGGAGCGACACGAAGTTCGCATGTAACAAAAGATAAGACACGTGAAGTCGAGGCGCTTGGGCGAGACGACTAGCGGTTGGCTGAAGGGTAGAAAAGCGGATTTGCGCGGGCGAATGTCGGGCGAAGTGATGTCGCTGAAGCTGAAGATGTCGGTTTTGGAAGATGTTGGCGTCATGGTAGGGAAGACGGGGCATTCAATTGTAGGACGTCGGAGGCGCGGTCCGATTTACGAGTGGCGGTAACGATCTCATACGTGAAAACGAGCGTCCGAGCGATTTTAGCGCGCTAAGTGATATTCGAGCTGCGATATTAACTAAAATTGCTTGTGAAGTAGAAAGTGATTATTAAAGTAAAATTATTGTTATCGCAACTCGAATTGTTAACAGAATGCAGTATTCTGGATCATATTAGTGGAAACGCATCACGGTGGCAACGAAAGCTAATATGATTTTAACTGACCTTGGTCAGGATGGCCTTTGATTGTATTTAATAAGGCCGGCGTTATCTATTACAACGCTAAATAATACACTTTCTTCGAGAGAGTAATGGGGAGAGACAGTTGTCTCCCTAGTGAAAATCGAAGATAGGTCAGACACCAGTTAGCTGGAGACGGGCACGTATATCCCGGGCAAAGACCGTCTCGTCTCCTTACACACAGTGCAGGGTTAGGTGGACACACTGAGTATACTGGCTCGATTGATAGAACATTTAGAAGTCTGTCGCTTGCAGGGGCGACTCGACTTACACAACTCACCACGAAATTAAGTTAAATGTGGCTTAGGCCTAGATTGCAAAGGTATACAAGTAGGGACTGTTGGTTCGACAAAATATAGGTATTTCAAGTGAGGTAGGCTGTAGGAATCTATAGGTAGGCGTTTCTATATATGTTATTAGGTAGTGGGGGGACAGCACGGTGTGTGTACGCTGTGCGTACATAAACTAGGTACGTAGGCCGCGAAGCCAGGCTGGATTAATGCCGACTAATAAGGTAGGGATAATTAAGTTATGGTGCCAAATAGAAATGACTATAAAGTGACGGGGGTTAGGAGCGCTGAAAGGACCTATCTAAGCATGTAATCTGTTACCGTAGGCCAATAAAATTCTAATTGTTTTCCTAAAAGTTGTTACCAATTAACTATTCATTTTAAATAATTAGCAGGAAGTGGTAATATTGAACCATCATTAGTTTGGAGTACCTGGGAGTCTAGACTGGTTTCCTATTACAAGAAAATGTTAAAAGGTTATAGCAAGTAAGCATAACTGTACTGTGATGTTTGATTTCTAATACTGAAATGACCAAACAGGCATTTTTTAGCTTTCCCTGAGGTGCAATACGGCCTTAATATAGCTACACTGTTCAAAGTATTATAAATAGACATCCGATATCTATTGGTAAAATTTAAGCTGATACTAATCAACTAAAACCAGTTTAGAACCTATGTTAATTCGTTGAAGCTGCGAATTCACCTTAATGGTCAAAGACCTTACAAGCTAAAAGCTCCTAATATTATGAAACATAGAAATAATTGATTGATAACAACCTACTAATTAGCCTAATAGTACAGTCTACTTTATACCATTTGAATTCACTTTAATGGTCAAAGACCTTATAACTTATGTAAATATTTCTAATAATATGAAACATAGAAATATTTGATGGGAACTATCTAAACCAATAAGACTAATAGTACAGTCTGCTTTATACCTATTAAAGTGAGTAAGGATAACTTCTAAATATAATTTATTTAATTATTAACAGGGATAATTACCTGATTTACTACCTACTAAAAATATACTAACTATGATTTCGTAGGCTATTAAATACTCACCCAGTCTGAGAGACAGGGGTAGAAGTTAATGGAAAATATAATTAACTTAAGATCACTTCCTAAAAGTTAAGGATATTGAATAAATCAAACATCTTTTAATAAACTTAAGATGTGTTAATCTGCCGAGGCAGCCAATACAATGTAGTTATATTCTTGCTTTATAAGATCTGTATTATAAATACTAGAGTTATTAGTTAGTTAGAAGACCTTTATTAATAGCATTCTATTTTAGCCACTGCCCGAAGTGGGCTTTGGATAAATTATCCACGCTTTATAGAACTGAATATTAATTTTCTAACAAGACAAAAGGGCAGTCAGTTAATAATGTTACATTGTATAATCTCTTTATAATAGACACAATAATCAGAGAAATAAGTGGGTCCTGTTGAATGCTGGCTTCCCACCTCTGGTCGATAAGTGATATCATAAGACATAAGTTATTGCATTGAATAATTAAGTTCTTAATGTGAAAAGGATATTTGGATGATAGCAAGCCTTGAGATAAACTCTATTGATTTATGTGGAATAATAAGAATTTAAATGCTAACACATAGTTCATAATATAAGATGAAATTAAGTTGAAAGTTGTGTAGACTCTCTATAAAGTATAAATGAAAGTCAATGTGGCGGGGCCATAAAGACACAATGTGATGATTCGGCACGATATGGGCGAGGATGGAGCTCATATATTTCCACAAGACTTTTATGTGTATTGCTATTGTTAATAAATAATAATACCTACAAGCTAAGCTATCATCTGATTATCTTTGAGTGGTTAACATTCCTTCCCGCAGCTGCTGTGAAGGATTTAAGTCACAGTTCAGACGGAGTCATTGTTAGGCTACACATATCTAGGATATTAGTTATTGACGGATAGGTTATTAGGTCAGGAGAAAATAAATTAACACAGGGTTAAGCCAATTACTAAACTTTCACGAAAAGAACTTGAGTTACTTAAATGCGGTTAACAACGGAGGGTTCACTAGACGATCTGGCCAAAATTGTATTTATTATAATATTACATTGCTTGACTGAAATTTACCGCAAATAGAATTAAGCTATGCTAAGGTTCCATTATCATACAAACACTACGCACTCTACAAAACCTCCAGACACAAACATTAGATTGTAGGTAAATTAGGTTAACTAGTTTTAAGAATTAGATAATAAGTTAAGCTAAGGTAAAGGCGGCGATGATGTGTGTATGTATTATAAGGTTTAGAAGTAGGTTAGGTGGAGTAGTTACAACGCCCGATGGTTTTTGTTACTGCGTAAGTTCAAGGTTTACTTAGATCAAAGAGATTTAATATTTTAATGTCTTTGACTTAGATGAAAAAAAAATCGAGCAAATCTTTGTACTTATGGTTTGTTTGTGAAAATTCCATATTTCAATATTCTTTCATTCTCTAATTTCATTTCTGTCTACACTACAGTTATGTGAAAACAAAGACGGTGGGAAAGCGTCCCGGATCCCACTCTCCGACGGCCACGCTATCCCAGCGCTGGGACTTGGCACATTCCTGGGATTCGATGAGGTAATTTTACAAGTAAAAATATTTTGCGCACTAAGTATTGCATATTGATAGGATTCTGTTCGACTGAAGTATCGTAGGTAGAAGTACTATATTTTTAGTTTCAATTTCTTTTTTTTATAACACTACGGTTAAGCACTAGGACTGGCCGAAAAGGTGGAAGCGCGCTTCAACCGGAATCCTCAATCACTGAGGAACTAACTGGCTGGGCAGTTCCTCAGTGGTCGAGTATTCCGATGATAGCTATCTTATGATTAGAGTTAGTAACTGGATATTTCGAAACACAACAACGCTATTAACATTATTATTAAGGTACCACACTTAGATAAGAGTACGCAAAGATATACCCCCCAGGGGGGAGGCCACCAAGGGCTTAAGCATTTAAGACCACGGAGGCGGATAAATGTATCGTACTTATATTCAAATTGAATAGTTCTACTATCTTTTTTTACAGAATGGCCAGAAGGAAGTTAAAGACAGTGAAGTGGAAATTCCCGTGACCTGGGCTCTCAACGCTGGCTATAGGTATAGATACTAAAAAAAAATTTGACGAATTTTCACGTTTTGTGATAGGTATCCATATATCGCAGGCAGATTAAATAATTGGAATTTTACAAAGAGTGTCATCTGTTTGACAACGCCTGCCAGTTTGTAATACCTATGCCGCGTGCAAATTGTAAAATTCCTCGTCAAATTATAATAACTAGTTCTATTTTCTACCCCTTTGGCGCTGCTAATCAGAACAATAAAAATGGCGTCCTGCATTGCAAGTAGGGTTACCATCCGTCCGGATTAGTCCGGACTTTTAGACACTAGTCCGGGTTTTGTCCGGCTCTTTAATTTGTCCAGATTTTAGAATATTGTAACAAAACTACATTTTAAGTAATATCAAATAAGTTTTAAGCTTTAGGTATTAACTTCTCATTTATCTAAACACAATACATAAAAAGTGAGTAATACTTCCATTTTGTGACTAAAAAGTCCGGACTTTTATCGAAATGTCAGGATTTTTCAAATTCGTAAATGGTAACCCTAAATGCAAGTGTCTATGAAAGTAAAAGTGGAATAGTGTGGTATAAGTAGTGCAAGAAATTAGTGACAATTAAAGAGAATAAAATTAATTTTCCTTATCCCGGCGGGATCATTGAAAATGATTATAGACATGGGAAGAGTTTTTGAAGTTATACGACACGTAAAAAATGACAAAGTATCCATGAAAACTGTCGTTCATGGGACTCCTGCGGAGTATTATTGGTATGCCTAATAATATACTTACAATAAATATTGCTGGAATAGAATTGTTTGTAAACAGAGCGGTACTTATGTTCAATATAGACCCCGAAAGTAGGGAAAGACAATCGGAGTGACGAAAAGAGGATCTTAAAAAAACTACTAACTTTTGGTGCTTCGCCGGCTGCTACCGCGGCACGCTTCGCTTGGCTCGCGCATTGATCACTGTTCTACCGCAACCTTAGAGCATTCAACCAATGCTCTAAGAACGCAACCTAACCAAACTTTATTTTTTTTTTACCTTATAGTATGTTATTTTTTATATGAATAAAATACCAGATGATGATGACATATCTCTAATGGAGACAGACAGCTATTTTATTTGTTATTAACCTTTGATATATGCCAGGACCAGGAGCATAGTTTAGGTAGTTAGGTTACTACAGGTATAAACTATGGTTACCCTAGTATAGACTATTGGCCACATGAATATGTTCATCAATTTGCCTTCGGCATTTTACAAAGCAGCGAGCGTTTGCAAACGGACGGCACCGTTTGTAAAATGCCGAATATTTTGCCTGCGACCTGTACATAGCTCTGTAATAAAATAGGAATAGGCAGTCTGTATTCACATAAAGTTCTTGACGGGACATAACATGGATCTGTTAATACCACTTGATACCGGTACTTTGTACTCGGTATTTCCCGAAACCTCCGTGATTTTTTAATCTACTCAGTACCAGTGGTTGGAAGTGTTTAAGCATACATACATACATACACAGATTCACGACAATTTACAATTACTTTGAACAATTTTTACTAAGTATTATAAGTAAATAAAGTACTTATATGTAGTTTTAAACACTTCCAACCACTGGTACCACTGGTACTGAATAGAAAAGAAATCGGAGTTCTCGGAAAATACCGGTGTATTATACAAAATACCGGTATCAAGTTTGGTAGTAGGTATTAACAGTTCCATGTTGTGTCCTGTCCAGAATTTTGGGTTAATACAGTCTGCCTATTCCTATCACTGGTAATAATATATATAAGCTACTTAGCTTTATTGTTGATTAATTAATACGATTGACTACAGGCTCATAGACACAGCATCGGCTTACCACACTGAGGAAGAGATTGGTAAAGCTCTAAGCAAGTCAACAGTACCTAGAGAAGACATCTTCATAGTAACTAAAGTAAGGAATTCCTTTGATTACCTACATATTCAATTAAAATAATGAAAAGTTCATTGGAATCATGTCATCTCGCGGCAATTGGTGGGTAATGGCTTAATCACCACATTGCCAAATCCAGGTTGATGATCACAAACCCGGGTTGGTGATCACAAACTCGGGTTGGTGATCACAAACCAGGGCAATGCATCGAAAAATCCGATTTCAAATTCTCTTAAGAAGTCCGTGTAAGAATTTATTTGTCCCACAGCTTGATTGAGTCTCGAGGGGTTTGGGGGTAAATCATTTACCATTAAACGTTCATCCACTTAATGTAAAGAAAATAATAATTACTATTAAAAACTTGACACTGGCTAAATGTGCTGATAGCACGAAGCCATTATTTAAGAAAAAAAAAAGTTGAACCTTCCAGATATCGAGCCGAACTCTTGGCCACTCGGTCACCGAGGCCACTATTCAATTTATTTGAGATTAATTAGCACTTTCACCAACAGTTGTAGAAAATGTGAAATTATAGATATTTTTGGGTACTGCCTGATGGAATTCAAAGTGTCTTCTGATTTTAACTTGGACTTCACGCTATTGAAGCGCTTTTCTGGATTGTTTTCGATTGTAATATTTATTAGTTCATTTATTTATTTATTAATAGCGAAGAGTTCTCGAGTTCGCCCGAGTAAACACCCCGCACCCCGTGACTTTTTTTTTTTCTTTTATTTGTAGTTTCAAACCTTGTCTTGACAATTTTATTAAAGACACAAAAAAGAGAATCAGCCAAATAGGTGTAGCCGTTCTAGAGTGATTCATGAACATACATTCGTGGCAATTGATTTTTTTTCAGTGTCAGATCACGAATAGTATAGAACGCCATCTATTGTTGAAAGTATGAACTAACATATATTTCATTCTCCAAATCTTGATTGACATGATTGACAGAGAATTACGGTAAACTTCTTCAAAAATGACTTCTTCTTTACTAAACGGCCCACCAAAGACAACTAAGTAAAATAATATAGATGAGAGTAGTAAGAATTTGATGTTAGTTTAGGTAAAACTGTTAACTTTTGAGTAAAATTTTGATCTAAAAAGTACGAGCAATGAACAGAACGACCTTAAATGAGTAAGTAGTTAGCGTTCCCCGTCTCAATGATTGCTAATAACAATAATATTAATATCCCGTTCAGCTGGCGTCTACAGAGCAGAGGCGTGTAGTGGATGCCCTGAGGGACTCCCTGAAGCGACTCAACACGAGCTACGTAGACCTGTACCTGATCCACAACCCTGTCGCTTTCACGGTAAGCGCGATTACTCATCATGTTTTGAACCGCAAATCCTGGAATCATTTTCTGGCTGCTTTTTATAATCTTTTTTTTGTTAGAGTTTTTCCTTTACAAAAGCAGTTATGTCAGCCTCATACTAAAATAATGCTAAACTACTTAAAGTCAAACTTTAATTTTGAATTATTTTTATTATGTTTTAGTTATTAGGGTAAGCCCATCTTAATGCCGGTCAGTGGGCAATGCCGGTCACATCAAAATCTAATACTTCCAAACATATTAAACAAACGATACCGATATCGCCATCTAGTATATACCTGAGTAAACTAATTTATGAAGCGCCGCCATGTTTCTTTGCGAGGTGTGAGTTTGACAGCTGGTTCAAGTTTCGGACGCGCTTGGTTAAAAAAACTTTGAAATTTCTGCTAAAGGAAAGTTTAAAGTGATTAAAACCATTCAATGTCTTTGTACAAGTAATTTATTACATATGTTTTAGTGTAACATAAGGGCTTGTTGGATTTTATGTCTATTAATAATAGTAATCTAGTAGTAATAATAATAATGACTAACTAGTAATACTAATATAGTTGACCGCCATTACCCGGTTGCGTGTAATGGCGGTCACCAAAAGGTTTTAAAAAATATCAAACAATTACAAACTTAATATATTGAAAGTATGTAGGTATCTTAGACGACTTAAGTCCACTAAATAAGCTATGTAAAAGTCTGTTATATTTACCGTAAGTCCTTCAAGTAGGTACGAAGATATTTCGTTTACTACTTAAGTGACCGCCATTCCCCATCTTACCCTACCTACGTATAATAAAGTATCTTACCCTGGTAACTTTACCAGACCGACCACTTGGTCGACCAGACTTCCTCGATCGTACTCGTACGCATATTGTAGGTATGTTAAACTGTTTTGTAGGTACAGTCGAAGAAGTTCGCGGTCGACCACTTTAAGGCTATAATTTTCAATTTTCAATTTGCACGTAAGTTTACCATTTAGGAATTTGAAAAGTCCTGACAAAAAGCCTGACATTTCGATAAAAGTCCGGACTTTTTTGTCACAAAATGTTAACATTACTCACTTTTTCTATTTTACATACATGAGAAGTTAATAAAGATTAAAGGCTTATTTGATACTTAATATGTTGTTTAGTTACTCATATTCCAAAATTCGTACAATTTAAAGAGCCGAACAAAGTCCGGACTATAGTCTAAAAGTCCGGACATGTCCGGAGTAATGCGGACGGATGGTAACCCTACTTGCACGCGATCGACGCGCACGCTAACGTACGCGCGGTCGGAATTAAGCTCAAGCGAATATCGCCAAATAGTGGTCCACCGGGAACATGTACGTGCAAAGAATTATTTATCTTTGACTATGTTAACCTCACTCTTTCACAGCCTGACCACAGCGCCTTCGACGTCATAGACTACGTAGACACCTGGCGAACGATGGAGCAGGTAATTATTTTAAGTACTACTGTTTCTACGCTGCTTTCTGGCAAAATACGTTCAACTATTTACTTACTTATTTGTGACATCCCATTTTTGTATCGTATACAGACCTATATATAAGAAATAAGTAAATAAATTCCTTAATTCAATTCATACTACCACCCCTTTCTTCCCTTGGGTGTCGTAAAAGGCGACTAACTACTGCACATACATCCAACAGCATAGAGCGGCGATGGGCTCCTGTCCTGTCACGCTGAGCACTGGTGCAGTCGCTATTTGGTGAAAAGTGGACTATGGTAGGGGACTACTTTTGCTGTCCTTATTGCCTAGTCTCTGACTAAACCTTCGGCAATAATAGTCGTGACTATATGTATATATGTTATTCAATTCTTTCATTCAGGCGCACGCGCTGGGGCTGGCCAAGTCCATAGGCGTGTCCAACTTCAACAGCAGTCAGTTGAGCAGACTTCTGGAGCACTGCCAAACGCCGCCGTCGGTTCTTCAAGTCGAGGTCAGTCCCCCAAACTCACAATTCCTATTCCTTCCACAAAGAAGGAAGGAGTAAGCTCCTATCTCAGGGCGGCAACCCATCACTCTTCTGGTTTTGCGGGTGGTGTCCATGGGCGGCGGTGATTACTTTCCATCAGATGACGAAACCGCTTACTCGTTCGCCTCCTATCTTCCTTTCTTTCAGCCATTTTCAACCCTAGAGTTGTAGGCCTTCTTCAAATCATGCCACTTTTACCGGTCTTATGCAGACTCAATCCATTTCAACCCAGCTGTTCTCTTGATATCATCGTACCAACGCATTTGTGGCCTTTGGTGGTCGCTTTTCACCCCACGGTCTCTACTCGTTCATTCACACAAAAATAACAGTTCCTGCAACCAAGCAGCTGCGTTCCAAAGAGTCCAGTTGCATTACAGGGCATAGAGGCATAACAGCTGCAGCTTCTGTGTGCGTTGCGCGTGATGCCCTCGGTACCGCGCGTCCATTGGCAAGGCAAGCACCATCAGAAGGGCCGTATGCTCGGCAGCCAACTCAGTAAAATTGACTACGTAGACAACTGGTTCTGATAGTTAAACAGCTGGCCAGGTCCATATGCGTATCCAGCTTCAACAGCAGTTGTTGAGCACACTGCTGAAGCATTGTCTAACGCCGCCGACGGTGCTGCAAGTCGTGGTCAGTCTACCCTGGGTGTGGGTAGTGGTGTTTAGAGCGTTAATCTACGTCTAAATGTTTGTTTATTTCTAACTACCGACACATACATTTTCATGGCTTCCAGGTGAACCTAAACCTGGCCCAACCGACCCTGCTGGACTACTGCAAACGTCACAACATCATCGTCATGGCCTACACTCCCTTTGGGGGTCTCTTCGAGAAGGGGGGCGCCCCACCGCCGCGGGTGGACCACCCCACCCTTACCCAAATGGCTGAGAAGTACCACAAGACCAGCGCGCAGATCGCATTGAGATACTTGGTCAGTAACTAAGCAATTTTGTTTGAAGAATTGAAGTTTAAAGTCATTCGCGTCCGTAGGTTTACCCTTGAGACCCTACACGTGACCCCTGGGTGGTGCTAAATGAGTGACACTGAGTGGTAGAGCCACGCTGCGTTGCAGCACGTATTGGGCCGGCTCGCCCGGCGTAATATCACCCTTTCACGGAATATCGGCGTGAAACAATAGCACTCGTTGCTGTTATGTTTCGTCCGGTGAGTAAAAGTAGATACATGAGGCACTCTATCCCCGATGATTGAAACGTTATAAAAAAATGTTTACTACAAATGTCTAAGCCATTTGCTTGTCTATGCGCTCTGGAGATTGTATCTCACTTCCCATTAAATTAATGAGTCATTAATTTTCTCCATCTACAGATCCAGCTAGGCGTAGTGCCAATACCAAAATCAATTCACAAAAACAGAATCGAAGAGAACATAGATGTATTCGATTTTGAATTGACTTACGAAGAAATGGACATTTTAAGTAAGTGTAATATCATTATTAGTATACTTACCTAAAGTAAAGTAAAACATTGCAAGTAAGTAAGGTAAGTAAGTACTTAAAGGTAAGCTAACATTACATAGAATAATTTTTATATATATAAGTAGTAGAGATTCTACCGCGGGTTTAGAAGTAATATTCTATCGACATTGGTTTGACAGAAAAAGGTCACAACTATTATAAGACTTTAAACTATCGCGTTGCATTGCATTAAAACTGTTTTAACGGGACAAGTCACAAGCGAACTCGCGAGTTCGCTTGTGACCACGGCCGCAGCATCGCGGCCGAAACGTCAAGCAGTAAGTAGATATGTACAGTCACGAGCACTAATATGTATACATTTTGACTCTTATTCCGTTGTATTAAGATTTACAATTGTTTACATATTTTTGCTCGTGACTGTACTTACTTACAAAATTAATCGTGTTTAGTCCCGTTAAAACAGTTTAGACACAACTATTATCCCCGAAGGGTTAGTCAGAGACTGAGCAATGAGGACCGCAAAAGCAGTGCACTGCCGTGCTGCACTGCACTGCTGCAAGACCACGGCACACCAAATAACAACTGCACATGTGCACACCTTCACAGGTGGTGAACCCATCGCTGCTTTATGCTGTTGAATGTATGTGCAGTCATTATTAGTCTGGATTTACACCACAAGTATTCGGATTTTAGGAGAGTCTTCAACTGAGAAGAACTAGCAAGCATCTCAGTAAAGGTGCTGCCACACTGCTGTTGTTTGTAAAATGTTTACAATCGTTAGTAAACATTTGTTAGGAAACATACGATCAAAATGTTAGAAAATGTTTTCATGTTAGGCAATGTTAGTAAACATTTCTAAACGAATTTGTTAGTTAACAAATTGTAACAAAATAAAACATTTGTTATCATTTGTTTGTAAACATATGTTTACAAACAAACTGGATATACCTACATCCAGGCCACAGCAGGATATGCGGAGAATGCGGGGCCCGGCGCGGCGTGCTCCGCGCCGTGTACAGTCTACTGTAATTGTCTGTACTTACTGTAATTGATATAATCTTTGGCACTATACTTTTGTTACTATGCTCTTAGTTTCGGCGCATCCAGATATTGCGCTTTTTCTTTTGTTTTTAACAAAAAATAAAAGCTAATCCAATGAGCAAATCTTCTTCTATTTTCGTGTAGACGCCCCGGAACGTAAATCCAAACGGCGAGCAAGCCGATTTTTCAAATGTTATAAATGTTTGTAAACATTTTCCATCGATGTAAGAGCACAACACACACGCAACATTTAACAATCCCTAACAGAATTTAACAATTCCTAACATTTGTTAGTAAATGTATCAGTGTTAGAAAATGTTTGTAAACATTTTTAACAGCAGTGTGGCAGCACCTTGACAAAAGTTACCTTGTACAGTTTACGTAACTAGGTACAATTTAGTACACTTAAAATAAAATCATATTGTAAGTAAAATCACCGTTTTACTGTGTCCGCTTTCCGCTTCTAAGCCACACATTTTTTTAAGCGGTTTTTACTAATAAAACATCGATGAATGATGATGTTATAATATAATTTGTAGATATTTTGTACAAAATGGCTGACTAAAGTATGACGGTGTTTGTAAGTTAGCGTGTCAGAAGGCGCGGACGGGCCGCTCTAATAATAATAAATCGGACTCTAATGAAGGTAGGGTGACCATCCGTCCGGATTATTCCGGACATACCCGGACTGTTAGACTCTAGTCCGGATTTTGTCCGGCTCTTTATTTTGTCCGGATTATGGAAAATGGGTGTAACAAAACTACATTTTAAGTAATGATATTACTTAAAAAGTCTTTAATCTTTATTGACTTCTCATATGTAAATACAAAATATAAAAAGTAAGTTGGTTATGTTTCCATTTTGTGACTAAAAAAATCCGGACTTTTATCGAATGTCAGGTTTTTTGTCAGGACTTTTCAAATTCCTAAATGGTAACCCTAAATGAAGGTAATTAATCCATTTCTTTGACCAGGCAAATTCAACAAGGACTATCGGACAGTATTCCCGAGTTTCTGGCAAGATCACCCATATTATCCATTCGAGAAGAAAGATGTACCAGACCCCGACCCGTTTAAAGGCAGAAAATGAAGGCAGATATTAGCAATTGCAATAAAATATCGTAATATTGTGTTTGGAAATTCAAATACTGCCCATGTATTTTTACTAGTATTCTGTATGTAAATGTTTGATTCGATTAATTTGTGTTTTGTCGAATAGTATTAATACATATAACCATGCATATTGTATCACAGAAATACTATTGGACCATAAAAAGTCTGGATATCCTTATCCTAAATAATTTTCGTTAGGATAACAAAATACAACATTAACAATAACCTTTATTGTAATTATCGACAATTTAGGGGCAACAACAAAAGATTGGATATGCTTTTATTAGTTTTTATTAAAAATATATTTACAAAAGTTATAATAAAATAATGCAAAATAAACAATATATTTTTTAATTTTTTTGTCACAAAACCATCATTTTTAATATTCTACAGAAAGTACCATCCTCATCAGTACGTAGCACTAAATATAAAACAATACATTAATGCGAATAATTTGTATGAGGTTTTGTTTATTAATTTAGGAATGACGACTAACTACATACTTATTTTAATATAATACAACGCCTTATCGGAATTTGTATGATATACCTATCTTTTTTATGACGTAGGTTTTATGTCGATTGTACAAAAACAAGTAACAAATACCTACTTATATTATAAAGAAAATAATAATGTAGTACAAAATAGACCTTTTAAACATTTGAATATTTTTTCATTTATGACGAAGAGGTGCCCGCACCTTGGAGTCTTTAACTATTCTTTAACTATTAATTTCTTATAGATATTCATACAAATTCCCAAGTATCTAGTTAGAGATTGCTTCTAAAATGTCGTACAACGTACATAGTGAACAGAACAGAGATATGAGACGTGGACGTTTTAGATTTTATTTTTATTTTAAAGAATTCTTTACTACTTTTTTTCAGATAAATTTTGGTCTTTTTTTATATTTACATTTAGGATATCTACACATAGGATACTGTACAAGAAGAAAAATATTTCATTTTAAACTGCTTATAATAGTCTTGTATAAAGTAAGTATACTAAATTTTATTATATTTTTGAAAACTCACACAGCAAAACTGTCCACCCTCCGCAATCTTTGTCTCACACTTACGCATAGATATCTATTTGTACACAATGTATTCTCCTTCTAGCTCATTATCAAGGGTAGTCTCGCATTTCGAGTTACCCTCAAAGTCGCACTGTTGGGAATGCTGGTTGAAGAACAAGCCGTCGGAGCAGTAAGCCGCTTGGAGGGTGCCGCCCACGCACCGCCAGTAGCGCTGGCAGTCGCCCCTGGTAGGACAAGATAAGATAAAAGGATTAGTAAGAGAAAGGATAAATTGCCACTGTCAATAACTGTACCATTGTTAAGCATAGGCACGGCAAAGAGAGTATTTATTTTATTTGTCCTTATAACGTATTTTTTGTTGCGCTTTGCGACATTTAACAAATATTTGTCTTTTACGTAAATAGAGTATTTTAGCGTACTTTATTGGTGTTGTAGATTATAAAGTACCTACGCCTACATGAAAAAGAGGACAATACTCTATTTTAGAGTACGGGTGGCAACTCTAATCACGACCGTTTCCCGGAGTCGTAATCAGAGGCCACAGCCACAATACTGTATTGTGCCACAGCTTTCCTATTGCCACGATCCTGGCAGACACTTCTTTAGTTTAACCATTAACTTATACTCTCATAACATCTTCATACACGCCCTTCGGCTTAGAATATACTCATGACTCGACGTTACATGACAACGTCTGTGATGAGCGGACTAGACAAGTTGCCTATACGATTGCGGAATTTAATGATTAATGTAGTAAAATAAAACAGTGGAGTACAGCCGTGTAGAATCGCGGCTCACTAACAGAATAACTACCGACCCCTCTCTTCCCTTGGGTGTCGTAAAAGGCGACTAACGGAATAAGCACATACATCCAACAGGATAGATCGACGGTCCCTAAGTATAATCCCAGATGTGGCACATCCGTGATTTTCAGTTTTTGGTTTAATTGTCTTCTACTGATTTAACTCTATCGGTCTATGAAACAAACAAGTGAAAAATTTCAATAATTGTCTAGATTTCGAAGTATGTCAAATAATATAACTGCAGTCGTAGTATTTCTGAAGTGCCACAACTTGAATAATACGTCTGAGCGTCACTGCGCGAGGGGCCACTCGTATAAGTACCCAAGTGTCAGTTGCGTTTAATGTTTAAGTGATTTGGAACTAATTATGTAAATTAATAAAAGTTAATTTTAACATACACCTACATTACAATTTATTTTATTTGTCTAATAGTGTCAAATACCCTATCTTAAATTAAACCAATAAGTTTTCCGAAAACAAAATTATTAAATACCATAAACAAAATTTGACGTTGAGCAACTCCCCCATGTGAAATTCAGTAAGTGCCACTTGATTTGTTAAAAGATTTGTATGTTCCGACGTAAAGTTCAGTAATTGTAAAATAACTACAATATTATAAATCGAGTTAATATTATATTCAGTACATTCTTATCTTAACCTGCTATTTACTTGCCTAATTTGGTAATCACAGCTTGTATACTTTAAAAGTTACTGATAAAGACACTTTCAGACCTTAAAGAAATGCAATTTTCACCTATGGGATTATACGTAGAGACCGTCGAGATTTGCAATAGGCTCACCACCTATCACGCTGAGCACATGTGCAGTTGCTATTTGGTGTGCCGGACTATGGCAGAGGACTGCTTTAGCGGTCCTCATTGCCTAGTCTCTGACTAACCCTTCGGGGATAACAGTCGTATCGTGAATGTATCTATTTAAGTAGTATATAGAACCATAGACAAATCGTCCTTGATAGAACTTACTTGTAGGGCGCCTGCTTGGCGGCGCTTTCTGGCCGTCTGCAGTCCAGGATGGTGGCGAACTTAGCGGTCATTTCAGCCTTCGCCGCGTCAGCCTCGTGCTCTGGAATTAGGGCAAAGTGGTTTTGACAAAAGGCTATATTACCTACGCATTTAGGTTTTCCATACAAAATTAAAAGTTCTAAATTGTACAAAAAGTTTATATGCAACGCTAAATGCTAAAATAACAACAGGGATCTAAATACCTTATAAAAAACTTTTTTATAAATCGTTTAGTTAGCTAAGTTATTGCGATTTAAAATCTATAGAAATACTATAAAAAAAACTTGACTTGAAAGATTATAGAAAGACTATAGAAAGCCTCTAGAAAGACTATATAAAGTTTTAAATCACTTATGTAACTCAGCTAAAACTCTTTGATGAAAGATCCAATGGACTATAGTAGTGGACTGCTTCTGCTATCCTCATTGCCTAGTCTCTGACTAACCCTTTGGGGATAATAGTCGTGATTATTCGTATGTATGTACCTATGTATGTAGTTGATATTTAGTGTTCCGTTGAGGGTATAGTACGTAAGCAAATAGATATGTTTGGTCGATTCAAAAGTACTTTTACATTGATTCTTGTGTTTAAGTTATAGATTCTGATTAAGCCTTTGGGGATAAATGTCGTAGGTATGTACCTAATACATACTTATTACGAAACATCTTTTTCTGTCCAACAAATACCCTAATAGTCTCGCCCAAGTATAACTATTATATACCTATAATGTATGTATGTATTACATGTATGTATATACCTACATATATTTATAAGAATAAACGCAATTCTTCACATTAACCATTTTATTTACAATTGAGTATTTTTCGACAACCTTCAATTCTGTCAATCAAACTGCGGCAACTAGTGCTGGACTGCTGGGGTACGGCGACATTAAGGATGTGCCAATCGATTGATTTAATTTTCGTCATATTACGAAAAATAACCTTTTTCTGTCGAACTAATGTCGACAGAAGAGTACTACTAAACCCGTGGTAGAATCTCGACTATGTCTATAATAAATGTAAGTAAACTAACTCACCGAAAGTGTCCGCCTCCAGCGGCTCCCAGAACCCGCTGGCGTCGTCCCCGGAGCCCTCAACGTCTTCACCGTCTTTTGGGTCGCGAAGGGTGCACTTGCCCGACGATGGCCAGTCGCAGGTCTGGAGGGATTAGTTATTTTAATGAGACATCGGTTTAATGTACGCCTCGGTGGTTTTTATGTGATAAGGAGGCAAACGAGCTGGAGTGTCACCCGATGGGAAGTAAGTAACTATCGCCGCCCATGGACACCCGCAAAACCAGTGGAGTTGGAGTTGCTGATCTTGAGGAACGAGCAGGAATTATGTGAGGGGAGATAAATCTTCGGTACTTTAATTCACCGGATGTAACGTGTCCTGGGTTCAGTTGCCGGTCGGATCAATTAAGAAAAAACTGTTTTTCTAAATTGTTTTCGGGTCTGGATGTTTTCTATGTAAGCACTTACTTTTAATAAGCATTATTTCTATGGATGGGCCGAACATTCGTTTTATATCCGGTATTCGGCAGGTTTACCGAATATTCGTATTCGGCCAAATATTCGGCGAATTTACCGAATGTTCGGCAAAGTGGTACTTAAACTTTTTACTGTATTGAGCCATGTATGAGTTAATATTTTAATGAGGTACAGTGAGGCTTTATGTTTTTGTTGACATTGTAGCTGCTGTATTTCCGAAAACAGCAGATAACAGACATGTTTATTAATTAAAAACAAAATATTAGTATGTGGCTGTTTTGTGATTAAGCTACAATGAACTCTTCAAATTAGCAGGACGGAGGTTCGGCTTCCATCCGCGCGCTTTGCGTAAACAAGTTCAGACTTGTATTGTTTGTACGTAAAAGGAATAAATTATGCCGAATATTCGTATTCGGTGAAACCCATGTTCGGCCCATCTTTAATTATTTCATTATTTATGTATTTTTATTCGTTAGCTTCTATTAGCTTTAACAAAAACGAGAAAGAGAAGTGAAATTTAAACGAGTTTCAAAAGAATTGATGTGAGCGTAAAAAGCTGTTTAAACGAGTAACGTTTGATAAATAATTTTCACTAGGTACTATAATCCCTTTCTTTTAAGGTATCCATGTAAATACTGTTTTTCCTTCGGCATTGCCGTCACACCATCAAGTGACATAAAGTCATATCTCGAAACCGACTCGAACTCCCAGAAAATCTGGATGCCATCCCTGTCATCATCATCCAATTTTGGTCGCACGGCTTGAGGAACTAGCAAGATTCTCGCCGCCCCTTAACAAGCTCGGTTAAGCTGTAAAGCTCATCTGCGACCAGCAAGCACACTCCAAAAAAAAGTCATATTATAAGCATACACCTTTCGCAAACGAAAATCAGCTCTATTACCTGCTGTTCAAAGTCGAAGATGGTGGGGCCGCTGCATGAGAACAGCACCTCTTCACCATGCGTGCACATGAAGAATTTGTTGCAATCGGTGAAGTGAGGCAGCAGCAGGAAAATCTGAAACACGACATGTTACATACATACATAGGTACATAAAATCACGACTATTATCCCCGAAGGGTTAGTCAGAGACTAGGCAATAAGGACCGCAAACGTAATAGTCTGTCCACATTTCACTTTTCTTGTCTTTAGTCCGTTAGTCGCCTTTTACGACACGCAAGAGAAAAGAGGGGGTGGTAGTATTTTTCAGTGATCCACTACTCGACACGGTTATACATGTCATTTACTGCGGCGATCACCGCCACTGAAGAAGTTGGAAGTAGGGTTACCATCCGTTCGGAATAGTCCGGACATGTCCGGATTTTCAGTCTCTAGCCTGGACTCTGTCCGGAACTTTAATTTGTCCGGATTTTGGAATATGAGTAACAAAACTACATTTTAAGTAATATCAAATAAGTAAAAGTCTTTAATCTTTATTAACTTCTCATTTATCTAAAAACAAAATACCTACTTACAAAAAGTAAGTAATGGTTCCATTTTGTGAATAAAAAGTCAGACTTTTTGTCAGAACTTTTCAAATTCCTAAATGGTAACCCTAGTTGGGAGGAGCAGAAGATTGAACAAGGTGTATTCCCTATTCAAAGCTCAAAGACGAGTCCAACGAATAAGTCACACTGCCAGCTTGAATGGACTTAAAAGTGAGCTTCGTCTCTTAATCCGGAAGGACGGTGTGCAGAGGCGAAAGCAAGGCCAAGCTTAATATGTATGATTGGTAAACTCAGCTTCAAAGGTGGTGAGCCTTTCACTGATTGATGGTGTTGGATGTATGTCCGTTAGTCGCCTTTTACGACAACCAATAGAAGAGATGAGTTAGTATTCTTTTAATAATGTACCGCCACCGCTACTATATTTAGCTGCAATATTTAGAGTGATTTTAATCACTTCATTAAATCTGTTTCTTACCAGTCCATTGGGGTCGCACTCCAATGTATTGGGATCGACTCCCGCGTAGGGCTTTGCAGCCACCAACCCAAGTAACGCGAACACAGATACAATTTTAGCTGAAAACAAAAATACATAAATTTTAATAAATAAATTAGGTAATACAACTAGCCCAAGATAAGTTTTTTTAATCTCGTTAATATGGTAAACTAGATAACGGATAAATATGCATAAACATAGAAAATCATCCAGACCCAAAATCAGTTCACAAAAACCGTTTTCTCTACATTGACCCGACCGGGAATTGAACCCGGGACCTCAGAGATGGCGCGACGCCAGACCCGGCGCGTTAAAAACCACTCGACCACGGAGATCTTCTAAAACATACCTCCTCAATAGTCATATTATGAACAGATGGTTATAAAATTGTAGCTTAGAAGTAATAACAATCTCGACCACGTCAGCTTTCAAACAAAAGAAACCGCATCATAATCGGTCCATTCCTTTAGGAGCCACAGACAGACACACAGACAAGTCAAACTTATAACACCCCTCTTTTTGCGTCGAGGGTTAACAATGAGTACGGCACGTCTATTATTATTATTTAGGGTATAACAACCCGTAACAAAATCAAAAACAAAGCCCAATTGATGGCGTAGGGTACTTCGCCTGTATATAAGGTAACTGCTAGAAACCGCAAGAAACTTCAAGAGCTGGTCAGGTCAAGTGTTTTAAACATGACAAAAATTACAAAAAAGAAAAATTTGTGTTATTTTTTATTTTTTATTAAATAATTCATTTTGCGAATTTTAATTGGATAGTCTTTGAGTATCTAATTTATTTAAAGTAATAACATAAGAAAAATAAAATGAAAAATAAATTAAAAATAACAATTATTTACAACGCGCAGGCAACGGCCGGCCGGCCGACCGTCTGTTGATCCGTTCGCGTTAGCTGGGTGATAAGTACCTACGTTAGCCGTTAAAGTACGTTTACCTTTTTTGTCATGTCTAAAACACTTGACCTGACCAGCCCTTGAAGTTTCTTGCGGTTTCTAGCAGTCACCTTATATTTAAAAACAATTGCTAAGCTATATTTGGAATGTTTTCGGCGATAGATATTCGCTTGCGCTTAGGGTTGCCACCCGTCCGGATAAGTCCAGACATGTCTGATCCGACCGAGATTCGGAAGTTTTAGTGGCTTAATATATTGTATAAGTATGGAAACCGAGCCGAGTGTTTTCTTCAGTCCGATCTGATTAAAAACCGGATCCGACTTTTTAATCGGAAGTTTTGTCACTGCGAAGTAATTCCGATCAAAGTGTCGGACGCGACACTCGATCGGATAGTGGAATGGAAACGAAACTCCCGGCATATTTTGTTGAAGTCCCCTGCCCGCTTGCGTCGCAACGGCCATCTTGCGCGGTGGGCCTCGACTGACATCATCCGGACAGTGTCGGTGGTGTCGGTAGATGTGAACACCTACTTCCGACATCCGACTTTCGACCAAGAGTCGGATCCGACCTAATGGGAACCTGGCCTATGGGTGGTCGCCATCCGTCCTATCCTACTATTCTTGAATCGTACCACATTGCAAACCAACTATATAAGAAAATGTCTCAGCAACCTAGTAAATAACCATGTCGCGTAAAATTGAAAGAATGCTACCGCCCCTCTCTTCCTTTGGGTGTCGTAATAGGCGACTAACGGACTAAAAGACTGCACATACATCCAACAGTATAGAGCAGCGATGGGCTCACCACCTGTCACGCGGAGCACAGTGTGTTGCTATTTGGTGAAAAGTGGACTATGGTAGACGTAGAGGACTTCGCTTTGTCCTCATTGGGTATTCTCTGACTGACCCTTTGGGGATAAAGTCATGTAATCTAGTAAATTGGCATGCGTGACTAGGGTTACCATTTAGGAATATGAAAAGTCCTGACAAAAAGCCGGACATTTCGATAAAAAACCGGACTTTTTAGTCACAATATGGAAACAATACTTAGGTAAGTACTTACTTTTTATATTTTGTTTTTAGATAAATGAGAAGTTAATAAAGATCAAAGACTTATTTGACATTACTTTAAATGTAGTTTTCTTACTGATATTCCAAAAGCCGGACGATTTTTTTTATTTTTTTATTCTGCAACGGGTAAGCGCTTGGCCTTCATCTCACCTAATGGTAAGTGACGATAAGGCCAAAGGTGGAAGCGCGCTTCACCCAGAATCCTCAACCACTGAGGAATTGGCTATCTTATCTCTAACTGTCGGAACACAACAATGCTATAAACATCGTTGTTATGGCGACAGACTTAAATAAGATGGTGGTAGCTAGCCAGGCGGACTTAACAGCCCTACCACCAACCAAACCGAGCACACAAAGATGTACCCCCCGCTGGGAATCGAACCCGGGACCTCTGGGTCTGAAATCGGTGGCTTAGCCACTAGACCACGGAGGCGGTTAAGACCACGGAGGCGGTTAAAATTAAAGAGCCGGACAAAGTCCGGACTGAGTCTAAAAGTCAGAACGGATGGTAACCCTATGCGTGACTCACTACCTAATCACGAACCATCAAATCAATTAATTTAATAGGCTTATTCGGATTAAAAATACCCAACAATACCATTTACCTGTTCGGCTATATAAATAAATAAATAAATAAACTTTCTTACACTCACACCAATTATCTAGCCCAAGAGAAGCTTCGTTATGAAACTCGTTAAATAGTTACTAAACAACGGATAAACATACATAAAATACTTAAATACAAACTTATTATACATAGAAAACACCCAGACCCGAGACAATTTAGAAAAACAATATAATTTCTAAATTGACCCGACCGGGGATCAAACCCGGGACCTCAGAGATGGCGACACCTTGAAAACCGGTGTACAAACCACTCGACCAAGGAGGTCGTCGAATATACACTTTACCTTAATGATTACAACTGAATATTATACATTAGGTAAGTAATTATATTATTTAGATTCTATCAAATTCTATCAAAAGATAGAGTGCAAGAAACAATGTGCTTAACATTGTTTGAAGGGATCACAAGTTATCGATAAAATCTCATCGTAAACAACGAATTACATGACATAATCGGTTTCATAATGATCGAATGCACACAGATTAATTACCTACCTACATATTGCCTAGGTACCTATAAAAAAACTTTTCACTCACAAAAAAATATTGTTTATTATTATTACACAGAACTTAAAAATCAAAATTATATTGCGATCACGTCATTGATTAAGATTAAGCTGTCTAAATCCTGGTATTTAAGATTGTATCAGTTACTATGTCACTAATCAAAATAACTGTATTAAAGGCAAATAAACGATAAGTATTTAATCAATCTTGAATATTGTGTATATACCTACTTAGTTTAGTAGGAAAATAAATGCCCTTGCTGAGTTTCTTGCCGGTTCTTCTCAGTACAAGGCTCCCGCCCCATGAACCGATGGCATAATGACATTCATAAGTGCTGTAATCTAAACATGGCCTAACCTGAATAAATGATATCGAATCTTGAATCTTGAATCTAGTTAAGGGGGCTTAGGCGGTGAAAACGGAAAAATTGGCTGTTTTCTATTAGGTAGCTGTTATTCAAAATATTTTAGACAAGCGGCCGCTCGCGGTTTCACCCGCGTGGTTCCTGTTCCCGTGGGAATATTGGGATAAAAAGTATCCTATGTATTAATAAAGATTATATACTATCTGTATGCCGAATTTCATCCAAATCCATTCAGTAGTTTTTACGTGAAAGAGTAACAAACATCCATCCATACGTTCCCGTAGAAATATGGGGATAAAAAGTATTCTATGTGTTAATCCAGGTTATCAACTATATACATTCTGTGTACTAAGTATCGGGAATTGTTCAATAAAACAAAAAATACAAATTATTCATCTAACTTTAATTTATCGCCTTCAAAGTAAGCACCATTGCTTGCAATATACAACATCTCCACCGCTTCACCCAGTCCTCCATACATTTTTCGTAAGCTACTTGCGGTATGGCCTTCAGCTCATACAGCGAATTTTCTTTTATGGCTTCTATCGACTCAAAACGTTTTCCTCGAAGTGGTAATTTTAACTTGGGAAATAGAAAAAAGTCAGACGGAGCCATATCAGGTGAATACGGTGCTTGGTCGAGAACTTTTGTTAAATTTTTCGCTAAAAACTCTTTCACAATAATGGCTGTGTGTGATGGTGCATTATCATGGTGCAGCATCCATGAGTTGTGTTGCCACAAATCTGGACGTTTTCGGCGGATACTCTCACGCAAACGCTTCATGACGCCTAAATAATATTCTTTATTCACTGTTTCTCCCTCTGGAAGGAATTCGGAGTGAACCACACCACGGTAGTCAAAAAAAACTGACAGCATCACCTTGATTTTGGAGCGACTTTGCCGCGGTTTTTTGGGTTTCGGCTCGTTTTCGAAACGCCATTCTGAAGACTGTTGGCTTGTTTGCATGTCGTACTCATAAACCCATGTCTCGTCGCCAGTTATTATACGTTTCATAAAGGTAGGATCCGAAGAAGCTCGGGAAACCATGTCTTCAGCAACATGTATTCGCTGCGCTTTTTGAACAAAATTGAGCTCCTTTGGAACTAATCGAGCGGCGACGCGTTTCATGCCTAAAATGTCAATGAGAATGTTGTGGACGGACTTAAAAGATATGTTCACCTCATTAGCCAACTCTCTCAAACTCATACGTCGATTTTCGAGCACTAGCTTCTTGATTCTGTCGATGTTTTCTTTGGTCGTAGCGGTTGAAGGTCTACCAGAATGAGGCAAGTCTACTACTACGTCTCGGCCTTCTTAAAAGCCTTGTACCATTCATATGCCATTGTTTTTGATATACAAGATTCGCCGTAGGTTTTTTGCAACATTTTGAGCGATTCTCCACATGAACAGACGAGTACGTACGACCGATTCCGACGCCACTGCGGAGTAGCGTCTTTCTCTTTTTCACACAGTAGAATATCTGCAATAGGGCGATGTAGCCTGTTCGCTCGGCAAATTGTGACTGAAGTGAAATTGTGCCTTTAGGCCTAATTTTGGCGGCTCAATCACGAGACGCTAATGCCGTATCTTCCCTTTTTGTTTTAATCTAAGCATATTCCCGATACTTTTTACACAGAGTAGTATATGTAGGTATGCCGAATTTCATCCAAATCCATTCAGTAGTTTTTACGTGAAAGAGTAACAAAATATCCATCCATACTTACAAACCTTCGCGTTTATAATATTAGTAGGATTAGTAGGATATTTCACACTGAAATTTCCAATGTGTATGTCTTTGACTATATTCAAAATGTGTATGTATTACAGAACGTATGTGTGAAGGGATGAACGAACCCAAAACACGATTGGAATTAATTGGAAACATTTTGCTCGTTTGAAAAAAATCCTGAAGTTACCTCTAAAATTCCTTAAGTTTAAGAAAATGCACATTACGACCGTGTTTTAAAATAATAATTCCTATAAAATGATAAACATACTCATACTCAGGTATTTACTTTTCGATTTCTTGACTGATTTGGATTTCCAAAAGACTATAAATTTTTATTAACTTTTTGATAAAAATGTGAATGGCACTTACAAATTACCGCGGACCTCGCATCGCGCAAAATCCAAATTTTCGCTGACTGCCTACTAATACTTACTACTAATACTTTTAGTCTACTTATAGGAGAAGAATCGGCAACAAACTAAGCAAGGGCATTTCTTTTCTCGTTTTCTCTAACAGCGTCAAAAAAAATTGGAATATGCCCATATGCCTATCATTAGTGGACACTTTCCGTTTCAAATCGATTTGTTATCTACCATGATAATGTATTTAACTACCACTTAGTTAGATATTCATCTAAGATCAACAATCGCAAATAAATATTAAGAGTACCTACTTAATTAATTTACATTTTATCTAGGTACTTACCACAGACATAGATCTCTATGTCTGTGGTACTTACATATTTTTAGCTCATTCATTAGGAAAATTTTTGGTAGGTTATGGTACCTAGGCTCAGTATACTTACTTAGTTAAAATTTTAGGGTAAGAATCGTGCTATAGTTGAAAGATACACTACAATGGCAATTTCGAGATAGTGAGCGAATTTGCACAAAGTAGGTAACTATGTACTTGCATAATAAAATGTAACAAAATTAATGTCAATAATTATTGTTTTACAGACATTCTTGTACCATCGAATTTGGTCGTGCTTCGTGGTATACTCAAGAAACTTTAAATTAATTGATTAACATAGTACACACACACACCACATTCAATCTTACGTACGACATTTGTAGGTAAGAAATTATAGTACCTACACACACAGACCAATTCAATCTTTTCTTCTTCCAAAACTGATTCAATCTTTTGTAGGTAGGAAAACCTTTTTGGCAAAAAACAGTGTTCAATTTTAATCATTCCTTAATCACGTGACAGTCCAAAATGAAATAAATTGTTAGGTATTAGAAGGTACTTAGATAGACGTGTAATCCGCTATATCGATTTAATCGTACGATATCTTTGACACAAACACAATGAACGTCACAGTCGCCCTAATGCGATTTGAGGCATGTTCATTCACTGAACGAGCACGTGTCGCGTAGCGGCTCATTCAAAGAATACCCCCCCCCCCCCCCCCCCACCCCTCTTCCCTCGGGTGTCGTAAAAGGCCGACTAACGGACTAAAGACTGCATCTACATCCAACAGTATAGAGCGGCGATGGACTCACCACCTGTCACGCTGCGCACTTATGCAGTTGCTATTTGGTGTGCCGTGGACTATGGTATAGGACTGCTTTTGCGGCCCTTATAGCTTAGTCTCTGAATAACCCTTCGGGGATAATAGTCGTATTATGTGTAGGTATGTACAATGTCCGTCGCCCGCCGGCCGCCTGTTTTGTACTTTGTCACTGTATAAATGTTTTCTGTTATTTGTTCTTGTGTGCAATAAAAGTATATTTTTTAATTATTATTATTATTATAATGTATGTACATTTTTGGAACACTTTTATTTTTGTATTTTAATCACCACGCTTGCCATGTAGGTACCTACAGGTTTGGTGATCCCAACAACAACAACAAACCCTTGATATACATCAAAAAGTCTGAAACACACCTTGTCCGACGTGAGAATTGAACCCTAGACCTCCGGATAAAGCTTAGCCAATCGGCCACTGAGGTATATTTTATAATCTCCAATACTAGGCTTATAACGTCAAAAGCAGCATGTTCAAATCCTGATTTAGAGAAAAAACCGACAATATCACTATACTGTTAGAACTTAAATGTAAAATTAAAACTACAGCTGTGTGGATTAGCGGTAGGGTTGCCAGTTGCCACCCGTACTCTAAAATAGAGTACTACCCTCTTTTTTAAGGCTTAGGCGGCAAATCGGCCACAAAAATACTGAACCTTGCCCGAATTTCCCCTTTTAAAATTTATACGTAGTCTTTTCGGGCAACGTTGCTGGGCGTGTGGCCGAGTTTACTACTCACAGTAAATTGATGTAGTATAATCGGCCAAAATCTGGTGTGCTAGAATTAAGCAATATTTATTGTAAAAAAATATTTTAGTAATTGTTTTCATATTTATTTAATAAATATTAAATAAATATGAAAACAATCACTAAAATTTTTAATTATTAGTAATTAACATCAAATAAAACTATGGGGTGACGCCTAGCCATGTTTTATTTATCAAATCACCGTTACATAAAAAATAAAAAGTATCAGGTTTCACTATTTTAAATAACTAAGTAAGGCTGCCTTAACCACTTGGCTACCGAGGTCTGGCTTTCAACCGTCGAAATTTGTCAGTGCTTGATGCTTATGTTTTTTAGTCTACATTGCTTCATCAAATCTTAGAAGTTTTCACCTCTGAGATCCGAAAGAAATATTTATTAAGAAAGCCAGACCTCGGTAGCCAAGTGGTTAAGGCAGCCGCCCGGAATGCGGAAGGTGCGTGGTTTGATTCCCGCCTGAGGTTGTCGTCTTTTTTCAGTGTTTAAAATTTTACTTAAGTATATTTAAGCGTTAATAAAACGCTAAAAAATAAAACATTAATACTTACATACATTTAAATTATTTAAATATTTTTACGATTAAACTCAGTAGATATTAAATCATTATAAATTTATGGAAGTTCTACGTTTCTAAGGCATTATTCGTTTTAGTCAAATAATATAAAGGTTGAAATAATAGTAGTAAAACAAGTTGATTCAGTTTAACGTGAATCGTCTGATACGCGATAATGAAATATCGATAGGTCACTCACTGCATAGGCAAAATTAGCACTTTGTATATCTTAAAAATATTGTGATGTTCTATTTTCTACTATTCTGGTTAGGGTGTCGCAAAGGGGGTGCAGGACTTAGAAAATCTTCGAGCAAAAATACACTAACTTCTTTTTCACAAACTAACGAAAATATTGCTATCAAAAAAAGATATAAAAAATTCCAAAAAATTGTGAAAAAAAGATTTAGAAGGAAGATTTTCGTCAGTTTGTGTAAAAAAAATTAGAGTATGTTTTTTATTTTTTTTACGAATTATGCCTTAGAAACGTTGAACTTCCATTAATTTATAAAGATTTAATCATTACTAATCTAATTATTTTAATCATAAAAATATTTACATAATTTTACTAACTTATTGTTTTTCAAAATTCTTAATCTAAATAGTGAAATCTCATTTTTTTATTTGTTAAGTAACGGTATTTGATAAATAAAACATCGCTAGGCGTCACCCCATAGTTTTATTTGATGTTGATTACTAATAATTATAATTTTATAGTGTATTGTTGATTCAGTTGTAAATATTTATTAAATAAATATGAAAACAATCACTAAAATATATTTTTTTACAATAAATATTGCATAATTCTAGCACACCAGAATTTTGGCCGAATATACTACATCAATTACTGTGAGTAGTAAACTCGGCCACACGCCCAGCAACGTTGCCCGAAAAGACTACGTCTAAATTTTAAAAGGGGAAATTCGGGCATGGTTCAGTATTTTTGTGGCCAATTTGCCGCCTATGCCTTTTTAAGGCGTACTTTATAATCTACGACACCAATAAAGTACGCTAAAATACTCTATTTACGTAGAACTATGCACGTAAAAGACAATTTATTTGTTAAATGTCGCAAAGAGCAACAAAAAATACGTTTTAAAGGACAAATAAATAAATACTTACTCTTTTTTATGCTATGTTTATGTACTTTATTTTTGTTCTAACAAAATGAAAAAATATTTTTTTCGTCCCTAAAAAAAAGTTGGCTCACTGAAATAATCCAACCCATCTTTTCCCTTAAAATAAAGACTGCACATTCATCCAACAGCAATGAGCGCACGTACGGCGGCGTACCCAAGACCTCAGAGATGGCGCGACACCCTATTTTCTCACTTTAACTGACACTGACACACTGACGTCGAACAACTAAAGCCCTTTTCCAACAATGAGGCGGCCTATTACTACAGTATAATTATAGCTTATATTAAACTGTGCTATTACTCTCGACTGTGATTTTTGCGTAAAATGCCCATTTTCTTATTTTGTAGTAATTTTTCCGTTGTATTTATCGTTTTTATCGAAATAGGATTATAAATTCATGCTTAATATCACAAAATATCTGCGAGAATAAGCTGAGTTCGGACGGCCGGTTGTATTTATCGTTTTTATCAAAATAGGATAATAAATTCATTATAAAATCTTTATTCCTCATGAAGTGACAATTATTCTGGTATAAATTTTGCTCAATAATAATAACAACGTAGATAGGACAAGTTAACTTAAAGCGATTTTCGCAGTTTTTTGATTTAGAATAAGATTTTTGTTCTATATAAAATCAATGATATCTAAAAATTCCGAGGCCGCTACAAACTATTCGATTACTTATAAAGATAACATTCCATTTTTTTATTTCATACAGTAGCTCAATCTAGGAGCTCAAAAAATTGCCTTCGTGCATTTTGTGAAAGAAAATTATTCTCTGCAATTTTGGGTTTAATTCAAAAGTTAAGCAAAATTTACAAAAAGCGAGGCCGCTACGAACTATGCCCATAGCTATTCTACACTTCCTATTCAATAATTCAAAATTGTTAATGTATTTTTGTTTCTGAGATCAAGACCGCCAAAATTGGCCATTTTACGCAAAAATCACAGTCAAGATGTAATAGGGCTCTTAAAATATAGTTTATCAAGACCTACATTTCTTGCTCCACAATCTGCAAAAACTGTATACTTTCACTTTTTTACCCTCCTGTCTCCTGTGTGCTACGGTCATTTTTTTTCAATATGGCCGCATGTGTCATACTACTTCCGTATTACTTCCTGTTTATATCCGGTCTAGGCCTAATTAATGACGATTTCCATGAAAATTTTATATAGAGGTAGGTACCTAACATTTTTGTATTCACTAAAAATTGACCACACACCCATAACTGCGTTCTACAATTTATTTATTTTGAAGTACCCTCGTTTTTGGCAAGGTTTTGACATTGTTTGTGTTTAGAAGTTGAACCACAGAACATTAGAGGTAAGTACTCTAGCGAGTTGAATGGATTAGTTGCGCACTGAAGTAAAATCGAAAATTTTAACATTGAATGTATCTATTTGTATTTAGTGCTTCAAAGTGTCCTGTCATGGATAAACGTACTTCTGAGACAGACATGACATGGTGAGACAATTCTTCCGATGAAAATTTACAAGATTAGTACCTCTACTGAGTCTGGAAAGTGCATGGCTATGTCCATTAATGGTGATCCTGAGGAAGTGAGACTAATAGCTAGTTTTTAGTTGTTAAAATATTATAAAACAAAATTTAGCAAAAGGCGACTACTATAATAATATAGTCGCTTAGGAATTTTAATCTGCAGCAAACGACCATAAAATTTCAACACAAGTTGTTTTTATTAAATTACCTAATGTGATTGTAAATCTTACGTAGGTACTTTACTATTTTGATAAAATGTGTTATTGTAAGTAGGTATTAGTTATTTCATGCTAATTACAAGAGAAAAAAGCTAACGAGAAAAAAAGCAAACGTTATCAAACGCAATAATTTTAGAAAAGCTATGTAACTTTTGAAGATTTTCAGCTTTAGTCCTTTTTTGCTTAACTTTTATAGGTTTAGGTACAGTACAGACAATACATACTTATTATCACCTTTACTCGTGAACATAATACTTTACTATTATCAAAGCCAGCTAAATCCCGTGCGGATTAATCCATTGACGTAGGTTTGTACTAGATTAGGGATTAGAAATATTAATAGGTATAAAAAATAATACAGATTTTGGCAATCACGTACGTGTCGGATGTTATCTAATCTGTAGTTTCTGAAGAAATTAATGAACAGAAAAGTAAAATTGTTATAATTAATATAAATTAAGATCTTGGCAGAAAAATAAAGAGTCATGTTTACTTTCCTTTTTTATGATATTTGTGTTTTTATTTATTTTACCAATGTGACACAATAAAGGAATCTTATAAATTACTTACCTTATAAATAGATATATATAAGGTAAGTAATTTATAAGATAGACTACTTACTACTATAGACTATAGACTACTTACTACAATAGACTACTTGGCGGGAAAGTGAAACGTAATGTCTGCAGTTTTGTTTTATTTTCTAAAATTTGTGTTTTTTCGAACATTAATGTGAAATAATAGTGGGTTATTAACCGTTAAGTGTTTGTGAACGGGCATGAGTGTTGGCAAATGAAAAAAAACAGTGCAACATCACTTTTCAAATTCTCATAAGAAGTACGCGTGAGATCTCAGTAAAGTTCCACATCTTTACTCAGGACTCAATGGGTTTGGGGGAATATCATATAACATTCATCAGCTTATTTACCCACCACTTTTAAAACATTATCATATAGGGAAAAAACTAATGACTAGGCAGTATGGTCTCTGACCTTAGCCTGTTCCTTCACGAAACGAACGATAAAAAAAAATCTAACGTCAAAAAAACAAAAAGTCTTGTCTTGTTGTTTGTTGCCGTTTGGCTAACTTGTTTGTATTTTATTTTTGTGAAATTTTGAATAGAGACTTTAATTTATGTTAAGATGGATTCTTCAGATTCGGAGGACGACTGCTACGGCAACATAGCGCAAAAGCTACAATCAATGAAGAACAAATACACCGAAGATAAAATTTATAGCACAAATCTGTTGAACGACTCCGCTGAAATTGATGAAATCGTGAGAAAAGCCACCGAATCCGAATCCGCCAAACTAAGTGTTCCACTATCACAAAGAAAGCAGAGTGATGTCCAAAACGTTTCATCTGAGGTAACAATCGACACTATAATAGCAAGTTCATCGAAAAGAGTTACGCGTTCGTCGGTGAAACGAAACTCTACAGAGGCGAATAGTACAGAAAGTACTGCTCCAAAGAAGTCGGCACGCAAGAAAAGTGGCACTCAATCGGCTGATGCGAGTTCTGTAGTTGTTAATAGTGTTGTGGAAGCCACAGAAAATAGTCAAAATAATGAAACTGTGAATACTAGTAGAGGAAGAGGTGGCAGAAGCAGAGGTAGGGGGAGGGGGAGAAGTAGAAATAGAAACATGAGAATGTGGCTACCAAGGAGTCCTTACTCTGATTCGTATTCCAATGCAACTGTATATAGTGTAGGAAACACTGATGATTATCCTGACCAATCAGATCATCAAGCTTTGTTCAGCACAAATGCTAAGACGAAATCAGATGATGTCTTTATCGTTGATGATAATGAACTGGACGAGAACGAAGAGTTGTCAGTGAAAGTGTACTGGCAAAGTTCCGAATTCTTCAAGTTCACAATTAGAAAGTTCCAGAAGCTATCGCAAATCTTTGATTACTTCTCCAAGAAGGAGAATGTCAGTAACGACAAACTATTTTTCACTTTTAACGATAGAATATTAAAACCGGAAGACACTCCCGACTCAATAGACTACAACATAGTTAAATTCATAGATGGGGGTATTGTAAATCAAAGTGTTTCAAATATCATTAGCGACAAGAGTAAAGATATTAAAGGTGGCATAAAGCTAAAGTTCCAATGCCAAAACTTAAAAAAGCCATTCGAGACTATGGTCAGTTTAGATGACAAGTTATCCATAGCCATGATGAAGTGCGCTGAGAATTTAGATACAACTGTTGATAAGCTGAAGTTTGAATTTGACGGTGATTCAATATCGGGTAAGTTGTGTTGCACTGTTTTTGTCCTCCGTTTTGTCATCCATAGTTCAACAGCAGAAATGAAAGGAGAAAATTAAATATAGAAAACTATTTATTGTAAAGTAAACCTTAAACTTCATGCACTAAAGTACAAATTCTGAAAAATATTTTTGGATAAATAATAATAAAACAAGGCACGTTTTTGATTTGTACCTTGTTTCTTGGTGCCGTTTTTCAAGCAGCAATTGTGTATCTACTTATAGTTTATATGATTGAAGGTTTTTGTACACTATTTTCAATTTGTCTTATTAATTTATGAGCGGATTTTACTATACTCGGATAAAACTTCTAATATAGGTAGTATGACATGATCAACCTAAAATGTCACCTGTTTAAAAAGAAAATAATTTAAGATAGGACATGATATGACAATAAATTTTCTAATACTAGATCAAACAAATAAAATTGATCCATCTATTGAAATATTGACCCTTAGTCTGCCTCACTGGGATCGGCCTACCTGAAAGCTTGAAACCAGAAGATTTTAGGCTCTTCGCCCTCAAAACACCGCCACTCAGCGAGTTAACTGAACATTTTGTATAAATAATTGTGAAAATTCGTTAATAGCATATGTTTACTTACTAACCTTAGCTATAGATGTTATTTGTCTGTAAATCTTCCTAGAAATAAATAAGCTTATGGCAGCCATTTCCACTGAGGAGGCAGAGTGCTAAGACAGGGTTGCACAAAAGATCCCAATTTATCAACTTGGTACTGGGAGACAGAGACCTCTGCAGGCCCCCACCAAGATAAGATAAGATCTGCTTCACTCAGAAACATTTCACAATGTTTGTTTGGGAATGGATGTGATGTATATATATGTATGAATGTACAGTAATTTATGTCTTTTTGTTGCAGGGAAAGTCACAGCCAGAGATCTGGATTTGGAGGGCGGCGAGTGTATAGATGTACGAATAATAAGTTGATGTATATAAATATCTAATTGCGTAGGTGAACTTCGAAGGAAGATTATTTTTTATAACAAAACTTTGTTGTCATTTTACTGAAGATTGTATAAAGAAATATGTATTTTTATTGCTACCTTTTATTGAAATGAAACCTTTTTAGCTTATTCTTGAATGGTAATTAAAATCTAACTTCTCAAATCTTTGCAAATTTTTTTCATTTCATTTCGAGTGTCAACAATCAATTATTTAAAAAATATATTATTGTTAGTGTTTACTTAGATAAGCCTAGAAGGAGATGGTAGCTTAAGCTGGGCTTAATGCCTTAAGCATTCTCTCCTAGTCAACCATAGGATGGTGCAGACATATATTTATGTACATATCTGTAATCTGAATATCCTTGGTCGAGTGGTTTGTACACCGGTTTTCATGGTGTCGCCATCACTGAGGTCCCGGGTTCGACCCCCGGTCGGGTCAATTTAGAAATTATTGTTCTTTTAAATTGTTTCGGGTCTGGGTGTTTTCTATGTAAAATAAGCAGTATTTAGGTATGTTTAAATGTTGTCTAGTAACCATTTTAACAAGTTTCATAACGAAGCTTCTCTTGGGCAAGATAATTGGTGTGAGTGTAGGAAAATTTATTAATTTTTATTATGTTATTATTTATGTTTTTATTAATTTATTTATTTCTAGGAAGATTTACAGACAAATAACATCTATTAGCTAAGGTAAGTAAGTAAACTTATGCTACTAACAAATCTTCACAATTATTTATACATAATGTTCAGTTAACTCTCTGAGTGAATAATGTTAATTTAGTTTTAAAATACAGATAAAAAAGTAGGTACTTATAAATTAATGAAATTACCGTTTACTGTAGGTTGTTGTAATGTTGTACAGTGATACAAGACTAGAGATTTTTACTGTAATTTATTGAACTATAATCATTATGTGTGATTATACTTATCTAATAATCTACTTTACTGAGGCGCTAGAGCAGATTAAGTCAATATCGAATGGTAGGCGGTTTAACGAAGCTAGTATCACAAATGTATTGGCTCTATATTTGGTCTTTGCTACAGGGACAATCAGTGCTGATCTTTGTCTTAGTCTGAGTGTGTTGGTTTTTAAACTGATCTGAGACACGAGTTCTGGGCAATCGATATTACAGTTAGCCATTCTCGTTTCAAGTGGTAAAAAGTGGTAGGTATTTGTTGAATCTATGGTAGTAGTCGGTATTGTATTGACGAAATTTAAAATCAAGGTACATAAGAGCCCTATTACAACTCGACTGATGTTTGCGTAAAATGTCCAATTTTGGCGTTCTTGATCTCGGAAACAAAAACACATTAACAATTTTGACTTATTGAATAGTGTAGAATAGCTATTGTCATAGTTCGTAGCGGCCTCGCTATTTGTAAATTTTGCTTCCAAATGAAACCCAAAATTAAAGAAAGAATGATTTTCATAAAATGCGCGAAGGCACTATTTTGAGCTCTAGGAGCTACTGTTCTAAACAAATGAAATAAAACAATCAGAATGTTATCTCTTAGAGCAGACATGCTACTTTTAGCAGAAGATTGAGATGCATATTCAAGATGGCTACGAACGTTATGCACAGAAAAGAACCTTCAGCGTCTTTGTGTTGCGAAAGTTAAGAGAAACTTCGCAAGATAAAACCTAGGGCCTGTGACGATTTTTTACGACGTATTTTTAACATGTACCTACTTATACGGAATATATGTGTGTATTTCGAGTTAATAATTTATGACATCGTGTAAAGGACATTTGGAAACATTAATGTCCAGTTTCTTAATAGAACATAAGTAGTTCTCAAATCTTTGTAGATCTGCCTGAAGATCCTCTACATCATTCTGACTATAAACTACTTTTAGAATCTTCATATCATCCGCGAATAAAATGATTTTAGAGTTTTTAAAACATTATTTTTTCCATCATGCAAGATTGTAAAAAACAGTGGCCGAGCAGAGAATCTTGAGGTAGGTACCCCGGATGGTATTGGAGCCCAAATTGGTGTGTAGCCACTTAATACAACTGACTGACTACGATTATCAATGTATAGGATGAGAATTAAGAACCACCTAAACAGATCGCCATGAATTCCAGCCGACGACAGCTTGCTCCTCAGTACGAGATGGTCAATTAATCTCTATTGTTTGTCCTATATACCCAGACAAAGAGGTAGATACTATTCAAGGAAAACCAATAAAATTTATTGCATAGCATTAAGTATATCACAGACGCGTCATTTTTAATTGTGGATTGGATTTTGTGATAAAGTAAATCTTTGATTAATGTTCACTGACTTACGTGCTATCGACACAGTATAATAAAATATACTTAAATTCTGTGCTGTCGACGACTCGTACGGTCGATAACAAAGCACACATGACACAAAGATTTAATAGGTACGTTTCTTAGTGTAGGTAATTAATCAATTGCACATTCAAAAATATTTTGTAAGCGACGACCTACTTGGTCGAGTGGCTTGTACACCGGTTTTCACGGTATCGCCATCTCTGAGGTCCCGGGTTCGATCCCCGGTCGGGTCAATTTAGAGAAAAACTGTTTTTCTAAATTGATTTCGGGTCTGGGTGTTCTTTCTATGTTTATGTATATTTATCCGTTATCTTACCATATTAACGAGTTTCACAAGAATACTCATCTTGGTCTAGTATAATTGGTGTGAGCGTATACAAAATTTATTTAAATTTATTTTATTTATTTAAAAGTATAAAAAACATTTCAATAGGTACCTAAGTACTTACCTACTTACATTATTTTTGTTATTTTTAAATCCTTTATAGTTAATTCATATTCATATTCATTAATTCCACTTAAATTTGTAACAAAAAGTACAATAACATACATAAATATGTTTGTGTTAGAAAGGTGTTATGCTAGTCACAAATTTACCTTTTCAAGGCATTGGGAAAACACGGTTAGGTAATTTAATTATTAAATTAATAAATTGTTCCAGTAAAACTTAAAATAAATGAAAGAACAATAACATAATATTAAAATATTCGGCAAACTTTAACACATTATAATTTTTCCTCAAAATATTATTTAATGTTGTAAAAGGATTTTTCTACTAATACATTCTTTAGCTTAAGGAAGGTGCGTGGTTCGATTCCCGCCTGAGGTTGTCGTCTTTTTTCAGTGTTTAATATTTTACTTAAGTATATTTAAGCGTTAATAAAACGCTAAAATATAAAACATTAATCTATAAACGCAGCTTCATCTTAACCGAATGTTCAAATATTTGTAAAAATATTTCTTTCGGATCTCAGAGGTGAAAACTTCTAAGATTTGATGAAGCAATGTTGACTAAAAACATAAGCATCAAGCACTGACAAATTTCGACGGTTGAAAGCCAGACCTCGGTAGCCAAGTGGTTAAGGCAGCCGCCCGGAATGCGGAAGGTGCGTGGTTCGATTCCCGCCTGAGGTTGTCGTCTTTTTTCAGTGTTTAAAATTTTACTTAAGTATATTTAAGCGTTAATAAAACGCTAAAATATAAAACATTAATCATTCTTTAGCTTGTTTTCAAATGTAGGTACTGTCTTGGAGTGCTTTTAAGTTTTTGAGGTAAGTGGTTGTACACCTTAATAGCCATGTAGTACGAGTTATTTTTAAACAGGCTAAGATTGACTGCAGGCACTACTAAATCATGCTCACGGCGGTTTCAGTTAACGACCCTCTGCTGGGCTCAGGCTAGCTTTAATCAAAATATTTACATTTAAATTCCGAATCGCCTTTTTCTTTTGGGGTCCCTCAGGGTTTTGATTTTGTTTTGTAAATACTTATTTCTATTAAATAAAAATGTTTTCCATAATAGGTCACTACTACGCCATGTTATATTGTTTAACATAATAATATTTAGATACTTACCTACTTATTACTTTCTAATAAACAAATAGACAATGGAAACTTTTTCAACAAAAAAACTTTGTTAACGACAACAAAATAAAAAGTAACTAGAGCTGATTTCTTCTAATTTTAAATGAATGAGAAAAATATATTTTTGTACTTACCCAGCATTTTTAATTATTTATAAGTACACGTAGGTAACACAGAAAAAAAAGCACGACTAAATCACAAAGCAAAACAAAACACGCAGGGCAACTCCAACAGTTTTAACTGCCTATGTGTGCCTAACAGACATTTGGCCGGTCTACAACTTTTATAGATCTATGCACAATCTTAATCGTGACGAATAATTATCGGCCAATAATAAGAATCTCTTCGAAAACATACTTTAATTACATAAAACATAAGACTAATTATAATATTCGCTAGCTGTCTCATTATCTTTGCAGTGATAAATAGGAGGAAGAGTTTTAAATGGATTAGTCGACTTTTATCGTTCGATAACGTTTCAGCTTAATACATGTGCGTGCAAGTTTAAGGACTAAAGGCGAATAACCAGGCGGATTATATGGGAATGTGCTTAATCATTTCAGCCGAAACACTTGGTGTACTTACTTATTAACTTATTTTGAGAACTTTAGAAACTTACTACGAATTATTTTATAGAAATACCAATTGAGATCTATAAAGCTCAATGGAAATACCTATAGATAACGCCTCGGTGGCCGAGCGGTCAAGCGCTTCACAGCGCTTGGCTCGTTACCAGGAGGAGGATTCAATCCCCCAAGTTGGGCAAAGCACCGTAGATTGGGGTTACTTTGACTGGAGGGGTTCCATTGATCAGAACTTCTCTCTGCCAAAAAAAAAATTTTGTGAAGACTATACGCAATGGCAAATTTCTTTTTTTAAGAATTTACTACCTACATAGTCGGTCATCTTTCGCTCAGAAGAACAAGTGTGTACGTCGGTTCATTTCAACAAAAAATAATCAAACTAAGCTAATAGTTATTTATGCTTTTTAAAGTTCTGCAAAACTTCACCTGTGACTGATTGATACTAATCGATTGTTTTGCATAATACATTGAGAGAAATGTGTTTAAGATCTATGAAAAGAATAAAGTGACTTCCTAACCTTAAAATCGACCGCATGGTTAATAAAAATTTACAGGGGGTGTCATTGATCACCCTTCGGGGTGAATCAAAGTAACCCCACGATGTGCCACTTACCAATCAGGTGAGTTTTGACTGCTATTTGATCTCAAATCATAATATTTTCTTATGCATTAATGTTATAATTTTGATAGATAAAGTAAAGACTGATTCTGCAAAATCTTTTATTTACCCGATCAAAGTAACCCCCAATCTTTTAAGACTTCAAAGTTAATAGGCCGATTTCTTTTATTTAATTTTTCCGATCATCATTGCTGGGTCTTTAATAATTCATTTAAAAAATATGGATGATCAAAGTAACCCACTCATACAGTTTTTAACAGACTTCAAAAAAAGAGGAGGTTCTCAATTCGGCTGTATGTTTTTTTAAAATGTTTAGTACCTCAGAACTCAGTCATTTATACACCGATTTAAAAAATACTTTTTTTATTTGAAAGGATAGGTCCCATTTTTATCAAAATCCAGTTCTGATGATGGAATCCTCAGGAATTGAGGGAACTCCTCAAATATTGTAGGCATACCTATAGCGATTTTGATATTTTCAGCAATAAGTCAAGAATTTGCATTGAGAAAGTATCATTTGATGAAGTAGAACTGATGAAGAAGACCACAGAATGTCATTGGAACTCCTCAATGATAAGTATTTCACGAGTGGCGATAAGATATCTCGATTAAGATAGTTAAGCGACTATGACGAATTAAAAGAAGGCAGGTACCGGAACTCAGTTCTGATGGTGAAATCCTTGAGGAATTGAGGGAACTCCTCAAATATTGTAGACATACCTATATCAATTTTGGTATTTTCAGCCATAGGTCAAATGAGATCCACTCCGGCAATAAATCCTTCCTGACTAATATTGTAAATGCGAAAGCGTGTTTGTTTGTTTGTCCGTCTCTCACTTGCGCATCGACCTAATTTTGCACATAGATAGCTGAAGAACAATAGTGACATAGGCCACTTTTTATCACTCCTTCCGAAACATTTCTATTAGGATTTAAAAATACACTATTCACACTATTAATTCTGTCACTTCTTGTCTAAATTCTTCTTAACATATTTATGCCGATGACTTACAAATTTACTCTCAGGCCTCGGCTGAGAACCTCTGAGAAACGATTGAGCAGATCAATGGTGACTTGGCTACGATCTACGTCTGGAGCAAGTCAAAAACGTTCCTCTAGTTTCCCTAACGGTGAACCCTAGTAACTCGCAAGTCGTCATCGTAGGGGGGTCTATACAGCATTCACGAGTAAATTCGGGTAACTTGCCGTCTGTTTTGGATGTTGATTTCCTACTTTGTGATAGGCGTTTCTCGTTTTCTTCGCTTGTCGCATTTAAACTGCGCTGTCTCATACAAGTAGCGCGTTTTGTAGGTTTACTAATATTCACTTTCGATAAATAGATCGGAACGATTCACTAAAAAGCGAGAAATAAACAAAAATATTAACAAAAAAAAAACCGACTTCAAAAAATTTTACTGAAATAAATGCACTAAAACGTAAAAAATAATTGCGTAGTTTAGTTTGTTCAATTTACTTGCAATATTAACCTTTATTTTACTCAATCTTATAATCTTAAAAAATATTTTTGGAGTCGGTGCCAGCTTGTAGCAATACCTAATAAAATCTATTTACTAATGAACACGACAACTGGTAAAGGCTAATTAAACATATTTATAAATAAAAACGACAATGGGGTTATAACTGTAACTGAGACCGATACTTTATGCCGAGTTGACCGCCACCATCTTGCCTATAGCGTTGAAGTTTCTAACTTAAAAAAAGATAAGCCCATTAAACCGAATAATAACAAACGCTTCAATTTTAACAGGTGTGATTACCAGAACCTTAAATCCGATTTGAGTTGTCTTGATTGGGCAAAGCTACTGTCTTCCAATGATGTGAACGAATGTGTTGATGTATTTTATTCCAAAATCAATGAACTTATAGCTAATCATACACCCATTGTTAAACGCACGTCTTCTAAATATCCAATTTGGTACAGTCAAGCACTAATGCACTGTATCAGGGATAAAAATAAGTATCACAAACGCTACAAAAAGTTCGGTAACCCACGAGACTACGACACTTTCTCGTTGCTCCGTGCCAGGTGCAAAGCACTTATCGCAGAATGCCATAATACTTTTTTGTCCGCGGTTGAGGAATCAATAGAGGATGACCCAAAGGTGTTCTGGCGATATGTAAATGGTAGAAAGGGAAGGGTCATAATGCCACACAAAATGACCTATAATGGAAAAGCATCATCCGACGGTCAAGGCATATGTGAATTGTTTTCGGAATACTATGGATCGGTATTTGACAAAAGCTCCTCAGCTGTGTCAACTGAATCTCTGAACCTTCCTGCTATTTTCAACTTTACTCTTTACAGTATCAATTTTACACAACAGGAAATTGCTTCCAAAATAAAACACTTGGATGCACGTAAGGGTGCAGGACCTGACCACATCCCGACGAAATTCCTAAAGTGCTGCTCCGATGAGCTGTCTTTGCCACTAACCATTTTATTTAATAAGTCGATTGCGACTGGGGTATTTCCGGCCCGTTGGAAGGTGGCGAGTATTGTCCCTATTCATAAGACAGGAGACAGATCTTCCTGTTCTAACTACCGGCCAATAAGCATCCTTTCATGTATAGGAAAGCTTTTTGAATCCTTAGTATACAGTCCCCTATATAATCACCTGAACAAGTACATCTCTATTAGACAACATGGATTTGTTAGAAAAAGGAGTACTTTAAGCAATCTTTTAGAGTTCAAGAACTATCTGTGTCACGTATTTGCTTCTGGAGGTCAGGCTGATGCTATATATGTAGATTTTAGTAAAGCCTTCGACAAAGTTAACCACTCCATTCTCTGTCATAAGCTCTCGTACTACGGAATACATGGTTGTTTGTTGAGATGGATAATATCTTACTTGAATAATCGAACTCAGCTTGTCTCGGTGAAAGGTTATTCCTCATCTCCCATACCTGTGTCTTCTGGTGTTCCGCAAGGTTCACACTTGGGGCCACTCCTATTTGTGATCTTTATCAACGACTTAGTCGATCGTCTGTCATGTCCTTCTCTCTTGTATGCCGATGATCTAAAAATCTATACTAATGTCAGTGGCATAACACAGTGCATAGCGCTTCAAAATGATCTTAAGACTGTGTCAGACTGGTGTTCTTTTAATAAAATGAGTCTCAACATCAGTAAAAGCTGCGTTATTTCTTTCACGAGAAAGAAGAACCGAGTAGTTCACCAGTATTACATCCAGAGCGAGATATTGACCAGAAAAGAGATCGTTAAGGACTTGGGTATATTTTTCGATGAACATCTTACCTTTCGTCCTCATTATGATCATATCGTGAAGAAAAGTCGTAAACTTTTAGGATTCATAATAAGGACAACCAAAGATTTTAAGAAGCCTCGCAGTATTCTATGCCTATTTTTCAGTTTGGTAAGAAGCGTCCTGGAGTACTGCTGCCCTGTCTGGTCCCCATTTTACAGTGTACATGTGGATAACGTAGAGAAATTGCAGAGGAGGTGTTTGAAGTACATAACACGGAAGTATTATCCTGGTCGTTCACTTGAGGACTACAATGACAGACTATTAAAGTTTGGTCTGATCTCTTTGAATTCTCGTCGCTTAAGATATGATTTGCTATGTCTCCACAAAATAGTTCACTCAACTATCGATGCCCCGGATTTGCTCTCTTCGCTCAACTTGAACACCCGGTATAAATCGCGTCACCCAAACACGTTCACTATACAAGTGTATAAAAACAATACCTCATTTTACAACCCCGTAGTAAGAATGTGCCGGACATATAATGATGCAATTCGTGGTGGCAGATGCATAGATGTATTCAACTCCAGTTTCTCCCAATATAAGAACTCTGTATCAGATATCTTTATCTCAGGGGTATCCTCGACTCCTGTAGATAGTGTTGTTCCGAAGTTAGCATATGATCAAGGCCTTCAAATTAACTCTGCTTAGTGGCTATTGTTTTTGTTTATTTTTCATTTACTGCTTCTAATGTTATTCTAATTACTTAATTTTGATATTTGTTCTGAATGTTAATTATTTAATTGTTTTAATTGATTATTTTTGGTATTTATTTTGAATGTTAATCTATTGAATTTTATTGTTTTAATTGATTCTTTCTGTTCTATTGTTTGTAATTGCTTTTTTTTGTAATTGTTTTACTTTAACGTGGCATAATTGGTAGTACTCGCATCATGCTGTGTATGCAATTTATGGATTACAGTCTAGTCTTACTATATTGTTAAATTTTCATGGCTGTGTAATTGACTGTTATCTGTCTGCGTACCTAATTTAAATAAATAAATAAATAAAAAAAATACAGAAATCTAAATAGTTTGTTGAAAACATTTTTAAAAAACGTTTATTAAACTGAGTTATTGCGATTTTAAACTTTATATAGTGGATGTGAACTTTAACAACAACACAAAAATAAATATAGGGGAATTTTAGGCTATATAATTTTATTTTTGTAATTTTAAAAATGCTATTCTGTAAAATGACCCATTTACCCTAGGGCCAAAAAGGCCATGGCCCGGGGCGGCAGGCTGCGAGGGCGGCGCAAGCCGCACCTCGCGCTCAGCTTTGTGCGACTTTTTTTTATACGCCTGAAGAAGTTTAAAAATACCTACCTTATTAACAATATCTAAAACTCAACGGTTGTTCAAGATTCATTTACTTAACGGGACTTGTTCCGTAAACATGTTCGCGGAACTATTTAGTTCGACTCTGGCGCTGGCGGTGTTGGTGATGGTCGGTGAATCGGTATTAGTTCCAACTGTTACTTTCGTTCATCGGACACGTCAGCTCAAACATGTTTGAGAAACTAATTAGTTCTATTGGCGTTCCCGGTTTTAACGGTTACTCTCTTCTATTGGACTTAACTCCATAGCTGTCTGCATTAAATATGATAACGCAAAGCGCTTTGCGCGTATAGATAGGTAGTAGTTGACAGTGTAAGGGTGAGATCTCAGTCCGCGTCTCGTCCCCCGGAGATAGAAAGGAGAAGGTGCAATCAGCTTGTGTAGTTCCTGCGCACACTCGCCGAAGTGAATTCGATAAAAAAACCGAAAGATTGGCTTCGATGAGTCGATGTTCAAGACTCTGCAGCTTGGATTCGACGAGTTTAGAGTCGCCAATGACCCTCTTAACGCGATAGAGTCTAAAGCAGCTAACTGGTACTTGGCAGATCCATCCCATAGGTGGAAGCAGTATTCCATACAGGATCGGACTTATTGTGCTTGGTAAATCTGAAGCAGCTGACCCGGTGTAAAATATCGCCTTACCTTGTAAAGGATGCCAAGTTTTTAAGCTGCGGTTTTTGCCATGGACTCTATGTAGTGGCCGAAGTTTAGGTTTGTAGAGATGGTCATACCTAGGCTCAGATGGTCAGATATTGGCACGGATACACCACGGAAAGTCGGAGCAAGTGTGTTTTGGTAGCGTTGTAGTCGACCAGGTTAGCATCACCCCAGTCGGAGATAGCTTATAGGGCCGTGTCCAAATGCTCAACCATGGTCTCTCGACAAAGCCGAACTTCATCCCCCTTGGCCTTTGCATTTGAGAAATATCTGTCCACAACTGTGCTATCGTCTGCGTACCCCAGAATTCCGGATACCAACAGATCGTTTATGTGTAGCAAGAATAGAGTTGCAGACAGAAAAGACGCCTGAGGAACTACGGCACCAATAGCCTGTAGATCAGACGTGCAGCCATCTAAGACTACATGTAGCGATCGATCCTACAGTAAGTCCGAAATCCATTTGCAGAGACCAAGGGGGATCCCATACGACGGAAGCTTGTTTATAAGGCTAGCGTGCCCAACCCTGTCAAAGGCCTTAGAGATGTCAAGAGACACGGCAAAAGCTTCAAAGTGTTTCTCTATAGCCTCACTCCATAGATGAGCGGCATACACAAGAAGATCTCCCGTAAACCGCCCTCGGCGAAACCCAAATTGGCGGTCACTTAAGAGGTCATTGTCTTCAAGGTATGCCAGGAGTCGGTTGTTGAGTACAGCCTCCATCCATAGTCTTACAGAGTATGGAGATGCCTGATATTGGTATGTAGTTGGCAGGATCGGCTTTACTACCTTTTTACCGAACAAAAATTATTTAAAATGTCATATGGTTTAGTATGTTAGTGACGTGAGTAGTTCATAGCAATAATAAATAATATAAAAATGATTTTTAAATTATTTATATTAAATAGATTTGATACATTGTTTTCGGTGTGAGCCGTTCTTAATTCTATGACCACAACTGTATATTTTAACTACAATGTTTGTACAGTAAAGAGATATTGTCATATTTTAACGTATGTTCTAGCTAACTGACCAGAACCAGACATAATGCAAATGTTTACACCTCGAATTATCGAGTTTATTAGATTTCTCCATCCGACTAGACAGTCTGGAAGAAATCGCTTCATAGCGATGAGACCGGCAAATTGAAACTATGTATTGTACTTACCTATTTTCATGTTTTGTGTGTATTTGTATATGAATACTGTTGCAATAAAAGCATTACCTAATCTAATCCAATCTAATGCAGACATTATAATTAATGTAATACAAGATAATTACGTACCTACAAACTACTTACAATAAGATTACAAATTGTCCTTTCTATTTGTGTTGAACCAAATAAACAAGTTTTGGTTGGAAAAAAGAAATCAATTTCGACCATACCATTGTCAACAGCTGACAGTTTTGTATGGGAGGTCGGATTTTTTTTGACATTTTTTCACATAAGTTTCTTGGGGAAGGTTGTCCAGTTTCATAGGTGGAACTCACCCTTAATTTTTTTTAGACGATTAAAAATTAAGGGTGTATAAACAACGTCTGGGTAGTAAGCGCTCGGCTCGGTTTCTGGCTTCAGTTCCCAGGTCGGAAAAAGTGGGTTTCGTATTTATTTACGCAGCCCAGGTTTATGATCACCAACCCGCGTTTGGCATACAGGTGATAAACCGCCGAAATATCTTTTCTTTTGCCAACTACTTATATGTAGTTATTTGACATACCTTTTTCTTTTTTTTCTTTTTTTATTGTTGCTTGCATTTGGTCACTATCCCACCTGATGGTAAGTGATGATGTGGCCTACGGTGGAACATGCTTGCCTAGAAGTAACCTGTTGACTCGTGATTTGAAAACCCCAATATTGTACCTTATAGGAAACACCGACTCTGGCAGGGAGTTTCACAGCTTTGCAGTACGAATGATGAAAGTAGACGCAAAGCGCTTCGAACGCATATGCGGAATCTCCACAGTGAATCTGTGACGTCGCTCAGTTTGTCTGGTTGTCCTATGGTAGAAAGGGGATGGAGGAATTAAATCGAATAATTCCATGGCACACTCTCCGAAGTGTATCCTATAAAAAACTGATAGACATGCGACCTGGCGCCTATGTTCTGAACTCTGCAGCTTGACGTCAAAAAGGTTGTCATCGTTGATGAGCTTTCTGGCTCTCCTGTCAATCGACTCCAGTGCCCCAAGTTGGTATTTAGCGGATCCGTCCCAAAGGTGAGAACAGTACTCCATACACGACCGGACTTGTGCTTTATATATAAAGTAAGCAGTTGTCCCGGTGTGAAGTACCATCTCACCTTTGAGAGGATACCCAGCTTTTTTGAGGCAAGTTGTGACTTTGACTCCAGGTAGGAGTTAAAGTTCAGATTAGATGACAGTGTCACACCAAGAAGCTCGAGATGGTCATAAATAGGTACAGAGACACTTCGGAAAGTAGGAGTCATGGTGAACGGACTCCGTTTAGCGGAGAATAGACACGATACCGGTCTCATACGAAAGGCGAAAGAGGCGTGTCATAATTGGTGTCAACTCCGGCGCACAAGTCCTCAGGACTAAGGCTGGAATCCCATCGGGACCGCTGGCTTTGTTCACGTCGAGATTACTTAGTGCTTTCCGTACCTCCGACTGGCGTATGCGAATTTCCGACATGGTCGTTTCGCAAACCGCTGCACGTGGGGGCGATACCTAATTGGACAGTTGGAGTTCAAGTCCTAACTTTAGTCTGCAAAACAAAATATTGATCGATTATTTATTACAACCCACTTTTAAGTTATAACCGTAAGCAAACTGTCTCACTTGACAATAACAAACTCATGTACGGGTACTATGGATATATGTGTACCACAAGGTTCGATACTAGGCCTTGTGTTGCTTTTATATTATACTCGTACTAGCCCGCCTGCGACTTCGCCGGGTGAACAGCCTGTACGGCTGTACCTATGCCATGACGAATATCCAAAAATCCAATTTCTTACAAACCTTGTCCTGGCAGTTACAAACACAACAAAAAATAATGCCAAATCTGTGAAGCCGTTCTGAAGTGATGCGCGATCAAACATTTTGGTAAATGTTTTTTACTATATCATAGATAAATGATCTCGTTAGTGTTATACCAGGTCATTTGTAGGACCTTATGTGCTTGATTTGATGACACACATGTAGGAATAAGGAACAAATCAAAACAGAACTTGGAAGGTAAGATTTAAATAGTATTATACTTGATGCCGAAAAAAGAGTAGTCATGATGAAGTACCTACCAGGCAAAAAAAAAGATAACAAAACTTGTTTATCTTACTAAAACAACATTTTTAGGATATGCTGTCTGCTGTAGATTAAACAATACTTCACAATGAATGTAATTATTATTATTATGAAACATTGAAATAAAATGGCGAGCGTTAATTATGCTTTGCCTAAAAAATCCACGAGTAAGATTCGAACCCGCATCCTTCTGAAAATCCGGGTCAGGTGCTATCGTGGACCTATCCAGCCCACCGAAAATATTACAATCGAATGTTGATCACGTAGTTGTTGAAGTCTACGATAGCTTATCTACTTACTTAAAACCTAATAGGCACTTAAATAAAATTAAAGAACTTCACTCAGTGTTTTTCCTGTAAGTATTATCTACTAAATTGTTACAACGCTTAATTTCCGTTGCTTTGCTTAACTTGCTTTAATCCCCAAGTTATGAAACGACACCATCAAGTTGTTGATAGGTAGGTATAGTTATAAATAGGAGTTTCTCCCGTGTTCTTTTAGGAACAACACGTGTTGTGAGATTTTATTTCTATATACCGTACAATACTAACTGTAGGTACTTTAAAAATGTATACCACTTGAAATTGACTCAATGCTAAACGCGACAGCCATTATTTAAGTCATAATAAATACTTATCGTGTGCATTCCGGTTCTTGCTCTTCTTACTGTTTCTTCTTCGCCACTTTGCTTCATCATTATCATCATCAGCCTATATTTGTCCAGTGCTGGACATAGGCGAGTCAATAAATTACATAAAAATTGTATATCGGGAATAAATAATTTGTCCATCATAATATAGTAGTTACTTAGATAAGTACAAAAAAACCGGATAAGTGCGAGTCGGACTCGCCCACCGAGGGTTCCGTAGGTACAAAGTAGGAGCTATAAATATTTTTTTTCATTCTTCGTCAAAAATCGAAAACCATATATCATACTCGTATAAGCAATTAAAAATCAGTTTGAGCTTGTGCCAATGAAGCTCTTCCATACAATACCCCACTACGGTTAACTCAATTCAAAATTTGGACCGCCGCTTCTGGCATAAAGACCCTGTTTTTTACTGATTTAATTACAAATGTATAGTTTTCAGATTTTTCCCTATATTTGTGGTATAAGACGGCAATACTTGCCAAATTTTATAGTTCTAAGTCAACGAAAAATACCTCATAAATTTTGATTCCCTTGAGACTGTCGAAATATACCCTTTTTTGATATATAGACCCTATTTTTTAATGATTTAATTACAAATGTTTGGTTTTCAGATTTTTCCCTATAAGTTCTTGTAGTATAAGAGGGTAATACTATAGTTCTTGGTCAACGGAAAATATATGTCATAAAAATAATTAAAAATCTGTTTAAGCTTGTGCCAATGAAGCCCTTTCATGCGATACCCCACATGACACGGTTAACTCAATTCAAAATTTGAACTGCCGGTTTTGACATAAAGACCCTGTTTTTAATGGTTTAATTACAAATGTATATTTTTCAGATTTTTTTCCTATACTTGTAGTATAAGTCGGTAATACTTACCAAATTTCATAGGTTGTAGGTCAACGGAAAATACTCTTATAAATTTTGATTCCCTTGAGAGTGTCGAAAATATAAGTTTCGCCATATACGGCCGTATCTTTTTCTACGTTAACTTAGGAGTTTGATTTTTTCACAGCTTAAAGATACTGTAGACCTGAGTATACCGTTTTAATTTCAACTCAATACCTCTACGTGTTCCTGAGATAAAGGGTAAAAAGACAGACGGACAACAAAGTGATCCTACATGGGTTCCGTTTTAGCCTTATGAGGTACGAAACCCTATAAAGAAAAACAATTACTAACATGATAATTATTTTTTATTTTTATTTATTTATTTCTTTTCAATTGTACAAAATTAATAATTTTATCTAGGGTTAATAAATTAACGATTAGTTTTTTTTTTCAAAAATTTTTATGTTTTTTAAATCCCTCTCAACGTTTGGCCGCATGCAGCATGCAAGCAAGCATGCAACATGTCAGTAAACAAGCATGGAGCATGCAAGCAAGCTGCAGCATGCAAGCAAGCATGCAGCAAGCAACCAAGCATGCAACCAAGCATGCAGCGTGCAGCATCATTCAAGCACGCAGCTTGCAGCAGGCACGGTTTCTGTCACGGCTCCGGCGGCGCTGGGAGGCTCTGGCGGCGGTCCCACGCGAGCTGACGTCGCATTTTTTTATTGAATTTTTAATATATTATTTTATATTAGGTTTTATAGTCACGCAGCGCTGGCATACAAGTGTGATCCACGCGACCAATCAGGTGAGTTTTTAGTACGCGACTCCCGTAGGGTTAATTCGTATAACCAGTTTTTACCCAGCGATCCCGGGTTCGATTCTTATTTGGTTGGTAGGGCTTGCTTAAGCCCGCCTGGATAGCTACCGTCTTCTTATAAATGTCGCGTATAACGACAATGTTAGCATTGTTATGTTCTAACAGATAGAGATAAAATAAGATAGCCAGTTCCTCAGTAGATGGGGAGTCCGGGCGAACTGCGCTTCCACCATCGGCCTTATCATCACCTAACATTAGGTGAGATGAAAACCAAATGCTTACCTACTACCTGAAAAACAAAAGAGATAGAAATAAAACAAACACATTCTCATTAAATAGTTTTTAATTAATATATTAAACATCCTTTTATGCTTACCCACAACTTAATCCAAAACTTCTTCGCACTTACTTACATCACAGTAATATAATATATCAGTTTTTTTTTTATAGCAGAAGGAGGCAAACGAGCAAGCGGGTCACCTGATGGAAAGTAATCACCGCCGCCCATGGACACCCGAAAAACCAAAGGAATCGCAGGCGCGTTGCCGGCCTTTAATGAAGGAATAGGCTCGTTTCTTGAAGATCCCTAAGTCATAACGGTCCGGAAATACCGCCGCTGAGAGCTGGTTCTACAACACTGTAGTTCGAGGCAAGAAATTTCTTGAAAAACGCACAGTAGTAGACCGCCATCCATCAAGGTGATGTGGATGGTATGACAGTCGATTGCGTGTAGTGCGGTGAAGGTAATCAGCGGCAGGGATCAAGCCGAACAATTCCTCAGAACACTCCCCATGATATATACGGTACAATATACAGAGAGATGCAACGTCTCGCCGAAGAGCCAGTGGATCGAGCCGTCCTGAAATAACCACGTCGTCGACAATTCGAGCAGCTCTGCGTTGAATGCGGTCAAATGGAAGGAGTTGGTATTGGGGTGCTCCAGCCCAGAGATGGGAGCAGTATTCCATATGCGGCCTGACCTGTGCTTTATACAGTTGTAAACGGTGGGCCGGCGTGAAATACTGACCCGCTCTATTAAGCACACCCAGCTTTTTCGAAGCTAATTTAGCTTTACCTTCCAAATGACCACGAAACTGAACGTCACTCGAAATATCGACGCCAAGGATTTCAATAGTCGGATTGGTATCAAGGGGAGCTCCCTCAAAGTTCAGAGGTACGACGAAGGGATGTTTTTTCGCGGTAAGTTTTGGAGGGGTTAAAGCGGACCAGGTTATGTCGGCCCCAATCCGAGACATGACTTAACATGTTCTCGGTGTCAGTTACAAGTTTATTCCGGCTCTCGATGACGCTTTCCAGAGAAATATTAGCTCGCCCGGTGTAGAGCGTATCCCCAGTACTGTCGTTTGCATAGCAATGAATGCTGTTATTATGCAGCATGTCATTGATATGCAGAAGAAATAGAGTAGGGGACAACACACACCCCTGCGGGACTCCAGCATTCACGGGCTTCATGTCGGAGCACGAACCGTCGACTGCGACTCTGATGCTACGCCCAGTGAGAAAGCTGGCAATCCATGAACACAAGTTCTCAGGAAGCCCGTATGATGGAAGTTTAGAGAGAAGAGCCCTGTGCCATACCCTGTCGAAGGCTTTTGCTACGTCCAAGCTAACTGCCAGTGCCTCCCCTCTACTCTCGACTGCCTCCGCCCATCGGTGAGTAAGATACACTAAAAGATCACCAGCCGAACGACCGCGACGAAAACCATACTGGCGATCACTTAGTAGCTGGTTCTCTTCTAGGTACCTTAAGAGCTGGCGGTTTGTAATGGACTCCATTACTTTGGAGAGTAAAGAGGTAATAGCTATTGGCCTGTAGTTGGACGGATCTGAGCGATCGCCTTTTTTTGGAATCGGGTGGACAAGGGCTGTCTTCCAAGAGCTCGGGACGACGCCAGTAGTGTAAGAGAGCCGGAAAAGGCGCGTTAGAACTGGTGCCAATTCAGGAGCACACGTCCGAAGCACAATGGGTGGAACTGCATCATGCATTGATATACACAAGGCGAGTGGCCTTGTGTATATCAAGGGAAAAAGAGCCTTACGAACTGACCTTTGCAGGAACTGAACGTTTGGCATTGTACAAGCGCAATGCGGTATGGTTGGTGGAGAGTTTTCCCCATCGTCCATGGTCGAGTTTGAAGCGAAAAGAGAGCCCAAGAGATCGGCTTTCTCCTTTGCAGTATAGGCCAGAAAGTCATCGGTCTTGTGCAATGGTGGTAGGGACGGCTGACAAAAATCAGTATTGTAACTTCCTAAATAAGAGGCCTTTACATCTCGACTGTGATTTTTGCTAAAAATGGCGAATTTTTACTTACTGAATAGTTTAGAAATAGCTATTGGCATAGTGCGTAGCGGCCTCGCTTTTTGTAAATTTTGTTTAGCCTTTTAATTATACTCAAAATTGCAGAGAGAGATTTTCATAAAATGCGCGAAGGCACTTTTTTGAGCTCCTAGATTGAATGAATTAAAAAAAAATTGAATGTTATCTCTTATACTTAGTTGTATAGTGCGTAGCGGCTCCAGAATTTTTAAATATCATTGATTTTATATAGAAAAAAAATCTTATGCTAAACCAAAAAACTTCGAAAATCGCTTTAAGTCGACTGTGAATTTCTCCTATCTAGTTACGATAATATTATTGAGCAAAATTTAAACCAGAATAATTGTTACTTCATGAGGAATAAACATTTTATAATGAATTTATTCATAATTTTTCCTATTTCGATAAAAACGATAAATACAACTACAAAATGTGATGCGCCGGCCGTCCGAATTCAGCTTATTCTCGCAGAGTGGAGATTTGTAATATTATGCATGAATTTATTATCCTATTTTGATAAAAAACTATAAATACAACTGCAAAATTACTGCAAATTAATGCAAAAATGGGCATTTTACGCAAAAATCACATTTGAGATGTAATAGAAGCGCGAGCGATATGTATTAGCTTGCGCTCGTAGCTCGTAGCTCGATCGTAGCGCGTAGGTAGATACGCGCTACGATCTCGGCACAGTGACGAACGCTCGTCGGTGTTGTTTTTAGGGTGCCGTAGCCAAATGACAAAAAACGGAACCCTTATGGATTCGTCATGTCTGTCTGTCTGTCTGGCCGTCCGTATGTCAAAGCCACTCTTTTCCGAAACTTTATGAACTATACTGTTGAAACTTGGTAAGTAGATGTATTCTGTGAACCACATGAAGTTTTTTACACAAAAATAGAAAAAAAGCAATAAATTTTGGAGGTACTTAGAAAGGAATTTTTTTTTTCATCAAACCCACGTATGCCGAAAATTGGTTAGAACGACATCTAGTAAGTAGTTCTTTTTATACGTCAAAAATTAATTAATTAAAAAAAAACACTTTTATTTAAACATCGATCAAAGTTACAACGAACTACAAGAACTTTTATATGTTTTTATGTATATTTATATACGTTACTTGCTGCTACGGAACCCTTCATGGGCGAGTCCGACTCGCACTTGGCCGCTTTTTTAAACAGTTAAGCGTGCGTAATTTTTTCGATTAAAATAAGTTCAAGTAGGTACCTACCTACTTACTTAATATGGCAAGGAGAAATTCTAGAATATATTGTGCTGTTTTTGGTTGCATGAATCCCTTTATAATGCACCCAGAGATAACATTTTTTAGATTACCTGAAAACTCCGAAAGGTAAGACTATAAAATGTTTTTATTTATGTAAGTACTTACCAATAGGTACGTTATTTGTGTCTCTTTTAATGGATAGGTATTTAGTTTTTCTCCGAAAATTAAAGTGAATAGGGTAAAGGAAGTGATACACGAGTGAACTAGGTAGTTATAGGCAGTTCATGAATCTGTAGCTGTACGCTCGTGTTAATACCTCCGGGTTGTAGGTTTTTGGAAACATTATGGAATTATACGATTGATATATTTTGAATTTATTATGAGTCAAATGGTGATGTTATCGAATACGTTGGCGGAGAACTACTTTTAAGTTGGAAATCGTTTGCACTCACGCAACATTTAACAGCGAAACTAGCTACACTCCAAGTGATCGGTTTGCTCAACGGTGAAGGGAAACATCGTGAGGAAACCAGCAAGTCCAAGAACCTGGCATGTTTAAGGACTTGTAATATCCACCAACCAACACCTATTGGGTCAACGTGGTGAATATTGTAACCCTCTGGAGGGTAGGCCGTGCTCCTTTTCCAAGTGACATTTTTTAGTACGAGAATAATAAATAGGGTAACAAGTACTATTGTTGGCCCCCCTCCAATGATTGACCTTTTGAGTTTTAAAGCAAGATATCAATTACCAGCAGAAATAAAGCTTACATAATAAAAATATACAAACTACATTTCATAATTGGCAACACCATGTAGTAGCTTTATGATTTAATTAGCAGCAACACTGAAGAAAAAAAGTATTTTTGTTTGTGTGTTGCGATCGCGTCGATGTGCTGTGGATTCTTAGCAAAATCTGTTAAGACTGGTTAGGTTTATTGCTTCGTTTCTTGTTTATTACGATTTGTTATAGTAAATGAATTGTTTTTTTCATTTAGTTAGATTGACTACGTGCTAATTAACTCAAATATAACCGGCTATCTCACATTAAAAAAGGAATAATGGACGGCCAATCATTGTACTTACGAGTTATATGATCGTCTAATTGAATAGCATGACGGCCAATGATTAAAATACGGTTTCACAATATTCTAATATATTTTAAACTTAATTTGTGTCGAGTTATAAACGCTATTTTTAAAATTGGTCCTAAAGCCGTCATAATCATTTTGTAAACAAAAACTGGCAGGGCCAATCATTGTGCTTTTGAAGTGATTGACCGCGGCCAATGATTGTATTCCATCCATAAAGTTACTATGGTATAGTAACTTTATGATTCCATCAGGGCCAGTCATCATATCGGCTCCAAAGAGACATAGTAGTGATGTGCGTGTTTTAATAAAAAAATGAATTAATTTTTATTTTATCAGTAAATCAAAAATTAAATAACTTTACATTTGTTTTATATAATATCATTGACTTTACCCTTACCTTCTTCTTTGTTTTGTATAGTGTAAATCCATTTTTATGGTCACCTAGGTATTTAATAATAAGTGTTACTGTACCTTGGTGAGGTTGGGCACTACATACGGGCTTGATGGAGCATTTGGTAGTAACCCGGATGTCTGCGCCGAGAGTCGTGGGTTCGATCCCCACCCAGGACAAACATTTGTGTGATGAACACATGTATTTGTTCTGTGCCTGGGTGTTATTATAAATTGTGGTACCTTCGTTGGTTCTTATATCCTTAACACAAGTGCTTTAGCTACTTATCTCGGGAGTTACATCAATGTCTGTGATGTTGTCCAATATTTATTTACAGATTGCCTTTTTAGGGTTTTCCTAAGTACAGTTGACAGCTGATCAAACTTTATTTATGTGAGTCTAGGGGTAGGATGCTTTTAAAAAAATGCAAGTAAATAAAGACGCATTTTGACTTTTTTCTTCGCTTCGCATCACTATTGCATAATCCACTACATTCATTGGCACACCACGTGTGCAATGATTGGCCCGGTCATTGTTTGTCAGGTAGCACGGGCGGTAATCTTCATACAACTCTTTCTAGCCTTAGTGTCTATGGTCTCAATAAACGATTTTGACACATACTTCACCCCTCTTTCTCCTTCCTCGCCCCTTCGCCGCCATTCCTTTATGCGCCATGTTTGTTTGTTTTGAGATGAGAATCACAATCGCCCGCCATTGCCGATAAAGTTTTGATTTTGTAATTTTGATCATTTTATCATTATCCTCTCAAGCTCTAATAGTGTTGTGGGCTGCAACAGCAGACGTAAAGTCGTGATTTTGTTTAAATTCCAAAAGACTGAGATAGAATAGAACTCCAAAACTGGTTAAAGTGGTGAATTTGGCCAAAGTGACGATGTGCTGCGCAATTATGTTTGCGCGAAACATTTCGAGAAAAGATTTTTCTCTTCAAAGTCTCGGCTGCATCTCGGGGCATATCCGACTTTGTTTATTGATGACGAAATAGCCAGTGGACTGTCCAATGCACCCATTGAAAACAGTAAGTGTAGTTACATTTAACGATTTTAATCATATAAATTAAGTTTTAGCTAGTACTACTTAAACGTGTTGCGTAGCGGTGAAAGAATACTACCACTACCCCCTCTCTTCCCTTGGGTGTCATAAAAGGCGACTAACGGACTAGGGACTACACAGTGCAGACCGTGCAGTGCACATACATCCAGCAGCAAAGAACGGCGATGGGCTCACCACCTGTTACGCTGAGCACATGTGCAGTCGCTTTTGGTGAAGAGTGGGCTATGGTAGAGGACTGCTTTTGCTGTCCTCATTGCCTAGTCTCTGACTAACCCTTCGAAGATATTATACGTGATTATATGAATGTATGTACCTATGTATATCTAGTCTCTTATCTAGTCTAGATTAGTCTTGATTAACCAAATGGAGTGTTATAGTAGAAGTCTACAAATCAGATTGTAACCACACACAGAAGCGTCTTATGCACAAACTATAAATGACGAACATACTTAAGTCCAAATGAAGACGTTTGCTGGCTTTGAACATGGTTTGATAATTATATCTACTCTTCTTGTTTTAGGTAAAGCATTGTGCTGGCGTATTCAGCAAAACTGCAGTTGCAACCCCTGTCATACACTGCTGAGTTTTGTAAGTACCTATTTAAGAAGTTTAAACAGAATTATTAATCAAATAATTATTACAAAAAATTAACCCATTTTCTTTTTTTTAGCAAATATATTGGATGGGAAAGCTGTAAATCAGACTTTAAAAAATATGTCTGTAATGGTAAACTTTGACGACCTATTTGACTCTGTCAATGGTGCAGCCAGCAATTATAAGGCAGCCAAAGCAAAAATCCTTAGGACCGCGGTGAACACAAACTCACAACATCATGAGGTGTGGAAATGATTATTGATCTTCAAATAATAAAATTTATAGATAAACAAGGTAAGGAAACATCAGTACCTACTTTAAATAATTGGGTAATCCAAACAACCCTTAAAAATTGGGAATGTGGGAATTTTATAAAACAAAAAATATTAAAATGCTGCGCTCAAGATATTTTAACTCGGACCCACTTGAAATTTTTTTTGTACAGATCATACAATTTTAGAAATAATAACCCTGACTTGTCATATGTTATAAGGCACTTTTAGGTCGTTACTGAAAACGAGGTTAATAAAATTTCACTCTCAGAGTTATAATGTGAAGAAGATTCAGGCGAACAATTATTAACACTCCATGCAATTTTCAGCCTCATAATATTTATCCCATAAATACACAAGAGACTTTTGAAGCATCGCCAGATTCTTCTAACTTCCAGAGTTTTGAACCCAAAGAATTTCAAATATTATGTGTGCAAGAGACTCAATGTAGGTACATTGTCATGCTATACAGCTGGCTGGGTCATCAGAAAAACATAAAAAAATAGTAACTGCTAATAACAAAAGACCAAACTCATAAATGGATTTCATAGCCTGAGTACAAAATGATATCAAAAATAAAAATAAATTGACCCACCCAACCGAAAAGCTGATGCAGATGTAACAAAAATATTCAACGAATATTTGGAAAAACAAACAGAGCAAAAAATATTTTAAATAAATAAAAGAAATAATTAAAACCAATAAATATTTGTTGGATTTTTCGAAGTGTGAAGCACATAATATAACCAATGTTTCTTTCAAGTATATCCGATGTTTTTAAACTGATCAGTACAACTAACAATTTTCAATTGGTGCACAGTTATAAATAAAATTTTACAAGGTACTGATGTTTTCAGGCTCCAAAACATATGTTTGCTTACAATGCAGTTAAAAGCGTACATGAATTATAACAGCTGAAAAATAAAAAAAAGTAAATTACCATCTTTTGTAATTTTATTTCCTAATTAGCGATAGGCAAACTTAGTGAAATATTTCAAACATTGTAATTTTTCCGAATAATTTCAATAGTTTCGTACCTACTAAGAATATTGAAAGTTTTGTGAAAAAATACAATTTTTGAAATATTTCACTAAGTTTGTTTATCTCTGAATAAATTTTTTTAATCTTTCCAAGAAAACATTGACTTGGCTGAAAGAATGAGTTCCTTAACCCAAAAAGATATTAAAAAAAAAAGAAATGCCTGTTCAAGAAATAATTATTTTTAATCTATGCTTGTCAAAATGATTCATTGAGGTTCCCGTTGGCCACTTTTTTAGTAGGTAGGTACCGGAGATTTCCGTCTGATGCGTAGCATCTCTATTATGTCTGTGTCAGGTAGCTAGGTCGATTAATGTGCTTCAGGGGGCCAATAATACTACTTTTGGGTGTTTATTACAAAAAATACTTAAAAATATATCTTAACACCAGGCTGGTGAACCCAAATCATGTTTAAATTGTTTTTAGGTATTTTCGGAATGGTACTACATATTTCGGCAGTGAATTATACGTCAATACACAGAGTAACATGAGGTCAAACTTAGCAAATGTCTTAAAGGGCCAATCATTGTACCCGTTACCCATATAATTTCATTTCAACCTACAGTGGAGACACTTAGATGGCTGCTGAATATATGTATATCGGAGTCGGAGATAGACGACAGGCGGAGAGTGAGCGGAGTTGAGCCTGACTCGTTATCATCCGCCATCTTGGGTAGTTAAGGATATTTCCTCAAAATAAACTCGTAGTCTGGTCACGAACAATTATTTTAATGAATCCTCTCAGTGTTTGATGTCAGGAGGGTCGTACATGGCGTTAGATTCGAAATAATAGGCTCTCGATAAAGTACAGGCGTCTATTTTCACTATGCAACACAATTTGGTACAAAATAATTAAGGATTGAGCAGATAGAGAGAGATTACTTTTAGGATATATTACGCGGCAAGCTCGATACAGCTGACGCAGACCCAAACACAGAACCGTTCGTGAGCACACCCGTAACAAGAATGATAGCGGTCTCCCCACAGACATGTCTGTGGGTCTCCCTTAGAACAATAAGTTATTGTTCTGACTGTGGAGTGTCTTCACGGCCCCGCAAGGGGCCGGGGAGACCGTTCGGGGCAACGGCCCCCTTCGGTGGTGGCAAACGCCATCCGCGAAAACGGATGGGGCGTTGGGTGGGCTCTTGTGTCCTAGGGCTGTTTGCTTCTTGCCGCTAGCGAGGTACCAACCCGCCGGGTGAGTCCATATTGATGGAGGCCCAGCGAGCGACCTACGAGCCAGCGGCGATGGCGTCGAATCCGGTGTCCGTTGGCGAGGCTTGCGCCTGCAAGCCAACGGAGGGGTGTCATCGCTGGGTGGGGGGGTTGTCGGCGAGGCTAGCGCCTACGAGCCGACAACGTGCTCGGTCTGTGTCGCGCCTGCTAAGGGGGACCACTATCCTAACTACTCGACTAGGAGTAGTGGATGTGGTCCGCCTGGGGCGTCGTTTGTGCTGCGGTCTTCACGGTAGTGGTGTTGTGTACGCCAGCATGCCCGCTATTCCGTTGAGAATAATGGGCACGGGGTTCTCTCCGGTGTTGAGTGCTATCAGTATGTCTTGCAGCAGTCGGATGCAGTCTTGTGCGGCGATCATGTAGTTTCCTGTCCTTGCCGGCCTTATTCGCTCTTGCTCGGTCGCGGCTCCATTGCTGGCGCTAACGGCGGCCTTCGCTTGAGCGATCTCGGCGTGGGGACTCGGTTTTCTTTTCTGCCTGCGACGTCTAGCCGTTCGAGGGCGGCCTCCGTCGTTTGCAGCGGCCATAAGGGAGCCCGGTGCGTTGGGCTCGGCGCTTACGGGGTTGGCTGGCGGTGTAGGGTTCCCGGCGGTAGTGCGGGCTACCGTGCCTGCGGTCTTTTGTCGTGCTTCCTTGCGGTAGACCGGGCAGTTGGCGTTGTTCGCCGTGTGATCTCCCTTGCAGTTGGCGCAGGTGGGCGGCTCAGTTAGGGGGCGTGGGCAGTCGCGGGCGGCATGCTCCTCGCCGCATTTCACGCATGCTTGTTTTCGGTGGCAGTGGATGGACGAGTGGCGGAAGGACTGGCAGCGATGGCATTGCGCGGGTCCTTGACGCCCCCTCCAGGCTTCAATCTTGATGCCGGGCATGTCGAGTATCTCGGCGACTTCATATATATCCGGGATGGTGGTGGCCGTTCTGTGTATTTGGGCGTAGAATAGGCAGCCCGGTCTGCCGCTTCTAGCCCGTACTGGCCGTATGTATTCCGGGGAGAAGCCTTTCTCCCGGAGGTCTTGTTCAATGGCGGCGGGTTCAGTGTTGCCAGGGAGGCCTCTGATGGCGATCTTCAGGTTGCGCTCCGCTGGCAAGGAATAACAAAACCAAGATAGCTTGGTATGTTTGGCCAGGTTGGTGACGTACCTCTGTACGGTACGGAATTCGTTCTCGTGCTTCGGCAGAAACCTTATGCCTCTGCCGTATGGTCTGGCGTTGGGCGGGTGGCCCAGTAGTCGTCGGAGCTCCTTGAAATGTAGCGGCCAGTCGGGCAGAGTTTCCACGACGATGGGCGGGTATCTCTGCTTTTTGGCTGGCGGCGCGGCTGTCGTAGTCTGGGGCGGGGTTCGCGGCGCTTGTGCCGTGTCCATGGGCGACTGTGGCGGTATTAGTCGCCGTGGTGCTGGGGACGGGGGCGATTTAGTAGTCGCGGTCATCACGGTGGTCACGCGCTTTACCTCAGCGAGCTCGCGCGCGGGTGCTCGAGCTGAGGTAGAGGGGCGTGCGGTTACAATGTCCGTGGGCGTAGTCGTAATGCTTGTGGGCGTGGTGTCGCGGGTATTCACGGGCGCGGCGCGAGAGGGCGCGCGCGCGGGCGCGTTTGGTGGCGCGGCGGCGGGGGCACTCGCAGGTGCCGGGCGCACAGGCGCAGGCGTCGATCGTGCGGGCGCGGGCATTGTGCGAACGGCAATGCGGGACTTCTTAGTTTCCTTTTTAGGGGCATCAGGCGGCGACTCTCGAACGGTGATGAATTCTTGAGTTGCTTTGAAGAACTCGTTCCGGAGTGTCGCAGCATTTCTCTCAAAACATTCAGCGGGAGTCGGCGTGCGGCGGAAAATCAATGGTCTTTCCCTTTTCTTTATCTTCGTTTTGCTTGGGGTGTGCGGCATTGTCGGAAAGTGTGTGTTTCTCGTGCGAATTGCTCCGCACTAAAAACAAACACTTCCGAGGGTGGGCGAAAAATAAATTTTTCGGTGGGTAAGTTATCGCGGTGGCGCAGCAACAGTAACCTTTTGCGTTGCGAGCAATCTGGCAGCTATCGCGAGCCCTTCCCGGTGAGACCCGCTGGTGGGAGGCCGGGTTGGGTCCGCAGATTTGCCGTCAGATGCTCAGCAGGCAGGAGTCTTCTTGTTTAGGTTCGTACTTGTAGCTGCGGGCCAATCCTTGTTCTGATCTGAGCGGTCTCCCTCCACCGTCCCACATAATGTCATCTCAAATTAACAACCCCCACTCATCAGTCACTGTCACTTGTCAGTTAGCGACAGCTGTCAATGTCATCGCCGCTGTATCGACTGTATCGACCTCGGACCATGTGATTTGGTCCGAGGTATCGACCTTGCCCAAATGACATTGTCACTTCCGTTTCCGTTTAATTAAATCTGACATAGCTCAATAGATGTCGTGATAAGTTGGAAGAATAATTAGCACAGCTACTGATGCTGCGACATGTATTTTAAGTTTCTTTTGGAAAGTTTTTCCGAATGATGTGTTTCGCGTACCTACACCCTACCCTAATAACTTTTTATTGTGAATTTACTATTTTTTTTTCAACTACAATCATTCTAATTATTCCTGGATATTCTATGAGTGATACTGATAAGTGTGTTAGGAAATACGAAGTCACCTCAGACTACTTATTGCTGCGTAAAAATAATTTTGATTCTTTTCTAAATAATAATAACATTTTCTTTAATTAATTTCTGCACTTTTCAAGGTACAGTTTTTGTCTTAAAACCTTGCACTTTTGTCTCGGAAGACGCCATTTGGCACGATTGTTCTCTAGGTCATTCTGAGCTGATTTAGCCCGGTAGCCACGGAATTGCCCACTGCTGGTGGGCACCAGGGGGGGGGGAATTATTTGTCTCCCGCGTTGCACTCGGTGCATAGTTCCTCTCCACTTATAGCTACTAGGGCAAGTTTGGTATCGTTTTCGTATAATTTAAGGATGGGGAATCCATTTCTGGAACAAAATTTTTACCCCGTCTATTAAAAAAAGAAGAATTAACAAAATGGTAAAAATGAAAAAAATAATTTTTTTTAAATTTACCACATATGATACCACATGGATTTTTGGCAAATAAAATATATGGTGATATAGCGTATTTAATTGTGAACCTAAAAAGTATTACTCGAATGATTGCTTTTAAAGAAAATGTTCGTCAAAAAAATATTTTCATTACTTACGCAACCTTGATTTCACTTGTTCGATGGAATTTGACACGGGATGATTACACTTTTGCATTTAAATCTCACTATATATCGTCAATATGAAATTATACACACATCAAAAGTGTCTAGGGATCAAGCATTTTTATGCGGATTTCTTGAGATTGAGATGTGGCTTTGTAATAAATTTATGATTTCATAAATTTATATGGATCCTTTTTGGTGCATTTCATAATTTGAAACAGGAACTTTCAATCAATTTCTAGTAAAAGATGAAAATCAGCTGTCAATATTTTCCCTATAAAAACATACAACGCATTGAAGACATTATTAGTGCTACTGTTTCCCTACTACTGATTAAAACCAACGTTATTATGGAGCGGCGACGTCATTTAAGCAGGGAAGAAATGCTCAGAGCCGTGGGAATGATAGAAGCTGGTTCCCGGCAACGTACTGTGGCTTTAGCTCTGAATACAAGTCAGAGTGTTATCAGTCGACTTTGGACACGTTACCGAAGCACTGGTACCGTGGCTGAGCGCCATGGAGGACGGTATCGCTGCACCACACGGAGACAAGACCGATACATTCAAATCACAACTCGAAGAGCTCCAACAACAACCGCCATGATGTTAGCCGTGAGGCTTCATCACTCTTCAGGGAACTTAATTAGCGACCAAACAGTCAGAAACCGCTTGCATGAAGTGAACCTTCATTCCCGAAGACCGCTAAGGGTACACCTATAGCAATGCACAATCGTAGGATTCGATATCAATGGGCTCTTGAACACAGAAATTGGGCAGAAGAACAATGGCGTTTTGTGTGCTTTTCTGATGAGTCTCGTTTTGGTATGAGACCGGATACAAGACGTATACGACACTGGAGAACCCCTGGACGCCAACAGCGATTAATCTCCTGCCAGGAAGTCCATCCTTATAGTGGTGGAACCATCATGGTATGGGCGGGTATTTGGATCGGCGGAAGAACTCAGTTGATTTGGATCAGAGGCAACCTCAACGCTCCAATTTATGCTGAGACGATTGTATCAGACGTCATCGTTCCTCTACAAGTGCAAATACCGATTTGCCCTAATACCCTTATTTCAGTTAATGCATGATAATGCACGACCGCACACCGCAAGAGTTGTAAGACAGACTCGCCGCAGCTAACATCAATGTCATGCCCTGGCCTGCTCAGTCGCCAGACTTGAACCCGATTGAGCATGCATGGGATATGCTACAGAGAAGAGCTCTGCCGAATATGGAGGGTATCCAGTCGCAAGAAGACCTTTTTTTGTTGTTGCAACGAACATGGGCGGCCATTCCACAGCGTGATTTGGATGAACTCATTTTGAGTATGCCGAACCGATGTTCTTGTGTTGTTAGTGTTCGCGGTAGAAACACGGATTATTAATTGTTTAAGTTACCCAATAAAATTTTAAAGAAAACTGTTATTTCAGTCTTTTTTTCGAACTTTAATGTTAGTGGTTCAAATGTCAAAAATCCCTTTATTAGGAAAATGGCAAATTTCTTTATTAATGCAAAGGTGACTTGGTTTATCGTTACTGTAGACAAACGAAAACACTTTATTTGATGAATCCTTAAAGAAAATTTTAATTAATATCAATCAGGAGAAAAGTTATTGCAAAAATATATGTTGATCCCTAGACACTTTTGATGTGTGTATTTGTAAACAGAAGCTACCGCCGTGTTAGGAATGCATACACCGAGAAGAAATGTCAAGAAACTCGATAGTAAAGTTATTCTTTTCAATTGCCCCATAGTTATTTTGTCAAAGCTTATCTCTAAGTCATACAGTTAGCTCTTTCAGGCATAGGTAAATAAATATTATGTTTGCAAAATTAAGATTGCTCCTCATGTATTGTACTCATACATGAACCGCCGCACCCGCACAAATGTGTACACTTTAACTGTCTTTTGGTACAGTTGCATCTGTTATTTCCGCAGGTCACCTTGCACTTGCATCTTATCAGTTCTAAACATGCTTTATCAGCGAGGTGTAATGTGGACCAAACAGGCTTCCAAGTTTGACCTTATTTGTACCATCCCCTCTTAGAATGACATGGCAGGTCTTGATGGAGGTCGTAAGATTTGACCCCATACGTGCCCTCCTTGGTAGACAGCTCGCAATAGAGTCAAAGCGTCTCGAGTCGGCGGCAAATTTTTAATGTTTCTAATCAATTCCAGCGAAAAAATTAACACCCTGCAGTCAACTGGGTATCGGTGGCAAATAGAAGATAACACCTGACTCCGGAAACTAAATTGTTGCATGCGGTCCTCCCGCAGCAACTCACAAGCTCCCTGGCAGTGCGACGAGTCGTCGCACTGCCAGGTAGCTTAAAGGACAATGTTCTGCGCCCATACATTGTTAGCCTAAGAACCAACAATTATGAAATATTCTTTTCTAGGTAATATTGCAAGTAATATTGCAAGTAAATTACTGTAAATCCAAAGATTTTTGACGGACACTCCTGAGAACCTAAATATCAGGAAACCTTGAGGTTATGTTTAATTAAGAAGTAATGTTGCACTCTTTTGTTTTATTTGCCAAAACTCATGCACGTTCACTAACACTTAAATAATCCATCATTATTTCACATTAATATTCGACAAAACATCAATTAAAGAAAATAAAACAAAACTGCAAACATGACTTCACTTTCCCGCCAAGAAGTCCAGGACGTCAACTTTTTTTTATTGACCATGGATACTAGTCCTTCAATCGTATTATTAGAGTTCATTGATTATGCTTAAACTGATGATAATGATTAGTGATGTGATGCTAATATTATGAACGTTTAATGCTTAATGATATTCCCCCCAAACCTCTTGAGTTCCAGTAAAGATGTGGGACTTTACTGAGATCTCGCACGGACATCTTGAGAGAATTTGAAAAGTGATGTTGCACTGTTTTGTTTTATTTGCCAAAGAACGTCAACTGCACAATACAGCAGACTACAGTAACGTCAGTCAGTGAGGGACACAGCACCGCAGATCAGTAAAATTCTCCTCATTGGAGAAGCAAAAGAATCTTAAGTCGACTAACGTTTACAGTTTGGAATAAAATGCGATGTATCGTATTCTAATGATGCTTGGAGTATTTGGCACTAAGTATATCTAGTCAGCCATGCATGCATAATATTATTAGGTTTGTTTGTACATATTATAAATATTTTGGTCACAAACCTTTAATTCACTGGCTGAATGCACTGAACTCTCAATACCCAACCCATAATAAAAAAATGATACTCAATATGAATGTCCAAAAAGTTCTTTTTAATAATGGTTACTTATCTAAAAGTGTCCGCCAATATCTAAATACTGTTAACTGTCGTAAAAATAAGCTAAGAATTATCATGTATGTCATGTTTGTGTTGGTTCTTAGGCTAACTTCAACAATGTCCTTTTATCTATTAAATTTATCTTACGCGACGGAATTTTTTTTGCGGAAGAACGAGCAATCCATTTATGTACGCATCGAGACTTTAAAAACAGTGCGCTAATTATATATATTTTTTCACGAAAAAGCTTGTAATGACATAATTGTTTATTACCAAAATGTAAGAGGCTTGTGAACAAAGACTGTCGATATTTTTAATAATATAATTTGTAATTCTTGACTGAAACGTGGTTGAATGACGGCGTTTCTGATTCTGATCCTTGATAATAGATACAACGTGATCGCCAAAGCAGTGGGTTCCATCCTTCAAAGAATGGTGAAGGGGTGTTAACCGCTGCCACTAAACGACTTGACTCAGTACGACTTTATTCATGCGAATCTGACTGTGAGGACTCGTGGGTGTGTGTCGGGAGTGACAGGGCCGATTCCGTGAGGTGGAACATTTGCGGTGTACCTATACCTGCCACCTCCTATTCAAAAACATATTTTGAAACACTAAATAGACAATTGTAACCGTGTTTTAGATGCACTGGTCGGCGATACGCTCATAGTGGGTGACTTAAATTTAGGCAGTACCTATGTCATGGATTGCGGGAGCGTGTAATAATCTTTTACTAGGTTACTCGAACAGCGAACTACACAATATGTTAACAGCTTTTCTCTCCCTTGATAATTTTAAACAGTATAATGGCATAACTCAATGGAAAATCTTGAGTTTAATTTTGTGCAACATAGCACTCGCCGATGTTGCAGGCATTCCTGACCCCTTGTCTATCGTGGACTCGCTGCACCCTCTAATGAGCTTTTTTATCCCTTACATATGTAATGACACTTTATCGCCCAATAATGACGCCAGATTTTGTTTTCGCAAGGCCGGCAAGGTATAGTCATATCACTGTCATTAAAGATTTGCACACTATCAATTGGAAGGAGTTACTTTGTGGTTGATGGTCTGTTGATGAGCTGCTGAAGGTATTTTATGGCATGATAAGGAGTTTGATCCTGAAATACGTTCCAAGACGTTTTTAGTAAGGTCTCTTAAAGAAAAAAATAAATATCGTGTTAGAATACGGAAGTACAATAATAACCCCCGTGATGTTTTAACGTTCAAACTCCTCAGAAAAAGGTGTGATTCACTGTTGCCTTCTTCCTATGCTTTATACTTGACTCGTATGGAGGATTCGTTAAAGTCAAACCCAAAGCTAGTGTGGACTTTTATTAAGAATAAGCGCAAAGGTAAAAATACATCGATTCCATCGAAAGGCCGGATATTTGCAATCTTTTCGCTGATTCAATAAGCCGGATCCATCACCTCATTCTCCAGCGGTTGCCTGTTGTTGTGACTATCTTAGCTTTTTGTTGTTTACTACGGATGAAGTTTACAAGGCTTTAAAAAGACTTGACTCCACTAAGAGCGCCTGAAAAGAACACAAATCCATTGAGGTTCGTACACGAGTCGCGTCGCCGACATTTGTCCCGCGACTCCAATTTGTATCCATGGCGGTAGTCGCTTGGAGACTAAAATCGTCGAGTATCGAAGATTTGCGTAGCCTTGTGTACGAAGGGGCTAACACGACCACGCTTGTATCCCCGGCCGCAGCATCGCGGCCGAAACGTCTAGCAGAAAGTAGACATGTACTTACTTATAAAATAAATCGTGTTAGGTCGCGTTAAAATAGTTTTAATTCAGTAAGGCCTTCGATAGAGCAAAACTTACCTAGACATACACATGCACATAGACCTTTCAATGGGGGGGGAAGGCTGGCCTTTCCTCCCCATGGGGGAGGGGGGGGGCTTCCTCCCTGGGCACGTGCCAAACAAGTAAGTAGTGTTTCATAGTTAAATAACCTCAAAATAAAGAAAACTGATAAAATAACCCCGATCAACAACTGATTTTTTTTTCTAGCAAACTTTTTATTCAGGAGCATTCATTCAAGTAATACTTTTAAGGTTCATGATGTAATAGGCTATAACATCATATTTTTTCTTTACCAAAATTATCTACGTGGTATCGCTGTAGTAGAGCATTTTCAAAAAAAAAATATTTTTCACTTTTACTTTTTTGTTTATTTTTCTTTTTTTCCTATGACGGGTTACAAAGTTTGTTCCAGAAATGGATTCCCCATCTTTAGATTATACGAAAACGATACCAAACTTGCCCTAGTAGCTATAATTAGAATGGAACTGTGCACCGAGTGCAACGCGGGAGACAAATAATTCCCCCCTCCCTGGTGCCCACCAGCAGTGGGCAATTCCGTGGCTAGCGGGCTAAATCAGCTCAGAATGACCAGAGAACAATTGTGCCAAGTGGCGTCTTCCGAGACAAAAGTGCAAGGTTTGGCCCAAAATCGACGCTTATTTCCCCAGCTATATAGATGTACAACAACGCTGGGATGCTAGGAACACACCAGTTAAGTAGCGAGTCCCTGAATCTGATAGGTAGGGGATTAAGATGGAAGACTGCGGGACCAAATTTCTTTAACGATACTGACCTAAGTATGGGGTAAGTAATAATAAGGCTCCGTATTGTTAATTCCAGGTGCTTCGAGAGACGGGTGTCTCGCCGCCAGAACTTAGAACTTTGCAGTGCCTTACGTCTGGACGCGAGATCCGTTTCCTCGTGGGTCCCAGCCGCAACCTCCTACGTCGGCTGTAAGGCGAGCGGATACCGCCTAAGCGAGATAGCAGGCGTAGACGGTTTTTTTTACCCCACATTTTTCTTTTTAATACCACATTTTTTTAAGTAGGGTATCATACCCTCCATCCAACTTAAAAGCGTTGGTAAACTTATCAACCTTTGAGGATCTGCGAGTTCGACCTGTATTGAGAAGTTGTTGGTTAACGTCGTCTCCTAGGTCCAGATCGACTATACGATCTTGACGCCTATTATTTTTAATTATATTTAGGTTGGTTTGGTACGGTTTTAGGTTTTTATACGGTTAATCTGGTTAAACGCTAAATTTAATATTTTTAATAGACAGGGTATTTTAATTTTCTTTTCATACTCCGGACGGTGCTGGTTTTATCCCAACCACCCACGAGCATAGCTCTTACCGCTGAAATATTAGCTGACTGGTTGTGTACCTATGCCTGGCGTACTCACCATGGAATTCTGTTATTTCAAGAATGCCAAAAAACTGTACCTAAATAGTACCAAATAGTGCCCAAAGGAAATAAATAGTACCCTTATGGTTAAAAAGTTATAGACATAGTTTGGTGAGGAAGCCAGGCGTAGGTTACGCCTAGCGTACTCACCTCAGTTTGGGAAATCTGAGCAAGCTACAACTATTAGTATTTAAAAAAACTGTACTCAAATAATACCAAATAGTGCCCAAAGGAAATAAATAGTACCTTTATAGTTAAAAAGTTACAGACATAGTTAGGTGTCCTCGTTGCGCGAAAACAGAACCAGCAATGGCTCTCATTTCTATCTCAATAAATAGTACCGGAAATAATACCCTCTAACCGCCGTACTCAGAGACGTCAATTAAGTTTAATGACAATTAAATGTCTTTCCTTCTCTATTTATCACTATACATACGAAAGTGACAGCAAGAGACTTAATTGTCATTAAAACTTAATTGACGTCTCTGAGTACGGCGGTCTGAGTGTAATTCTTATTTGACTTTTACACTAGAAAGTCATAAATTTGATAGCAAACTTCTACATACATTGACATGAGGTACTTGCGAACTCATAATAATTTGAATATTATTACATATTATGTACCTACTACATATTACCTTTAGTTTTCTTGAAATTAATAGGTGTATATGCGTAACGAGGAATTTTAATATCAGATAAGTAATTGATTATTATAATTATTTTTCTTCTAAATAAGATCCATTTTTTCCAAAATTTGACTATCGTATTTTTTTCCGGATTTCATAAAGTAAAGAGCACCTTCTATATAAGGAACTATTTACCTTATGTCTGAAATTGAAAGTTCAATATTGTGCGACAACAATCTGTTACTTTTGTTGATCATAGTGCAACTTATCGACGCGTGACAACGATGCATCTTAGTATGAACAAGTTACAATAGATGACGCTTATCACACTTCTTACTTTAATTACTTACAAACTGACCTATATTAAGAAAGTGCTAAAGATCAATATTGGTATACACAACAATTTGCTTGACGCCGCGGTGGGAACGCATAGTTTTCGAAAACCGATTTTTTTAGTTGTTTACTTTGCCTTGCCACCGCAAAGGCTTGCGAATAGTTAATTTGTGAAACAATTAATGGAGAAAACTTGTGAATTTTGTTTCATTGTGATGTGTAAGTGATCTTTAAATGAGTAATTACCTATGTATATTTCATCTGTAATAGCATTTTATATTCATGTCTATTTGCAGTAGATCTTTCATTAGCTAGGTAGGTACCTACTTAGTTTGAATATATTATGTATACTAACCTACAGAAATACTGTGTCGCGTAAGTGCCGGTGAAAGAATACTACCACCCCCTATCTTCCCTTGGGTGTCGTAATAGACAACTAACGGACTTAAGACTGCACATACATCCAACAGCTGAGAACGGCGATGGGCTCACCATCTGTCATGCTGAGCACATGCGCAGTCACTATTTATGTTGGTATGTATCTATATTAATAAAAATAAATTGCCAAAATGTTTGTATTAATATTTAAATTAATTGGTCAATTGAATTCGATATCGATAACATCCCCAAAGAAATCATTATAAATGGTAAAATCTTTAAAATTCTATCATTACTTAATAGATTTTACAAGTGGTTTGTCAGGTACACCAGGAAGCATGAGTCATTATAAAACAAAGTGCTTTAGATTATTAAATAGAACCTAGATCTGCTATAATGACCTCAGTAGGAAAGTTTATAAAAAAAATTAACATACTGTACCACACTGTATTATTTATACAAGTTAAAAATGGAAGTACATTTACGTGTTAGTTATTTTATTTTTACTGAGGTAAACGTTTACTTACTAAAATATTTTCTTAATTTATGAACACTCGGGAGTTCGGGACTCGTTGTTTAGCCTAGAACTAGGCTAAAACTGCACTGGGAACTTATCCCGTTGATGTGATTTTAAACTGTGATTACTTGATAATAATTACTAGATGTAAAGTAATAAATATATTTTTTTTAAATACTTAACTTTTATAAACATTGTGATGATTATTGTTATTGCTCAATTTTACTTATGCTGTGGTCAAAACACTTTGTTATTGATTTTATATATATACCTACTTTTATTTTATACACAATATTTTTTATTATTAAAACCTTTCATAAATATGTCGGATACATCCATTCACGATCAACAAATCATAAATAAGCAATGCTTGATACATAGTTAGTAGTTACAAGTTGGAGTGGGTCTCGATCACCCTCGACTACAAATTTAGTGATTTGTAACAGTTATCACTAGATTTATAGTCGAAGTAAGAATTATTGTTTATCTGTATTTTATTTTAGGTCGTCGTCTATTATGCGTCTTTGTGAATTCCATAGTTATTCCAATCTCAATTCCTTTGGTAATAAAAATAATATTTTACCATTCACTGTGCTCGACTGTACCACACGTAATTTTTGTATGTAGAAGTTTGCTATCAAATTTAATGACTTTCTAGTGTAAAAGTCAAATAACAATTACACTCGTAGAGGGTACTATTTCCGGTACTATTTATTGAGATAGAAATGAGAGCCATAGCTGGTTCTGTTTTCGCGCAATGACATGAGGTGAGTACGCTAGGCGTAGAACCTACGCCTAGCGTACTCACCAAACTATGTCTATAACTTTTTAACTATAAAGGTACTATTTATTTCCTTTGGGCACTATTTGGGTACAGTTTTTTGACATACTAATTATAGTTGTAGCTTGCTCAGATTTCCCAAACTGAGGTGAGTACGCTAGGCGTAACCTACGCCTGGTTTCCTCACCAAACGATGTCTATAACTTTTTAACCATAAGGGTACTATTTATTTCCTTTGGGCACTATTTGGCACTATTTAGGTACAGTTTTTTGGCATTCTTGAAATAACAGAATTCCATGGTGAGTACGCCAGGCGTAGGTACACGACTGGTTAAGTAGTAGAATGAACACTATTATAAAATTTATTTTAAATTATAATTATCATAGACCTGCTGGGCCACTTTTAACCCATAGGATTTTCTTGTGTTTTATGGTGAGTAATAGCTTTGTAATAAGGTTTAGATTAATTTAGACATTAAATTAAAGTTGACAAAGTTATTAGAAAATTTATTGGAATTTAATTTGAAATAGACCCGTCGGGGCAATTTCGACTGATAGTTTTTTTTTGGTATTTTCAGTCTTATAAATTAAAATGAGTAATGAAAATGATTACTAACTAATTTAATATAAGAAAAAATTGTTACTAACCCCCTATTTAGATAATAGAAGTGACATAAAATTTATAATTTTATTTTATTGTTATTGAACGAAATTTAGGGTGTATTAGTTGTTCTTTTACAATAAGCTACCTAGCTGTTGAACATTTTATGGTTTTATTTTACAACAACCCACTGAAGCTTGCGTTTGGGATTTTCTTCCTTTTCCCCAAGAGGGACAAAATCTCAAATGTAACAACAGGTCTAAGGAAGAGTGGTCAGCGGTGCGGCACGGAATTCGGAGGACGTGGGCACGATACCCGCCTGAGGTAGTCATTTTTTCCCAACGTTTTACAATCTTCCAATTATTTAACTTTGCGAATTACTAACTACATATATATGAAATGATTACAACAATATTGTTTTCTTCAATTTATCAATTCGCAAATTCACAATGTCATTCAATTGTTGTATTTATTATGTATAGCATACGCAGAACAAGATTTATAGTGCCGATAACAATTAAAACACGGCTATTGATGTATCATCATCGATAAAGATAAAAAAACATGTTAAATTAATCATTAGGTAATAATGCAATTGCAGTTTGATGATGCACTTCAAATTGATGCCTATATTATGCAAATTATTGCGGACTTACAATATGTTAGAAAATTACCATCATCATGACTATAGTTTAGTTTCAATTGCATTTGAGTTGAAATTATCATATTCTCATTTCTATATTTTAACCGGTTTATCGGTTAAAGAACACTACCACCCCCTCTCTTCCCTTGGGTGTCGTAAAAGTCGACTAACGGACTAAAGACTGCACATACATCCAACAACATAGAGCGGCGATGGGCTCACCACTTGTCACGCTGAGCACATGTGCAATCGCTATTTGGTGAAAATAAGTGGACTATGTCAGAGGACTGCTTTTGCGGTCCTAATTGCCTGGTCTTTGACTAACCCTTCGGGGATAATAGTCGTGATTATTGTACTTATGTATGTACATTTTATTTATCTTGCCAACGGTCACTACAATTACGCTGCAGTTAATATCATCAAGATTCTGTTTACAAAGTAACAAGAAAAACATATTTCTCTCCACCATACAAAGTTTTAGTCTAACCTTAAATCAAAGTAGGCGGGCATACAGCCGAAATAGAAAAACAAAGAGAGTCAAAAATATATCTAATACTTACTTATCTATCTATAGCCTTTATAATGGCCTGCACAAAGCACGTCATTTGTTTTGTGCTCCTGTATGTTTCTTAAGAAATTGTTTTAAGTGGAATAAATAAATAGTTATAAAAGTGTAAATAATTGGTGCTGGACTTGTAAAATGGTTGTTAACTGTACCGTTTGTATGAATAATACTTGAAAAAATAAGATTTTTTATATTTCAATTATCCCTAGGAGTCCACTAGGTAAGTAAACGAAAACCCGATTAGGTATACCTATTTAAAAGCTATTTGGGGGTTAAAGTTACTCGCGTCCGTAGGTTTACAATTGAGACCATACAGGTAGGGTTGCCAACTTTTTTTGAGCAAAATAACGTATCAGATGTTTTGAATAGGAAAAAATAAAGTAGTTGGAAGAAAAACAAGTATTTTTTATAATTTATGTTTTTATTACTTACTTTAAAAAAAAAATTAGTTTGCTTTTTTTTGTTTTTTGTTTTTTTTTTTTTTTTTAGCACATGCTTACATTTTTTTGTTATCTTTGAAAGTTTCAAAACTACCAGTACTTTTACAATCAAACTTTAAATTTAAAAAAACAAATAAGTTACTTATTCATTTTTTATGAAATTTGTGCACTCGACCTCTCTTCTCGTCACTTCAGATTCATTCACTATTGAAAAATCTCTCAGTGAAAGCTGAAGTGGCGGGAACAGAGAGTAAAAAGTAAATATTTTTTTTAGATTTGGTATGCTATTGGATGCATTTTAAGTACTTACATATTTCCATTTTGTCAACTGTATTTTTTTCTGAAACCTCTTTATATGTATAATTAAGTAGATTTTCTTTGGATCTTTTTAAGTATTATTGACTCAGATTATAAATCGTCCATCTTAATATTTAATCTGTCTATTTGACCTTTGTAATTAACATTTCAATTTTTTTTAATTCAACTTCATTTTTTATAAGTATTGAAAGCCAGTTATCTTCACTAAAATCAAACCATTTTTTCAAAAACTTACATTACAAATTTGAAAAAAGTTGTCGTATTTTTTTTGTTCGCAACAAAATATGCTTTAAAATTATAAAAACAATAACATTTTAAGTTTATAACTTACACTCATATCAATATAAAGTGAAAAACTGTTTATAACTTTATTGACCATTTCGGGTAATGACTGTTCAAGTGATTTTAATCTATTTTTCGATTCATAACTAAAGTACCTACTTATTAGTTTTTCTTTGTTCTAGTTCGTTTCTTAATCCACCCATAATAATATAGAAATCTAGTATAGTTACCGTATTTCATTCTAAACGTTTTATTATTTTATTAAATATATTCAGTATGTGGCTTGTAAAGTGTTTATAAATTTCAACAACTTCTGAATCCCGTTGTTTACTTAAGTTTAATAATTCTCGTTTAACTATTGGACAATCATCACTTAAACTTATGAAATAATTACATATTGGCGCCCAATTAAGAGGCCTATTACATCTCGACTGTGATTTTTGCGTAAAATGGCCAACTTTGGCATTATGGATCTCAGAAACGAAAATACATTAACAGTTATGACTTATTGAATAGTGTAGAATAGCTATTGGAATAGTGCTTAGCGGCCTCGCTTTTTAAAAATTTTGCTTAACTTTTTAATGAAACCCAAAATTGCAGAGAAAGATTTTCATAAAGTGCGCGAAGGCACTTTTTTGAGCTCATCGATTGAACTACTGTTCTAAACAAGTGAAATAAAAAAATTATAATTTTATCTCCTATATAGTCGAATAATGCGTAGCGGCCTCGGAACTTTTAGATATCATTGATTTTATATAGGAAAAAAATCTTATTCTAAACCAAAAAACTTCGAAAATTGCTATAAATTAACTGTGAATATCTCCTATCTGCGATAATATTATTGAGCAAAATTTATACCAGAGTATCTGTTACGTCATGAGGAATAAAGATTTTATAATAAACTTATTATCTTATTTCGATAAAAACGATAAATACAACTGCAAAATTACTACAAAATGCGATGCGCCGGCCTCCGAATTCAACTTATGCTCACAGAATGGATATTTGTAATATTATGCACAAATTTATTATCCTATTTCGATAAAAACGATAAATACAACTGCAGAATTACTACAAAATGCAAAAATAGGCATTTTACGCAAAAATCACATTCGAGATGTAATAGGCCTCTTAAGCAAAAGGGTGTCAACGGCTTGAAATAAAGATAACCAATAGTTAAAAGTACCAATATCGATAAGAATTGTAGTTCAGTAATTATCCGTATGAGTGTTTAATTTTTCGCATCACATCACAGCTCAGTAAAGATTGTAAATAAAGTATTTTCGCATACTTTATTTTCAAGCAAAAGTATAAAGTATGTATAGAAAATAAAGTAGGATACTTTATTATAAAGTATGGTTGGCAACCCTACCTACACGTGACCCCTGGGTGGTGCTAAATGAGTGACATTGACTGAGTGGTAGAGCCACGCTGCGTTGCAGCACGCATTGGGCCGGCTCGTCCGGCGTAATGCCACCCTCTCATGAATATCCGGCGTGAAATAATGGCATTTGGTGCTGTTGTGTTTCGTCCGGCCAATGAGAGTTCTGGAAGCCCATCCCCCCCCACCCCCCCCCCTCCTCCCTCTCACAATTCCTATTCCTTCCTTAACCCTATTCCTTCCATAAAGGACGGCAACGTGCCTGTCTGGTTTTGCTAATGTCCATGGGCGGCGTTGATTACTCTCCATCAGGTAACCCGCCTGCTCGTTAGCCTCCTTCTTTTATAAAAAAAAAGCTATATTATTAAGTAGGTCGCACAAAACTCTATGTTATGTAGGTAAGCAATTTGTAAATACACTTACTTTTTTTTTAACTTTTTTTAGACAGCTGCTGGCGGGGCGTCCTCGTTTGTGGCCTTACCTTATCTTGTCTACATACCTAATAAAAAGCTTTTATAGGTTTGTTGATTTTTATTATTCACTTTTGCCAATCCTACTAAAATAGGTAAGAATTTTCGTATGCTCCCTAGAAGCTTTGCCTCTGTTCCTTTTTTTACTCATGTGACAACAACAGTGCGTGCGGCCAAAACGCCCTAGCAAGAGCGAGCGAGTCGCTCCAGGGGCGGTGATAGACGCTATTTATAGGCGCCACCGCGGCCAACGCGTTAAAATTCTTTTTTTTATTTTTTTTTATTTTTTTACGTCATTTATTTTTAAATTACATCTTACTGCTGACTGCGTATAACCTTTACAGCATAAGCTGAAAACATAAGAGTAGGTACCTAAGTATATGACTGCATTTTAGACTAGAAGCTTAGCAAGTATTGTTGCCAGGTGACATGTCCGTCTTATCACAGTCTTGTCCGGCCATTACATTAGCACGTTGTATAATGACAAAATAAATGACATAACTCCTCTATAAATTTATGCATTGATAAAAATGTTTCCGTTCAATATTAATGAATATTAGGTGGTTATCATTCAGAAATATAAAAACAACAACTGTTTATCTAAAGTGAGTCATTGTCAAAAAAATGTAAGTAGGTAGGTACCCTATAATTTTTTTGATGGCCAGTGGATTTAAAGCCCTCTAATAAATTCATATGTACACACGGCGTCAGATCCTACCTACCCAAAACTGTCAAATTTCTACAATCAATTATGAACTTTATTGTTTGGCTTTAAGGATCAATATTCATTGGAGAAATTTGACAGTTTAGGGTAGGTTGATCTGACGCCGTGTGTACCTACACTCCAATATAAGATACGCAATTACCGTGTGGGGCAATACCGCCGAAATAAAAAACTTTTTAATACTATCACAAAATATAGAGCTATCAGAACCATTAGTTAAATGGTTTGACAAAACCCGCCAAATTCGATAAAAAATAATGTTATAAAAATGGCTTTATAATTTTAACGCAAATTTTGTTGCGAACAAATAAAGTACAGACCTACAAATAAGAAAAATTGGTAAAAAAAATTTTACGAGCAGGATTTAAACCCGCACCTATCGAAAAATCCACCACCATCATCCAAAGAGCCACCTGTTTTATGAATTCTAAAACTAGGGACGGCAAGCTTATTTTTCTTGTTTGTTGCTTGTTATGAAGATCACAATTTTTAACAAATGTCTTTTCATACTTCTTGACATACATAAGGTTTTAAAAATAAATTGTGATGCAATATATCCATTTTTTTAAACACTTGAGGTTGTAAATATATGGCGCGGACTGCCTTTTTCTGTAGAATAAATACATCGTACAATCCATCATCATTTAGACGACCTCCTTGGTCGAGTGGTTTGTACACCGGTTTTCATGGTGTCGGTCGCCATCTCTGAGGTCCCGGGTTCGATCCCCGGTCGGGTCAATTTAGCAACTATGGTTTTTCTAAATTGTCTCGGGTCTGGGTGTTTTGTATGTATAATAATATGTATTTAAGTATTTTAAGTATGTTTATCCGTTGTCTAGTAACCATTTAACGAGTTTCATAAAGAAGCTTCTCTTGGGCTAGATAATTGATGTGAGTGTATGAAAATAAACTATGAAAGTTTATTTATTTATTTTTTATCGTCACTATTAGCAGCGGAGCCCCACAACAGTAAGCCATAAGACATCACACTATGGAAATAACTAAAATAAACTACTCTTGCCGTCTCAACATTAGTTAGAATAGAAGCCTTATTTTCTTAACTGCGTATGCAGCTGAACTCAGTCTTCCTGACAAGGTAAGTATTAATATACTTATGGGTCTCATTGTAAGCGTGAATCCAGTATAATGCCTAGAAATACAGTAGAATCTACTAATTCAACTCATTATCGTTCATCTTAATTTGTGTGCTGACCTGTTTTACATTAGGTAAAGAAAATTTAACACACTTTGTTTTTGCTGAATTCAGTAGGTATAAATTATTAATAGTGAACCAATGTAATACCTTTGAAAGTGCACTATTTACATCGTCAAAATTTTCAAGGCCTCTTTTAACATTAAACATAAGAGACGTATCATCTGCAAATAGTTAGTACAGTCTCACAGAAGTTTCTAGCAAAGTAGGGCAGGTCATTTATGTAAATCAAAAAAAGAAATGGGCCCAATATTGACCCTTGGGGCACGCCTATAGTTATGGGTGCTCCTGAAGACACAGCACCATTAATAACAACTTTTTGAGTTCTATTCGACAAGTATGATTGAATAAGGCTCAGTGCTATTTTTGAGACACCATAATGCTCTAATTTATTAACTAAAGTTTCATGACTAACTCAATCAAATGCCTTTGAGAGATCACAGAAAATACCTATTGCATTTTGTTTACCCTCCCAGGCGTCAAAAATGTGTTTAAGAAGCGCAAATCCAGCGTCAGTTGTAGATCTGCCTTTAGTAAAACCAAACTGTTTTTCATGAAATTAATTGCAAAATGAGACAGTAATTGATTGTAAATAATTTTCTCAAAAACTTTGCTAAAGGCTGGTAATATAGAAATTGGTCTAAAGTTTTTGTCACCAGCTTAAAACAATGGAATGATTTTAGCATGCTTCATTAAATTCGGAAAAGTTCCTTCTTCAAGACACCTATTGACCATATCGGCCAATTGAGGAGCTAAGGAATTAATCATTGTTTGAGCAACATTTGTAGAGGTACCCCACACACCTTCTGTATTTTTAATATTTATTGTTTTAAAAGCTTTTAACATGGTGTCAGTGTTTATATGTCTAAAACTAAAACTGTCACCGCACTTATCAACACTTGACTCGAGGAAAGCGACAGCAGTATGAGAACAAGAACTTATATTACTAGATAAGTCCATAGGTATTCTAGAGAAAAAATCCTCAAATGCATCAGCGACTGCGCCATCTGATTCAATTAATTTACTATTGACTTTAAGTGAATATGAACGGCCCTTAATTTTTGTTTTACCAGTTTCTTGGTTAATAATCTTTTATGTAGTTAACAAGGGGTTAAAGGGTTAGTCGCTATCCAGCTCTAAGACTTTTTCATTTTATACCTAATAGGGGCTGTGTGATGGCGGCTCATACTAAAAGAATACTACTGACTTTTGGCGGGAAAGTGAAGCGTCACATCTGCAGTTTTGTTTTTTTTCTATAGTTTGTGTTTTGTTGAATATTAATTTGAAATAATGGTGGATTACTTACTGTTAAGTGTTCGTGAACGTGCATGACTGTTAGCAAATAAAACAAAACAGTGCAACATCACTTTTCAAATTCTCACAAGAAGTTCGTGTGAGAACTCAATAAAGTCCCACAGCTTTATTAAGTCTCGAGGGGTTTGGGGGAAAATCATTTACCATTAAACGTTCATTATCACTCATTGTCATCCACTTAATGTATGTATAAAGAAAATAATAATTACTATATCTTACTTGACACTTTGGCTAAATGTGCTGATCGCACGAAGCCATAATTTATGAGAAAAAAAAGAATACTACAATTACCCATCTCTTTTTTTTTAAAGAAGGAGGCAAACGAGCAGGCGGCTCACCTGATGGGGAGTACCTAATCACCGCCTCCCATGGAAACCAAAGGAATCGCAGACGCGGTGCCGGCTTTTAAGGAGCGAATAGGATTAAGGAAGGAATAGGAATTGTGGGGAGGAAGGGCCTCCGGAATCCTCACCGGCCGGACGAAACATTTGAGAGGTTGGTATTACTCCGTTAATGTGTATTGTGCCCCGGGCGAGCCGGCCCAATGCGTGCTGTAACCCAGCGTGGCTCTACCACTCAGTCAGTGTCACTCATTTAGCACCACCCAGGGATCACGTGTAGGGTCTCAAGGGTAAACCTACGGACGCGAGTAACTTTAACCCCCATTCTTCTAGGGTGTCGTAAATCGCCGCAAACAGCTTAAAGCGGCGATGGGCTCACCACCTACCACGCTGAGCACATGTGCAGTTGTTATTTGGTGAAACGCTAACTGTGGCAATGCACTGCTTCTGCAGTCATCATTGCCTATAGTCTCTGATTAACCCTCTCGGGATAATTAGTCGTGAGTGTGTCTGAGTAGGTACGAGGGGCGTTCAAAATATTCTCGGTATGTGGATAAAAACAAACAAGTACGAAAAGTTTGATATTTTTATTTTTCAATATACTCCCCCCCTATGTTCATACACTTATAAGATCGATCAATTATTTTTTTTAATCCCTCATAAAAATATTTTTTATCTTTGGTGTAAAAATGCCGTCTTCAACGCTTCATCGTCAGAAAATTTATTTCCACGCAGATCCTTTTTAAGATTGGGGAACAAAAATAAGTCGCTTGGGGCTAAGTCCGGACTATAGGGTGGATGAGTAACAGTTTCAAACCCACATTCAACAATAGCTGCCTTGGCAATATGAGCAGTATGGACAGGGGCGTTGTCATGCAGAAGCAGAACACCTTTGGTTAACTTTCCTCGCCTCTTTTCTTTGATCGCATCTCTTAATTGACGTATAACGTTAGCGTAGTACTGCCCTGTGATATTTACACCTTTTTCTTTATAATCGATAAGCAAAACTCCTTCACAATCCCAAAATATTGTGGCCATGACCTTGCCAGCTGACGGGATTACCTTGAACTTCTTGGGATGAGCTGAACCCTTAATGTGCCACTGCATGGACTCCTGTTTGCTCTCTGGGTCATAATGATGAACCCAGGTTTCATCTCCAGTAACTATTTTTTGCAGCACCTCATCGGGATTTTCACCACACAGGTCGATAAAATCTGAACAGCAAGCCACACGCATATCCTTTTGAAGAAGCGTCAGCATTCGCGGAACCCATCTTGCACTTACTTTTGACATATTAAGATGGTCATGTATAATGTCATGTACGGTACCAATAGAGAGATTGGTTACTTGAGCTATAGATTTTACCTTCACTCGGCCGTCTTCCAATATAAGTTTTTCCACTTTATCAATATTTTCTTGTGAGGTAGCCACTACAGGCCGGCCAGGTCTAGGGTCATCTTCAATACTCTCCCTTCCACGCTTAAATTCGCTTGACCATTTTTGAATAGTAGATAAAGAAGGAGCAGACTCACGGTAAACACAATCTATTTCCTCTTTTATGGTTTTTTGATTTTTACCCTGTTTTGTCAAGAATTTTATGACGGATCGGTGCTCTAATTTCTTTAAAATTGTTAATTCGCTCATGGTGTCCATGTTTGTTCGGCAATTGCAGAAAAACAAAAGAACATCTCGGTTCCAATTTTACTTTTTTTAATGTCAATGGATGAATCTTAGCGGCCAGTAACAAATATATATATAAAAGAGGTTGTAACGTATCAATACCGAGAATATTTTGAACGCCCCTCGTAGGTACCTACCTCGAAGTCAATTATGATTACATACTCGTAATTAGGTAAGTACCTATTTAATGATTTTTCATGCCGCTATGATAATGTTTAAATTATAATGGGCGATTTTCTGACAGCCCAAGTAAAAAAAAAAAAATTAGTTCAAAAATACTCGATAGATGGCGTTTTATGAAAGCCGACCCGTACCTACCTAAGGGCTGTAATAAATTCTACACTTTTGCTTGTCTATCAAAAACATAAAAAAATAGTATTTACAAATTTTTATTTAGGATCTCCAGGACCTACCTATTTCTATTTTGGAATGGAATAAATATTACGTAGCCATACACGTGTTCTTCATGGACTCGCCTTTTACTAAGCGCCATACTAATCTATGCTAAGCGTGACAGGTAATCGCCGCTCTAGGAAGAGATAGGGGGTGGTAGTATTCTTTTACCGCTACGCGACTCGATTAATAAATACTTAATTATTACAAGCTTTTATATTAGACAATTTTTATAATAATTAGGTATGGAGCTGTGTGGTGGCAGCTCATTCCCTTGGGTGCCGTAAAAGGCGACTGAGGGCTAGCGATGGGCGATTGTTACTAAATAAAATCGAATTATTCGATTCTTAAAACAATCGAATTTATTCGAATGAATATCATAGCTAGTCGATTATTAATAATTGCGCAATGGGCGATTTTCTGACAGACCAAATTAAAAAGTAAAAATTAGTTCAAAAACACTCGATAGATGTCGTTTTATGAAAGCTGGGCTACTTATGGGCTGTAATAAATTCTACACTTTTACTTGTCTACCAAAAGAATAAAAAAATAGTATTTACTTACCTATTTATATTCAGGACATCCAGAACCTATTTCTATTTTGGAATAGAATAAATATTACGCAGCCATACACGTGCTCTTCATGAACCCGCCTTTTACTAAGCGCCATACTAATCTATGCTAAGCGCCATCTATGAAGTCATTTACGAACCAATTTCTTTTTTTTTAATAATCTCGGAAAATCGCCCATTGTTATAAAAACAATCGACAGTCGATAGTGTACGAATGAAAATCGTTAAGACTCATTTAATCGCTCAGTGATTGTTAGTAACTACGCGATTGTTACTAGAACAATCGACCACCGAAAAAGTTCGAATGAAAATCATTACTAGTCGATTATTAGTAATAATAACGCAGTTGTTATAAAAACAATCGACAGTTAATTGCGTTCGAATGGAAATCGTAATATTCAATATTGTTATTAGGTAAACTACGCGAATGTTCCTAGAGTTAGATATACCTACTAGGTAGGTCTATGAAATACGAAATAAAGTAGTTTATTCTAAATACTTCCCGGGAAAGTTTTCCTGAATAAGGTTTGATCAAAATAAATGTTTAAATAAAAAATATCTTATTCTACATCAATCGATCGTTAACGAAGTCACGCGCATCGGTATAGGATTACCTATATTATGACCACACACACGTACAAATTGCATATACCTACCTACAACTACAAACTTAGTGAATGGTACCTACCTACCATGATTGAGTGATTGATACATGATTTCAATTAAAGAGAGCAAATTAGCTTTGAAAATCGTTAAAATGTAACTTGTAGTCTTATTAATTTATCTACCTAAATTCGAATAAATATTCATTCGAATATTTTTTAGTAACAATCGATCATCAATTTTTATTTGATTTTTTTAGGTAAGAACGAATAGACAATCGAACACATGATAGATACTAGTACAATTGTATCGATTCATTCGAATATTTTTAGTAACAATTGATCGTCAATTTTTTTCGATTGTTTCTAAGTTAGGACGAATTAATCGACAACCGAATGCATGGTAGAACAATTGTCGATTCATTCGATTGTTTTTTTAGTAACAATCGCCCATCGTTACTGAGGGCATATTCTGTGCTGAGGGACCAGCGTTGCCAGACGTGCGATAATTATCGTAGATCCACGATAATTTGGAGGGGCATGCGATAAAAAATAATAAGTAAGTATCGCACGATAATTTGTATAATTCGTCGACTTTCCACGATATTTTTTGTCAGATCTACGATAATTTTGTGACAAACCTGGCTTAGCATCAGTCGTTCAGTCACAGTTTGGAAATAACGAAATTTAAGGTACCACAGTCAGTCTTTTTTAGCTCGTGACGTTGGATGTTACCATATTTAGAGTGCCCACTCCTATAAATTCTGTCTTTTGAATGCGATAAAAACACGATAATTTTGCAGTAAATCTAGGATAGTTTTGACCTACGGATCTGGCAACACTGTGAGGGACTGAAGACTACACATACATCCAACAGCATGAGCAGCGATGGGCTCACACCTATCACGCTTGATAATAAGTGAAAATGGAGCGTGTCAGTGCACTGCTTTTGCGGGCCCTTATTGCCAAGTCTTTTGGGGATAATACTTAGTCGTTCTTAGTGGTTGGTAGGCAAGGCTTTTTATTTGGTCTGAGAGGTAAGGTATGTATTATACGATGTAAACAATATCACTACTTTTTATAATAACAATTAGGTATGATTGATTTGCTCTAAATAAAAAGTAACCTAGATTAACAAATATAATTATTTGTTAATCTAGGTTATCAACAAACGATTTGTTGATACGTCAACAAATTTTTCCGCAAGTCATCCTTTTTGCTTAACGTCAATCTGCTGGTACCTATTATCAGATCTTTGCTACGATCTGTCTAAGTAAGTATAGGTATAATAATACTTACTAAAATAAGCACTTTTTTTAGCGTAGCCTAGCCACGTATTAGTTATGACAATTTTTTCTTCTTAGGGTGGATTCGACCAAACTGGATTAAGGTCTTAGACCTAGATTAAACGCCGAATTTGTATAGACTAATCGCGGAGTAAGTCGTATTCCAGTTTGGTCGAATCCACCCTTACTTTGCAAAATTTGTATTAAGATTAAAGTAATATTGTTCTAAGGGTGGATTCGACCAAACTGGAATAAGTTACTTACTCCGAGATTAGTCTATACAAATTTGGCGTATAATCTAAGTATAAGACCTTATTCCAGTTTGGTCGAATCTACCCTAAGAGTAGCAGGTTTAGGGACCCTGATAATCGCTTGTACAGTATGAAGTCGATCCACTGTGCGCGCCGCTATGATTATCTATGTCATTTTATAGTCGTGATGTCCAAACATTTAGGGCTTTATTTATACGGTCTACATCTTTTTCGAATACTATCAGCAATAATACTTATGTATCAGCGATTAGCATACGGATTTTCCCGGATCTTAGTAGAGGGTCCCCTCTACTAAGATCCGTTTAAAAGAACTGCGTGCGTGGCCGCGCAGCCATGGTTAAACCCTTAACAGATCTACGAATTTGCGACTTTCATTGTTAGTGTTTTACAAATTCCTACGTAATGATGACGCAGTCGTTTATCTTCTACGACACTGTGCCCGAGCAATCGAAACGGACACTTTAATCTAAAGCCGCAGAATGTCCAACTCGGAAAATACCCAGCAGCGGTCGGCGTAGCAGACATGCTCATTCTTAATCAATCATTATTAGAACTGAAATCACGCGAGCTTAGTCGCTTTAAATCGATGCACCTTTGTACTCACTAGGATTATTGTAGGAATCCTCAATCAATCCAGGGCGACGACATTGCCTACACGCTGCCCGTTAGGAGGGTTTACGGTTTCCCATACTTTCAAAGTCGAAATTTTTAAAAACCAATAAGCCAATTTTAATGAAACTTTGCATGCTAATGTAAAATACAGGGATCTAAATAATTTGTTGAAAACATTTTAAATAAAAAAAGGTTTATTTCGCTGAGTTTAAAATCGCGATAACGTTTTTTAAAATGTTTTCAACAAACTATTATAGATCTCTATATTTTACTTCAGCATGCCGTTTCATCAAAATTGGCTTATCTACTATTTTTTTAAAATTTTTACTTGGAAATTTGTTTGTGAAACCGAAATGCGTAAACCCTCTTAACAGACACACCCCAATTCCGATTGCAATGTAGCTACTTATCCAGAGGGACAAAGGGACAGTGGCATACACTTTGACTTATGTTTACGCTGCGTCATTTAGCGAATTCTCAACATTGAGTTAAAATGTACTATTCTCAATTAATATTTTTTAAAATAGGTAGGGTCACCTGTTCACAAATGAAACACCAAAATTTTAAACCATCCTGTCTCTGCCGTTTCTCAAGTTAAGAGTCTAATTTTTTGCATCAAGTAGACAATTTAATTAATAATTAGTTATCTCATCGTATATATATTTTTTTGCTTTACTTTTATAATTAATGCATACAAAAGCTTTTTTAAAAAAATGAACTTTGTTTCATTGTGTCCTTATGTGTATTCAATGAAACACCTGATTTTTCACAATGAAACAGGGCTAATAACAATGAAACAGTATTATTAGTAGGTAGTGTTTTGTTTGCTTTTAATCAACCAGGTAGATATCTGTGCACTAGAAGCTTTTCTTAGACTCCATCCCTGCCTTATTACCTAAGCTGAATATTTTTAAACATGTTAGCTACCAAATGATCTCCTTTTTTTCTTATAATAGCTTTACTACGTGCCATCTGAAAAATAATAAATGTAATAACTACAAAGTAAGTAGGTAGGTAGTTACTGTAGATAGCCAATAGAAAGCTTTAAGAAAGTTGCTTGTGTTTAGAAAAATTATCATTATGGTTATTTTCCACATGGCCTACAATGAAACAAGATAGTACACAATGACACACTGTTTCATTGTATACAACATACTTTTGTTTCATTGTAAACCAACAAGGTATTTTTTTATAACCTATCGAAAAATTGCAACAATGAGTGAACCATTTTCATACGGATTCAAGTCCAAAGACACTTTGAAACATACAGAATGCAAAGTAATATTGAACAATACGAAATTATCTTCTATAATTTGCTAAAAAATCACCAAATACGACCAAAAATTCTTACTTTTTCGCAGCTAAATATGTTGCGTCACTAGAGACGTACTCTTCCACGCGGCGCGCTCGCAAACTGGGCGTGTGCGGGGAGGGCCTGAGAAGGTCCTTTCTTGCTATCCTGCTCTATCTGGCAACGTCGCGTTTTAGAAATATCGCAAAGTTTCACTGTGTACGATTGTTTCAATGTTGGACAGGTGACCCTACTTAGTTACCTACATAACATCATTATTTATTCAATAATACCTATATTCTTTTTTTTATTTGGTAGCTCTATCGATTAGAGTACATTATAAGCATTCGCAAAGCATCGGTAAATTTGTCTACCGATTCACTATTGACAAAAGCGATAAAAAGGAGCAGAGCGACGACACGGCGCGGTCGGCGCGTTCCAATGCGACGCCCCACATCATTATGTATTCTATAGCCCCGCCTCGAGTTCGTAAACGGTCCCATATTGTGTAAATGCATGCACGGAACGCGCCGTTCCCATTTTCGTGCCCGCGCCCTTAGATAGCGAGCGTGACGCGAAAAGGGAACGCGTAGATCTATACTCTCCTCGCGGACCCGATCCGTAGCAGTCGTGGCAAAAGGAAGTATGCAGGCAGTTGGCCCGTCTCATTACCATCAGCCAGCCGAAACACGTCCACTGTTGGACAAAGGTCTCCCACGAAGATCTCCACAACGAGCGGTCTTGTGCACTCATTCCCCCGCAAATATGTCACGGTTTAATAGGGCGAATATTTAACTCGTTTCGTGCAGCATTAAACCGGAACACAGCAATGGAAACCATTGCAAACTTAACAAGGTTTCTTGCCAGCTCTGTTGAAGAAGGCTCCCTGCTAATCCGAACTGGTGGTAGATTCAGTAGTTTTACATTTAACTTAATTTTACTTAACTAACATTTAATTCATATAACCAGTTTTTACCCAGCGGTCCCGGGTTCGATTCTCGGTTTGGTTGGTATGGCTTGCTTAAGCCCGCCTGGATAGCTACCATCTTCTTATAAATGTAGCGTATGACGACAACGCTACTTAATAATTATGTTCCAACAGATAGAGATAAGATAAGATAGCCAGTTCCTCAGTAGTTGGGCAGTCCGGGTGAACTGCGCTTCCACCATCAGCCTTATCATCACCTGACATTAGGCGAGATGAAAACCAAATGCTTACCTACCCGAAAAACAAAGGAGATTTAATAAAACAAACACATTATCATTAAATATTTTTAATTAATAGATTAAACATCCGAATATGCTTACCCACAACTAAATCCAAAACTTGTTCGCACTAACTTATATCTATCACTGGATCCTTTACGATAATAATTCACTTATCTATATAATATAACTAGGCCAGATACCTACTTTTCACACACTTTTTCGCATACAAACAAACGGATTGCAACATAATAATATAATTAAAAGTAATTATAACATACTTATTGTATGCCTTTATTCTTCCTTTCTCCTGGCTGCAGACAGTTTTTTCATTGGAAGTTCAAGTGTGGGCAAAACAATTTTTAAACATAAGAAGTCAACAATCGTTGAGATTGTAAGATGACTTTGTAAAAGTTATCTGCAGCTAACATCCAATCTCCATTTTAACAACTAACAAAGCTGAAGACACTGACATAATGTTGGAAGCATACACTTCAGTAGTTATAATAAAACAACTGATAAAAACAGATTCAAGAAAACCTTCTTAAAACTGTAATGTTTGAAATACAAATGCCTTAAATCAGTATTTACTGGAACCAAATGTTTTTTGAGTGTTACTCTAACACATACTCTTAAAACATAACAATAAGGTTTCTTTTTCTTAAATGCAATGACGATTTAAATGAAAGTAAGTTTTAGCGACATCTAGTGAACGTTGGTATGACTCGATAAATACAGGATGTTGGTAATAGGTATATATTCGTGATATTTCTTTTTTTGCACTAATAATGCTTAAATAAACTCGAAAATAACGAAACGATGAAAAAAAATTATATGACACTGTTGCTATAAAAACAAAAGTCAAGTTGCTATAAAAAAATTGATTTGACACTGTTGCTATAAAAACAAAAGTCAAGTTGCTATAAAAAAATTGATTTGACACTGTTGCTATAAAAACAAAAGTCAAGTTGCTATAAAAAATTGATTTGACACTGTTGCTATAAAAACAAAAGTCATGTTGCTATAAAAAATTGATTTGACACTGTTGCTATAAAAACAAAAGTCAAGTTGCTATAAAAAAATTGATTTGACACTGTTGCTATAAAAACACAAAGTCAAGTTGCTATAATAAAATTCATTTGACACTGTTGCTATAAAAACAAAAAGTCAAGCTGCTTTAAAAAAAATGATTTGATACTGTCGCTATAAAAACAAAAAGTTAAGTTGCTATAAAAAATTGAAGCAGTGGGTTCGATTCCCACCTGAAGTAGACATTTTTTTTATCAACGATTTACAATCTTCCAATTATCTAACTCACGAATTACTAACTACATCTATATGAAATGATCACGCAAAATCACAAGGTCATTCGATTGTTGTATTATTAATCATGTACATAGCATACATAGTTACAAGATTTATAGTACCGATTACATTTAAAACACGACTATTGATGTATCGATAAAGATAAAAAACATGTTAAATTAATCATTAATAATACAATAGCAGTTTGATAATGCACTTCAAATTGATGCCTTATATTATGCAAATTGCTGAATTACAAAATGTTTCAATATTACCATCATCATGACTATAGTTTCAATTGCATTTGAGTTGAAAATATCATATTCTCATTTTGATATTTCAACCGTAACGCGTAGCGGTGAAAGAATACTGCCACCCCCTCTCTTAGTCTCATCTCATAATGCCAACTTCGCAAAATGCCAACCGCTCGCAAAACCTGTAGGTCACGTGATAGGTTAGACATTTAAGACAATCGCGAAGCGCAGCGTAGCGATTGTCTTAAATTTCGAGGTTATTTTTTTTATTAGACAACAGAAATCTTGGCATTCTGAGAAGTTGTTCATTTTGCGAGCGGTTGGCATTTTGCGAAGTTGGCATTATGAGATGAGACGCCTCTCTTCCCTTGGGTGTCGTAAAAGACTACTAACGGACTAAAGACAATACATCCAACATCATAGAGCGGCGATGGGCTCACCACTTGTCACGCTGAGCACGTGTGCAGTCGCTATTTGTTAAAAATTGGACTATGTCAGAGGACTGCTTTTGCGGTCCTAATTGCCTGGTATCTGACTAAGCCTTCGGGGATAATAGTCGTGATTATTGTACTTATGTATGTATATTTTATTCACCTTACCAACGGTCACTAGAATTACGCAGCAGTTAATAAATCATCAAGATTCTGTGTACTAGAAAAACATATATTATTTCTCTCGAGCATACAAAGTTTTAGTGTAACCTTAAAACTATAAATCAAAGTAGGCGGGGTACATACAGCCGAAATCGAAAAACATAGCGAGTCAAAAATATATCTATAGCCTATAAAAAGACGGAACGAAAACACTTCATTAATAATCGAAAAGAAAGGCAAGGAATATTATCATACAACGCAAATGAAACTAATGAAGTATGCTTAAAATTCACTTTTTTAATTACTAATTTAATTTATCACATTATTTTATTCAATGCATAAAATTAAATTCAGAGACAATGTTTTATTTATATATTAGATCATGTGTTCCTACCTAGCACGGCCCCCCAAGCTAGGCACGTAAAACTAATAGCAACGCTTCAGATGCTCAATGTACCTCTAGAATTTATCAACGAATTCAATGTACCTCAACCGTTTTGACAGAAATTACGATAAAATACCTGATCTTCCCAGCTGGGCCCTCGGCTGTATAACGCTCGAAATACGTAAAAAATATACTGATCTAATGTACCTCCCGATTTATGTATTAAATTCCAGAAATCCTAATTAGAACAGAAGATATTCAGCTTTAAAGTTTTGCGTGTACTGTTATTTACCAATATCATAATTTTGTATCTAAATTTGGTAAAACATAAAAATGGTATACTTTTTTTATTCGTATTCACTTTGATTACAGAGGGCCCCGCTAGGAAGACAAAACTTTAAAGCTGAATATCTTCTGTTCCAATTAGGATTTCTGGAAATTAATACATAAATCGGGAGGTACATTTCGAGCGTTATACAGCCGAGGGCCCAGCTGGGAAGATCAGGCATTTTCTCGTAATTTCTGTCAAAACGGTTGAGGTACATTGAATTCTGTTGATAAATTCTAGAGGTACATTGAGCATCTGAAGCGTTGCTATTAGTTTTACGTGCCTAGCTCGGGGGGCCGTGCTAGGTAGGAACACATTATAAGACCTTATTGCTGACTGCGTATAACCAGAAAATATAGAAGACTGCATTCCGAATCAGTGTGGTAGAATCAAGTCAAAAACAAAATACTTCAGAGAGTGAAAGTTTACTGTTATAAAATCTTTTTACATTTTCACTACAATGTTTTAGATCTTGAAGCATTGGAAGTTTGTAGTTGCCAGGTGACATGTCCGGCTTTTTACAGTCTTGTCCGGCCATTAAATTATCACGTTGTATATTGACAAAATAAATGACGCATCTCCTTCATAAGTTCATGCATTGATAAAAATATTTCCGTTCAATATTAATTTATTTTAGGTATGTGGTTATCATTCAGAAATACTAAAACAATAACTGTTTATCTTCCGTAATTACCTTTTGCATCGCTGCGTCAACTACCAAACAACATGTTATTTAAATGTTTTTTATTTATATCTAAAGCATGAGTGTTTTTTTATGCAAATATATATTTTGTCAATTTATGTAATTACAACTTCTTCCTTCCGTGTCGGTCCACTATTATTCTGTTAACCTTCTAACCAAAATTTTCATTGGTTTTCAATGTAATTGCAATGACATAAGGTTCAATTTATATTTACAAAAGTCCTGACCATAGATTTTGCTATAATAAACCACAGTCGGTTCTCAGCGGCAGTATTTAGCAGTACCTATACATTTACAACCACAGACCCATGCTAAAGATAGACAATATCTGAAGTTAGACAATGTCTAAAACAGATGCTCGCCATACATTTGTCTGAATGAAAACCACGCGAATTAGTCCTATCTACTGTATTTTAATAATTTTCAGTTTAATCTATTTTATTTGATTGTTTGATATAATCAAAAAGGATAAACCGTTTACATTAGTTATTGTTGTAATTACAAGCTATTTTCGTGTGAATCTATACTTATTATCAATGTGTAAAAGTAATTTCTAAGCATACGTTTTTCAATTTGTTATATTTTATTCAGATAATAATTAGGTGGTATTTCTTCTAACTACTTTTTTTAACTTTCAAAACTATTATACAATTATTAGTTAGAATACTATTTCAATATTTCTATTTTATTTTCACATTTTTAAGATCTTCAACTATTTCATTACAATCGCTTAGTTAGCAAAATAAATGACATAATTACCAACGATAACATTTTGTAAAAAAAAACAAGTTTGGATATAGACAAAAGTGGTTTTGATATAAGTTGAAACATTATGAAAGCGATCAATTGTAAGCTTAAAATATAAAAAAAAGGTATAGAAATACTAAATGGACGTAAAAAAATATACTCACTATTCTTTATAAACATAATTAAATAGCTCAACATATTTTGGTCTGACTCATTTATGTTAACATATACACAGCATGTATTTTGTACAAATTTATATTAAATGAGAATCACAACATTGAAAACACGAGGTTAATTTTAAATGCTGTTTTATAGTCTTCGGTAGTTTTTAAAATAATGTATGAGATCGAAGTTTATAGTATTATTATAATACTCGTAGCGTTAAAAACAGTATTTAAAGTAGTTTAGTACCTAACCTTTAGAGTTGTGACGTCCCAATTGTTTTATGTTTATTCTGAAATGACGTTTTGATTAACTTTTCAGTATTCGGGGCGTGCTAGTGGCTCCATTTAATCATTTATGTTCTATTGGCGTGTAAATACAAAAGTTAATCTTCTTCATTCTGAATACACGATTTCCGTTAAACTACAAGAGCCAAACCAAATATATTATATTCAAACAAGACAAATAGTAAAATTAAGTAATACAAAAAAGTTAGCACCTGCTGCGACTGCGACATCAAAATATAAAGCTGTAATTTTAATAAAATATTTAAAAAAAACACGTAAAAAAATCTTTTCATTTCTAATAATTTTAAAATCATATTCATCGTAACATTTTTATTAGCTGTATGTTTATTTAATGTCTAACGTTTAGACATAAAGAGATGGGCTGTGCATTCGCAATCTAGCCGTGAAGAAAATACAGTCATTTTTTTTTGCGATTATGACAGATGTATGAGAGAGACAACAAGATCGTGCGGCCAGCAGTTGTCTCTATCTAGAGCTTTGACTATCCGTGGAGTCGTGTGTAGCAGCTCACTCAAAGAACCAATCAACTCGTCGTCCTATGGGTGTCGTAAAAGGCGACTAACGGACTAAAGACTGTGCATACATTCAACAGCATAGAGAATTTGGTGAAACTATGGCAGTGGACTGCTTCTGCGGTCCTCATTACCTGGTCTTTGACTTACCCTTTGGGGATAATAGTCGTGAATATACAGGGTGGAGAGTGGAAAAAAAGACTTATAATAAAGATCCTTAAGAATGACTCTTTCGGTTGGTTATCATAAAATACAGGATGTTTTTTTTTTTCACATTTCACCGGTTCGTTTCCCGGCTCAAGCAGGTGACTTAAAAAAAATCGTTAAATGCAGTTTTATTTATTTTTCAAAATAAAGGAATGTTTATTTTAGTAAAATTTGCCATCATCAATATTAAGGATACTTTTCCTCCAACCACAGTATTTTTTCCCACTCTGTATGTAGTAAAGACAGTATTAGTAGCACAGTAGTTTTGTCTCTTTCTAGAGCCTAGTTATACTTTTTGAGGGTCAGTCCATCTCTCTATGTCTAGTGTCTGACGGTATACAGAAATATATACAATAATAAATACATACATTTCATGATTGCTCTGTATCCATACAATTGTATGAACATAAATAAAAAATGACATGGAGTTAAATGTTCGCTTCAGTGTTACAAATAGACTATTGTATCCATAAAAATGTCAAACTTCATAATACTCATGGATTACCGCGAATGTTAACCAGTTTAAGAACAGATTAGACAAGCACTGAATAAAGTTAAGGAAAAATAAAGAAAATTCTACAATGGATACCGGCTACTATCAGTTGTTTCAACTGCCTGCCTGAATTATCTATAATAATAAGATCAACACCTCGAGAGACTCTCGCTGAAAGGTTAGGTCAAGGGTCAGATGCAAAAGGCAGTAGGTACTCCTTGACCGGCACGTATTGTCAGGAGGTTCCTCACTCTGCAGCCCTAACCACCGATAGCTTGGGTCAATGGGTTTTTTATAATACTTTATATTGTAAATATGTTTTTTTATATAAAATATTGTAAAAAAATGTCCTAACATAATTTGTTAAATAAAGAGAATAATAATAAAAAAATCCATCCGATAATAATAATATAGTATCTCGACAAATGGCAAACGCTGGCTGTCTTTTCGTGATTCGAATGCTCGCGCGCTGCTTTACTTTTCACTAGCAAATGGCTACTTGACAGTTTTCGAAAAAGTATTTAAAAAGTTACAAACGCCTATTTTATACCCCGTACAATATTTTCTTTCTCGAAAAAACCTTTATTTAACAGAAAATAACACATATTTTTCTTTATTGATTTCAAATTTCGTGCGAAAACGGTTGGTCACGTGACATTTTGCTCTGTGACGTCACATTTCAATCAAGAAACTTATCTTGAAACCTGACAGATACTTTTTGATAATTTTGTGAAATGTGACGTTACCTGAAGCTCAAACATGGCCGCCCCTTGCCGCCCATGTTGCGGGTTTTGTAATCCACAGATAAAAAATAATAATTAATAAAAAATATTTACTGATTATCTTAATAAAAAAAATTGGATAATTATCGTTAAATCATAAACTACCATTTCAGACATATTTCATACTAGCGGCCGCTCGCGGTTTTACCCGCGTGGTTCCTGTTCCCGTGGGAATATTGGATAAACTATCTGTATGCCGAATTTCATCCAAATCCATGTAGTAGTTTATACGTGAAAGAGTAACAAATATCCATCCATACTTACAAACTTTCGCGTTTATAATATTAGTAGGATTTTATTGTTACAACTGTCAAATAGCCAATTGGCATAGTACACAGCAGTGTATGACGAATTACGAATAGACAAGAGGTGAGCGTAAGCCACTTGTCTAGGGGGGCTCGTCAGGTAAAGTGCGTTTCGGATTGTTTGATGCACTTTGTGATGATCAGTGATCGGAGTAGGTAGACTGATTTTTCGTACGTTTGCATCATTAATGTTTATATAAGCTATCTAATCTAATATAGATTATTTATAGCCATTTTCCAAAAAGTCTCCTGCATTTCGGGATTCAAAAAAATATGAAACCTATTAATCTATTTCTAATGTAGCCCATTTTATACTTTGCCGTATATAGTTTTAATTATATTTTTAACAACCACTCACTCTTGGAAATTTTCAGACACAGAAATTGGCGCAACTGTCAACGTCGAATTTGACAGAATCGAGCATAGACTATGCGATATTTTGCGATCACGATGCATAAAATGTACCACAGAACCGAAATAATCGACCTTGTTCATAAGTAAAGTAGTCTGTAAGTCTATGAAAACACGGTACAAAGTCAAGTGTGTCCTTTGTAGATGCGGTCTCATGCGACCGCTTGGAGGCTGAGACAAAGGTCATTGGGCTGAGAGGTTAAATCTTTAGGTAAATATACCATAGTTTTTACTATAACAATCCTGTCACTTATACCACCCGCTTGGCGCTGTAAGCGTTAAGAAAATGACCTTGCTCATTTTAATATGTTTCACACGAAATAAATTCTTATTTTTATGGTAAAAAGTCTTATTATGTAACAAATTACGGAGTTCGAGGGGAATGTCGTGTCCATATTAATATTACGTAACAGATCATTGATCTAAAACAACGTACCTACTCCGATCACTCACTGGTGGTGAATAATGATTAAGGCCTTTGTTTTTTAAAATATATTTTAGCGTTTTATTAACGCTTAAATATACTTAAGTAAAATTTTAAACACTGAAAAAAGACGACAACCTAAGGCGGGAATCGTACCACGCACCTTTCGTATTCCGGGCGGCTGCCTTAACCACTTGGCTACCGCGGTCTGGTTTTCACCCATCGAAATTTGTCAGTGTTTGATGTTTATGTTTGTTAGTCAACATTGCTTCATTAATTCTTAGATGTTTTCACTTGTGAGATCCGAAAGAAATATTTTTACAAATATTTGAACATTCGGTTAAGAGGCCTATTACAATATCTCGACTGCGTTTGCGTAAAATGCCCATTTTCGCATTTTGCAGTTGTATTTATCGTTTTTATCGAAATAGGATTATAAATTCACTATAAAATCTTTATTAATCATGAAGTAACGATTATACTGGTATAAATTTTGCTCAATAATATTGTCGTAGATAGGAGAAATTCACAGTTAACTTAAAGCGATTTTCGAAGATTTTTGGTTTAGAATAAGATTTTTTTTTCTATATAAAATCAATGATATCTAAAAATTCCGAGGCCTCTACGCCCAATACGACTATATAAGAGATAACATACTATTTTTTTTATTTCATTTGTTTGGAACAGTAGTTCAATCTAGGAGCTCAAAAAAGTGCCTTCGCGCACTTTATGAAAATCTTTCTCTGCATTTTTGGGTTTAATTATATAGTTAAGCAAAATTTACAAAAAGCGAGGCCGCTACGCACTATTCCAATAGCTATTCTACACTAATTCAATAAGTCAAAATTGTTAATGTATTTTGTTTCTGAGATCCATAACGCCTAAATTGACCATTTTACGCAAAAAATCACAGTCGAGATGTAATATGCCTCTTAAGAATGAAGCTGCGATATAGATTTATGTTTTTTTCTTTTTTTATATAATATGGAAGGTGCGTGGTTCGATTCCCGCCTGAGGTTGTCGTCTTTCTTCAGTGTTTAAAATTTTATGAAGGCCTTTGTCCAGAAGTGGGATAATATCTTTTAATTTCTCTCTTTTTTTACTTACGTTTGAAGTTTGGCGTTTTCATGAATATGATGCTAAGTATATATCTCTTTCTATATAACTCCACATTTTTCAATAAAAAATATTCGAGAATAAAAAATAAATAATCACAGATTTAAAAAAACACACCAAATTCATTCGAATTTGAATTAAAATAAAATTTCTATTACATTATTTACTGATCTCACAAAATTGTTCTATGAATTCCTATAACTATTTAGAATATGAGGATGTTTTTGTTGTTCTTGTTTATGGGTTAACCGTTATCTTAATGAAATGTAAACTAAATGAAATAAAAAAACCTGAAATCAAATTAAACAAAAAAAATCTCTAACGTGATGTGGCATCACAAAGCCATTTAAAAAATTATTCCTTATGTTTCATTGTTTTATTTCAGGTTAAATTTTCATTTGATAGGGTTATAACGTTATAAGTGCCTTAGTTATATCTAAACTATATCTATGGTTATAGGAATTCAAAACGAACAGTCAACATGCTGTATACAATATTATTAATTATTACTATAACAAATTAACTGCATTTAAATGTTAAAATTGGGCAAAGCAAGATTTTTTAATAAGAAAAATGCAGTGTTTGTGAGCTGTTTGTATGTGAATATGTATTTATTCATATTTTTTAATTATTGATTTTACTCAAATGTTTTATCAAATACTCTAATTAGGGAGATAATTGATGAATTACATTACTTAATTACCATATCTATATTACTTTTTAGTCAATAATATCATATACAACATTATAAAAATGCCAATTTTTTTAACAATAAATTAACTAATAATATATTATTAATTTAGAATGTCTTTGCCTAATATTAAAACCAATAGTATTCATTTTAATTTTTAAAAACCAATTATAAATTATACATATTTGTTATTATATATATTATGATTCGTCAATCTATTTGAACATTTCTGCACGTGTTAACTCTTGATTTTAAATATTTCTTGAAGTCGAAATACTTGTATGTTTCCTTTGCAAGACATGATAATATTGTTAAGCTTAGCTCTAATGTCCTCTCATGTACAAAGATTTTTTGATTTCACATATTTTAGTTTTAATTTTTTCTTAACCCTGAGTACTTTATAAATAAAAGTACGAAATGCATTGAAGTTGTTTCAAAGCAGGATGTAGAACATACATTCTATTCTTCTTGAAATAATTTATCGTTTTCCATCTTCATGGAAGTTTTAAAATCCTATTACACTAAACAATACTTGCCTCACAGGGTCACTTAAAAACACTGACTCTCTGAAAGAGTTTAATTTTTTTATACAAACATCTCTTTGTTTCTTTATAATAAAACATTTACAATAAGCAACTAGCAAATCAACTGTGAGCATACCAAACGAGGTTAAACACAAAACTGCTCGGTAAAGGCATCTACGCATCTACCTTTTTAACCGACTTAAAACAAGGAGGTTCTTAATTCCTCGAGAGCTTTTATGTATACTAACCCATGATTACATCCGCTGCAACTCGGCCGAAACGTCAGGTATAAAAAGGTATAAGGATGCATATACTAAATAGTTTTGCGTTGAAATATAGTGTATAATGGATCGCGCCATTTGTAAAGTGTATACAGAGAAATTAACCTTACTTCTTTATATTTGTTGCAATATATGTTTGCCAAATAAGACTGTTATTACTTCATTCAACATGTCAGTTGCAGATATGCCCAAGAGATTGCCGTGTATGTATGTATGTAATAGAATGTATATATAATAGTTCAGTTACGTGTGTTTAGTCGGGCGGCAGGTAGCTGAATAGCTTGTACTTTTCTCTGATGTAAGGTCGCACGTCGTCTTTCTGCGAAAGTAATGGGTTTTTATTAAGTATACTCGTATTAGCAAAATAGCTTATTTTCATTTTATAATATGCTTACATCTAGTTCCTCTAAAAGTTTAATAAGAAGCAATTCCTATTTTAGCTTAAAAATGTAGCATTTACATCAAATTATATTGAGCCTTATACCAACGTTATAGAGTTGAAGTTATAGTATTATTGAGATTTTGTTAAAGGTTCTTTCATATCATAAAAATTAATAGAAATCTTCGATCACTGCACATAAAATTAAATTAAATAGACGTGGACAACCTGCCGGCCCAGCATGCGCAACACGAGAACTCTTCTCGACCCGATTTCTCGTGTTTTATTCATTTATCTCTAATGTCTATCGACACTAGTGACACATGGATGCGCTTAGAACTCTACATAATATGTCAAAAATAGACTTTATAGTAGTTTTTGTATAAACTATGGGATTTCTGTCTACAAACCTTAATATGACAACTTAAAATGATTCGTTGTCTCTCGTCCGCGACATATCTCGTGCTGCGCATGCTAAGCCTACAGAACCTATTTCTCATTTAACCCCTTTAGCCTAGCACGCGCAACACGAGAAAATGTTCTCAATCCCTTTTCTCGTGTTCATGTCTATACACGATATGTCAAAAATAGACCTAATAGTCGTTTTTGCTTGTCTGTGGTATTTTTGTCTACAAACCCTAATCAACATAATTTTATCGAGTTTTGACAACTGTAACCGAGATAGTTTGTCGTTCCCGCCATCGAAAGAAGAGAGACTATCGTCCGCGACATATCTCGTGTTGCGCATGCTAAGTCCGCCGTTTGCTGTATTTTAGGCAGTAACCTTAAAATAAATAAAAAAAATAAAAAATAGTTAGCTCACCGTGGCGAGGTGCTCCAAAAAGGGCAGCAGCTTGAGCAGCTCGTTGTCGCTGCGGTCCACGAACCAGCTGTCGATCGGGATGCCGTTCTCGAGCTGGTAGCCGAACGCCTGGACGATGGGAATAAATCAAAAAAATTTATAAACTCAATGATAACGAATCGTTGAAAAAAATGACTACTTCAGGTGGGTCAGCGGGTCTATCGGCTAAAGAATATGGACATGGGCTTCATTTGACATTTGGAGCCAATATTTTGTCCTTATATGGGCATATTCTGGGCTTCAAATGTCAAATGATGCCCATGTCCATATTCATACTTTTTAGCCAATAGGGTAGCAGGTAGTGATCCCTTTAGCCCGAGTCCTGAGTCACGGCGCATCGCGGAAGCGGATTGCGGAGCGTAGAAATAAAGTATGTAAGCGCGCCCGCTCGCAGTTCGGACAAGTTCTATGCACACTGCATCTACACACCAAATAGCGACTGCACATGTGCTCAGCGTGACAGGTGGTGAGCCCATCGCCGCTCTATGCTGTTGGATGTATGTGCAGTCTTTATTCCGTTAGTCGCCTTTTACGACACCCAAGGGAAGAGAGGACTCGATGTTATCGATACTATCGATAGGCTTATCGATATTATAGATGATTTCCAAGGTCAACTATCGATAGTTCGGAAACACTAATCGGTAACAATTGATTTTTTTAGACCGTCGTGTCGCGTACCGGTGAAAGAATACTACCACCCCCTCTCTTTCCTTAGGTGTCGTAAAGGGCGACTAACGGACTAAAGACTGCACATACATCCTAGAGCATAGAGCGGCGAAGCATAGAGCTGCGATGGACTTACCACCTGTCACGTTGAGCACATGTGCATTCGTATTGGGTGAAAAGTGGACTTTTGTAGAGGACTGCTATTGCTGTCCTCATTGCCTAGTCTCTGACTAACCCCTTAGCGGATAATAGTCGTGATTATATGTATGTATGTGTATGATATTATATAGATAAGGTGACTGCTAAAACCGCAAGAAACTTCAAGGGCTGATCAGGTCAAGTGTTTTAAACATTACAAAAAATACAAAAAAGGAATTCGTGTTTTTTTCATTTTAAAGATCTTTGATTACCTAATTTATTTTAAAGCTTACGGCCGTCTGTTGACTCGTCGGAGTCAGCTGGGCGATAAGTACCTACGAAAAAAATACCAATTCCTTTTTTGCCATTTTGTCATGTTTAAAACATCGAAATTTGTCAGTGCTTGATGCTTATGTTTTTTAATCAACATTGCTTTCGACGGTTGAAAGCCAGACCTCGGTAGCCAAGTGGTTAAGGCAGCCGCCCAGAATGCGGAAGGTGCGTGGTTCGATTCCCGCCTGAGGTTGTCGTCTTTTTTCAGTGTTTAAAATTTTACTTAAGTATATTTAAGCGTTAATAAAACGCTAAAATGTAAAACATTAATGTTTAAAACACTTGACATGACCAGCCCTTGAAGTTCCTTGCGGTTTCTAGCAGTCATCTTATTTATATATATAGATTGCCAAAGGCCTGTGCCCAGTGGTGGACCGTTACCTGTGGGCTGTTATCCACAATGACGGTCTTGCGCAGATCTCGGCCGAGTATCGACAGATCCTTCACGTAGTTCCCGTTCACGAGCAGGCAGTGCTCGCGGAACAATCTGCATCAAAACAATCGTAAAAGCTAAGCAACTCGCATTATGGTTAGCATCTGGATGCTAACGATCAAGCTTAACATATTGGTTTCGTGATTTTGAAACATTAATTATTGAATTTGGACATAGGATAAGTTTGAACACTCAATATTTCAAGAGTTAACGAACGAATGAACTGCGTAGACATGGTATAAATTCTCCATCTGGATAATAATTGGTGCAAGAAACTGCTTCATAAAAAACTAACATTGCCGCATCGTCACTTACCATCAGGTGAGATCGCGGTCAAATACTTGCCTATAAAGAATTTTAAAAAAAGCTATCATTATTTACAAAAAAATTGAATGAATGAACGAACGAATGAACGGCATTACCTGTACTTGATCCAGCGCCTTGTTGGGTCTAGTAGGTTGAGTAGGCGATCCGCGTACACCCGCTTGCTTGCGGTGAACAATATCACTTCGTAGAGGCGCGACACTCTCGACAGGAACTCGGCGAAGTTGGGCCGAGTGCGGACGAATACCTGGGCAGATGGACACTCACTGTGTTATTACCATACATAATAATATAATCACGACTATTATCCCCGAAGGGTTAGTCAGAGACTAGGCAATGTGGACTGCAAAAGTAGTCCTCTACCATAGTCCACTTTTCACCGAATATCGACTGCACATGTGCTCAGCGTGACAGGTGGTGAGCCCATCGCCGCTCCACGCTGTTGGATTTATGTCTTTAGTCCGTTAGTTGCCTTTTACGACACCTGTAAAAGGCGACGGAATAGAGGGGGTAGTAGTATCCTTTTGAAGAATCCTAAAACACATTTTACACAACCTGGGAATTGAACCCGAGACAAATCTTTCAAATAAAATCCACCAACCGACCTACCATCCTCAACGGTTGAGGATTCCGGGGAAAGTTTCCATCTTTGGCCTTATCGTCACATACCATCAGTTGAAATGAAGGCCAAGCACTTACAATTTGTATTATAAAGAAAAAACAAAAAATTGAAAAATCCAACTGATTGTACAGCGAAAAATATATAAACATTAATCCAACCGACCGTGTAGCGACAAATAAATAACAAACAAATCCAACTGACCGTGTACCGGCAGTCCTGGAACAGCACGGGGAAGTGGAAGCTGGCGTCCGGCAGCGCCTGCAGCGAGCAGTGCACCAGCGTCTCGTCCAAGTCCAGCACCTGGGGCACCCATCATACGTCATACATAATCACGACTATTAAGGTACAGATAGACATGCTACTACATAAGTATGCTTTAGCATGCTTATTACAAGCGTGCTCTTTAACTGTATACATTTGCTTGCGAAAAGCATACTCGTTTTAGGCATGCTCTTAAATGAGCACGCTCAAAGCATTGCTCATTTAAGGGGAGGTATTTCGAGCGCTTCTCTCTCGCTCTCTTGACGGTACAACGATAAGGGACGGGTATAACAGCGAAGCGGCGCGAATAATCACGTTTTATATTTTTATAAATTGATAGATGTAATAAATAAAAAACGATCGGTTACAATTCCTCAAGTTATCGATGAACTTCATTTTGGTAAATCACTCATAATATCAAATCACTTATTTTAAGAATAAAACCTGGAGAAGAAGATAAAATGACACAAAAATATGTAACTTTGTGAATTTATTCTATCAAGCCAACTTTATCAAATCGTGTTTCCATCGGGTGAATTTTACAGAATAAAGCCTTAACAATATTTCATATTTTTTGCAGATTTTAATTTTACTGTTTACTACTTCAAAAAGTAATTCTAAAAACGTGTTATTTTAATTTTTCACTAACACCTAGCCTTAAGAGCATGCCTAAAACGAGCTGCTGCTGTGAATTCTGTGAGCGAGATGGTTGAATGGTCTGTCCTTTGTTATAAGTTTTTTTTTATTGTTTATTGGTGTATGTTACATATTGTTCAGTGCATTAGTGTATACTGTAATACTGGCAATGTTTGTTGAATAAATAAATAAAATAAATATATTGCTACACATGCCACTTAATAGCAAGTTATCTGCCAGTGTAGCATGTTGTGTAGTGAAAAATGGAAAACCAGGTGGCGGTCCGCACAGAATTTAATTTAATTTTCCTTTTTCTTGAAATTCAATGTGTCCAGAATTATCTATCAAGAAAGAAAAAGAGAAGGAATAGAACGATTTGGGTTCGTGATTTGATAACTAGAAGAAAAAACCTTGGAGCAAGTTCTCGATTACTAGTAGAAATACGCGAAGAAGAAGACAGTGGTGATCGCGGATTCCATAGGCATTCATTGCTGCGATATAAAGTTACAAATTTTAATGTTTTCTCGTCGCCCCAGTGTCCCCAGCGAGACATATTTGGCGCGAAGTCACTGCGACCTGTTGCGAGATCGCTACTAGCATGCTCATAGCAAACCTGTTCAGACGTGCTCAAAGCACGCCACCTTCCACGCTAATTACTAGCAACGCTTTGACACACATACTATTAAGTAGCAATTGCTCAATAATGGCATGCTTTCGTGCTAGTAATGAGCATGTCTATCAGTACCTTTATCCCCGAAGGGTTAGTCAGAAACTAGGCAATGAGGACAGCAAAAGCAGTTTTCTACCATAGTCAACTCTTCACCAAATAGCGACTGTACATGTGCTCAGCGTGACAGGTGGTGAGCCTATATTATTATAAAGCTGTGGAGTCTCTTGCGCCCTTTCTTCTCCACAGATGATAAAAGACGTCCTGAATGGTTGGGGTGGGTGGATGCCTACCCATCCATATAGAGTAGTAAAATTAAGTTGAGACGATTCAAAACGCTTATTTTTTTACTGATTTTTTTTTTTTATTCTGTGCTTGTCTGCGATCAGTCCCAGAACTATGAGCAGACTAATTGTTCAACATGTCCCTAGCAGTCGAAGGGTACTCCCCAGCGGGAGGTGCCCTCATAGATTAGAAACGCTTTCTCTAGGCCCTGGATGTCATGGCGCTTGAGGCGTTTATGGTAAGTAAAGCTTGAAAGAGCGTTGGCCAGTTCATTTGGGTGGTGCTCTAGCCGAGTCCTGTAGCTTGAAGCAGACCGCTTTATCTCCTCCTTCACTGTTGCAATGTTCAGTGTCTCGTGCAATTCAGCGTTGGTAAGGGTGTTACCAGAGCAATCGATCGATGTTGATCGACTGGTCTGGTAGCTTTAATCGATCGACGGATACCGTTTGACTAACCAATCGATCGACGACGGTCGGTCGACGTTGATCGATAGGTGTGGTAGCTTTAATCGATCGACGGATACCGTTCGTCTAACCCATCGATCGACGTTGATCGATTAACCCCGGCTATATTCCATCAGTTTCTTCCGAAACGTATGCAGAAGAGGACTCGTTGTTCTTGGCCACTACGATGTTGCTCGTACTATTATTACGGAGACGCAAACGCAGAAGAATCTGGATGCGGCCGTTTTTTAAAGCCAAAGATCGCTTATTTTATCCAAATGACATTTTAAGCAGCGGTTTTTTTTTTGCGTAGCAATGGTCATGAATTTTGAGGTTATTTTTTTATTAGACAACAGAAAACTAGCTCCATTCAAAAATATCTTGGGGGAGGAAGGGACGGGGATGGAGGGGATACGGTAATGGTAACTTAGTAGAATATTTGTTTTTTTTCCGACTTACGGTTATTTTTCCTAAAAATAATCTAACATAACTTCACAATAATAATATCTTAAAACTATGCATTTCCGCACTTTGGCTCCCCCTCCTCCTCCCTCCCCCCTTTTTCGGTGTTGCTTAATCTAAAGTGCTTCCCAAGGGGTATGGGGGAATATCATTTAGCATTTAAACGTTCATATTATCATCAACTTTAAGCATAATCAATGAACTCTATTATTACGACTAGTATCCATGGACACGAAATAAATTTATAAAAAAGTGAAGTGGCCGGCGCGTCTAATGAAACAGCTCGATCTAACACCCAATCCATTCTACCGGTCGATTGTCGATCGACATCGATCGATTGGTCTGGTAGAAACTATCGATCGACGTCGACTAATCCATTTTACCATCGATCGATGTCGTCGATCGACGATCGATCGATAGGTCTGGTAGACACTATCGATCGACGTCGACTAATCCATTCTACCATCGATCGATGCCGTCGATCGACGATCGATCGATTGGTCTGGTAACACCCTAACGAGCCAGGGTAAATCAGAAATGAAGAGCAATATTCCATTTTGCAGTCTTTGGTGGATGGACAAGCTTGTGGTGCAGGTGCTTCCCCACAATTTAATTCCATACATCCATGTTGGTTTCAGAATGACTTTATAGATGAGAAGTTTGTTGTCTATGGAAAGTTTGGAGTTTCGTGCCATCAGCCAGTACATATTCTTGCACCGGGTATTTAATTCGTCTCGTTTTGTTTTTATGTGATTCTTCCAAGTCAATTGTCTATCCAGTCCAGATGCTGTCCAAGATATCGGACTGTTTCATGGTGGGGCAGAATGTTGTTTCCTAGGGTCACTGGTGGGCAATTTCCTTTTCTAAGTGTGAAGGTTATGTGCACGGACTTGGAGGCACTCGCCTTAATTCGCCATCTCTGGAGCCAGTCATCCACCTTACGCAGGCTGATGTGCAGGTTGTTAGAAGCCACTCTAGAGGATCTGTGTTGCTTAGACAATAGTGCATTATCGTCAGCAAACGTATCTGTTGTTATCCCGTCTACTACGGGAAGATCTGCAGTGTATATAGTGTACAACACTAGCCCAAGGACTGAGCCCTGAGGCACACCGGCCATAATGTCGCAGATCCCAGACGTGTCTCCATCCTCCTGAACTTAGAACGTGCGGTTAGACAGGTATGACGCCATCAGTAGGTAGAAACCATGCGGCAGAGACTGCTTTATTTTGCACACTAGTCCCTTGTGCCACACCTTGTCAAAGCCCTGTTAGATATCTAGGAACCGCAGCTGAGCAGTACTCCTTTCTTTCCAGTTATTTGCGAATTTTATCACACACACAATGTACTTGCTCAATAGTTGAATGCAGTTTCCTGAATTCAAATTGGTGTTGGGGGACAAGTTTCTATCAGTATTGGCGCTATTCTAGTGAGAAGCATCTTTTCAAGTACTTTGGAGAGAGTTGGTAGTAGACTTATCGGCCTATAGGAAGTAACTTTTTCTTTAGGATTTCCTGCTTTATGTATCATGGTTGTGACTGATACTTTCCGTATGCTAGGAAAGTGCTGCACCCGCAGTATACCATTTTACGAAGTAGTGAGATAGACCAATGCCTTTCCAGGAAGTTGAACAAGAATTTCCTTAGTGATCAAATCGAATCCTGGGGCTTTTCTACTTTGTAGATTTTGTATGGTTTTAACCGGCTCATGAAATGTCACTGGTCTTAGAGGCAAGGACAGTTGGAAGTTTTGCTGCAAAGTACTGTCTATCTATGCCTCCATGTCTACGCGATCACTTTCATTTGGCTTAAAAACGTTTGCAAAAGCTTTGGGTTTTTCTTTGCTAGTTGTAGCCCACTTATCATGTCCGCACCTTAATGCCGCTTTGAATTGTATAATAAGTTGACTGAACAAAGAAATGATGATATTGATTTTGACTTTGACTCACCAGACTGAAGTCGGGGCTGGTCCTGGTCTTGAGCGGCAGCGCGGGGCAGCGCGCGCGCAGGGCGCCCGTGGCCACCGACTCTAAGGGCGGCAGCTGATGCACACAATTGGGAAAGGTTACATATTAAAAAAAGAACAAACATAAAAAAGAACAAACATAAAAAAAACATACAGCCGAATTGAGAACCTCCTTCTTTTTTTGAAGTCGGTCAAAAAGAAAGCCGTGGCGCCTGCTCACCACCTGTCACGCTGAGCACATGTGCAGTCGCTAGTGAAAAGTGGACTATGGTAGAGGAGTGCTTTTGCGGTCCTCATTGCCTAGTCTCTGACTAACCCCTCGGGAATATTAGTCGGAATTATTATGTTATTCAATGCGTCTTTGCCACATATTAAGATAAAAAAAAATATTAAATCACAATGTGAAATCCTTATACTTACATGTTTATCGTCAGCCCCCTTACATAATAATTAACATATAAAATAATAACTGCCCTAAGTGTGAATCCTGAGGCACCCCAGAACTTACTATTTTATATTGCAATTAATACCCACCCATAACTACAGTCTGACTTCTATTATCTATATACGACTTAATCCAACGAAAAAGATCTCCATGTAAGTAAGTATACCAAGATACCAGAGCTTAGTCATTATAGTATAATGGCAAATTTTATCAAAACAATTAGCAAAATCAGTGTATACCGTGTCTATCTTATTATTATTCCAATGAGATGGTTCTTATATAACTAAAATGGGATCAGCCCCCATACTCTTGAAACCGATCCCGATCGATCGAGACTGGTATAATTGTGAAGAGTCGTACTCTTAAGTTGCGACACCAGCACTAATTTGGATTCATATTGAGTGAATTAAATGCAAAACTTAATGCCATACCAAATTAGAACTAGCAACCTCACAATACCAATCTCGATCGATCGGTATCGGTTTCAAGAGCAAGGGGCTGATCCCATTACACAAATGAATAAACTGACCTGCTTGATGAACAGGTAGGGGTCGAAAGCATCCACCCACGACGATATCTGCTCGCAGTCCACGCGGCTGCTGCACGACGATATCACGTCGGCTGCCTCTTCCTGGGACAAAAAGCTGCTTTTTAGACAAACAATTTTAGATTGTTTATGTAATTTTGAATAATTATAATAAAATATAATAATATGTAAGTAATTAGAGTTTTCGTATTGTATTAATGATAATAATATATAAATATAAATATGTTTATACACCATAATTTTATATTCGTTTTCATGAAATTAAGCGTGAGTTCCACCCATGAAACTGAACAACTTTCCCCAAGAAACCTATGTGCAAAAATGACAAAAAAAATCGACCTCCCATACAAAACTGTCCGATCAGCTGACGACAATACAGTATCAGTACAGGTCGAATTTTATTTGTCATTTTTGCACATAGATTTATTGGGGAAAGTTGTTTAGTTTCATGGGTGGAACTCACCCATAATTTCATTTAAACTAATAAAAAATGAGGGTGTTTAAGTGCCAATATTTATTTTATATTACCTATATTTATTTATGTATGTATATATTTAGTTATTTATTTATGTATTATGTGTGAATATATAATGTATGTTTGTGTATATTAGGTGACTGCTAGAAACCGCAAGAAACTTCTAGGGCTGGTCACGTCAAGTGTTTTAAACATGACGAAAATTACAAAAAAGGATTCCATTTTTTTAATTTTTAATTAAATAGTTTTGTGAATTTTTTTATTGGATATTCTTTGAGTATCTAATTTATTCTAAAGCAATAACATAAGGAAAATTAAATGAAAAACAATTAAAAATAACGATTATGTGTGATACGATTTTTTTTTTAATTTGTCACGTGATACGGGGTATTCTCGCGGACGGAGTCGCAGGCTGCTAGTTTATAATATAAATGCCGTGTGGTATACCTAACGACTCACTAAAAGATATACTAGCAACTCCTTGTGACAAGGACTGGGAATGATACCACCTGTAACCTAAGAGGCCTATTTTTTTATATAGTAGAAGGAGGCAAACGAGCAGGCAAGTCACCTGATGGAGAGTAATCACCGCCGCCCATGGACACCCGCAAAACCAGAGGAATCGCAGGCGCGTTGCCGGCCTTTAAGAAAGGAATAGGAATTGTGAGGGGGAGGGGGGGATTGGGCCTCCGGAACCCTCACTGGCCGGACGAAACACAACAGCACCAAGTGCTGTTATTTCACGCCGGATATTCGTGAGAGGGTGGTATTACGCCGGACGAGCCGGCCCAATGCGTGCTGCAACGCAGCGTGGCTCTACCACTCAAGAACTGAACTACATCTCGACTGCGATTTTTGCGAAAAATGGCCAATTTTGGCGTTATGGATCTCAGAAACAAAAATAAATTAACAATTATGACTTATTGAATAGTGTAGAATAGCTATTGGAATAGTGCGTAGCGGCCTCGCTTTTTGTAAATTTTGCTTAACTGTTTAATTAAACCCAAAAATGCAGAGAAAGATTTTCATAAAATGCGCGAAAGCACTTTTTTGAGCTCCTAGATTTAACTACTGTTCTAAACAAATAAAATAAAAAATTATAATGTCATCTCTTATATAGTTCGTAACGGCCTCGAAATTTTTAGATATCATTTATTTTATACAGAAATAAAATCTTATTCTAAACCAAAAAATTTCGAAAATCACTTAAAGTTAACTGTGAATTTCTCATATCTACGAAAATAATATTGATCAAAATGTATACAAGAGTAATTGTTACTTCATGAGGAATAAAGATTTTATAATGAATTTTAAAATTACTACAAAATGCGATGCGCCGGCCGTCCGAACTCAGCTTATTGTTGCAGTGGAGATTTGTAATATTAAGCATGAATTTATTATCCTAGTTCGATGAAAAGGATATTATACAACTGCAAAATTACTTCAAAGTGCAAAAATGGGCATTTTATGCAAAAATCACAGTCGAGATGTAATAGGCCTCTTAAATAGATACATTTATAGTGTTCAACCACCTAGCCGTCAAAAAGAGAGAACGGGTGGCGGGCGCGCAGGCCCATAAATAACAGTGGACTGGCGCTGTCTATGGTAAATACAGAAACTACAGTGCAACAGCGAGTCTAGTGCCATCTATCTATAAATCTAGACAAGAATTAGTGAAACATTTGAGCAGATTGCATTCATAGTTAAGTCCCCTTGTCTGCGCCAGATGGCGTTAAATATACAACACCCCTCTTTTCCTTTGGGTGTCGTAAAAGGCGACTTACGGAGTAGGTACCATACATCCAAAAACATAGTACGTTGATGGGCTCACCACCTGTCACGCTGAGCACATGTCCAGTTGTTATTTGGTGTGCGGGGTATGGCAGTGGACTTCTTCTGCGTTCCTCATTGCCCAGTCACTGACTGACCGGGACAATGTCGTGAGCGTATGATATGATGATAGGAAAGAGTTTAAACTCAAGTTCTTACCTCAATGTCCGAAGGCGACTGTTCCTCGTGACACACGAGTGACGCGTCGTCTGGTGCGATGTCTGCTGGGTTCTGTAACAAAGTCCCGTTTGCTATTAGTCCCTTTAGAAAAAAAGTGAGAGGGGGAAGGAGAAATGGGTCTGGTCCTAGCGGATAAACCAATTCGCAGTTAGTCTTATTTACAGATAATTGATAAAAAAATTGGACAGAAATTTGTTATATTATAGATCTCCATCTAATTGGATTAATAATAATATTTAATTTGCCCATCATTTTTTTTTTACTACTATGTACTTAAAAGTTGAACTACAACTACAAAGAGAGGCCAAATGGAAGGCCTTTTCCAAGAGGCACACTAGATAATTCCAAAGACAATGGATACATAATGCTCTATTAGAGGTTGAATAAAAATTACTTCTATGTCAAAACTCACCCATCCAGCTGCTTCCGCTACTAAACTCTGGCTGATCTCAGCCAAGAATCCTGAGTTAGGGCTTCTAGCCGATAAAGCCTCCAGGCTCTCTATAGCTGTACCCTGAGTATCACAAGTCGAAGAGATCTCACACTCAGAGTCGCGAACATACACATCTTGCTCGAGCAGAGCCACGAAGTCGGGCTAGAAAGAGATGGAGGATTGTTTGTCAATTCTATTTACTGACTGCATTTATGGAGTTAATGCATGACAACAATTCTAAAAAATTATGATAATTTGGTTTTTATTTAATAATTAGAAAACAACAACAAAATATTCACTATTACCTAAATGTAAGTTTGTAAGTATGTTAAAAAAATTAGACTTTTGTTAGTAACATAGAGAAAAAAAACTCTCCTGAGTTTTATGCCAGCATTTCTTATTTGAAGGACTGCCAAAATGATACTGGTGATGAATTCAGTAATTTAGATTAAACTATATTTTGGTTAGGTAACCTATTTCTTTAAATAAAGTGTTCATGTCAGAATAGAAAGAGACATGACCTGACAAAAGATTAAAACTATTTTAACGGGACCTAACACAATTAATTTTTGTAAGTAAGTACATATCCAGTTCGCTTGTAACCACGTCCGCAGCATCGCGGCCGAAACGTCAAGCAGTAAGTAGATAGTACTTACTTACAAAAATTAATTGTGTTAGGTCCCGTTAAAAAAGTTTTAATGCAATGCAACGCGATAGTTTAAAGTCTTATCTGACAAAAGCTGTTTGTATGTACACTTGCACAAATACACTACGGCATTTATCTGATTTTCTCTAAACTTACCATTAAATTGCCAAAGCAAAAACTACCTGTACTAACATTATTACAATAAGATTTCAATAAGAAAATTACCTGAACATATTTCTCTTCATTTGTTAAAAAGTCAGTGCAGCTATCCAAATCATCAGTGGTTGACGTTGGCTGATACATTTCTAAGTCGTTGCTAGACTTCCTTCGTTTCATTACACGTTTCTCTATCGAATTATTCCTAGATGCTTTCTTGACTTCCTCTTTCTCAGTAGTCATGACTCGAGCTGCTTTATCCGCTAAATAGTTAACCTCATCGTCAGTTTGAAGGTTATCATTGATCAGTCTCGCGCATTCTGCTATAGCAATGAAATCATTCAAACAGTCATTAGGAAGACACAGTTCAGATGATTCAACGTTAACTTCAGAGTCAGATTCCTCAGATTTTTGTGTTGGGAAATCTACAAATGTTGTTGTGTGAGCTTCGTACATGGTTATATCGTTGTCATCTGTCCAGTTACCGTTTTCAGGCACAACTGGCGCCTTAACTTTCCCTTTTTTCTTAGGACTCTCATTTGTTGAGCTGACTTTAGTAAGTTTTGGCAAAGGCACTCCCATCTGTCGGACCTTCCGTATTGGAGAGCTGTTCAGCGATGCCGATTTATCAGGCTTGTCCATACGCCTAGTTTTCCTAGGAGAATTCATTGCGGTTGACACTTCAGTCTTTCTTAGTTCACGATTCAGTGAGCTGTTACGTAGCTGAACACTTTTGGTTGTACGCACATCTGTAGTTTTGGATGTAACAATTTTGTCAGTCATATTGGTTTTTGGAGACTTCAGAGCAGTTGACGAGCTCACCAAATCTTTATTGGTGCTACGTACAACCGTTTGGAAGATTGGTTTCTTTGTACAATCTTTGTGCTTGGTTTTGGCTTTGTGCGTTGTTTCAATGGGCTTCTCCATGCTTCTAACTGGTCGAGTTCTTACTGGTCTAGTCTTTAGATTTTGGGATCTCGTAACACAAAATAGTTTTGAGTGTGCTGATAGGCCATTATTAGCTGTATCCTGCTTCAAGATTTTTGTCAATGCTGAGGTACGCTTCGACAAGGGCTGTGTGGACTTCTTCTTAAACTTTGTCACCTGCGAACTTCTGTTGCCTGAGAGCGGTCGCTCCCTCTTTCTACTTCTTAACCGCATGGCAAGTTCAGAAGAAGACTTAACCTGGAACCAGAGGTGTTGTAAAATTTATATCATTCTAACCAACAATTTAAGTTTACTTGTGATTAGTATCTACACTTATTTTTATTAACTGTTTGTTCTAAATGAGAAAAACCAGTAAACTTTGATAATAATACATGTAAATTTTGTAAATTTATACCGATGCAACGTTACAGCTTCAATAAGCCGAATACCAGCCCCAAATAATCTAATATGAGTTATGCTAACAATAAAAAATACTTACATGAACTTAATTTTCAATTGGAAAGTTTTTATCTGTTACAAACATATGTGTTGGTATACAATAATAACAAATCGCACATGACAAATGCCGGTGAGCGCGACGTACGGCCGATGTGTCTTTGTTTCAATAAAACATTTAAGTTTATTTCGGTAACACGGGCCGAGCATCACTTCGCGCCTTTTTCTTTTACAAGATTTTAACACATTTCTAATGTAAAACTCAGCGGATCACCGTTCAAAATACACATATGACATTATAATTGTTGTTTGTTCTAAATATTACAGCATAATTGCCAAAATAATTGCAAAATTAGAGTCGCGAAAATAAAAAAGCGGCACATCAGCTTGATTGATGTAAAGCACCGAATTATCAAGAATGTTGTCACCGATGTATGAGAAATTAAGTTTTCGATGTAGAAACAAAGGTTTTTGTGCACAGAAAAACTATCGCACACACATTTAATTTCATATTTTCACGAAAATCTTGAAATAGAAACACAAAGCTAAACAAATGTCAAAATGGCGGAGTTTAGTTTAATTAATTAATGTTTATTTTTTTGTTCAGATGGCGCTGGTGGGTCGCGCATGCGTTTCGCTACTGCAAAAGTCAATATCTACAAATCATTTTGTTAACTCTATGGTTATTTAATTTTGAAGTGTTTGAGAAAACTAGTTCTCTCTTCTCTTTAGCGTTGTTCGAACTAAGCGAGTAATTTAGTCGTAGTAAGAGTAAATTGCTTCGCTTGTTTGCTTATTAAAATAATGTAATAATAAGCAAAGTAGGGAAGAAAATATATTGCTCGCTCTACCCATTACCAAAGAACTTGTTCTAAACTCCTTGGGTAGGCTACCACGTCTGACCAACGAAACGTGACTTTACGTGACGCGGTCTATTTTTAAAAGTTTTATTATGGCAATAATTTTAAGCTAAAGCTTAGGTCTGTGAGCTAAAGGTATGTTTTGTGTACTTGAATTTAACATTTTGATACTTGACTTATCTTCTTTTATTGTTCTAGTCTATTATATTACATCTTACCTACAGAAACTTCAAGTAGGTACTAGTCATTGAGTTTTAATCTACGTACTAGAGAAGACGTCTCAACCAGATTGTTTGTACCGCGCGTTAGAGCCAGCTCGCTTCAACTATATTAGTCTGTGGCAGGCGCTAGACGCAAAAATACGTGTGCATTCGCTGTTCTATTTTATTAAAATATGCCTTTATGTGTGCTAAGGTACTGTTTAAACACCTCAGGAAATACAAATAAAACCAAAGGAATCACTTTTCACGTGGAAATACGTACCTACTAAATCATCGATGTAACATGCATTTGACTTATTATTTTATCAAATCGCCGAGACATCAAGCGGCGGCCATGTTTTGTTTCGGTAAAATGCATAGAGTAACAATATATCTGTTTTGTGCAGATGATGACAACTAAGCCCCGCACCACGGTATAAGTATCATTGTACCGTGCTGTAAACGCTAGATGCCCGCTCTCATCTAGTTGTGCACATTTATTGTATGGGAAGTCTTCTCTAGTTTATTTACCCAATGGTACTAGTGAGACAAAACTAAAATATTGTCAAGAATATTAAATCACTTGAACAAAAGGAAGTTTTATCTAGTGTAACGCAATATTAGGAAACATTATCGTCAATGACAGACCCATTTTCCAACAAATAAAATTCTTCTATTCTACTTTGTAAGGTGGTTAATATTAATTATGGTATTTCATTATCACAAATGCTTCTTCAATTATTCTTAAGATTTATTATTATTTATTAATACTACAAATTATTTGTTTAGTTGATCTATAGTTTAATAAAAAATACAAGTATCAACGTTGTTTTATGAGTATAATGAGTGTTGACACCCCAAGAATTTTTGAATTTGCCGCCTTCTTTCCAGTCACGTTTCGTTGGTCAGACTCTACCAGTTACTTTGTGACCACGGAGCAAATGTCGCTACTACTCGCTCGCTATGTAACCAACCCTTTAACCCATCCGACTAAATTATTAGCACAAGTGCATGTTGGAATATAGATTTGATTTGGAAGAATTTTATGTTTAAGCTAATTTACTGGCACTACTGGCAGGCTTTAGTTTTGAGTTAAAAAGAATAACAGACTGTCAGGAACAGATTTAAATATATTGCGAGGTGATTGTCATGTTCTTGGAAAAGAGTTTTGCTTACGATGATTTCACTCTACTCTTTAGTAGAGAAATGGGCTAATCCTTAAAAACCTATAAAGTTTGATTTATTTTATACTTTAGAAATGTTGTAAACCTATTAAATAAAGGTCTGATATTGGAAGTGTGTTTATTTTTATGGAGGATCCCAATCCCGAAGGAATTGTTAATGCACTAGGGTAACAAGTGGATTTCGCAGTATCCCGCGTTGTCTCCGCAACGATTTTGGCGATATTTGCATCACTTTCATATTCAAAACTTTCTTGGTTTGCTTTTCTTTTCTTAAAATACTTATTCGGCCACTTTGAAAATGACAGTCTTGAAATCTCGAGATAATGCATGAACCATTTTTAGATATTTTATCCCATGTGCGTCTGACACAGACAGTCAACAGCAACTGTTTTGCCGGTTCGCCCCCCCGCCTCGACGCTCGCATACCCAAGGCGCGGTACAGCGGTAGTGGTCAGACTATAAGTAACTTTTTCCCCATTATTTTTTAACAGGAAATAAAGCGAATTAAAAGTTCTATAACATGTTTACTCAGGTGTCGCAAAGGGGGTGCAGGACAAAATTTTTAGCCCCCCTGTAAAACCACGCAAGAACCTGAGCAGTATCCGATGTACTTACCAAAAAAAAAACTTTATTTTTTAGGAATTTTTTTTTAATATAAAATAAAATCTAGCTCCATACAAAAATTCTAATTTTTGTATGGAGCTAGATTTCTGTTGTCTAATAAAAAATACTTCGAAATTCAAGACAGTACGTTGCGCATCGCGCTATTTCCTGAACAGTACACTTATACGACTCAAGAACCTACTATCTTCATGAACTACACTGAGCTAAATGAGCTACTGAGCTAGAAGAGGTATATAGCTTTTGACTGGGTAATGAGCTATATAGCTAGCATCTCCTCAAAGAGCTAAATTTCTCATGACTGATGTTGATGTGTATCCGTTCTCGCGCGACAATAGAAAATAAACTTCCAAAATTACTCCAACCAAAATTCCCCTTGCTTAGTTTTCTTTCCCCAAACATTTCCCCAAGGAATTCATTTCCCCCAGAACTTTGTTTTTCCCCAGAATGGGCGATTTTCCGAGATCAAAAAAAAAAAAGAAATTGGTTCGTAAATGACTTCATAGATGGCGCTTAGCATAGATTAGTATGGCGCTTAGTAAAAGGCGGGTTCATGAAGAGCACGTGTATGGCTGCGTAATATTTATTCTTTTCCAAAATAGAAATAGGTTCTGGATGTCCTGAATATAAATAGAGGTGGGATGAAAAGTTACGTGTTGCACTCGAGTGCAAAGATTTTTCACCTTGTGCTCTTTTGATTCCCTCGGTAACGCTCAGGATTCTAATTAAGTAAATACTATTTTTTTATTCTATTTGGTAGACAAGTAAAAGTGTAGAATTTATTACAGCCCATAAGTAGCCCAGCTTTCATAAAACGACATCTATCGAGTGTTTTTGAACTAATTTTTACTTTTTAATTTGGGCTGTCAGAAAATCGCCCATTGCGGAAAAAACCCACAATCTACCAACTGTGACGCGCATTGAGATAGATATTATAGAGGTAACTTCGATGTGCAAAATTTTCACACATGCACAAAAAAAGGGGCCTATGTGTGCGTTACTAAAATGTTGCCAGCTCACAGTTGTCACTCCCTAAATATGGGTAAATTTTATACAATGATAAGAACAAATACCATGTCTCGACCTCTCGACATAACACCTCTCATTTTTGAGTCGGATGTAGAATGTTTAGGATAAAAGAAACGAAAACATAAAATCAACAACAATGTATTGTGGATGAAATATCAATCAATCATTGAGAAATTTTATACAATATAAAATAAAATAACACGTAAAGCCAAATTATAATTGGTAACTCTTATTTATGAAACAATCCGTGGCCTAAATTGTTTCTTTCTAACATTAATTTTAACGTAAGTTTAACTTTTAATCGCTGTTTTTAAATAAGGATCAATCTGACAAAGTCAAGATTATTTAAGTGAAAAAGATGCATTCAGCTTTGGTTCTAAAGTTTCTTCAGAGGGCCTAGTCAATTGGCAAACAAATTAAACGCTACGAAATCTTTGCTACGATAAACCGAATGTATGGGATTGACATAAGCAAAAGTTACCTACGACGTAAAATTTACGCTAAAATAGACCTAATTGACAGTTTGACAAGCCAAGAATCGCTAATCTAGCGATCACTTAAACATTGAAGATAAAAATTCACACAAAATGGCGATTGTTTGATCAGCTGATGAAGGAATAGTTGTGTTGTGTTGAAAGTTTTGTTTAAAATGCTCTTTTTAGGGCTATTGTCGACTGCGATAATCAAGTGCTCAGGCGCTAAGGAAGAAATGTTTCCCTACGTTACTTGGAGCAAATTAACGAAATCGAGTTTGTTGTACTTGTGAATAGTTCTCGGAGTTCTCGTTTACGAACTTTCAAATATCTAAGGTCTGCCGGGAATTGCGTGCTGATATAGTTGTTGCGATGTGAGTGACCAAATAAATGTGTGTCATGCAACATTTTCCGCAACGAAGAGCAAGTCGCTGCATAACAATTTGTAGGGGCTCTCAAACCATACAAACATTTGGGCCAAATAAATCCACCTAAGTACCTTTAATCATGACAAGAAAGGTCAAGAATAAGACAACAGTAAGGGACTTTTTGTATAAATATTAAATGTAACCTATCTATAATGTCCATTTATCAATTTATAACTTAGATTGCCTATTTGTTTTACAGGTTCCAATGAAGATTTAATTTGCCAGGTAGCTTAGAGTATTAAACCAAGGCTCTTAAGTGTAGTAAGGTGTACCTATTGACTATACCCTATAAATCTTATACAGACAAGCATCTTTCTTAATAGGAAAAGATATCAGTCCTTACGTTCAAACTGTAAGTTTTAATAAATAAATTATTACTTACATAATAAAGGTAAGTATTATGCCTATTATTATATTGGGATTTACCAGGAAATGTCAGTTTTGTTAAAATTGCTAGAATAAAGAGTATTGACATAAAGATAAAACTATTTTATGTGGTTTTGCAGATTTGAGACGACGATTCAAAAATCTTAAATGTTACCTCATAATTTGGAGGATGGACTTCCTCAGAATGGTGAACAAACATGGTTATTTGGTAAAAAACAATATCAAGCAATTTTGTATAATACATAGGTACTTACCTACTAACTTTTTATCTATGACAATTTTCTATAAGTAAGTATATTGTTCTAATTTCTTAGGAGATTCTGGATACCTTCAAAAAGCATGGTTAATGATAATAACAACAATATTTAATGCTGCATCAGACTCACAAGAAAGGAGGGGTGTGTACCACATGTCATATCCAACAATGAAAATGCATTGAACATGGCTTTGGCATCGTTGAATTTAGTTATTTATATGATTTTTTTTTGTGGAGCTCTAATGTTGACAACGTTTTTATTCTACAAAAAGGAGCAGTCTGTGCCATAAATATATTTATCCATAAAATAGTAATTTGGTTTATTTGATGAGGAAAAATTAAGTATAAAGTTAATTTAGTTCTAAGTTTATTGTGCTTTATTTAAAAAGATTTACTTATGTACAAAAAAACAGTACCTTCGTTGACAACATTTTTATTTTAAGAAAAGGAACAGTGTGCCATAAATATATTTAACCCATAAAATAGTAATTTGGTTTATATGATGGGGAAAAATTAAGTATAAAGTTAATTTAGTTCTAAGTTTATTGTACTTTATTAAAAAGATTTACTTAGGTAGATACTAAAAAACAGTACCTTCTTATACACACAATTGGCATTTATTTTTATACACATATAGTTTTAATGTCAATAAGAGAAAGTGAAGCCTCATATTAAATAAACTTTGACTTTGAGAGAGTTAGGTAAGGAAATAAGAATATATTAAGAAATACAACATTAATGTTACTTTTTACTTGATATTTAATTTTACTTGCAGTAGGTACCTATAGATAATGTTTAAGTACCTACTTATATCAATTTCTACTAGTCATAACATTAAGCTATTGAAGTTGTACTTGATTCATTATATACATACAAAGGTAATTATATGTATAAACTTGCATTATTATTATCCGATTATTAAATCTGGTGGGTTCTATTGTGTTTGTTATAATATTGTTTTTTCTTTAAATAGGTGGCTTAACATAAGGTGGCTTGTTATACATATAATACAAATTAAGTTCCATATCTAGCATACTCTGTAATAGTTTACGAGTAGTTATTATCAATTTGGCGATTGTGAAGTAATCGATTGTAATTGTTGCTTGAGTTTGTAATGTTACTATCACATTTTTATTTGTGTGAATCTGTAAATGGTTTGCTGTTTCACATTTTCAGTGTTATACTTTTTATAGAACTGTCGATTCACCTGTGAATATAAAATAAATAAATAAAATTAATTGTTTTTAAATTATTTTTGGTAAATATATACTACTTACCTACTAACTTTTTATGTATGACAATTTTCTATAAGTAAGTATATTGTTCCAATTTCTTAGGAGATTCTGGATACCTTCAAAAAGCATGGTTAATCATAATAACACCAATATTTAATGCTGCATCAGGCTCACAATAAAGAAGGGATGTGTACCACATGTCGTATCCAACAATTAAACTGCATTAAACATGGCTTAAAGTTGTACTTGATTCATTATCAACATACTAGGGTAATTATATAAAATTAATTGTTTTAAAATTATTTTTGGTAAACATATAAATAATCCTATGTTTTATTTCGAAACATTATCAACCAACTCATAATGAATGGCAGTGAAATAAATAATGTAAAATAAATAAATATTTTAACTTGTCGCGTAGAGACCACGATCATGTCATTGTGTCTGTGAAGGCGTATATTTAATAAATGATTTGACTTTTAATTTCATTTATTTTCGGTACCTACCGCTATAAATAAGTAACAATGAAACAATCCTATATTAAGGCGATATTGTCTTCATCGTCATCCTATGAACGTCCTGAAAGTTCCCACATGAACGACAGCACTAAGGCAGACTGGGCTATAACAGGCTTAAGCCCTGAGCCAATACAACCGCAGTGTGCTTTACGTGCCTTCCGAAGCACGGAGGAGCTCGAGACGCTTTTTATTTGGTTACCCATCCTTTAGCTCGGTAATGTGAAAGTTGCGTAACTAACTGGCAAGATCACAAACCAGTGCGGCGCGGGCGGGGACTTTTTGCATTAGTTGAACCTCTAGCATTACCTTTCAAGTAACAGTAAGTACATTGCTTCGCTAGTTTGCATATTTTAAAATTAGTTTTAATTTAACTAGCAAAACCATGTACTTGGAATGTTTTTTATTTTATTTTATTTACGACAATAATCAATTAGAAAAGTAATGTGATAGGTGTTGTAGTTAGACAACTAAACCCGAAAGCCTTAGCCGCTACGCCATAGAGTTACTTTAGGCGATGTACTCATACAAGATGCAAACGTTTTAATCACTACCTAGTGGGTACTCGCATCTAAGATCAAACTGTTTAAATGTTCGCGCGGTTTGTAACATTTAGTGTTATCACTTATTTCATTACAGACGGACGTCAAGTTGTTAATATTTGAGAAATTCTTGGCAGCAAGCGTTTGCTTGTGGTCTTCAGTCTTAATTTATTTATATTATAAGCTGAAAAATGGGTTTGGTCTCATATCAATATCATATTATGGTAGGTAAGTCACTCGTCATAATTATAAGTACTTATTTACAAACGTGCTTGCCTGGCGAACTTCCGGCGAAAAAAGCGAATGATTCATTTTTCAAATTGTCTCAAGGAGTCTACCCGAATTTCTTAGTAAAGTGACATTCAATTCACTAAAACTCAAAAGGATCGGTGTGGTTACTACCTTTTTATTAATCTTACATAAGCGTTACATTATCATCAAACAAAAAAATACTAAGACAAGCCTGTATGTTCTATATCCCTTAGCTTATCGATATCGATGTAGCCTAGCGAATTTGATGAGCGATTTTGACGCTGTCACCGGTCGAGCGTTTGCCAGTTGACTAGGCCCTCTGTACTGCAATTACTGCACGATTAAAGAACCTGTAACATAAATACTTCATCTTAATTTTGTGGAATACCGAAAATTCATACTATAATAAAGGAGAATTTTGCGAAATCGCGGTCACTGATAAACCAATAGAGAAGTTAAAAACAAACAAAAATTTTGATGTTATGGGAAAAATATATAAAAAAATAAAAAAATGCAAGTTTTGACACCAAAATCTCAGACACACTTTATGATTTGTGATACTTACTTCTAGATTATTTTTATTATCAGTATTCAAGTCCTTAATGCTGCCCTCATACCGAAGAACACGGCTAAGTGACATTTTTCGGTTTTTACCTTCTTGCTATCAGCGAATTCAGCAAAAGAATCCGCATCGACTGATCTTAAAATAACATTTTTAAGTTCTATAATTTCAGAGATACGTTACCGCTAAGTAGCCGTTATATTTTATTTTTAAGGTTTGCCCTAAGTTAAAACGCGGTTACTATTTAGTACTACTATACAAAACCACTAAAGTATCTTAATGGTGATTTACCTTAGTAAATACTTTCAACGTTTTTATAAAATACTATGCTAGAACGCCGCCACATAGGTTTGCTAGATTAAAACGCGGTTATCGTGGTTTAACTGTATTTATGCGTAGTGTCTAAAAAAATATTAAAAACTTGTGCTAAGCTTTAGGACTGTCACGGCATTCTAGCATAGGATACACTTTCTTCGATTTTTTCGATCCCTCTTAAAACGCCGCTAAGCCACTGGTACTACTCTAAAACGCGACTAAATACTTATCGATCGGTAGCGAGTTCCATCGATTTCTAGCCATATGGATACGTAGTAGGTACTATTATTTATTGTGCCTTGGGGGTCGCGCGCATGGAGAGTTTTGGTGCCTAATTATTGCATAGACCCAACGGTAAGTGTACTTATTGTTGTTAACAATAAACCATGTTCTAATAATTTGCACTTGATAACCAAACTTATGTGATACCTAAGTGTCTTGTGAACCCATTTTAATATGACGAGTGGGTGTGTTTAAAATTACGGTTTAATTATGTTGCTGTTTATTTACTTAACAAGTGCATAAATTAAATTACGTAAGTAATTAGTTTTTAACTTGACTCATTCAGTTAGATAATTCATTACTTTAAAATAAAAAAAAATAATTACCTACCTTCTTTCTGTGGTAGGTAGATAGTGTAGGTAGGTACAGTAGTAGGTGCAGTTAATAAATAGTTTTCAATGTTTTATTTTACATAATAGTTTTAAATGTTTTATTTAAAGTTGAAAAAGTGAATTTTTGCTACAGACAATAATGAATAGCTTTTGATATGTTCGAACTAGGACTATCATTACACAGGCTCTGTGAGCACCTAATTTTATTTTAATGAAATATTTTTTTTTAATTAGTACTGAGATAGATTCAAATATGGCCAAGTTCCAAAGAGGCAAGAAGGATTTAGTGGATTGTGCATGTTAGGTGAAGCATCTTCATCAAGAGATAAAAAATAGACAAGGTTAGTGTTAACATAAACAAGGGAGAAAAAATAAAAAACCATAAGACACCATCAGTTCATCACCATCACTTTCAATTACGTCCTATCATGTCCACATTGTTTGACTTACGAAGATTTTCTACTGGTACGTTTCTAAGGCGGACCGCAGGCTGCAAACTGCAGCTGCAGGCTGCAAGCGACACTACAAGTTTCTATGCATCTCTATGAAATTGATTCCAAGCGCGGCAACACTGCGGCATGCGGCCGCGGCGCGCAGCTACCGCGGACTGCACTGCAGTCTGCAGTCACTGCAGCACCAGTGGTGTCGCGAACCGCAGAGAGTTTACACGTGTCACGTACAAAAATGGCGACGTTTTCTTCACATTCTGTCTCGCACAAAGGTACTGGAGAGACTGAGGCATTGTGCAGCCGCGGCATGCAACCGCGCTTGGAAATAGAAGCAACCGCGACCGCAGGCTGGACTGCGGTCAACCGCAGCCGCTAGCCGCAAAGTCGCCTGCGTTTGCAGTCTGCGGTCCGTCTCGGAAACGTACCTTTACTCAATGAATGATATATTGCAAAAGTTTAACGAGTACAAAACAACAGATCTACATTTTATAAACGAAATCTTACCAGTTTTGCGAAGTAATTTTATTTAGTCCGAAAACTTAGTCACTAGGTACTTCAATTCAGAACATCACCCAACTGTTCATTTGTTAAAATGTTTTGAAAGAATGAATGAATAATATGCATTTGCATATTATTATAATAATTTGAAGAAAGAAATTGTTTTATTTAACTGTTCAACCTATTGTATTGTTTTGTCTGTTCACGAACAAATCTACGCTAAAAGACAGTTTAGTGTGAAAGATGCGTATGTTACTGCGTTTATGCTTAGTTCCACTAGACTATTTTTATAATTATGTGGCTGAATACTAACCTAAAAGACGACTTAGTAACTTAACGGCGATATAGCGTAGTATTGCAAATATTTTCCAATACTGCATCATAGATTATAAAGCAGTTGAGTAAGTAAGCCGTTTTTAAGCGTAGGATGGAAATCAGTACTACGATATAACACCGCAAAGGTATACTAAACCGTGTTTTAATGTATGATATTAGTAGTGCATTATAACGTTGTGCTACGGCTAAGTGATTATTTGATGGTTTTAAATTACATGTTATACCTTTATATCAATCTTTTCTGTACAGATAGATGCTACATAATGTCTTCTACAAAACCTAATTGATAGAACTGCAATTATTCTCATAGAACTAGAGAATCACAATTTCGCGCCTTTTTTGCATTTTTCTCAAAATTTACTTTTTGCACTTAGCCGTGTTTTTTGGTATGAGGGCAGAATAGTATTCGTGTTATCAAGTTTTGATAAGTGGCTGCGATTTTGCTAAGATTTCATTTTTCTTTATTTTTATGTCTCCATTATCATTTTTTTGAGTGTTTCGTCCTTTGAAAATCTAAAATAAATAGAAAATAAACGATAATTTACACTAGGCTGGCTTGATTCTCGTGAGGCCCCTAAAGCCTTAAAACTAAATTTATTATTTTCTACCACGCTCAGTCTAACGCTCGAATAGATAGGAAAGGTAAAAAGTACAGGTGGATATAATTTAATTAGATTATTTATTTTATGCTATTCGTTCCATACTAAAACCTAAGTATTTTTGGGGTAAACTTTGCCAAGTACCTGACAATACTGATTACAGGTTATGTTGAAATAATTTTATGAAATTTCCGTATTAAACCAAAAGCACACATATTTAAGACTAGAATTATAGATTCACAATCATTAATTAGCATTTTCAATAGAAACAAATCAAATATTGCATGGTAAATTGCTAATAATCATCACGAAACCAGATTAACAAAACTTACGTAAGAAACGATATTCCAGGCACTTGCCACTCACTTCTATTACTGCAATGTTTGACTGAACAACTTGAGCCCAACGGAATAATATGTACACTTATAATGTTCACTTATTCAACTAAAAAAACAAATAATTATTTGGTAGGTAAAATAATGACAGCGATTTGTTTGGGGCCAAGTGTCGCGCTGGATCCATGTAAAACGTTGCACAGTTTCACCGACACGGTCCTTTCATCCTATGTTTTGTCTTTCTTTTACTTAGGGTAAACATGATGTACCGAAACGGAACAAAAGTAGTAATGGATTAAGGCAGAAAGAGATAGCAAACTTATGCTCTCTCTATAGTTATAGATCTCAATGGTGACGCGTATACGAGTGTTGGTCGAGAACAAGTAGCATTCACAAAGTAGAGTTTCAGTCGTGTATGTTTCAAACGAGGCCAAGTCGAGTCGACGCGTGGACGAAGGGCCTTAACCAAAGAGTAGAGTTATTTAAAGGGGAAGCCTTAACCCTTATGTGTTTGTGAACGTGCATGAGTGTTGGCAAATGAAACAAAACAAGTTCAACATCACTTTTCAAGTTCTCTCAAGAAGTCCGCGTGAGATCTCAATAAAGTTAGATAGGGGAATATCATTTATAATCTTAATCACCACTCATTATCATCTCGGGAGTCGGGAAAAAGAAATAAAATACTAATGACTACGCAGTATGATCTCTGACCTTAGCCTGTTCCTTCACAGAATTAATATATTAAAAAAAGACAAATTATTGACACAAAATCAAAAAAAGAAAACGGCAGTTTTGTTTTGATTTAGTGAAGATACAGAATACTTACAGAGTTATTTGAATTTGTTATTTTGATTGTGGTAAATTTTTGCTTTTTTACTGTTGTTAAAGTAAACTAACAGAATTTTGATTTGTTCTTTTCTTGGTCATTAAAATATATTTTTTAGAATGTCCAGTATTTCAGGAGAGGTAAATATTATATTTTTGACGCTTGCTTAGCCTAGCCTACCTACTAACATATTAAAATGTAGGTAAACGTTCGGTGGACTTAATTCATTTTATCAAGTGACTAAAATCAACAAGCTAAGGTATTATAGTTACATATTAACTAATATGTAAGAAATAGTTTTGGACATTTGAATTTGAACTTGTATTTATGTACAGTTATGGTGTTGAACAAAGTAATTTAATATTATTCTTATCATTTACTTACAAAGTTAATGATGATAAAAATTGTTTGCAGAAAGCAACTACCGATCTAACACAAGAGTTAGACTCAATACGAGCAGTCAACAGCAGTCTGCGAGTTTACTTGGAGCACATCCGCTTGTTCAAAAAGAACCTTATTGCAATGCACCAGAACTGCCAGCAGCTCAGCAAAGTTAACACTCAGTGGATTGGAACATTAAACACAACAAAATAACTTTTGTAATAAATCTAATTGCTGTAAAACAGGATGCTTATTGTATAATAAATTTCAACACCTATCGCAATACCTTTCAAGTAGAAATACATTGCTTCTACATACATATATACACAACAATTATTCCAGAAGGTTTAGTTAAAGACTAGGCAATGAGGGCCGCAAAAGCAGTCCTCTGCCATAGTCCACTTTTCACCAAATAACGACTGCACATGTGCTCAATGTGATTACAATAATACAATTACCCCCCGAGCTTAGCAGTGACACCGCTTTCAGAATAAAGCCTGGTTGATTAACATAATGCTATTAGTTTTGTTGAGTAACAAGAAGTAACATTGACTGACTGTTTTTTTTAATTTGTTTTACTTAGCAAAGTAGCGATTCTATGTATTACTACTTGACAAATTACTTACTGAAAATGTGGTGTTACTATAAATAAATTTGTTTTTTGCTCACACCAATTATCTAGACCAAGATGAGTATTCTTATGAAACTCGTTAATATGGTAAGATAACGGATATACAGTCTTGGTCAACTAATTAGCAGGGACCGGAACCGCTTACCAAATAAAGGGTTTTTGATTGGGTAATTCATAGACTTGTTTTTACTAACCCTATCAATACAGTAAGCATTTCGTCGACTTACTGCATCGAAAGGGTAACCAGATTGATACAGTTAATTAGGGTAAGCACTAACCGCATCCAAAAACCCTATTGAAGCTAACCCTATAAAAAGGGTTTTAACGCGCACAAGCAATTCAAGTTTCTACGTGCAATGCATTAGACTTATTATCGTATACCGTTTACGTGTAGCTTTAAACAGAGGGCCCCCCGCGGCGAGCGTGCTGCAAAATACCGCTCAGTTAGATAATAATGAATCATTAACTTATTCGCTCTAAAGTTAGGTACTTTTAGTGTGACTTGAACTGATTCTTTAAGATGAGTCACCGAGAGGAATTATGCGGGCAAAACTGTTTCGCTAGATCAAATGGTTTATGTATTTTCTATAAAATAACGCTCTTATAAAAATATTTATTTAATTAAGAAGGTAGGTATTTATTTAACATAATTAAACGGGCGTAACCCAATTACATAATTATGATGATAGTTAAGTGTATACAAGCACAAATAGTAAGTATAGTTAAGCTCTAGTTCACAAACAAATATCTATTTTTTTTATTCTTAATGTTGTCCACAAACACGTCAAAATCTGGGTAAGCAACAAGGAGTGCGTTAAGTGCCTGATGCATGCGATAACAAAATAATACACTAAAAGTATTGCCTAAAAATGTGCTAATTTGTTACACAATTTTATTAGATGTAGGTACTTTACTCGATTATAAAAAACTGCTAATTCATTAAATCCTATAAAGTCTTAAAAAACCATAAAGCTATTATAGGTACCCTAGGTATAGTAACTTTATGTAAAAAACGTAAGCGCCGCGCCGCCGCCGTGCCGCCGGCCGCTTTGCTGTTAACACCCGTCCCTTACTGTCGAACCGTCGAGAGAGCGAGAGAGAAGCGCTCGAAAGGACTCTCCTCGCCCCTCGCCGCGCTGCGCGCAGTAGCGCGCGGTGCATGCAGCTTGTTTGTTATTGTTTATCATCGAATTCGAGTGTACCATAACTTTGTGTAACTTCTGTGATTTGCAAGCAGTAAAGAGCCTTCTATTGTGGTATAAGACTTTAAACTATCGCGTTGCATTGCATTAAAACTATTTTAACGGGACCTAACACGATTAATTTTTGTAAGTAAGTACATATCTACTTACTGCTTGACGTTTCGGCCGCGATGCTGCGGCCGTGGTCACAAGCAAACTGGCGGTGCGCGGCGTCGTCGGCTCGGGCGGGTATTTGTTTCTTCATCCACCCTCCCATTTTTACTTAAATTGCCACAGTGTAATGAATCGTCAGCATCACTCCGGCATACTACACTAATAGTATCGGAGTTTCTTTTTATAGACAGATGTCGCGGTTTGCATTTGCTAATCACTGGATTCCACGCTGATGATAATTTAAACCCGTCCTCCCGATTGAAATTTTTTTTTATATTTCTTGATCTCAATCGCTTCACGTACTATCCTGCTATGATAATAACGATCGGTGGAGAGGATTTTAGGATCATGTAACTCCATCCAGTGATTAACTCCAGCTTCCAGCAGATGTTCAGCTACCGCCGATTTGTCTATTTGTCGATTTTTGGACGAAGTGAGTCGAGAACGTCCAGAAGTGAGTCGCCAGGCAGCGTTTTTACCTTACATAAAAGGCATAACGGACAAAATTGGAACAGTACTAAGAAACTTCTCCATTAAGACTGTATATACTCCGTTATGCCAAATATCGAACAAAGTGCGGTCGCCTAAAGACGTCATACCTTTCCAAACACCGGGAGTTTATAAACTCGATTGTAGTTGTGGTAGTTCGTATATTGGACAGACTAAGCGGACTATCGCAGAACGTGTCAAGGAACATATCGCAGCTGTCAAAAATCGACAAATAGACAAATCGGCGGTAGCTGAACATCTGCTGGAAGCTGGAGTTAATCACTGGATGGAGTTACATGATCCTAAAATCCTCTCCACCGATCGTTATTATCATAGCAGGATAGTACGTGAAGCGATTGAGATCAAGAAATATAAAAATTTCAATCGGGAGGACGGGTTTAAATTATCATCAGCGTGGAATCCAGTGATTAGCAAATGCAAACCGCGACATCTGTCTATAAAAAGAAACTCCGATACTATTAGTGTAGTGTGCCGGAGTCGTGATGCTGACGATTCATTACACTGTGGCAATTTAAGTAAAAATGGGAGGGTGGATGAAGAAACAAATACCCGCCCGAGCCGACGACACGCCGCGCACCGCCAGTTCGCTTGTGACCACGGCCGCAGCATCGCGGCCGAAACGTCAAGCAGTAAGTAGATATGTACTTACTTACAAAAATTAATCGTGTTAGGTCCCGTTAAAATAGTTTTAATTCTATTGTGGTTTTTGTGAAGATAATGGCACCAACAAAAAAGGACGCCGTCCATCGGTACTTTACTTACGACAATACTTCCAACACGACTACATGTGAATTATGCAAGAATAAACTAAAGGTAAGTTATCCAAGTATAATAATTATTTGTTGCTATTTTTTGCTATTACCTTACCTATTTAGTCATCATAATAACCACCGTAGTCAAATCGTTTATGTACCTACTTACCTATCATTACTTTGTTCGTAAGTAGGTAAAGTACTAATAAGGCAATGGCACCAGTGTGTAACACTTTAAGCCGCAGAAATAGATCTAAATATACAAAATGTGAATGTTTTGGTTTAGCTGTAAGTCCACATTGTATGCTGAATAAATAAATAAATAAATAAATAAATAAATAAAAATCCGCTATACAATGCGGCTTCGCATGTTAAGCTCAATTGCATGAGAACCAAGCGTGTCACTTATTTTCTACATAATGTGCATAAATAACCACAAGAGCGATTTACTATTTGACGTCAATTAAGTTTTAATGACAATTAAGTCTCTTGCTGTCACTTTCTTAATTAAAGTGCTAAATAGACAAGGAAATTATTCATTTATCAATGTCTAAGTGTGTATTAAAATTGACATTTTATTAGTCCCACATACTTGCTTTTAGAACCAAAGCTAGGGTTGGCTGGAAGAGATCTCTTTTAGAGATAAGCTCACCCTTGTATATGTCTTGTGTTACGTATGAGTAAATGTGGTTTATTTGTACAATAAAGGCAATAGGTACATTTAACTGTCATTAAAACTTAATTGACGTATCTGAGTACGGCAGTTAGTGATGGGAAGTCGCCGCGCGTGCGAAAGTGCGCGGGCACTATGAATTAAGGACTGAAAAAATTCAACCACAACCCCCCTCTTTTAGGTTCTATGAATAAAGGGATAAATAAAAACAATTATTTAGGTCATACAAAAGTTTTCTCTTACATTGCAACGTGATTAAGTTATATAAAAATTACTTTAAAAATGTATAAGTAAAGTAGGTACTATAACTTAATAACAGTGCAGTTTATAAGAAAACAGCCAAAATATTTCCTATTAATAACCTGTATCCATAGAACCTAAAAAGGGGGGTTGACCCCCTTTTTTGACTGTTGACAGTCATCGGTTTTTCAAGTCCTGGGTGGGGCAAAAATGAATTACCTACTTATTTTATTATGTTTTCTTAACTCTGGCCATATTTTTAGTAAAAATGAGTACAAATGTTCTTCTTAGAGCAAATTCTCAAAATCTTTTACGATTTTACAAGCTTTTATTTAGTTTCACCTGTCCCTTTGTCATCAAATCTTGTAAATTAAATTTGATTCACTTTCCGAATACCGATTGAGCTGAAATTTTGCATACATGTGTAAATTACGTGACAATGCAATATTATGATGACATGGTGCTGATCTGATGATAGAGCTGGAAGGTGGCCATAGGGACTCTGTTGACACGGACGAGGGTTAATTTTCCGCCTTTCAGAGTACAGAAGTTTCCGGTTTTCATAGTAATTTATAATCATATTTATAGTTCATAGTATCATAAATTCTTTTGTTTCAGGGGAAACATACAACGAATTTAAAGAGTCATTTAGCGACTAAACATACTAATGTGTTTCAAATCGTTGATGATTTGAACAGCAAAAGGACCCGCTCTAGCACTGCTTCAAATAACAGTAAAATGGATGCCATAATTGAAAACGTAAAGAGAATTTGTGTTCGACTAGTAACGGTTCACGGAAGGCCTTTGTCAATGATGGAAGATGAGGCTTTCCAAGACATTATAAATATTGCAACTCATTCTGACTCTGCCAATAAAAACATAATTAATGTAAAATCAATAAAAAACAAAATTCACGAAGAAGCAAATCAAATTAGAAAAAAGATTTCCGATGAAGTAAAAAAACAAATGGTCAGTTTAAAGTTAGATGCCGCAACGTGCTTAGAAAGAAAATTCATAGGAATTAATATACAATACATAAAAAACTCTAAAATAGTAATTAGAAATCTGGCCGTACTTGAAGTTAATGAAAGGCAGACATCTTCGTTTCTAAAAACAACAGTAGAACAAACTTTAATAGAATTCATGATAGCTCTAGAGCAAATTTATTGTATTTGCACCGACAACGGTAGCAACATAATAAAAATTGTTAAATTAATGGGAGGATCATATATATCGGAAGATTACAGGGAACAAGACGAAGTCACGGATGAGAGTGACAGTGACGAAGACAACTTTGCTGAACATGAACATATTGATGACATTTTTCACACTGACTTAAACATTGAGAATTTTGTCAATAATGATAGACCATTTAAAGTGCGTGGGATGCTATGCGCAGCACATACATTACAGTTGGCTGTCAAAGATGCTATTAATACAGACATCGGTGCCCAGTCAACAATAGGAATGGCAAAATTGGTCGTCAATGTATTAAGAACACCAAATAATGCAAACCTTTTAAGGCGCACGAAATTAAGAAAAGCCATCAAAGACTGTCCCACTAGATGGACTTCAACATATGATATGTTGGTTCGATTATTAAGTCTTAGGGGTTTTTGTGATGATTTACCTGCAATAAATGACTTGGTGTCAGATGATTTTTGGCACGAAGTAGAGGAATTGGTAAAATGTTTGCAGCCGGCAAATGAAGCTACATTAATATTGCAAAAACAGCAGCTGACTATTGGCGATTTTTATATCACCTGGCTTAATTGCAAAAATAGCGTCGCAGCTCTTAATCACAGTTTTGCAGTTGCTATGCACACTGCCATGGTAGAGCGTGAAGCAAAACTACTAGAAAATGATGTGGTTCTGGAAGCCTTGTATTTAGATAGCCGCCTTAATGTTCTTTTGTCCATAGAGCAATACGAAAAAGCTCAAAAACTTTTAAAGGAAGTTTATCTTCAAAATAAAACTTTAAGAGAAGCGGACCAAACCAGGCATTCTGATACTGAATCGGGTGAAATAAATAATACTGAAGAAGAACCAATAGCTAGCACCAGCGCTGCGATGAATTTTTGTACTGTCGAGGCTTTGCTACAAAGTAGCGAAAGATTGCGAGGAAATATCAGTCATACCACATCTTTTGACATTTGTTTACAGGAGCTTAGTGTAGCCCCACGAATTAATTTAAATGAAAATATTATTAATTATTGGCAGAACAAAGCCGTCGTTTTTTCTGAAATGGCTACCATAGCTAACATTGTCCTAGCAGCGCCAGCAACGCAAGTGTCAGTGGAGCGTCTGTTCTCCTCTTTGAAATTCATACTCCATCCATTAAGAAGTAATATTAGTTCAATGATTTTAAAAGATATAATGCTATTAAGAGAAAACAAAGACTTATTGTGAATTAAAAAAATATTTCCATAAGTAAAATTTTAAACACTGAAAAAAGACGACAACCTCAGGCGGGAATCGAACCACGCACCTTCCGCATTCCGGGCGGCTGCCTTAACCACTTGGCTACCGAGGTCTGGCTTTCAACCGTCGAAATTTGTCAGTGCTTGATGCTTATGTTTTTAGTCAACATTGCTTCATCAAACCTTAGAAGTTTTCACCTCTGAGATCCGAAAGAAATATTTTTACAAATATTTGAACATTCGGTTAAGATGAAGCTGCGTTTATAGATTAATGTTTTATATTTTAGCGTTTTATTAACGCTTAAATATACTTAAGTAAAATTTTAAACACTGAAAAAAGACGACAACCTCAGGCGGGAATCGAACCGATCTCAATTCTCCGATCGGATCGAACCGATCGGAATCGATCTCAGAGGTGAAAACTTCTAAGATTTGATGAAGCAATGTTGACTAAAAACATAAGCATCAAGCACTGACAAATTTCGACGGTTGAAAGCCAGACCTCGGTAGCCAAGTGGTTAAGGCAGTCGCCCGGAATGCGGAAGGTGCGTGGTTCGATTCCCGCCTGAGGTTGTCGTCTTTTTTCAGTGTTTAAAATTTTACTTAAGTATATTTAAGCGTTAATAAAACGCTAAAATATAAAACATTAAAATATTTCCATGTTTTTCCATTGATATATTTTTAAAATTATCCTTTATTTTTGTGTTTAATTGTTATCTATTGTTATTATAGTGTAAGGTATTTTTTTAATGAGACTAGGACTGTTCCAAATAATTGACATACCTACCTAGATTATTACCAAATGTTATTTGAATATAAAGTTGATTATTTAATGTCAAGTAGTCATTGATAATATAACTTAAATATGTTTTTCGTGTTAACAATCCGTGTTACTCATTTTTTTACTCTTAACAAGGGCTAAGATTTAAGGCAAATTATTTGCTGGACTAATATTGCAATCAAAAGATTTCTGTGATAGCAAATCTAAAATTTAAGTATATTTTTATTTGCCATTAGCAATATTGTAATGAAAGACAAAATATTCAGGTAAATATATATTTTACTCTTAACATTTGCAAAGATTTAAGTTCACTTACCTAATTATTTCACAAGAAATACTGAGATTGTGATCTAAATTACTTTTTAATAAAGTAAAAGTTTACATAACTGTATGTTGTTGTAAAAAATCATTTCGATGTTAATCAATGTATTTTGTTTTATTGGTCTTCATATTTCTCAATAACTACCTTTACTTCATCAAAACATTTTTTTAGATATTCATCACTGACATTTTCCAGTCTTATTCTTATAGCTAATGCAAATTAATTACGCTTACATGTGCAACAACTCGTTTTTTTCCTCTTCTATTGAGCATTGTGTTCCAATGTCCTTAGACATTTTTTCTTCTTTCTCTTCTTTGGATGTGGCACGTTTTTTGCCTGCAGTTAAAAAAACCTTGAATGTACATATAAAAGTAAATATTAAAGTTAGTAAATAGCCGGACAAATGGCTTAAAGTCCGAATGGATCCATTATGGTAAATGATAAATGAATAATGGATGGTAACCCTATGTAGCGGGACGTATGGCAGCCCTAACTACGGGATCATACAACTGTAAAACATTAAAGTACCTAGGTATGTACTACGTGGTTTTTTATTCTTATAACCAAAGTCTCTATTGACTGAGCAAGGTTTGTACGTAAAAGTAAAAAAATATCTCGTTTTTTGATCAACTTTTTTGAAAAAGTTGTTCAGTTTCATGGTTTGGTCAACCCACCTGCGGGTCTAAGACAAATAAAAAAACACGTTACTATTTGGAAACTTAACCCGCCATTGGTAAAATCAATTTGACTTTCATCATTGGTGACGCCGGCCTCACGCACCGGGTTTTTCTAGAGCATAAATACAGGATGTTTTTGTTGTCACATTTCACCGGTTCGATTTGATTTCCGGCTCAAGCAGGTGATTTTTTAAAAATCTCTAAATGCAGATTTAATTATTTTTGAAAAAATGCAATGTAAAATTTGTCATCATCAATATTAAGGGTACTTTTCCTCCAATCACGGTCTTTTTTTCCACCACGTATATCGTCGATATTTTTGATCTATCAATTTCTATATTTTTTTAACGTATCCCTACGAAACTTTATCTATCCAATCATATTTTCAATATATATTTATCTAATCATACTTTAAACGAATTATTTTCATGAAAAAATATGTGTTTAATTTTACGAATTTTAAATATTTTGGAATATTTCCTTTCCACGACTTGGGCAAAAATATCGATAAAATAATAATACTAAACTTTCCTACACTCACACCGATTATCTAGCTCAAGAGAAGCTTCATTATGAAACTCTGTAAAATTGTTACTAGACAACGGATAAACATACTTAAAATACTTAAATACTATTTATAGAAAATAAAATATTATATATATAGAAAACACCCTATATTATTGATGATATTTTTTTCGATAAAAACGATACTGTTTAAAAACATCGATACGATATTTATCGATATTTTTTCCCAGTTGCCCATTCCTACGGGGTAAGTTAAGGTGGGGGACGCGCAATGCGAATGCGACAGCTACTCAAAATCACGATGACCAACAATGACAGAGAAAAAAAGTTATACGAATTTTTGAAAACACTCGGTCTCACAGATATGTCATGTCATATGCGTCACCAATGGCGGGTTAAAAAGACCTGACAAAATGCCGGTCACTGCATTAAAAATCCGGACATTTTAGTCACAAAATGCAATATTGTTCTATAATAGTCTAAAATTGTCGTGTAAATGTTTCGGCAATGCAAACTATCGGTTAGTCAAAAAAGCCGGGTTCCAGTAAAGTATTTCAAAAAGTGAGTTCTTTACATCATGAATGAAACAATAACCTAATCAAGTAAAAAATATTGCCCCCTAAAAACGGTTTTTGCAGTAACGCATCATAGACTTGTAGGCTTGTTTTAAAGCTAAATAATTCTCTTAATATCGTCCTAAATATACCTTAATCTATTTATAGGCTATTGAAATATAGGTAGGTAATAATTACTCACGTTTAAAAGCTCGCCTTATACAAATCTACAATTGTTCTTCATCATCGATGTTAGGTTCCATGTTAACAACTTAACATAAAACTTAAAAAGCAGATATGTATGATATGCAGAGTGTGAATCACGAAAACACTGCAGTCCGCCGCCGCCGCCCGCCGTCGAATCAATGTCAGTGTTAGAAAAATTCACCAAAATGCGCGAAAACGAGATAGGAGACAATAGGGTAACCTTATTAGTTGATAAGCGCTTAAATTACCGGTACAAATACCCTATTTGATTTGGTAAGTGCATTGGAAGTAGTTAACCTTATTCAAAAAGGTTTCCGCTACGAAAGACTAACCCTATCAATAGGGAAACCCTATCGTTCGGTAACCTTTTAATGGGGTTTCCCTAATAATGGGCTTAATCAAAAAAAGGGGTTTTCCGGTCCCTGCTAATTAGGGACAATCTCTAGTTAAGCCAAATTGTGAATTTATTTTTTATTTTCCAACGAGTCTTAACAATATTCCATATCTTTTACACGTAAGTATAATTAGTCATTGATGTGCCCGATTATACAAACAATAACAACTTCTTAAACATTAAACCTCTTTACAGTATAGCTGATAGATTATCAGTGTGCTATTTGTTCAAAGAATTCTGGCTGGCCATTTAATTAGGGACACTGAGATATTGCGTTCTATTTTCAAAATTTGAATCTCAATACTTTTTTATTTCTTCTTTTATTGTTTTGTGGTAGTTTTGGCGGCAATCCAGATTTTTAATTTTAAGTTTTGAGAATTATTTTGAAGAAATATGGGCAAAATTAAAAGTTGCGATCCAACACTACGAACAATTATCATGAAGTTTGTCGAGCGTGGTTGGTCATACCGAGGGATAGCAGAACATTTAAATTGTTCAAAAACTATGGTATGCAATGCAGTGCAACATTTCAGGCGCAATAACACAGCTTTAAATGTGCCCAGGACAAAAAGATCGAGAAAAACAACTCCGCAAGAAGATAGAATGATAACCAGGTTAGCTAAGAAAGATCCGTTTCTAGGCTCTATTTTAATTAAACACGAAGTGTTTGGGGCAGACGAAAGAGCCGGTGTATCAGCGAGGACCGTTCGACGACGTCTGGTAGAAGCAGGGTTGTTCGGAAGAGTGGCTCGCAAAGTACCGTTGTTGAAGAAAGAACATAGAAATGCTCGTTTGGCGTTTGCACGTAAATATGGACATTGGACCTACGCCCAATGGCAACATGTATTATTCTCTGACGAGACCAAGATTAATTTAATTTCTTCAGATGGAAGGCAATACGTACGGCGTCCTGTAAAAGTGGAAATGAATCCAAGATTCACAAAAAAGCAGGTGAAACATGGCGGTGGAAACATTAAAATTTGGGGTTCATTTTCTGGACGTGGAGTGGGACCTGTGAGAAAAGTTCAGGGTAACTTAGACCAACATCAATACAAAACAATATTGGAGGAAACTATGCTTCCCTATGCTGAGGAGCATCTCCCTATTATATGGACGTTTCAGCATGATAACGACCCGAAACATACCGCCCGTTCAGTCAAGTCGTTTCTTACCAGTCAGTCAGTATCGGTGCTAGATTGGCCAGCAAATAGCCCGGACCTCAACCCAATTGAGCACCTTTGGCACGAAATCAAGAAAAAAGTTTCAACTTATCGTACCACAACTTTAGATCAACTTAATCAAGCTTTTTGTGAGGCATGGGCAAACATTCCTATCGAAACATGTCAGAAACTGATAATGTCTATGCCACATCGGTGTCAAGCGGTAATTACTAACAAAGGTTTTGCTACTGGGTACTGATTATACACGTAATAAAATGGAGCTTTTAAAAATATTATAATACTGGAGATTATTCGTTTTGTTTAACTCTATTCATCATTATACTTTACTGTCCTTAATTAAATGTCCAGCTACATAATTATACCTTAAAATTTAATACATGTTCAACCTTTGATATTAAATACTTTTTTCTATTTAATTATTCTCTTATTTACAGCCATTTATAGTATAGTAATCGGACCAAATTATGCAAATAATAGGTGCTGAAAAATCAATAGGGTTTTATATTTATATGTACATAACCGGTTATTGCTCTTCACTATCTTGAATGTCCCTAATTAGTTGACCACGACTGTATATACATAAACATAGAAAAAAACACCCAGACCCAATTTAGAAAAACAGTTTTTCTCTAAATTGACCCGACCGGGTATCGAACCTGGGACCTCAGAGTTGGCGACACAATGAAAACCGGTGTACAAACCACTCTACCAAGGAGGTCGCCATATACTATATGGTGAAGAGCTTCAATTCTCGTTCTGGTTTTTAATACCCGGTCCCAGGAGACTAATAATTTTAATAAGTTCTCTATTGAAAAGCAAGGGCTGTATGTAACTAATTGTTTTTGTTGTGTACTGGTTGTGGAGCATAATTATGTGCCCCTTGTTGTGTAGCAAATAAGTTCTTTATTGTGTTGTTGTGGGGTGGTAGTATTCTTTCACCGCTACACGAAATGGTTATGACTACTCTGAGTTACCGGGTTCGATTCTCATTCATTCTCATTGTTATAGAACTGCTGTTGTTTCTGATCCTCATAGCAGCTTTGGCTCCTAGCTTTGACGTCATACTAATTTAAATGCATGTCTGCAATTGTTGTCTTGTATAAGTATAACCAAGGACGATATTATAACTATAACTATTTTGTCTTGCTAGTGGCCACCTGTTGACATTTATTGTAAAGTAATCCTTAAACTTTAGCCACTAAAGTACAAATTCTTATATATTATTGGAGTTACATCACTTTGGAACTAGGCTGGCTAGATTCAAGCGAGTTTGAACAAAGTTCTAAATTCAAAATTTTGAGAGCAAAACAAGGCATATTTCTGATTGCCTTGATTCGTGGTGCCGTTTTTCAAGCAGCATTCGTGTATCTACTATAGTCTGTTTATATGATTGAAGCTTGATTGAACCCTGCTACTGACGAATTTGGAAAATGACAAAATAATTTATAATTACATACGAGTATAACGTGTGTGGCAGTTTCGGTTTATGAGATTGTAAATAAAACTATTACATTGTAATATGTATTTTTTATTTATACCTACATATATGGTTTTCTTGGTTTCAACAACAAAACACAATTATCAATCACAGTATTGGCTGTACATCATAGTATACATAATAGTACAAGACAATTAGTGTATAGTGCATGTTTTATTCTCCATTCGCAATTGACCAACTAGACAAGTGGCCAACGCTCCCGCCTGTCTATTCTTAACTCGCTCACTAGCAATACGCACAGTACACAGCAGTGTACGACGAATTACGAATAGACAGGGGGAACCCCCAGACAATTTCGGTTTCGTTAATATGATCAAAGAATAAGAATATTTATTTATTTGTTATTAACATGGGTAGTACCTAATCGCTGGCAGTACGATTTTTTTAAATTTCAATGGCCCTTAAACTTAGGCCGTTCAGTGTCCAAAAAATATAATATTAGTAAATCAATAGTTACGGGCTGGACTGGAGGAGGTCGGTCAATGGACAGACGAAAGATAATAATATTCTTTTGTATTTAAAATTGCTGTGCAACGCCATCTAACGGCAGCTGGGCATTACATTTGAGCAAGTGTACATACAGAATTAGTTCGCGCGCAAAAATGTAGGGGCGCTGGTTTCAATAAGTTTTCACCAAAATACCACAAGAGGTCTCTATTTATACGTAAATAAACTTGTTGTCTTCCATTGTTTTTTAATGTTTTATTGTTTATTTTACGTATAAATAAGCTAGAAAACGGAGTTGTATTTCTTCGATGAGCATCTTCTCACGATGTTTCGTAGCCTTCTGTGATATTTTCCAAGCCAATTGGCCTAATAGATTTTTCTGCAAAACAAAATATTTCAATTAATTATCACGTCCCCTCGGCCTCGGTGCCTGAGTGGTTAGGTGCTCGGCTCGATATCCGGAGGTTGTTTTTTTGGAGGGTGTTTTCAGACTTTTCGATCGCCCGAGTTTGTAATCACTAATCACCATCCTGCATTTGGCAAGCTTGGTGATTAAGCCAATAGCCGTCGATGCGATAGGGGCCTTTGCCCTGCAGTGGTGCAGCCGTGCGATTCTCTAAAGTGGCCACTGACGATCAGTTTTTCCCATCAGTTGAACTGACGTCAGTCCAAAATTTGATCGTGAATGTCGAATCGTCACTCCAGAGTTTACTGACGGCGCGACACGGAATTTTCCGTGGCTACCATCCAAGCCGGGGCGCGTCGCGCCAAACTGACCGTGACGTGAGTGTGCGATCGTCACTCCAATCGCGTCAGTTCGAATTTCTTCAATGAATATTGATCCTTAGAACCAAACGATAAAGTTCAAAATACAGCCCGGCCGGTCGAAAACATTGCAATCGCGTCAGTTCGAATTTCTTTAATGAATATTGATCCTTGGTACCAAGCAATAAAGTTCGAAATTGATTGTACCGGCCGGTCGAGAACTGACGAGCCGGAGTGACGCCAGTGAGTGGGCAAATCTGCTTGGCGTAAAACAATTTGGAGTGACGCCACAGTTTTACGCCTGGACTGACGCGCAAAACTGATCGTCAGTGGCCACCTTAAGTTAAAAAAGCCTTGGTAGCAGCGGCTGCCGCAGCGCTATGAATTGACTCTGTCTCTTTTATATTCATAGAATAGGAAAGAGACAGCAGATCACAGCCATGCGCGCAGCGTCTGTGTCGCTAGAGAATCTCATATCATAGCAGTATACAGGCTGCACTTTACTTAACTTTATCTCGTCTACGAAGTTTATATTAGAGTCTTTACAAAAATACAAGGGAAACTTGGGGCATTTACTCAACGCACGCTGGCCCAATGCGGGTTGACCAAATTAAACACATCTCGAGCCCTTCTTCGAAAGGCAAGTAGGTAATTAGTTAATTAAAAATTTGTTTACGCTCACACCAATTATCTAGACCAAGATGAGTATTCTCTTGAAACTAATTAATATAAGTAGTAAGATAACGAATATATGGTAAAATATACATAATCATAGACTAAACACACCCAGAACCGAAATTTAGAAAAAAAGTTTTTCTATAAGTTGGCCCGACCGGAAATTGAACCCGGGACCTCAGAGATGGCGTGGCGCAGACCCGGCGTGTTGACCACACGACCACGGAGGTCGAGTAAACAAGCAAAGCCGTTGATTGTTGTCGTATAAGTTAACAGGCATCGAAGCCCAGCAACCCGCAGGGCCAACTAACGTAGTGGTATAATATATATCTTTAACATAATAGTAGTCTAAGATCCGAGTATAGAACGACTTTCACTGGGAAGGTTAATGGATGAAAAGTATTTTATATCAAATTTAATATATTAAAAAATATATCGCGAGTGGGTTGGCTGAAAAATTTCAGTCCAGTACCTTTAATGATTTATTTAAGTAAAATTTAAAAAAAAAATTAACATTGCACTGGTTTGGTGTGTGTGGTTTGTAATGAGATTATCTTTATATAAACATAAATTTTATTTATTTAACCAGACGGTTGCAAATTACTAGTATTGACTTACCTGTTTACACCTGCCTACCCAATGTTATGACGGAAAAAAAGTCAACCTAACGTTTGCATATTCCATAGGCTTCATACTTTCGATAAAATGTTTACTAGAAAAAAAAAATCAACCAGTCTAGTAAACATTTTATCATATATTTATATAGCGTTGTGAATGCAAAATTTCAACAATAAAGATATTTATAAGCATTTACGTCTTTATCGATTGTTAAATACTTGCAATAGTATTTCTGTCGAATGTGAGGGTAGACTTTACAGTGACGTAATACCGCTGGCTTGCAGCGTAAATCAAACTACTAGGAAAAATTCAACGAGTCTTCTGGGGTCTCGGTAGCTCAGCGGTTAGAGCAGTGGACCGGCAATCAAAAGGTCGTGGGTTCGAATCCCACTCGAGCTTCCTGAGACTAGTTGATTTTTTTTCTAGTAAACATTTTATCATATATTTATATAGCATTGTAAATGCAAAATTTCAACAATAAAGATATTCATACTTTCGATTGATAACTATGTAATTCATCTATTATAAAACCAGTGCAATGTTTAAAAAAATGTTTTTTAAATATTTAATTAATCATGTACTTACTGGACTGAAATTTTTCAGCCAACCCACTCGCAATATATTTTTAACATATAAAATACTTTTCATCCATTAACCGGCCCGGTGAAGGTCGTTGATACTCGGATCCTCTGCTATAATATCCTCTTGTACTTAAGGGAATGCCCAGCACTGGGACGTTTATAGGCTGATGATGATGACATACAGAATGTGTCGAGGTGATCACCATGACCGACACCGACCAAAACAGCATCATCACTATCTTGTTCTTGACGACTCTGCTGGTCGTAGGTTTTCACACTCCAGTTCTGGTGTCGCGCCATCTCATCGCCATTCCCGGTCGGGTCAATTTAGAGAAAACTGTTTTTCTAAATTAATTTCGGGTCTGGGTGTTCATGTTTATATTTGTTTATCCGTGTTGGGTACCGGTGAAAGAATACTACCACCTCTCTCTCTCTCTTCCCTTGGGTGTCGTAAATGGCGACTAACGGAATAAAGATTGTACAACAGCTAAAAGGGGCGATGGGCTCACCAACTGTCACGCTGAGCACATGTGCAGTCGCTATTTGGTGAATAGTGGACTATGGCAGAGGACTGCTTTTGCGGTCCTCATTGAATAGTCTCTGACTAACCTTATGGGATAATAGTCGTGATTCTATGTATGTATGTATACACGGCGTCAGATCAAGCTACCCAAAACTGACAAATTTCTAAAATCATTTTTGAACTTTATTGTTTGGTTCTAAAGATCAATATTCATTGGAGAAATTTGACAGTTTAGGGTGTGATCTGACGCAGTCTCCGTCGCTTTACTGCAGTCTAAAGGTCAAAATCCCTTGCACCCCGCGTCGTCTATTTGGTACGGGCACGCACCGGCGGGCGGCGCGCTCTACAAAGTGGTAAAGCGACGGTGACCCCGACAGTACCTTGTTTATCCGTTATCTAGTCAACCATTTAAACAAGATTCAAAAGAAACATAACCCTATAACAAGCATTGCATGTTGAAAATTTTCAATGGTTTTCGAGCTTATCTCAATTTATGTTTTTTTTAATATATTTTAGCCTTAGATTAAAACAAAAAGGGAAGATACGGCATTAGCGTCTCGTGAGTAAGCCGCTAAAATTAGACCTAAAGGCACAATTTCACTTCAGTCGCACTTTGCCGAGCGTACAGGCTACATCGTGCTATTGCGGACATTCTGCTGTGATAAAAAGAGAAAGACGCTACTCCGCAGTGGCGTCGGAATCGGTCGTACGTACTCGTCTGTTGCGAAGCGACCGAGACGTCAACGCGCTACTCGCTGACTCCCTCGCGCTGACGTTGAAACTTACTGCTCTGTCTCGCTCGCTCGATTTACACTTTTATAGGTGTGCGTGTGTGAGTGTTTGCGAGTGTTTGCATATGTAGTTGAGTAGGACTATATTTTGATTGCCTACAAGTAGGAGCATGCCGTATCTTCCCTTTTTGTTTTAATCTAAGATTTTAGCGTTTTACTAACGCTATCAAGCACTGACAAATTTCGACGGGTGAAAACCAGACCTCGGTAGCCAAGTGGTTATAAGGCATCGCCCGGAATGCGGAAGGTGCGTGGTTCGATTACCACCTGAGGTTATATCGTCTTTTTCAGTGTTTAAAATTTTGCTTATAGTATTGCTTTAAGTTCAATATAATATGGTGTCAATATATTTAACACTGCCCTATAAAGGGTTAACTTGGGCTAGATAATTTGGTGTGAGCCTACGATCACATATATAGAAACAGATGCACATCAACGCTCTCAAAACATCCGCACAAAAAGAGTACGCAGTCACGAGCATCAATATGTTTACAGTATAACTCTTATTCCGCTTCTTGGCGGGAAAGTGAAGCGTCATGTCTGCAGTTTTGTTTTATTTTCTATAATTTGTGTTTTGTCGAATATTAATGTGAAATAATGGTGGATTATTTACTGTTAAGTGTTCGTGAACGTGCATGAGTGTTAGCAATAAAACGAAACAGTGCAATATCACTTTTCAAATTCTCTCAAGAAGTCCGTGTGAGACCTCAATAAAGTTCCACAGCTTTATTGAGTCTCGAGGGGAGGGGAGAGGGGAGAAAATCATTTACCATTAAACGTTCATTATCACTCATTATCATCCACCTAATGTAAAGAAAATAATAATTACTATTACAAACTTGACACTGGCTAAATGTGCTGATCGCACGAAGCCATTATTTAAGTGAAAATAAAACTCTATTACCATTGTATCATGTACCAAGGGATACTTACAATTGTTTACATATTTTTACTCGTGACTGTACACCTACCTACCTAGCGAGATGTTTAGGTTCTCATTTAGTTTTGTAGTGTGCGAGCTAACATGACGAAGTCTCCATAAAAAATATGTTAATTTGACAAAACACAGTTGCGTTTATAATGCTCAAATAATATAAATAATAAATAAATAAATTTTTGTTTACGCTCACACCAATTATCTAGACCAAGATGAGTATTCTTGTGAAACTCGTTTATATGGTAAGATAACGGATAAATATACATAAACATAGAAAAAACACCCAGACCCGAAATCAATTTAGAAAAACAGTTTTTCTCTAAATTGACCCGACCGGGGATCGAACCCGGGACCTCACAGATGGCGACACCATGAAAACCGGTGTACAAACCACTCGACCAAGGAGGTCGTCAAATAAACTTGAACATAACGAAACATTGAAAAAAATATGTCTACCTCAAGTGGGAATCGAATCCACTTCCTCCGCAATCCGGCGGCTATGTTGATCACTCCGCCACCGAGGTATTACATATACTTACTTACGTCAAATGTATAATTATAGTACACAACGTCAGTCGGAAAGGGGGTACTAAGCCGCGGACAACTGAAAGTGCTACTATCAACTGTTATATTGCAAATATAAGCTTTGCGAAAAACGTTCACATTAACTTTCATACAAAATAAACTTTTGGTTACGTAATTTAATAAATGAACAACCCTGAATAGGGACGGGGCTCACGCATCCGCATCATGTTAGCTAACGCAAGAAGCCCCGGCAATGAACTTAAATCTCTCTCTCTCAAAACACTGACCGCCAGGGCTACCACAGCGTCATTTCTTTTGAAATCTTAAAAAAAATGTTATCTAATATTATCCATTTTTTAGGAAAAGTTCCCAGACAAAAGTTATTCACTATGTATACTTCACCCTCCTTTCGGCTTAGTACCCCCTTTCCGACTGACGTTGTATAGTCAAAACTGCCACTATTCTGCTACAACTTAGTATAAGATTGTGTATCTAAATAATTACATATATACAATTACATACATATGATCACGGCTATTATCCTCGAAGGGTTCGTCAGAGACTAGGTAATGAGGACTGCAAAAGCAGTCCACTACCATAGTCCACTTTTCACCAAATATCGACTGCACATCTGCTCAGCGTGACAGGCGGTGAGCCCATCGCCGCTCAAAGCTGTTGGATGTATGTGCAGTCTTTAGTGCGTTAGTCGCCTTTTACGACACCTAAGGGAAGAGAGGGGGTGGTAGTATTCTTTCACCGCTACGAGACACGGTTGCTAGTTTTTATACGTGATCAAAGGTGTGAGCGTGCAAAGTTATTTTATGTTTTATCTTGTGCTGTTACCGATCATGCATATAGAGTACTGCGGCGTGTCGCACGGCAGCCCGTACACCAGCCCGGCGAGGTGGTCCTGCCGGTCCAGGTTGAGGCAGGAGTTGTCCATGGTGAACTCCTCGTCCAGCCACGGCGGCATCTGGCGGGAGAAAGGAGGACTGGGTTATGTTATCAGAAATGGAACAAAATAAGCTAAATAAATAAAATGATAATGTATAAAGATCGCTCGGTGAAAGCAAGTTGGGCGGCCAGTAAGGCGAAGGCCTGTTGGAAGGATGAAGTTCTGAAGGAACTGGCAAATCTTCGTGTGGATTACTGCCAGGAAGCGGTTCAGAACCGGGACCAGTAGCAGACTTGTGTCAGAGAAGTCAAAGCTCAATTGGGGCTACAGTGCCAGGATAGTAAGTCAGTAAATAAAAAAAATGTAATGCTTACGTATAGCTTAAAAGCGGGATCGGTGTAGTGCATCGGGTCGTAGATTCGCTTCCCGTTGGCCGGGTTGTGCCAGGAGTAGGTGACGGCGTCGGCGGCATCCTTGGACATGTTCAGGCGGCCCGAGATCCAGATGTGGCCGATCGCTGGAAAATGGGTTCAATTAAGGTTTTGGTTGGCAGAGATGATTACATACCTACTACTAATTAAGAATTTCGGAGTTTTTGATGCATAGCATCGGGTTATCAGCCCCTCTAGACATTTGGCAAACGCTCTCGCCTATCTATTCGTAATTCGTCGTTCAATCCGCGCGCGCTGATGTATTTATCACTAGCAATAATTACGTGGTGATTTTACACAGCAGTGTACGACACATCACGAATAGACAAGGGGTGATCGTTTGCCACTTGTCTAGGCCCTATCACCAACCCGTATTTGGCAAACGTGGTGATTTTAGGCCGAAATAAATTGGTAGATAATGTGGTGGTAGTAGTGCTATCTGTTGGTTTGCCTAATTGAGTTAGAAATGTGACCTAAATAGTATGGAGCTTTTAAGTCAAATTTCTAACTCTGGTACTTCAGCGTTGTCTACACTCACCAGTGTACCATTCATTTACTAGAGTTAGATCTTCTTCGTAACTACCACCATGCTTCTACACAAGAGCTGGAGCTTCTGTACTAGCCACACGCTCGTGATACCCCAGCTGTTGCAATCGGGTAGTCTTGTTTGCCGACTCAGTAACCCTATCCATTGACGTCATAGTTACGCCCCTTTTATTCTCCCCCATAGTAAGTAGCAGTTGTATGAGCACAGTAGCGCTGTCCACGGTGGCCAGGTTGCCGTTTATCTTCATGCAGTTTTCGAAGACGTGCTGTTAGTACAGCAACTGGACTAGCACATAGTAGAAAACACCATACCATCTAGAATAATCTAGAGGAGACCATACCATCTTCATTCTGCAACCGACTACAGAGCTTTGGAGTTGTTTGGCATCTTCGAGTGCGAAGATAACCTGAACGTGAACTTTTTAAAACCTGAACCATGACAATGTATAAAAGATTTAGCCTAAGAAGACATTACTTACGTTCCTCCTTGTTTTCCCCCATAGTCAGCAACAGTTGTATGAGCACTTCAGTGCTGTCCACACTCGCTAAGGTGCCGTTCATCTTCAGGCAGTTGTCGAAGGCGTGCTGCCAGTACAGCAGCTGGCGCACCAGCACATAGTAGAAGGTGTCGTCACTGGGTGTCATTGTGGAGGACGCTAGCGCTTGCACGCCTGGAAGTTGAAAGCAAATCTAGAAGTCTTGTACTGAGAAGGATCAGACAAAAAAACTACATTCAAGGAGAAGATTACTAGGAATACTTTCTACTAGGAAAACTCCTCAATTGACAAAGGCCTGACCTTGGTAGCAGATGAACTGCATCTTCCGCTCGCAGCGAGCCTCCATGAAGACCGGGGGGTGAGCAGCATGCCTGTCCAACTGCAGGCAGCCGCTCTGCTTCACCGAGCTCCTGTCTCTGCAAGTGTTTAATGACCTATATAATTGAGAGCTGCATTTGCCAGTGCGGGTAATACTCTATTCGATCTACTAACACCTCTGTATGGGTTTTATAATCTGAAATAAATGTTATTAAATATGATCGACTTTTTTATCTGAAAAGGAGGCAACCGAAGTATTACCGTGTCGCGTAGCGGTGAAAGAATACTGCCACCCCCTCTCTTCCCTTGGGTGTCGTAAAAGGCGACTAACGGACTAAAGGCGTGCACATATATCCAACAGCATAGAGCGACGATGGGCTCACCACCTGTCACGCTGAGCACATGTGCAGTCGCTATTTGGTGAAAAATGGACTATGGTAGAGAAACTGCTTTTGCGGTTCTCATTGCCTGTCTCTGACTAACCCTTCGGGGATAATAGTCGTGATTATTTAAAAGCTGCTAAATTAAGACGTCCAACCGGGCAGGTCATGGACTGTCAGTCAGCGGCCGCTGCAACTCGGTCTAAATGTCGGGCTTAAAAGCTCGACGTTTAGACCGAGACCCGTTGTGACGAATTCACGTCACAACGGCCTAAGCCATATACGCCAACGACGGCAAATGATCGACAATACTTAACATTTACATTACGTGTCATAGTTCTCGATGTGACTTTAGAAATTCTTATTCCTTCAAAAGGTTTTACTCTGAATACTTGGCATACAGGGCACGGCGTCGCATTAATGCTGTGGCGGTCAAAAGGTTACGGTACCTCATTGGCGGCCAGGAGTCAGCCTGTGTGTCGCTGTATGGCGGTTGGTGAAAGATGCTCACGCCAGAGTCTACCCACAACCACTTGCCGAGGGTGCCCCGCGCTCCTATCCAGGCGTTCTCGATACCTGAAATAGGATAGTTGGTATTGGTAAATTACTAGATGGAACTACTTTTATAATAGGGCTATGGTAAAGATTGCTCTAATAGTTAAGGAAAGGTATTTTTAACCCCCGACGCAAAAAGATTCTGTGTGTCTGTGTGCCTCTGTGTCTGTGTGTGTATCTGTCCGTGGTACCGTAGATGAACCGATTTGAGTGCGGTTTTTTAAAATTTAAAAGTAGGTATACTAGCGATGGTTCTTATGGGATTCCTGGTCTGATACTGGGATATCCAGCTAACTAGTATGCACTGATAAAAAAAATATCTTGTATAATACCACTGCAGGGCAAAAGCCTCCTTCTTTGAAACTTAGTCATCTCTACAATCGATGCGTATTGGATTAATCACCAGGCTTGCCAAATGCGATGGTGATCACATTCCTACTCTTGAAAAAATAGTAGCAGATATATCGTGTTTGGACTCGTTTCGAACAGTATTTGATTCTACATACAATGCAATGAGGCAACATGATAAGCTGCTGCTGCAGTTAGGATATCCAGCACACTAGTACACTCTTGAAAATCGCAAGTAATTTAAAAATAATTAAATAAAAAAATCAGAAAACCCCGAAACAAAAAAAACTCAAAAAATTAGAAAAAAACAAAATATCTCTCTCGGCCTTCTAACTTTATTAAATAACCTATTAATATTTTTACGATGAGCTTCACCGCATCGGAGACTGCTAAGTTAATAAAATGAAACCAGATTACAAATAAAAAGAATATTGATAATGCTAAAGTATGGATTACTTACTAATACTTATTAAAAGAAATTAAAAAAATTGTACTTTATGAAAAACACATCAACACTTTTCTAAATGAATAAATTGATGAATGAATTGGAGAAAAGTCGATTAAAATGTCGATTAAAAGTGTCGTTCCCCCGACATCGCGACGCTCATCTTAAAAATATTAATAGGCTATTTAATAAAGTTAGAAGTCCGAAAGAGAAATTATTTTTTATTACTTTTAAGTGTTTTTTTTGTGTCGAAGGTTTCTTAAATTTTTTAATTTTGGTATTAAGAGCTTGCAATATGAGGCATGTGTGGTGTGTGCCCCATATTTTCAGGTCAAATTAACCGAAAAAGTATTCAAACTAGAGTTGTTCAAAAATTTACAGCTCGAAAGCTATTGAAAATCGTGGTACTTACATACTCGTACATAGGGCTGATTTGGGTGTCCCTAGGTCTGCTCTACCTGTAACCTCACCTCATTCTCTATTATTCTTCCTGTATATTTCTCTAACTACATACATACATCACCGCCGTTGCCTTAACTTATATTACTATTTTAATTCTTAAAACTAATTAACCTACAACATACAGCCGTGCAAGATTACCATCAACTAAGTCTTCGCTCACTCTCAACCTAAATTAAATTATACTAACTCTTAACTTAACTAAAGGCTATATGACCTATAACTAATGTTCGTGTAGTTGATGTTTTGTATAGTGTGTTGTTGTTGAATGATAATGGAACCTTAATCTAGACCTAATATAACTTAAACCTATTAGTAACAAACCTCAATCAAGCGATGTAATAAAATAATAAGATCATAATTTGGCCAGATCGTCTAAGGGGACCTAAGTAGAGTACCGTGTCTAAAGTAACCCAAATCTTTTTCGTGAAAGTTTAATAATTGGCTTATCCCTGTGTTAAATTATTTCCTACCAACCTATTAACCTGACCATCAATACCTAACATCCCCGATGTACCTAAGCCTATCAGTGTCTTCGTCCGAAACCACAACCTAAATCCATCAAAGCAGCTGTGGGTAAAAAAATGCCTAACCACTCATTAGATAATAGGAAAGACAGCATAGCTCGCAGGTATTATTAGAATTTAGAAGTGGGTTTATTACACATTAGAGGGTTCTGGTAATTTAATAGCCCCGCCCCGCTATTAGCATGCTGAACGACTCATTGTTTTATATCAGCCCTGACCAGGTAGGAATTTAACATTTACTCTTGGTATTAATTGCCTGTGGCTTCAAATTCCATTAAACTGATAATTTACATCACTCTTCAAATTTAATTTCATCTTACATTATGAAAGTTACTATTTACTAGGTTCTATATTCAATTATTTCTTTATAAGTCAATAGAATTTACTTTAGGAGCTTGCTGTTTCCCCTAAATCTTAATACCACATTCTAAGCTTAATTATTCAATGGAACAACCTATGTCTTTAGGAAGTGAACAGAGGTGGTAAGCTATCATTCAATGGAAACTTACTCACTTTCTTGATTATTGTGTCTATTATAAAGATATTACAATGTAACAATATTAACAAAATGTGTTTGTTGCCTTATCAGAATATTAAATCTTTAGGTTATTAAAAGGGTGATTAATTTATTCAACAACCTATTTCTTTTAGGTAGTGAACTCAGATAGAATGCTATAATTTAAAGTAAAATTACTTTTATTTACTCTTAGTGTTTATTATACAGATCTCATAAAGTACCAATTTAACTAAATTGTATTGGTCGCCTTGGCAGAATATTCCATCTTAAGTTTATTAAAGATGCTTAATTTATTCAACATCCTATTTCTTTTAGGAAGTGAACTTAGGTTTTTTTTTTTCATTAACTTCAACCCTTCTATGTGACTTCCGAAGCACGAAGGAGCTCGAGATGTTTTATATTTGGTCACCCATCCAGCGACCCGGCATTGCGAGAGTTGCTTAGCAAGCAAGACCGCAAGCCGATCGCGCTAGCCGCTGCGCCATCGAGCAATGATTAATAATCTCACAGTACGCGCCGTTCTGTGCGGACGCAGCGATTGCAATTTAATTTAAATCGTATATCAGACACGTAACGCGGCGCGAGTCGCCGCGCGAACCACCACCATGAGCGACAAACTGGTGGTTAACGAGCTCCTCGCCTTCCTGCAACAGAAGCTGGACGTGATGGATGAAGTAAGTGCGGTGCAGATATGCAAGTCCAGCTTCAGCGAGGACGACATATCTGCGGCCAAGAAGCTTCTGTTTGCATCTGTAAACAAGAGTGACCAGATGGTGTCTCATCGCCGTGATGGGGCACCGAAGAGCCTGCAGGAAATAATCACGCTGCTGAAGGAGACCGACCCTGACGACGTGCCGACGTTTGTGGCGAGGGACCTAAACAAGCTCCCTCCCGTCACGTTCGACCACGTCGACGTAACCTGCTTGCTGAAGGACATTGTGACCTTAAAGGCGGGCTTGGCGGACGTGGTGCTAAAGTTCGAAGCATCACAGAATACTGTGAGTGAGTTGCGCAAGGAAGTGGATAGTTTGCGCGCATCACTCGCAGTAAGTAGGTCAGTCGATGACTCAAACGTCAACACGCGGCGCGGTGCATTCGTCAACGCGCCGCGGCTGAGTTTCGAGTCAGCATTTTCGACGCCGACCTCGTCGCCGTGCAGCGCTGACGCAGCCGTTGCCCCCGCGCCCACGCCGGCTCGGTGCGCCTCGCAGTCGCCGGCGCCGGCCCCCCGCGCCCTGCAGTCGCCGGCCCCCCGTGCCGTGCAACCCGCTGTCGTCGCGCCCCTCGCGCCGCCTCCGCCGTCCACCCGCCCCGCGCCTTCGCCCGCGGTGCCGCACGTGACAGCTGAGCCTGAGCCTGTCACCATCCAAACGAAGCCCAGCCGACGTGACTACGCCTCTGTTGCTGCTTCCAACCTAAACGCTCAGAGAGTGTCAAAGCATGCCGCCGTGGAACGAGACGACGACGGTTTCGTCAAGGTCCAAAGGAAGAGGGCACGCCATCACCGGCCGAATCAGAACCGTTGCGGTACCGCACTGACAGGGCCCCAGTTCCTGCTGCGTGCTGCGACGCCGACTACGCCGATGTACCTGTCGCGCCTGCACCACACCATCACAGTGCAGGATGTGGTTGAGAACATTAAGACAAAGACCAACTTCCTCCTGAGGGTGGAGCCGCTGGAATCGCGACATAATGTCAGTTTTAAGGCATTTGTGGTGCGAGTGCCAACAGCTAAGCTAGACGACACCTTCATGAAGGAGGACTTTTGGCCGAAGGGCGTGGTGTACCGGCGTTTCCGCGGGAGATTGCCTACCACCACCAAAACAGCACAAGCCAGTGCTATGTAAATTACTAACATAGTTTTAAGTTATTATACTAACAATAAATGTTTATAAGCTATGTTTAAGTTAGTTTTTAAGGTATGTATATATGGGCCTGTTATATTGTAACTTTGTTGCCTGATAATAAATAAATAAATAATAATTTGATTTTAATATTTGTTTTGACGAAAGCGAATATACAAACCAATCCCCAAAAAAAAAGGATCGCTCGGATCCAGCCAACTATCGACCCATCGCTGTAACTTCTGTGTGGGGTGATCTTCTAGCGTACGTTACTCACGCATTGGGTGAAGCGATGGACAAACATGGCGAATCTCTGGCAGTTAGCCTTGATGTCGCCAAAGCTTTCGATAGAGTATGGCATCGCTCCCTTCTTTCCAAGTTGCTGTCCTTCGGTGTGCCGCCCCGTTTGTGAGCCTAGTTTGCAGACATTTTAGAAGAGCGGAGGATTCGTGTCCTTTGTGAGGGTAGTTCCTCCGATTTCTATAAAGTCAATGCCGGAGTGCCGCAGGGTTCTGTGCTCTCACCTACTCTATTTCTTCTGCATATCAATGACATGTTGTCCTTGGGCAATATTCATTGTTATGTGGATGACAGTACGGTGCATGAGCGGTACATAGGACATACTGCGGCAAAGCAAGCTGATATCGTGGTGAAAAGGCAAGAACTGGTTGCCAAACTTAACCTGACTCTCAATCGTGTCTCTAAGTGGGGATCTGAAAACCTGGTCGAGTTAAAGCCAGAAAAACCCAGGTTTGTGCATTCTCGTCCAAGATAACTCCTTTCCTTACTCCTCCCTCTCTTCAGAACTCTCCTTTACTCATTTCAGTGGACCTCAGCATTTTTGGCACGGACATCGGCACTGGCCGATGGAGTTCCTGGAGTTCCTGAACTGAATCCAAAATGCTACATCGACAGTGTTATTTTAACTGCCTCCCGTAAGTTGGGTATTCTCAATAAGGTAAGGTGGTTTTTTACTCCCGAGCAGCGCTGTTTGCTGTACAAGACTCAGGTGCGATCGAGTATGGAGTATTGTTCCCATCTATGGGACGGCTCCGCTAATTACCTCCTCGATGCATTTGATAGACTGCAAAGGCGAGCGGTACGCATTATTGGAGATGCTGAGGTTACAGCCTCTCTTGAGGACCTAGATTAAATTAAATTAAAAATTAATATTCGTTTATTTATAACCACAAGTCACTAACAGTAGTGGGGCGAGTCTCAGTCTCTAGATGGGTTAACTAGTTACGAAGAGAATCGCCAGTTGCTCTGGTTTCCGCCCGCGTGCAGCCCTTCCCCCTCTTACTAGTTTCTTATTGGTCGACAGATAAGTTAAAACGTATTTCCATTTCCTAGTGAGGCACATTGACCATTAAAAAACCTAGTAAGTCCATGCACTTACTAGGTTTTAAATTGGTCTAGGTTACTTGCTAGGTTTTGATATTGGTTAAATCAAATTTGCATTGTACTTGCTAGGTTTTGAGGTACACGTCTTTCCAGCGTTTAGTGTAATATTGCGATTTCTGTCTTCACATCCTGTGGATACCTTAATTTTAAGGTGGTTAATGATAAAAAACAAAAATCTGCAAACATGTCCCTTACTAAGTTCTTCAATGGACCAGCCGTGTATGCCTGGTTACTACTGTAGTGGTATGAAAGTAGTATAAAGTACTTACTAGGTCGTGTCTTTAGCATCGACATGCCCAGCTTCTTCAGACACCGCATCGTACCAATGTTGGCGAGGCTGTAACAAATAATGACTTTAAAAGGATCATACGAGCAGCAAAATTAAATGCTGTGCTTAAATCTGTGGAGTTTCTTGCTCCCGTTCTTCTCCACAGCTAAAAGACTTCCTGAATGGGTTTTGCCCATCCATCCAAATAAATTAAGTGTAGACGATTCAAAATGCTTATATTGAGTTTACTGAATAAAGAAGTTTGGACTTGACTTAAAAGACCGGTCGTATTGAAGATCCTAGGGGGAGGCCTCGGTCCAAGGAGGTCTTTCGGCTGATGATGACGATGATAATGCCTCGGTGGTTGAATGGACAAGCGCTCGGTTCGATATCTGGATTATTTCGGAGGTTCAATTTCCAGGTCGTGCAGTCTTTTTCGGATTACTCCATGTTGCTCCCGGGTTTGTGATCACCAACGCGCATAAGCAAGCGTGGTGAAACAACTTATCAGGATTCACTTCATATCGTAGGACCATTATTAGAAAAACAAAATACCAATATACGAGAATAAACACTTGCGTTCGCTCTATGTACGCCCCGGCGGGCAATGACTTGCGGTACGGCAGGTTGCCGCACTGTCGACAGCGTAGCATATAGTTTTGTATGTAAAGCTGCAAGCAGGCATATACTAATTGCCCAGAAGAGGGCGAATTCGCCTCGAATTTGTCGCGAATTCGTCGCGAAACTCACGCGATGGTTGTGGACTCAATGTATGGGCAGCCAGTACCTCGACAACGCGCGAATGCGTTCGCGCGAAACGATTCGCGTCGAATTTGCCCTCTTCTGGACAAGGTCTAAGCGTATAATGACGGATATACGCGTTTATGAAGCTACGCCTTCGTGGATAGTAGGCCTAAATTAAATAAATAATTTTGAATTTCGAATTTTTTGAATTGTGATGCTGATGATGGTATAAGCAGACCATACAGGTGTGTGTGGTGTGGTACCCATGGATTTAATGGGTATATGGGCATGGGTATCCTGCACGAAATTGTAAAAATTTACGTATTTTACGTACTATGCGTAGAATTAGTTAAACACATTAAAGAACTTCCGTAAGTTAGCGTGATCATTGCACAAGGTCGTGGCCTTGTTGAAATTTGAAAAAAATTCTTTAAACAATAACAAACAATACATAAATCGAATGACTCCTAAAAACATTTTTTTTCGACAACTTTCTTAATTTTACGCATGAAACAATAATTCTTACATGAAAATATTTGTATTGATATTTCGCAGGTCGCCCCATCTTAAAAAAGAAAATTTTAATTTCTAACACAAGCTCGTGATGTTTTGTACATTTCGCAGAATAAAAACATTGCTTTAATCAAATTACTAGGTCTGAAACTTCAAACCAGAATAGTTCTAATTTTGAATTTCAATGTGATTGATTTTGCTTTGAAGTTCAATATGAGACTTATGTCAGGTTTTGCGATCGCGCGGCACCCTCTTAGGGTGGATTTCACCAAAGTAGTATAAGTCTTATTCTAAGAATAAATCCTTATTTACACGCGTGTAAATGATCTTTACGTTTCACCAACGCTTACCTAATGATAAAGTCACTACACTAGAGTAAATTCTTATACCGCCAATTTTGGCCGTGTTAGCCCCTATTCTTAAGTTATTAATGTCACTAATGTCATTTAAAGCAGCCTTCAAATTAATATTGTAAATGAAAAATGCCGCGTCGTTTGAGATTGTTGATTGACGAATCTGATAGCAGTGATGAAGATTATTTTAATCCCACGCCCGAGATAATTTAAGGAAAGAACAAATTACTTAGAAGATTAACAACAATAACATTTTTTTTGATGTCATCGTCAGAAACGTTACGTCAAACAAACAATGTTACGCCGGAAAATAGAAAAGTGTAAAGCGCCTTTGCTCTCGTACGAGATAAACTGCAACTATACTTTGGTGGATAATACGCTCATTCGTTCGATTCGTTCAATAGCACAGAGTAATTTATTTATTTATTTATTTATTACACAAAACAGATATACAGCAAATAAAAAATATGAGTAACATGATTTTTTACTTGAACTATGAGTAGGCTGTATCTCCAAACATATGTGTAACCAGCATGATATTCAAGTCCGTTAAGATAAATTAAATAAATTAAATTGGGCAAATAGTGATTGATTACAATAATAATTACTACAATACAATGCAATGAATAAAATAAAAAACAATTTAAAACAAAATTAAATCAAAATCAATAATATTACAAAATTAAAACAATATTAACGATAAATAAATTTAAATAATTACAATAAAAATATGTCAAGGCCTTCAATCAATTTAAAAAAAATATTAAAATTACAAAAAAAAAAAGTAATATAACATTCTAAAAATAAAAAAAGTGAAACAATTCTCTCAATTCTCTTAGTAAACGGGCGCAAGACATTACGTGACGTCATGGCCCTCAATGGAAACCAGCCCATGTAAAGCAGATTTCCACTTAGCAAGTGATGAAGCATGGATATCAGGCACACCGTCTAACCGGTCCAACAAAGTGTTGTAATCGCGACACATTCTGAAAATAGGATTGTGGAATGACACGTTATTGTTGCAGAATGGAACTGATAGAGGACGATTGTGTCTAGAAGAGCGGGTCGGAACCTTGAGGTAAATATCAGACAGCAGAGTAGTATGAATGGATCCGTTCATGATTTTATATAGGTAAGTTAGGTCGTGCACTTTGCGGCGGCTCTCCAGACTCTTTAAACTAAAATAATGTAATCGCTCTGTATATGTTGCAAGTTCTCTTTTCTTGCCGTATCTTAGTGTTAGGACCCTGAGAATGCGTCTTTCAATAGATTCTAGCATGTCTGTATATTTCTTATATTGTGGTGACCATACTACGGAGGCGTACTCGAGCTGGCTCATTATCAGCGCCTTGTAAAGTAACAGCAGACTCTTAGGGGATTTGAACTCTTTAGAAACACGGAAAATAAAACCAGATAGTTGGTTGCACTTCTTAGATAGTGTTTCGTAATGGTAATTGAAACTCATCTTGCTATCAAAGAAAACACCTAAGTCCCGTACCACTGATTTGCGCTCAAGTGGCGTATCGTCAATTGCGTAGTCGTAGATGATAGGACTTCTTTTCAGAGTGAACGAGACCACAGAACATTTTTTTATGTTAAGGCTCATGTGGTTTGCCTTACACCAATCGCTCACCGTTTCAATGTCTTTTGTAATTGATTGCAATCTCTAACAGAATTTATGCGAGAGAAATTTTTTAAATCATCTGCGTATAACAAAGAACAGTTTTTTAGCTTGGGTACGAGGTCATTAATGTAGATAACGAACATTAATGGACCTAAATGAGACCCTTGCGGGACTCCGGATACAACAGGAACCGGCTGTGAGCGGAACGCCTTCAATGCCACTAGTTGACTCCGATTTGAAAGATATGACTTCAGCCATCGCAAGAGACACCCATGCACACCCATTGACTCAAGTTTGGTCATTGATACTGTATGATTGACTCTATCAAAGGCCTTTTGAAAATCAGTATAAATAGAGTCGACTTGACCATGATCACCAAACGCCTTACAAATGAAATTAGTGTATTCAAGCAAATTACTAATTGTTGACTTTCCCGAGACGAAACCGTGTTGTTGTTGGTAGATATGTGGTTGTACGTGATGGTAGAGTTTATCATAAACCAAGGCTTCTAAAATCTTACCGAAGCAAGATAATATACTGATTGGCCTATAGTTCATACAATCACTGGGATCACCCGACTTACGTATGGGTACTACATGTGCCTTCTTCCAAGCACTTGGGAAAGTACCCGCTTGCAAGGACTTATTAAAGATCGCACAGAGTGGCACACTTAAGGCAGCCGCACAAGGTTTAATGAAGCAGGGAGGTATGCCATCAGGCCCAGCCCCCTTATTAGTATCCAGTGCTGTAAGCTTCTTATAGACATCCTCTTCAGAAACAAGTGTCTCACATAGAGAGTAACAGATGTATGACTCGTGAGCATTGGGATTAGTAATGTTATTGTCATGTTCAAAAACGGAAGAAAAATACTTCGAAAAAAGCTCCGCAGCTGCCTCTCCTCCGGTGGCAGTGACACCGTCGAACTTAACAGTGTCAGGAATTGCAGGGTTAGACCGTTTACTTTTAACGAAGGAAAAGAAGAGTTTTGTTGATTCGGTCAAGGACTTTTCGACATTAGTGACGTATAAATCGTAACAATCCTTTATCAGTCTCTTAGATCTGGATCGGAACAACTGGAACTCATCGTAGTCTCTGGGGTTACGGAACTTTTTGTATCGTTTGTGAGCAAGTTTTTTTTCTTTAACGCATGCTTTTAGTGATTCTGAAAACCAGATAGGATAATAGGAGCGACCAATTCGCTTGAGAGGAGTATTGTCTCGAATGACATTATTCAAATTATTATAAAACTCATCTACGTCTAAATCAACATCGCTGTTTTTAAGGTGGAGCGCCCAATTAATATTGTTAAGTTGTTCATTGCACATAGAAAAATTGCATTTACGGAAGTTAGGCACTGCTATATTGTTGCTCTTCATTCCAATGCTGCGAGGTCCAATGCCCACCTCAACCTCAATAGCTGGATGATGACGATCGAGCGTAGAAAGAGGAGGGCATTCCGATAGCGCGAGCTGTGTAAGGTCCGTCATAAAAAGATCAAGGGTCCTGCCGTTTGCGTTGCGTACGTAGTTATATTGCGATAGCCCGCCCAACTCTAAAAGGTTAATAAGTAGAGTCGACTTCGTATCATAGGCCCTACTAGATAGCAGCCGGGGTGGAAAGGAGTCACCTAGGGTCCATGTCAAACCTGGTAAATTAAAATCGCCAACTATAATTGTATTACAATCGGAGCTACTTTGATTCAAGAGCATATCACTGCAGTGGTCAAAAAAGTATTTATAATCTGCGACGCTAAGGTCAGGGGGTAAGTACACAAGGTATATATTAAGACAGGGCCCGCGAGACCCGGGATGTTTACGTACAGTAACCCATAAGTCCTCAATGGCACTTTCGTATTCGGGGTGCCTAACAGCATGCAAACTCTTTTTCAGCGCTAGCAACACGCCACCGCCAGACTTTTTTTGCGAGCTAGATGTTTCACGGTCCTTACGAAATACGGTGTACCTGTCATCCACGAATTCACCATCAGAAAAGGAGCCATCTAGGTTAGTTTCACATAAACAGATAGCATCATAATTCTCATTTAAAATATTTATATAAAGCTGATTCAACTTACTCCTAATACGATTGACATTTTGATAATATATTTTCATTATTGATAATTGACAAATAATCTCAGTGACACAATAAAATTATAAGTTAATAAAAAAAAATATATATATATACAAAAAAATACAAAAATAAAATAGGTAGGTACTTAATAATTTAAAACTAAGAGATTATTCCAATTACGTTATTGACTTGTCTATACTAATAATATCCTTTACATGAATAGCGGGTGAAGTGTCATTTTTTCTGACATAGACACGGCCGTATTTAACCCATGTATACTTGTAGCCTTTCGCTTTTGCCAGTCTTCTAGCAGCCGCATGCAGATCCTTGCACTCTTTCGATAGGTGCTCTCCAACGAAAATAAACTGCTTATCTCCGGTGACACCGATGTGACTTGAGTTAAGTCGGTCTTTTGGATGATCTCTGTTATACCTTCTGACTCCAGATATAATGGTATCACGGTGTCGCTCAGACGGAAGAGTGACCAATATGTTGCGGGGTCTATCCGAGGAAGGGTTAATTTTTGCGACACGACGACAGGAGCGCATTTCAGTGTCAGTAATCGGAAACTTTATCTGTTCGCAAAGTTTAAAAAAAAAAAAAGCGATCACATTTTCATTACGGCGATCCGGTATGCACTGTACCTCAAGATTAAAGCATCTAGATGTTTTCTCTGATTGAGATATACGAACTTCTAGCTTTGCGAGATCCGACTGAAGCTTGGTGTTCTGCGCTTCGAGCTTAGCAATTATCCCGTTAGCTTTTATAAGGTCTTTCTTAATGTCCGTCTGTTCATTACTTAGATAGTCGGCAGTGTCCGTGAAATCCTGTTTCAAAGCCTGAGTAACAGCATACAATTCAGATTTGATTTTTTCTTGCATCTCCAGCGAAAGCGTCACTCTGATACTGTCCAATTTCTTATCTATTAATTCGCTAAATTGTTTCATGGTAATAGTTGCCTCACTCGTTTAAACGGATTCATTATGCGACGCACACGATAACAAAGGCGCGTTCGCTAGTGACTCATCACACGACAAATTGACCTGGTAGGAAGCTGTCGTGGGAATCGCAACAGTAGGCGCTTGGCTCAATCTATGTGGTGATCCGATAGGCGTGTCGTCATTTCTTGTTCGACGAGTAACGTTGCTGCACGAATCGCAGCGCCACGAACGACTCAACTCCTTACTATTTAGTTTATAATACGCTGCGGTGAAATTATGGCAAAGGTAGTGGTAGCAGCCCTTACAAGCCACACATCTTATCAGTTCAGGTTGGCTTATAGTTTTCTTGCATCCCAAACAGATCATCTCAGCTTTGTTTTTCAAATACCAGGCGCAGGTAACCGTAGTCGCACTTGGTCGCACGCAGTCACGCAGACAACGACGCGACGGCGAGTGAGCGCGCGACTTCGACAGCAGGAGGATGAGCGCGCGCCTTAGATGAGGAAAGCGCGCATGCGCAGGCACATAGCGAGCAGCTGAGTTTACGTTTTGAGGCTGTCACTCAAAAACAGTGTTGAATAAATTTATGTAAAATCCGAAAAAAAAAAAAACTATTTAAGTACTTAAATAATAAAATTAATTTTAAAACAAAAAATACAATCACTATAGTTCGTTATTTGGCAAATTCTCAAAATTCACAAATTATGTTCAAGTGGTAGGGTTTGAACCGGGATCCGGCGAGTTCAACTGACAATGTCCGACCAACACACCAAGCACCGCACTGAAAGAGCGACGAAAGTTACAGTATCTATAGTGACTACTGCAATAGATTTAATAGGTAAGTGTAGCTTTGAGAGGCAATTGAGAATTTTATTTAAGCACACCGTCCACACATTTTTAAAATTCGACACTACCGAATCATAATACCGGCACTTTCACAGTTTATTTAAAGATTTAATTAAGATGGATAAAGTTTTTGCAACAGTTCACACTTTTCTGTTTGGTAAATACGTTTGAGTATCAGATTGACGTAACACTCAAGCCGCAAAACAAGTTTTAACCACTAAAAACATTTTTTTTATCAGACGTTTTATAACGCGACTACGTTGTACCACTGTCGCCGCCGAAAAAAAAAAAACTAAAAAAAGTAAAAAAAGTAACTATGCGAGAGTAAGTTATTCTTACATTAGCGTGGTGAAATGAAATACAAGTTATACGTATGATAAATCTAGGTAGTAAGTTTATACTCGGGTAGCTATTCTCGTGTTATTTTGATATTGGTGAAATCGGGTCTTATTAATGTTTTAGTATTAAGTCTATGGTGGTACCTCATCTTCTTGAGCACGCAGTAAGCCGCCGCCTGGTGCCAGTCCTTGCGGCCGTCGTAGATGTGGTACAGCCCGGTGCGGCAGCGGACCACCTTCAGCTCGCTCACCTTCACACCGTGTTGGGCGTCTGCGGGGAGAGAATCGTCAACATCACTTGTCTAAAGTTAAATTATAATTTTGTAAAAGTTGTTTCTCAAATCTGTCAAGAGATACATACATACATATAATAACGACTATTATCCCCTAAGGGTTAGTCAGAGTCAGAGACTGCACATTCTGCAGTAGCTATTTGGTGAAAAGTGGACTTTGATCGAGGACTGCTTTTGCTGTCCTCGTGCCTAGTGCACATGTGCTCAGCGTGACAGGTGGTGATGGTGTGTAAGTCCATCGCCGCTCTAAGCTGTTGGATGTATGTGCAGTCTTTAGTTAGTTAGTCGCCCTTTACGACACCTATGGGAAGAGAGGGAGTGGTAGTATTGTTTCACCGCGACACGGTTTCGGTGGTGGGCTATGATGGCCTAACCTCCCATGTCCATGTAGGAAGACCTGTGCCTTGTAGTGGGATGTTTTAGGCTGATTATATTAGCTTAATTCTAACCGTGTTGCGTACCGGTGATAGAATACTACGGGGAGGCCCCTTTAAGTTTTATTTTAGCGGGACAAAGTAGCCTTTAACCGTCTTCATCATCTCTAACTTAAATTCAAGAAAATCGGTTTAGTGGCTTAACACTTAGAACGCGGTGCTACTAGACAAAAAAGAAATTCTATTCATTGCGCACTGAGCGTAACTAACGGGTGGGAACGGGAACTGTGTCTATTGTTAGTGAAGAATAAAGCAGCGCGCGCGCATGGTACCTACGACGAATTACAAATAGACAGGGGGTGAGCGTTTGCCACTTGTCTAGAGGCGCTTATCAGTGCCTGGGGGTGTCACTCCGCAGTTTAGGTACGTTCGTTTGGCGCGCCTCCCAGGCAGGTCGCCTAGGCGTATGGCAGTAAAGGTTGCCGCGAGCCGACGCACCGAACACCGAGCGTCGAGTCGCTTAGCTCGTAAACCCTGCGTTCCTGACGTTAAATCGATATCGAGTAAGCGTTGCTTAACTGAATATGGACGCTCGGGCCACACGATAAGTTTCAATTTAGCGTGAAAGTCGTTAGAGAGTGAACCTTCTGTACGGTTGCACTATTAGTTATACTGTGTCAGTGCGCAGCCGCGTGAAAGCGTAGCAAACAAACTCACTTTCGTATTTTATAATACTCGTATTAGTTAGGTTGACGTCTATGAATGAATCACCTCTTTCGCATACGAAGGGCCGCTCCAACAAGCACTGCAGGTCTACAAAGACGGGTTGGTCGTGGAAGACCCTCTCGAGGGCGACACAGTCAGCACCTCCTTCGGGGACCGGCACTCGGGTTCTGTTCAGCCACTGCAAAAGGAAACGACATTTGGTCCTTCAAAGGAGGCGTGAAGAGGCACTTTGTGGGCCGGCAAAGTGGAGGGTATTATTAGGTAGGGTTGCAAAATTACGTAATTTTGCAACCCTACCTAATAATAGCTGGTAAAATACGGGTAAGTTACGGTAATTTATATAAATTACGGTAAAATTACCGGCGAAATATGAAGTTAAAACTTCATATTTCGCCGGTAATTTCTAATTTATTTTTAATCCCGCGCACATAAATAAGAAAAACACAATAAAACAATAAATTACAGAGAACTAACATAAGAGACTTTATAATAATTATAAATTTTATTGTGTTGATTGTGAAAAGAAGAAACATATTGAATTGCTTGAACTTTTGCTTTTCCCTTTTCTCTGCCTCTGCACGAAGACGATAATATACCCACACCAGGATAGAGTCCCGATTCTAGTGGTTTTACATGGGAAATCGCGATGTCGAGTAAAACTTCGACGACGAATTTCTTCAAAATCTGCGGTCAAAATGTTGTCAAAGTGTTGACAATTTCCCGTCGTTATTTTTGAGACAGTTATTTTGGCCACATATTTTAAACAAATTCGTATTTGAAATTCCACTCGACATCGACAGTTCACATGTCGAACGCACGAAAACCCATGTGTGATGTGATTCGTACCTAGAATATTTTTGGGATTTTTAGAACGAACGAGCTCATATTATTCAGTTTTTTAAATTCCAAGATTTCTTATTTATGTCAAATCTCATTCAATTCCATTTATTTGTTAAAGAGAGACACACACAAACATACTTACTTCCGCAATAAATAATAGAGATAGTTAGTGGGTATGAACACGTTTAAAACGTTTTATACCGAATATTACCGTATTTTACCAAAAAATACCATTTATTAGGTAAAATACCGTATTTTACCGGGATAATTTTACCACTTTATATCCCTTGTGAAGGGTGACTGATGCTGCGTTTCTTATGCTGCACGACAGAGTGAGGGTAACTGATGCTACGTCTCCTATGCTGCACTGGACTCTATTTCCACTTAACATCAGGTGGAGTGATGTCATTTGGAACCTTAATCTTATCTTAATTTTTTTATATAAAAAATAAGAGATAAGATTAAGGTTCCAAAAGTAATACTTCCATGGCCGTAGTAGCTTAGCTGAGCAAGTAGCAAACCGAAACCTGTAGCTTAGCTAAAACCCGTAGTTTAATTGTAAGTCGTAGCGGTTTGTTTTCTGTCAGAGCGAGGTAGCGATTATCTCACCAGAGTAATGCTTAGTGCCATCTCCCTCCCTCTAGATATTTTTTAGTTGCAGCCATGTTGCAGCATATCCGTAAACCGTAGCAAACTCTTAGCACTGCTACTTTCAGGAGAGCGAGGTACTACTACTATTAAGGAATAATACTATTCATAGCTAGAGCAAGATAGCTTTATCTCACCATGGGGTAATGCTTGGTGCCATCTCTTTCCTTCTCGTAACACTGCGACTTTCAGCTAGAGCGAGGTAGCATTATCTCACCGTAGGGTAATGCTTAATGCCATCACCCTCCCTCTCGTAGCAAACTCGTAGCACTGCTGCTACTCGTAGCTAGAACGATGTAGCAATATGTCACGGTAGGGTAATATTGGTGCCATCTCTTTCCTTCTCGTAGTAAACTCGCAGCACTGATGCTATTTGTACCTAGAGCGAGGTAGCAATATCTCACCATAAGGTAATGCTTGGTGCCATCTCCGTCCTTCTCGTAGCATACACGTAACACTGCGACTTTCAGCTAGAGCGAGGTAGCATTATCTCACCGTAGGGTAATGCTTAGTGTCATCTCCCTCCTTCTCGTAGCAAACTCGTAGCACTGTTGCTACTCGTAGCTAGAACGATGTAGCAATATCTCACGGTAGGGTAATATTGGTGCCATCTCTTTGCTTCTCGTAGAAAACTCGCAGCACTGATCCTACTTGTATCTAGAGCGAAGTAGCAATATCTCACTATAAGGTAATGCTTGGTGCCATCTCCCCCAAGTAACACAGACGTGCTGAATAAAGATTGATTAAGAGCACTTATCAAGAGCATAAGCTGAATATTAAGCTGAATAACGCCTGTTGTTATTCAAGCAAAAAGGGCCCCAATTTTGAATGCTTAACGCTGAATAACATGTGAGTAACAATTGAGTAGGAGCTTAATAATGTTTCAATTAGCTTAATAACTTTTGAATAACTGCACACATTGCTTTTATAAAGCCTTTACAACTCAGTTATTCAGCTACGTCGAATTGGTTAGAGTATTCAGAATTTATTAAGCATTTAATTTATTGTTGACATTTATGCAAGCAATATTCATAGAAATTGGGAAAAGAAGAAATAAATTGGGTTCAATAATTTAATGTCGATACCTTTATTTGACATGACGTGAACTTTAAGTTATTCGGTAAGTAACTTTTAATTTACAAGTTAGCGGTCTGCTACATGTTAATTATTAGTGCGCAAGTAATTTTGTCGTGAATAGTACGTGTTTTGTTTTCATTTTTATGACGCGCCTCGCTAATAATCAAGATAATTAGTTGTAAATAGTATTTTCATACATACTAGGTCTGACAAAAGTACTTGTGATGAATTATCTAATTCTAGCAATTTTATCCAACAAAATAACATGACTTGAGTTGGAAATGTTGTAGTTGTAAGATTAATAAGCATTTTGGTGATCTCGTAAATTCCTTGTAAGAATTAATTACAAACATTTCAATGGCGATCGATGTTTTGTTTTATAATGCTGAATAAAAGTGCACACATGTTTTGTTACTAAACTATAAATTGAAAAAGAGTAGTCTCTTTACACTTACTTATGAATAACATTTATATAGTTGACCACATTTCCATATTAGTTACTCACATTTTTAGGGTTCTCTAATCGAACGAACAAAAACCTTTTATAATGTGTAACTTTCCCATCAGGCTTTCATTAAATTGAATACTTACATTTAAAATCACAGCATCTTTGTTATTTTTTTTTTCGTGAAAAAGACTATTATATTAATAGTATCTATTATGTTTAAAAAAATTGCAGGATTCATGTGTGTGGTGTGCACTGGGCCCTAGTTTATTTAATCTTTATTGCACAACAATAGGATGTACAAATGGCGGACTTATTATTATATTATTAATTATAATTTATATTTCGTTTCAGAAAAATTACGTTTAAAATAATTTTAACACGTTGTAAGGGTCATTCAGATTTGTGTACTGTGCCGACCCAATGGGAGAACAAAGAACAACTTCGATGGCCAAGATATAATGCGGATTTATTAATTAAGTAAAGACAGCAGTGTCCAACCTCGTGCAGATTGGCTTACGATGAAACAAACAAACAACGCAAATAAAACATTTTATCGCAAGTTTATTTTTATTTTCTTGTATTGCGATACCTTCTGCTAATAAAATAACCATTTCAGAAATGAAATTTTCTGTATACTTAGATTTTTAGATCTTTCGGTTTTCCAATCCCAAAATCTGTTATATTTTTTTTGGGGACGACGATCATTAAAGGGAAAACACGCTTGCTGATTGGGACCGGGTTCAGTTTTGCTTAAACTATTTTTACAAATCCTGTCATGATCATTACCTACTGCTGATGACACTTGGACAATTACTACTGCTGATATTTAAATATTCTTTTAACAGTTTTCTTTCAATATGACCGGTTCTTTACGCTTTTGCCACGACTTTCGATCCATGATTCAAACAACGCATAAAATAAATACGTACAATAATATTCTAATTGCTGGTATTAAGCTATGGGCGCTATATCAATACAAATGTGGTCTTTAATTTGAATAAGTTAGTTGAAACTCTTTATTATACTGAAATAAGCTTATTAAAAACACAAATAATATTGTTTATTCAGCAGCTGAATAATTAGTAAAACATAGAACCTTATACAGTTTAAAGATAAAGTAAAACAAGTATTCAGTATCAAGCTGTATACCAGAATTAAGTAAACAATATTATTCAGAAGGTGATACTTTATTCAGCAATTAGCTGTTTCAAACGCTACAAGCTTAGTACTGCTTTAATAATAGCAGTAAAGGTTATTGTTAATCAGATAAATGCTGCCGAAGGCACTGTTTTCCAGATTTAAGCCACCTGGAATGCGTAATGCTTAATAACGTCTGTCTTATAATCTTACGGAGATTGGTTATTAAGCGTAAAGAAGGAAAGGACAGAAATACAGAATTTATTAAGCGTTAAGTATTTTAAGGGTCCGTACTCAACCTTATTCAGTATATGGCTATTCCCAAAGCTCTTACACAAACCATATTCATCTTTGAACTGTTAACAGTTCTAAGTGTGTACTGTTATCTTGCTTATGTGTTACTTGGGCCCTTCTTGGAGATTTACCAAACTGTAGCACACCTGTTAGTCGTTGCAAACTCGTAGGACGAATACTACTTATTCGTAGCTAGAGTGACCTAGCATGATCTCACCATAGGGTAATGCTTGGTGCGATCTCCCTCCTTCTCCATGGCAGCCAGCACGTCCATAGCCGTCCTCCTCAGCTCCACGCCGTGACTCCACCTGTACCCTGCAGGGTCATCGGCTGAGGATCTGCGCGCTCCGATCCATACGGATTCAATCGCTGTGAAATTAAAAACACATCCATATATTCACGACTATTATCCCCGAAGGGATAGTAAGAACCCAGGCAACGAGTACAGCAGGAGCAGTCCACATCCACAGTCCACGTTTCACCAAATAACAACTGCACATGTGCTCAGCGTGACTGGTGGTGAGCCTATCGGTGCTCTATGTTGTTGGATGTATGTGCAGTCTTTTGGTCTGTTAGTCGCCTTTTACGACACCCGGGAAGATATGGACTGGTGCGGTGGTATTCTAATAATGAGTCGCTATCAGCACAGCAGAAATCAAAAGTAATTGCTTTATTACGAATCAGCAACTCATTGTAGATCAAGCATGCATGACGTTATCGAATCCGCATTTTCCAAATTCGACTTTACGCTAACGTCACGTAAGTCACTCTTGCATGCACCGAAGGCATCACGCGCGCAACGCATACAGAAGCTGCAGCTCTTATGTCTCATGCCCTGTAATGCAACTAGATCTAGCACAAGCAATGCTGCTTGGCGGCAGAAATACTCGTAGGTGATAGTTTGGTCGCTATCCAGCAGAATCCCACCAAGGTCTACTATTTAAAGTGAGTATAAACTTAGATAAGGGGATACATACATACAAATCACGACTATTATCACAGAATAACTAATAGTACTATTATTCCCGAAGGGTTAGTCAGAGACTTGGCAATGGGGACCGCAAAAGTAGTCCTCTACCGTAGTCCACTTATCACCAAGTAGCGACTGAACATGTGATCAGCGTGACAGGTGTTAGATGTATGTGCAGTCTTTACTCCGTTAGTCGCCTTTTACGACACCCAAGGGAAGAGCGGGTAGTATTGTTTCACTGCCACCCGACGCGGTTGGTTTATGAATTAACGTAGCCTAAATTTAATAATACTTACTTACATTATGAACTTAGATTTTTGTTGCATTTATTAGATTTTTTGAGTATTTTTTAATACTTATTTACAGAATCTACATTATATTGAAATGTATCTTATTATACTTACAGAATTGTGATTCAGATAACGCTTCAGCCAGGAACTCCGATTTCTCCTTGTCATCTAACACCGCGAGAGTTCCGTTATGATGACCTCTGTTGTATGTAATCAAAAGAAAACGTAATTTTTATAAATACAACTGGAGATAGTGCCCTATTTATACTAGGTCCAAATTAGTTAAAGGATGTTTAAACAAATTATTCCCAATTCTTCGTGCAAATATCTAATGGCACCCGGATTTTTACTTTTAATGGAAAGAGTTTCACAAGAAAACCACTAGTAATGGTGACATATAATATTTATTTAAAACATAAAAAGATCACATTATATTTAATAAAACAACATAACTTACTTTAATAACTTAACTAGAACACACAAAAATAACAAAAAAGAAAAAAAGATTACATTTATAAATAAGCCATGGCGTATTTCTTAAAAATTAAACAGTAAAAATACTAGTGACATTAAATATTTGTACAAAGAAGTAAGTCGAATTTGTCTCTATAAAAATATAAAAAAATGGTGATGTCGAAAACATTTCTAATAGCAACTTCAAAATGTAAAACAAATATTGCTTCTTACTGCCTAAACTAGATTTCTCCCCGTACATTGACTGTATAGGTACGTACGACTTCTTGGGGTGAATGTAAAGCGTCATGTTTGCGTTTTGAATTATTTTCAGAAATGTGTGTTTTGTCGAATATTCATGTGAAAGAGCTATGTAGTGGCTTATTAAAAGAATACTACAAACCCATCTTTTCCGTTTTTCGCGTAAAAGGCCTAAAGAACGGACTAAAGACTGCACATTCATCCAACAGCATAGAGCAGCGATCACCACATGTCACTGAGCACGTGCAGCTATGCGATTCTATAAGCGACACATAGACGTGGTTGTGATCTGCTGTCTCTTTCCAATTCTATCTATATGAAAAAGACAGAGTCAATTCTCAGCGCTGCGGCAGACGCTGCTACCAAGGCTTTAACTTAGAGAATCGCACGGTTGTTGTAATTTGGTGGTACGTGGGCTATGGCAGACGATACTGTTTCTACGGTCCTCATTTCCTAAATTTGCTAGTCGCTGACTAACCATGTAATGTGTTAATGAAATATTGGTTGGTTCCTTAGATTAAAACAAAAAGGGAAGATACGGCATTAGCGTCTCGTGAGTAAGCCGCTAAAATTAGGCCTAAAGGCACAATTTCACTTCAGTCGCAATTTGCCGAGCGTACAGGCTACATCGTACTATTGCGGACATTCTGCTGTGATAAAAAGAGAAACGCTACTCCGCAGTGGCGTCGGAATCGGTCGACGATGAACGTCAGGACTGAGGAGCCACCCCTAATTTTTAAAGGAAAATCATACCATCAATTAGTAGTATAAAAAATAATTTTGTAGGACAAATTCTGGAATTTGTAGTATAATACTTTCTAAGGTACATCAATATAAAGCTGGCTCCTCAATCCATACAGTATGGATTGAGGAGCCACCCTAGAACTAGGAAAGTAATGAAGTTACATTTTTGAAAATTTAGTATGTTTTAGTAGGTATTTTGTAGGTTATCTACAAAAAATTTCAGTGCGGTACTGCCGAAATTAAATAAACTACAATCGTTTTGTTGTGGCTCCTCAGCCCGTATACAAAAGCGTGAATTCCTATGAAATTGATCCACATATTAATATATTCGAACTAATGGACAATTAGTAGTATGTATGCTTGAATTTGTAGTATAGAAATAAAATAGCAAAATTAAGTAAATTAGCTAAAAAAACTTATTTCATCTGGCTCCTCAATCCAGACACTTGCATTTAAATAATTGACTGTATCTACCTAACTATAGAAGATAATCAAAAGCTTTATATGCCAATATTTAGTAGAAATTTCTACTAAATATCTATGTACAAAATAACATTGTACAATTTGGTCAAAGGAAGTTATAATGATTGTTCGATTTTCCATACAATTCACTAAGGGTGACCATGTTATATGAATGAAAACAGGACAAATTGTTATATTATTTATAACATTATAATTGTTAAGTTCATAATATATATTTTGTTAAAACTTAATGTAAATAACAATTTGTCCTGATGGACTGTTGTAATCACATCATGTTCCATTTATTCAGTAATGTAATTTGTTAAGGGTTTAAAACGTTAAACTTTTATCAGATCCTATTTCTGATCTGATGAGTGATATATAAGATCTGAATCTGAGAAATAAAATGCATTGTTTGAATAAAATTACAGCCTAATTAATGTAAACAAATATCTAAAAGATACTTCGCACCTATTAAATTATGTTGAAACATTATAAAAGTAATTAAAGTAAAACTTTCATCATGCCCTATCTACGACATCTGCCATTTTGTAATACTTTACAGCACTGGCATCAAGAACTTTTGAGCCGAACCTTATAAATAAAAAAGTCTAATCGATACATTTTACTATTCATTCTTATAAAAGTAATTTTGAGGGTTAAAGTTACTTGCGTCCGTAGGTTTACCCCTGAGACCCTACACGTGACCCCTGGGTGGTGCTAAATGAGTGACACTGACTGAGTGGTAGAGTCATGCTGCGTTGCAGCACGCATTGGGCTGGCAAGTCCGGCGTAATACCTCTCACGAAAATTCGGCGTGAAATGTGTGCACTTGGTGCTGTTGTGTTTCATCCGGCCAGTGAGGATTCTGGAGGCCCCTCCCCCACCCCTTCTTCCCAATTCCTATTCCTTTCTTAAACCTATTCCTCCCTTAAAGGCCTGCAACGCGTCTGCGATTCCTCTGGTTTTGCGGGTGTCCATGGGCGGCGGTGATTACTCTCCATCAGGTGACCCGACTGCTCGTTTGCCTCCCTCTTTTATGAAAAAAATCAATAAAAAACAAATTATAACTTACTCTTGACATATGAGCAGTCGCTATTTGGTGAAAAATGGACTATGGTAGAGAGTCCTCTACCATAGTTTATCCTCTACCTTAAGCAGTCGCTTTTGCTGTCCTAATTGCCTAGTCTCTGACTAACCCTTCGGGAATAATAGTCGTAATTATATGTATGTTTGTATATAAGTTCCTTGGTTTTATCACTTTCCATCATTCAATCACTTTTCTGATCTTGTATGTTAGACAACTATAATTAATACACAAAAAAACTTATGCTGGATTTACACGGAGCCAATATTTGAGACAATCCAATAAGCCAGTCCAATATTGGCATCGTGTAAATAGAGACAGTCCACTACATTGGATTGTCCTCAAGTCATTTTTGCTTAGCATTGGCATTGGCTTCTTGGACTGGCTTAGTGGATTGTCTCAAGTATTGGCTTCGTGTAAATCCAGCATTACTGTTTGCGCCTCACGCTTTATTATCAGTGTATGCGTTCTGGTAAAATAATTAAATTACATAACTGTTGTGTCCAAAATTGTTTAAAAAGGAATCAAAGTTAGACTTGTTTACGTCATTTCCTATCTACCACATCTGTTATTTAGTAATATTTTACGGCACTGGCATCAAAGATTATTGAGCCAAACCTCATGCATAAATAAAATAATCTAATGAATTACACGTTTTATTCTTTGAAATCAAAGAAAAAAGTTAAAGTTCGAAAGTAAAGAAATAAGTTGTCACTTATATTACAGCCTTTATTAGACAAAAAATGCTAATGATGCATAACACACATTACGTATAACGTTATATTAAGACAGTATGAGATCGATCTCTTTGCTTTTCCAATATCTAAAAATATAATAACCTCTCGAGTGTCGGCGGGAATACCGGCATTCCCCCAAAAAAAAAGTACCGTTGAGTGTCGGCGGGAATGCCGGGTGTCCCGCCAGTGACAAGGTCTATGGTTAATTTTTTATTACCTTTAGCTTATTTTAACCAATAAGAGTGTTTGACATCGTTCGATTCTGTGTTCTATGCGCTTGAATACTAAATTATGATTGGCTATCGTGTTCATAGAAAATGTGTGAGTATTGGTCGTTAAAAACAAATAGTGACGCATTTGTGAACAAGATTGTGTTGTGTCAGTCAATTAAAAGTATTAACTGTCAAATTAAACTTAAACTGTTTTGATGTTATTTTCTTGAACTTCTATCTCTTGTTACAAGGTGTAAAAATATTCGAAACGTAAGTTTTCGCGAAAACGACAAACAGTTTTGTGTAGTGCCAGTGCAATTGCTTCTAAACAAGATCTTTAGATGATTTATCGTAAGCAAATTACAAGTATTAAATATCAAATTAAACAGAAAGATGTATAGATTGCTTTGATGTGATTTTCTTGAACTTTTATCCCTTGTTACATAGTGTAAAAATATTTGAAACGTAAGTGTTCGCGATAATGACAAACAGCTTTGGAATAAAAATGGCGTTTTGAGCTGTATTATAATTCTATAGTTTTGTTTACAAATGCGTATGGTGCAAAGTGTTGAATGTTGTATGATGATAAGTGTATAAGCTTGGTGTGTAACTAAAAATAATGTGATTTAGTGCAACTTTTACATAATTTCTGAATCGTCAAAGTTTGTGTATTAAAGAATTTTTGACCGTTGGTAAAATAAAATGCCATAAAATGCAGTAAAAAGGGTATGTATTTGTTATTACTTCATTTTAATGGTTAGACAATGTTTCTAGGTTTCTAAAAATGTAAAAATCATAAAAAAACGGACGAGAATCATGGTTGTATTCCGTCCACACTTGTTGAAAACAAGGCTTTCACTTAGTTTACAACTGCCGTTGATGTTTTCCGTCACAAGTATGTTTGGTTTCACAGCTAGCGGCTGTACAACTATCATTTGTTGACAGATATTGCCAGATGATAATGAATTACAGATTAAAAATTAAAAAGTAGGTATACAACTTAAGCATAAAACGCCGGGTCTCCTTTCGTTGCAAACAACTGTCCACACTGTTATAAACCGCTGTTGAAAACTTCGGTTTACAACAGTCTGGTAGGTATACACGCATAATACTCGGCTCTAGCGTAATGTTGCCAACTCGAAGATTTAAACATGAAAGTGATTTCGACTTTTATATATTATACCAACATTTTCACTCCTTTCTATTAAAGGTTCATTAAAATCGTAAGTTGTACTTCAAAATATTTTTAAAATGTTAAATTAATTGTAGGTAGTTATTAATTAAAAGTTAATGTTTTTCTACAGTTTTAAAAATGACTCCAATTTTCTATATTTTGTCTTGGCATTTTGATAATGTTCCATGAAAACTTAATTAGTTGGTACAAACACATACTAATATATTATCACGACTATTATCCCCGAAAGGTTAGACAAAGACTAGGCAATAAGGACAGCAAATTAAAGCAGTCCTTTACCATAGTCCACTTTTCAATAAATAGCGAGTGCTGATGTGTTTAGCGTGACAGGTGATGAGCCTATCGCCGTTCTATGCTGTTGAATGTATGTATGTGCAGTCTTTAGTCCGAAAGTTGCCTTTTACGTCACCCAAGAGCGTGGTGGTATTCTATCACCACTACGCGACACAGTTCATTTACGTCAGCTCAGCAACAACAACGATATAGCACTCTTTCCACGCAATCTTTAGTTTACATCCTATGATGCTAATAGTTCCGGTTTTCTTATTTTTATATTTACTTTGTTAATTAGTTAGTTTTATATTACTATAATAGTATTTAATATAGGTAAGTACTTACTATAACTAATCAAAAGGTCGAGGTTGAGAATTCAATCAAAACCACAAAAACATGTATGGTTTATTAGTAGTGATCGAAAGCTAGATAAGATAAAGTGTTATATTTTTCTTAAGAATTTTTAGAATGTAAACCTGTTTGCGTGATTTAGGAATCAACAAATAAATAAAAGAGCCATCTATGATTCTTTACTAGAACTAAGTTAGTTTCATGACAATTTGTACAATAATATTCTGTTTATGTTATGTATAAACTTAAACAAATGCTATGTAACCACAATTGGCTACTTGACAGTTTTCGAAAAAGTATTTAAATAGTTACAAACGCTTATTTTATACCCCGTACAATATTTTCTTTCTCGAAAAACCTTTATTTAACAGAAAAAAACATATTTTTCTTTATTGATTTCAAACTTTGTGCGAAAACGGTTGGTCACGTGACATTTTGCTCGGTGACGTCACATTTCAATAAATATAGAAACTTATCTTGATACCTGACAGATAGTTTCTGTATACTTTGTGAAATGTGACGTCACAATCCGTCACATAAAGCTCAATCATGGCCGCCCGTGTTTCGGGTCTTGTAATCCACAGATAAAAAAACGCAAATTTATTTTGTAAAAATAAAATATTAACAAATTATCTCAATAAAAAAAACTATTGGATAATTATCGTTTAATCATAACCTACCATTTCCGACATATTTCATATTTTATTGTTACAACTGTCAAATAGCCAATTGTGATAAATTGCATTTCTTGTCGTGTTCAAAAACTAGAGTATGAAGAGTTGTAGGTATTCATTTTAATAATCAATTGTATCAGCAGTCGGAAATACCCCATGAGTATCATCAACAACCTTACACGTCCCACTGCTGGGAACAGGCTTTCCCACGCTGGCCCAATGCGGGTTAGTGTCTCATTTACTTTAAGTTAACGTACGCATAACACTATATTATTTAAATAAATAAATAAAATAATTAATTAATAAACGTACGCGTAACGTTTTGTACATACGAAGCAAAACATACAATACGCTACCTTAATACGGGTACTTAACCATATTTTTATTCTCTTTGCCAGTATCGATATGGTCACCCTATATAATGAATTGTATGGAATATCGAATAATCATCATAACTTCCTTTGACCAAATTGTACAATGTTATTTTGTACACAGATATTTAGTAGAAATTTCTACTAAATATTGGCATATAAAGTTTTTGATTATCTTTTATAGTTAGGTAGTTACAGTCAATTATTTAAATGCAAGTGTCTGGATTGAGGAGCCAGGTGAAATGTGTCTTTTTAGGTAATTTACTTAATTTTGCTATTTTATTTCTATACTACAAATTCAAGCATACATACTACTAATTGTCCATTAGTTCGAATATATTAATATGTGGATCAATTTCATAGGAATTCACGCTTTTGTATACGGGCTGAGGAGCCACAACAAAACTATTGTAGTTTATTTAATTTCGGCAGTATCGCACTGAAATTTTTTGTAGATAACCTACAAAATACCTACTAAAACATACTAAATTTTCAAAAATGTAACTTCATTACTTTCCTAGTTCTAGGGTGGCTCCTCAATCCATACTGTATGGATTGAGGAGCCAGCTTTATATTGATGTACCTTAGAAAGTATTATACTACAAATTCCAGAATTTGTCCTACAAAATTATTTTTTATACTACTAATTGATGGTATGATTTTCCTTTAAAAATTAGGGGTGGCTCCTCAATCCTGACGTTCATGGTCGACGTACTCGTCTGTTGCGAAGCGACCGAGACGTCAACGCGCTACTCGCTGACTCCCTCGCGCTGACGTTGAAACTTACTGCTCTGTCTCGCTCGCTCGATTTACACTTTTATAGGTGTGCGTGTGCGAGTGTTTGCATATGTAGTTGAGTAGGACTATATTTTGATTGACTACAAGTAGGAGCATGCCGTATCTTCCCTTTTTGTTTTAATCTAAGGTTGGCTCTGATTGTTGACGATGACGCTATCAAAAGGAAAGTCCGCATGCTCCTTTTTGTTGAAACCATGGCAGTAACATCTCAATAACGTCCTATTTATTTAGTACGTAGTGTATGTTGATATATTAATGTATTTTGTAAAAGAATTTATGTATATGTTTATTTATGTATGTATTATAAGTTTAAGTTTTATTATTGGTTTCTTCCACTTTTTGTTGCCGCAAATAATTACACCTACCATTATCTCTGCACTACCCTATGGTTGACTGGTAAAGAATCAAGCATTAAGTCCGCCATGTAATACAATGTTGCAAAAGTTTAAATAATAAAAAAAGCGAGACTCACCGACATAGAATCTTAGCGTTCTCCCAGTTCACCGGCAGGTTTTGCACAATGTACTCCTTCTCGTTGTAGATATACGATTCCCATTTGTCCGTGCACGAATTCGGTACTGAAAATTGTATGGCACCATACATTCACACACTCACGACCATTAGGTATCCCCTAAGAGTTGGTCAGAGACTTGGCAATGAGGGCCGCAGAAGCAGTCCACTGCCATAGTCCACTTTTCACCAGCACTGCAAATATGCTTAGCGTGACAGGTGGTAAGCCCATCGCCGCTCTATGCTGTTGGATTTATGTGCAGTCTTTAGTCTGTTAGTCGCCTTTTACTTCACCCAAGGGAAGAGAGGGAGTGGTATTCTAATAATAAGCCGCCACCATTCAGCTCAAAAGTATATTTTTAAGTATAAAATAATTTAATAACTAACCGTGTCTCGTAGCGGTGAAAGAATACTACCACCCCCTCTCTTCCCTTGGGTGTCGTAAAAGGCGACTAACGGACTAAGACTGCACATACACCCAACAGCATACAGCGGCGATGGGCTCACCATTTGTCACGCTGAGCACATGTGCAGTTGCTATTTGGTAAAAAGTGGACTAAGGCAGAGGAATGCTGTAGCTGTCCTCATTGCCTAATCTCTGACTAACCCTTCGGGGATAATAGGCGTAATTATTATGTATGTAAAATAATTAACATCGAAACTCTATGGCTAGCATTACAACAAACCTCTATATTGCTCATGGTAGCTAGCAACACTGATTGTAACAAAATGGAAGAAGTAACACAACACCGCTACACCCATCTCACGTCTTAACACCACACGGCTAACTCAATGACTGAACTACAATTCTGAAGTATATTTTTTATTCAAAATCCCATGTCTTTGTTATAAATTTCTATATTATAATTATTATTGTACCGGACGGACTCTGCTATCATAACAATTAGGTAATAATGTTATCATTCCATTTACCTTAGGTGGTTCTAGTTTAGTTTTGCCTTTTTATGGAAGTACCTGTTGGCATATGTATGAAACCGCCCCGTGGTATAATGGATAAACAACCGGTCTTAGACCCCGAAGTCCCGGGTTCGATTCCTAGGGGCGGTTGGTGGTAGAGCTTGTTAAGTCCGTCTGGCTAGCTACCACCATCTTATCTAAGTCTGTCGCCATAACAACAATGTTTATAGCATTGTTGTGTTCCGAAAGTTTAGAGATAAGATAGCCAGTGCCTCAGTGGTTGAGGATTCGAATTACACTATTTATTTGTGATTGAGGAGTCCGGGTTTCCGGAGGCCCCCCCCCACCCCTCCTCTTCCCAATTCCTATTCCTTCCGTAAGCCTATTCCTCCCTTAAAGGCCGGAAACGCGTCTGCGATTCCTCTGGTTTTGCGGGTGTCCGGATGGGCGGCGGTGATTACTCTCCATCAGGTGACCCGCCTGCTCGTTTGCCTCCCTCTTTTATAAAAAAAAAAGATGACCTTAAGCTATTTATCTCTTTAAAAGAAGATAGAGATTGCGTGCGTCTACAGAGTGACATAGACAAAGCGGTGGCATGGAGCACAGACAATAAACTACAGTTTAATATTTCTAAATGCTCGATCATTTCTTTCACTAGAGCTCGTAGCCCCATTCAGTATGATTATAAAGTAGGTACGGTGCCTATGAAAAGAGTGTCAGAGGTAAAAGATCTCGGAGTATTGTTTACTACAGAGGTAATGTTTAAAGACCATATTATTAATATCTGTAAAAAAGCTTACAGAAATTTGGGGTTGGTACTTCGTATCGTTAACGGGTTTACAAGTATGAGAGCTATTATTGCAATGTATAATGCTCTTGTAAGAAGTCACCTTGAATTCAACGCTGTTATTTGCGCTCAACATCAAACAAAATATAGTCTCATGTTAGAACGCGTTCATAACAAATTCAGAAACCTATACTTAAGGCAATATGGAGTTTACCCATTGTATCCCCTTATCTATCCTAATTTATTCATCTTAGATATGGTGGGAATGGTGGGATACAACGAACTATGCGTGCGTAGGAATTTAACTGCACTGTACATATTTAAATAAATCAGAGGTAAGCTTCACAATCCGGTGGTGTTAGGCGTCGTAGGGCTGTGTGTTCCGGATAGGTACGTGGAGCGGCACCGCAGACCGCCGCTGCTGGTCGTGCCGCGCGCAAAGACCACCTCCTCAAAGAGTGTCCCTTACACGCACACTTTGCACCCTTAATAAGATAACTAAAAACATTGATCTGTACCACTGTTCTCTGAGTGAATTCACAAGGATAGCACTATACATTTTATGTTATAATACCTAAATAAATTGCTTATCTATTGCATTGGGTTAGCCTGTAAAAATAGAATAAGTTTGTAAGAATATATAAATAAATAAAAGATGAAGGCCAAACGCCTACTCGAAGTGGATAAAAAATATCCTCCCCGATGTAAAGGATACACCACACCAATATCGGGCCACGGGGTCAGTTTAAGGAAAGGTACTCCGAGCGCTGTAAGATGGGAAAATCTCGACGGTACTGACGTAATAGCGAGTTGTAATATAACTATATTTGCAGGATTAATTTTATACAGTTTCCTACTTAATCGGGATTTTTTTTAAATAAATTGAAAAAAGTTTTATTATTTTTTTGGATATTGGAAAATTACCTACATCCATTGGTAATAACTTTATGTCATATATTATTGTATTATAAGACTTACAGCTCTTGTTAAATTTAACTTTCTTTGTTTTTTTCCATCGTGTGAAGTTTCTGTCTAGGCTATCAGGACTAATATACAATTTGAATAGTGTCGAAAAAATTTCCACGAGCAGGATTCGAACCCGCACCCAGAAGGGACCGGATTGTCAGAAGACAATCCGGTCTTTCACTCACCGAGAGCATTTGCGTGTAATAAGCTTTCGGCGTCGAATATTCGAGTGGTGTGGATATTGAGCCAAGCGTTTCAAAGTTTACACGCGAGCAGGAATTTCGGCCGTCGTGGACGTCGCAACGCTGTTCGTGGAAATGGCTCGCATTCGAATGTTTACGCTAACAAAACGCTCGAAAGCGAGTACTCAGATAATGAAATGAATGAGAATGTATATAGGAATATTACTGGCCACTTGTAAGCTAGGAACAGTTCCTTGATCGTGACCTTTTTGGTCTATCGTATTATCGTGGTATTCATCATCGTCATCAGCCTACAAATGTCCCACTGCTGGGCACAGGCTTCCCACTTGAACTATAGCACGTGGGGATATTGGGTCATAACCCACCACGCTGGCCCAATGCGGGTTGGTGGGTTTTAACGACTGCCATCTTACGACAACAACCGGGACCAACGGCTTAACGTGCCTTCCGAAGCACGGAGGAGCTCGAGATGTTTTTTTTTTAATTGGTCACCCATCAGGTGTCCCGGTATTGCGAAATTTGCTTAGCGGGCAAGATCGCAAGCCAAACCTGCTAGCCTCTACACCATCGAGCTCCTCCACCATCGAGTTCCTTGGGAGAAGGAAAGGATTAATATAGATTGGAGTTTGACAGTTTGTATTATCTACCTATCTACTATTCTGTGACAAGGAACGACATGAGCCACGACCGCCTTTGCAGTCTAGTGGTTAGATCACCGGTCTCAGAACAAGAGGTCCCGTGTTCGATTCCCAGGGGTGTGTTTGTACTCAGTTTGATTGGTGGCAGGGCTTGTTTTAAGTCTGCTTGGCTAGCTTCCACCATCATTTTTTATGTGTTAAGAATGCAAACGAGCAGGTGATTCACCTGATGGAAAGTCATCACCGCCGCCCGTGCACGCAAAACCCGACCAGTCGCAGATGCGTTTTCCTTATTATTAACTTTAAAACACTATATTTCTAAGCGGAACTTACGATTGAATTGAATTACTTGTTTTACTCGTCATATCAAGCGCTATAAGTTTGTAGTTCAAATAAGCAAGTGTTTAAATTTTACACAAAGCTGACGATGAGAGTTTTATTATGGAAATGAGAAACACCCATATAATTTTGTAGAAATCCGCGCACGAAAGCACACAATCAAAATTCATAACAATCATATCTCGGTGCTATGCTATGCTAACTCAAAAACAGAACCAGAATTTAAGATAATAATATTACAAGCTTTGGGCCGCGTTAATTTTTCAGGAAAAAAGTAGCCCATACATATAATCACGACTATTATCCCGGAAGGGTTATTTTTTATTTATTTATTTATTACACAAAACAGATCACATTATTTTTTACATAAACAATGAGTAGACTGCATCTCCAAACATACCTACTATGTTGTGTACCTATAACCAACATGATAATTCAAGTCTTAAACTTCAAGTTATAAACAAATTACTTACTAACTAAAACAGGAACGGGTTCTGTAGTGTATGTGAAGAAACAGTGGCATACAGAATGATGTGACCTATCCAATTTATTTGTTTTACAATTAAAATTCTTTCATAAATATTTATAATATTGTAAAATTTAATTGATTTTATATAACTTATTAATAAGATATTATTTTAAAAAAAATAACAAAAGTAACATCTAATATTAAAATTAAAATATTTACAAATTAAAAAGATAAATAGAAAACTATAAATAAAAGAATTCACCCAGATCATCCCCATCAGGCAGAGTACCCAGAATACTAGCCGCATTGCCGCGCTGGATGGCGAGGCTTAGGCGTTGACCTAGATAGCTGCTGGCTCTGGGGTATCGGGTGGCTTCCACCAGTTTTTTTAGAAATATCTCTAAAGAGCTGGTGGGCACCCAAACCACACGGTCCTAACGTCTCTACCCCAAACGGCTCAAATATTAAATCTCCATTCAGATTCTCATACTTGCGCTGTTTGAGGTTCTCCGCATTAATTGCAGCCGAGCCAGCATTGATGCATGAACTTAGAAGATGGGACGGGGCAAGCGTGTCGACACATGTAGCATCCCACACAAGTGCCCGCCCCATCCAAGGTACCAGGGTCATGCCGTCCGGCCTCTTGCCATCATCGCGCGCCAGGCCAGCGGGCTCTAGTACGGTTGGAATTCCGGCAGTGACTAGAGCTCGACGAACGATGTCATCCAAAGAATGATGGCGGGCAATGCGGCCAGCGCTACGTGCACAGGACAGCCCATGGTGTCCGAGGGTGTCTACCGGTGCGCCACAACGACATTGATGGGGGACGATACTGGGGGCGCCAAGACGCAGGGCAGTGGCTAGGCGAAAAGTGCTGCGGTCTAGCAAAGTACCCGTGTTCGATGAGGGTAGTGCCTGCAACCAAAGACCCGACTCCCATCTCTCTACAGCTAAAAGGCGGGCACGCTCTGCGGAACTAGACGACGTGTTGACAAGGTTATTTCGCAACAGTTCGCATAGGGGCCCGTCCCAAAGCCTGTGGGAGGTGTTGTTTGGAAGATCAGAACACGGGCAAGATGCGCTTCAGGCGGCCTTGGCCTCGTCCATGTAGGGTATCAAAAAGGAATTTGATGTTCGGTCCAGTATTTTGTTTGTAAGTGGTAGGGAGGCATGGACTGAGGACAAGAACGCCGGGAGGGAAACGTCAGCAGTTTTACGGATACCCAGGCCACCGAATCTAATTGGAAGTAATGCTTGGGTCCAAGAGCGGTCACTGAAGTTAATGTTTAAAATGGAAGAGAATGTATGTTTTATGGTGCTATCTAGGCTGGCAAGAAGGTCAGGAAACTTCCACGCTGACAGCACCGCAAGACATACGTGAACTTAGGAACGAAAAGTGAATAGCGAATTAAAGCGAAAGCCATGTGACAATTAATTTTGAAAAGGCGGTCTAATATATCACTAAAATTTTGTAATTTTGATGATGTAAAATTTTGGAAGGAATCATCTAGAATAGGAGAACCCAGGAGATGAAGAGAACTTTTGTCTATCACTTTTAAGAGAGGAGCAACGTCTCTAAAGCTGGATATTATACAGTGTCTGTCGACGCAACTGTCCGCTATGAAAAGTTCGCACTTAGAAAAATTAAGCTCCAAACCAATGGCTTGGAATTCGCGGACAAGGATTAGGAGGTCCGAAAAGACAGTTGATGCATTGCCGCCTAGAGTCCCATCATTTAGATACCACACGTTAAATTTTGAATTTAGTAGCTCGATGACCGGGTGAACGGCGAGACTAAAAATAGCTGGGCCCAAAGGGTCACCCTGTTGGCATCCTAGGGCAGATGAGATGAGGTGTTTCTTATACAAAAGATTGGATGGGTTGTTATAACACTGCATCATGAATGGTAATAATGCAGGAGCTTTTGATTTTATTTGATTCAACATGGCGACCCTGTCGACAGAGTTAAAAGCGTTTTTAACGTCGACTTTCAATACCACCTCAACGCCCTGATTAAATAAAAATGATCGGAGTGAGTGGACAGCTGCCTCACAGCCTCCTTTGCTGCCAAAACCTAGCTGCTTCGGTTGGAAGTAATTTGTTAGAAAATTTACAGATTGGCAATAAAATTTTAGCTGTGAGGCGCCGGTAAGTAGAGCCAATGGCAATAGGGCGAATGCCACCATCCCTCTTCTTCAGAGCGCATAGGTTTGCTCCGTATAAAATATCCACAACATCTTGTGCTACCTCACCCCGCAACATCAGATTACACAGGCTTGTCAACGCCTGAAGCAGAGAATTGCCTGCCTCACCGTAACAACCGCTGGTGGGATCTTTAAGATGCTGTGGGATGAGGCCGTCAAGACCGCCCGCAGAGCCTGGAAGAAAAGAAAAGATGGCACTGCGAACTGTATCTACCAAAGCTTGTATAGGTGTAGTTGAGGCGTCAACGGCGGTGGAGTGCGCAGAAATGTGTGTAAGTGGTACATGGGTAGATGAGGGGTGCTTACTACGTAAGGCGGTGAGGGTTTCTGAGCAGTCGGGAGCGATTGTGTCATTAGAAAAAAGGAGCCGCGCTGCCCCCTTAATGTCTCCCTCACTAATCTTGTTCTACATACTTATAAATATTATAATTTGGATAGGCGGAATAGATACTAATATTGCCATTTAAGCAGTCCGAAATGCAATTTTGCTTAACACTAGAAGTGAGGGAGGCATTATTGAGTGGATCCCTGGAAACATGTAGGACGCGGTATGCAAGTGCTCCCAAGCCCGTCTTGTGTTCTCATGCACTGTCTTGCGAACAGTTTTGGCGAGCTTCTTGGACACTGCCACTCTCGCACCTCGCGGTATACGTTTTAAAACTGGCACGGAATGTTTTAGTGCCAATGTGAATGCGCAGGCCTCTTTCACTTTTGAACAGACGGGCCCTGGGGGCATTGTAAGACTGTACAAGATTTTCTACAGACACGATCGCGTTATCAGTGGAAGTCCCTGCATCTTGGCTTTAAGTTTGCATTCGAAAACACTTATAACTTACAATATGTAACTACAAACATAAATAAACCCTAAAAAAAGTAAACAAATAAATATAAAACAGGCTGACAGTCTTTAAGTATGGCGGGCGCAGGCGCGAAACATCAGCAGCACGAAAAATTCGCCGTTTCCTGGTGGTCATACTAATTTGTCATACCAGTATGACTACGAGGATATGCATTTCCTCCTAGTCATACTGTAATACGATATTTTTAGAAAAAGGTTTTCCCTTCGTCCTGTATGGGCAAAACATTGACCAAAATAAATCCAAAAAAAATTAGGTCCCTCGTGTCGTGGGGTATCCGAATCACCCTCACGTATGTTCCGCGATTTTTCAGTTTTCGAGATATGATTTTTTTTTAGAAGTTCTTAGATTTTTCCAACATTCACTTGTTTTTCCGACATTCACTATCTCGTGTGAACATGGCATAAGAATTTGTTGCTTATTTTTGCGTTTTGCACTTTTTTATTGTGGTGATAGGATGTTCAGAAACGTAAGTATGACTAGGAGGAAATGTATATCCTCGTAGTCATACTGATATGACAAATTAGTATGACCACCAGGAAACGACGGAAAAATTGTAGGCTCAACGCTACACTATTGGCCGAGGCGGAGCCGTCGTCAAGGCGACGAAAGGCAGCTTGTTGTGTTGTGACAGAAGGTAGGTAGCATATGACGGATCACCAACGCCAAAAATCATCGGGTGCTTCTTGCTCCACAGGCGCTACAGCGGCGGCGCACGCAGTTGATAACAATAGCGCAGGCGTCAGGTCACAAGGCTGGATTACATTTTGCACTTCGGCTTGTCAAAATATGCTCTATAATTATAAAAAATAATTATTTAGTGCGAGTGTAAATGACACATTCTTTCAGTCACCGTGACGTGAGATTAATCATAAATTAATTTCTTTATTATTATCTAAGTAGGCTTAGAATATGTATGTAGTTATATTATTATTATTTATACGTAATTATCAATGAGTTTAGTAACTACACGGTGCGTTTAAGTATTAATATCTTTTTTTTTAGTTAAAAACACAATTAATTTTTTTATATACTTAAATATATTATTTTAGTATTTTTTGTTATTTATAAGTATAAGTACTTAATGCAAATACGGATACATAACAATATTTCATTGTGTTAATGATATGGGCTTCTCTTCTGTTCTTTAAGTACCTAGTAAGTTTCTATTAATTTAAACAGGGAAACCTATAATTGGCCTAACCCTTTACCTACCTGAAAATTGGTATGCAATTTGTAACGCTGTTGGTTTTCTTAATACAATAAATAAGTAAATAAATAAAATAAAATAAAGTCCGATAAGATAAATTAAATTATACCTACATTACTTAAATTAAATTGGGCAAATAGTGATACAATTACATCATCATCATCAGTTTATAAACGTCACACTGCTGGGCACAGGCCTCCCACGTGGACAATAGCACCTGGGGATATTGGGCCATAAGCCACCACGCTGGCGCAATGCGGGTTGGTGGGTTTTAACGACTGCCATCTTACGACAACAACCGGGACCAACGGCTTAACGTGCCTTCCGAAGCATGGAGGAGCTCGAGATGTTTTTAATTGGTTGCTTAGCGGACGAGATCGCAAGCCGAACGCGATAGCCGCTGCGCCATCGAGATCCTAATCAACAATTACAATCACAATAAAATGCATTGGAAACAATGGAAAATAATCTAAAACAAAACGAAATCCAAATTAAACAAAATCACAAAATTAAAGATTAATGATATAAAAAAATTACAATTAAAATATATCTGTCGGAGGGGGCGTTAGATTCGAAATAATAGTAACGCACGCTTTTAGTGATTGTGAAAACCAGATAGGATAATGGGAGTGACCAATTCGCTTGAGAGAAGTCATCTACGTCTACATCAACATCGCTATTTTTAAGGTGGAGCGCCCAGGTAATATTGTTAAGTTGTTCATGCACATAGAGAAATTGCATTTACGGAAGCTAACTTCCGCTATTAAGTTTGAGGTGAGCATTAGACTTCGCATCATTTGAATGAAGAGCAACAATATAGCAGTGCCAGACTATTTTTGGTAGCTAGAAGTTTCACGGTCCTTACGAAATACGGTGTACCTGTCACCATCAGAATAGGAGCCATCAGGTTAGTTCTCATAAACAGACATCATATTTCTCATTTAAAATATTTAAATAAAGCTAGCGATATATGTAAACCAATAACTCTACAAGTACCCGTATCAAATTACGCTGCTTCATACCCCTATCACATTCGGACTTGCGCGCGCGCCGACGTCATCAATTGTCGGGCGCCGACGTCATCAGGTGAGAGGTTAACCCCGGCGTGCTTACAACTGACAATGTCAGTCTGACATCCCGAGTTTGATTAATAAACCCGGCGTGCCTACAACTGCCATCCCGAGTTTGATTAATAAACCCGGCGTGCCTACAACTGACATCCCGAGTTTGATGAATAGGCACGACTACGTTACACTAGATAGGCCCTTCCGAACACGCTCTATGTTCCACTCATCTGCGGAGTCGACTCGGCACCTATTAGTGTGCCTTTGACATTCGCGCATGCGGAGCGGCGAAAATAAAGGTCTTCGCATACGTAACGGGAAATTTCCCGGACGGGACGGGGCACACGGGCCGCTCGAGCTTAGCAATTATCTCGTTGGCTTTTATAAGGTATTTCTTATTTTCCGTTTGTTTATCACTCAGATAGTCAGTACATACATTCATAATCACGACTATTACCCTTGTAGGGTTGATCAGAGACTAGGCAATGAGGACAGCAAAAGCAGTCCTCTGCCATAGTCCACTTTTCACCAAGTAGTGACTGCACATGTGCAGCGTGGCAGGTGGTCGCTCTATGCTGTTGGATTATGTGCAGTCTTTATCCGTTAGTCGCCTTTTACGACACCCCAAGGAAAGAGATGGGGGGGTATTCTTTTACCGCTATACGCGAAACAGTTAATCTAATCTACATTATGTGTAAAGAAAATATTTGCTATCTCTCTCTTACTTATGACTGGCGCAGCGGCTAGCGCGTTCGGCTTGTGATCTTGCTCGCTAAGCAGCTTTCGCAATGCCGGGTCGCTGGATGGGTGACCAAATTTAAAACATCTCGAGCTCCTCCGTGCTTCGGAAGGCACGTTAAGCCGTTGGTCCCGGTTGTTGTCGTAAGATGGCAGTCGTTAAAACCCACCAACCCGCATTGGGCCAGCGTGGTGGGTTATGGCCCAATATCCCCACGTGCTATTGTCCACGTGGGAGGCCTGTGCCCAGCAGTGAAAATAGGGGAAAATAGTCGTCGAGTTTATTTATGTATGTATGAATCACGTTACATAAATTAGCTTTAAGATAACGGAGCGTTAGACAAAATGTCTACCTCAGGCGGCCAAATTAGAAATTGCAAATTGTTGAAATCTTTTCACCAAAAGGATTCGAACCGTGGCTCTCATCCAGCCGAAATTTATCAAAACTCTTTACTTTGAAAGTCAAAGGCGCCTATTCAATGTCAATAACAACGTCGTCAACATCTGATCCTAATATTTTTACAAGTATTAAAGATCAGTTAAGAATATTAGGCTAACTAAGTAGAGGTTCCGGGTTCAATTTCCAGGTCAGGCAAATTGTAATATTATAACCGTTTCGGGTAGCGGTCAAAAAATACTACCCTTTCTTCCCTTGGGTGTCGTAAAAGGCGACTAACGGATTAAAGACGGCACAGACATCCAACAGCCTAGAGCAGCGATGGGCTCACCACCTGCTACGCTGAGCACATGTGCAGTTGCTATTTGGTGAAAAGTGGACTACGGTAGAGGGCTGCTTTTGCGGTCCTCATTGCCTGGTCTCTGCTAGTCGCCCTTCGGGTTCTACCCTTCGGGGATAATAGTCGTGATTATTTGTATATCAAGAGTTTATCACCAATCCGCTTCGGTAAGCGATAACTAACGACTTGATATCAATGGTGGAGACCTTCGCCCAGCAGTGGGACCAGTGTGTGGGCCATTTTATTTTAAAAGAGCCTTGAATTTTTGCCTACCTAAAAATTAAATCCTCAGTTAGAAAAGTAGGTAATAGGTAAAAATTGGGTTGTGAATTTCATATAGGTATTGTTTCTAGAGAACCCAAAGCTGAAAAATAAATGCTATTATCAGTCGGTATTAGATTTCTATGGTGAAGTTAATACCGAGTAATAACACTCGGTAATACCTTCTTGTACAAGTTATTACCGACTAATGGCTTGTTTTCGCCATCATCGGTGATAGCTTCATTCGCGGTAGTGTAAATAATCTAATTTTATACCAAATTATATACCGCGAAATTGTTTTTTTTACGATAAATACATAATTACCTAAACGAATTACCGAATCATTTGGGTTAATGTTATACTCGGTAATAGAATAAATCAGTATCAATAGTTTTATTTAATTTTTAAGGAAATTGTATATACATATATATATATATATATATATATATATATATATATATATATATCACGATTCGCGACAGACATGGTAAAAATCCCGTTTTTTCATAAAAATAATTGTAGTGACCATGAAAGTTTAAAAAGAAAATTAGATGGTTACAATCATAGCTGAAATTATAATCCACCTTGTGAACTACTTCGAATCTGTTTAAATGGTTTCTTTACAACACATTAACCTTAGTAAAATATTGAGTGTCGCGTTTATATGGAGGTTGTGCTCCGGCACCGGTTTGAAGCAAAGTAATCGTTGTTTTGTTTTTCTGCTTTGTTGTGCACAGTCCGCCACGGATCCATCCAAACGAATATAAATTGATCTTTCATAAAAGTTTAACTTTTTGCGTAAAATATGCCTGTAATTGCATAATACTACAATTATATTACATACCTCGGTGTTACCTGCAGATTTTTGAGTACCGCGGTAATACCTGCGTTTACCTTACGGCCTAAGGGTGAAGTAGTTGTATTAATATTAATGGTGCCAACGAAACTAAATAGTCTCAACTGCATCATTGATTCTGCAGCGCACCTGGGATGTTTGCGGAGGCCGGTGTCAATGGCTTTCACGCCATCAACTGCAAAAGAGTTGCGTCGATGGCGCTGCGGACGCGGGGTAGCCGAAACAGTCTTCTAGCTGTGGTCGCAGACCGTAGGGATGGTCCTTTTTTAAAGCACTGGCAATCACTAAACGCGCCAGTGCCGCACAGTGTGCGATCTTTTTAAATGGTCAGACCGTTTGAAGGGAACGCACATTGTCCCTACAATACTTGTACTTTAGATTCATACTAACATAGGTTTTAGGTTATTTTTATTTTTATTACTAACACAACAGTTTTATGAATGAAATAATTATGTAAATGGATGTAATTTATCTGAAATAAATGATTAATAAAAAAAAATTGATGGTTCAGCTGTCAAAATGGTGAGACGGTGAGTTAGGACCCTTGTGCCGATTTTCCCTGTTTGTCAACTTTACTGAAATATCATACAACGATTACCTTTATGCCGAATTTTCAGGTTTCTTTGAGTTTGGTTCCTTCGGTACGACGCGACTAAGTTTGTAGAGTAAACTCTGCTTTTTAAAAACGATATTTAAGTAAATCGATTTTTTTGGGTTTGGTCTATATTTTACTGAGAATGCGATAAGACAAATCCCACACTTTTTATTCTATTCTACTACAGGTAAGCGCTTGGCATTCATCTCACCTGATGGTAAGTGACGATAAAGGTGGAAGCGCGCTTCACCCAGAATCCTCAACCACTGAGGAACGGGCTATCTTATCTCAAACTGTCGGAACACAACAATGCTATAAACATCGTTTTTATGGCGACAGACTTAGATAAGATGGTGGTAGCTAGCCAGGTGGACTTAACAGCCCTACCATCAACCAAACCGAGCACACAAAGATGTACCCCCTCTGGGAATCGAACCCGGGACCTCTCGGTCTGAAACCGGTGGCTTAGCCGCTACACCACAGAGGCGGTTGAAACATTCATCATTCATCATTCTATTCTATTCATCATTCTATCCTATATGTCATTATGCCACATTTTGTCACCTTCTGCTGCTCTAAATACGTTCGCCGGGGTTCTCTTCTAACTGTCCCTCTCGACTTATTTATTTTTTCGTATCTTTTTTATATATCATTCCTTTATTGTACGTAAGCATAGAAAACACATTGAAAAAGACGTTATACACAAGAAATATACAAAGGTGAGCATATCTCAACCGTAGCTGTGGTGTGGAAAGAATGTCTGCGGGACTAATAACTTTTTTTATAATTTTATCTCTTTTATTTTTTTTATTATAATAGGTATGTAACCAACAATTTTATACAAGACAAATTTTTTTATTGAGAGGTAAGAAAAATCTAGCAAAAGTTTCGAACTGTGTCGAAATTCAGCCAGTTACGTTATGCTAAGCCAACATGAAAAATAATATTGTATTGTTTCACCCAAATGGTACGAAAGTTAAAATCAAACGCTATAAACTTAATTGACTTCAGTTAAATCAACTTATTTGGCAATATGAAAGTGTTGCGCAAAGCAGTGTTTCGCTCTAAGCTGACGCGGTTCAAAAAATCGGGTGCGGAGCTTTGCAGCCGCCCCACGGAACAGAAGAAATAGGAGGCGACCTCGATGCGCCTTGCCCGACACAAGTGCTATGGAGACGACTTGTAACTGATTCTGAAATTACAAGATTCAAGATCAATTGATAATATTTATTCATTAGGCTTGTGTGTGTGTGGTGGCTCATTAAAAAAATACTGCCAACCACTCTCTTCCTTTGGGTGTCGTAGAAGGCGACTACGGACTAAAGACTGTACGTACATTTAACAGCGTAAAACGGCGATGAGCTCACCATATCACGCGGAGCACATGACGTGCAGTTGTAATTTAGAGAAACGTGGACTATAGCAGAGAACTGCTTCTGCGGTCCTCATTGCCTAGACTCTGACTTACCCTTTTGCGGATAATAGTGGTGAATCTGTGTATGTATGTATGTATTATGTATGTATGACATGATAAACAATAATTGATCACTTATGGATGTCGCTACGCCATCGGTCCATAAGTCCATAGGGTTGGAGACCTTCTGATAAGAGCCAGCAATGAACTCAGCAAGTGAATTTTCTTCTTTCTTTTACAGCATCAAATAAAAATAGGAAAATGCTCTTCCTATGATATAAGTACACTTTACATTCATCATCAGTCTGCAGCTGAATTCAGGCCCCACATGTTGGTGTGTTCTTTTATCATTCCAAAAAAACATACATTACCAAAGACAACCGCAACAACGTGCAAAAGAATATTTATTTAAAACATTCAAGTAATCATCATTTTAAAATAAACAATGACTTACATTATCGATAATTAACGTAAGAACAGAGCCGCCTCCACAGGCGGTACCCGGTTAACGAGTGTGACATGTGAATCATCCATCGCCAAGCTCAACCATATATCTCACTAATATCCGGCGTGAAATAATGGCACTTGGTGCTGTTGTGTTTCGTCCGGCCAGTGATAGTTCCGGACGCCCCCCCCCCCCCCTCTACAATTCCTATTCCTTCCTTAACCCTATTCCTTTCTTAAAGGTCGGCAACGCATCTGCGACTCCTCTGGTTTTGCGGGTGTCCATGGGCGGCGGTGATTGCTCTCCATCAGGTGACCCGTCTGCTCGTTTGCCTCCTTCTTATATTAAAAAAAAATATATATTTTAGGGAACGCTAAGACCCGACGTATATCTCACAACCGCAGAGACAATAGAGATAGCATGACACAACTAATAGTCAGGACAAAGATAAAAGAATTAGTTAGATGAGATATGGCTTGGTAGTATTCTTTTAATAATGAGACGCCACCACACAACTCATGTTATTTTTTAAAAATCCACGTAAAAGTCGGAAATTTAGTATTCTGTAATTCCTTAGATATTGTTAACGATACGCCCTTGCGGGTGAATGCTAGTTTTTTATAAAATAAAAAAGCAATGTCGACTCCACGCATTCCCCTAGTCTAACCGCCCGCCCACCTGTAACGTTCAGTTTTTGAAGTCCCGGATTCACGCGTGCTATATTAAAGCGCGCGCGTGCCGGCCACCGCATTCTTAGCGGGTACGCGGTCGCAGGCGGGCTTATTACGGAAATCGGGTGAGTGCTATGTTAAGTGCGGTTTAGGGTTAATTGTACTTTTGGACTTAAACTTTTAAAAAAGAAACGTAAAATGGAATGTTAAAAAAAATAAATTAAAAAGTTTTTATTTAAGTATTTTATTTTTGTGCATTTGTAATAAATTAATAGTAAAATAAAAACTTAAAAAGAAGTATTAAAAGCAAATGAGGTCCGTAAAAAGTGTTTCATTTCAAATTAATAGTGTTCAAATTTTAACAAAATTATGGTAATACGTAAGTAATTGTTTTTATTATACCTAACTTATTATATTTTTATTATACCATTTTTTTATGAAATGCAATCAGTAGTTGCTTCTATTGAAACCTTATTAAAACTAAAAAAGAACTATAATTACTACAATGAAATAACTACTAAATCATATTTGCGCATCAAACAAATCATAAAAAAATAAATTATTTTAATGTGAAGTGTGTTTCGTAAAAAAGTAAGCATTTCTAGGTAGAGTAGAACCTAATAATAACCTAGCTACTTCACATGTCCCTAACTTATTGAACAAAATATCCTGATGGTTCAAAGTCAAATGCTTTATTCAATATAAACCTTTACAGGTTTAATGACGTCAAAAATATGTATATAAAAAAAGTTAACGAACAGTAGTTAAATCTTACAAACTAACTTAACTACCTATTTACCTAATCTACCTACCTAACTAATCTACCGCCAGTTCGCATTTTGGGAGAGTCTTTGACTGAGAAGAAGCTGGCAAGAAACTCGAGAGGCCTTACTTTTTTCTCCCTCTAACTAACAAAAGTTACAATGTCGTCACCAAGTCATACAGAAGTGTTTCTGTAAAAAATAGGCTGTGGATAGCGTGCCACAAGCGGCATTCTAGTAAGAGTTACGATGTTAGTATGTAAGTTACGATGCCTTAATTACGGCATCCTAGTACAAAGCGTAGGCAGTGTTGAGTGTATAGAGTGCACAAGCGGCAACATAGTATACTTACGATCGGTTACGATGCCTTAAAATTACGGCATCCTAGTACAAAGTTATACACTTTGTACTAGGATACCAAATGCCACAAGCGGCATTGTATCTCAATCGGTTCAGGAACCGTAACATATTTTTTATTTGCCATAATGTTCAGAAGACTTATTATTCAAAAGATATTTTTGTATGGAGTTAGATTTCTGTTGTCTAAAAAAAAATAACCTCGAAATTCAAGACAATCGCTACGCTGCGCTCAATTGCCTTTAATTTCTAACCTATCACGTGACCTACACGAGTAGGGTAGCTAGTATTTCAGTTGTCTTATAAAAATATATACGGCAGAAGGCGGCGTCACTATAATATCGCAAAACTTACGGTTCCGGAACCGATTGAGATACAGTGCCGCTTGTGGCACTGTATACTTACACTTTCTAAAAAATATATTAACTACAATTATTGGAAATATTCATGACTAGCGGCCCGAGCGCGACTTCGTCCGCGTGGACACCGTACCGTGACGAATTTCCGAAAATTTTCTTTCATACACACCTTGTCCTAACAATTACGAAAACAACAAAAAAAGAATTAGTCAAATAGGAGCAGCTATTCTGAAATGATGCGCGTACAAACATTTCGACAATTTATCTATATTTTGAAATTCACGGGCGTAAACAAAGCTTAATTTTTTGAAGTACAGTATTTATGCTCAACTTTTGTAAACAGTTATTTTAATTACAATGTTATAGTAATCTAAATATATCAACAAAAATGAGAACAATGTGCTGCTGCTCGAAATATTAAGATACTAAAAAACGGTATTGAATATTTTAACTGAATATAATTGGTTCGATATTATAAAGAAACAAAACCATATTTATTGATTTTTATATGTAGTATAATTCTACATACCTTCACCAATGTCCATCATAAACTTTATGTATACACAATTCGACTTTATTTATCTATAAGGTAAGATATTACCTGCAATAGGCACCTTCTTTAAATACAAGCCCCTTGTTTACCCAAACTTTTTTCGCATATTTTTGTACTTATTTGTTTATTTACTCTAAAAATAATGTTGTACTTTTATTAAAGTAGTACCGAAGTACGACTATGACTTTGCACTTTCTGAACGTATACAGAGTGTTTCACATAGGGTATGCCAGCGGGAGTCTGGTATAAGAGCACACTAACACCTATCGATGTAACCCCTGTACATATTCAGCGAAATTCTATAATTTTAAATTTGAAAAACCGTGTCTCGTAGCGGTGAAATAATCTACCACCCCCCTCTTCCCTTGGGTGTCGTAAAAGGCGACTAACGGACTAAAAACTGCACATAAATCCATCAGCTTAAAGCGGGGATGTGCTCTCCACCTGTCACGCTGAGCACATGTGCAGTCGCTATTAGGTGTGCCGTAGACTATAACAGAGGATTGCTTTCGGTATCCTCATTGCCTAGTCTCTGACTAACCCTTCGGGGATAACAGTCGTGATTATATGTATGTACTACTCTGTCAAGAAAGTACCGGGAAAAAATCAATAATACACAAAATGTTAGTTATTCATCCAAATTTATTTTGTCGCCTTCAAAGTATGCCCCCTTCAGAAACGATACACTTACGCTAACGAATAATTCAATCATCAAAACATTTTTTAAACGCTTTTTCCGGAATTCAGTTCAGTTCTCACTGCGAATTCTCCTTTATGTCTTCTACCGAATGAAAACGGGTGCCACGAAGTGGTAATTTGAGTTTAGGGAAGAGAAAGAAGTCGGCTGGAGCCATATCTGGCGAATAAGGTGGTTGCTCGATGGTATTTGTTGAGTTTTTGGTCAAAAATTCGTTCACAATGATGGCCTTGTGCGAAGGCGCATTATCGTGGTGCAAAATCCAAAAAAATAATTTCCACAAATTTGGTCTTTTTCGTTGATTTTGCTCTCTCAAACGCCGCAGAACGCTCAAATAATATTCTTTATTTACCGTTTGACCTTCCGGCAAAAATTAAGAGTGCACAACAAGGCGATAGTCAAAGAAAACAGTCAACATGACTTTCACTTTTGATCGACTTTGGCGTGGTTTTTTCGGTTTCGGTTCAGTCGGAAGGCGCCACTCCGAAACTTGATGTTGACTAGTTTGCATGTCAAGCTCGTAAACCCACGTCTCGTCACCAGTAACAATGCGTTGCATGAATGTTGGGTCGGAATTGACTCGTTCTAGCATGTCCTCAGCGACTCTTATGCGATTGAGTTTTTGGAGAAAATTCAGATCTTTTGGGACTATAGGAGCGGCAACATATTTCATGCCCAAGTGATTATTTAAAGTGGTACTGATCGACTCGTAAGAAACAGAAAGTTATGCGGCTATCTCTCTCAAACTTGAATGAGGATTTTCAGTCACCATTTCCTTCACTTTTGCGATGTTAACTTCAGTTGAAGACGTTGATGGCCTACCAGAGCAAAGCAAATTTTCTATCACATCTCGACCGCTTTTGAACGCTTCGTACCACTCATAAGCACGTGTTTTTAATAAAGTCGATTCACCGTAAGCCTTCTGTAACATTTTCAGTGACTCCGAACACGAAATTCCATTGGCGACGCAAAATTTAAGACAAACTCTTTTTTCGATGTTTTTATCGATTATGAAGTTCGCAATACACACTAGATATCTAGTTTTAGTTAGTTTATCTAAAGTTTATCTAAACTAACTAAAAATAGCACTGTATTTAATCTAAATAACAGATGCAACTCAAACTCCGCGCTAAAATGGATAACAGTTGTGCCAATCTAACAACAACAAAAAAAACAAAAAATTTAATTTGGAATCATAAACAAACAACTATTTTGACAGAATGTATGAATGTTTTATATTTTTCTAGCGGCCCTCGGCTTTGTCCGCGTGGATCGTGCAGCCCGTGTCATAAATTTCCAAAAAAAATCTTTCATGCGAACTTTGTCCTGAAAATTACAAACACAAAAAAAAGAAGTAGCCAACTGTGTGCAGCCGTTCTGAAGTGATGCGCGAACAAACATTTCGGCAATTGATTTTTATATATACTTAGAGAAAAAAAAAAGATAATTTACATACATACATGGAATCAGACTATTATCCCCGAAGGGTTAGTCAGAGACCAGGCAATGAGGACCGCAAAAGCAGTCTTCTGCCATAGTCCACTTTTTATCAAATAGCGACTGCACATGTGCTAACCGTGACAAGTAGTGAGCCGCTCTATGCTGTTGGATGTATGTGCAGTCTTTAGTCCGTTAGTCGCCTTTTACGACACAAAAGGGAAGAGAGGGGGTGGTAGTATTCTTTCACCGCTACGCGCCACGGTCAATAATCCGAAAATTCGTAAAAAAAAATAATCCCGGAAACCTTAATAGGATTTTAATACAAATAACAAAAAATTACCACAACACGGTACAGACATTCTCAAGTTATACTAGGGTTGCCAGCTCCCGTTTTGTATTGCAGATGATTTGTTAGTAGAAATTATAGGACTATAGACGAAATCAAAGGACGTAAATTTCAATCAAACGCTCTGTTGTAGTATCAGTAGAGATATTTATTAAAAAAAAACCCTATTTTATTATGAAACAAAAATAAAGTATCAAAAAATGAAATAAGTAATTACACGCATCTTAACCCCTTAAGCACCGTAAAAGCAGACACAATTAAAAATCAATTGTTTCGCGACCGCCGGCGGTTTTACGATCCTTGACCTAATAAAACAAAGACAAAATTACTATTTTTTTACAATATATTTTGTATTTCTTTTTACTGCTTTACGCGACCTACTGATGCGTTCATTTTTATCCAAATAAAGGACGATGTATCGTCCTCTAATCTTTATTTTAAAATAAGGGACACTACCCATATTAAGGGCTGAAAATGCGGACGCCCTTTAAAATAAAGGACATCTGGCAACTCTAAGTGATACGCATACCGATCAACATAATTTTTTTAGCTATTTAGTTTAATTTTGAGCAGTAGGTAGTGGACAAAATTATAATTTACGAGGCCGAAGGTCGCAAGGTGGCCCGGCAGGATGAGGCTAACTGATGCTAAGTCTCTTACGCTGCACCACTTGTCCTCGCGCCTGAACTCTATTTCCACTTAACTTCAGGTGGAGCGGAGTCATTGCTTGGCATTATAACTAAGAAAAAATATACATACTTACATACATACATACATACAAACAGTCACGACTATTATCTCCAAAAGGTTAGTCAGCAGTTAAGTGGCCAATAACTAGACCAGTTTTTCTTAACCTTTTAACCAAAGTGAAGAGAGGGGGTGGTAGTATTCTTTTAGTGATATATATACCACACTTCTTCTCTATCTGTTTATAATATTCTAATTTTGCATGTACACACTTCTAAGCAAAAACAAAGAAAATTCAAATGACAGATCTGAACTAGTTCATTCAATAAGTAGCACAAAGTAGGGTCAATTGACAGAATTGTTTCTTCCAATCATATTCGGTGGCCTGGGTATCCGTAAAACTACTGACGTGTCCCTCCCGGCGTTCTTGTCCTCAGTCCACGCCTCCCTACCCTACCCTCCCAAGTTCATGCATCAACGCTGGCTCGATTGCAATTAATGCGGAGAACCTCAAACGGCGCATGAGAATCTGACTGGGGATTTCACATTTGAGCCGTTTGGGGTAGAGACGTTAGGATCGTGGGGTTTGGGTACCCACCAGCTCTTTAGAGATATTTCAAAAAAACTGGTGGAAGCAACCCGTAGCTCCAGAACCAGCAGCTATGGGCTCAACCGGCAGCTGGGTCAACGCCTAAGCCTCGCCATCCAGCGCTAATGCGGCTAGTATTCTGGGTACTCTGCCTGAGGGGATGATCTGGGTCAATTCTTTTATATTGTTATTTATAGTTTTCGATTTATCATTGAAAGTTTATAAATATTACAATTTTAATATTAGGGTGTTTCTTTTGTTTTTTCGTGTAAATAAATAATGCCCACTACCAAAAAATTGTCAGAATTTAAACTAGTTCATTTAAAAACGCAAAACGCGGGATTTAATAATGGAATTAACAGTTACAAATCACATGGAAACTTTTTATGGACTTATTGATTACAAATAAAAAGGTCAACGCACTTTGAAGTTGTCAACTCCTATGGGTTTGTCTGGAGAGTCCTTACAAAGTTATTTAACCTATTTTAAAAAATTGTTGCGTTTTTCCATTTCATTTTTCATTCATTTGGAATGCTATATTTGTATTGGAACTTCAACGTGACATAATATTAACGACTTGCTTACAGAGTGGCAAAACAATAATTGTTTTAATAGATTATACGGCCCTGTATCACCTTTTCAATTGCACACAATTGCACCTACCATGTCATCTCTGCACCCCCTATGGTTGACCGGTAGAGAATGCCTCAGATATTAAGTCCACCATGTAGTAATCTTGACGACCTCCGTGGCCGAGTGGTTAGCACGCCTGGGTCTGGAGTCGCGCCATCTCTGAGGTCCCGGGTTCAATTTCTGGTCGGGTCATTTAGAGAAAAGCTGTTTTTCTAAATTAATTTGGGTCTGTCATACTATATTAACAAGTTTCAAAAGAATACTCATCTTGGTCTAGATAATTGGTGTGAGCGTAAACAAATTTTAATTTAATTAATTAATAATATAATGTTGCAAAATATTTAAATAAATAAATAAAACAAGAAACTTACTACGGCCAAATTCAATGAAGAATATAAGAACTACTAGAAAAAAATCAACGAGTCTTCTGGGGTCTCGGTAGCTTCGCGGTTAGAGCAGTGAACAGTGAAACGTGTAAAGTGTTTTTTGTCTAGTAAACATTTTATTATGTAAAATTTATTTTTCGCTGTTTTGATCGAACCTTCTAAGTTAAAGCCTAAAGAAAGTAAGAACTTAAAAAAGTAAGAACGTAAGTATAGTACTAAGTTCTTGCACTTCGCCGGCCGCTGCCGCGGCACGCATTGCTCGGCTCGCGCTGTTTTTCGCTGCTTCTAAATTTGCCGCTATCTTGCTGAACAAATAATAAGTGTAATAGTAGAGAATCCGAGTATACAACGACCTTCACCGAGCCGGTTAATGGATGAAAAGTATTTTATATCAAATTTAATGTGTTAAAAAATATATTGCGAGTGGGTTGGCTGAAAAATTTCAGTCCAGTATATTATGATTAATTAAATATTTAAAGATATATATTTTTTTAAATATTGCACTTGTTTCGATAATAGATAAATTACATAGTTACCAATCGAAAGTATGAAGCCTATAGAATATGCAAACGTTAGGTTGACTATTTTTTTCCTGTCATAACATTGGGTAGGCAAGTGTAAACAGGCAAGTCAATATTAGTAATTTGCAACCGTCTGGTTAAATAAATAAAATTTATATTTATATAAAGATAAGCTCATTACAAACACACACACACCAAGCCAGTGTAATGTTAAAAAACTATATTATTTAGTATTAAATTAATCCTTAGAGGTACTGGACTGAAATTATTCAGCCAACCCACTCGCGATATATTATTTAACATATAAATTTGATATAAAACACTTTTCATCCATTAACCTTCTCGGTGAAGGTCGTTCTATACTCGGATCTTAGACTATAACGTCTAACTTAGTTTGTTAGGTTGGGTTAGAGCAGTGACTAAAACAACGCGCGTGCCGGGACGGCGGCCGGCGAAGTGCTTAAAGTAAAGCTTGCTTATGTGCTGCATAACTTTTATAGATTTTTATAAGGTTAAGTAAAGTTTTTCATTTAGTTACTTACTTACTAGTAAATACACTGGCATTATTTCAATTATTTATCTTCATTAAATACTGATCCAAAGATCGTTTCTTATCTGATTACTTAGTTTAAGTATTACTTTTGCCGAAGATAACCGGTGATTATTAATAATTACCGGTAAGAAATAATACTAATAAGTACATAGTTTTGTAGTAATTATTAATAATAAATAACCATATTTATCACCTTTACCGTAACATATACATACATGCATACCTTATAAACATGTTATGGTTATGTAGGTCACATTACGACCGTTATCCGAAGAATACTTAGACCGAGATCATAGTTAAAAAAAAAGTCAAATCAAATCATTTATTTTCTTCAAATGGGTACAAAACAACATCATCTTAATAAAGGGTTTGTTACAATATTCTCATAAACGAAAAACGACATTTCGCTGTATTACTAGCATGCAAAATATAAAGAAGAAAGAGGAAAAATACATAACTGAATGGAATAATAAAATTGAAATAAAAGAAATTAGCAAAGATATTGATTGAGTGGGTTACCTATCATAAATACGAAATTTGCCTGTACGAATTTTGTTTGGCCGAAAACGTTTTGTAATTTTTTGTTTTCCATAATTTTCTTTTTACCGAAAACACAATTGACAAAGTTTTGAAATGCCGATTATCGATAGTAATTTTTTTCAAAATCTTAATGTTTTGAAATCCCACTAAACGTTTGGTCGAAGCTTTTAATGCTAGATGATTCATTTTCCAGAAACACGTTTCCAATATTATAAAAATACAACATTTAAAATAATTGAAGTCCATAATATCCTCGAACAACATGTAATCGTAGTAACGTATAAGCATGCAAGCAAGTATGCAGCATGCAAGCAAGAATGAACCAAGCAAGCATGGAGCATGCAAGCAAGCATGCAAGCAAGAATTCAGCAAGCAAGCATGGAGCATGCAAGCAAGCTGCAGCATGCAAGCAAGCATGCAGCATGCAAGAAAGCATGCAGTATGCAAGCAAAATGCTTCATGCAACCAAGCATGCAGTAAGCAAGCAACCAAGCATGCAGTAAGCGTGCAGCAAGCATGCTGCATGCAACCAAGCATGCAGCATCATCCAAGCACGCAGCATGCAGCGGGCATGGTTTCTGTCACGGCTCCGGCGCTGCGAGGCTCCGGCGGTCCCACGCGAGCTGAAGAGCAGGTGGCTTTAACGCTCGCCGCCGTAGCTGAGGCCAGCAAGCAGAAGCTGCGGTGGTGAGCGGCCGCCTCGCCCCTCCGCGCCTTCGCGGGCTTAAATTACACACTAGCGTAGGGCAGACAAGACTACGTGGAGTCGTATTTGCCGCGATTGGTTTCTGTCACTGACTTTTGTAGCACAACCTTACCAAAAACACAAAGTATTAACTTTTTAAGACATTTAAATTTATTTACCTAATAATATGAATATATGAAAAACAAAACGAAAATCTGGGTATGATCTTTTAGAGAAAAAGTAACTTTGAATTTTAAAACTTCTAGATATGAAAATTATTGTAAGCAAAACATCTTCCAAAAGAAAAAAAGTAGTTTTGATATTAGGCTAGTAGTTTTTCTGGAAAATGAAACGTATGAATGATAAGTTCAGGGTCCATTTTAGGGCCAATCCTCTACATCTTGTACAGCGCTGATGTCACGAAAGTCATCCGTCACTGCCAATATCACTTATAAGCAGATGATCTGCAATTGCATCTTCCCCTTAAATACGCAGATCATGCTGTTCCTGTGACAAAGGTAAACGAGGACTTAACACGAATTTCTACTTGGTGCAGGTCAAACTGCCTAGTCCTCAATCCAAAAAAGTCTGTGTTAATGTTAATTGGCACAAGAAGGAATATTGGTCGCTAAAGCAATACGCCTCTAAATGTTTGCATAAATGGAGAAAAAATAGAACGAGTAGACAGTGTTAGGAATCTGGGTTTGATATTAGATGAACACATAACCTTTAAGAATGATGTAGCCGAGTGCTCACGCAATTGTATTTACAGACTAAAGCTTTTATACAAGATTAGGCCTTATCTAAGCGAGGAACTGAGGGTCGCACTGTGCAAAGCACTGATATTGTCATGGTTTAACTATTGCGACACAGTTTATGAGCCGTGTCTGATGTCTAAGACGAGCAGCGTGTGCAGAATGCTTGTGCGCGTTTCTGTTTTCATGTACCACCACGATCACATGTAACTCCTTTTCTGAATACAGCAAACATGATGAAAATGGAAGCGCGTAGAAGACTTCACCTTGCCACTCTTCTTTTTGGTGTAATAGAGGCGAGAAGGCCGTGTTACCTGTATGATAAGTTTTCATGGGCTAGTGACAACAGCAAATACCTCAGAAGAATGACCGCAAACGTCTTTGTGACTGCGCAGCATAGGACGGTGGCTTTCCGTGGTTCTTTCAGATTCGCTGCTTCGAGGTGCTGGAACGATCTCCCGCCGCCGGTGCGTGACCTAAAAACAGTAAATACTTTTAAAAAACACCTCAAGAAATATCTAATTGACATGCAGAAAACAGCAAACTAGTCTTACTTTTGGTTTTGCCACGATAGGCATTACATTGTCGGGGCTTGCGTTCCGGAACCCTTGAGGCAGCGAACATTGTTTTTATTTATTTTTATTTATTTTGCTCTGTAAATGCCAAAGACCTAAAAAGATAGGGACAGGAACTATTGTTCTATAGCTACAACAGGTTATATAAATATTATCATTTTCGACATAACATTATGAAATCTATATTTGTCTCTTTTCATCTAATCGGTAACGCCGTTTGATGAAAGAGATAGATATATTTAATGTTTTCTAGTTTCTGGCAATGTTTTTGCATGACGTCACGATTTTAGGTGCGCGTGCCACCTCCGCCATTTTATCTAACATCCCTCACATTAGGCTTTGGTAGGTCTACATAAAAGTAGTGATGAGGCAAGCACGGCTGATAACGATAAACAATACTAAATACTATGTATTACATTGTGCAAACTAATAACTTCGGAGCATCTAATACGTTTGTGATAAATAATAATTCACGATGTTTAACTGCTCTAATTCTAACAATTACTACAATTTTATTTATATTATTATCATAGGCTACCTAGTAATAAACCCAAGTATTATCCACATTATTACATTAAGCAATGGGTCTTTATGGTACTGACATGTTTACCTTGCTAGGGTTGCCAACCATACTTTATAATAAAGTATCCTACGTTATTTTCGATAGATATACTTTATACTTTTGCATGAAAATAAAGTATGCAAAAATACTTTATTTTCTTTCTTTACTGAGCTGTGATTTGATACGTAAAATGAAACACTCGAACTACAAACTTAACGATATTGATACTTTCTACTATTGGTTATCTTTACTTCCAGCCATTGACACCCTTTTACTTAATTGGCCGCAAATATGTAATTATTTTATAAGTTTGTGATGGTTGTCCAATAGTTATACGAGAATTATTAAAGTTAATTGACCAACAGGATCAGGAAGTTTTTGAAAATTATCTACACTTTACAAGCCACATGCTGAATATATTTAATAAAATTATAAAACGTTTAGAAGGAAATACGGAAACTATACTGGATGTCTAAGTATAATGTGGATGGTTTATTAAAGTTAATTGACCAACAGGATCAGGAAGTTTTTGAAAATTATCTACACTTTACAAGCCACATGCTGAATATATTTAATAAAATAATAAAACGTTTAGAAGGAAATACGGAAACTATACTGGATGTCTAAGTATAATGTGGATGGTTTAAGAAGCAAACTAAAACAAAGAAAAACTAAAAAGTACTTTGGTTACGAATCAAAAAATAGATTTAAAAACTTGAAGTTATCACCCGATATGGTCAATCAATAAAGTTATCAAAAAGCGTAAATCCGTGACGTTTGTCACCCAGTATTGATTTGTACGCCGAAAACGACCTCTACATCAACTGACTACCTCCGCGCCCTACACGTCATCGGCACCTATAGCTCCCTATACGTTACATACCTACCTCCCGCTACTAAACGAAATATGCACGATTGGGAAAAAAAGCTTAGATATGTGTTAACGCCGTAATTAGAGAGTTATATGCATTTATGACTTTAAACTATCGCGTTGCATTGCATTTAAACTATTTTAACAGGACCTATCACGATTAATTTTTGTAGGTGAGTATATAATATATCGACGTTTTTTTGACATCCCTACTAAAAGACGCCATTTTATTTAACACAATGGTTGTAGGTATGCACGTTTTTTTTGTAGGTATTTCTCGTCCATATATTTTTTTAGGTCTTTGGTAAATGCTCTGTTGTCTTAGTCTGTTGTGTTGCCTCCATTCGTTCTATGTTTCAAATAGTCTGCCACGAACATTGTCCATTATTTTAAGTGGCCAGTCTGTACACTTTTATCCTTTTGAGTCTGTACTATCCATGTTGGCCACGTGTTGTGACATAATTTATTTAAAGTTGTAATTATAAGCAGAATTGCAGAAAATGTTGCAGATTCTGTGATGTCAACAAGCAACAATCCATAGTGCAAGCAATGCAAACTTTTGTTTTGATTTTTTGTTAGCTGTACTATTTTAAGCACAGGAAGGCAAACCATACAGCCAAGAAAGTGCCGAGTAGTGTTTAAAATTTAGTGTTTTATTTTTTATATTGTAACTGTTTTTTTTTTGTTTTTGTTTGGCGTTTTATTATTGTTGGTGTATCATTGTTTTGTGGACACGTCTCCGATTAGGCCCCTCCAGAATACCAGCGATGCAGCGGCTTTATATCACTGTAGCACGTGCTGAGGTTGGGGCCTAGTTGGTCTTACACTTTGTTTTTGTTTTGTATTGTCATTGTGAGTATCGTATTTTTGTCTTTTTTGTTACTCTTTTTTATACATGTATGTAATGTTGTAGTGTGTGCCAATAAATGTTTTTTATTTCTTTTCTTTCTTTCAAGTTTCTGGATTAACAAAATTACGTAAAATCAACAATCTGGGATTTAAAACTTCGTCATACCGTTTTCGAACAATTGAAATTCGTACAGGAAAATTTCGAATTTATGATAGGTTACCGATTGAGTGGTATTGATTTATACATTCAGTGGTGAAATCAATCAATCAGGGACCCTACTGTCACCTTTTAGAGCAGTATTACCATAATCTTACTATGCAAATTCCCATACTAATTTTTATAGTTAGAAAAGATAGTAAGGAACCAGGACTAGATTTCAACTCAGCGAAAACGAAAACAAAGGAAGACAACTTTATTGAAATCATATCGATCACGTAGGATATTGAGTAGGTAGTTCAATAGAAAAACATCGATTTGAACATTTGAGTTGCTAACAATTAAACTGGTCACAGATGTTCAGGGGTAACATTCGATTAACATGAATTAAAAAGAAAAAAATCATAAGAAAATGTCAACATAATATGTTGAAATTTTGTGGTTACCTCACAAAAAGTTCGTTGCAAAGAGAATACAAAAATTATTTCAGCGGCAGAGGTGTTACAATAACGCGCAGCTGTCTACTGACCTCGAAAAAGTTTGCACTGTTTAAGGCTTCTGTGGTGTTCGCGAAGCGTTTTTTATTCTCTGTGCGAAGTACTGCGATTTGTCATTGCATAAAGGTCTTGGGCAAACCTTGAGCTAAAGGATAATTCGCGTTATTCTATAACCTAAAGAGGCACAAGAGCGTTACAGTATTTGCGATTAGTATAGTTATAATAATAAGAGTTTGTTATACATCGTATCTCTTATGGCTATAGAAGAAGTCTATAATATCGCTAAGAGCTTATATTAAAAGCCTTAGGACGTAGTGTTGTGTAGTCATTATTATCTCTTATATTTAGGCAAAGGCTCTTGTTTGCCCAATCCGGGGGTATAGGAGGGTTAGAGCATGCTACTCTCTTGTAGCTTGGGAAGGGCCCCGGAACCCTCACTGGCCGGACGAAACACAACAGCACCAAGTGCCATTATTTCAAGCCGGGTATTCGTGAGAGGGTGGTTTAAAGCATGGTGGGATATAGCATTGTAAACGCAAAAATTTCAATAATAAAGATACATCTCTTTTGAGTTATGGTCAACGACTTAATAGATCTCTTCAAACTCTTATCTTAGCACCTAAATGTTGGTCGGGCGTGCACCGCCACGCGCCCGGCCGGGCCAGTTATTCATGCTACAGGCCTGGGGCCCAAGTCTGCTAATTTACGAATGGCATAATTGAATCGCAATTGGATCGCATTGTAATTGTTGGACACATTTAGTATTCTTAAATGAGTAAGGGAATACCAAATGTGTCAAACAATTACAATGCGATCCAATTGCGATTCAATTATGCCATTCGTAAATTAGCAGACTTGGGCCCCTGTTAGCGTGTAGTCTTTGCACAGCCGTGTCTATGTATGTGTTCCATCTCCATGCAGCACGCTAGCTAGGAAAAGAAAAATAAGATAAGATACTATAACGGTTTGATCGTGTAGCAGCCAGGGACCGGCCAGGACGCGACATGGTGCAACCTGATACCTGAATCATTTATTAAACTGTTTTGTAACATGTTGATTTAGAACTAACTTACCGTGTCGCGTGGCTGTGAAAGAATACTTCCACCCCCTCTCTGCCCTTGGGTGTCGTAAAAGGCGACTAACGGACTAAATACTGCACATACATCGAACAGCATAGAGCGGCGATGGGCTCACCAGTTCACTACCTAGGGTTCTGAGCACATGTGCAGTCGCTATTTGCAGTCGCAAAGGACAACGGGCAGTTATGTATGGGCTTCGTCTTTATTACCCACCAACGGCCATGGAACTTATGCTATTTGTACTTGTTTTAACTACTATTTGACTTTAATCCTTTTTTTACGTCAATTCAAATAATTTAATGTTCAATCATTCATGGCTTACATAAGTTAGAAACAATCTAATCTCTTAACTTATGTTAGTAAACTGATAAATAATTACAGCCTATTCAAATACAAATAAAAATTACAATTCAAATTACGAGTATAATAAAAGTAAGTAATAAATAAGTACTTAACCGTGTCACCTAGTTGTGAAAGAATACTACTAAGAATACTACTAAGAATACTCTTCCCTTGGGTGTCGTAAAACGACGGACTATAGACTACACATACTACATCCAACAGCATAGAGCGGCGATGGGCTCACCACCTAACACGCTGAGCACATATGCAGTCTATTACTGTCCTTTTGCTGTCCTCATTGCCTAGTCTCAGAGTCGTGATTATAAATGTATGTATGTTTATTATGTAAAAATACAAATTCATAACTTATTAAAAAAACCTAAGTAAGCATATTTAACAATTAGGCTTATTAATTATAAACCCACTTACTCACGTCTTTTTTTACATTACGGTTATCAGTTACCACACGGCTACACACACGGCTTGCATCTTTTAAATAGGATGGAAGACTATTTAATTTATTTATTAAAATTTACAAAGGTAGGTACTTAATATTTAAGTGCAATGCGATTATCAAAATGCTTCGTTGGTTTGTCAACACACTGGAAAAGAATTGGATTGGAGGATTGTATTTAAAGACGAGCTTCATGTGAGATTACTTTCATGAACTCTAAAACCTTGATTGAAACAAGATTAAGAAGCTAACTCACCCCATGTGACGTAATAAAAGCTTAATGATTCGTGCAAATGTTAATTGTCGAATGTACCTAATTGGGATTTAATTAGAAGCAAGCCTTTGAATTAAAATTAAATCGTTTGCGATCTTACAACTTTCGCAATGCCGGGTCACGAGATGGGTAACCAAATTAGAAACATCTCGAGCTCCTCCGTGGTTCAGAAGCTTAGAGCATTCATGGTTGAATGCTCTAAGTTCAGAAGGCACGTTCAACCATTGATCGGTAAAATGGCAGTCGTAAAATGCCACCAACTCGCATTGGGCCAGCGTGGTGGGTCGTGATGGTTGGGTCCTAATCTCCACATGCGCAGTTTGTCCATGTAGGAAGACTTATTAGAGATAAGATTGCAAAAAACCCAATACACCACCCCCGCCGGGTAGCCCGAGCTCGGGACATTTAAATACAACGTCAATCGAAAAGGGGGTACTAAGCCGCGGACAACTGAAAGTGCTACTATCAACTCTTAAATTGCAAATTTATTTAAAATCAATCAAAGGGGTCAAAGTTGCACGCATCCGTAGGTTTACCCTTGAGACCCTACACGTGATCCCTGGGTGGTGCTAAATGAGTGACACTGACTGAGTGGTAGAGCCACGCTGCGTTGCAGCACGCATTGGGCCGGCTCGCCCGGCGTAATACCACCCTCTCACGAATATTCGGCGTGAAATAATGGCACTTGGTGCTGTTGTGTTTCGTCCGACCAGTGAGGGTTCCGGAGCCCCCCCCCCCCCTTCTCTTCTCATTCCTATTCCTTCCTTAAAGGCCGGCAACGCGCCTGCGATTCCTCTGGTTTTGCGGGTGTCCATTGGCGGCGGTGATTACTCTCCATCAGGTGACCCGCCTGCTCGTTTGCCTCCCTCTTTTATAAAAAACAATTGAGCTTTGCGAAAAACGTTCATATTTACTTCCATACAAAATAAAATATGGTTACGTAATTTAAAAAATGTACAACCCTGAATAGGGAACGGGGCTAACGCATGTTAGCTAACGCAAGAAGCCCCTACCCAACGGCAATGAACTCAAATTTGTCTCTCTATCAAAGCAGCTGACCTACTACCAGCTACCACAGTGTCATTTTTTTTGAAATCTTAAAAAAGCTATTTATCTAAAATTATCACTTTTTAAGGAAAAGTTCTTAGGCAAAAGTTATTCACTATCATGTATACTTTACCCTCCTTTCGGTTTAGTACCCCCTTTCCGACTGACGTTGTATAAACCCGTTGTTTAGCCTCTAACCCACAGAAGCGGTGTAAAAATCCGTCTCGAAGGACCATGTATATACCATGTAATTATTCGGGCAAGATTACATTATGTTATTAGTTTATCAACCCCCTTACTTATAAACGTTACTTAATTTGAAATAATTACTTCAGATTTGATAACTTTTGTATGGTTGTCAAAATCTTAAGATGTAACACTTCCAAACCTTTCTACTGCGGCCGCGCACTGATTAGTATTCAATGAACTGAAATTCTATACTATAGGGTCTAGTGGCGCCGCGGTTTAAGTTTTGAAGTAAAAGTAAGGCCGTAATAAGATTAAGGATTCCGGGTACAATGCACTTTAACCGGCATCAAACTTGGGTGCGTATCATTTCATATAATGACAAATGAACTAATTTCAAAGGATCATTGGATAAAGTTCATTGGATATAATTTTTACTTGTTCTAAATACACTTCCTATAAAAACATTACGTATATTATTCATTTGATATAACACTCATATTCTCTAACAACTTTTTCTATAAAGCTTTATTGGTAGAAAAATCATATTCTATAACTTCATTTGATAAAATATTTGCTTTTAAATAAAAATAGCATTTAACCCTAAATTGATTCAAATAATGTCTTAAAAAGTTAATACGTTTGTTTTCGTTAAGGTTGTGCTAAAAAAGTCAGTGACAAAAACGAATTGCGGCAAAACCGACTCCACGTAGACTTGTCTGCCCTACGCTAGACTGTAATTTAAGCACGCGTAGGCGCGGAGGGACGAGGCGGCCCGCGAGCTGAGGAGCAGGTGGGTTTAACCCTCGCCGCCGTAGCTGAGGCTGGCCGGCTGAGCCGGCCAGTAAGCCGAGGCTACGGTGGTGAGCAAAAGCCATCTGCGCCAGAGCCGTGACAGAAACCATGCCTGCTGCATGCTGCATGTCTGCTTGCTTGCTGCATGCCTGCCTGCATGCTGCATGCCTGCCTGCATGCTGAATGCTTGCCTGCATGCTGAATGCCTGCCTGCATGCTGCATGCCTGTCTACATGCTGCATTCTTACATGAATGCTGCATGCTTGCATGCTGCTTGCTTATTACATGAATAATGTTTTATATATTTAGGTTTTTATATCAAATGTAATATTAATCAAAAGTACATTATATCAATTGAAATTATAGAATCTAAAATAATATTCAATGTTTATTATATTAAGTGAGTTGTTATATCAAATGGAATTATATGAAATGAAATTATATTATCTGAACGTTAGACCGTAAGTATTTATATTAAACATTACACACCCATCAAACTTGTCGGCTAACTATCCCCGTAGTAAACTGTTTTAAAAAACATTTAGGATTTGTGTTGTTAAATTATAATTACAATTCAATAAAAAGGTAAAGCTCATTTGTAAACTAATTTCGCGTGAAACGGAGCGCGCCTGATTAAAAATAATTGACGGTAGCAAGTTATAAATTAATTTTGAGACACCCAACAGCCTCCCTGTGACCACGGACCCTTCAAAGGGTTTGAGACGTCATCAGTATAAAATAAAAATAACGTATTCGTAATATTTGATTATTTGCGTTAAAAACGCTCAAACAAACTGAAAGATAACGAAACGTTGAAAAAATGTCTACCTCAGGTGGGAATCGAACCCACGTCCTCCGCAAAAAGAATGTACATACATATTCGGTAAACTTTATTAAAAACATAAGTACATTACTTACGACTAATAACCCCTAGTTGAATCCTTCTCTGCATTCGTCACGTTCGGAAAAGTCCACAATGCCTGGCTGATTAGAGCGCGGATACAATCAGAAACCAACGAAGATCACGGACATTTTATTACTCGTATAATGTCACAGAATAATTTGTACAAACCGTTAGTTTCCAAATAATCTGGTGAGATCGTAAACTGTCGATAGATTGTAAACGGAAACTAAAATTTACAATCTAACGCTTGATTTTTCGTAATTTTATAAACTAACGATGTCCAGCAGGCCAATTCTCATTTTTCCAGATGTAGTCTCGAATCGAGTTTTGATTTCGATCTATCTCAACCATAAAATCTCTTTATTAACATTTTGTTCACGAATCTCCTATTCTCAGCGCTAATCGACTTCGAGTTTGATTCGAATTCGAACTTTATCGAGTGGTAATCCAATTTAGTTATTCTGAACATCTCGAACTCGACATTTCTCGAAGGAGAGCCACTCATTCGAGTGGTCGGCAGTGGTCGAGACGTAATTTCGACTACGAGAAGCTAATGAAACGTCAAATAGCGGCGAAATTACGGTGGATATGGAGGAGTTAATTTCCAATTTTGTCGTGGAAGTGATTTAAAATATTGAGAGAGCTCGCTCTCTTTTTTTTTAAAAGGTGGAAGAAAACTTTCCACTCCTTAACTGTATATCGGCTTCCAACATTTGCAGAAGAAGCTGCTTCTGCTGTGGCGTAGGGTATTTTTTGTTGACATTGTGACATTGTGTGTGTCTTGTAAATACTAAAATGATCGTTTCGTCACCAAACAAGCACACAACTACAAACAAAAAACATAAAATTTATCGACGATGCGTCACGTTTTAAACAATACAAGTTGTTTAAGGAAATTAAATTTGATCACAACACATTAAATATAATGATTTTTCGATACTTATTAAAAATTTACTTCTTTAATTAAAAAGCAAGTTCAATACATTTAAATACCTTTACAGTAAAAATATTTGAGGTACATAGTTGCAACCGGTTTAAAACCGGATGAAACGTGTCAAACGGAACGCATCCTGAGTTGATTGCATTAAAAAGAAAGGCAATATTTATCAAAAAAAAACTCGAAGTCTATTTCGATTAGCGCTGAGAATAGGAGATTCGTGAACAAAATGTCGATTATCGAGATAGAGATCGAAATCAAAACTCGATTCGAGACTACATCTCGAAAAATGAGAATTGCGGCCCAGCCGTCAAACTGTGATTTTGCGTTTGACGAAACGCAAAGTGCACGCTGATTGGTTGAACGAATCACTTGTTTTGTTTTTCACCCACTCCCCCGCCACCATTATTCTTCTACCGGCATAAACATGTCGATCCTGTTTGTGTTTCATTCAATGTAAAGTTGTGTTGTAAAACAGTGTGATTTTATAATAATCTAATTTGTCTGTGTACCTCTCTAGGAGATACAGGTCTTATTGGAGGTGACATCTGTTGATCACTTTCAAGCACCAGGTCAATATCCTCTTCTTGGTGGTTGTGAATAGGACTGTTGGGTTTAAAAACATCAGACAAGAACTTAGCAAAAAGTTCCGTCTTTTCAGTTGGACTTTTCGCCCAACTGCCGTCACTTTGGCGCAAAGGGGGTAGAAAACTTTTAGGTCGCTTCAATGATAAGGAATAATCATCAGCTTTATCTGTAGAAAGAGTTTCCAGTCTTTTTTGAAGTGTATGGTTCTCGACATCTAAAAGCAGCTGTTTTATCTTTTTTTGAGACTTATTTAGTGCTGTTTTATCATCGGGTTCCCTATTTAATCACGAAAGCCGTTTTACCGATTATCATTTCAACGAAAACTATTAACCGAACACTCAATTGAACGATGCCTTATTTGTACGATTCTTTAATTTACCGATGTAACGATTCACCGAAAAACCATTTACCTAGAGTTCATTTCAGCGACCATACATATAACCGACACATTATTTAACCGATGTAACATTTCACCGAATTTTAAGAGTATGTAGGTCAACGCCTCGGTGGCGAGTGGTCAAGTGCTTGGCTCGATATCCGGAGGCCCCGATTTCAATTCCCATGTCAAAGTGCGTTTCGAGTTTGTCGATTCATAGCACGGGTTTGTGATCACTAACTCGCATTTGGCAAGGGCGGTGATTAAGCCAAACCCAACAATTGTAGCGAAGACTTGTGTTCAAAGATGGAGGTTTTTAACCTTCAGTAGGGCAGTATACAGGCTGTACTTTCCTTTTTTCAGGTCAAAAGCTCCGGCTACTGAAATGATTATAAATCATAAAATTATAGTAAATTAATAAAAGTGGGATAAATCAAATGCCTTTTAAATTCAATGTTATTATTTATTTTTATAAGAATAAATTTAAGTAAATTATAACAATTTATTAAAAAATATATATATATTTCGTTTATGACATCATAAAAATCACTACCCTTGCCAAATGCGGGTTAGTGATCACAAGCCCGGGCTATGAATCGACAAATTCAAAACGCACTTTGTTCGACATGGAAATTGAAACCGGGACCTCCGGATGTCGAGCCAAGCACTTGACCACTCGGCCACCGAGACGTTGACAAACATACTCTTAAAATTCGGTGAAATGTTACATCGGTTAAATAATGAGTCGGTTATATGTATGGTCGCTGAAATGAACTTTGGTAAATGGTTTTTCGGTAAATCGTTACATCGGTAAATTAAAGATTCGTACAAATAAGGCATCGTTCAATTGAGTGTTCGGTTAATAGTTTTCGTTGAAATGATAATCGGTAAAACGGCTTTCGGCATAAAATAGGGAACCCGTTTTATCAGTTGGATGCCTACTCAAATGTCATCTACGTCTTAATCTCCTTTTTTCCAAAACTTTGTTTTGTATTAAATGAGGGTTATCCTTAATTTTGTGATTCTCGTCTATAACTGGAGTAGATTTCCATGATGCTACTTGTAAGATGTTAGTGAATAGTTGTGCAGCATTCTCCATTTCACCATTTGTTTTAAGTGACACTTTTAGATTAACATGTGAAAACTATGGCCGCAGCTAAAAAACTCGCTATTCCGTCAGACCTCAAGCGGCCATACTCGTATATGGCCGCGCTGGCCGCGCTCTCCACTTGACTTTGTACCGTGTTGTGATACACTTAGAGACTACTTTAGTATGAACAAGGTCGATTATTTCGGTTGTGTGGTACATTTTACGCATCGTGAACGCAAAATTTAACATGAACTGCGTTCGATTTTATTTTTTTTATTTTTTTTCCTTTTCTGCAAATTTAATTTCCTGTCAAATTGCACCTGCTGTCAAAATTTTTAGACATTTTGTTGCCAAGACTGAAAAATCATAGTCTCGAAATGATTCCCAATCGGTCTTGTAATTATATAATTTTGCTTTTGTCGACTTGTATTACTGAAGTTCTCAAATTAAATATGACTGGTGAATGGTCTGAGGCGCTGTCAAGACTGGATTCTAGCTTAATGTAACGACTGCAGAAGCAGTCCTCTGCCATAGAACTAACACGATTCACCAAATAACAACGACAGTGGCTGTTGGATGTATGCAGTAGTGGATGTGTGCAGTCTTTAGTCAATGAAAATTTTATTTTTTTATTTATTAAGTATTTAAGAATTATTTCTTAACGCAATATATTAAAACGTTTCACCTTCAAAGAAGTTTCAGCTACGTAAATAATAAATTAAATATTTCTACTCTCTCACCAATAATCTCGCTAACCCAAGTGAAGCTTTTTTGAAACTTGTTTAAATAGTGTACTATAGATAACGGATAAACATAGAAAACACCAAAAATAGAAATCAATTTAGAGAAACACTTTCTTCTTAATTGAACCGTGAATTGAACCCGGGAATTCTGAGATGGTCGACCACGGAGGTCGTCATATATCATGGCAATGAACATTACATTATAACTACGAGTATCTCAACTGAAAGGAATACAGGAAAACTTAGCGACGAGTGAAATAGCGACTGCAAATGTGCTCAACGTGACAGGTGGTGAACCCATCGCCGTGGTGGCGGGCGCAACCCTTAACTTGATTACATAAAATCTAATGATCCGAGACCAAACATCAAAGTGTGATTGTGACTCTCCTGCCAGGAAGTTAATGAATCTCCTGGGATCGGATTTAGGTGTAACACCCAAAAATTTAATTTTTTAACCTCCTCTGAAGCTAAGCCGCCGATTTAAGACTCAGAGGTCCCGGGTTCGGTTACCTGGGAGTACATCTTTGCGTAGTTGGTTTGGTTGGTGGTAGGGTTTATATAAGTCCCCCTAGAAATCTACCACCGTCTTCTCTAAATTCTGGCGCCATAGCAGCACTGATAATAGTATTGTTATACTCCGGCAGTTTTTTTAGAGATAAGATAGCCAGTTCCATCCGTAGAGAATTTAAAAAAATCGGTTTAGGGTAATCCAGGCCTGACCTTTCACCAAAACGTCGCCCTTCTGGTAGCAGTACGTTCACCGAGGACTTGTTTTTATGCATCTTTTTTATTTTCGTTTTCTTAGTTTCAGTGTTCTACAATATTTTCTTTTATGTGCTTGTAGTCAATAATGTTCGTAATGTAGGATTATTTGCGTTATAAAACGCTTAAATAAACTCAAAGATTGAAGAAAATGTCTACCGCATTCTCGCCTGAGGCAGACATTTTTTTTAACGTTTCGTTATCGTCAATAATGTTTTTCTTTATAAGTAGATGAAAAAAAAATCTAAAACCAGCCTTTCCCAAATCTCACGACTGTGTGAGCCAATTACTTAGAACTCCATGATGGCACTTTAGAACCAATTTGCGAGGACAAGGAATTAAGAACGAACAGCCCACGGCCCCGGTGTGGCCAACTCAAAGGCGCGCATTTCGAACACGTCGGATATTATTTTCACGGATGGCAACACCTAACGAGATGGCGGTGGCGCGAAAATTACGCCCGTAGATATACCTGTATCCATGACTTTTAGTTTGCGCTTTAATTACTTTTGAATCGGCCGAAGTTTTGATGTCTTGAACTAGCGACTTGTGATGGAGTTGTGTCATCTTAAGAGTGTTGAAGAGATTTATTTAGCCCGGTTTTATGCGTCGTTTTATGTTTTCCACCCCGTTTAAAGGTTAATCGTAAGCGTTGATGCTTTGAATGGGAGTGGAAGGAGTTTAATGCCATAACCTAAAGTTAAGTATTGTCGCTGCACACACACATAATAAAAATAAATACACGTTTGAAAGAAATAGAGGGTGAGTTCCACCCATGAAACTGAACAACTTTCCCCATGAAATCTATGTGCAAAAATGACAAAAACATTTCGACCTCCCATACTAATGTCGTCAGCTGATCGGACAGTTTTGTTTTTCCTAAAAAAATAAAAATTACTTTCTACGCTCACACCAAGTATCTATTCCAAGTTAAGCTTATTTTGAAACTTGTTTAATTGGTTACCTAGATAACGGGTAAACATACATATAAAAAACAACCGAAATCAATTTAACTTGACCCGACCGCCATATGAACCCGGAACCTCAAACCCCGTAGATGTCGCGACGCCTTAAGCAGCGTGCTAACCACCCGGCCACAGAACTCGTTAGTCGTAATATTTTTGCTACTAAGGCGTTTAGCGTTCATGTCTATTTAGTAACAATGGCGTTTTAATATTAAGACGTTTGGGTGATATTGTCATTTTACAACGTGGGTATTCTGATAGTGACCCATAGCAAGCATAGAATTAAATTTAACTTCGCTTATTTTGACATTTGAAACAAGTTGTGTGCGATAGGACCGAATCAAAACAATGTTTTGGAGTTTCTCCCGTGTTCTTTAACAACAACCCGTGTTGTGAGACTCCATTAATTAATATTCTATAAAATTAAAACACTTAAAATTGGCTTAACGCTAAACGCGATAGCCATTAATTAAAATATAATAATAAAAAAACATTGTTTCACAGACAGAAGCTCTTTTCAGAGCTATGTTCGATGCGAACGAATGAAGACACTGTTTTTTTTCATCATCCACAACATCACCTATCACATCATTTTTTTAAACGTATCATGGCTTAAGACTTTACTCCACCTGATGAGACAATGGTGTAGTGTCAACAAAATGAAGCATAGTCACCCTCTAGCAGGAACACGTGCCTTTTTACGCCTCGTCTGTAGAACCGAAATCCTTTGCATCATTTACTGTCATAACTTGTCACGAAACTAATTCCGTACAAAGATCATTTATTCCTCATTCGTGAATGGTTATGAATCTATGGTTACGTAGACGGCCGAAGGGTCTTTAGCATAGCGATGCGCGATTATGACTAATATCATTAATCGAATTAACTACTAATACTAATCTCAAAAATCGGATAAAAAATTAGTAAAATACCAATTTCAATAATCGAATAAGTATTACTAATTAGTAATAAAATCCAACGATTATTGATATTAAAAGAAAGAAAGCTAAAATGTACTTTAACGCCACAGCATAAGGCTCATAGCGGTTACTAAGAGAGGCCGGCTATAATCGAAAATGGCGACCAGTGTATTAGAGCGGGCGGGGGGATCAAAATGAGTAATTAGAAAAAGTCAGTTACTTGCTTTTACACTACCTCAGTAACGCACTGCTCTGTAGGTAAAATAAATGAAATTTTTGAAATTGGTAATAATCCGCGGGTCCTCTTTACTAAATTAGTTACTTACGTTATCATTCATTAGCAATGAATGACCATTCAGTTGTAAAATTCTGTATTCGTTAGTGGTTGATTCCTACTACTGATTGATTAGCACTAGATTAGTACTGCTTAGTAATTAGTAATACATTTTAAAAGTCATTCGAATTATTCGAATGAATGTAATAATCGAATGATTCAGTTAGTATCATTCATAATCGCGCATCGCTACTTTAGCATAACAAATAGTAAAGTGAAGCTAAGAACCGCCTTCAAACAGCCGACGTCCACTGTAAAGGCCATTCTAAAAATGAACGAAAAGGCTGTAAGAATTTCGAATTTCTAACCTTGTCGCGTAGCGGTGAAAGAATACTCCCTTGGGTGTTGTAAAAGGCGACTAACGGACTAAAGACTGTACATACATCCAACACCATAGAGCGGCGTTGGGCTCACCACCTGTCACGCTAAGCACATGTATAGTCGCTATTTGGTGAAAAGTGGACTATGGTAGAGGACTGCTTTTTCTGTCCTCATTGCCTAGTCTCTGACTAACCCTTCGGGGTTAACAGTCGTGATTATATGTATGTATGTTTGTAGGACCGAAATCCTTTCCATCATTTACTGTCATAAGTCTTTAACATAACAAAATGTAAAGTGACGCTGAGAACCGCCTTCAAACAGCGCCTTTAAAGGCGACGATCCTATTATAGGCCATCCTACTAATATTATAAACGCGAAAGTTTGTAAGTATAGATGGATGTTTGTTACTCTTTCACGTAAAAACTACTGATTGGATTTGGATGAAATTCGGCATACAGATAGTTTATAACCTGGATTAACACATAAAATATTTTTTATCTCGATATTCCCACGGGAACGGGAACAACGCGGGTAAAACCGCGAGCGGCCGCTAGTTCTAAATATAAATGAATGAAAAGGCTGTAAGAATTCCATTATTCTACACCATCATCGTAAGGAAGTATTAAATGTATTTAAGTTGCGATCTGAAGTTACAAACATATACATATAATCACGACTATTAGCCCTGAAGGGTTAGTTAGAGACTAGGCAATGAGGACAGCACAAGCAGTCCTCTACCATAGTCCACTTTTCACCAAATAGCGACTGCACATTTGCTCAGCTTGACAGGTATTGAGCCCATCGCCGCTCTATGCTGTTGGATGTATGTGCAGTCTTTAGTCCGTTAGTCGCCATTTACGACACACAAGGGAAGAGACGGGGTGATAGTATTCTTTCACCGTTACGCGACACAGGTACTAGTAATTTAAAAATGAGATTCAAATAAATAAATAGCCATTCACAAAATATCCAAGGAGCCGTCACTCCATTTGAATGTCTGGCATTGTGTCCTAAGACATTGATGAAGTGCCATTAAGATATAATGACCGGAGGAAAATATGATTCTGTTTTCATATTGAAAAGGGAGGCAACATTTAAGTGTGTGTTAAAAACCAAACGAATTGAAATTGTGTATAATAAAGTTAAGGCGCTATATTCCCATCTTTAACAATTTCGATTGATTGTACCGCCACCAATATAAAACATACAGTTCTAAAATTCGTTAAAAATAGTTGAACATAATATTATCTAGTGACTCATAAAGACAGAAATATGATTGGTTATACTTCACTCGATAGAAAAAAAATATTCAAAGATAGCTCTGTTCAACATTTAAAAGTGCTGTAAGTCAGATTATACGTTAATAAATGACTTAATTTTTTTACCAATAGAAGAAACTTTTTATTATCTAGTGTATGCAAAAGACACATTTTTTTATTTCACTTATTTTTTCCTTTAAAGGCAAAAAACATAAAACGCGCCTATTCGCGCTGCTTTGCTGTTATACCCGTCCCTTCCGTCGTACCGTCGAGAGAGCGAGAGAGAAGCGCTCGGAATACAGCCAGTATACAGTCCCACAGCTGGGCAAAGGCCTCCACCATGCAATCAAGCCATCGCTACAATGGATGGGTGTTGGCTTAATCACCCACCACGCTTGCCCAATGCGGGTCGGTGATCACAAACCCGGGCGCAGCAACGAAAAGTCCTAAAACACACTTTGCCCGGACGTGCTAATTGAACCCGAACCTCCTAAAAAATAAAATAAATAAAATGCGTTTATTTCGACCAACTTAGGATCATAGGTACAGTATCAAATAATTCGAAATAAAAAATACAGAATAAAAAATAACAAAATACTTAAAAAACAAAATTAAAATTCAGCGAGTTTAAATGACAAAAGCAAAATTAATCGATACAAAAATTAAAAATTATAAGTGCGCCAATAATAAAGTAACCTAATAAATTAGATATCAATCAGCGATAAAATTAATAAAATAATTAATAATATAAATTACATTGAAATGTTAACAATCAATTAATTAATGACAAAAACAAAATTATTCAATACAAAAATTAAAAATTATAAGTACACAATATTAAAGTAAACTATTAATTAGATATCAATCAGCATGAAAATGAATAAAATAATTAATTAAATAAATTACTTACATTGAAATGTCAACAATCAATTAATTAATTAAAATATATCATTTAAATAATACCGAGCCGAGCAAATTACCACTCGGCCACCGAGGCGTTTTTTGAGCCGAAATTTTGAATAGCGTTGAATAAATTAATTTTAGTAATTTTCGATGCATAGGTAGCCCGATCTAGCCACAGCATTAATGGCGAGCGTTTCGATTTAGCGGCCATTATATCTCGTCTGTGAAAATGGCCAATTTTGGCGTTCTTGAGCTCTGAAACAAAAATACATTAACTATTTTGACTAGTGTAAAATAGCTATTGGCATAGTTCGTAGCGGCCTCGCTTTTTGTAAATTTTGCTTAACTTTTTGTTTAAACCCAAAATTGCAGAGAAAGATTTTCATAAATTGCGCGAAGACACTTTTTTTAGGAAAAATTAGAATGTATCTCTTATAGTCGTATAGTTCGTAGAGGCCTCGGAATTTTTAGATATCATTGATGTTATACAGAAAAAAAATCTCTAAAACAAAAAACTTCGAAAATCGCCAAATGAATTTTTTATCCTATCTCGATAAAGACGATAAATACAACTGCAAAATTACTACAAAATGCGACGCACTGGCCGTCCGAACTCAGCTTATTCTCGCAGAGTGGAGATTTGTAATATTAACCATGAATTTATTATCCTATTTCGATAAAAAACGATAAATACAACTGCAAAATTACTACGAAATGCGAAAATGGGCAATTTACGCAAAAATCACAGTCGAAATGTAACAGGGCCCATAAAGTCAATACCCATCAATTGCAGCGATGCCTTGATTTCAATGATGGAGCCTTTAGCCCAGCAGTGGGACAATATCACAGACTATTTACCAAGCTTAGCTTTATCGCTATTGGAAATTCTGGCAAAACAACTCGTGCATTCGAAACCTGGAATCGAAGTGGCTTCATCCATTCGTGCTTTAAAAATGTCTATGCATTTCTATCAACTCTGACTGTTGGCTTTTGCCGGTTTTAAATCAGTTCATAACATATAAGAATCTACCGATGTGGCATAATACCTTTAAATCTATTTTAACACTATTTATTAAATATTTTAGTTTTCACCTTTGAGTAACAATCGTTTAAGTTAAGCACTTTGCCATAGCGGGTCCTTGGATAGGTGACCTTTTTCTAAATATTTCAATCTCTTCCATACTATGGCTGTAGTTAGTTCTATTGATGCGGTCAAGACGGTTCTATTGATGAGGTCAAAAGTAAGACTTTTATGGGATACCTGCCACCGGGAGTCGAAACCGGGATTTTAAGGTAACTAAGTAATGTATCCATCCACTGCACTAACACCAGAAAGTTGTAAAACAAAATATTAACTTCAAGCGTTTGCCAGCGGCTTCGCTCTCCTTAATTTTTCGCAGAAAAAAGTATGCATAACTATTTCCAGCGCCACATCTATCCTTAGAGCAGCATCTATCCCTATACAAAAAAAATATCAATATCGGCTTAGCAGTTTAAGCATGAAAGCGTAACGAACAAACAAACTCAGTTTTACATTTTTATTATTAGTAATCTATATTAATAAAAATCAATTGCCCATAAGTTTGTACGCGCATCACTTCAGAACGGCTGCACCTATTTGGCTAATTATTTTTTTGTTGTGTTCGTAATTGTCAGGAGTAGGATTGTATGAATATTTTTTTCGGAAATTCGTTACGGGATACATGGTTAGTAATTCTGATAAAAGAATGATGCAAAAATAAACCACAGAGCAAAAAATCATCATGACGGGCGCGCGTGTATTGCCATAAACAATAACCAGAGACAAAATGGGGGTCCCTCCCGCCCCCTTGTTTCAGAGCAATTTGCTCTGTGCACGGGGCGGCTCGTCAGTTAGCCGTTAGCCGCGAAAATTACCGCCAACTCCACAGGTGGCATAGTGTTGTGACGGACCTATATCGATATCGATATATTGTAATATTTTTATTTTCTCTGTCTATGTCCCTATCTACCGACCTCAATGAATAGGGTATCGCAACTGGAACTACGGGTCCGGTTGTGTTTTCAGAGGTACTACAGGGTTCCGGTTCAAGCCCCCCGCTGGTCGTGCCTTTAACCAGGCGCCTCCGGCGGGATCCGGACATGGGTTGGACTCGTAGTGGCATGTGGTTAGCTGTAGAGCTTGGGAATGTTCGTTTGTCCTGGTATTGTGTGCCAGGACTTCCAAACTCGTGCACAGCGAGCGGGGCCTAGTAGCGGTCTCTGAGGGGCCAGAAGCGAAAAGTCCTGCGGGGAACGTGAGTTTCCCTTATAGTCGGCAGCTTTGTCCGGTGGTTTTCATTGGACATGGGTGTTGACATCTCCGGTACTAGTCTGGATAACTAGTAGAGACGGCCTCCTAGTTTCCGGTCCAGCTAGCCGCGTAGGACGTGGGAACTGGCTAGGCGCCCGGATGGGTTCCGAGAAGTGAGTGTGCTTACTACAGTCTCATCTCATAATGCCAACTTCGCAAAATGCCAACCGCTCGCAAAACCTGTAGGTCACGTGATAGGTTAGACATTTAAGACAATCGCGAAGCGCAGCGTAGCGATTGTCTTAAATTTCGAGGTTATTTTTTTTATTAGACAACAGAAATCTTGGCATTCTGAGAAGTTGTTCATTTTGCGAGCGGTTGGCATTTTGCGAAGTTGGCATTATGAGATGAGACGAAGCTAAGCAGTGCACATTTAGCCAATGCCGGATAGATAAGGAGATATTACTAAATATTTTAATTGCTTATTAGCAATGATTGATGATATTGTTAAATAACATTCCACCCAAGTCCCTTGAGCATCAGGTAAAGTCTAAGACTTCACCGAGTTCACGCGTTCTTCTAAGTAAGTAAACAATAATATTTCAAGATTAAAAAATTACAAAAACAGATACACGATTATAGACGTTTTAAAATAGCTTACTGCTATCGATTATCGATGCCCCGGCACATCACTAACCGCCTATGTTTGAACAATGGATGGACGGTGTGTTCATTCTTGTATCGCTGAATTGGAGGTCGGGTATAGACGATCGGCTTGTGGGCTGCAGCAAAGACCTTTTGTTTCACGTGGGATTTAGCTGTGGAACTGCAGTGCTATTTTAGTAACGATAATGTCGGGCAGAAAAACGAGATACACAACCATCGCTCTCGAAACATCCGAACAAAAGAGTACCTAAAGATATAGGATAAAATGTTTACTAGAAAAAAAAAACAACCAGTCTCTATATAGCATTGTGAATGCAAAATTTCAATAATAAAGATATCTAGTGATATGTTTAGGCACTCAATAGTTGTAGAGTGTGAGCGGTTAGTTTCAATTTCTAGCGGGAGGTAATAATTGTACTTTGGTTTGACTGTTTGTAGGTTTGTTCTAAGGCCGCCTGGCTAGCTATAACCCTGTATATTTAAAAACAATGTTTATTTTTTTATTTATTTATTTTTTTAAGGCACGGCAACAGAATACAAATCATATTTCAACATCAACACAATAAAAATAATATGCAGTTAAATTTGCATTCTGATTGCAGCCGAGCACGGCGCTTAATGGATATCGTGCACACATAAAAAACAAGAAAAAGAAGCTAAAATTAAATATTCAATAAATTCAAGATAATATAATTAAAATAAATTCAAAATATTAAATTAAATTAAATTATTAAATTAAATCAAATCAAATTAAATTAAAATAATTAGTGGCAAAAAATCAAAGATATAATAAAAATAATAAATCAGAGATACATGCGACAACTTACTTTTACATATTTTAAGGTAGGTTGAAAGAGAAAGCGAGAAAATATCTAAGTCCTCAGTGATATTATTGTAGGCTCTGGACATTCGTAAAATAGGGTAATTGTATGTAACATTGGTTCTGCATGTTGGTAAGGAAAACAGTTTTTGTGTTCTCTTGCTACCGCCTATTTTAAATGAGAAACAACTCAAAAGCTCACTGGTGTCCCAGTCGGAGTTTATGATCTTGTAAAGTGTAGATAGGTCGGCTATGTCTCGCCTCGACTGAAGGGTGCTCACCCTAAAATGTTCGAGTCGAGCCTCATGTTAGTAGCATTGTTGTGTTTCGATAGTTAGGCCGCGGGCACGAACAGGGCGGCGCGGCGGCGGCGCGGGGAGCTTTCCAATGCATGCATTTACATGGAACCGTTTACGAAATCGGAGCGGGCTTTTTTATTCATACATACACACAGTACAGTACATTACATACATTTGAATTATGTAAATATTTATTATAAAGTACAATAATGTATGTAATATAATGAATATACTTATGTATGTATATAGGTTTGAAATAAAATAGGATATGTCTTGAATAATGAACAAGGTGCTAACATGCGGGGCACCGCATTTGAACGCGCCGCTTCCCGCGCCACCGCCGCCATGAAGTGCCCGCGGCCTTAGAGATAGATAGTTAGCTCCTCAGTGGTTGAAGAATCCAGGTGAAGTGCGCTTCCTCCTTCGGCCTTATCGTCAGTTACCCTTAAGGTTAGATAAAAGCTAAACGATTCAGGTTGGCGACCACCCCAACACCTATTTCTGCTACCAAGCAGTATTGTTTTACATTGCTGCGTTCTGGTTTGAAGGGTACTAGATCCAGTTCCATTACAGGGCATGAGGCATAAGAGCTGCAGCTTCAGTGTGCGTTGTGCGTTTTGCCTTCGGGGCCTCTCTTCCCTTGGGTGTAGTAAAAGGCGACTAACTGACTTAAAAGACTTAAGACTACACATACATCAAACAGCATGAAGTGGCAATGGGCTAACCACATTGGTGCTGAGCGCATTGTAACGGTACAGAATGAATGGTATCCGTCCGTTAGTAAGGAATGCATGGGAGTAGCACTAAAATAAATATTAATGCGTAGCACCATTAATAATAAGCATGAAAAGGGAATAATAAACTAGTTCAGAATAATGGTCAGTGGTCTAGCGCTTTATCTTTAGTTTGAATTTCGCGGGGACTGCTCTGTGTGCTCCTTGCGACATAGGCGCCGTCTAGCGTGAGTTATTTACTTGAGCTTCGTGTTAGGTTGGCAACGGGCTTTATCTTTATTTTGAATTTCGCGGGGACTGCTCTGTGTGGCCTTGTGACATAGGTGTAGGTTGGCAAGCCGGTAGACATACGGGCGGGCGCCACCTATGGTCGGAATACGGAACTTTTTATAATTTCACAAAATACAGGATTATTGGCTTAAGTGGATGATTATTGAGAGGGAATTGTTAATAGAAGGCTACATTTAGATATTCAAAGATGTAATATTGGCTATCTGACGAGATTTGGTTAGATTATGGAAAAATTTTAGAATTGCGCGGCGAAAGCGGCAATGAGCGAGCGAGAGGTTGAGAAAAAGACAGAAAGAGAGGTCGGATGATAGCTCCACGTGGCGCGACGCGAAGGCGGGGGGCATCGGGGAAACGGCTAGCGATTGGTGGAAGGGAAGAAAAGCGGACTCGCGCGGGAAAAATCTTAGGCGCGCGTGGCGGGAAAGTTAAGATGCTTGGGAAAATTAGCGGACATTGAGTTTTGGGACGTCAACGGAGCGGTCCAACTTAAGAGTGCGGTACGACTCATACGGGAAAAATAGCGTCCGAGCTTGATAGTGCGCTAAGTGATATTCGAGCTGCGATATTAATTAAGATTTGTGAAATTGAAAGTTATTAATAAAGTAAACTATTGCGATCGCAACTCGAATCCGTTAACAGAATGAAGTATTCTGGGGTACATCGGCGGAAACGAGTCACGGTGACAACAAAACCCTATGTACCTTTCAACAGACTTCGGTCTGGATGATCTTTGATTGTATTTAATAAGATCGGCGTTTTACACTATTACGCTAAACAATACACTATCTTCGACGGAGTAATGGGGGAGAGACAGTTGTCTCCCTAGTGAAAGTTGAAGATAGGTCAGACACCATTTAGCTGGAGGTAGACCCGTATGACCCAGTCCAATCTCGAGTCTATCTCCATACATACAGTGTAGTGATAGGAAAATAACACACTGAGTATACTGGCTCGACTGATAGAACATTTAGGAGTTAGTTGCTTTCAGGGGCAATGCGACTCTCACCACACACCACGAATTTAAATTAAATGAGGCTTGGCCTAGTTTGCAAGGTACACAAGAGGGACTGTTAGTTCGACAAAATATAGGCATTTTCAAGTGAGGAAAGTTGTAGGAATCTATAGGTAGGCGGATATATATATGGTTAGTTATTAATTCAGACTAATAAGGCAGGGATAATTAAGTTACGGCGCTAAATAAAATTATGATGAAGTGATGTGGGTCCTAGCTAGGCAAGTAATCTGTTACCGCAGGCCGGTAAAATTCTAATTGTTTTCCTAAAGTTGTTACCAATTAATTATTCATTTTAAATAATTAACAGAAGTATGATAATATCGTACCATCATTACTTTGGAGTACCTAAAAGTCTAGACTGGTTTTCTATTACAAGAAAAATACTAAAAAGTTATAGCAAATAAGCTTAGTCGTACTGTGATGTTTGATTTCTAACACTGATATGACCAAACAGGCATTTGTTAGCTTTCCCTGGGATGCAATACGATCTCACATGGCTATACTCTTCAAAGTATGGAAAATTTTACATCCGATACCTTAGCAAAAATAAGCTGATACAAACTGAACAACTAAAACCAGTTTAGAACCTAGGATAAGTCGTTGAAAGAAGACATTGCAAGCTATGAGCTTCTAATAATCTGAAACATAGAAATAATTGATTGATAACAACCAGCTAATTAGCCTGACAATGGTCTACTAATACCATTTGAATAGACCTCTTAAGATATGTAAGTACTTACTTCTAATAATATGAAACATAGAAATATTTGATGGGAACAATCTAATCAATCAGACTAATACCTAGTACAGTCTAATTTATACTTATTAAAGTGAGTAAAAGATAACTTCTAAATGTAATTTATTTAATGATTAACAGTGATAATTAACTACCTACTAAAGGTATACTAACTATGATTTAGTAGTCTATCAAATTAACCACTCAGTCTGGGAGACAGAGGGTGTAAGTTAATGGAAAAATAATTAACTACATTCACTCCCTAAAAGTCAGGGATGTTGAATAAATTAGGCATCTTTCAATAAACTTGAGATGTATTTATACTTTATAAGATCTGTATAATGAACACTAAGAGTAATCCAAAGTAATTTACTTCAAATGATAGTATTCTATTTCAGTTCACTTCCTAAAGTCAAGGATATTGAATGAATTAAACATCCTTTAATAAACTTAAGATGTGATAATCTGCCAATGCAGCCAATCCAATGTAGTTATATTGGAGCTTTACAGGACTTGTATAATAAATACTAAGAATAAATAAAAGTAGTTTTACCTGTATTAATAGCATTCTACTTTAGCCACCGCCTGAATTGGCGTTTTATTAAATTATCCACCCTTTACGGAACTGAATATAAGTTATTGCATTGAATAATTAAGTTCTTAATGTGAAAAGGATATTTGGATGATAGCAAGCCTTGAGATAAACTCTATTGATTTATGTGGAATAATAAGAATTTAAATTGCTAACACATAGTTCATAATGTAAAATGAAATTAAATTTGAGGAGAGATGTAAATTCTCAGTTAAAGAATTAAAGGCACAAGCTAATAATTAAAGTTAAAGCCAATGTGACGGAACTGTAATTAAACCATGAGATGTACAGTACGCTATGGAGCGGTGGTGGGGCTCATAAATTGCACCAGGCTTCTTATGTATCATGCTACTGATAATAAATAATAATACCTACAAGCTAAGCTATCATCTGATTACCTTTGAGTGGTTACAAATCTTCCCCGCAGCTGCAGTGAAGGATTTAGGTCACAGTTCAGACGGAGTCATTGCTAGGCTACACATATTTATGTTAGGATTTATAGACTGGTAGGTAATTAGGTCAGGAGAAAATAATTTAACACAGGGATAAGCCAATTACTAAACTTTCACGAAAGAACTTGAGTTACTTAAATGCGGTTAACAACGGAGGGTTCACTAGACGATCTGGCCAAAATAGTAGTTATTATAATATTACATTGCTTGACTGAAATTCACTGCAAATAGAATTAAGCTATGCTAAGGTTCCATCTTCATACAAACGCTACACACTCTACAAAACTCCAGACACAACCATTAGATTGTAGATAAATTAGGTTAATTAGTTTTAAGAATTAGATAATAATTTAAGTTAAGGTAAAGCGGCGAGGATGTGTGTATGTATTATAAGCTAGCTAGGCATATAGGTGTGAAAGGCATTAGATTTAGGTTTAGATTTAGGTGTAGCAATTTAATAATAAGGGGGGAAGGTTACAATTTGGTAAGCCATGACCAGGATCAGAAAGTTAAGTTATAAATTATCATTAATATAGTTGTATTGGATTTCAGTCAAGCGGTAATACTTTAATTTAGAAGTGGGATTTTTTCCCACAAATTGTTGTCGTGTTGCGATGCGTGAGTTTAGAATTGGCTTAATAGGGAATAATTCAATGAAGATTAATTAATTCAGAGATATTGAAGAATTATAATTTGACACTTTTCACAATAAACGTTGTTATCTTCTAAAGTTGATTCATACACTTTGTATTACGGGCTCTTGATAATGGGTGAATTATAATTTGACACTTTTCACAATAAACGTTGTTATCTTCTAAAGTTGATTCATACACTTTGTATTACGGGTTCTTGATAATAGATTAAGACCAATATTGTAGACAGTCGCAATGAGAGCTGGAGCTAAAATTTTGTTGTACGAAATCTGTAACAAAAAGATTTTCAGGTTAGGTTAAAGGTCAAAGGAGGAGATAAAGCTACAAAACAATAGCGTAATGAGTATTATTTGAAATATAATACCTTCCAGGGATGTCCGTTGTTGCGAGAGGCAATGTAAGATAATGACACATCTGTCGATTTGGCACTCGATTTTAGGGGACAATGAAATTGCTTCGGGTGTAATTTTTGTTTTGGTTGAGATTGTTACAAGAAAAATACTACGGTTGAATGTATGGTGATTGAAGATTGTAGTACTAAGACTTTGTATTCGATTTTGAGACGCTAAGTTAATTGTTGACGTTAAGAGTTATGGTAACTGTAGTTTTGTTTCTATTCCTGGTGATAGATTTCATATAGGCATAGGCAACTGGTTCATACAGCCTTGTGTTGAGTTATTTTTAGGATCGTAAAAAGTCGATAGGGTGACATAGTTCAACATTTATTGATTTAGAAAGATTTGTGGAATAGGGGGCGGTTTAATTATTATTGCTGTCGGATGGGAAGGCTAGGGGGCGAGATTGGACAGAGGTAACCAACTTAATTATTGCTGGATTCAATTTATATTATAGGACGGCGATATGCTGTACAATATTATAAAGTTATGACGCTAACAGCATAATATAAAACTAATAATAATTATATTTTGACTAATAATCGTTGAGCGATTGCGGTTTTTAGTTGATGTGCTATTCCACGTATTATATTTTATTTTGTTGGTTATGTTAGAGAAAAAAAAAATAATAATGTACTTGAGTCTCACATCTGAAATCCATAGAGTAGTTAGGCTAGTCAAGGACTATTAAATCATTTGTCTATGGTTGGACCATAGAGACCAATGATTTAGCGACACCATAAACAATCTAGAATTAGGAATGATTATAAAACATGAAGTCATAAAACCAATCGGAGAGGAAACTTCCTTATCGCGTAATCATGTGATTTTGTAATAGCAAGCGGAATCACCTGTTATTTTCCATACCTGTTATTTTTAATACCTGCGATTTTTACATTGAAAGAGATTTTCCTAATATTTATCACGTAGTAGATTGGAATGCAATGACATTGTGGTGGAATTATTATTATGTGACATGTAGATGGGGACAATTGCTCTGCACAAGGAAAATGCCGCTTCATTTAGTTAGTTCGCTAAAATCCTAGGAAAAGTAACATAAAATAGTATTACGGTTCAAAACACACGCGTTGATGAGGAATCGCGATTATAAGTAATAACAAGTAGCAGGGATGTCATGTAGGGGATAGAATCATATGACTATTCATTGCTAGTAGGAATTTTGGGTTAAAAGCAACGTAGTTTGGGATGCATAATATAAACGGATAAATACGTCTAGTAGGCGATAAAAGTCGTTACCGTCTGGAAACAACTATCTAATATCTACTCTGTTGTGGGGAGGTTACCTATTAGCGAGGCTAGATGGCGTTGGATTACCAATAAAAGATTTTATTTTGGATGATGGTAAAAGGGTGCGGTCTAATAATAATATGTATAATTGAAATACTCTTGCAGCGTTGTGAGTAGTCGTTACCGGTAATCGTCGCTTCTTACCGTATAGTTGAAATCGTGTTAAATAGTTAATTATGAAGGTTTATAAAGGACTATTATTAGCCTAAGATGAGGTTAATGTACGCAGAGGTAAAGCTCGCTGGGCAAAGCTTACTATACCTACTTAACTAATATTATCAGTTGTGAGTTACCTAGAAATATCTAAGTCGGGAGAGCGGTGAAAAGAAAAGACCTTACTACATGACTAATTAGTTAGGATAGGTAGAGATAGATAAATCATTAAATTCACTGGGTTGGATTAGCCTATTAAGAAGAGTATCTTGCACAATTGTCTATCTCCGTTGAACGATTAAGATGTTGAAAAAAAAAAAAAATGATATTACTAGTTAAATGTTGTGTGAGAAAGTGTAGGAAGTATACTAGTGGTAGCATAGCACAGAATAGGGAGTAGTGAGTTTATTCTACTACAAAATATTATATATATTTTATAAATCACATCCAATCAGTACTTGTTACAATACTCAATTACAGTACACAAAGCAAAACATAATCACCCATTTTACAGACAAAAACATTGAATCGGATGCTTGACCGCGTCTACATAAGCCAGCAGCTTTGCTTGTGGGTAAATCGAAAGAGGCACTTGTATAAGAGGCTGGTACTGACTAATCGGGTAGTGCCGAAGGAGAATATTCTGACGCGTATCCCAGACGCTAGCTTTGGTTAGTTGATGGTTCTTCTAGGGCAACCCTGCCGACTTACTAGGGATCATTGACTAGTCGAAGTTTGATTCTACACACACACGACACTAATCTATTATATTTATAAGTACATTAGAACCTGCACTTGGTTATATTTAATTATTGGTTTTATATAAATATATTTGGGCGGAGATACTCTTGTGGGTGAGAAAGTGTAGGAAGTATACTAGTGGTAGCATAGCACAGAATAGGGAGTAGTGAGTTTATTCTACTACAAAATATTATATATATATTTTATAAATCATATCCAATCAGTACTTGTTACAATACTCAATTACAGTACACAAAGCAAAACATAATCACCCATTTTACAGACAAAAACATTGAATCAGATGCTTGACCGCGTCTACATAAGCCAGCAGCTTTGCTTGTGGGTAAATCGAAAGAGGCACTTGTACAAGAGGCTGGTACTGACTAATCGGGTAGTGCCGAAGGAGAATATTCTGACGCGTATCCCAGACGCTAGCTTTGGTTAGTTGATGGTTCTTCTAGGGCAACCATGCCGACTTACTAGGGATCATTGACTAGTCGAAGTTTGATTCTACACACACACGACACTAAAATATTATATTTATAATTATCTTAGAGCCGGCTTTAATTATATTTAATTGAGGAACGGTAGAAATTATATATGCTGAAGAGATGTTAGTAGGAATACGATAGGCGGATTAGTAGAGAAAAAAAAAAAGAAATGCTTCTCGAGGATACCTGAACGGATGATGGATAATTGTGGAAGGTGGATATTAATTGAGCTTGGGAGCAAAATAGGTGTCGAAAGAAAAATATAATAATAGTGGTAGAGAAAAAGAAAAAATAGTTGACTGGCTTGAAGTCGAGATTTAACTGCTAAATTAACGAGTTATAGCACTGTTACGCTATAGGGATAACAATAGCGTATGTTATCACATCAATTATAAAGGCGAGTTGCGGGCGGATGTCACGTCATAATCATTAGTTAAATCGTTTTATCATTTTAAAAGTTAACACCAGCTACTTATAAAACAGTGATCGATTATATATACCACAATTTTAAGTTGCAGGATAAATTTAAACTCATAGTCCGCAGAAACATTCAAGCCGGAAATAAAGCGATGATATTGCGAGCTGAGAATAAATTTCTTAGTGTAAAATTTATTAATAAGTAAATCCCTGATATTGCGTTATCGAGATTACAATACAAAATCAACTATCACAATTCGAATCATACAAAGTAATTATTTAGATGTTATCTCGCGTCGACAGGTACAAAATTTAATTTAGATGGGTAAAGAAATTAGAACTGAAATGGGTTTCGGATGTGTGACGTTCTTAGGATACGTACTGTTTAGTAGCATAATTTAAATTTAATAAAATCGGCCGAATTAGACATAATTCGTTTTGCGGATATATATATTTAATCGAGATTATTGTGGAGGTAGCCATAGTTCAAAGTTTACTAAACCCGACCTAGAGTCATAGCCTATCTTTATATGTCAGAAGAAAATAATAAATTTATAAGTAGTAGATTTTAAAGTCAATAGTAAATTTATTTTCCCGAGGTGCGACCTGAAACCTAGTTCGCACTAGGCCATTCAAATACTTTAACCGGTAATGTTGATTATAATAAATAAAGATGTTCGGGATTTATAATAATATTCTAATACTGCTATATTAAAATTGTTATTATGAAATTAAATAAGGTTGCTTAACAATTGGCAACTAATTATTAACTCAAGAATTTGTTTAGTACAAAGTAAATGTCTACAGGTTTAGAAATGATAGGACGAACGAAACGCGGTTTTGACTTGTGGGAAGGTCAGCGCAGACTGTCAAAGCGGTATTATCTTGTTTTGGTTATTTATTATATTAATATGAATTGCTAGAATTCTTAAATAATCTAGATTATTGGCATCTAATATGTACGTGATGAAATTGTAGATGATTAAAATTAGTGCTAAGGTAGGTTATTGTCGAAATTATGGCACAACCTTAAAATTGTTAGTTAATGTGAACTGCATGTTGCATCTAGATTGTTTTATACAAACTAATTAATTGACAGTTTTCACATATGTAGGCCGGGACATTGAGTTGATGAAATAGTGTTATCAAAATCATTCATCACGGAAAGATAAAGATATTTTATTTGCAAGTGTGAATACAAAAGTTTACTTCGGTTAGTATTATTCTGTTCTATACTAGTTTTGTGGTAGCGTTTTACCTAGGGTTGTTCTAAATTATAAGTAATTAATTGTTAATTGTCTGTTGTTGTCTTCTACGTTAGAAGAGGAACGGAGAAAGATAAGGGGGACTCATTTTGTTATAGTCAGCTGTATGATAGATAATCCTTCTAGTAAATATTTCTTGTGATTGCGGTAGTAACATAGAATGTTTATAGGATGTTTTGTTCATTAACTAATTATCTTTACCGCAGCTGTGGATAGGGATGGCTAAAGTATGTGAACAGGGGTGGAGAAGATAGGTCATTATAAATTAAAATAAATACTTGAATTGCAATATGCCTGACTTAATAGTGCGAAGAGATGGAGTAACTATGTTAGAGAAATTCTCTATTGCATAATATTCGAACTTTTGACATTTTCAATTGTAACTTTAGAATTTTGATTAGAGTATTTAACTAAGCGGGTCCAACGAAGAAGGCATGCTGAAAGCGAGGTCTTTGGTCGTCTATGCACACAATAAAATTATAGATGACACAAGGGAGCATTCTTAATTGGCACTGTTAAATTAGTAAAAGTAGCTTGTTTAGGGTGTTCGAATATTTTTAGTCGCACTGGGCACAAATAGAACTTAGTTAAGCGTGTAGGGTTTATTTTGATTTACCTGGTGAAGTAATTGAATCGAAGTTTCGGAACTGTGCTGTAGAAGTGGGAATTACTCAGCACACAATAAAATTAAGTGGTTTCCATTTAGCTTCATTTCCTAAACTAGCCTTTCTTAAAGTTGCGGAAATTCTGCTGTAAGGTGGTTCCTTTGGGGGCGTCTTGTGAAGTCTAAATCAGGACAATTATACTTGACTAACCTATAGAGAGATAATGTCTTAGGCTGCAGAAACAGAGGCCATTGATGGCATTTCATTTTGGCGTGGTCAGGGGATCTCGTGTTGCTGGGGAATTTTACCATCTGGACGGAAGGCTGAAAAGTAAAGTAGAATGCATAATGAGTAACCAATTAGAGTTACAAACATTCGGGAGATTACCATCTTAATAATGTGTCTTGTGCGAGTATAAAATTTAAAACATCTAATAAAAAAAAAAATAAAAAAATAAATAAAAAGAAACTAGCACTATTGAATCACGCAGTTTGGAATTCAGTAAATACGAGAAAGAACTCACGATATTAATTACCATGAATACTAAAACTAAGTGTCACCTTCAGTGGCTTATTATTTACCGATTTGATCGTTATTAGTTATATAAAAGGTAGGAAGTTAAGTAGAGTTGTGGGGGCGGATAAGATAGTTACCGGTCTGTTTAATTTAAAAAAAGAAAATGATATTTTTCAAAGGTATAGGAAAGTAAGGGGATATTGACGTATTATATATTAGCAAATGAGACTAAATGTTGTCTTTCGTGCATAGTAATAACTAGGGATGAGACATAGTTACTAGATAGGTTTTGGCATAAGTATTTGCTTATACGTATAAGCTCAGTACTTGTCAATTAGTATACAATGTCCAACGCGTACCGGGGTATTAACAAGTACTTATCGATGACGCATACATTGACAGTTAGATATACATAGCACACAAACTTCTAATAGATCTGAACTACGGGGTAGCTAGTTCAAAACTCAAGGATGTGTTTCGAGATGCGTACCCCCTTAGAGTGAATGAGTTTTTCCTAAGTATTTACGATCGACAACCTTATTGTAAGGCGTTAAGACCTCTATTTGTATGCACGGTGAGTGGGTGTCACTGCGTACCGGACGGAAGCGAGTCTAGTATTCTATCTCGGTTATTTGCAGGATTAGACATTAGATGTATCTCATCTAAAATAAAGTTATAACTCTTGGGCGATGATGGTATGCCTACTGGGTTTGGTTGATATGGGGGTTTGGTTAAGATTTCTTATCCGCGGAGAGGAAAATAGGTTTCCGTTAAAAGAAGTAGCTAATTAGGAATTGTGGAGGACGCGGGTTCGATCCCTGCCTGAGGTAGACAATTGTTCCGACGTTTCGTTATCTTAGGTAATTATATAAGCTAAGATGAGATTGGTAGCGTTGAAGTATGAAGGAAAGTTTTAATTCAAATTATTAATAATTATTCATTAACCTAGTTGGAACTAAAAGACCATGACGGCGAAGTGGTTGATGCTTCACCCACGAAAGATCCCAGGTTCGATCCCTAGGTTGCAACATTTAGATGCGGAACAAGTTGTAAGAAAAGACGTAAGTTAAAAGAAGGCCATGATGACAGATGTACTTGAAATTATTCTAGGAAAATAATCTAAAGAATAGAATAATTGAATGGTTCGGAAGATGTTATAAACTTACGTCGGAATCGTCATAGAGTTGAAGAGTTTTCGCTAGGGGGCGTTACTAGACAGCGCAAGAGACTGTTATATTGATTTAAATTATATTAAGATTTGTTGTTATGATGGTAAACAAAAGGCAAATCATTATTCGGAGGTTGTGTATGATTAAAGAAATGGTAGATGTCTAAGTTATTGGGAAATATTTACCGAGACTAAGTTTACTGGGATTTCGTTTCGAACACGAGAACTGGGTATGCGATTATGATTTTGTGTCAGTTGAATAGAATGAGGGGTGTGGGCTATTTTGCAATAAGAAAGCTTATGGAGGAAGGAGTCATTAGGGATTTGGGGAGGAACTATAAATAGTAGGAATATCTTTGAGGGCTAGGATGACAATGAGGTTGGCAAGGAAGGAGGTGCTATTTTGTACTTAATTAAGTACAGGGTTTAGATATAATTCGCCGCAGATAAGAGTGGTACTTTATCTGCTTAAATTCTATCGGGGGCGGCTGTAACGGTACAGAATGAATGGTATCCGTCCGTTAGTAAGGAATGCATGGGAGTAGCACTAAAATAAATATTAATGCGTAGCACCATTAATAATAAGCATGAAAAGGGAATAATAAACTAGTTCAGAATAATGGTCAGTGGTCTAGCGCTTTATCTTTAGTTTGAATTTCGCGGGGACTGCTCTGTGTGCTCCTTGCGACATAGGCGCCGTCTAGCGTGAGTTATTTACTTGAGCTTCGTGTTAGGTTGGCAACGGGCTTTATCTTTATTTTGAATTTCGCGGGGACTGCTCTGTGTGGCCTTGTGACATAGGTGTAGGTTGGCAAGCCGGTAGACATACGGGCGGGCGCCACCTATGGTCGGAATACGGAACTTTTTATAATTTCACAAAATACAGGATTATTGGCTTAAGTGGATGATTATTGAGAGGGAATTGTTAATAGAAGGCTACATTTAGATATTCAAAGATGTAATATTGGCTATCTGACGAGATTTGGTTAGATTATGGAAAAATTTTAGAATTGCGCGGCGAAAGCGGCAATGAGCGAGCGAGAGGTTGAGAAAAAGACAGAAAGAGAGGTCGGATGATAGCTCCACGTGGCGCGACGCGAAGGCGGGGGGCATCGGGGAAACGGCTAGCGATTGGTGGAAGGGAAGAAAAGCGGACTCGCGCGGGAAAAATCTTAGGCGCGCGTGGCGGGAAAGTTAAGATGCTTGGGAAAATTAGCGGACATTGAGTTTTGGGACGTCAACGGAGCGGTCCAACTTAAGAGTGCGGTACGACTCATACGGGAAAAATAGCGTCCGAGCTTGATAGTGCGCTAAGTGATATTCGAGCTGCGATATTAATTAAGATTTGTGAAATTGAAAGTTATTAATAAAGTAAACTATTGCGATCGCAACTCGAATCCGTTAACAGAATGAAGTATTCTGGGGTACATCGGCGGAAACGAGTCACGGTGACAACAAAACCCTATGTACCTTTCAACAGACTTCGGTCTGGATGATCTTTGATTGTATTTAATAAGATCGGCGTTTTACACTATTACGCTAAACAATACACTATCTTCGACGGAGTAATGGGGGAGAGACAGTTGTCTCCCTAGTGAAAGTTGAAGATAGGTCAGACACCATTTAGCTGGAGGTAGACCCGTATGACCCAGTCCAATCTCGAGTCTATCTCCATACATACAGTGTAGTGATAGGAAAATAACACACTGAGTATACTGGCTCGACTGATAGAACATTTAGGAGTTAGTTGCTTTCAGGGGCAATGCGACTCTCACCACACACCACGAATTTAAATTAAATGAGGCTTGGCCTAGTTTGCAAGGTACACAAGAGGGACTGTTAGTTCGACAAAATATAGGCATTTTCAAGTGAGGAAAGTTGTAGGAATCTATAGGTAGGCGGATATATATATGGTTAGTTATTAATTCAGACTAATAAGGCAGGGATAATTAAGTTACGGCGCTAAATAAAATTATGATGAAGTGATGTGGGTCCTAGCTAGGCAAGTAATCTGTTACCGCAGGCCGGTAAAATTCTAATTGTTTTCCTAAAGTTGTTACCAATTAATTATTCATTTTAAATAATTAACAGAAGTATGATAATATCGTACCATCATTACTTTGGAGTACCTAAAAGTCTAGACTGGTTTTCTATTACAAGAAAAATACTAAAAAGTTATAGCAAATAAGCTTAGTCGTACTGTGATGTTTGATTTCTAACACTGATATGACCAAACAGGCATTTGTTAGCTTTCCCTGGGATGCAATACGATCTCACATGGCTATACTCTTCAAAGTATGGAAAATTTTACATCCGATACCTTAGCAAAAATAAGCTGATACAAACTGAACAACTAAAACCAGTTTAGAACCTAGGATAAGTCGTTGAAAGAAGACATTGCAAGCTATGAGCTTCTAATAATCTGAAACATAGAAATAATTGATTGATAACAACCAGCTAATTAGCCTGACAATGGTCTACTAATACCATTTGAATAGACCTCTTAAGATATGTAAGTACTTACTTCTAATAATATGAAACATAGAAATATTTGATGGGAACAATCTAATCAATCAGACTAATACCTAGTACAGTCTAATTTATACTTATTAAAGTGAGTAAAAGATAACTTCTAAATGTAATTTATTTAATGATTAACAGTGATAATTAACTACCTACTAAAGGTATACTAACTATGATTTAGTAGTCTATCAAATTAACCACTCAGTCTGGGAGACAGAGGGTGTAAGTTAATGGAAAAATAATTAACTACATTCACTCCCTAAAAGTCAGGGATGTTGAATAAATTAGGCATCTTTCAATAAACTTGAGATGTATTTATACTTTATAAGATCTGTATAATGAACACTAAGAGTAATCCAAAGTAATTTACTTCAAATGATAGTATTCTATTTCAGTTCACTTCCTAAAGTCAAGGATATTGAATGAATTAAACATCCTTTAATAAACTTAAGATGTGATAATCTGCCAATGCAGCCAATCCAATGTAGTTATATTGGAGCTTTACAGGACTTGTATAATAAATACTAAGAATAAATAAAAGTAGTTTTACCTGTATTAATAGCATTCTACTTTAGCCACCGCCTGAATTGGCGTTTTATTAAATTATCCACCCTTTACGGAACTGAATATAAGTTATTGCATTGAATAATTAAGTTCTTAATGTGAAAAGGATATTTGGATGATAGCAAGCCTTGAGATAAACTCTATTGATTTATGTGGAATAATAAGAATTTAAATTGCTAACACATAGTTCATAATGTAAAATGAAATTAAATTTGAGGAGAGATGTAAATTCTCAGTTAAAGAATTAAAGGCACAAGCTAATAATTAAAGTTAAAGCCAATGTGACGGAACTGTAATTAAACCATGAGATGTACAGTACGCTATGGAGCGGTGGTGGGGCTCATAAATTGCACCAGGCTTCTTATGTATCATGCTACTGATAATAAATAATAATACCTACAAGCTAAGCTATCATCTGATTACCTTTGAGTGGTTACAAATCTTCCCCGCAGCTGCAGTGAAGGATTTAGGTCACAGTTCAGACGGAGTCATTGCTAGGCTACACATATTTATGTTAGGATTTATAGACTGGTAGGTAATTAGGTCAGGAGAAAATAATTTAACACAGGGATAAGCCAATTACTAAACTTTCACGAAAGAACTTGAGTTACTTAAATGCGGTTAACAACGGAGGGTTCACTAGACGATCTGGCCAAAATAGTAGTTATTATAATATTACATTGCTTGACTGAAATTCACTGCAAATAGAATTAAGCTATGCTAAGGTTCCATCTTCATACAAACGCTACACACTCTACAAAACTCCAGACACAACCATTAGATTGTAGATAAATTAGGTTAATTAGTTTTAAGAATTAGATAATAATTTAAGTTAAGGTAAAGCGGCGAGGATGTGTGTATGTATTATAAGCTAGCTAGGCATATAGGTGTGAAAGGCATTAGATTTAGGTTTAGATTTAGGTGTAGCAATTTAATAATAAGGGGGGAAGGTTACAGCATATTATGCAGTTGTAGTTTGATGAAACGTGGAGTATGACAGTAGACTTCTGCGGTCCTCATTACCTAGTCTCTGACTAACCCTTCGGGGAAAATAGTCGTGACATTATGTGTGTTTATGTAAGTAATTAATATCGGTAAGGTGACATAAAAATAACCTTTTAGAAGACGGGCGTGATTTATGATACCCACGAAATCATCATCATCAGTATATAAGGTGACTGCTAGAAACCGCAAGAAACTCCAAGGGCTGGTCAGATCAAGTGTTTTAAATATGACAAAAAAGGAGTTCGTGTTAGGTACTTATCGCCCAGCTGACGCGGACGGCCGTGCGATTCTCTAAGCTAAAGCCTTGATAGCTGCGGCTGCCGCAGCCCTGACAAATGACTCTGTCTCTTTCATATTCATAGAATTGGAAAGAGACAGCAGATCACAGCCATGCGCGCAGCGTCTATGTGTCGCTTAGAGAATCGCATAGCGGGTCAACAGATGGCCGGCCGGCCGACCGTTGCCTGCGCGTTGTAAATAATCGTTTTTTTAATTGTTTTCATTTTATTTTTCTTATGTTATCGCTTTAAAATAAATAAGATACTCAAAGACTATTCAATTAAAATTCACAAAATGAATTATTTATTTAAAAATAAAAAAACACGTAAGTATTCCTTTTTTGTCATGTTTAAAACACTTGACCTGACCAGCCCTTAAAGTTTGTTGCGGTTTCTAGCAGTCACCTTATATATAAATAAAAAACATAATGTTATAGTATATTTTTGACGTCAATGGTGGCGCTATAATTTTTCTTTTAGCATCCGCTTATTTGATGTTTCACCATCGCGTTAGATATTAAAAGAGAACAAACTTACATCGCAAGTCGCAACATCATAAATAACCATTTAGCAAGTCGCGCGAAGATCTCGTTATTTGGGAAATACGTACATAAATCGTGCTATTGAAATGAAATTGCTCACCTACACATTTTTTTTATAACAGAAGGAGGCAAACGAGCAGGCGGGTCACCTGATGGAGAGTAATCACCGCCGCCCATGGACACCCGCAAAACCAGAGGAATCGCAGGCGCGATGCCGGCCATGAAGGATGGAATAGGGTTAAGGAAGGAATAGGAATTGTGAGAGGGGAGGGGGGGAATGGGCCTCCGGAACCCTCACTGGCCGGACGAAACACAGGGGCACCAAGTGCCATTATTTCACGCCGGATATTCGTAAGAGGGTAGTATTACGCCTACATATTTTAATGCGGTTATACAGAGTTAAAATAAAACGTACGTAACATAGACTCACGACTATTATCGTTAGAGAGAGAGAGAGAGAGAGAGAGAGAGAAAGACTAGGCAATGATAACCGCATAAGCAGTCCACGGCACACCAAATAACTTGTAACCTCCCCCCCTTTTTTTTTAATTGCTACACCTAAATCTATAAATTCTCTATACCTAATCTAATGCCTTCCACCTATATGCCTAGCTAGCTTATAATACATACACACATCCTCGCCGCTTTACCTTAACTTAAATTATTATCTAATTCTTAAAACTAATTAACCTAATTTATCTACAATCTAATGGTTGTGTCTGGAGTTTTGTAGAGTGTGTAGCGTTTGTATGAAGATGGAACCTTAGCATAGCTTAATTCTATTTGCAGTGAATTTCAGTCAAGCAATGTAATATTATAATAACTACTATTTTGGCCAGATCGTCTAGTGAACCCTCCGTTGTTAACCGCATTTAAGTAACTCAAGTTCTTTCGTGAAAGTTTAGTAATTGGCTTATCCCTGTGTTAAATTATTTTCTCCTGACCTAATTACCTACCAGTCTATAAATCCTAACATAAATATGTGTAGCCTAGCAATGACTCCGTCTGTACTGTGACCTAAATCCTTCACTGCAGCTGCGGGGAAGATTTGTAACCACTCAAAGGTAATCAGATGATAGCTTAGCTTGTAGGTATTATTATTTATTATCAGTAGCATGATACATAAGAAGCCTGGTGCAATTTATATAAAGGTTTAGTGGGATTATAAAAGTCTTGTGGAAGTATAACAGTCTTGTGGAAATATAAGAGTCTTGTGGAAGTTTAACAGTCTTGTGGAAATATAAGAGTCTTGTGGAAGTTTAACAGTCTTGTGGAAATATAAGAGTCTTGTGGAAGTTTAACAGTCTTGTGGAAATATAAGAGTCTTGTGGAAGTTTATGAGCTCCAACCGCCGCTCCATAGCGTGCCATTACATCTCATTGTTTAATTATGGCCCCGTCCACTTTGGCTTTAACATTAATTATTAGCTTGTAGCTTTAATTCTTTCAAACTGAGAATTTACATCTCCTCTCAAAATCTAATTTCATTTTACATTATGAACTATGTGTTAGCAATTTAAATTCTTATTATTCCACATAAATCAATAGAGTTTATCTCAAGGCTTGCTATCATCCAAATATCCTTTTCACATTAAGAACTTAATTATTCAATGCAATAACTTATATTCAGTTCCGTAAAGGGTGGATAATTTAATCAAACGCCACTTCAGGCGGTGGCTAAAGTAGAATGCTATTAATTCAGGTAAAACTACTTTTATTTACTCTTAGTATTTATTATACAGGTCTTGTAAAGTTCCAATATAACTACATTGGATTGCTGCATTGGCAGATTATTACATCTTAAGTTTATTAAAGGATGTTTAATTCATTCAATATCCTTGACTTTAGGAAGTGAACTGAAATAGAATACTATCATTTGAAGTAAATTACTTTGGGTTACTCTTAGTGTTCATTATACAAATCTTATAAAGTATAAATACATCTCAAGTTTATTGAAAGATGTTTAATTCATTCAACATCCCTGACTTTTAGAGAGTGAATGTAGTTAATTATTTTCCCATTAACTTCCACCCTCTGTCTCTCAGACTGAGTGGTTAATTTGATAGACTACTAAATCATAGTTAGTATACCTTTAGTAGGTAGTAAATTAGGTAGTTAATTATCACTGTTAATCATTAAATAAATTACATTTAGAAGTTATCTTTTACTCACTTTAATAAGTTTAAATTAGACTGTACTAGGTATTAGTCTGATTGATTAGATTGTTCCCATCAAATATTTCTATGTTTCATATTATTAGAAGTAAGTACTTACATATCTTAAGAGGTCTATTCAAATGGTATTAGTAGACCATTGTCAGGCTAATTAGCTGGTTGTTATCAATCAATTATTTCTATGTTTCAGATTATTAGAAGCTCATAGCTTGCAATGTCTTCCTTCAACGACTTATCCTAGGTTCTAAACTGGTTTTAGTTGTTCAGTTTGTATCAGCTTATTTTTGCTAAGGTATCGGATGTAAAATTTTCCATACTTTGAAGAGTATAGCCATGTGAGATCGTATTGCATCCCAGGGAAAGCTAACAAATGCCTGTTTGGTCATATCAGTGTTAGAAATCAAACATCACAGTACGACTAAGCTTATTTGCTATAACTTTTTAGTATTTTTCTTGTAATAGAAAACCAGTCTAGACTTTTAGGTACTCCAAAGTAATGATGGTACGATATTATCATACTTCTGTTAATTATTTAAAATGAATAATTAATTGGTAACAACTTTAGGAAAACAATTAGAATTTTACCGGCCTGCGGTAACAGATTACTTGCCTAGCTAGGACCCACATAACTTCATCATAATTTTATTTAGCGCCGTAACTTAATTATCCCTGCCTTATTAGTCTGAATTAATAACTAACCATATATATATCCGCCTACCTATAGATTCCTACAACTTTCCTCACTTGAAAATGCCTATATTTTGTCGAACTAACAGTCCCTCTTGTGTACCTTGCAAACTAGGCCAAGCCTCATTTAATTTAAATTCGTGGTGTGTGGTGAGAGTCGCATTGCCCCTGAAAGCAACTAACTCCTAAATGTTCTATCAGTCGAGCCAGTATACTCAGTGTGTTATTTTCCTATCACTACACTGTATGTATGGAGATAGACTCGAGATTGGACTGGGTCATACGGGTCTACCTCCAGCTAAATGGTGTCTGACCTATCTTCAACTTTCACTAGGGAGACAACTGTCTCTCCCCCATTACTCCGTCGAAGATAGTGTATTGTTTAGCGTAATAGTGTAAAACGCCGATCTTATTAAATACAATCAAAGATCATCCAGACCGAAGTCTGTTGAAAGGTACATAGGGTTTTGTTGTCACCGTGACTCGTTTCCGCCGATGTACCCCAGAATACTTCATTCTGTTAACGGATTCGAGTTGCGATCGCAATAGTTTACTTTATTAATAACTTTCAATTTCACAAATCTTAATTAATATCGCAGCTCGAATATCACTTAGCGCACTATCAAGCTCGGACGCTATTTTTCCCGTATGAGTCGTACCGCACTCTTAAGTTGGACCGCTCCGTTGACGTCCCAAAACTCAATGTCCGCTAATTTTCCCAAGCATCTTAACTTTCCCGCCACGCGCGCCTAACATACGCCCGCGCGAGTCCACTTTTCTTCCCTTCCACCAATCGCTAGCCGTTTCCCCGATGCCCCCCGCCTTCGCGTCGCGCCACGTGGAGCTATCATCCGACCTCTCTTTCTGTCTTTTTCTCAACCTCTCGCTCGCTCATTGCCGCTTTCGCCGCGCAATTCTAAAATTTTTCCATAATCTAACCAAATCTCGTCAGATAGCCAATATTACATCTTTGAATATCTAAAAGTAGCCTTCTATTAACAATTCCCTCTCAATAATCATCCACTTAAGCCAATAATCCTGTATTTTGTGAAATTATAAAAAGTTCCGTATTCCGACCATAGATGGCGTCCGCCCATAGGTGAACCACTTTGCCGACCCCAGAGCAGTCCCCGCGAAACTCAAAATAAAATACGGTCCTAGTCAACCTAGCAACCTTACGCGAAGCCCAAATAAATGACTTCCGCTAGACGCCGCCTATGTCGCAAGGGACGCGCAGAGCAGTCCCCGCGAAATTCAAAATAAAGAAGTCAAACTAGCAACCTTATGCGAAGCTCAAATAAATGACTACCGCTAGACGGCGCCTATGTCGCAAGGAGCACACAGAGCAGTCCCCGCGAAATTCAAACTAAAGATAAAGCGCTAGACCACTGACCATTATTCTGAACTAGTTTATTATTCCCTTTTCATGCTTATTATTAATGGTGCTACGCATTAATATTTATTTTAGTGCTACTCCCATGCATTCCTTACTAACGGACGGATACCATTCATTCTGTACCGTTACAGCCGCCCCCGATAGAATTTAAGCAGATAAAGTACCACTCTTATCTGCGGCGAATTATATCTAAACCCTGTACTTAATTAAGTACAAAATAGCACCTCCTTCCTTGCCAACCTCATTGTCATCCTAGCCCTCAAAGATATTACTACTATTTATAGTTCCTCCCCAAATCCCTAATGACTCCTTCCTCCATAAGCTTTCTTATTGCAAAATAGCCCACACCCCTCATTCTATTCAACTGACACAAAATCATAATCGCATACCCAGTTCTCGTGTTCGAAACGAAATCCCAGTAAACTTAGTCTCGGTAAATATTTCCCAATAACTTAGACATCTACCATTTCTCTAATCATACACAACCTCCGAATAATGATTTGCCTTTTGTTTACCATCATAACAACAAATCATAATATAATATAAATCAATATAACAGTCTCTTGCTCTGTCTACTAACGCCCCCTAGCGAAAACTCTTCAACTCTATGACGATTCCGACGTAAGTTTATAACATCTTCCGAACCATTCAATTATTCTATTCTTTAAATTATTTTCCTAGAATAATTTCAAGTACATCTGTCATCATGGCCTTCTTTTAACTTACGTCCCTTCTTACAACTTGTTTCGCATCTAAATGTTGCAACCTAGGGATCGAACCTGGGATCTTTCGTGGGTGAAGCATCAACCACTTCGCCGTCATGGTCTTTTAGTTCCAACTAGGTTAATGAATAATAATTAATAATTTGAATTAAAACTTTCCTTCATACTTCAACGCTACCAATCTCATCTTAGCTTATATAATTACCTAAGATAACGAAACGTCGGAACAATTGTCTACCTCAGGCAGGGATCGAACCCGCGTCCTCCACAATCCCTAATTAGCTACTTCTTTCAACCGAAACCTATTTTCCTCTACGCGGATAAGAAATCTTAACCAAACCCCCATATCAACCAAACCCAGTAGGCATACCATCATCGCCCAAGAGTTATAACTTTATTTTAGATGAGATACATCTAATGTCTAATCCTACAAATAACCGAGATAGAATACTAGACTCGCTTCCGTCCGGTACGCAGTGACACCCACTCACCGTGCATACAAATAGAGGTCTTAACGCCTTACAATAAGGTTGTCGATCGTAAATACTTAGGGAAAACTCATTCACTCTAAGGGGGTACGCATCTCGAAACACGTCCTTGAGTTTTGAACTAGCTACCCCGTAGTTCAGATCTATTAGAAGTTTGTGTGCTATGTATATCTAACTGTCAATGTATGCGTCATCGATAAGTACTTGTTAATACCCCGGTACGCGTTGGACATTGTATACTAATTGACAAGTACTGAGCTTATACGTATAAGCAAATACTTATGCCAAAACCTATCTAGTAACTATGTCTCATCCCTAGTTATTACTATGCACGAAAGACAACATTTAGTCTCATTTGCTAATATATAATACGTCAATATCCCCTTACTTTCCTATACCTTTGAAAAATATCATTTTCTTTTTAAATTAAACAGACCGGTAACTATCTTATCCGCCCCCACAACTCTACTTAACTTCCTACCTTTTATATTACTAATAATCGGTCAAATCGGTAAATAATAAGTCATTAAAGGTGACACTTCGTCTTAGTATTCATGGTAATTAATATCGTAAGTTCCTTCTCGTATTTACTGAATTCCAAACTGCGTGATTCAATAGTGCTAGTTTCTTTTTATTTTTTATTTTTTTTATTAGATGATTTTAATTTTACACTCGCACAAGACACATTATTAAGATGGTAATCTCCCGAATGTTTGTAACTCTAATTGGTTACTCATTATGCATTCTACTTTACTTTTCAGCCTTCCGTCCAGATGGTAAAATTCCCCAGCAACACGAGATCCCCTGACCACGCCAAAATGAAATGCCATCAATGGCCTCTGTTTCTGCAGCCTAAGACATTATCTCTCTATAGGTTAGTCAAGTATAATTGTCCTGATTTAGACTTCACAAGACGCCCCCAAAGGAACCACCTTACAGCAGAATTTCCGCAACTTTAAGAAAGGCTAGTTTAGGAAATGAAGCTAAATGGAAACCACTTAATTTTATTGTGTGCTGAGTAATTCCCACTTCTACAGCACAGTTCCGAAACTTCGATTCAATTACTTCACCAGGTAAATCAAAATAAACCCTACACGCTTAACTAAGTTCTATTTGTGCCCAGTGCGACTAAAAATATTCGAACACCCTAAACAAGCTACTTTTACTAATTTAACAGTGCCAATTAAGAATGCTCCCTTGTGTCATCTATAATTTTATTGTGTGCATAGACGACCAAAGACCTCGCTTTCAGCATGCCTTCTTCGTTGGACCCGCTTAGTTAAATACTCTAATCAAAATTCTAAAGTTACAATTGAAAATGTCAAAAGTTCGAATATTATGCAATAGAGAATTTCTCTAACATAGTTACTCCATCTCTTCGCACTATTTAGTCAGGCATATTGCAATTCAAGTATTTATTTTAATTTATAATGACCTATCTTCTCCACCCCTGTTCACATACTTTAGCCATCCCTATCCACAGCTGCGGTGAAGATAATTAGTTAATGAACAAAACATCCTATAAACACTCTATGTTGCTACCGCAATCACAAGAAATATTTACTAGGAGGATTATCTATCATACAGCTGACTATAACAAAATGAGTCCCCCTTATCTTTCTCCGTTCCTTCTCTAACGTAGAAGACAGCAACAGACAATTAATATTTAATTACTTATAATTTAGAACAACCCTAGGTAAAACGCTACCACAAAACTAGACTAGAACCGAATAATACTAACCGAAGTAAACTTTTGTATTCACACTTGCAAATAAAATATCTTTATCTTTCCGTGATGAATAATATTTTGATAACACTATTTCATCAACTCAATGTCCCGGCCTACATATGTGAAAACTCCCAATCAATTAGTTTGTATAAAACAATCTAGATGCAACATGCAGTTCACATTAACTAACAATTTTAAGGTTGTGCCATAATTTCGACAATAACCTACCTTAGCACTAATTTTAATCATCTACAATTTCATCACGTACATATTAGATGCCAATAATCTAGATTATTTAAGAATTCTAGCAATTCATATTAATATAATAAATAACCAAAACAAGATAATACCGCTTTGACAGTCTGCGCTGACCTTCCACAAGTCAAAACCGCGTTTCGTTCGTCCTATCATTTCTAAACCTGTAGACATTTACTTTGTACTAAACAAATTCTTGAGTTAATAATTATTTGCCAATTGTTAAGCAAACTTATTTAATTTCATAATAACAATTTTAATATAGCAGTATTAGAATATTATTATAAATCCCGAACATCTTTATTTATTATAATCAACATTACCGGTTAAAGTATTTGAATGGCCTAGTGCGAACTAGGTTTCAGGTCGCACCTCGGGAAAATAAATTTACTATTGACTTTAAAATCTACTACTTATAAATTTATTATTTTCTTCTGACATATAAAGATAGGCTATGACTCTAGGTCGGGTTTAGTAAACTTTGAACTATGGCTACCTCCACAATAATCTCGATTAAATATATATATCCGCCAAACGAAATATGTCCAATACGGCCGATTTTACTAAATTTAAATTATGCTACTAAACAGTACGTGTCCTAAGAACGTCACACATCCGAAACCCATTTCAGTTCTAATGTCTTTACGTTTACCCATCTAAATTAAAATTTGTACCTGTCGACGCGAGACAACATCTAAATAATTACTTTGGATGATTCGAATTGTGATAGTTAATTTTGTATTGTAATCTCGATAACGCAATATCAGGGATTTACTTATTAATAAAGTTTACACTAAGAAATTTATTCTCAGCTCGCAATATCATCGCTTTATTTCCGGCTTGAATGTTTCTGCGGACTATGAGTTTAAATTTATCCTACAACTTAAAATTGTGGTATATAAAATCGATCACTGTTTTATAAGTAGCTTGCGTTAACTTTTAAAATAATAAAACGAGTTAACTATTGATTATGACGTGACATCCGCCCGCAACTCGCCTTTATAATTGATGTGATAACATACGCTATTGTTATCCCTATAGCATAACAGTGCTATAACTCGTTAATTTTGCAGTTAAATCTCGACTTCAAGCCAGTCAACTATATTTTTTTTTTTCTACTATTATTTTTTTTTTTCAACATCTTAATCGTTCAACGGAGATAGACAATTGTGAAAGGTACCCTTCTTAATAGGCTAATCCAACCCAGTGAATTTAATGATTTATCTATCTCTACCTATCCTAACTAATTAGTCATGTAGTAAGGTCTTTTCTTTTCACCGCTCTCCCGACTTAGATATCTCTAGGTAACTCACAACTGATAATATTAGGTAAGTAGGTATAGTAAGCTGTGCCCAGCGAGCTTTACTTCTGCGTACGTTAACCTCATCTTAAGCTAATAATTATCCTTTATAAATCTTCATAATTAACTATTTATCACGATTTCAACTATTCGGTAAGAAGCAATGATTACCGGTAACGACTACTTACAATGCTGCAAGAGTATTACAATTATACATATTATTATTAGACAGCACCCTTTTACCATCATCCAAAATAAAATCTTTTATTGATAACCCAACGCCATCTAGCCTCGCTAATAGGTAACCTCCCCACAATAGAGTAGATATTAGATAGTTGTTTCCAGACGGTAACGACTTTTATCGCCTACTAGACGTATTTATCAGTTTATATTATGCATCCCAAACTACGTTGCTTTTAAACCAAAATTCCTACTAGCAATGAATAGTCATATAATTCTATCCCCTACATGACATCCCTGCTACTTGTTATTACTTATAATCGCGATTCCTCATCAACGCGTGTATTTTGAACCGTAATACTATTTTATGTTACTTTTCCTAGGATTTTAGCGAACTAACAAAATGAAGCGGCATTTCCCATGTCATTGCATTCTAATCTACTACGTGATAAGTATTAGGAAAATCTCTTTCAATGTAAAAATCGCAGGTATTAAAAATAACAGGTATGGAAAATAACAGGTGATTCCGCTTGCTATAACAAAATCATATGATTACGCGATAAGGAAGTTTCCTCTCCGATTGGTTTTATGACGTCATGTTTTTTAGTCATTCCTAATTCTAGATTGTTTATGGTCTAGCTAAATCATATGTCTATGGTCCAACCATAGACAAATGATTTAATAGTCCCTGACTAGCCTAAAACTACTCTATGGATTTCAGACGTGAGACTCAAGTACATTATTATATTTTTTCTAACATAACCAACAAAATAAATTATAATACGTAGAATAGCACATCAACTAAAAACCGCAATCGCTCAACGATTATTAGTCAAAATATAATTATTATTAGTTTTATATTATGCTGTTAGCGTCATAAGTTTATAATATTGTACAGCATATCGCCGTCCTATAATATAAATTGAATCCTGCAATAACTTAGTTGGTTAATTCTGTCCAATCTCGCCCCCTTGCCTTTCCATCCGACAGCAATAATAATTAAACCGCCCCCTATTCTACAAATCCTTCTAAATCAATAAATGTTGAACTATGTAACCCTATCGACTTTTTACGATCCTAAAAATAACTCAACACAAGGCTGTATGAACCAGTTGCCTATGCCTATATGAAATCTATCACCAGGAATAGAACCAAAACTACAGTTACCATAGCTCTTAACGTCAACAACAAAAATTGGATACCTGGTTTCAGTATTCAAGGAAACAATTACTAAAGGTTTCAGTATTCACAGATAACTCAACAATTTTAAAATTTAATACTCCAGACCCCCGGATAATAACTATATCTATGTACTTCGTGCACTTATGATACTTTGGGAATACAACAACGTCTAACAGCCGCACGGTACCTGATGCTGGCGAAATCCACCATTAAATAAAGAAGGAAAAGATAATAACTGAAAGGTATTGTATTTCAAATAATACTCATTACATTATTGTTTTATAGTTTTATCTCCTTTGACCTTTAACCTAACCTGAGAATCTTTTTGTTACAGATTTCGTACAACAAAATTTAGCTCCAGCTCTCATTGCGACTGTCTACAATATTGGTCGAACCCGTAATACAAAGTGTATGAATCAACTTTAGAAGATAACAACGTTTATTGTGAAAAGTGTCAAATTATAATTCACCCACTATCAAGAGCCCGTAATACAAAGTGTATGAATCAACTTTAGAAGATAACAACGTTTATTGTGAAAAGTGTCAAATTATAATTCACCCACTATCAAGAGCCCGTAATACAAAGTGTATGAATCAACTTTAGAAGATAACAACGTTTATTGTGAAAAGTGTCAAATTATAATTCACCCATTATCAAGAGCCCGTAATACAAAATGTATGAATCAACTTTAGAAGATAACAACGTTTATTGTGAAAAGTGTCAAATTATAATTCTTCAATATCTCTGAATTAATTAATCTTCATTGAATTATTCCCTATTAAGCCAATTCTAAACTCACGCATCGCAACACGACAACAATTTGTGGGAAAAATCCCACTTCTAAATTAAAGTATTACCGCTTGACTGAAATCCAATACAACTATATTAATGATAATTTATAACTTAACTTTCTGATCCTGGTCATGGCTTACCAAATTGTAACCTCGCCCCCCTTATAATAATTTCTACACCTATCTATAAATTCTCTATACCTAATCTAAACCTAAATCTAATGCCTTTCACACCTATATGCCTAGCTAGCTTATAATACATACACACATCCTCGCCGCTTTACCTTAACTTAAATTATTATCTAATTCTTAAAACTAATTAACCTAATTTATCTACAATCTAATGGTTGTGTCTGGAGTTTTGTAGAGTGTGTAGCGTTTGTATGAAGATGGAACCTTAGCATAGCTTAATTCTATTTGCAGTGAATTTCAGTCAAGCAATGTAATATTATAATAACTACTATTTTGGCCAGATCGTCTAGTGAACCCTCCGTTGTTAACCGCATTTAAGTAACTCAAGTTCTTTCGTGAAAGTTTAGTAATTGGCTTATCCCTGTGTTAAATTATTTTCTCCTGACCTAATTACCTACCAGTCTATAAATCCTAACATAAATATGTGTAGCCTAGCAATGACTCCGTCTGTACTGTGACCTAAATCCTTCACTGCAGCTGCGGGGAAGATTTGTAACCACTCAAAGGTAATCAGATGATAGCTTAGCTTGTAGGTATTATTATTTATTATCAGTAGCATGATACATAAGAAGCCTGGTGCAATTTATATAAAGGTTTAGTGGGATTATAAAAGTCTTGTGGAAGTATAACAGTCTTGTGGAAATATAAGAGTCTTGTGGAAGTTTAACAGTCTTGTGGAAATATAAGAGTCTTGTGGAAGTTTAACAGTCTTGTGGAAATATAAGAGTCTTGTGGAAGTTTAACAGTCTTGTGGAAATATAAGAGTCTTGTGGAAGTTTATGAGCTCCAACCGCCGCTCCATAGCGTGCCATTACATCTCATTGTTTAATTATGGCCCCGTCCACTTTGGCTTTAACATTAATTATTAGCTTGTAGCTTTAATTCTTTCAAACTGAGAATTTACATCTCCTCTCAAAATCTAATTTCATTTTACATTATGAACTATGTGTTAGCAATTTAAATTCTTATTATTCCACATAAATCAATAGAGTTTATCTCAAGGCTTGCTATCATCCAAATATCCTTTTCACATTAAGAACTTAATTATTCAATGCAATAACTTATATTCAGTTCCGTAAAGGGTGGATAATTTAATCAAACGCCACTTCAGGCGGTGGCTAAAGTAGAATGCTATTAATTCAGGTAAAACTACTTTTATTTACTCTTAGTATTTATTATACAGGTCTTGTAAAGTTCCAATATAACTACATTGGATTGCTGCATTGGCAGATTATTACATCTTAAGTTTATTAAAGGATGTTTAATTCATTCAATATCCTTGACTTTAGGAAGTGAACTGAAATAGAATACTATCATTTGAAGTAAATTACTTTGGGTTACTCTTAGTGTTCATTATACAAATCTTATAAAGTATAAATACATCTCAAGTTTATTGAAAGATGTTTAATTCATTCAACATCCCTGACTTTTAGAGAGTGAATGTAGTTAATTATTTTCCCATTAACTTCCACCCTCTGTCTCTCAGACTGAGTGGTTAATTTGATAGACTACTAAATCATAGTTAGTATACCTTTAGTAGGTAGTAAATTAGGTAGTTAATTATCACTGTTAATCATTAAATAAATTACATTTAGAAGTTATCTTTTACTCACTTTAATAAGTTTAAATTAGACTGTACTAGGTATTAGTCTGATTGATTAGATTGTTCCCATCAAATATTTCTATGTTTCATATTATTAGAAGTAAGTACTTACATATCTTAAGAGGTCTATTCAAATGGTATTAGTAGACCATTGTCAGGCTAATTAGCTGGTTGTTATCAATCAATTATTTCTATGTTTCAGATTATTAGAAGCTCATAGCTTGCAATGTCTTCTTTCAACGACTTATCCTAGGTTCTAAACTGGTTTTAGTTGTTCAGTTTGTATCAGCTTATTTTTGCTAAGGTATCGGATGTAAAATTTTCCATACTTTGAAGAGTATAGCCATGTGAGATCGTATTGCATCCCAGGGAAAGCTAACAAATGCCTGTTTGGTCATATCAGTGTTAGAAATCAAACATCACAGTACGACTAAGCTTATTTGCTATAACTTTTTAGTATTTTTCTTGTAATAGAAAACCAGTCTAGACTTTTAGGTACTCCAAAGTAATGATGGTACGATATTATCATACTTCTGTTAATTATTTAAAATGAATAATTAATTGGTAACAACTTTAGGAAAACAATTAGAATTTTACCGGCCTGCGGTAACAGATTACTTGCCTAGCTAGGACCCACATCACTTCATCATAATTTTATTTAGCGCCGTAACTTAATTATCCCTGCCTTATTAGTCTGAATTAATAACTAACCATATATATATCCGCCTACCTATAGATTCCTACAACTTTCCTCACTTGAAAATGCCTATATTTTGTCGAACTAACAGTCCCTCTTGTGTACCTTGCAAACTAGGCCAAGCCTCATTTAATTTAAATTCGTGGTGTGTGGTGAGAGTCGCATTGCCCCTGAAAGCAACTAACTCCTAAATGTTCTATCAGTCGAGCCAGTATACTCAGTGTGTTATTTTCCTATCACTACACTGTATGTATGGAGATAGACTCGAGATTGGACTGGGTCATACGGGTCTACCTCCAGCTAAATGGTGTCTGACCTATCTTCAACTTTCACTAGGGAGACAACTGTCTCTCCCCCATTACTCCGTCGAAGATAGTGTATTGTTTAGCGTAATAGTGTAAAACGCCGATCTTATTAAATACAATCAAAGATCATCCAGACCGAAGTCTGTTGAAAGGTACATAGGGTTTTGTTGTCACCGTGACTCGTTTCCGCCGATGTACCCCAGAATACTTCATTCTGTTAACGGATTCGAGTTGCGATCGCAATAGTTTACTTTATTAATAACTTTCAATTTCACAAATCTTAATTAATATCGCAGCTCGAATATCACTTAGCGCACTATCAAGCTCGGACGCTATTTTTCCCGTATGAGTCGTACCGCACTCTTAAGTTGGACCGCTCCGTTGACGTCCCAAAACTCAATGTCCGCTAATTTTCCCAAGCATCTTAACTTTCCCGCCACGCGCGCCTAACATACGCCCGCGCGAGTCCACTTTTCTTCCCTTCCACCAATCGCTAGCCGTTTCCCCGATGCCCCCCGCCTTCGCGTCGCGCCACGTGGAGCTATCATCCGACCTCTCTTTCTGTCTTTTTCTCAACCTCTCGCTCGCTCATTGCCGCTTTCGCCGCGCAATTCTAAAATTTTTCCATAATCTAACCAAATCTCGTCAGATAGCCAATATTACATCTTTGAATATCTAAAAGTAGCCTTCTATTAACAATTCCCTCTCAATAATCATCCACTTAAGCCAATAATCCTGTATTTTGTGAAATTATAAAAAGTTCCGTATTCCGACCATAGATGGCGTCCGCCCATAGGTGAACCACTTTGCCGACCCCAGAGCAGTCCCCGCGAAACTCAAAATAAAATACGGTCCTAGTCAACCTAGCAACCTTACGCGAAGCCCAAATAAATAACTTCCGCTAGACGCCGCCTATGTCGCAAGGGACGCGCAGAGCAGTCCCCGCGAAATTCAAAATAAAGAAGTCAAACTAGCAACCTTATGCGAAGCTCAAATAAATGACTTCCGCTAGACGGCGCCTATGTCGCAAGGAGCACACAGAGCAGTCCCCGCGAAATTCAAACTAAAGATAAAGCGCTAGACCACTGACCATTATTCTGAACTAGTTTATTATTCCCTTTTCATGCTTATTATTAATGGTGCTACGCATTAATATTTATTTTAGTGCTACTCCCATGCATTCCTTACTAACGGACGGATACCATTCATTCTGTACCGTTACAAACTGCACATGAGCTCAGTGACGGGTGGTGAGTGCATCGCCGCTCTATGCTGTTGGATGTATGTGTCTTTAGTCCGTTGGATGTTTTTTCGGCACCCAACGGAAGAGAGTGGTTGGTGACAAATGAATGAAAAAAAATGACGTCCTGAATGGGTAGTAGGTTAAAAAATATTTGGACGATTCAAAGTACTTATTAATTGAGTTTATTAAATGAATATAATTATATTGAGTTTGAGTTTTAGTCTTGTAATATTCTTTTAGGAAGCCGCCATACCACACGGCTCTACATAATAATATTATGTTCTATTCCCATGACTTTTTTTCTGACTACCATTTCAATACGTCTATTTAGCTGTAGATTGTTTTCCAAGACAACTCCAATATTTTTATAGAAGTAACATAAATAATTAATGTTTATTTTAATACGGACAGACACCTAAAGGGTTAACATGTTTTTTTTTTTAGGGACCTTACACTATGTTATGTCAGTCCCATCATAACTTAAGCTTAGCTAACAACATTATATTTTGTTAATTAATAAATAAATCTTTCGTACAATCACAACAATTATCTAGCCCAAGAGAAGCTTCGAAGAAACTCGTCAAATGGTTACTAGACAACGGATAAACATACTTAAAATACTTAAATACATACTTATTATACATAGAAAACACCCAGACCCGAGACAATTTAGAAAAACAATAATTTCTAAATTGACCCGACCGGGGATCGAACCCGGGACCTCAGAGATGGCGACACCATGAAAACCGGCGTACAAACCACTCGACCAAGGAGGTCGACAAAAATTAACATGTTTTAATGACGAATAATACACACTGTTTGAGGCAATGTATGCCTCGTCCTACGATTACAAATAAAAACTAGATATTACGCATTCCTATACTAAATCGTAGAGGAATTAGTCGCAGCTTAGACATTTATACATTTTAACGTATATACTTATAAGTACATACATATTATATAATCACGACTATTATCCCCGAAGGGTTAGTCAGAGACCAGGCAATGAGGACAGCAAAAGCAGTCCTCTACCATAGTCCACTTTTCACCAAATAGCGACTGCACATGTGCTCATCTTGATGAGACTGATTTGATGAGACTAATTTGTACGGAAAGAATTGTATAAAAACAAGATTTCAAAAGTAATATTTATAATCTTGTTAAAATGGGTTATTTGGTGGCAATATTCTCACGACTTCAAAGTTAATATCATTAGCTCGGCTAATTTTGTGCAAGAGCCATACTTGTTGACGTTAGTCAGCCATTTTGTTAGAGAGAGCTCTTAGCGACCATAAACACGGCAGAATGTTTATGAAGCAAAATTAGTCGCAGCAGCGTAGCAGCTACTTAAAAGTGATAGAAAATCGTGATTTAAATTTCATATTATGTTATTTAACTTATTATGAGCGTAAAAACTAATTATACTCGTAGGTACTCGTAAGTAAAAATAATCATCATCATCAGCCTATCAACGTCCCACTGCTGGGCACAGGCCTCCCACGTGGACAATAGCACGTGGGGATGTTGGGCCATGACCCACCACGCTGGCCCAATGCGGGTTGGTGGGTTTTAACGGCTGTCATCTTACGACAGCAACCGTAAAAATAATGCTCCCGAAGAATTAAGAACCTTTTCGTTTTTTTGAAGTCGGAAAAGCAATTGCCACCAATGTAGGTACGCATCACTTGAGAACGGCTGCACCTATTTGGAGAATCCTTCTTTTGTTGTGTTTAGTAAATGTCAGGATAAAGTTTGTATGATTAAATTCTTTTTGTAAATTCTCCGGGGTACAGATGTTTACACTGTGAAATAGCGGGCGGGCCGTTATTTTATTTAAAATCAATAGCCATGAATGTATATTCGCGCAACATTTCAAAACGGCTGCATCGCATCTATTTAGTTCTTTTTTTGGATTTGTAATTGTTATGACAAATTTCACAAATCATCACGGGATATGGGGACGGGGTTTCACGCAGACAAAGTCGCGAGCGGGCTGCTAGCTCATAATATTACATACATATAATCATGACTATTATTCCCGAAGGATTAGTCAGAGACTAGGCAATTAGGACCGTAAAATCTGTCCTCTGCCATAGTCCACTTTTCATCAAATAGCGACTGCACATGTGCTCAGCGTGACAGGTGGTGAGCCTATCACCGCTCTATGCTGTTGGATGTATGTGCAGTCTTTAGGCCGTAATCGCCTTTTATGAAACCCAAGGGAAGTGGTATTGAAATGAAATGAAATTATTTTATTTGCGTATGAATAGGGTACATGGGGAGATGTTGTTATATTTTTACGCTCATCCTATTCAGCCAACCATGGTGGCATGTAAAAATAGGTGAGGATATTAAAATTAAAAGTTAATACAATGCAATTAAAATTGAATACAATACAATAAAATTAAATACGACATAAATGGAAATAATCTGACACAAATAAATAAATAAAATAAAAACACAATTAACCAAAAGAAACCACTTTGAGGGCTCCTTTCTTATTCTTTTACCGCTACGCGACACTCGGTTTATAATATTAGCTCAGAGTAAAGATATAAGTCAGAGTTTGAAAATAGGTCGCCCGTTGTTGTTCCACTGTCACGGAGATTAATCTTTTATTGATTAAGCAATAAACTTTATATCAGCACCGCTGATAACACAATAATCCAGCAATTGGATATTAATAGTTTAATCAAAACCTTTTTACAACGAATGTGACGTAATTGGCAACAAATCTGGTATGTTATCAGACATGGGGGTAGATAGAGTCTGCACCCGTTGTAGTGCAGCGTTTATTATTATTATGATAGTTATAAATAGATTAGAGCCGTTGAACAAAGTCCAAAAAAAAAAATTATTGCTGCCTTTCAGCTTGCCGATCTTCGGAAAGCAGAAAGGCGGCAAAAAAAATTAGTATAGTGGCGGCTCCGCAGTCTTCGCTATTCTCTTGCCGCCTGTCATCTTGCCACCACCCTTCGATCATTTAAAGTCTAAAGCAGTCAAAACACTAGATACACAGTCATCCCATCCTACTAATATAAACGCGAAAGTTTGTAAGTATGGATGGATGTTTGTTACTCTTTCACGTAAAAACTACTAAATGGATTTGGATGAAATTCGGTATACAGATAGTTTATAACCTGGATTAACACATAGGTTACTTTTTATCCCGATATTCCCACGGGAACTGGAACCACGCAGGTGAAACCGCGAGTGGCCGCTAGTATAAAATACGCTTGAAAAATTGGTTCCAACTATTCTATCAATTTTTGGATAAAATGTTTACTAGAACACAAATCAACCAGTCTCAGTAAAGCTCGAATGGGATTCGAATCCATGACCTTTAGATTTCCGGTCCACTGCTCTAACCGCTAAGCTACCGAGACCCCAGAAGACTAGTCGAATTCTTTCTAGTAGTTTGTGATTTACGATGCAGGCCAGCGGTTTGTTTACTAATAATCACAACTTATTTTCATACATACCTTTATCATCAACAAAATTAGGTAACGCAAGAGTTTTTGGACGGCAATGTCAAGTGACAACTGACTGCAATCCAATGCTCCCTCTTGGGGGGTTACTCTCGAACGCAAACTCAATCTTAATACAATTCCAATGCGATTAATATGTATCGATATTGGGATAAGTAAAGATAATTCCGGAACGCCATTCCGATAATAATTTGTTCAATCGATTTCCAAGCAATTTAATTCCAATGTGGCGCTATTGTCGCTTACAAAAGTGCCATTTGACATTTTTTAAATTTGTGATTGGAAATTGATTAATGCAATTCTGTTTCAAGAGTAGCCTACTTGGTTGGAGCATTAGTTTGGGGCGACATTTTGAGAGCGTTAATTGTGAATCTGTAACTGTGTCGCGTGTGTACTCTTGCCTTGGATATCGTAGAAGGCGACTAACGAACTAAAGGCCACACATACATCTAACAGCACAGAGCGGCCATAGTCAACACCTGTTACGTTGAGCACGTGCAGTCGCTATTTAGTGAAAAGTGGACTATTTAGCAGAGGACTTTTGCGGTTCTCATTGCCTGGTCTCAGACTAACTTTCGGGAATAATAATCGTGTTTATATGTTTAATGTATTTGTGTATCTAATCTAGTGTTTATATGACCGAAGTGGCCTCATCACTAAGGAACTGGCTATCTTATCTCAAGCTGCCGGAACACAACAATGCTATAAACATCGTTGTTATGGCGACAGACTTAGATAAGATGGTGGTAGCTAGCCAGGCGGACTTAACAGCCCTACCACCAACCAAACCGAGCACACAAAGATGTACTGAATCGAACCCGGGACCTCTGGGTCTGAAACCGGTAGCTTCCACTAGACCACAGATTTAAAAATTTCACCAAATAGCAATTGCACATGTGCTCAGCGTGACAGGTGGTGAGCCCATCGCCGCTCTATGCTATGGATAAGTCTTTCAGTCGCTTTTTATGACACCCAAGGGAAGAGAAGAAACGGTGGTATTCTATGAATGAGCCGCTACCGGCACATCACATATTTAATTAACTGACGTCATTACAGATAGATTAGCTTTTTGGCAGATACTTTCGTAGTATAATGTCGTTCTATCTCTGACACTCAAACTACCTTCGTGCTGCAGAGGAACGTTGTCTTTTTTGTAAAGAGTCCCCTATAATTATGATATATCTTCAAATAATGTCTGTTTGCGCGCTTCCTTGTTTTCTTTGTGTGTAAGGTTAATGCGTAACCCCCGTAGTCCCTTGCGTAGCCCTCGTAGTCCCTTGCGTAGCCCTCGGCTTCCTTTTGTGAGTGCCCTTTCGTATTTTCATATAGGTAGGTACCTACGTGATAACCGCCTCGCTCAGATACAGTCTACTTCGCTCCTATATTTAACCATCATTTTTTGTTGGTCCCCCATCGCATATTTCTACCCACCCTCCGGTCGAACGAAATCATCAATGTCTATTAACTCTCGCACTCATCCAAACGTACCCAAACAAATATTTAACAATAACCGCATTTTCTTGTTCCAGTCACAATGCGCTACATCCTGCCGGCCATCTTGCTGCTGTCCGCCATCTTGTTGTGCGCGGCGCAGGCGCAGTATCCGCGCCCGCGCCGCCCCGAGCGGTTCGATACGGCTGAACAGATATCAAACTATCTAAAGGAGCTGCAGGAGTATTATTCGGTGCATGGCAGGGGGAGGTGAGTGTCAGGGTTATATAATGAGGGTCGCCAAAACTATCTTTACACTATCTTCATCGTCAACATCAGCCTATAAACGTCCCACTGCTGGGCACAGGACTTCCCACATGGACATCATCACACGGAGGTTAGGCCATAACCCGCCACACTGGCCCAATGCGGGTTCGTGGGTTTTAACGATTGTTATCCTTCGACGTCAACCGGGACCAACGGCTTTACTTCCGAAGCATGGAGGAGCCCGAGATGTTTTTTTAATTTGCTCACCCATCCAGCGACCCGCCATTTCGAAAGTTGCTTAGCGAGCTCCTCAGCTCTTTTCTGAAATGATATCAACTGTAGCTGTACCCAACCCAGCATGCGTTGTAACTCCACAATTTTTATAGATTTAGCTTCAAACCTGACGGAGTTTCATACGTACTTACTTTTACCCACTTGAAAGGCGAGATTTCAAAAATCCTTTCTTAGTGGTCACTTCACTATAAAAGGAAGCATGGTATAAAGTTTCAAGTTTCTAATTCTAGTGTTTGGGCTGTGCGTTGATATACCTGAATAAATTTCTTCTTTTTAATGTATTTTATATGACTTGGTGACGGCATTGTTACTTTTGTTACTTAGAGTAGAAGGAGAAAAAAGTAAGGCCTACTGAGTTTCTTGCCAGCTTCTTCTTAGTCGTAGGCTCTCCCAAAATCCGAACTGGCGGTAGATTAAAAAGGTAGGCATAGATTGGGTAGGTTAAGTAAATTGATAAGATTTAACTACTGTTAGTTATTTTTTTTATAGAAGTACATATTTTTTGACGTCAATAGGTACCTGTAAAGGTTTATATTGAATAAAGCATTTGACTTTGACTTTGAAAAAATAACTTTCTACGCTCACACCAAGCCCAAAAGAAGCTTCTTTTGAAACTCGTTAATATGGTTAAACTAGATAACGGATAAATGCATGCATGCGGCAGACGTGCCCGGCCTAATTCCACTTCAAGCTTTAGCTTAGTTAACTGTTTTTATTTTTTATTAGTATTGACGTCAATAAGTGCCTGAGAAGGTATACATTGAATAAATGATTTGACTTGACTTGACTTGAAAAGCTCTCATATTATTTTATATATAACGTCAAAGATTTCACTGAAAAAATTATTGGCAAAATATTTTCGAACTAACGTAACATTCACAAACAAGCGTCGGAAAAACAAAGCGTCGAGGTAAGGTGTTCGCTGTATAGAAACATCGAACTAAAAGTCGTCGTAGTAACAAGCAATCGCACTATCATAAAAAAGACATCGATGTAACAATATCGCAGTAAGAATAGAGTTTCGAACTCGCTTTTTAACTTAAAAATGGGAGGGTAAGAAAACAAACAGCACCAAGTTAGATCCCAAAATGGTTCTTATATCTATAAATAGACGTCTCTACATATTATAACTAAGTAGTAACAAAATAACAAATAGAAAGCGCGCCATCTCTCGCGTTATTATGAAACTTGTACCTATATCAGTAGTTCTGCTTTCAGCAAACTATCTCGTCACAACTCTACGACATCGTATGAATGTAGTTGCTAATTTGAACCTAGATGGTGTTGTGCCCTAATGGCGCCCAACGTGGTATTTGTAAGATAGTTTTTAAGCATATCTTTTTGTTTTCTATGTTAATAGGAATAAGTCGTTCGGCTTACGGTCTTGCCAGTTGAGCAAGTTTTGCAATGCTAAGATGGATGACCCAATTAAAAACATTTTGATGACGATTTTAGGAGGAGTTAAAGTCATTCTTTTCTGTAGGTTTACCCTTGAGACCATACCACCCTCTCAAAAAATGTCACTCGTTGCTGTATGTTTCGTTCGGTGAGTGAGAGTACCGGAGGCACATATCTCCCCCCTCCCCCCACTCACAGTACCTACTTTCTCCTTCTTCTTCCTCAAGGTCGGCAACGCATCTGCGACTACTTTGGTTTTGCTGGTGTCCATGGCTGGCGGTGATTACTTTCCATCGAGTGACTCGCCTGCTCGGCATCATTTTCACATAACAAAGCCCGTGAAGCCCTTGGTTCCTGGTTGTTTTTTTAAGATGCAGTCGCTAAATCCCGTATGCCTAATATTCTCATGTGCTTTTGTGGGAATGCTTAAGTTTATAGGCTGATTATATGATATGTTTTGTTTCAGATATGGCAAGAGGCAAACGCACGTTGCCGACTCATCTGTCATCTTCAGGGAAACTCCCTTCATGGACAACGGCATAAACGAGAAAACCGTCTTCAAAGACTTCGATTTTCTGTAAAATACAAAAAAAAAACAAAAAGAAAATGGCCCTAAATTATTCCTCCATTTTTCTTTTTATCGAAAATTCATAAAATTTTTTAGTTTTAATAAAGGTTTGTTATAGTAATAATAAAAGTCATAAACATGACTACGACTAGTCACACACAATTAGTATTGTATTCCTTTTTTATTAATATGGTGTGAATGATTGTATTCTAGTCAATTAATTCTAAAGTAGGCCACGACTTTCCAGCGACAATGGTTAAATTCTCTAAGCTCAAGTGGTCAGAAAAAGACTATAAGCCAAAGTCTTTTGACAATGCATGTAAACCAAACACTTCTGCTTATTTTTAAAAGTCAAATACTTATGTCAATGTTTGTAAGCCCAAGTCGAAGCCCTTTAGCCAAAGTCGTCAAGCAAATCCGCTTAGTCTAAGTAGTTTGACAAATCCTCTAAACTAAACTCGTTTGCCAAATCCACTAAACCAAATTGGTTTGCCAAATCCTCTTAGCCAAAGTCGTATGACAAAGTCTTAGGCCAAAATCGTGACCAAAACGTAGAACTCCTAAAGCCAACGTTTTCAGGCTGGGTGAGAACATTATATTATGGATCGTTACTTTTGTAACCTCTAAGCTAAACTCGTTTGCCAAATCCTCTAAGCCAAAGTTGTTTGCCAAATCCTCTAAGCCAAAGTCGTATGACAAAGTCTTAAACCAAAGTCGTGACCAAAACGTAGAACTCCTAAAGCTAACGTTTTCAGGCTGGGTGAGAACATTATATTATGGATCGTTACTTTTGTAAATTAAATAAAAACTGTATTATTGTACTAATGTTAAGGTTAATAATAAATTATTAAAGGGATTTATTGGATAAAGTTAATTTTTTCACTTTTTTCTTATTAAACCAACTCAAGTGGTAAGAGTGGCAATACGCTCGGTCCGATATCCGAAGGTCTTGGGTTCAAATCCCAGGATGGGCAAAATGAGTATCGGATCTATCGAAGCATTTAGCCAAGGTTTGTGATATTGTTTTGTAGATTAAGCCAACACTGTTTTAAATAGCATTGAAATGAAATTAGACAAAAAAACGTTGGAGGCGTTAAAGGCTCAGTACCTTTTTGTACCCTTCGCGGTAGAGACAACTGGGGTGTGGGGCTCGCAAGCAAAAGCTTCCATTGCCAAAGTGGGACACCGTTTGGCGGACCATGGCTACGATCGCCGCTGCAAGTCATACCTGGTTCAAAAGTTCTCCCTGGCGATACAGCGCGGCAACGCTGCCGGTATCATGGGAACCTTTGAGCCGGATGTGACTCGCGGTGGTCTGTTAGATTAGGTGCTTTTTTTTCTTTTTTGGTTTGTTTATTTTATTTTACTAACATTTAAATTCACATTATTATAATTGCATTTAATATAAGACTGATTTGAAAATGATAATTTAATTTTCTTAATACATAAATAATTTTGAAGACAAAAAAACACATTATAATTATTGCTATTGGAGAAAAAAGTAAACTTCAGCCTGTATACAGTCCCACTGTAGGGCAATTGCCTCCATCATTGAAAAGAAGTCATTCCTAAAATTGGAGAAAATTCTAAAAAATAAAAATAAATTATACCGCTCATTACGAATATCACGTAGCTGCTACGCCGTAGCAAAGGCATGTCGAGGTCAATTAACAAAACATTCCTCAGTTTTTATTGTGTGCTACGTATTTCTGCGTAGCTGCTACGTCGTCGCCGTAAACTATATAACCTATTATTATTTTATTTATTTATTTATTTATGAAAATTGCATGTATTCCATTAGGTCCACATTGCATGCCGTGGCAACCTGTAATTAAGATGACACTTTTAGCTTTAAATTTATGTTAGTTCCTTCAATTTTTGCGTGTTTGTCTTGTTGGTTGTCCTAATAAATAAATAAATAAATAAAATAAAAATTATGTTAATACAACAGATAACCATTTTAGATAGTTTGACTGTGGAATCAGGAGTCTTTTAAATACGAGTAAAGTATACATATTAAGTAAGTATAAACTAAGTTATTTTAGTGTTGTAACAGGGTTTTTTTATTTAATTGTTTCTATAGTCTTTGGTTTTTTTTCCGTCAGGGTCCGGGTTCAATTCCCGGCGACATAATTATTGTTCTCCACTGCACGGACTCAGATTCGAATCCTAGCGACATAATTATTGTGATAGGTTTGATTAGTGGTAGAGTCGCCTGGCTAGCTATCACCATCAATTAAGAATATAAGTTTTTCACCTAAAATGCTAGCTAGTAGCTTTGTTGTGTTCCGAATATCCTATACTTAGAGATAAGATGGATGATAGTTCTTCAATAGTTAAAGAATACAAGTGAAGTTAGAACTTCATTTGACGATAAGAATATGCGCAATCGCTCCTTCTACCGATCTTAGATTATGCCGATGTCTGCCTAGTGGATTTGAACGAAGACCTGCTAAATAAGCTGCAACGCCTGCAGAATCTATGTATCAGATTTATCTACGGATTGCGTAAGTTTGACCATGTGTCTGAATTCAGGCAAAGGCTTGAATGGCTACCGATAAGGTTGCGCCGTGAGGAACATATCCTCACTTTTGTTTATAATGTGCTGTATGATCTTCGTACTCCTTCCTACCTTAAAGAATGTTTTCGATTCCTCGGGGAGGATCACAATTGTGGTCTTCGGTCCAAATCGGATAACGTGCTAAAGGCTCCCTTTACACAGTCAGGATACTATATGGATTCTTTTACTGTCCAGACTACATTCCTTTAAAACAATTTACCACCTCAAATCCGGCACTCCAAGTCCCTGTCCTTGTTTAAATCTAGACTGCAGAAACACCTTTTAGCTAAGTCATCTGCTCGTAATTTAGAAGCTCGTTACATAATATAGGTTTAGTAATCTTTTTTCTTATTTATTTTTCATTTGTTTATTTTATTTGAATATGTATAAGTACCTAAGTGTAAGTAATTATATATGAATGTATGTTTATTAATTAATTTATATCTTATTTTAATTTGTTTGTTAATTTATTAATTTGTACTTGCGCACTTCCTCTATCCTCTTTCCCAGGTTCCCTAAACCAAAGGTTGTCAGGAAGAGATCGCTTTCAGCGATAAGACCGTTTTTGCCCGTACTAGCTCTAAGATTATGTAATGTGTGTGTTCCTTGTGTATGTGCAATAAAGTGTTCATCTATCTATCTATCTAAGATAGATCATATCGTCACTCACCATCAGGCAAGATTTATACGAAGCGCAAAATATTATTAAATAGGTAGTTACATACATACATTATCATCACGACTATTATCCCAGAAGGGTTAAGAGACTAGGCAATGAGGACAGCAAAGGCAGTCCGCTGCCATAGTCCACTTTTCACCAAATAGCGATCTATATGCTGTTAAGTGTATGTGCAGTCTTTAGTCCGTTAGTTGCCTTTTACGACACCCAAGGGAAAAGCGGGGTGGTAGTATTCTTTTACCGCTACGCGACTCTGTTAGCAGATAAAAAATATTAATATTTCTAAAATAACAATGAAAGTGCATCAAAAATGAACTAAAAGAAAGGAAATCGCATATTTTGGAACATAATCTTAAGCTACATTACTTGTTTAAGCAAAATAACCTTAATAACACTACGCAAAAAGGTTTATTTCACATTAACTCTTCTACAAACTGGGATGCTACGTAATCGAACCTAAATGGATTATAAACAAAATGCGCGCGCAACTACCAAGTAGCCAGTCGAAATGGCGCTGGGTTCTTTACGAGGTCAACAGTTTACTGCTACTCGGTATCGAGTGAAATTGCTCGCAAATCACAGGTGTGTACTATGGCTTATCGAGTGGTTTATAAATGAAATATGAAACATGAGCTAAGTTAGAGTAAATGGTATAGTATATTATGGTTATAAATTTTATTATACCTGAGCTCATGAATGATTTAGTGTTAGACAGCTCCTGTAGGCCTGGCATGCGCAATATAAGATATGCCGCGGACGAGAGACGACAAATAATTTTTAGTTGTCATGTTAAGGTTTGTAGACAAAAATACCACAGTTTATGCAAACACTACTATTAAGTCTACTTTTGACATATTATGTAGAGTTTTAAGGGTATTCATGTATTTTTAGTGTCGATAGACATTAGAGATAAATTAATAAAACACGAGAAAACGGGTCGAGAAGAGTTCTCGTGTTGCGCATGCCAGGCCGGCTGGTCTTTCACGGAGACTCCTAGAGGTTGCTAACAATTGAATTTCTATTGTATCTGGTTTTCTTCACACACTTCCTGCAATAACTTAACGGTTGGTCTCGAGGTGCCAGTACAAATAAAACTTAGTGATGTAAGGAGAGGGGATGTATCTGGTTTTACGACAACTGAGCTCTTAGGTGTTTATATAAAATTTGCGTTATCATACCTACTTGATGACATTTTGTAGCTACAAGAAGAATAATTAGTTAAACATTATCATCATCATCATCATCATCATCATCATCATCGTCAGCCTTTAAACGTTACAATGCTGGGCACATAATAAAATATAATTTAAAAAACGGTAGTAAATCAACTGTTCAGGGCACCTATCCGGTGGTGACCCAGCGATTCGACTATTGCTTATCTAACTGTAATAGGTATATTTAACAGGTAGCACTATTCAATTATGAATATGTCTACCACCTTTACTTTAATACTATCCTGTAAGGAAATGTTATGCTGGAAGTCTTTTTACGGAAGAAAATGTCTTTTTACGGATATTATAATTAGAGATGGACCGACTATGGTATTTGCCGACTAGCCGACTAATCGGTTTTCAAATTGCCGATAAGTCGGCTGACTAGTCGGCAAAGCCGATCATTTTGTTTTAGTGTTGGTTTTCTGCGGCTTTTAATATAATGCTATTTTGGCATTGCCATACTTATTTGAATACTGAAGCTAACTAAATGATTCCTAATTCATTATAATGTGACCTTATTATTCCTTTGACAATGTATTATTTCAACAGCATCTGTGGTCCAGTGGCCTAACCACCGCTCTCAGACCCAGAGGTCCCGGGTTCGATTCCCAGCGGGGGGTACATCTTTGTGTACTTGGTTTGGTGATCAATGAAAAAGGTAAGTTACCGTTGGTTATAGCAAATGACAGCTTAATCTTACATCTAATTAGGTTAGACACTATTACTGAAAAGTTATACAAACATGAAAAAGATTTACAAAAAAAGCTATATTTGCAGTACTTTCTTGTCAACCCTTTTATTAAGCTAGACAAGTTGCTCAACTTCCAATACTTATGAATTGTAGCAATGGCAGGAGGGTATCACTCCGTAGTTTGGGTACTTTCGACCGGCGTGCCTCCCGGGTCCCGGGCAGGTGTCGGCAGTAGGATGCCGTTTGGCTCGCACGCTTTACGTCGCGCGTAAAACAAAACGATCATTTCTGTGATTTTTGTGCACCGAACAATGATTACTAAACAATCTTATAATCTGTATAAAAGATACTGTTGTGTTTACGGGTGTCTCAATAAAAGAAAGAACAATTAATCTGATTTATTTTAATATATCCATGAGTGGATACCCTGCGCTCTTGACGTCAAATCGATATCGAGTCAGCGTTGCTTAATGGAATATGAACGCTCGGGTCACACAATTAGTTTCAATTTCGCGTGAAAATCGTAAGAGTAGGCAGTTTTTTATACCTAAACATGACTTAAGTTAGAAAGTAAACCATTTTGTACGGTAGAACTATTAGTTATTCTGTGGCAATGGCTTGATTTCAATAATGGAAGGCCAGCAATGAAACAGTTTATAAGCTTTATCTTTATATTTTGTTAAGTCACACTTTAATGTGATCAATATATACCCTTATGTAAATATCAATAGGTACATACATAGATTCACGACTATTATCCCCAAACGGTTAGTCAGAGACTAGTCAATGTCCCGAGTTGTCTCCAGTACTGACACGCCTATACCACCTCTCGTACTCTACTGGAATTGTGCCGGAGGCTTGGAGAAAGGCTAACGTCCAGCCGGTCCCCAAAAAAGGGGATAGGTCTGACCCAGCCAACTATCGACCTATTGCTGTCACCTCTGTCCTTTGCAAGGTTTTTGAGTGAATCATAAACAGACAACTCATTCGCTACCTAGAAGATCACTCCCTGATTCATGATCGACAATACGGGTTCAGACCGAAACGATCAACGGGTGATCTCCTGGCGTTCATAACACACCTGTGGGGTGAAGCAATGGATAAGCATGGAGAAGCACTGGCTGTTAGCCTGGACATCTCCAAGGCTTTTGATCGAGTTTGGCATCGTTCGCTTCTCTCCAAGCTTTCGTCATATGGCTTGCCACCTCGGCTATGCGATTGGGTCGCCAGGTTCCTGCATGAGCGCAGCGTTTGCGTACTCTGCGAAAGCAGTGCCTCACAGTCTCTGCAGGTGAACGCCGGAGTGCCGCAGGGTTCTATAATATCGCCCACGCTGTTCCTTCTGCATATCAATGATATGTTATCCTTGGGTAACATTCATTGCTATGCAGACGACAGTACAGTACATCGGCGTTATTTGGGTCACCCTGCGGCAAAGCAGGCCCATGTAGTGGAGTCGAGACGGAAGATTGTCATTGAGCTGGACGAGGAGTTAGACCGCATTTATAAATGGGGCTCTGATAACCTGGTCCAGTTCAATGCCAAAAAAACACAGGTCTGCGCTGTCACGGCTAAAAAGTCCGCATTTCTCCCCCAACCCTCCTTCCAGAGCAACCTATTACTCATCCAGACTGGTCTCAGTCTCTTAGGTATGGACATACACAGCGACCTCAACCCGAAGAGTTATATTGAGAGCATTATAACCACAGCCTCACGTAAACTCGGAATCCTGAACAAGGTGAAGCGGTTCTTCACGCCGGAGCAACGTTGTCTTTTGTATAAGACTCAGGTGCGCTCCTGCGTGGAGTATTGCTCTCATCTTTGGGACGGATCCGCAAGTACTTGCTCGAAGCTCTTGACAGGTTGCAAAGACGTGCTGTCCGTATTATCGGTAACGATGACGTTACGACCAGTCTGGAGCCGTTACAGCTACGTAGGGACATTGCTTCCCTTAGTGCTTTTTACCGCCTTTACCACGGTGAATGCTCTGAGAAGCTCTTTGACCTCATCCCTCCCTCCCCTTTCCTTTCCAGATCGACGCGTGCAGGTCTTAGAAGCCACCCTCATACCGTGCTGACCATCAAGACACGTACCAAAAAGTTTGGACAATCGTTCTTTTGCCGAGCTGCCCGTATGTGGAATGCGCTTCCCGCACACGTGTTTCCTTCCTCTTTCTCTCCCGGGTTATTTAAGCGGGGCGTGAAAAAGCATTTATGCAGGCCGCCATAGTGAGAGCGTTCGGCATAGCGTGGTAGCGCTGTGACGAACGCTTTCACTTCTTGGGCTTCACTGGCTGCTTTTCATCAGGCAGAGTGAAGCCATTATGGCGTGCCACAATAAAAAATAAAAAAAACATCAGAAGCAGTCCACTGCCATAGTCCTAAATTACAATGAGCTTGGGAAAAGTATTTTTGTTTTTTTTTTTTTTTATTATTATTAACATTTTAACTTAAAATATGACATTAATTTTTTTTCTGTAGCCCTTCAAAATACTTCACAATAATTTTTTAAAGATTCATGAAAATGACCACGCGCTATTGTTATTGTGACAATTAAAATAAGCGCGAAACCCGCGGCGTGACGTCATCGGATTCCATTCTCTCGCACGGGTGGCGCGATTTCGTTTTATTAATATGTCTGCTCTGAACTAGTGCAGTTGTGCCACAGATTACTTAACAATTAATTGTGCAAATATGTAATCGGACGCCCGCCAGGTGCGGGCGGCGAGAGCGGCAGCGGGGGTTATCGGATACGATGACGTCACGTCACGTTAGTCAAGTGCCAGCGAACTAAGCGAGGTAGCAGTGTTTTATGCAAATATTTATGTACAATAACTTTGTAAATACTTCTCGTATCAAAGTGAAATAAAAGCTATTGGTTTTAGAATAACGACTTCTAAAGCAAAAAATAACTTTTTTTTCATTTTTCCCAAGTCACGCACAAGCGTGACATGTAGTGAGCCCATCACCGCTCTATGCTGTTGGACGTATGTTTTGTCCATTAGTCGTTTTTTTATGGCACCCAAGAGAAAACAGAGGTTAATAGTATTATTTTAGTGAGCCACACACACGGCTTTTTCGTAATTATATCAAGTTATGCAAAAATCGCTGTTCCACTAATACCAGTGACGGAGTGCCTATTGTAAAGAACCCAAAACTGTGTTGTGTCCTCGACTGGCGAAGGCCGATGTTTTTTACAAGCAAATCTATATTTTACCTTAAAACTATCACAGAAAACTGATAAATATTTTGTACTAGTTTTTTCTACTCCCGATATATTTTTTTAATACCTATATACTTAACGTATTGACGACTTTGCCTTTGTATTTTGTATAGTGTTTCATATCAGTGTTAGAGATTATCATTAGTTTTACGATATGATATTGCCCGATCGAGTTCTGCTGTACAGCTATTGAAATAATGTGAGTATTGAGAGATGTTCCTTGTATTTTTTATTGCCAGCATTTAAAAGTGATTCCACATCTCCAAACATTATAAAATGCATTTTTTTAAAGAATTTTATTCAACTTACAATATATCAAAACAAGACGACATTGCTTTGTTTTTTTAAATCGTTAATAACAAAGTTTTATTAAATCTATCCGGGTGACAGTTTTCTATCCCAGTATACTGATTAAAATGTAATGCTGTTCGTTTAAGTGCATCCTTTGAGAGTTTAATGTTTAAGTTGAACGGAACTTTGCATGCTATCTAAAGTTCAATTAAATATAGCAACATGCTAAAGCTTAATACAGAACTTTAAATAGTTTCATAGAGTTGTTAAACAAAACATTTTTAAAAAACGTTTATTTATGTATTTAGCAGAGTTAATGCCATATTTAAAATATAGAAAGTTGAAAATCTCATTTACGTTTACTTTTACGCTTATAGCGTTGGTATAAGGCTCTAAGCTTTTAAGTTTACATTTTAAGCAACTATTTAGATCTGTGAACATTAATTCATCATGCAAAGTTTAAAAATAAATGCATCCTCGGTTCGTAAAATTTTAAAGGACATCATTTTTTTTAGGCCTTTTCTGAAAGTGCCGGCCAACAAAAAAAATGGTACGTATTGTTAGAACTAGCCATTTAGAGAAATAGTTAATATGACACAAAAGTTGTAGGATTGCTCAGAGCCAAGTTATACAAGTTCGAAGATTCATTATTTTTATTAATTTTTTTGATCCGTTATTTTTTTTTGTATAATCAGAATTGATGATGACCCCATAGCTTTTGCGCTGCAATGACAATTGCTTCAGATTATTAGTTCTAGTAATATCTATCATTATTTTACGTTTCCCAGTCCCAGCACTCTCAGAAATCAATAAATGTATGATAATGATGAATCATCGAACCTTGGCTCAGAGCAATCCTAAAACTTTTGTGCCATATTAACTTTAACTCCAAACAGCTAGTTCTAACAATACGTAAAAAAAATTTTGTTGGCACTTTCTTATAAGGCTATTTCCAAAAATGTATGGAGCCCGAATGATCTCCTTTGGAAGTTTGTACGTTTCGACTGTATTTTGTTTTAAAACGTTTGTAGTTTAATAATCCAAATGGGTAATAAGTATATTGTAATGCCCTTTTGGTCACTGAAAATTTTGGCTTCTTGTTTTTTCCACAACGAAGTTACAGAGGTTCGAAAATGCCCATAATGGCTTCGAGAAAAAGATGGTACAGGAGTGGGAGCACTAGTGTACGTACCCAAAGTACTTAATTGTTCTAAAAATTGTATTTGAAACAAGATAAAGCTAGCCTCTAGTAAGACTTGAACCAACGACCTTTTGCAATCCAGACGACGCGACAGCTTTTCCATTAGTAGGTATGCCTAATAATAGTTTAATTCTTCCTTAAAGGCCGGCAACGCGTCTGCGATTCCTCTGGTTTTGCGGGTGTCCATGGGCGGCGGTGATTACTTTCCATCAGGTGACCCGCTTGCTCGTTCGCCTCCTTCTGCTATAAAAAAAACACTACTAGTTATTGCCCCGACTTCTACGCGACGCGCGAAACTGACAACTATAATTATTTTCATACAAACCTTGTCCAGATTACGACGAAAAAAAAATCAGCTAAATCAGTAAAGCCGTTCTCAAGTGATGCCCCGTCACACAGGTTGTCCCAGAAATCAAAAGTCTAGCCGGAAATTGGCAATAGGCCAAGTCATGTTAGTTATTAGAAAAATTTGAACCAAAATATGTAAGTACTTCTCAAATTATAAGGATTTATATAATAAATCCTAATAAGTAACAGCCTGTAATGATCTTTCAAGTCCTGTGACTACAAATATTAACTTTTCGTCAGTTTTTTTCTGTGATGTAACCATGAATAACCCTTCTGTAAATTACAGTTAAATGTTTAAACATATCTGCCAAAGTTTTAAATAAAATATTAGTTTTGTACCCAACATTGATTCAAAATAAGTACATCAACCAACTTTAACCGACTGTACTTTAAGACATGACCTTGATTTTTTTTCATATTTTCTAATAACTAACACGACTTGGCCTATTGCAAATTTCCGGCTTGACTTTAATTTCTGGGACACCCTGTATAGATTCGATCACGACAACGACACCGAGTATTTGTATGGCAATATTGCAACTCAGAGCCGAGTGGTATAGCGGCTCAGTAAAAGGACACTACGAACCCCTGATTCCCTTGGGTGTTGTAATAGGCGACTAACGGACTACGGACACCACCTAACACTCTGAGCACTGTGCCTGTCATTTGGTGTGCCGTGGTCTATGGTAGAGGACTGCTTTTGTGGACCTCATTGCCAAGTCTCTGACTAACCCTTCGGGGGACTTCTTGGCGGCAAAGTGAAGCGTCATGTCTGCAGTTTTGTATTATTTTCTATAATTTAAGTTTTGTCGAATATTAATGTGAAATAATGGTGGATTACTTACTGTTTAGTGTTCGTGAACGTGCATGAGTGTTAGCAAATAAAACAAAACAGTGCAACATCACTTTTCAAATTCTATCAAGAAGTCCGTGTGAGACCACAATAAAGTCCCACAGCTTTATTGAGTCTCGAGGGGTTTGGGGGAAAATCATTCACCATTAAATGTTCATTATCACTCATTATCATCAACTTAATGTAAAGAAAATAATAATTACTATTAAAAACTTGGCACTGGCTAAATGTGCTGAACGCACGAAGCCATTATTTAAAAGAAGAAAAAAAAACCCTTCGGGGATAATAGTCATGAATCTGCATAATTACATAGATGTATGTTTACTACACATTCCACTCTGATCTAAGTCAACAAACACTTGTACACACGTAATTCTATTACAACAGCTGCACAATGGTGTAAAAGTTATGTCATCTCGCAGTTAGGAAAACTTGGCTTTGTCATAATCAAAACGTTAGTCCGCCATGTTTGTTTGCGTAGTTTTACTTGGTTTTACGCAAGGTGTTGAGGGACTCTTAGATAAAAAGCATTGTTGGTGGATGCGGGCGGCTTTTGTTCCCCTGGCCGCGGTTACCCTGCCGCGAGGCCAGGGGAAACTTTTTAAGGTACTCGTATTATAACTAAAGCAGCTATTCCGTCCAAAAAATGTGCTCAGCTATTATTATTATACTTGGGTCAATTCGATGAATGCACACATGTTTAAACAGGATTTATCAAAATATTTTTTTTTAAAGTCGTTTACTAAGTGGTAGTGAGTAATCCTGATTAAATATGTGTGCATAATGGAACATGAAAGTTTGAAAGTCGATAAAGAATGTTTACGTAAACAAATTATTCACAATTCGTGGTGCTAAAAACTAGTGTCACTCGAATTTTTACTATTTCTTCAAAGTCAAAATCAAATTCTTTTAGTACGTAGTTTTAGTTGTATTTATTTAGTTATAGGAAAAACTTTGTAAATATTTAGATTAGAAAATGTATTTGCGAGAAAAACATTAATAAAATTAAATCAAAATATATTTATTCAATAAACTTAATTAGTAAGTACTTTGAATCGTCCAAATCTTTTTTACCCCACCACCCATTCAGGACGTCATTTTTTAACAGTGGCAAAGAACGCTCGCAAGAAACCACGGCGCACAGAAGCAACGACATTTACAAAAAAAAAAGAAAATTATGTCGTTACCAGGTCATAAAATACAAAATAAGAATTTTTTTCTTGAGAGAAAGACACTATTTATATTTGTTTGCTCTCTCAAGAAACAGTAAAATAGCCGAGTATCATTAGATAATAGTGCACAAAGAATAAGTTTACAAACATTCATAATTGAGTGCACGAAAAATTGTGAACAATTTCTTTATCGAAATTGACCCAAATATAGTTGACAGCGAGTAACGAGTGGGGCATAGGGGCTATCGTAGGCTTTGTTGCCAGCCGCTTGCAGCCCATAGGGCGACGCCTCTTGTTATATACCTTAATGGGATAAGTGCTGTCCGAAAAAACAATTGTGTTTTTTTGACGCGTTGTTTATGAAATAGGTTCAATTTTCTGAAGGTAATCATTTGATTGAGGAACTAACAGAGTAGAAGCTATGTGGTGGCGGTTCATTAATAGAATATGACCAACCCATCTCTTTCGTTAAGTGTCGTGAATAGCGACTAACGGACTAAAAACTGCACTTACAATTACATCCAACAGCATAGAGCCCGGCTTCAATTCCCGGTCGGGTCTATTTCGAGAAAAACTGTTTTTCTAAATCGATTTCGGGTCTGGATGTATTTTCTATGTATATGTATATTTACTCGTTATCTTACCATATTAACGAGTTTCTTAAGTATACCTACTTATCTCGGGCTAGATAATTGGTGTGAGCGTAAACAATATAAAAACAACAAAAAAAACCGGCCAAGTGAGAGTCGGACTCGCCCATGAAGGGTTCCGTAGCAGCAAGTAACATCATATAAAAGTTCTTGTAGTTCGTTGTATCTTTAATCGATGTTCTAATAATAGCGTATTTTTTTAAAATTAATTAATTTATGACGTATTAAAAAAACTACTTACTAGATCTCGTTCAAACCAATTTTCTGTGGAAGTTAGCATGGTAATGTACATCATATATATTTTTTAGTTTTATCATTCTCTTATTTTAGAAGTTACAGGGGGGGACACACATTTTACCACTTTTAAGGGTCTCTCGCGCAAACTATACAGTTTAGAAAAAAATGATATTAGATACTTCAATATCATTTTTGAAGACCTATCCATAGATACCCCACAGGGATGGGTTAGATAAAAAAAATGAGTTTCTGTTCTAAGTATGGGGAACCCCCAAAATTTATTGTTTTTTTTTCTCTTTTTGTGTGATAATCTTAATGCGGTTCACAGAATACATCTACTTACCAAGTTTTAACAATATAGTTCTTATAGTTGCGGAAAAAAGTGGCTGTGACATACGGAGGGACAGACAGACATGACGAATCCATAAGGGTTCCGTTTTTTGCCATTTGGCTACGCAACCCTAAAAAGAGCGGCGACGGTCTCACCACCTATCAGGCTGAGCACATGTGCAGTTGTTATTCGGTGATTCGTGGACTGTGGCAGTGACCTGCTTTAATACATTGACTGCCACAAAACCAGACACAATTGAAAACCCACGACGCGGCGCCGTGTTTTGGGTAGTGAGGTCTTCATTGCCCAGTCTTTGACTAACCGTTCGGGGTTGACAGTCGTGAATGTGTATACCTATGTATGTTTTGCAAAATAATTATGTCTATGTGCACAAAAAACCAAGGACCGTAGCAGATAGCAATCCATTGGGGGTTAAAGTTACTCGCGTCCGTAGGTTTACCCTTGAGACCCTACACGTGACCCCTGGGTGGTGCTAAATGTGATACTGACTGAGTGGTAGAGCCACGCTGCGTTGCAGCACGCATTGGGCCGGCTCGCCCGGTGTAATACTACCCTCTCACTAATATCCGGCGTGAAATAATGGCACTTGGTGCTGTTGTGTTTCGTCCGGCCAGTGAGAGTTCCGGAGGCCCCTCCCCCCTCCCTCCCTCACAATTCCCATTCCTTCCTTAACCCTATTCCTTTCTTAAAGGCCGGCAACGCTCTGCGATTCCTCTGGTGTTGCGGGTGTCCATGGGCGGCGGAGATTACTCTCCATCAGGTGACCCGCCTGCCCGTTTGCCTCCTTCTATTATAAAAAAAAATAAAAAAATAGTCTCTGCCTACCCGTATGGGAAACAGGCATGAGTTTATGTATGTAAGAACCAAGGACAAAATGGCCGGATTTGCCATTCCATCGATTCTGTCAACATTAGCTAATGGCCAAACAAAGCTGCAGATTGGATTACCCTAGGACAGTGGCTGTGAGAAAATAGGCGACACTTTTCAATCTATTCCCGCTTCAGGTCTAGACAGTTGTTTAAAAATACAATTACCTGCAGACAAACAGTTCAGACGGTTATTTTTAAAGGCAGAAATGAATTATAGATATGGCTTACGTGATACGCCAAGGATCTAGCTAGCGCTTTCGGCTGGCTATCTTAAAAGTTAAGGCTTGCGATCTTACAAATCAAGCCACTTTTGTAAAGTCAGATCACCGGATGGTAGGAAAATTAAAGTATAGCAAGAGCAAGTCCAGCAACAACGTCCTTTTTTTTCAAGTTAGTCAATATTTCATTCTTGATTTGAAATATATAAGGTGACTGCTAGATACCGCAAGAAACTTTAAGGGCTGATCAGGTCAAGTGTTTTAGACATGACAAAAATGACAAAAAAGAAATTCGTGTTCTTTTTTCATTTTCAATTAAATCATTAATTTTGTGAGTTTTAATTGGATAGATAGTCTTTGAGTATCTAATTTATTTTAAAGCATTATACGGCCGTCTATTGACCTGTCCGCGTCAGCTGAGCGATAAGTACCTACGTTGACGGGTCAACAGACGCCCGGCCGCTTGTTGCCCCCGTCGTCGGCTGGGCGATAAGTACCTACAAAAAACACGAATTCCTTTTTTGTCATTTTTGTAATGTATAAAACACTTGACCTGACCAGCCCTTGAAGTTTCTTGCGGTTTCTAGCAGTCATCTTATATATTTTTTTAATAGATTGTTATTATTGTGCGTTTAATAATAGTCCTGTTAACCTATTCTGTTAATCTTAATGACTGTGTCGGAGTGGGTTGAAGTCAGTATCTATGCATCAAATAAAAGTACCTACTTAAAAAGTGAAGCACTTTATTGTATGACAGCAAATCTGTCAGGTACTTATTGGAGAAAAAAGTTATTGAGAAGAAGAAAATTAAAATAATAAATGATAATAGATAGATAGTTAATACGTTTATTGTAACATAATAACACAAACATTAATAACGATAACATAAAATTGAAGTCAAGTTTTTTTGTCTTGAATTTAACTAAACATTTACATTTTTTTTTCATTTTCCCTTTTGTTCATTCATTTATTCGCTCGTTCATATTTGCTGTCCTTACAGCAAAATACACTATTTATCTCGAAACTTACCATGTGAGAACTTACAAGAGGTGGGACGGGTTTCATACAAATACGCCCATTCTTCTTTGGCGATTCATTTTGATTTCTAGATATCCGACAATTGCTTCTATAATGCAGTTTTATCGTACACACACACGTACAACGTTTACATACAACTTACTATAAACAACAAAAAAAGCATTTGCTTTGTACGTCAACTTAATATGTAATTATTTTATTTTTTGTCAAAATGTTTTCTTGATTAATGTTTTATATTTTAGCGTTTTATTAACGCTTAAATATACTTAAGTAAAATTTTAAACACTGAAAAAAGACGACAACCTCAGGCGGGAGGTTGTCGTCTTTTTTCAGTGTTAAAAATTTTACTTAAGTATATTTAAGCGTTAATAAAACGCTAAATTATTAAACATTAATCTAAAAACGCAGCTTCATCTTAACCGAATGTTCAAATATTTGTAAAAATATTTCTTTCGGATCTCAGAGGTGAAAACTTCTAAGATTTGATGAAGCAATGTTGACTAAAAACATAAGCATCAAGCACTGACAAATTTCGACGGTTGAAAGCCAGACCTCGGTAGCCAAGTGGTTAAGGCAGCCGCCCGGAATGCAAAATGTTTTCTTTTTGTGGTGTACAATAAAGTATATTTATCTTATCTTTTCTGCTATTATAATACAATGCAAATACCAATATGATTTATTGCACATCATATCACAATACAAAAACGTAAGGAACTTATAAAAAGGCATACACATGACAACCTGCAAAGGCAACAACGTTATAGGGATAAAGCAAATTGTCTAAGCTTTTCATTCCGCCACTGTACTTGTTAGTAGACAGCCATGGCCATTAGCAAAACGTCGAGTTACGTAAAAGCTATTAAAGTGATGACTTCAACTGTGTCCCTTTTGTAACGCGTCATCGAGAAATCAACCCGTGGCGTAACCCGATTACATTCTCACATGATTCCCGACTATTATCCCCGAAGGGTTAGTCAGAGACTAGGCAATGAGGACCGTGAAAACAGTTCGCTGCCATAGTCCTCGGCACTCCAAATTATAACTGCACATGTGCTCAGTGTAATAGGTGGCGAGCCCATCGCCGCTCTGTCCTGGGGGGTTACTCTTGAACGCAAACTCAATCTCAATACAATTCCAATGCGATTAATATGTATCGATATTGGGATAAGTAAAAATAATTCCGGAACGCCATCTTGATAATAATTTGTTTAATCAAATTCCACGCAATTTTATTCCAATGTGTCCGCTATTGTCGCTTACAAAAGTGCCATTTGACATTTTTTAGATTTGTGATTGGAAATTGATTAATGCAATTGTGTTTCAAGAGTTGGATGTATGTGCAGTCTTCAGTCCGTTAATCGCATTTACAAACATCCAAGAGAAGAGAGGGGCTGGTACTATTCTTTTAGTGAATCGTTGTAGCACACGGCTCGATTGCCAGATTATATTTTTTTACGATACTACCTGTCTATCGTAAAAAACCTAACGGTATCGCGTAGCGGTGAAAGAATACTACCACAACCTCTCTTCCCTTGAGTGTCGTAAAAGGCGATCAACGGACTAAAGACTGTACATACATCCAACAGCATAGAGCGGCGATGGGTTCACCACCTGTCACGCTGAGCACATGTGCAGTCGCTATTTGTTGAAAAACGGATTATGGCTGTGGACTGCTTTTGCGGACCTCATTGCCTAGTCTCTGACTAACCCTTCGGGGATAATAGTCGTGATTATAATCGTATATGTACGAGTATGTATACTACCTAAGTTACCATATTGCAAACTAGTATATGGCCCTTGTGATGGTGCTTGCCTTGCCCATGGACGCGCGGCAGAGGGCATCACGCGCAACGCACACATGCAGAAGCTGCATGCCATCTAGGTGCCCTTCAAACCGGAACGCAGCAATGTAAAACAATGCTGCTACAGTATATCATCATCATCGGCCGAAAGACAATTTTTGGTAATTTGTCACGGCACAAAATCAATTCTCACGTATGTTTGTTCGGCCACACTTCGTTACACTTTGTTGTGCTTGTAATGTGAAGAGTTTAGTGCGTCCAAAAAATTTTTGGAAATCCGTCACGGGCTACGAGATGTTTATGCGGGCAAAGTCATTTCATAATACGAGCTTTATTGGCGTAAGTACATGGTATACAAATATTAAAATTATATGTAGATTACATTACAGATTCGATTATTACGAACACAAACCAATTTAGCTATCCTCGAGTATGATAAATTAATTGAGTCAGTCATATACATATTTATAAAATTCAGATAAAGTAATCAAAAATGTCATTGTTTATATAATTTGTACTATTTCAGTGTTATACATAACAATCAAAATAATTAATATACTTATGCGATTATGTAATTCGTTCAGGTCTTGAAAGGAGAACGCGTACTGGCGTACAACCCCACAATGTTCATGTTTTGGTACCATATTTGCATAGTTGGTTCCTTAATTTTTTATCATTATTTTCCAGTAAATGTTATATTTTTAAAAGTCCGGGTTAAAGAAAAATCGTAAATCGAAATAATAATACTATAACTAATAACGAAACGCATTTCAACTAGCAGATACTATACGCAAAACGAAAATCTGCTGTCAGGGTTGCCTGGCATAAAAATATCGATTTATCGATTTTGAAATCGATTCTTAAATAGCTAATTAAGTCATATTATTGTTAATCTAGTTTCGATAAAAAAATTATTTGTGCAACTATTTTAGGGCTTAAACCTATACAATTACTCACTTTTTATCTTAAAATGGTTGATTATTTACTTTTGATATTTATAATTTATATTATTTATAAGATTGATTTAACATATTTATTATTTAACAAATTATAAATATGTACGAGGGGCGTTCAAAATATTCTCGGTATGTGGATAAAAACCCCCTATGTTCATACACTTATAAGATCGATCAATTATTTTTTTTAATCCCTCATAAAAATATTTTTTATCTATGGTGTAAAAATGCTCCTCCACGACCGTCTTCAACGCTTCATCGTCAGAAAATTTATTTCCACGCAGATCCTTTTTAAGATTGGGGAACAAAAAGAAGTCGCTTGGGGCTAAGTCCGGACATAGGGTGGATGAGTAACAGTTTCAAACCCACATTCAACAATAGCTGCCTTGGCAATATGAGCAGTATGGACAGGGGCGTTGTCATGCAGAAGCAGAACACCTTTGGTTAACTTTCCTCGCCTCTTTTCTTTGATCGCATCTCTTAATTGACGTATAACGTTAGCGTAGTACTGCCCTGTGATATTTACACCTTTTTCTTTATAATCGATAAGCAAAACTCCTTCACAATCCCAAAATATTGTGGCCATGACCTTGCCAGCTGACGGGATTACCTTGAACTTCTTGGGATAAGCTGAACCCTTAATGTGCCACTGCATGGACTCCTGTTTGCTCTCTGGGTCATAATGATGAACCCAGGTTTCATCTCCAGTAACTATTTTTTGCAGCACCTCATAGGGATTTTCACCACACAGGTCGATAAAATCTGAACAGCAAGCCACACGCATATCCTTTTGAAGAAGCGTCAGCATTCGCGGAACCCATCTTGCACTTACTTTTGACATATTAAGATGGTCATGTATAATGTCATGTACGGTACCAATAGAGAGATTGGTTACTTGAGCTATAGATTTTACCTTCACTCGGCCGTCTTCCAATATAAGTTTTTCCACTTTATCAATATTTTCTTGTGAGGTAGCCACTACAGGCCGGCCAGGTCTAGGGTCATCTTCAATACTCTCCCTTCCACGCTTAAATTCGCTTGACCATTTTTGAATAGTAGATAAAGAAGGAGCAGACTCACGGTAAACACAATCCATTTCCTCTTTTATGGTTTTTTGATTTTTACCCTATTTTGTCAAGAATTTTATGACGGATCGGTGCTCTAATTTCGTTAAAATTGTTAATTCGCTCATGGTGTTCATGTTTGTTCGGCAATTGCAGAAAAACAAAAGAACATCTCGGTTCCAATTTTACTTTTTTTTAATGTCAATGGATGAATCTTAGCGGCCAGTAACAAATATATATATAAAAGAGGTTGTAACGTATCAATACCGAGAATATTTTGAACGCCCCTCGTAGGATAGGAGATGATTTCAACTTAATGTTGGTATAGGTAGAGAGGTAGTCTAAAGTTGCGACTACTAAAGTGGGAACGTGTATACCTACTTCTATTGTTTACATCTATGATTTTCATCATGTTTTAAGTATTTTGCCGTTATTTATCAAAACACAGATGGGTAGTTATGTCTTTTTGTGTTTTAAATAACCAAGCACAAAGATCTGAATAATCACAGTCGCAGCAGTTCCTGATAGGTATCCTATCTATCTATCTTCTAGAATCTATAACTCGGGCTTAGCAATACATAGGTACTTCCTTAATTAATATTGAAATGCACTACTTATGAACCTACCTACCTATTTTAGTTCGATTCACGATTGATCTATAATTATATCAATCAATCAAGGCGCGAACGTACATTTTCAGATAAAAATATTTAATTTGTTACTGTCAGAATCATTGTTCGTCCCTCCCTGTCACTTAACTGTCAATGTCAATCAAATACAGGGAAAACCTAACCTTTAAAAATTATCGAAATACAAGTATAACTTTTAAACCCCAACATTCAAAATTCTGTTAATTTATATAGTAATTCTCAATAATATAATCTACCAAATGTGTAAGTCTCATTGCAAAACATGAAAATTGTAAGCCTGTACAAAATCTCCATAGTACCCTGCCATTGTCCTTTATTTTATTCTTAAAAATATTTAAACTTTCATTTTTTATTTCACGGGGAATTTTATTATAGATTTATTTTTAATTGTCTATAGGTACAATTCCTCTGGTACTTTTGCGTTTTTGCTGTTACATTTATAACTTACTTTTCAAAATCTCTTTTGAGTCTAGAGTTTGTATTCTTTTATTTCGTGAATAGTTCCTCGTATTTCTTAACAAAGCAGCCAATTTCAAAAATGTACAGTACCGGTAGTAGTAATAGGCCAATCTTTATGAAAACTGATCTACAAGACTCACCAGGCGGGATCCCGCACATGGCTCTGTTTCTGTCCACACTGTTGCCCCATAATATCACATTTATTCCTTATAGTGTTAACTTAAGTTAACAATTCATTCTTCAATTTTCATCCCAAAAACGATAAATTATTAGTTTTAGCCGTTTGTGTCGCTAGGGGAGAGACACTTGCCCGCCATTTTGTCTCGTACCAAGATACGTTTGTTTACACAGAATTCTATCGCCACAGCTTATAATATTTCGGTTTGACGCGATCCTGTTTCGGCGTGCAATGGTACTAGGGGTAGCGAGCGATGTGCGTTCGTCTGGCACAGCCATTGAGGTACGGTAAACTAGAGAAGACACCGCGAAGCAAGTTTGTGCGCAACTAAAGTGCAGCCGCAAGATTCACAATCGCTTGAATCACGCGCAATCACTGAGGCGTTTACAGCCTATGGGATGCACCTTAGTGCGCACAAAACTGCTTCGCAGTGTCTTCTCTAGTTTATTGTACCTCAATGGGCACAGACTATAGTTCGTTAGATTAGTTGTTAAGTCTTAACTACAAGTTATTCAACTGTTATTTTTAATTAGTATTGACGTCAATAAGTGCTTGTAAAGGTTTACATTGAATAAATAATTTGACTTTAACTTTGTAATACCAGACCATAGCGTAGTTGAGAAGTAACAAATGCGTGGTAGGTTGTGACAACTGTTTGTTTGTTTATCACTAGCCTAATTTTGCTAAGTGCGTATACAATAGTAGATTGTTATACAAGGGGCTAAAATGACCCATTATATACGAGGTAGTTTTACTCGAGGGAGTAAATAGAAACCGAGTTTTAATGGGTTTTTAGCGCCGAGTGTTACACTCTGCTTTTCACTACGAATGCGAGAAAATAAAACAATCCAATACAATGATATGGTTTATTTTATTTAAAATTAACCCATTAGTTGCTTTAACGACACCCAAGGGAAGAGAATGGTTAGTAGTATTATTTTGATGAGCCCATCGCCGCTCTATGCTGTTGGATAGTATATATGTACAGTCTTTCCATCTCTTCCCTTGGGTGTCGTCAAAGGCGACTAACGGACTAAAGACTGCACATACATCCAACAGCATAGAGCGGCGATGGGCTCATCAAAATAATATTACCAACCCTTCACTTTTCTTCGATTTGGTAAAAGGGGACTAACGGACTAAAGACTTCACATACATCCAACAGCATAGAGCGACGATGGGCTCATCAAATTAATACTACCAACCTCTCTCTTCTCTTCGGTGTCGTAAAAGGCGACTAATGAACTTAAGACTGCGCATACATCCAACAGCATAGAGCGGCGATGGGCTCATCAAAATAATATTACCAACCCTTCACTTTTCTTCGATTTGGTAAAAGGGGACTAACGGACTAAAGACTGCTCATACATCCAAAAGCATAGAGCTGCGATGGGCTCATCAAAATAATATTACCAACTCTTCACTTTTCTTCGATTTGGTAAAAGGGGACTATCGGACTAAAGACTGCACATACATCCAACAGCATAGAGCGACGATGGGCTCATCAAATTAATACTACCAACCTTTCTCTTCTCTTCGGTGTCGTAAAAGGCGACTAATTGACTAAAGACTGCTCATACATCCAACAGCATAGAGCGGCGATGGACTCATCAAAATAATACTACATTTATTTATTTATTTATTTATTTATTTATTTATTCTTATACACAACTATCCTTACAGACTAGTCCAATGCGACAGTTGCTTACATTTAACCTTAACTAAAATTAACCAATTAACTTATAAACTATTCACATTGACACAAGTAGGTACAACTATTACTACATTACAATTATTAATCATATAGATAGCTAACTACGTATAAAACTAACTTTGCGAGTTCACTCAAATTACTAGAAAATATATCAATCCTCTCATGAACTTTGTTCAGTGTGAGGATCGATCGGACAAAGGGCGTTTTGGACAGGAGATTGGTCCTTGCCACCGGCACGGCCAGCAGCGGCGGGCGTCGTCGCCTCCACACGTACCGGTCCGGCGCGCTCAGCCGCAGCCGGCGCAGCACGCCCGGGTTGTGCTCCAATCCACGCAGCACCCGAGACACATATGCGGCGAGCGCAAACTCCCTTCGCACTCGCAGTTCGTTATATCCGACCATGCCGAGTACAAACAGTGTGGGGTACATTAGCGGGTACAACGGATACACGCCATATAATTTGAAGTACAAGTGCCGCGTAAATTTGTTTTGGACGCGTTCCAACATTACACTGTACTTCTGTTCGTGTGGAGCCCATATGACTGCCCCATACTCCATATGACTCCTGACCAGAGCGTCATACAACACCTTTAAGGTTGTAATATTTGTGAACCCTCGTGACTGCCTCAGCATAAACCCGAGATTCCTATATGCCTTCTTGCATACTTTTAAAATGTGTTCCCGAAAAGTTAAATCGGGAGTAAAATGCACTCCAAGATCCTGCACCTGAGACACTCGCTTCAACGGCGTCGCCTCCACCTTGTAGTCACCATGCACCGGGGTCCGCGCACGGGTGAATGACATAACCGAGCACTTGGACACATTGAAATGTAGTTCATTTTGGTGGCTCCACTCTACCACTCTATTAATGTCATCCTGCAGGCGCTTACAATCAGATATGTCCTCAACCTGGAGCAGCAACTTGAGATCATCGGCAAACAATAAGCACGTGCTATGCCTAACGACTTGCGGTAGGTCATTTATCATTATGATAAATTTGAGAGGCCCCAAATTACTGCCCTGGCTCACACCGGATCTAGTGTAGTACAGCTCCGATTCATACCCATTGTACTCCACATACTGTCGTCGGTCTTTCATGTAGCTGACAAAAAACTGAAGCATATGCGGCGTACATCCAATTTTAGCCAGCTTTCTTAGTAGGACATCATTGTCTACGGTGTCAAATGCTTTTCTAAAATCAAAGTACGCCACGTCCACCTGCAGTCCAGCATCCACTGCCGGTACTACTAGCCCCATAAAGTTTAAAAGATTAGTGGCCGTGCTGCGACCCGGCCTGAACCCGTGCTGCGCGTCTGACAGCTGCGCGCGTACCTGAGCCTGGACTCGCCGCTGGATGGTGGACTCGAACACTTTTGCCGCTGTCGACAGGACAGCCACCGGTCTATAGCCAGTAACGTCAGGACCCGCCTTACCCTTCGGAACAGGAATTACTCGTGTAATCTTCCACTTCTCCGGGAAAGTTGCGTGCTTTAAACAGATGTTAAAAATATGAAGTAGCGGTTCTGTTAATACCTTGCTACAATCCCTAAAAAGAAACGCTGGTATACCATCCGGGCCAGATGACCGTTTTGGTTTGAGCCTGACTAGCGCCTCCTTTACCTCCTGAAGACTCAACGTGTCTATATGCACGCGTGCGCTAGTCGCATCGCCTTCCATCGCTGCCGCCGCCCGGGCGTCCAATAGCGGTGGGTTTATATTGTACACAGATTCAAAAAAATCGGCAAAGTGACCAGCACACTCTTCATCCCTGATAAGCTCACCCTCCCTTAAAATACTTACCTTATTAATTCTACTTTTTTTAGATTTAAAATATTGCCAAAATGATTTCGGGTCTTTAGCAAACTGAATTTGAATTTTATTTTTGTGTTCGATGTGCGCAAAATCTATGGCTTTTTTAATACGAGTTCTACATTTAGCAAATTCCCTGTAATCACAGTTCAGCTTAGTTTTCTTAAATTTCTTATGAAGTATCGCTTTATTTTTAATTTCGTTAATAATATCCCGCGTGTACCACTCGGGGTATACGTATTGCGGTTGTTCACAATTGAGCCTTTTTTTAGGTACACATTTATCTAAAATATCGTTAAAAGTATCATAGAAGAAGTTCAAAGTCTCGTCTAACTCATCCATCTCGTACATCGCACTCCAATCCGTAGTTGCTATCATACAATACAATAATTGATAATCAGCCTTATAAAAATTCCACTGCTGTCTAATATTGTTTGCGCGGCTGGTGTGGGCGGCCCCGGCCGGTGTCGGCGGCGGCCGCGGCGCACGGCGCTCCGCGGCGACACGCACGCTAATCGCGAGCGTTGGGTGGTACGGGTCGCCGGGCACGAGCTCCTCGTCCGCCGCCGCCACCGACACCGACCCGCTAAAGCCCGCGCTCAGAACCAGGTCCAACTGACGACCTAAACAATTAGGTACTGCGTTACTTTGAGTGAACTCGCAATAGGACAAAAAACCTTCAAAATAGTTAATAATATTTACAGGGCTAGAATGTAAATTAAAATCTCCGATGACAATTACTTTCTTATATCCGTCACATAATTTTTCAATTAATCTAAATAAAATCATGTAATCGTTCTCCGTGCTACCTGGTGGAGTGTAAATAATACAGCACAAAAACAAAAATCTATTATTTAAATGAACCGTTGCACATACCATTTCAAAAACACAAGCGTCTATGTTAACGTCCGATATCAGTACACGTCGCAGCTCGAACCGGGGTGTGGCCACGAGAAGCGCGCCTCCCTGCTTCCGACCATCCGTTCTATCACACCTTAATACTTTGTATCCCTGTGGTACGATCTCCGCGTCTTGAATTGATTCGTTGCAGCCTGATTCCGTAATTGCGTATAAGTCCGCACAAGAAGACACAATATTAGTTCTAAAATTGTCCAATTTCGTTCTAAGACCCCTTACGTTCTGATAAAATATATCTATGTTATTACTGTGTATCAAACGTGGTTTTTGATGATGCACGAAACCAAATCCATTCCTTGAATTCAGCATGTAGAGGCCATACTTCCGTTTTATTCAAGTTTTCATACATCTGTTCCGGTACACCTATTATGAAGGATGAATAGTCTCTTTCCGTTTTATGCTTAATTTTGTTGACTTTTACATTAACTTCCGACCCACAAATGCTTTTAACGTGATTGGTAACTGCTTCTGAGGTGGTTTCCGGGTGCAGACGCCACACATGCAGGTGTTTCTTCCGTTCTGTAGCCTGTAATGCCTTTAATTCTATGTTATTCCCTATTCTCACCTTCGACAATCGGCTAGTTTTCTTTTGTGGCACCGTCTTCCAATCGGCTTGGTTATTCTCCTCTCGATAAATTTGTTCAGTTCTCACCGGTGAGCTAGCAATCTTCGTCTGCTTCATAAGTACAGTTGACTTTGTGGCCCCATTATTATTTACCTTTTGAATTTCGGCAGTCAGCTGGTCTTTTAGCTTCTTTTTCGTTTGTACTTTGACACTAGTGCCTTGGTTATTATTAACGGCTTCCGCAAATGTACATGGAGGGTAGGCGATAACCTCCTTTGGTAATTTTTGTGTTGGTTTATTTAGAGAAAGTTTAGAAACGACTTTTTCCTCTATTACCTTTATTATCTTTACCAACTGGTCAAAGCCACTCTTAGTTTGAGAGAATTCATGTTGCAGATGTGTTATAGCACTTGCTTGACTATCCAAACGAGCAATAATTTCTGAACGAAACTGTCTCAGCTCATTAAGTAATACGGAGTCTACTTCTCCGTCCATCATTACCGGTGAAAATCTCTGCTGGCTCCCGCGTTGGGTATTCACATTACTTATTGGTGTATGAAAGTCGGCGGCAGCTGCTCCCACAGGTGTTTCTGCGTCTCCGCCTTCCGGATTTAAACAAATGCATCCAGGGCATATCCACTTCTTCTTATACTGTACGGTAAATGCCCTAAAAGCATCTGGTGCAATATTAAGACACTTCATATCATACCGTTTCTTACATTTATCATTAGAACAATCCATAAAGCAGTCATCCATTATAGTTGACCCACAAGCGCTGCATTCGTTGGCCATAATTATGTAACTTCAAATAAGTACGTAAATGTCCTCACGCACCGCACGGCGCACGCTTTAGTCACGACTCACGTCACGTGTGCCGGGCGCTAGTGGAGCGCTCACACTTGCACGAAGGGCGTGTAGATACGAGTCGCTAATTTCGACGCGGTCGAGCTCTGCGTTCTTGGTCCAATGGTCAAGACGCCGACACTCACCCAAGAAATCCGGGTTCAAACCTCCGCACAGCAAAAAATATTTTTTCAAATATTTGCTCAGCATGGAGACCCCAGCAACTGGAGGGCGAAGTCCGAGGCGAATTCCGGCGACAGGGCGAAGCACTCAAAAATTTTAAAATTAATTTCGATAAAAATATCGCACGTCCGTCCTCGTTAAGCGCAAGAACGCAAATACTACCAACCCCTCCCTTCCCTTGGGTCTCGTAAAAGGCGACTAATGGACTAAAGACTGCACATACATACAACAGCATAGAGCGGCGATGGGCTCATCAAAATAATACTACCAACCCCTCTCTTCCCTTGGGTGTCGTAAAAGCGACTAACGGGCTAAAGGCTCACCACCTAAGCACATGTGCAGACTGTGCAGTTTTTTCTTGCTGAAGCGTGGTCTGTGTTATCTCAAAAAAGTTGTTGATCTAAGTAAACAGTAATAAATCGAGTCTTTATTCATGATTATTCTACATAAGACTAAATACTTTTTCGTTTTTGTAGGCACATTGTCATGTAACAGACAAAAATTTAAAAAAAAAATTACTTTTTCCCCTAGGGCGAGAAAAGCTATTTTAGCCCCGCTCTAGAACGCTACAATGACGGTCTTTTTGAGCAAGAGGAGTGAAAAACGATTTATTCTATAGCAAAGATTGTCAATGTGTAACTTCCAGTCTAAATTGTTCGATAGGAAAATAGAATAAGCAAAAGGCACTGGTTTGGTTGGCAAAACTCTGTAATCAACTAATATCCAAACGTCACATCAAGACAATAGAAAAACTATAAAAAACAAATTATAATAAAAAGTATAAAAACATAAAGTCTTCTAAAAAGTATGTACGCAACATCCTCCCCTCTTTAGCAAGCACTATCCTCATTAGCAAGCGATATAATCTTGACGAGGGGACGACGTAGCGTGCCCGCCGCAGTAGATACATCCACCACCCTTACCACGTCATCCCGGCCCGGGTATGTTGCCGTGACTATTCCTCTTGGCCAGACTCCTCTCGGAAGATTGCTGTCGACCACAAGGACCAGGTCTCCAACAGCAATTTGAGAAGTCGAAGGATGATGTGGTCTTTGCCGAGGCTGCATCGTCGGAAGCACCTCTTTCACCCATCGGGACCAAAATAAATCTGCCAGTCGCAGCGCCTTCTTCCACTCAGTCCGCCCGATCAGGACATTGTCCTCCATGTTTGCTGGTAACGCGTTTGTAGAGGATGAACCGATGAGAAAATGAAAGGGAGTAAGTGTTTCTTGTTCACCAGAGTCGACAGAAACATGTGTCAATGGTCGTGAGTTTACTATAGCTTCGGCTTCTGCCAGCAGCGTAAGAAGTGTTTCCTCCTTTGGTGCACGTTCTCTGAGGGTTGCGTTGAGTGCCACTTTGACCGACCGCACAAGTCTTTCCCAGCAGCCACCGAAATTTGGAGCAGCTGGCGGTATAAAACTCCAACCAATACCGTTATTTGTAGCGAAGTTCTCTAGGTGACTGCCGTAAAACTCTCGAAAAATTCGGTTGGCACCAACAAACGCTGTGCCGTTATCAGAAAAAATTGTTGTGGGGGCACCTCTTCGCGCAATAAACCTTCGAATGCCGAGAATTGCCGAGTCTGCCGAAAGTGAATGAACCAGCTCCAAATGAACTGCTCTCGACGTCATGCACGTGAATAGAGCCACATATCGCTTCTCGCGTCTGCGACCAATCGTCACGTTTATTGGGCCAAAGTAATCCAGGCCAGTAAACGTGAAGGAGCGGTTATGGTGTGCCATTCTCTGCTGAGGCAGGTCACCGGTCGGTGGTGCTTGCGGTTTTGTCTTGCGTATTCGGCAAATCAGACATTGGTGCGCCACTGATCGGACTGTATCACGTAGCCGAAGAAGCCAGTACTGCTGTCGTATCTCATTAACAACCGTCTCGTGGTTTGCATGACCCATCTTGCCATGATAATGGTGAACCAACAACCGAACTACCGGGTGGCGTCCGTCTAAAATTACTGGAGTCTTTAAACTTTGTCTAACATTCTCTGCGGCTCTGATTCTTCCTGCCAGGAGCAACAGCTTATCACTGCCCAGTGCAGGTGATAACTTGGCAAGGCGACTTAGAGAAGGTAAAATCGCTTTGACAGCTGACATCATGGAAATGTTTCCTCAAGTAAATATAAACGAGCAAGATCGGGATGCTCAACGTTTCCTTTGGCGTGATAAACCTAGCGGTCCTGTTAAGACATACCGTATGTCTTCAATGATATTTGGTGCTTGCTCTAGTCCAGCTACAGCCATTTATATAATAAATCTAAACGCATACGGGTCATAAACACGCATGATCTGAGCTAGTACTTCCCGTTTGGTGTATCTTTTTGGCAAAATATCCTTCCCTGTGTTAAAACTTATTAGGTCAGGGATAGGTTGCCAAATCAAACCTAATGTGCGATTGAATGTTGGTGATGGAATGACACCTAAATTAACACTACTCCCAACTGCTACATGAAGGTCAGACCACAGTTCTCTTGGCAGTTTGCTCAAAGCATCGGGATTATTGGATACCCAACTTCTCATTTTAAAACCACCGCGCTTGTGAATGTTAACTATATTAACTGCCAATTGAGCTGCGTCCGTCACTGAGTCTGTACTTCCTATGTAGTCATTGTCTTCTAAAAAGTATGTACGCAACACTAAATAATAATTGTTATCTTATCGATAACAATACTCAGTACACCCATAAACTTCTATTTTATCGATGTTTTATTTAAAATAGTACTGTTTATGTTTCGGTTTATTAAACAGCACAAAGTTTGATTTGCTTAGGTTTAATTTAAGGTAATTGTTATCTTGCTATTTTATAACGTTGTCAACAGTTTTATTTATTTCCGCGTCATGTATTTTTATAGGATTGTCATTATTTTAGTCAGATGGCACGATTATAGATATGTCGTCTGCAAATACTAGTAGACGTATTTATTTATGGTTGATGGTTTCTTTAATGTCGTTCAGGTAACAAATAAATAATAGCGGACCCAATACACTTCCTTGAGGGATACCGCTTGATGTATTTTTGCAATGGGAATGTCTATCAGAATGATTTTCTGACAGCACAAATTAAAAAATAAAAATTAGTTCAAAAACACTCGATAGGTGGCGTTTTATGAACGCCGAGCCGTTCCTAAGGCTGTAATAAATTCTACGCTTTTGCTTGTCAACCAGAAATAAAAAAATTATACGTCTTTTCATTCAGGACTGGACCTATTTTCTATTTGGAATGGAATAAATATTACGCAGCTTACACTTTATCTCCATGGACTCGCCATTTACTAAGCGCCATCTATGAAGTCATTACGAACCAATTTCTTTTTTTTTGATCTCGGAAAATCGTCCATAAGACGCGAATGGCGTGAGTTCACTATCAACGATTTTATTGACGACTACACACGGGCGGATCGCTAGTTTATTTAAAAAGACAAGCGGCCCACTCGCGACTTTTCCCGCGTAAACACCGCGTACATCGTGATGAATTTCCAAAAAAATTTTTTCTTCCGTATTGGTCTTACAAGCCACTTAAGAAAATGCCAAACCTCACAACTAGACGCTGTTTGAATCATCACACTTCACACTAATATTATAAAGACGAATGTTTGTGAGTGTGTTTGTTTGTTACTTCTTCACGGAAAAACTACTGAATGGATTGGGATGAAATTCGGCATACCGTTAGTTTATAACCTAGATTAACACATAGGATACTTATTATCCAGATATTCCCACGGTAACGGGAACCACGCGGGTGAAACCGTGATCGGCCGCTAGTCTTTTATAAATGTGAGAGCCCATGATGATGTTCCGTTTGCAGCATGGCGCCCGTCAAGTTCGGGCTGTTCAAAGCGCGCAGCCGCGACCAGGAACAACCTTCTACCGAGAACCTTCTGCATTCTAGCAACAGCACAGAGCATGGTAAGTACTTCAATTTTTTTATACACTACGTGTAATCTAGTACTTGGCTTTCATCTCACCTGATGGTAAGTGACGATAAGGTGGTGGAAGCGTGCTTTACCCGGAATCCTTAACCACTGATGAACTGGCTACCTTATCTCTAAATTGTCGGAACACAACCATACTATTAACATTTGTTACGCCACACTTTATATAAGATGGTGGAAGCTAGCCAGACGGACTTAACAAGCCCTATTACCAACCATACAAGTACACAAAGATGTATATCCCGCTGGGAATCGAACCCGGGACCCGTGGCTTAGCCACTAGACCGCAGTGGCGTTAAATGCTGAAAACAATGCTCGAAACCTCTCACAATGGTTAGAGGTGATGAGCATTGTGGTTATCACGTATGGTAACAGGTGATAAGCGTGAAACATGATGCATGGGTAAAGGTGATGAGCATGTATGGTGGGTATGAAAACTGATGCACTCCAGCCACAGCACAGAGCATGGTACCTAGCACGCTCATGGTACGATGGGGAGCTGTGTGGGGTGGCTTATTAAAAGAATACTACCAACCCATCTCTTCCCTAGGTTGTCATAAAAGGCGACTAACGAACTGAAGACTGAATTCGATTCGACTCTATCGTGATGATGATTAATAATTTATGGGAGACATGTTTTTTGATTTTATTGTTTGTATTGTGCGACTGTTTATAGACTGTACTTTATGCCGCGTCCGCACGCTTGGCACTTGCCGCAAACTCCAAACCTCTACAAACGTTTGGATTTGTGATTTGTTCGACGGATCGGCTACAAGCGCTTGCAAACCTAGCCAAACGCTCTATCCACACGTTTGTGTTTGTGACGGCTTGTTGAGGTTTGCCAAGCGTGTGGACGTGGCATTACATTTTCATGCCTTTTTTTTAAAGTTTTCGGTTCACATCTTAAATGTAACTGAACTTGTACACCATAACTGCAATTCAAATTATTTGCTTTTTATCCCGTCCAACATGGTTGCCTGGAAGAAATTGCTTTTTAGCGATAAGGCCGCCAATTGTAGGCACTTTTTGTTTGTCCCATTGATATTTCTGTAGTGTACATTAAAGAATATTTTATCTTTTATCTTGTAACATCTGTTCGCTAGTGATGGCCCCGAGCTCGCCAGTACCCTCTACGAGTTACGGCAAGACTGAGCAACTGTCGCCAGCGGACATCACCGCGCTGCAGATAGACAGCGACGACGAAGACGTGAGGCTCTTTTTTTGTTTTTTTTTTGTCTTGTCTCTTGTAAGTCAGTCAGTCAGTCAGTAAGTCAGTACACATGTCTAGAGCTGATTTCAGTTTTTCTAGATTTTCTAACTCTATAGACAATTTGACAAAGTTGATGATAGCTGTTCCTGTCCCATAGAAGTCCTGATTTTTTTTTATCACACACATTCCGGGCCTCTCTAGCTCAAGAACCCCGTATTCATGCGGCTGATACAGCGGTAATAGCTGCGCCATTGCTCTATCCGTCCCCTTTTCCCACCGATCGGGGATGAGAGGGAGGGAAGTTTACCCACTTAACCGGCGCCGTAGCGGTAAAAGAATATTACCTCCTACCTACTCCTCTCTTCCCTTGGGTATCGTAAAAGGCGACTAACCGACTAAACACTGCACATACATCCAACAGCATAGAGCGGCGATGGGCTCACCACCTGTCTCGCTTAGCACACGTACAGTCGCTATTCGGTTAAAAGTGGACTATGGTTTGTAGAGGACTGATTTTGCTGTACTCATTGCCTATATAGTCTCTGACTAACCCTTCGGGGATAATAGTCGTTTTATATGTATATATATGTACACAGGAGAACAGCAATTCGAGAAAAGTAGATTGTACCCTTAGGGCGATAGTTTTAACCCACCACGCTGGCCCAATGCAAGTTGATGACGCGCTTGTCGAGGCCAAGCTTACCAGAATCGCACACCGGCGTCGTTTCGCCTGCCTGTGTGTCTTTTACCGACTTTACCACGGAGAGTGTGCCGGTGAGCTTTTTGAGCTCATACCACCATCACCCTTTTACCACCGAAACTCCAGACGTACTGAAGGATATCATCCCCACCTAGTAGAAGTTCCACTATGTCGCACTAAACGCTTCATGTCATCATTTTTGTTGCGCACTGGCAAGGAGTGGAATTCTCTGCCATCGTCTGTGTTCCCAAAAACTTATAACCTGAATGCCTTCAAGGCGACAGTTAATAGGCATCTTCTGGGGCAGCTCGCTTCATCGTAGACCTCATCTACGCTCATCATCAGGCGAGATCGAGGTCAAGAGCTGTCTTATTAAACATTAAAAAAGAAGTTGCGTGGTTGGAATAGTAAAAACGAATACAAATAGACACCCGCCCAGCACTAACATATAGCATGGTTAATTATTTGCAGGTGGCTTCAGAGAAATTCACACCAGTACGACGAGTCAGCGACAGCAGTCAGATTGAAGATGCACAGGTGAGGAGAGCAGCATGACGACTCCCTAAAGCTCTATTGTAAACTCGCCTTTCACTTCGACAATACGTTCCGATTAAGAGTGACCTTAGTGATGTTAGCGTAGAGTTAAAATTAGAGAATGCGGATTTGTTAAGACGAGCCTGACCCCGCAGTGAGGTGGAAGTGAGGGGCGAAATTACGATCGAGCTTTACAGAATCGCATTGAAGGTCTTTTTCATATTTAGGTTTTTGTATTTTCTTTATTAAACAAACTAGCTTTCGCCCGCGCCTTCGCTAGTGTTAATGAAGATTTTTTTCAAATTATTAAGCAAGTCAAGACGACGCAATAAAAAGTCAATTAAACAACCAACCAAGTCAAAAAATAGATTTAAATCTTTATTGTAACGCCCAGGTGAACTACCACCCGCTGAAGAACCAAGCCTCAATCGACGCCACCTCGACGTCGACCCTCCACGACGAGTACTTCGACCAGATCCGGTACTACCAGGAGTTCGACCCCACGCTGGTGGACCCTGATGGAGACGGCGCCTCCACGTCGTGCGACGCCAACTCCTTGCAGGTCAGATTTCAGCACCATTAGTTTATAAGACGACGACGATGACCGACGTAGTCGAGTGGTTAGCGCGCCGTCGCCGGGTCTGGTGACGCGCCATCTCTGAGTCCGGGTTCAATTCCCGGTCGGGTCAATTTAGAGAAAAAATGTTTTTCTAAATGTATTTCGGGTCTGGGTGTTTTTTCCATGTTTATGTATTTAGTTTTGTTTTTAGTTACAAAAGATACTTATCTTGGGCTAGATTATTGGTGTGAGCGTAAACAAATTTAATTAATTAATAATTTAATAATTAATTTGTGTATTAAATAACTATCATGAAACTTAGAAACACCGCCACACTTCAGCCATCTCGTACAAATGTACATATATTACTTAAAATCACGATTATTATCACCGAAGGGTTATTCAGAGAATAGGAATGAGGACCGCAGAAGCAGTCCTCTGCCATAGTCCACATTTCACCAAATGACTGCACATGTGCTCAGTGTGACATGGGGTGAGCCCATCGCCGCTCTATGCTGTCGGATGTATGTGCAGTCTTAAGTCCGATAATCGCCTTTTACGTCACCCAAGGGAAGAGAGGGGGTGGTAGTATTCTTTCACCGCTACGCGACGCGGTAAATAAATTATTCCAATACAGCTTTGCTTAAAATTCTATGTTAGTTCGACGACGAGACCTCGCTAGCACCAAGCGATGACCTGTCGGTGTACTGCGGCACGCTGAAGAAGGGCAAGAAGAACAAACTCAAGGAGCACCAGCACCTTCGCGACCTGGACATGTGGCAGGCAAGCAACATCGAGGTCATGGAGGTGAGTGTTCATTTATTTAGATTACCTCCAACCTCTCCATGTAGGTAAATGCTGATGATTTGATTTAGATTATGGCATAGCCAGCCATCAACAACAACGGCTAAGTCCCATGCGCTCCAAGATTTTGGTTCCAAGCGCTCCAAGAGTAAAATTATATATTAATATTATTGTGCAAAATCGTTCCCCAAGGACTCCAAAAGCGTATGCAAATATATTTCTTCAAAACCTCTGATCTCCATAGATTGATTCCCAGGAGCTCCAAAGTATTATAATTACAATATTAATTATAGACCTATTTCCGATTTTTTCTTGGCGCTGCTGGGACCCAAATCTCAAAGCACCTAGAGAATGTTTTAGAGCTATTTGGAAATGAAATTGGTAAATGTGGTTTTATTTATTATTTTAATATGAAAATCATTGTAGCTCTTGGGAATGAATGTATGGAAGTTGAATTTTGGAGAACAATGGATTTGGAGCGCATAGCACTAAGCCCTACAACACCACATACACAGTACATGTCTAATGATCAATCAAAATAGGTCAGTATGGAGAAATCAAAAACCAATAAGAGATAGGGAAATCTGTTCTTAGGAACCATGGCGTCGATTTTAGATTTAATAAAATCCTCATTCAATTTTTATTTGTTAAATCTCATACTAACCGGTAGTCAAACCCTTTGTCCTGTCTCTGTATATTTATGCACACAGGGTCAACTATAATAACGAATACGACAGTCGATTAAGTACCTAATCAATTAATTTTTGCATCTAGGAAAATGGCTACCATTTTGAACATTTAAATAATTGTCTTATTTTAGGGCTTTTTTTAAAATTATTTAAACAAGATTTCATTAAAAATGTGTTTCTATGACTTATTATTCATACTATCAACAATAACAACGAATAAACTAGCAAAATTCATAGCATTGTTTACCGAGGTAGAGACCACGGGATAACTCCCGGTTACGTATGAAATTTAACAAAAAAAAATTGAATGCAGTTTTTATCAAATCTAAAGTCAACGCCATGGTTCCTAAGAACAGATTTCCGTATCTCTTATTAGTTTTTGATTTCTCCCTACTGACCCATTTGGATTGATCCAACCAGGCAATGAGGACCGCAAAAATATTCCACTGCCATTGTCCACGTTTCACCAAATGATAACTGCACATGCGCTCAGCGTGACAGGTGGTGAGCTCATCGCCGCTCTATGCTGTTGGATGTATGCGCAGTCAAGTATTCTCCCAAAGAAAGTAGTATTCTATTAATAATAGCGGCCACCACACAGCTCTCAGTCAATCATCATCAACCTATAAACGTCCCACAGCTGGGCACAGGCCTTTCCACATGGACAATAGAACTTGAGGAGAATGAGCCATAAAGCTCACTACCTGTCTACTGTATACTGTGCCAATTGCTAGTGAAAAATACAGCAGCGCGCGAGCATTGTACGATGAATTTCGAATAGACAGCTGGTGAGCGTTTGTCTAGGCCCTCTGTTCTGCAACTAAATTGCATGTACGAGTATTTCACCTTATTAATCATTTCTCTCTTCCACCAGAACCTCCTAAGTAGAAGCGGCACCCTAGACGAGCAAATCAAATGGGAGGCCATCGCCACCGCCCGTGGCCTCTGCACCCTCACTGACAACTGCGCGTGTGGGGATTGCAATCACGCTAAGTACTTAGCCGGAGTCGCGGACGGTGACGGAGGCTTGGGCGCTGCGCCCCTGCTTAGCGCCATCAGCGTCGGCTGCGTGTTGCAGTGAGTTTACCAAAAACTAGATCGCTGGGTAACGGGGAGGAATTACCAACATATATACTGGTATTGCACCGAGAGGTTTTTAACGATCTAACAGCTGTTTGCTCACATGAGGCTACAGAAGTGTCGGCTGCGTGTTACAGTGAGTTACCAACCACTTGATCGCTAGATAACGATGAGGAATTACTAACTTACATACTGGAAGGATGCAACGATGCTGATGAACGAGAGTTTTAATGATCTAACAACTGTTTGCCCACGTGCGTGGAGGGCGTGGGCTACTTTAGTGTCGGCTGCGTGTTACAGTGAGTTACCAACTACTTGATGGTTAAGTTATAGAGTGGCGTTACCATCGACTGTGTTAGGTGGCGAAGGATGCAACGTTGCCAACGATGCTGATTTAAAGGAAGAAAACGTGTTTGCTTAAAAAAAACTTGAGCGAGAAGTTTATATGAGAAGTGTCACAGTGATTTACCAACTAATAGATGGCTGAGTTGCGGACAGTTACCAACTTCTTCATACGTGGTTGGGTTACGTGCGCTAGAAGGATGCAACGATGCTGACATGAAGAAACGGCAATTTTAGCCTAAGTAAAAACTTTTTTGTGATCTAAAAACTTTTTTCAGTACGCGAAACTACATACATTCTTAACAGTCACTTAGGTAGAGTCTGGCTAACGAAAGCTGGGTTCAGCTTTCATTAGCCAGACTCTACCAGGAAAAACGCGGCAAATTCAAAAAAATCATGACTGGGTAACACAGGGTCACTCACACAGCTGCAATTTTCTCAGAAAAATTTCAATTTGACATACGACATGACACCTCAGATAGAGACACATAGAGACAAAATGTTTCCAATCAAATAACTACGAGGTTCAGCTTTCGTTAGCCAAACCTTATCACTATAGCCGAACTCTATGATATGGCGGTAGAGTAATGGGACACTTTACATAGGGATGCATCGATTAAAATGCTAACAATTAAATAATAGAAAGAGCTTACTTTCAACCATTCTGATAATTTTAAAAGGTTGCCTGCATATTAGACGTACGCAAAGTGTTTAGTAAAGTCATTGCAATCTAAACAACTTACCAAATGTTGATATTTTGATATTACAGAAATTGTCGTTACCATGTAAAGACACCAATGGACTTGTAGCTTAGGTCGTGGCTTAATAAATACCATACCTCAGATCTCTCCACTGTATGATCATAAGACGATATTTCTACATGGACGATTTTATTTCAAGAGTATGTACTAAAATTTTCTTCGTGATTAGTACTAGCGTTTGTTCATCGTCGCATTGTTTTATGTCCTCTGAAAAGAGATTTAAACAGAAAGCTTGCCTTTTGGTGAATAGCTTTTAAGACACATACAGTCTCACATTGTGAGCGAACACATTTTAACGCAGCTCTTTCTAGCCCGTGCTATTGAAAAGAAGTTCAGCCCTAAACTTGAAAGTAGGTACTTCACTGTGGAAATAATAATATAAAAGAGGGATGAAGTAAGAATTTAGAACGTTGTTTGACTGAATGAGCCTTGTAATTTGTGTAATAAGAACGTTTCAAAAAGCAACATTTTAATGTTGTACTGAGTTGTGACGCTCTTATTTTGAATTTGAATGATAGTTTAGAGTGTTAACTATAAATAACCGACAACTCAAAACAGTTTTGGAAAAATATAGAATGAAGATGGTCATGACAATTATTCGCAATGTTTGTATGTTGAAGTTTTAATGACTTTATCAGAGATATTTATGAATGCTTAGTGAAACCATTTTTAGTACAACCAGCCAAATTGAATAATCAATTTATGACCCACTTTGCCGAGAATTCTTATTTAACCGCCAAATTGGTAAGATGCGATGCGTTAAATCCCGTCTAAATATGTGTGCATAATGGAACGCGAAAGTTTAAAAGTGTATATGGTAAGATAAGGTTTTATTGTCTAATGTGCAGCGTTGCACGACGACGATTAATTTATTATTAAACAGACTGTTTAATATTAAATACGTCCTAACGATATATCAGTGTTTAATCAAACATAAACAAATTTGTTTCCAAAAAAATGAATGTTTTAAATTTACTGTAAGAAAATAGACATAAAGCGGGTCTGATTCAATTTCATTGACTGTACCTACTTTCCCAAATTGGTTAAGAGTTTTTACGCATTTCACTTTCCCATACAAATTTCGAAGGCGTTCAAATTTTTTATAACCAATAATCCAATTTTAATGAGACTGCATACGAACTTTTAACCGTGGCCCGTAGCGATGAAAGAACACAACCACCCCCTCTCTTCCCTTGGGGGTCGTAAAAGGCGTCTAAAGGGCTAAAAACGGCACATACATCCAACAGCATAGATCGGCGATGGGCTCACCACCTGTCACGCTGAGCACATGTGCAGTCGCTATTTGGTGAAAAGTGGACGATGGCCGAGGACTGCTTTTGCGATCCTCATTGCCTGGTCTCTGGCTAATCGTTCGGAGATAATAGTCGTGATTATATAAGATTATAATTATGTATAAGAGATCATAATAAGTAGGTACTTAATCTAAAACTTTCTATAGTGGACTATCGAAATGTGTGAAATCGCAATAACTCAGCTAAATAAACATTTTTTTTAATGTTTTCAACAAACTATTTAGATCTCTGTACTTAAGAGGGTTTTCCATATAAAATTTCAAGTCAAAATTTTTAAAAACTAATAAGCCTATTTTGATGAAACTTTGCAAGCTGAAGTAAAACACAGGGATCTAAATAGTGTGTTGAAAACATTTAAAAAAAATGTTTATTTAACTGAGTTATTGCGATTTTTAGGTTTCTATAGTGGACTTGGAAGTTTGTATGGGAAACCGAAATGCGTGAACCCTCATAAGCATGCAAAATTTCAAATTAAAAGGCTTATAACTTTTTAAATATTTGAACTTAAAAGTTTGTATGGGAAACCGAAATGCGTAAACCTTCGTAATGCAACATAGCATTTGGTAAATATTTAGGGAGGGATAACTATGATTAAGCTGGGTCATTACGTAGAGAAGGTTGGGTTAGGTTCTTGGATTAGACAAACGGTTTTAGGAAAACTGGTTTCCAATGGGCCTGTTTTACAATGTGTGCCGACTCTCAGATATTTGTCAGTTGAAATGACAGTTTTGTGTCTATCTGTCAAGTGCCTTTACTTGAACTATCTGTCAAATGGGTAAAGTCTAAAGGCCCCAGTACACAGTGGCGTATGATGGCCCACTGCCGGCCATCGCCATGGTGTAGACGGGGTAAATTGCGCGCCACTATCGACAAATTGCCCGCCACTGTACACCATGACCCCGTCTACACAATGGCAATGGCCGGCAGTGGGCCATCATACGCCACTGTGTACTGGGGCCTTAAAGGGAACTTACTTGGGGATTTGTAAAACAGGCACAGTTACTATGTTTCGAATAACGTGTTCGTAAAATTTTAATTTTACGAACATGTACCAACACGTTTAGCTGTTATTAATTAAATTTGGTATTGAGATTTAGTGTTCTATTATTTTCTGTCTGTTTGTTAAAATAGTGTTCTTTTGTATGGGGAAAATAAATAATTTACGTAAAACATAGTGTAGAATAGGATGAATTCTTATTGTTAACGAAGTTGTTCTAGAAGTTACTTTACTTAATTGGCGGATAAAAAAATGTTGATGTTAGAAAAGTCTTATAATATTTTTGTAAGTATTTGGTTTTTTTTATTACTCTATAAAACCACTTGAAGTGTATTTATGGGTTTTAAATAACTTAGATACAGTTTTTACAAAGTTTAAATACTATTGGAAATATGTTACGGGATTTTATAAAATTTCTACCCACAATACACTTTTTCCAAACTGAATATTGTATAAAACCCTTAATTAAGTGTAATTAATGGAACTGATGTTTATTAACTATTTTAAATAAGTATATTTTATTCAATACCTATAACATTTTAATCCGTTTATTGATCCTGCAGTTTTTTTTGTGAGATAATACTCGTATATATTAATTACTGATATGATACTGTTTTATTCCAGTAACGTATTATTTGGAGCCCAAATACAATATAAGGTTTTGAAAATATATAAGTAAGTATATTATGTCCAAGGTACTTTTGTGCATAGCATTACTCTGTTTCGCATAATAAATGTTTTTATCGTAGACCTAAAACATAAAATCTTTTTTTAAAACGTGACACAATGGTACACAATATATATAACGTTTTAAAAATGTTTTTTGTTGTTTTACTATGTGTTTCGTTGTCAATTGTAGATTATTTATACGTATACTTAACTACCTATTTAATAAATTACACAAATACCGTAAAAGTAGATACATACCTATATTAATCTCACTCACTACCTACATATGTAGTTATTGTATTAATTTAGGAATCTCTATTAACTATTCTATTCTTGAATTCTAAATTAATTATTCTAGATGTGAATCAATGGCCTCCGATTATTCTAAGACTGACTTTATTTTCTATTATTAAGAGTAGATGTAACGATCTCATAATAACAGTCTTTTCATGCAAAACCTTTTCGTTTATCGATTTTTTTTTATTAATTTTGTACCTTTTTGAACACTTTTGTATGTTGTAGGGGAATAATGCTGCGGTGCTTATGGTATTGTCAGTAAGTGGTACCATTTATTGTGACTAAGTTTTTATTTATTTTAAACACCCTGTGTATTGTGAACACCCTGTATCTCGTGACGAATTTCCAAAAATTTTATTTCACACAAACCTAGCCCTAACAAGGAACACAAAAAAAAATTATTTATATAGATTGACTTCAAATCTTATAAAGGTACCTACTTACTGCCATGCCATTATTACAAGCACTACAGAATGTGTGTGTGATCAAGTAATTAGTTGATATTTATGTAAGTACTTACGAACTAGAATAATATTACCTATAGGTGATTTCATAACGGAACACAAACGAACGTTTGCACTAAAAATAACACTTTTTTACCAGCAGCACAAAGTCACTTTAAATAAAAATACAGGTCGTGCGTTTCATTTCAATGGAGAAACCAAAAAACACTTAGAGATGCAGGAATATTATATGTCCGTGTTCACCTGCGAAAGTAAATGAATATAATATTAAAAGTTGTAAACATGATTAGCAGACATAGTTCTTTAATAATTGATTAAAAGTTTACTACAAACAAGAAAATAAAAACATGACAGAGGTTATTTAATTTAAAAATAAATCCCATAATACACGTTTTGTTTAACTACGTAACTGCGGTCAAATTAGTTTGGCATACTCTTTGGAGATTATGCCAAACTAATTTAACCGCAGGACAAATAAAAGGACAGCATTGGTTGGCCAATGCTATGACCAGCTGTGACTCTAGGAATGTTTATAGGTTGCTAATGATTATTACAATTATTGAAATTAAATTGAAATTTGAGTTCAATCATTGAGCGTGAGCACACTGGGAGCGAAGCGAAGCAAAAGTCTAAGTTCATTTCGCTTCGCTTTTGTCACCCAACTTTGATGAGTTAGTTTGCCTCTGTAGTTCGCGGTGTGAATCCTTGATTTTACACCTTAAATTATATATAAAAATTACACTCACAATCCAATACTAAATCGTAGCGAAATAGTGGTTATATAGAAGCTATATGTTGACCTTTAGCTCGCACACTACTAAACAAAATGAGTACCTTAACATTTTGCTAGGTAGGACTCTTTTGCAGACGTTTTTTGTCGTTGATTGTGCATCTAATTTTTATATAAAGGTTCAAATAACATACTTGTATAAAAAGACGTAGTAGCGACATTAGCGAAGCAAAACGACTTTATTTTCGCTTCGCTTCGCTCTCAGTGTGTCCTGCGCTTTAGTTTTGACGGCGGAACCAAAATGTGTCAATGAATGAGTAAGTACCTAATTATAAAAAATAAGGTTTGTAATGCAAGGAACGGATATTTTATACATGTGTATATTATAATATTACATTAAACTAACTTATCTATGTGGTTCACATATTTGTAGATCCTCTATGTATCATGAGTTCATGAGTGAAGCTTATTATGAACTCATATAGGTTCTTTATTTGTCAGTATTGAGTGCGAGATTTGTTTATCATCCGATCGCGAAAACGGGAATGTGATATAGTTATGGGCATGGTATTATATTATTAAGTATGACAAAATTTTAACTTACTCGTTCCACACAATGTTTCACACTAATATTTTATGCGTTGCTTCAATACCATCACACAAACTCTTCTTTATCGCAATACAAATCTCTATCAATAATATCTATTAATTCGATAACAGTATAAATATTCAATTTTATGTTATCTAAAGTGCATTTATTGTTAAGACTATAGCTACTGAAATCAAGTATTTTTAGTGAAAACAAGTTAAGACATTGGATACATACTAACACTTACATAATAATGTAGTAAATTGTGTTTTAAAAAGTTTCAAGAAAAGAGTGGATATTATAACAAAACTTCTGTAAACAAATTGCGGTTGAAATGACTACAACAAAAATAAAAATGTATTACCTACTTAACTACCTAACTATAGTTTTCAAAACACAATATTGTTCTAGGGACTAATAAATTGTCCAACTTCAATACCTATCGTAATACCTTTCAAGTAGGTACAGTCACGAGCAAAAATATGTAAACAATGGTAACTCTTAATACAATGGAATAAGAGTCAAAGTGTATACATATTGGTGCACGTGAATGTACAAGAAGATGCATCGATTTGCTAGTTTGCTAAAGATTATTATTACCTAATAATAGTCCTTATAACCCAACCCTATCTAAAATTACTGTGATAGGAGTGCGTTCACGTCAGTGGTCTAACGGAGCTGGGATTGAACTACGATTTCTCGTATTCAACCCAAGCATCTATCCGCTAGGTTACCGACTACTCATATACTAGCAAAGCTATGTAATTCTACTTGAGAGGTTTTGCGATAGGTGTTGAAGTTATGCAATAAGCCCCCTGTTACTTTGTTATAATTTGTATGTTTATTTAAACCGTACCTTCAGATCTTTACGCAAATGTTAACTATTTTTAAATGTGACATGTTGCTTTTTCATTACTTACAAATGATTGTATTGTTTATCTAACTCATGTCAAAGTTAAGAAGATTAACAAACTTTAAGTTAATTAGCTTTTTAAATACTTATAACAAAATTATTTACCACTTTTAGTTTTTATTTTGTTACTACTTAGATCATTTTATTTGTATGGCACCACTCTCGTCCGAAATCAGTAAAGCATTTACTAAAAATACTAACTTCCATTGAGATAAATAAACCAACAACCCAAAAACTCAAAATTCTTAGTCAAAATAATTTGTTAGTTTTCTAAGGAGATTTTTATTTAAACTGTAACAATATTCTAATCTGAACTAATTTAATAGATTTTCCCATTAATATGTTTTCTTAAAAAAGTACTCATAATAATCTATTTAGAACTTGTTTACCTTGCGTTTTTCTAAATTATCGCATAGTTATTTCAAGAATGTCATATTATACCTAACTACCAACAACAACCTATACGTTATCCGTAGATAAATAGTTAATAAATAAATAGAAATACCTTTTTAGGTATGATAGTTTCATACTGTGTGTTTTATACTATATAACAATAAGCTTTAGAATAAACTATACATAAGTAAAAATGTGGAAAAGTAAATATCTCCTATTGAAAGCATTTATGCATGTATAATTTTAATGGTTATGTAACTTATATTATTATAACAAGATGTACTTATATTGGAAATTCTTTGTTCTTAGGCTACAGAAGTTTGGTGTCAGTTTCCTAATTTTCAAAAGTCTAACTCCGAAACACGCGGAAAAGGAAGGACTCCGCGCCGCGATACTAACAAGTAACAAGTGAAGCCACCTATAAGCTTATTGCTGGTGCTGTGCTGTCACGGGGACGGTTGACAATGACATCACTCACAATGGCGGCCGATCGGCTTACCTTTGTTTAGGGTGTGCCGTTTAATAATAATTACAATAATACGGGCTTACTATAATATGAGGTTTACTTTTTAACTAAGTGACGCGCAGTCCTTCTATTTTTACTCATCCGTGCTTTGAAAGTGAATTCTTTGATATTATACTCTCGATCTCTTCGAATTAGTTCATTATTTACTTATGTCGTTACGTGCTACGCGCTACTATTTAAAACAGTTCCTATTCTAATTCCATGTTTTTTTATACTTAAGTACTAGATATTCTTCAATGCTTAACCACTAGAGACCACAGTTACACATTTGGTAAATATTTGTTTTTATTTATTCCTAATTAATATAAAAACGTTTTTTGATTTCGTTTTATTTCAAAATGTTACGTTTCGTTTTGAATTTAATTTTACGGAATGTGCAACTGTAGGTCTGCTTCTATACAAATGGCAAACGCTCACCCCCTTTCTATTCGTTATACGTCGTACCAGTCGTAAAATGCGCGCGTGCTGCTGTATTTTTCACTAGCAATTGGCACAGTATACAAAACTTTACGACAAATTACGAATAGATAGGGGGTGACCGTTTGCCACTTGTCTAGGCCCTCTGCAACGCTACACTGTTTTTTAATTACTTTATTAAGTTTCACAAAACTGTATTACGTTTTCTGATTATTATACACCGATTTATTTAGTGAGTAATTAAATATGATGCCAGTGTACGCAGAATCTCTGAACAATTTGTATTGTGTCTCTCGATGTTACGTAGCTGATGATGATGACTATTTACACGCATAAATCGTTTGTGTTGTAATAAATTATTGTGCAGTACAGGAATCCTTGTTTCATTGACCTATTAATTTAATGTTTGGTCGGCCTCAGATGGACGCCCTTTCGGTCGCATAATCTTTTTCGTCTTAATGTAGTTTGGCATAACAATTTCATAAAGTTTTTTCGCATAAATTGTGATAAGCAGAGTGTTATAAACCCATAATGGTATCATCTGCATAATTTTAACTTACTATAATGGGCGATTTCACGAGAACAAAAAAAAAATTGGTTCGTAAATGACTTCGTAGATGGCGCTTAGCATAGATTAGTATGGCGCTTATTAAAAGGCGAGTTCATGAAGAGCACGTGTATGGCTGCGTAATATTTATTCTATTTCAGAATAGAAATAGGTTCTGGATGTCCTGAATAAAAATAGGTAAGTACTATTTTTTTATTCTTTTGGTAGACAAGTAAAAGTGTAGAATTTATTACAGCCCTTAGGTAGGTATGGCTCGGCTTTCATAACACGACACTTATCGAGTGTTTTTGAACTAATTTTTACTTTTTAATTTGGGCTGTCAGAAAATCGCTCATTGTCTTTATCATAATTTTAATCAGCATAAAATTAAATGTAAAGAACATAATTGCTATACATCTCAATTGAATTTATTATAAAATACGAAACACGTGGGTCAATCCTGCGAAACTTGATTTTGAGGGTCACAGCATAATATAAATTATAATAAACAACACACTAAATTAATTTAGCACTTATAACTTTACTTAACTTATTTGGTTTTTTTTTTATAACTTGCTCCAACATAATCGGAGCCTATTTTACGCTAGTTCTCTTTGTCACTCTGTTCATCATTTATGCCTCTCGTACTTTCATACCTCATGCCACACATACATCCATCACCATTTATTCCTAGAGCGGTGGGTGTTCCGCATGTACTCCCTATGCTGTCTATCTCTTTCCTTTATTTTATTCGTAATCGGAGCCTATTTTACACTAATTCTCTTTGTCACTCTGTTCATCTTTTATGCCTAGTACTTTCATACCGCATACCACACATTCATCCTTCACCATTAATTCCTAGAGCGGTGGGTGTTCCGCATGTACCCCCTATGCTGTCTATCTCTTTTCTTTATTTTATTCTTATATTCTAAGTACTCGGGCAATAATTTCTGTCTACGTGTCAGTTTAATTAATTAACAAAAGATTATTCTTACACTATTTCTTTTTCATTCTAGGGTTCTTAACTTACGATTCTTAACTCAAACGGTGTTTAAAGGCTTGTTCACCGTTAGAGTTAAGAATGTATAAGAATTTATAACTTATTTAGTATTGAAGCATATCAATTGAAACCAATATTTTACAGAATGAATTGTTTAAACATTTATTTGAAACTGAAAAATGGGGTGATTTGACTACGTGCCACACGTGTATTATATTTGATACATTTTTATGACTGCGTTAATTAATACTTTGATGAATACGGAAAGAGTGCCTCTATCAAATCATGTATTCCTTGTTTTAATATAATCAAAACCCTTGTGCCTGTAGTCGTTCAATAAAATTTCACGCGGTGGGCAAATGTTGAATTGCGCGACGAAATTACGTTTACCTACTATAATGAATACGTGGTAAGAGTCTCGTGATTGGTCCAAACCATCGCAAGTAGTGCTGCCTCGCTAGAGTATATTGCTCTGTGGTGCTGCAGCACTTCGTCAGGAAGGACGTAGCTAGCGCAAATACTTTATTTTTTAGTTGTTTAAATTTTTTTAACTTTGGTTCGGTAGGCAGGTAAAGCTCGTGTCTTGTTTTGCTACTAAATTAAGAATAGTTAAATTAACTGTCCCGAGAACATAGTTGCATTCATCCCTGAGTAGGTATTGAAATCAAAATTAATACGATTTTATTTATAGTTATATATAAAAGCTTCATTTTTAATTTTTCGTCAGATCCATGGCTGTAAAATCCGTGGATTTAAGTCATGAATCTGTTTTATCGGCCGTGGATCTGACGACATATTGTATGACAATTAATTTCTGTGCATAATTACCGTGGGTTATTGATTTCTATCAATAACGCACGGTAATTATGACTCGTTTTCAAACCTTCTTTTGCCATGTAATTTTTGTTTTCACCAGTCACGAGAAAAAATAAATGCCACGGCTCTGACGCGAAGAACGCTTCACCCATAGGATTCACCCACGTACTTAATAGATGAAGCGCAGCGTAGCGATTGTGTGGATTTCGAGGTTAATTTTTTTATTAGCCAACAGAAATACTAGCTGCTCTACTCCTGTGTCACGTGATAGGTTAGAAATTTAGACAATAGCGAAGCGCAGCGTTACATGGAAATGTTACATAAACAGGACTCACTACTTGCAACTAAAAAACAAGCCGAACGAGACGTCTATTAGGGGAATAAATTACAGTGCACTTCAGGAATTAATTGACAGTTTAAACTGGGACCCATACGGGTAATCGTATAGGGGTTTTAATACGTTTAATTTGAACGATTTGGCTTAAAACTAGAGATGGCATTTTACCGGGTACATTCCCGGTAAATACCCAAAGTGGGTAAAAAGGCGGGTAAATGCCCGGGTAAATACCAATTTCAAGGGTAAATATCATGAAATGGCAAATATGTTTAACATTTTATGTATTATTTACCTAAATCGTGTAATGGAGTCAATATAATAATTAAGAATCAAACGAACTTACCTTGTGAAGTTTGATTCCAATTATGCGAGGGTCTCAACCGAAGACGATTACTTATTACATGCAGCAGTACATGAGATGGTGCTATCTTCTTCACACTTTTAGATATATCCTAAAAAGAAATATCTGATTTCCGTTCCCTGCACTGGCAACCCCGCGTCACTAGACGTCATTATTTCAGAGAATTTTGTGTTATCCTCCACAATTTTTTATTTTATTTTTTGGGTTGGGAGGGATGGGTTGACGTAATCATCTTCGGTTGAGACCCTCGCATAATTGGAATCAAACTTCACAAGGTAAGTTCGTTTGATTCTTAATTATACTTCGGGTCTCAACCGAAGACGATTACTTATTACATGCAGATGTTCAGAGCATTGTAATGTTAACACAATGAAAATAAAAAATTAAGTATGTCAATTTAAACTTTACAATATGTAAGTACTTTTTTATAGGTGCATAAGCCTCCTTTAAACCTTAAAAGGTGCATTTAATGGCTATCGATGCATTGGTCGTTTTTTAAACAATGACTTTAACAATTTCATTTATTTATTTGATTAAGTATTATTATTTTGTTGTGTAAATACTGCATTGACGAATTCTTTCAGATTTGTACCTAAACATTTCTCCAACAGTATTAACAAATACATATAAGTTACTCAGCCCACAACAACTCTGCGAAACACCTCCAGACTAGATCTGTGAGCAGTGTGAGCAGTAAATGCCGAGCGATTACTGTGACTGTGAGCTCCAAATACAGACATATATCGGTACGGCATGTCATCCACTGTCTTGGAACCACTTTTTTTTTATCTGCAACAAAGTTTGTGACCGCCTTTTTATGAGGTTGGCATAGCCAGCAACAAATAACAAGGTTTCTTACAAATATTGGACAATCTGATGAGCGGTTGCCAAACGCGGGTCCTGAAGTCTAAATGAAGTCGGTAATTTCAATCACAATCACATAATTTTGTATTGACATATTATTTTTGATTAAACTAGTAGACTGCGTTTTTTGTGTCAAATCAAGTGACAAATCAATGATTAAGATCTGAGTCTAATAATAGTCCTGGAAATATGGTTTAATTAACATGCCATTTGTGTCCCATGTTGAATTGTATTTTTAATTTGGAGCAATAAATCTTAGTTAGTGTACTTACACTAAATAAAACTGTGTTAAACACAGTCATTCATGTAAAGTAAATTACTTCCCTTAGATGACAGGTAAAGCGGATCTATGCGTATTTAAACAACATAGAACCTTCCTCAAACTTTTTGGTTAGAAATGTTAACTTCATAACTATTATAATAAAACTTGGGGTCTCAGGTTATACTTCCAATAAAACTCAGTCTTCAAGACAATCACGTGTATTCTCTCAGAGACGTCCGTTCTGTACAAAAACTCAAAACCTAATCCGCGCTCTCACATCGGCCAAGTGCCGCCATCTTTTTTTATTTTCCCTCCCCTTTTACAAACTGACATTGACAGACATCCAGTATTGCCAGTCGGCAGAACAAAATTTTACATTTTATGTTTCTAACGCATACAAATCAAATAAATTAACTTCAATTTTATAAAAAACCCTACACTCGAACGTCCTGACAATGTGGATGTCCCCATACACAAGCCTGGTGGCAACCCTACACTTGGCCGTAATACTAACTAACTCATACATCATTACATTTACATTACAAAAAAAAAATTACACGAAATAGCACCTCTAGAACGTCATTTACAGTACTATCTGATTATAACAATCTATACAAAATACATATATACAATATTACCACAGTAACATCCTTATCTCTTTTTATTCACTTTTCTTCTATTACATAGTTAGATCACATGAACCAATCTATTCTCACGTCTAATCAGAATACTTATCAATGACACACTAATCAATCTTTTCTTACGTTTATAAATCATTGTTACTTGGAATAACTGTAGGTACTTCCATCAGGTCGTGAACCAATCAATTCTCACGCCTAATTGAACACTTATTGTTATAATGACACACGAACCAATCAATTCTCGTGGTCATTATAAATAACTATGAAACGAACCAATCAATTCTCGTTTCTGTGGATCTACTTTACCACCCGGAACATGAACCAATCAATTCTCACGTCCAGGTCGGAATAACTGTATGTACTTCCATCAGGTCGTGAACCAATCAATTCTCACGCCTAATTGAACACTTATTATTATAATGACACACGAACCAATCAATTCTCGTGGTCATTATAAATAACTATGAAACGAACCAATCAATTCTCGTTTCTGTGGATCTACTTTACCACCCAGAACATGAACCAATCAATTCTCACGTCCAGGTTGGAATAACTGTATGTACTTCCATCAGATCGTGAACCAATCAATTCTCACGCCTAATTGAACACTTATCATTATAATGACACACGAACCAATCAATTCTCGTGGTCATTATAAATAACTATGAAACGAACCAATCAATTCTCGTTTCTTTGGATCTACTTTACCACCCGGAACATGAACCAATCAATTCTCACGTCCAGGCTGCAACAATAGAAAAAACCATATGTAGATACACAATAATAGCCGTAATAACAATATGCGTATGTATTTATTAGTCTATCTTTATCAATTTTGGACTGACATTATTACATAACTAATTATTATCGACATCATTATCCTCGTCATCATCATCTTTATCTTCACTATTATCGCTATCATCGGAATCACTTTCAAGTTGCAAAGCAGCAACGTGAACCCATGGCAACATGCGATCGGCTGCCACAGTAGTCGGTCGCTTTTTTTGTACAACTATTAAACCCTGGAATACACGCTACCCTGTACCTATCTTGACCTAGAACTTTAGTAATCCGAAAGGGGCCTACATAGGACGGAAGAAGTTTCTTACTCTTTCCGTCGTTCTGAAAAGCAACTTTAGTTAATTTAACTAAATCCCCTTTTTTATACTCTCGAGCAGGACGCCTATTCCGATCATAAAACTGTTTTTGTTTCTCTTGTTCGATATCTATTCTTTCTTTTACTTCACTCCGTATATCTGACACATCGATTTCTTTGCGAGTTTCACACAATGCCTCATTTAGGATAGGATGGACCTCACTATACATCAACGTGCCAAACATGACTTCCGCTGGTTTTCTACCTGTTGTCTTCTGAATGGTATTATTAAATCCCCATTGTATTTTCCCTAACTGGCTATCCCATTCCCTTTCATTATGCTTCAAATTCTGTGCTGTCAATGAGCTAAGTATCGTTCTATTGTAACGTTCAAGTTGACCGTTTGATTTTGGGCTGGCGACAGCGTTCAATATGTGCTTTATTCCCTTATCATAACAATATCTTTTAAAAACATTAGATGTAAAACAACTTCCCCGGTCGCTTATTAATCGATCAGGAACTCTGAATGTATAAAATATATCATCTAAAACTCGGACAACATTTTGCGTATTGGTATTGCGCACTGGTTTTATAAACACAAACTTAGTGAAAGCGTCTACTACTACTAAGAGGTTGTTCAGTATACGATTGGCTCGTTAAAATTGATTTTTCTAAAAGGTTATCGTCAACTACTCGACAGCATACACTAGCGTTAAAACCATCTACAGATAAATCTAGCTGCAATTTTCCCAGTGATGAACTGAATTGTTTCCGAACCCCTTGAGCGTAGATGGTAACTTATCATGAGTTAAGCCTAGCAGCAAGACTAAAGAATGTTTTACCAACGTAACTTCACTTCCAAAATCGATAAAAGCATCTATATCAACGTTATTTACCTTTACTTGTTTTATATACTTGGAGCTTGGAGAAGTATCTGCAATACTCATAGTTTTTGAAGGTTCAATGCCACCAGCTCTATTGTCGACCTTTAGCTTCTTGAAAACCACTTTTAATTTGGTTTATAATAGTACATCTCGTGGGCAATTATAAGTCGCTACAGTCTGAAAGTAATTGTCTAATCTACCGTAGTTTACTCAACCGACGAAACTAGATGGCGTTAGTTTAGCGACAAAAATTTTTTATTGAAAAATAGCAGAAGGTGTTACCTATACGTTAATATTATGCGTTATTATTATCCTTTCAACATATTCGTTATCTAATATAACGATCATCTCTAGTACACAATATTAACTCAAGCCTCACTCGCTTGCGCATAATAAAGGCACAATAAACACATGTACGCAAACACTATGATTAGGTAAATGTAGGTACCTACATGAGAAGTTAAATAGTAACCGTTCAGCTTCAAATAATTTTATGAGTATGGGTACTGACAGCTCTTTATGTATAAATGGATTTGTATAGAATGTTTACACATAAGGCTTTAGCATGAGAGTTTATTAAGTATGAATGTTCAAGATCAAAGTATAAAATATTTGTTCCACAACTCATTGTATTGGAAAGCTTTAAAGTTTCTATTCACTCGCATGTCCAATTAATTTTACTTGATCAATGTCAAAAGAAACTTTAATTATATGTGGGCATTAAAACTCCTAGATGTCAGTAATTAGCTAACTAGTAACAAACACAATATGTAAGTAAGTAAGTACTACAATTTGACTGCACTTGTTCACCCTTTATATAATTGTTATTGTAAATGAAAATGACCTAAACTGACATTTTATTGTAAACGTGTAGCATGTAACCTAATACTTCGATCACTGTAATTAGATACTCTTTTCTAAATATTCTGTCTGTATCGGGTCACCGAATCATGACTAACAACCTACCACACATTAATATAAAACCATGTTTTTCTTTTAATAAAGGATCACTCAAGAATCGACTTTCTTCTTGTTACATTAGGAAAACCTGTAATTGTCCTCGATTTAAGTTAATACTGCTCAATATGAATTGTTTGTAAATGCTGTTGGTTTTCTGAATAAAATAAAATAAAATATCAAGTCAAACGCACTAAACCAATAGCAGCCGGAGTAGGCATTTAGAACAAAGGCCTTACTCCTCGATTAAGAATAAAGTGTATCAACCGATAATCTAAACACACACATAGTAACAATGTATCGCTAGATCATTAAAAAGTGTATGTATGTCACTGTAGTCGGTCATTGACCCTAGAAACACAACTAAAATTTTTCTGTTATTTTGACAATTAAACCAGTTATGATCCTATAGCCTTAACTTGCAGAACGTCTTTAAAGCACAATGTCTAAATTCAATGTCTAAGTTGTAAAAAGTATAAGAAGCAAAACCTCTACCACAGACTCATATCGATAATTAAGTAAATCAATTAAAAATAAAACCTTTGCAGGGACACGTTAGCGACCTTACTTAACCAAATATCTATGCGTTGTCCTTTCGCAGAGGGGTCAAAATTAGGGAGATATTCTTGTGATCAATAGTCTTTGACATCAAAGCCCCAGAAGGTGATGGCTGAGGTCCGACATTACTTTTAATTGATTTGACAATATCTATCAAGTCCTTAGTAGAAAAATATGGTGTACGTGACCTTTTTTTCCTTCGGCGCGGAGTCCTCGCGTTGTCGTCGGCCCGCCCTCGGCGTAGCACTGCGACTGCGCTTACGGAGCCGCCTGCTCTGGCTGCGGGTGCGTCGACGACTGGCGCGGCTACGACTGCGGCTGCCCCTCGCGTTCCGGTGCGGTCGATCTTCACGCCTCGAAGATGTTTTTTTCGCGTTCCCGGTACAACTCGTGCTCCAAAGCCTGTAACCGCCTTCGCGTCTGCTCCAACTCGGTCTCCTTTCCTCGATGGTGCGAACTTCTATTAATCCTTCTGGACCTGCTACGGCTGCGTGTTCGACTACGATCTGCCCCAGTAGCAGCAATTGGAGTATGCCGCCGTCGCTCGCTTCCACGTTGACGTCCAGTCTCATTATCCATAATGTTAATCTCGTCGTTCCAAAAAGAGAAGAAATAGTATAAATTAATGAAATTGAATCATACAGTAAACTGCAGGCTCTTTTTTTTTTCTATAGTAAAGATCTACAAGCTATATGCTGGTTTTGTCACATCTTGAAACATAAATCTTAATAAAAATTGTTCGACATGCGTTTATGCGGACTCCCGATGTGCTGCACCACGCTACACAGACGGCTCGCCTCCGCCTGCTCCCCGTCCTCGTCGCCGTCGCCGTCACAGCAATGCACCGGCGATGTCCACAAACGGCAGCCCTTGCCAGACACAGGCACGGCGACCAACAGCGCGGCGTCCTTTGTCGTTCCCATCTAACTCCATTATCTGACGCTCGATTACAAAACAAAACTTGTATTAGTTTCACGCTTAAACCAAGAAAATGAAAGATATCTCGGAAACGGGGCGTCCTAGCGCGAAACGGACAAAAATTTCGTTACCCTTTTAGAAATCCCACTAGGAAGTCTATGAAGTCATGTGAATCAATGGTTTTACAAAATTAAATGCAACATTAACTGTTTTAGGCCACACTGGCAAGCTAATTGAATTGCTAAATTACATATTTTGAAGTCGGTACCTGGACAAATTTTGGCCGGTGATCGGTCAACGGTGATTATGACTCATGTACTGTTAAAGTTTTAATTGCTCAAGCAACTCTTTCGTACAAAGAAAAGAAATGCAGGCAAGAAAAAAAAGATTTAATCAACTTTCATCATATAAATGGCTACCCTTTTTACCGATATAGCTTGTAAATTCGATTTGCAAATCAGTATTGTAGCTAGTACAATGCATATTTTATTCAAATCGATTAGTCAAGCCTGTGGGGTGGTATTTTAAAACTATTTGTTTAAAATGTAGATTCAATGTTAATGTTCATATTTTTAACTATACCTTACAATTTTTATTTTATTGCAACCGCAATACCATTAATATCAGTGTAGAAGGAAATATACGTAGGCGTGTACTTACGTTTGGTATCCCACTTCTGAAGTATAATAAAACTTGGGGTCTCAGGTTATACTTCCAATAAAACTCAGTCTTCAAGACAATCACGTGTATTCTCTCAGAGACGTCCGTTCTGTACAAAAACTCAAAACCTAATCCGCGCTCTCACATCGGCCAAGTGCCGCCATCTTTTTTTATTTTCCCTCCCCTTTTACAAACTGACATTGACAGACATCCAGTATTGCCAGTCGGCAGAACAAAATTATACATTTTATGTTTCTAACGCATACAAATCAAATAAATTAACTTCAATTTTATAAAAAACCCTACACTATATCAGCTTTGAAAACATTCAAGTTATTATTTTTTGAATAAAGCCACCAAGATATTATCAAATACAGTCCTGATTTTGTTGCAAGAGATGTAAACATATATCTCAAGATGCTCGTGGTACCATGTCTGGTCAACGATTCACTAATAATTTGGCGCCACCTAGATAAGGCTATCTAGAAGTGGATGGCTCGCTTTAAAAGGAAATTAGGTATAACAAATATTATTTAGGGCCGAAGAACATTTTTTCTTGGACAACAAGTTTGGGCCACATTGTATACCAAGGATGTAAATTATAATCTGCACCACAACAATACCTTCTGCTTTATCCAATTTATAATCAATGTAAGTGCTTTTTTTTTTGTTATTGCTTGGTCAGGATTTCGTGATACATTCTGCGTTTATATGGGTTTGTAAGATCAAATTATGGCTTTGCCAATGAACTAATAATATGTGAAAATGCATGGTAGGAGTGTTACCTACTCCGTATCTAAGTATATCCGTATAATATTTTCACAAGACTGGATGTAGGATGCGAATACAAAAAGTTTCTGAATCAATTAATGCTAAGAACTTCTCTTGTTCAAACAACTTGGTGTAGGTAGGTAATTCAAACCGTGACGGCCTCCGTGCATGCCGTAGTCAATATTCCTGAATTCATCTAAATCACTTACTAAACTCGTATATACATTTATGTTTAAAAACAAGTTCTGTTGCTCGGTTTTTTAGTAATGCTTTTGTAAGTGTTTGTGACAACCCCTATGACTCCAAAAAGGTGCTTGTACTCGTAGTTTTATTATTCAATACACACTCGTCATAGTTTGAGCTTATTTTTCGTGCGTAGGTACAAAACATAAACTAATCAATTATTGTAGAAAATTCAAATATTATGCGCAATTGTTCTAGAACCGGTTCCAGTTATTTCGCAAACACAAATAGGCCAAACAGAAGAACATTAAATTCAACTGAGGCCTCAAACTAAACCTTAACTTTTTCCGATCAGCTTTAATTGCAGTAGAAACTTAATTAAAAATAAGCAAATTGTTGACAATAGTAGTTGTGATTTAATAATTTAAGGGCAGTTCAATTATTTTACATATAATTATTTTGAAGCTGCTTTAAATTTTAAGTGAATCTGTGAGATCCCTTACATTTTTTTTTGTAAACTTTTCCTGACCTTTATAATCACAACAATAGAGAATCAGACAAATCAGTCGAGCCGTTTTCATGCGCTTAGCAACACATTTGGCGATTCATTTTTATCTACATAGATTGAGATAGTAAGTAAGTAACATACATTGTTTTGGGGTATAGTTGTTTTGTATAGGTTAGAAGAAAATGAATATTACATTTACGAATCCAATGTAAAACATTACGATCCCTAGTGAGCTCACACTTTCTGTCATTCAGTCATAAAAATAGGTCAAGCTATTGCAGGAGCTATGATTCCAACGTCTCCCAGTCAGATATCCGGCGGAACCTCGGCAGTCCCTCGGCGGTGTGAATGGTGCTGTGCTGGTGGGGTTGATCGCAGCTCGATAGCTGATGATACTACTACGCGCAGTGGCGCCCCCCTAGAGTTGATCACAACTTCAGCCCGGGCATCAGCCCGGGACCCTGTACAGAGCGTTGGATTTTTGTTTTCTTTCCGAATAAAACTTGGTTATGGCTTTAGGGGTCTTAATATTATTATGCTCGGAAAGTCAAGTTTTAAAACTTTTATTCATATTTACCTTCAACAGAGCTTATTATTATTTTTTCAATTTCCTAATTTAGTTTTGGAACTTCGAGGCTTATGTACATTATTACCATTTTTTCCCATTTATTTAAGTAAGTAAGTAAGTACATATTATTATTTTATTTTTTTTAAATTATTATTATGAGTAACTCTTTATTTTTATGAGGTTCTGAGAAATTGTAGAATCTATGGGTGTCCAATGAAAGCAGGCTATCGTCGGACTGATCGTGACCCCGTATAAGGGGACAGATCGAAGAGCTTAGTGGCGCAGCTGGCACGGGCACAGGCGCTAGCGCTGCAAGCAGCGCAAATGGCCAAGATTCGTTTCTGCCGCTACTGGTTGATTCATTGTAAACATCAATGACATAGTTTAAGATGTTTTCACCAAATCATTATTGAAGTATAAGTAAACCTGAAGATAACGAAATGTTGAAAACATGTCCACCTCAGGTGGAAATCGAACCCACGTCCTCAACAATGTTGAGACTCTGCTTTTTTCCACGGACGACGTGGAAACGTGAAACTGTTAAAGTGAAATAGGTATGGCCTCTCAAGTTTTATTTATTTATTTATTTATTTATTGTGATATAAACGACATACATCCATTACATTTATCACACTATTATTAACAAATGATAATAACAAAATTATATAAGTAGGTACTAACAAAAAAAAACATTAATTAAATAATAAAATCATACGACATCCTCGCTATCCGGGATGCCGGTAAAGCTCCATTGGTCACTCAATTTCTCACAATATTTTAATAATGCAGGTATTATTTGTAACCAGTTGTCAAATGAAAAATCAAAATCAGTGTTGGCGTCACGGAGTGCATTGAGGTGGCGCAGAGGTCGAATTAAGACATCGCGCGTGCCACGGTGCGGCCTCGGTCGTCAAAAAAGAGTTTATGTTGCCGATAAGGGCCGCGTCTACTTTTTGGAGGTTCCAGTTCGCGCGGGAAATAGCACACACAATAAATTGTGAAGAAGAAGGCAGTCAATAGATCCTTTTAGGGTTTTGAGGCAAATGGTGAGTTGGTCAATCATTCTTTTCACTTCTAGAGAGTAAAAGCCAAGGTGTCCAAGCAAAAATTTTGTAGGGTACATAAATGGGTAATATCCATAGACTTTTTTGTATAGAAACCTCAAAAATACCTTTTGAACTCTTTCGAGCATACGTACGTAGGTGACATGATGTGGGTTCCATACACATGAACAAGACTCAAGCTTGCTTCTTACTAAAGCTAAGCGTCCACAGGTCGGTATCGTAAGCATCGTACGTATCGCAGCAAACTGATTAATTTTTCACAGTGCGTCCACTGTATCGGCAGCGATCGGATTTGCCGACGCAAGCACCAGCAATCGGATTGCCGATGCCACTTTATTCGGATTTTCGTAGTGATCGTACGTGCGGATAGTGTTTGTGAGAATGGAGAAAGCGAAGGTGAATTTTTTTTTTATCTTAACCGTTTTGTTTTAATCTGTTTACAATTTCCTCCCAGATATTATCCCTTATTTGTTGGTTAAAATAATAAGTGTATTTTAAGTTATTTAACACTTCATATTCTTGCACAATCGCAATTAGTCGTGCTAAGTCCACGCTGCTAAACAACGCGTGTAAGCAGCAGTGCGATTGTTAAAGCCTCGGTAACAGCGGCTGCCGTAGCGCTGAGAATGTACTCTGTCTCTTTCATGTTCATAGAATTGGAAAGAGACAGCAGATTACAGCCATGCGCGCAGCGTCTATGTGTCACTCAGAGAATTGCATAGCAGGACGATCGTCAAATGTAAATGGCGGACGATGCGAAACGAGCGCCGCCGGGGCGCGTCCACTAATCGGCATTCCGTATGACGTCATCGGCACGCAACGCAAAAGTTGCCTCTCGGAGCATCGGTGTCGGCATTGCCGATGTCCGATCCGTACAGTGCGGATCAGTGGACGCAATTGTATTACTCTTTATACAAAGAATACAACAATCCGTTTGATGCGATACGTCCGATGCTTACGATACCGACCTGTGGACGCTTAGCTTTAGGCGTTATACAAAGTTTTGATAACTTGTGGATTTTGGAAATCATTGACATTTCGCAATACAAATCCCAAACGCCGATAGGACTCTTTGGCAAGGCCGGCTATATGATCGTGAAAGTTCAGGCCGCGGTCAAACGTTACTCCCAAGTCTTTTATATAGCTAACTCTATTAATGCTTAAGTTGTTCATATTATAATTAAAACTAATTGGATTTCTTTTACGGTCAAAAGTCAAAACATTACATTTACTATGATTAAATTGCATTTTATTTGTCAAACTCCACTCATTAATTCTGTCTATGTCATTTTGTAAATTAAAGCAGTCACTAGGCGTTTTTATTTCAAGGTAGAGCTTCAGATCGTCGGCGTACAAAAGACATTTGGCGGAAGTCAACACTTTAGGAAGATCATGAATCATAATTAAAAACAGGAGTGGACCGAGCCACGAACCTTGGCTGACGCCTTATCGAGTTTGATATTGTTCGGACACATAGGTACCGTGCTTCACAAACTGGCGTCGGTCCCTCAAATAGTCCGCGAAAAGACTTATTAAATTTGAAGCAAATCCAATGACAGAAAGCTTTTGCAACAAGATGTCGTTGTTAACCCTATCAAACGCCTTCTGAAAGTCAAAGTATACAACGTCGACTTGCAATCCACGGTCTAAGGCATCAGAGATGTAGTCAACTAAACATAGGAGGTTTGTATTTACGGAACGTCCTGGTCTGAAACCATGCTGTTCATCGCCTATTAATTGCTTTACTTGTCGATATATCTCCATGTGAAGGATGCATTCGAAGACCTTTGCAGGCGCACTTAACACTGCTATAGGGCGATGTTCATTCACAGTGGTGTTATCGTTGCTTTTAGGAATAGGTGTCACCCTGGAAAGTTTTCACTGCGCAGGGTACTTGCAATTTTTGAGAGAAAGGTTTGTAATATGGTAAAGTGGAAGAATCATGTGTTTTTTACAAGTTTTAAGGACAGAACAGGTATGTCGTCTGGTCCAGTTGAGCTATTCAACTTCAACTTATTAATACCACGCTCGATATCCTGCGGTAAGATGGAAGAAAGAATAACGTGCCCGCCCTGTACGCCTTGGTCATGATCATGACATACATTAGGGTTCAACAAAGGCGCTTGGTCTAAGAAGACCGAGGAAAAGTAATTTGCAAACGCTTCGGCTGCCTTTACGCCCGCATGAGAATTTCCATTGTACAAAACACAGGGCTCGAAACCACCCTTGGATCTCATTATATGTACATGGCTCTTATGTAGAGTAGAAAATCCTAAACACAGTTCAAGTGGAGATAGAAACCATGAAACGGCTAGCGTGGAGTAAAATAAAGCCTTAACTCTGTTAAAATGTACTAAGTACATATTCCCGAAACGGCTTGCGTGAAATAAAATATAGCCTCACTCAACCCTGGTAGAGTGGAGTGAGTATCTTCGACACGGCTTGTGTAGCCGCTGTGTCGCGGAGTAATTCTAATTATTATTCTAATACAATTAATAAGTATATATAATGCTGAGGTCTGACCTGAAAACCGCGTGGCGACTCCTTTGCTTCCAATCCAAAGGGGCTCCTAGGAATTTTCTTTCTTGATGTATCCACCAATTGACAACATCAATATAGCCTCAACACTGTTAAAGTGGAGTGAGTATCTTCGACACGGCTTGCTTTTTTTTATTATTGGCAACGGGTAAGCGCTTGGCCTTCATCTCACCTGATGGTAAGTGACGATAAGGCCGAAGGTGGAAGCGCGCTTCACCCGGAATCCTCAACCACTGAGGAACTGGCTATCTTATCTCAAACTGCGGAACACAACAATGCTATAAACATCGTTGTTATGGCGACAGACTTAGATAAGATGGTGGTAGCTAGCCAGGCGGACTTAACAGCCCTACCACCAACCAAACCGAGCACACAAAGATGTACCCCCCGCTGGGAATCGAATCTCGGCACCTTGCTTTAGTGTGACTTTGACATTCACACGGCTTGCGCGCGTGCGGAGCGGCGAAAACAAGTCTTTATTTCATGACAAAGTGTACTCCTAGACGTTTACAACAACTCAGCTGTCAAGTAATTAAAAATAGTAGTTATTCAAGTCAATATAGGTAGTTATAGCGTAATAATAGAATAGAAAAGATATTTTTCATTTAGCTGTGCCACGGCTTTTACAATCATAGACTAAAAACCTACAGATGTTCCCATACAAAGCCGGTTGTAGGTAAAATATGTGACTGAGGAGCACTGACTTATTGTGTTGGTTTAAAAAATATTTTAAGTTGTTTTAATTGTTTTTCAACCAGATTGATATTTTGAGTTTTTTTGTGTCAATATGTTATCTACGTCATGACGAGTGTCAATATGTTATCTACGTCACGGTGATTTCATAGTAGAAGTATGGGCGATCTGTCATATTCCAGTGCTGTTAGTACTAAAAGTCAATTACGGACCGCTGAGATGACAAACTATTGTAGGCACAAAAGTTGTGTCCCCTCTGGTAGTTTACAATCTATTTGGGACGCCATCTTGATGGACGTTCTTGTCTATCTCTTTAAGTCAATGTAATTAATAGCAACGCTTTGACACACATACTAATACGTAGCAATTGCTCAATAGTGGCATGCTTTCGTGCTAGTAATGAGCATGTCTATCAGTACCTTATTGTCTGTGGCAGGCAAAGAGTAGAGTACCTATAGACGCAATAATACTTGTTTATTCTCCTCCTTATACGACCTCCTTGGTCGAGTGGTTTGTACACCGGTTTTCATGGTGTCGCCATCTCTGAGGTCCCCGGGTTCGATCCCCGGTCAGGTCAATTTTGAAATTATTGTTTTTCTAAATTGTCTCTGGTCTGGCTGGGTGTTTTCTATGTATAATAAGTATGTATTTAAGTATTTTAAGTATGTTTATCCGTTGTCTAGTAACCATGTAACGAGTTCCTTCGAAGCTTCTCTTGGGCTAGATAATTGGTGTGATTGTAGGAAAGTTTTTTTATTTTTTATTCTGTGTTCTATTTCATTAAAATATGCCTTCATGTGCGCTAAGGTACTGTTTAAAAGAATTCAGGAAATACAAATAAAACTAAACGAATCACTTTTTTACCTGTAAATACTCACATAATTATCGATATTACATGCATTTGACTAATTATTGTATCAAATCGCCGAGACATGAGCGGCGGCCATGTTTCGGCGCTTTAGACTTTTTGGTCGCGAGAAAAGAAGCGTTCTAGCGCTGTATCATACAGCCTTGTATGTTTGGATTGTTCAGAAAGACGATAAATTATTGTTTTAGCGCTGCAGCGCACTTTTGATTTAACTTAAAAAAAATACTTAGAACAAGACGATTTGTTAGATGACTTTCCAGAACTCATTATTTCTTCGTAATAAATTTTCCGTTCGCATATTTCCCCGATCGGTAAAATCTACATTTACCATTATTTATTTTTCGTTGTTTTAGTCAGTAGTATAATTTTCATTCGATCGGTAAAATTCATACATAGAATAATTAATTTTACGTTGTTTTTTCAATTCGCATTTTTTTCCTTAACGTAATTTAGATTTTTCGTATAATTTTCACTTTGCTTTATTTCGTGATAGTTATTTTTCCTACTAGTAACGTTTTAATTGGATATGTGACCAACAAACACAAACCAACGTGTATTAACAATATAGAAGATTAATGAAAAATATTGGTAAGTACTACTTGGTCCTAGGTTCAAAATAGAAAAAGAGGTAAAAAATCCAGAGTGTGTAAATATGCTGCAATGAAAAAAAATACTTTAGATAAAATTCCCGAGTGTGTGAATATGCTACAATGAAAATAATAGTTAAGATAAACTTCCCGAGTGTGTAAATATACTGCATTGAAAAAAGACGACATAGAAATATGCTCTTGGAAAAAAATAAAGCGTTAAAATATAGAATCCGAAAACTATAATACTGAAAAAGAACTTTCGGGGAAATATGCGATCGGAAAATTTACTACGAAGAAATAATGAGTTTGGGAAAGACAAATCGGCAGTGTGAACAGTCAACGATCAACTATTTATATAATATGAATCTCTTTTGTTTATATGGAATGTATATCTTATTGTACGTTTCTTGAGCGAGAAAATAGCCGATAGTTAGTCGTTTACTCACCGTTGGTGGGACAACTGCCTAAGGTATCAACAATTATTGCTATTTTGTAGTGTTTATGTCCTAGATTAATAATAATAAATAAAAAGCTATCTTACGCTGACAGTTTACGACAAGCTCGTCCGTTTTTTAAAAAACTTCTGTTTTTCTCTGATTTAATTTTTTTAATTAAAGTTATTAGTTCTGGATTATGTGTGCTAAATTGCGTGATAAAGTAACTCTTAAGCTTTACGAAACATCAAAGAAAACTGAAATCGAGCCAATAACATCGGAGATATGGTACAAAATGTAAAACAAGGTCACAGACTCTACTCAAAAATATAAAAAATCATTAACTTAAAAAGTAATGAAGATGGACCACCCTTTTAAGGTTTTTTCTCGACAATTTTTCACGTTTATTTAAAATATTTCGGGCGGTCACTTGCGCCCGGGCGACATTGTTTAAAGGCTCAGCTGTGGCTGTATGATACCTCAATATCCAGGCTTGTTTATTGTAAAAAAAACTACACAGTCTCTCTGTGCCGCTCAGGCGAAGGCTACACGTTCAATAAATATTGTGATCCACGGCTATTTATTCCATATCGTGATATTTATTGAGCGTGTAGACTGAAGTATTGACGGATCGCGATACGGATCACAGGATTTCTAGAAATCCGAATTACGGATTGTCAATCCATGGATCGTGATAAATATTGAACGTGTAGACGCGCGGTCAATATTTATCACTTCAGTTCGCTCCGCGGCAGCGATTTGTGACGATGTGCCAGTGCCATGCGGGGTCGACGATGCGCCGGCGCGCCGTCACCCGTGCTTGTAGAACCTTATGCAAATGACCAAAAATACCTGAAATAATTTATTCTCAACCTGGAAATAGGTACTGCCCGAACTGTGGGATAGTTCATATACTTATTACAAAAAGAAACGAAGACCTAAGCAAGTTACTGGACAAATATAAAAAAAATAAAAAAACGTATTTATTGACGGTGTCAGAGAAAAAATTATTAGGATAAACTAAGGGGTCTCGGTAGCTTAGCGGTTAGAGCAGTGGACCGGCAATCCAAATAGAATAGAATAGAATTCTTATATTGCTGTGTAACAAGTTCTTAAAAAAATATATAGTATCAACAGTTTGCCCGTGATCAGGCATGCAATGTACACAAATAAATATTATTAACATTAATATTAACAAAATTCATCGTGAATTTAACAATTAAAGGTCAAGGTTTGAATCGCATTCTAGATTTCCTGTGGTTCGTTGTTTTTTTTCTAGTAAACATTTTATCCTTTAACTATTATTAGCAAAATTCAAAAATATCTATAATAAAAAAATAGTCTACGGTCCGACTATAGAAAATATTTTTTCATCCATCGCTTTCTTTTCACTATTTTAATTATCGATATTTCTAAAATAATAGCTATACAGGCTTTAGCTTTTCTTGTTGTATCCATGGTAGCGTTCGCACGGTCCGCACCGCGCAAAGGAAGCCGCAATACTGACGTGATAAATATTGAACGTGTAGGGTGTGACCGCGATCCTCTACGTTAAGTCAATCCAGATCGCGATAAAGATCACGATAAATACTTTACGTGTAGCCTTCGCCTCAGCGTTGCCAGAATGTTACTTTTGTAACATTTTACGTTACTTTTGACCCTTTCACGTTACTTTCATGTTACATTACTTAAAATGTTACTTTTACGTTACTTTTAGGACTTGATAAAGTAAAATATTGAAATAAGATATATTTTTCAGAATAAAAAATAAATCGTGAAAGGGAGCGCAAGGATATTTCGTTTGTTGTGTGCGAACTTGATTTTAGGCCATCGTCAGTTTGCTTTCTCTTTATCACACTTTAATAATGAGGAAGATAGCAATATCATAAGATTGTATTGTTTTGGTGCTACGCTTTCGGTCGGTTCGGTTTGTTTTTTCTTGTTGTCGACTTGTCTCTTTGCCGCGCCCCGTTTCGTAGGATTTCATTCGAAGGACGGCGCCCCGTTTTTTGAATTTTACTAAGAAGTTGGTAAGTAAATATAATTAAATCAAATACTTAACCTATTTAACTGATTAGCATCAAAAAGTTCTTAAGGGTTCATTATAAACTTTTGAGCAGTCTCGCGTAACTTTTGACTATCGGCCGCTGGCAACGCTGGTGCCGCTGTCATAAAAATGGAACTTCTTGGTGGGAAAGTGAATTGACGTCATGTCTGTAGTTCTGTCTTATTTTCTAATATTTGTGTTTTGTCGAATATTAATGTGAATGGTGGATTAATAACCGTTATGTGTTCGTGAGCGTGCATGAGTGTTGGCAAATAAAACAAAACAGTGCAATGCAACATCACTTTTCAAATTCTCTCAAGAAGTCCGTGTGAGATTTCAGTAAGGTCCAACATCTTTACTGGAACTCAAGGGATTTGGGGGAATATCATTCATCACTCATTAGCATCATAAAAGCTTTTAAATAAACTCTATTATTTTGACTGAAGGACTAGTATCTATGTTCAAGAAACAAATTTTCAAAAAAAAAATGTCATAAAAATCAGAATTGTCAGACTTCTTGGCGGGAAAGTGAAGCGTCATGTCTGCAGTTTTGTTTTATTTTCTAAAATTTGTGTTTTTTCGAAGATGAATGTGAATTAATAGTAGATTATTAACCGCTAAGTGTTTGTGAACGTGCATGAGTGTTGGCAAATGAAACAAAACAGTGCAACATCACTTTTCAAATTCTCTCAAGAAGTCCGCGTGAGACCTTAGTAAAGTCCCACATCTTTACTGAGGAGTCCTCAGTGAGGACTCAAGGGGTTTTGGGAACATCATTTATCATTCATCATCTTAATCACCACTCATTATCATCAAGAAAAAAGAAATAAAAAAACTAATGACTAGGCAGTATGGTCTCAGACCTTAGCCTGTTCCTTCACGGAACAAAATAAATTTAAATAAAAAAATCAGAATTGTCAAAACATCGCGATAAAAAGCTTGGTGTTTTTAATTTATCATTTTTACGTGGTATTCGATTCGATCCGATTGTTTAGTTAGTAAAGTGAACAATGAGTGGCCCCAACGGCATGCTTTACGGCGGCGACGAGATAGGAGCGCTAGTTTTCGATCCCGGACACCATTCTCTCCGGGTCGGTTATGCTCAAGAGGATACACCAAAGGCGGATATTCCAGCAGTGGTGGGTGTCGGGCCAGCCACACACCTCCCTGATGCTGAGGAGAAAGTGCCCGATGGCAATATCACACAGACCGGTACGTTAATGAGTTGCTAAGGCAAACTTTTGTGGTTGTTTTCTCGTTGCTATTCGAGTATTGACTAACGGAGCGAGCCGTGAGTCGGCGTAGAAGCTTTGTGTTTTGCAATCGTTAAACAATATTCGTAATACAGAGGTAGCCCACCGTTTCGGCGGCAAGACCATATTTTGCAATAAGAATTTCAAAACAGGCTAAAAAAAAGAAGCAAATCATTCTTATTTAGATCATCATCAGTCTGTGAATCCCACTGCTGGGCATAGACTTTCCTACATGAACAAAAGCACATGGAACATTGGGCCATGGATTTTGCATACATACTCTGTCAACAATCGATATGTTACGGTTGTTATTGGATTTCTCCCAGACACCCAATGCATATGGTGCGGGCCGGATGCTTTTAACCCTAGATAGATAACTATATTTTACTGTACCCTAACCACTTAAGCGTCCGAGCCCGTATATACAACATGGCGCCCAGCGTCCAGCTGTTTCCAGAGCTGCTAGAAGAGTGTACAGAAGAATACGAACCCTGACTGAGCTGACAAAAAAGCTTAGAACTAAACAACTACTCAGGCTATATCAAAACTTTATATACGTACGGAATGCTTAGAAAACGCAGTATTTTAATAAATTAACAGTTAATTACCAAAAATTATAACAAAAATTACAAAAATAAACATTCCAAGACAAAAAAAAATACGTAAAAATATATTGACATGTAGAAATTATTATTACTTGGAAGTCACTGTTTGAAACTATAAAGAATCATACCATGTTCGATAGCTAAAACCATAACGATTGTTTTGATGTGCACATTATTAGAAAGAAGGATGATTACGAAAAGTAATAACAACATTTTTAGCACCAAAAAATCTTATGCAAAAAAAATGGCGAACCGTCAAAATTGTCAACAATTTCATTTTTTTACTAAAGGTTCTCGTACACTATGCCATAGTTTCAATTGCTCTACGGTTAAATCAATATCCATACAGCCACCCCAAATTTAGTTGCAATGTCACTGTCTACGAATGTAAACAAACTTAACCAATCTTTTACGATAATTAGTTTGCGATTGTTTTGATGTGCACTTATTTAGGAAATATGGTGAGTAGAAGAGTATTTCGACATTTTTAAAAACGCTTACGCTGCAAAATTCCGTTTTGGCGAACTATCAATTTCGTAAATTTCATTATTCTTTTCTGTGAAATTTTCTGTGGCAATATATAGATTACTTTTATAATAATAGGACTAGATCGATCAGTAAAATAACAATAAACATTTGTTGGACATAAGGCACAAAGGCAGGCAACGAGCTTCGCCACTACATAGACGTGACTGAACTGCACGTGCCCCGGCCCGGCATGGAGGTGGAGACTTACATGAAGGACGGTCAGATCGACAACTGGGATCTGTTCGAGAAGATGCTGGACTATTGCTATGCTAAGGTAATGTATATGTTATCTTATTTAAGTCTGCTCTCTGAATGAAATCACAAAAGTTACACGGTTTATTCTTAGTTAGAGAGATAGTTAGGAAGTAAGTTACTACACTGTCATATTTTGAATATCCTGTAATGATAGTTGTAAGTTTGTAAATCAATAAATCTTCTCATGTGAAATTTACATAAGTAGTAACTGTCCCATTGCAGAGCAAAAGCCTCCATTATCGAAATCAAGTCATTGTTACAATGGACTTGGAAAAATGAAAAAAAAGTTCATTTTTACTTTATACCATTACAGAAGTTGTTATTCTAAAACCAATAGTTTTTATTTCACTTTGATACGAGAAGTATTTACAAAGTTATTGTACATAAATACACATGTTTTGATAGGTAATAAGCCCATCCCCAATATGCATAAAGCCAATAATATGTCATCATTATCATTTCATTATTTATTTATTACATATTATAAATTAAAGTCGCCATTTCCCTGTGTCTGCTGCGCTTTATTTGTCTAAACCATGCAATGAAATTTTTTTACATTTATTACTAATAGAAAGAGCAATAATTGAATATTTAGTTTATAATTTGTAGATAATAGATAAGTACCTACTACAAAATGGCTGACGTATGAGAGTGTTTCTAAGTTAGAGTGGACGCAGGCACAGAATAAATAACGTAACGCAGGTATGGGCTGTCCACTAGTTAGGTTATATAATTAGAGTTACTTGACACCAAAATCTTTATCGGCTATATATGATTATATCTCTAATAAATTACACCTTCTTTCCGTTTCGTCCAGGTAATTCGTTCTCCATCGGAACACCACCCTGCCCTATTCACTGAAGCGGTGTGGACCACACGTCCTGCCCGCGAGAAGCTCGCAGAGCTACTGTTCGAAAAGTACCAAGCGCCCGCCTTCTTCCTCGTCAAGAACGCGGTGCTGGCGGCGTTCGCCAACGGCAAGTCTACTGCGCTGGTGGTAGATGCTGGAGCTAGTCAAACGTCGGCTGTGCCTGTTATAGACGGGTGAGTTCTCAAATAGCAGTCTTACCCCATGTCTGTCACGAAGACTCCTAAGAAGTCGCTAACAAATTGACTTTCTTGCTAACTAATTGTATCTGGTATTAAGACAGCTGAGCTGAAATTAAAGGTACTGATAGACATGCTACTAAATAAGTATGTTTATTAGCATGCTTATTACAAGCGTATACGTAATCATCTCATGCTTTCGTGCTAGTAATGAGCATGTCTATCAGTACCTTGATTCTTTCCCTCTACATCTTACAGGCGCGTTTTAGTAGTGACTCACTTAAACTTTACTACCAACTGAGCCCATCGCTTTCTATGCTGTTGGATGAATGTGCAGTGTTTAGTCCTTTAGTCGCCTCTCACAACACCCAAGGTAAGACAGGGATTGGTATTCTATAAAGAGCCGCCACCACACTGCTCCTGGCAGGAGGTGTCTCTTCTCACCTTGTTTGAACGACCCTATAATATCTTATTTTGTTATGGATGCTCTCATGGGGATGATCTTTGCTTTCATCTCACCTGATGGTATAAGACAAAAAGCATTCTCAAACACTGAGGCACTGGCTACAGTAGCTCTTCAGCAGTTGCTCAGTAGTTGGAGTAGTTCCAGATGCCCGCCTTCTTGCCTGGTATAGATGGGTAAGTTCTCACATAGCACTTGAAGCGGTTGGGTGTAGTAGGACCCAGGGTTTGAAATTATTAAGATAAATATGCCCTTTGATAATTATCATGATAATTATCCAATAATTAACAAACATAAAATAGCAGTCCTTTTTTAACTGATACATATCAATATTTACGTTAGAAGCAAGTGGATTCTAGTAAAAAAATGTGTAATTTTACAATTAATTTTTCGTTTATAATTTCGTGAATAAAAACTTGCAACTTTTCGATTACACTTATCAAGATAATTATAAACTCATATTTATCTTGATAATTATCACTTCAAACCCTGGTAGGATCCCCTTCTTCAGCTAGAAAACAGAAAAGATTGCACAAGGTTTTACTAGGTTTATTCCCTATTCTAAGCTCAGGGATGGGTCCAACGAATCACTCACTCAGTCCGCTTGAATTGGACTTAAAAGACTTTGCTACTGTTCGAGAAGTACCAGGTGCCTTCTTCCTCGTCTTCTGCCTCATCTACTACCGCCTTCTGCCTTCTTCCTCGTCAAGAACGCGGTGCTGGCGGCGTTCGCTAACGGCAAGTCTACTGCGCTAGTAGTAGATGCTGGAGCTAGTCGGACGTCGGCTGTGCCTGTTATAGACGGGTGAGTTCTCGTTCTGTGCAGTGCTGGTAGCGGTCATTAATAGAATACCATCGTCCCATCTCTTTCCTTGGGTTTTTTTATATATATAAGAAGGAGGCAACCGAGCAGGCGAGTCACCTGATGGAGAGCAATCACCGCCGCCCATGGACACCCGCAAAACCAGAGAAGTCGCAGATGCGTTGCCGACCTTTAAGAAAGGAATATGGCTAAGGAAGGAATAGGAATTGTGAGGGGGGAGAAGGGAAGGGGCCTCCGGAACTCTCACTGACCGGACGAAACAACAGCACCAAGTGCCGTTGTTATTTCACGCCGGATATTCGTAAAAGGGTGGTATTACGCCGGGCGAGCCGGCCCAATGCGTGCAGCAACGCAGCGTGGCTCTACCACTCAGTTGGGTGTCGTAAAAGGCGACTGACGGTCCAAGGACTGCACAGACATCCAACAGCATAGAGCGGCGATGTGCTCACCAGCTAACACTTTGAGCAGGAGCTGGTGCAGCCTCCAAAAGACGTAACATCAGGCACCCTCACCCTGCCGGCCTACAAGGCCTCTTCTCTGCCTTTTATCTGCTTTTTATCTTCTCTGCCTCTTCACATACATACCATACAGGATTCATATTGGACCCCCCGCCAAAAGTAAATATAGGGTTAAAATAGTAATAATAAAATATTTGACGTAAAATAATGAATGTTTTCTTTTTTAAAAATACGATATTTTGCTTGCTTTTTATATCCTACTAGCAGCCGCTCGCGGTTTCACCCGCGTGGTTCCCGTTCCCGTGGGAATATCTTATCTTATGTCTTAAAAAGTATCTTATGTGTTAATCCAGGCTATAAACTATCTGTATGCCGAATTTCATCGAAATCTATTTAAGTAGTTTTTACATGAAAGAGTAACAAACATCCATCCATACTTACAAACTTTCGCGTTTATAATATTAGTAGGATAGTTATAGTGCGTGGGCTCACCCTCGCGGTCAAAGCGAAGAGCAATTTTAATTATCTTAAGGAAAAGTTGAGACAAAAATGTAAAAAAAAGATGTGTTTTTATTTCATTATTTGGTTTTACTGCTGCTATAGAATCACGTAAAAATATTTGGCGGGGGTCCAAAATAAATCCCCAGAGGGTTAGTCAGAGACCTCGATCAACAATACAACTAGATGTCAGGTCGCCGCTAAAAATGTGTCTCGGTAGATAAGAGCGCACTTGAGAAGTGAGCTCTTATTTTCTCGCAAGGCATAACAGGAAAAAGTACTTTATTTATTGCCTTTTAAGGTTGATTTCATCACTAAATGTTATTAACGTCTTTTTTTTTTAAGTGATAGGTGTAAATTTTTTGCTTTGAAAAAGTATTTATTCACGTGGACAGAATTTAGTGAAGTGGTACTATACTCCTTCCTAAACCACTTGCAATAAATAGACTAAGCAAGGATGTATACTGATGGCTACTAATTAAAAGGCCAAGCAAAGCGTTAAAAGCAATTAATTTTAATGTAAAACTTGTAAAAGCAAAATGTAGTTCACAAAGCGGAATGAATTAACAAAGCCACAGCTACTACCTTTATACTTAAAACTAGCTAATAATAATTAAGGTTCACGCTTGACACGCAGTGGGACGATATTCATCATGGCCGCTGGTCTAGGAACAATAGATGCGGCGGAGGCCCCGCCTCCGTATCGGCGAACACAATAGGAGCGTAAGCGCCATATTGATGCGTGCGCGCACCGGGCGGTCCTTAGCGTATGACGTCACTGATCAGGCCACCGCACGTCATAGATCATACGATGTGATGCTGCGTTCAAACGTGTGCGCATACATTGCTGGCTCGCCACACAACTCCCCCGGCGAGACCGTAACTACGGTCGATAGTATTGCGGGAATCTGACTGCACGTCCACTTCTCGTCTTTTTAACTTCAGTGGATTGAGCTGGTTGATCATCGTGTGGGGACGTTTCTTTTGCCATAAATGCCGGCTTTAAACGGTCTATTGTGACTCTCTGTGTCTTTCCGTGAACGTCGATGTCGTATGTCTTGTGATCCCGTCTTAACACCTTGTACGGGCCTAAGTTAGGAGCTTGCAGTGGTCTTCGTGCTGGGCCCTGGCGTAGGAAGACATGGGTTGCGTTATTCAGCTCTTTGGGTACATAAAACGTACGACTGGAGCTGGTGTGCCATGTTACCGGTTGTGGTGCTAATTTTCTTATGTGGGAGCGAAGCCTGCTCACCATACTAGTCAAGTCTACTTCTTCGTTTGAATTGCTGGTAAGGAACTGGCCTGGCAAACGTAGTGGTTCACCATAAACTAGCTCTGCTGTTGATGCCTGGAGATCTTCCTTATATGCTGTGCGTATGCCAAGTAGAACCCACGGTAATGCTTCCGTCCAGCTTGAAGATACGTGACAGGTAATGGCAGCTTTCAGCTGGCGATGTAACCGTTCTACGAGACCGTTGGCTGCAGGATGGTACGATGTGGTAGGATGGTGAGTGGCGCCGATCAGCGCAGCGAGCTCCTTGAAGGTGTGCGACATAAACTGTCGCCCGCGGTCTGTCGTAATGTGCTCGGGGCAGCCGAACCTCGCTATCCATCCAGATGTGAGGACAGCAGCGCAGGTCTCGGCAGTGATGTCCTGTAGCGGATATGCCTCAGGCCACCGCGTAGCGCGGTCAACGATCGTGAGGCAGTACCTGTTGCCAGAAGATAAAGATAAGGGACCTATAATATCCAAATTTATGTGTCTGAATCTAGCTGATGGGGTTTGGAACGCTGATAATGGAGCCTGTGTATGCCTATGAGTCTTGCTGCGTTGACAGTGCTGACATTCTTTCGCCCATTGTCGACAGTCCTTTCTAACTCCCGGCCAAACAAACCTTTCAGTAACCAAGTGAACTGTAGCTTTCACACCTGGATGGCTTAAATTGTGAAGTGATTCAAATACCTGTTTGCGAAAAGACTTGGTGATAAACGGTCGTGTCGTTATTGTGACATCGCAGTATACTTCACAATCAGACTCTGGTAATCTGACTTTTGCAAGCTTTAGCGCAGATCCGTTCTTCAACAGGTCATGTAGCTCAGCATCCTTTTCTTGTTCGCGGGCTAAAGACTGGTAATCTAAAGGCAATATAATTTCATTAATGCGTGAAAGGGCGTCTGCAATTATGTTATCGCTGCCAGCAATGTATCTGATGTCAGTAGTAAATTGACTTATGTAGTCAAGATATCTAAACTGACGAGGAGAGCAGTTTTCACGTTGTGATGCGAATACAAACGTCAGCGGTTTATGATCGGTCATAATGCAGAATTTCCTAGCTTCTACCATGAATCTGAAGTAGCGAATGGCCTCGTAGATAGCTAAGAGTTCCCGATCATATGGGCTGTATTTCTTTTGTGAAGGGCTCAGTTTTCTCGAAAAAAATGCTAGCGGTTGCCACTCCTGACCTATGCGTTGCTGTAAAACAGCGCCTACCGCTACGTCCGAGGCGTCAGTTTGGATAGCTAAATGCGCTTGCGGGTCTGGATGTGCAAGTAGCGCTGCGTCTGAAAGACTTTGCTTACATTCATTGAAGGCTTTCAGCAGCTCCGGTGTCAACTCGATGGGCTGAGAACCTCTTCTTTTTGGTCCAGCTAAAAGTCTGTTAAGTGGTGCCTGTATAGTAGCTGCTGAGGGAATAAAACGATGATAAAAATTTACCATTCCCAAGAATCGTCTGAGCTCCTTGATAGTCCTGGGTATTGGGAAATCCTGGATAGCCTGCGTTTTAGAACCCAGCGGTTGCACGCCCGCTGCTGAAACCTTATAGCCCAGGAAGTTGACTTCAGCTTTTCCGAACACACACTTGCTGGTGTTTACCAAAACTCCGTATTCAGCCAGTCTCTTGAACAGCAGCTGGAGATGCTGCTGGTGTTGAGTGCTGTCTCTGCTGAAGATCAGGATATCATCAAGGAACCCATAGCAAAAATCTAAGCCCCGGAGAACCTCGTCCATGAAACGCTGGAACGTTTGCGCAGCATTACGCAGTCCAAACGTCATGAACGGGAATTCGTAAAGTCCGAAGGGGGTGGTGATGGCTGTCTTGGCTATATCTTCCTGATGAACTGGTATCTGATTTTAAGCCTTAATTAAATCACACGTAGAAAATATAGTGCTCCCTGCTAGCTGGTGTGAGAAGTCCTGTATGTTTCTTACTGGATATCTATCTGGGATGGTACGACTGTTTAGTGCCCTGTAATCGCCGCAAGGGCGCCAGCCATCGTTTTTCTTGCGCGCTAGATGAAGCGGAGACGACCAGGGGCTGTCTGACCTACGTGCCGTGCCGCTCTGCAGCATTTCGTCGAACTCCGTCTTGGCGATCTTTAATCTTTCCGGGTCTAAACGGCGAGGTCGGCTGGATACTGGGGGTCCTGGCGTAGTGCGTATATGATGGACCGTGTTGTGCATAGGAGTACCTGGTTTACCAGTGGGCCGTGTAATCTCCGGGAACTCCTTCAGCATCCTATGGAAATCTGTATCATCGATAATAGTGCGAACTGATGAAATTGCTTTTGAAGAATCCTGCCTTGGTGCCGAAACTGTGAGCGTTGTGATGCCGTCGACTAATAGCTTATTACGGCAGTCAACCAGTAAGTTGTAGTAACCGAGAAAGTCGACGCCGATTATAGGTTTCGAGACGTCAGCGACGATGAAACGCCATGAAAATGCGCGACGGAGACCCAGGTCTAAGGTGAGTGGCAAATAACCATAAGTGGCTATGACAGTCCCGTTTGCTGCGAATAACTCGTATTTAGTTTTGATGCGTGGCTCCCGTACAGCGGATCGTGGAAAAACACACAGGTCTGAACCCGTATCAACGAGGTATTGAACCTTCGTCTTCCGATCCGTGATGAACAGGCGGCTGGATTTAGATAGGCAGTCGTTTGCCGCCACTACTGGCTGCCTTGGTAGTTTACCGACTTCTTGTTTGAATAGCTGCAGGGTTGTATACACTTCTTAGCTCGGTCTCCAAATCGGTAATGATACCAGCAGTGCGGATGCCCTTCTGGGCGGGAGCGTGAACGGGAACGGTATTTCTGCGACCTCTGGCTATATCTATTTAAAGAACGTGGCCGTCTGCGTAGCTCCATACTCATCGCTTCCAGCTTTCTACTCAGCTCGGCTACCTTCTCGGTCAACACCTCGACAGCGGTACTTTGTGGTGCAGATGAAGACGTCGAAGCACTAGTACTAGCTACTTGCCCTGTTACTGGAACTATGTCGTTTATCCGGTCTGCCAGTTCAGCCAACTCCACCAGATTCATATTTAGCTGCGACGCCACTATGGTTTGCAAGTTCGTAGGGAGTCTGCTAGACCAAATTGTACGAATAAACTCATCGGGTACAGTAGATCCGGCTAACTGCTGTAGGTGGCGAAGGAACTGAGATGGCTTTCTATCGCCGAGCTCCTCATGCATTAAAAGCTGCTTGGTTTTCCGCTCCTGAGACGCCGAGAGCCGTTTGATTAGTTCAGCCTTCAATTTATCATACTTCCCAGTTGTTGGCGGGGATACTATTAGGTCTCTAATCTCTGCTGTATGCTGCGGTTCCAGTTGCGCCAACACATAGTAGAATTCGGTGGTATCCGCTGAGATGTCAGAAAGAATGAACTGACCTTCTAGCTGCGCAAACCATAGTAGGGGGTCGTCGGGGTTGAAGATGGGTGTCCTTATTCCGATTCCATCACTACTTCCTTGTCAGCCTCCATTTTTCGACTATCGGGGTCACCAGTGAAGTGGTACTATACTCCTTCCTAAACCACTTGCAATAAATAGACTAAGCAAGGATGTATACTGATGGCTACTAATTAAAAGGCCAAGCAAAGCGTTAAAAGCAATTAATTTTAATGTAAAACTTGTAAAAGCAAAATGTAGTTCACAAAGCGGAATGAATTAACAAAGCCACAGCTACTACCTTTATACTTAAAACTAGCTAATAATAATTAAGGTTCACGCTTGACACGCAGTGGGACGATATTCATCATGGCCGCTGGTCTAGGAACAATAGATGCGGCGGAGGCCCCGCCTCCGTATCGGCGAACACAATAGGAGCGTAAGCGCCATATTGATGCGTGCGCGCACCGGGCGGTCCTTAGCGTATGACGTCACTGATCAGGCCACCGCACGTCATAGATCATACGATGTGATGCTGCGTTCAAACGTGTGCGCATACATTGCTGGCTCGCCACATTAGCTTTGATTTTGTACGTGACGTGTTATCTAGTTGGTATTGTTGATCGAAGGTCAGATACCAGGCAATGGGGACCGCAAAAACAGTCCACTGCCATGCCAAGGTTCAACTTCACATGTGCTCAGCGTGACAGGTGGCGAGCCCGTCGCCGTTAGTTATTGATAATATCGCAATGTTGATTTCCTTCTCCCCCATGGTAGGTACGCATTGGTGAGTGCGGCGGTGCGGTCTCCGGTGGGGGGCGACCACCTCGCCGGCCAAGCTAAGGCCATGCTGACTAATATGCACATACAGATGCTACCTATATACAGCATACAGGTAATGCGTGTGTACTTCGGATTAAACGTTTATATGATAAAATGTTTACTAGAAAAAAACAACTAGTCTCAAGAAAGCTCGAACGGGATTCGACCTGTGACCTTTGGATTGCCGGTCCACTGCTCTAACCGCTAAGCTACCGAGACCCCAGAAGACCCGTTGAAATTTTTTCAGTTGTTGATACGTGGCAAGCAAGCAGTTTTTTTTCTAGTAAACATTATAACCTTTATCTATACTTATAGCATTGTGAATGCAAAATTAAAATAATAACGATTTATAAGCAATTACGTCTTTATCGATTGTTAAATACTTGCAATAGTATTTCTTTCGAATGTAAGGGTAGACTTTACAGTGGCTCCGCTGGCTTGCAGCGTATCAAATACTAGAAAAAATTCAACGAGTCTCTGGGGTCTCGGTAGCTTAGCGGTTAGAGCAGTGGACCGGCAATCCAAAGGTCACGGGTTCGAATCCCGATCGAGCTTTCTTGAGACTGGTTATTTTTTTCCAGTAAACATTTTATCCTATATCTATATAGCATATTTGTGACGAGGTATTCGCGCGAACGAAGTCGCGCCGCTAATTTCTAATAAACACTTACATTACAACTTATTCTAACTTGTTACCTAATATTATAAATGAACTAGCGGCCCGCCCGCGACTTCGTCCGCATGAAGTGTAAACAGCACGTATTCCGTGACGAATTACCAAAAAAAATCTTTCATACAAACATTGACGACCTCCTTGGTCGAGTGGTTTGTACACCGGTTTTCATGGTGTCGCCATCTCTGAGGTCCCGGGTTCGAGCCCCGGTTGGGTCAATTTAGCAATTATTGTTTTTCTAAATTGTCTCGGGTCTGGGTGTTTTCTATGTATAATAAGTATGTATTTAAGTATTTTAAGTATGTTTATCCGTTGTCTAGTAACCATTTAACGAGTTTCTTCGAAGCTTCTCTTGGGCTAGATAATTGGTGTGATTGTAGGAAAGATTTATTTATTTATTGTCCTGACCTTACAAACATATCAAAAATAGATTTAGTTAAATCAGTCAAACATCACACATTTGGCGATTTATTAGTATTCTGACGGCCCGGACTAAAGACTGCACATACACAGCATTAAGCGGCGATGGGCTCACCACCAGTCACGCTGAGCACATGGGCAGTCGCTATTTAGTGAAAAGTGGACTATGGTAGAGGACTGTTTTTGCTGTCCTCATTGCCTAATCTCTGACTCATCCTTCGGGGATAATAGTTATGATTATATATTATGTGTGTATTAGTATTCTGATGTGAAATTGAGTTTGTTTGTCTGTTACCGCAAACCGCCAAACCGATTTTGATCGTTTTTGGTATAGAGGTAAATGGAGCTCTGGAGACAGTTATTGGCTACTTTTTCCGACGAAAAATGAACACGAGCGAAGCCGCGGCCGTAAGCTAGTCAATCTGTACAAATAAAAATGAATCGCGCAAATGTGTTGCTAAGCGCAAAACTCGTGAACGGCTCGACCTATTTGACTGATCCTTTTTTAAGTAAAATTTTAAACACTGTAAAAAGACAACCTCAGGCAGGAATCGAACCACGCACCTTCCGCATTCCGGGCGGCTGCCTTAACCACTTGGCTGCCGAGGCGTGAGGTTGTCGTCTATTTTCAGTGTTTAAAATTTTACTTAAGTATATTTAAGCGTTAATAAAACGCTAAAATATATAAAAACCTTTAATGATCCTTTTTTAGTTGTGTTTGTAACGGTCAGAACAAAGTTTATATTAAAGATTTTTTTAAGAAATTGGTCACGTCATTCGGCGTGTTCACGGACGAAATCACCGGCTGGGGCCGTAATTTTTTTCTTATTGACGTGACAACGTTTTATAAATTGGTTTGCCGGGTGACACTTCAAGAAACTGCGTTACGCTCCGCTCACGTTATGCGCTCACAATGAGAGCGAGTGAGAGGCACGCGTCCCTTCCACTCGGGCATGGTTAGCCCGCCTAAGAGCGAGAGAGACAGACATAAAAAGTGAAAGGCTTAATGTTTTAAATATAATTCTTTGTATAAATAAATGTTTTAAATTGTTACTATTATTTCATCCTTCTTCCTACTATACGAATGAATATTCACATTAAAATTATTTTACCACTCAAAGTCGTTGTCACGTAAAACTTTCGCCCGTATACCGACTTTACAGGCAACCAATTTTTTTATTGTGAGCTAACTTTTCCGACAACAACTTTTTTCCCTTTTTCTTCTGACAAAACGTGTTCACCCACAGAGCAAGGAAGTGATCAGAGAGCGCGAGCGCGCGCGCTACACCGTAAAGACTTTGCCCGCCGGCCTCACCGCCTCCTGGCAGCAATACATGATCAACAGGCAGTACGAGGATTTCTGCCACTGCACCGCGCACGTGAGTACATACACACATACATACAGGAATTTAAAATTTAGGAAGGACCGATACCATAGAATACATAATAGTACAAGTACAGAAGATTCACTCCGCTAAGTCATATAAATAAGTAGCGACTCTTGCTAACACACAATAAAGTGCAATTCAGGACGCACACCACTCCCATACCTACAGTTAAATTCACCTAGAAGTTGCCTCTCTTTCCATCGCGTACTATCGCGTAGCTCTTATCTCTTCTAACGACTGTAGGGTGTTCGCGGGCGTCCGTCCAGTCGGCTACTTGTAGCCTCATACCTAAAACGCGAAGTGCGCCAAGCCTGCCGATACGCCGCTTGTGGAGAAACAGTGCGCGCTCAACGAAAAAATAAATATACGTGATTATCTCACTACACCCCATTCCCCCTTATGAAGTTCTGTGATTATCTCACTACACCCCATTCCCCCTTGTGAAGTTCTGTGATTATCTCTCTACACCCCATTCCCCCTTATGAAGTTCTGTGATTATCTCACTACACCCCATTCCCCCTTGTGAAGTTCTGTGATTATCTCACTACACCCCATTCCCCCTTGTGAAGTTCTGTGATTATCTCACTACACCCCATTCCCCCTTGTGAAGTTCTGTGATTATCTCACTACACCCCATTCCCCCTTCTGAAGTTCTGTGATTATCTCACTACACCCCATTCCCCTTTGTGAAGTTCTGTGATTATCTCACTACACCCCATTCCCCCTTGTGAAGTTTTGTGATTATCTCACTACACCCCATTCCCCCTTGTGAAGTTCTGTGATTATCTCACTACACCCCATTCCCCCTTGTGAAGTTTTGTGATTATCTCACTACACCCCATTCCCCCTTGTGAAGTTTTGTGATTATCTCACTACACCCCATTCCCTCTTGTGAAGTTCTGTGATTATCTCACTACACCCCATTCCCCCTTGTGAAGTTCTGTGATTATCTCACTACACCCCATTCCCCCTTGTGAAGTTCTGTGATTATCTCACTACACCCCATTCCCCCTTGTGAAGTTTTGTGATTTTTTCGAACCCACTTCTTTCGAGCCTCACGTGATTAATGGACGGCCCATTTACGTAAAGTAGAAAATTATAAAAACACAAAAGTGTTTATAAGGAACTTTCAATTTGCGGCGATGGGCTCACCGCCTGTCCGCTGAGCACGTATGCAGTTGTAATTTGGTGACACGTGGCAATGGCAGTGGACTGCTAATTGTCTATTATCCGACTAACCCTAATACCCTTGTGTACGTATGTATCTTTAAGAAATTAAGTACCGGCACGCCGCTTTTCAGGGAGATCGTTCAACGAAATAATAAAATCACATCATTGTGATGTTTTGTGATTTTGTCGAACCCCCTCCCCCCTTCTTTCCTTTCGAGCCTCACGTGAATGGTCGGCCTCTTATTACGTAAAGTTAAAAATATGTTTATATATTTATCATCATTTCCAGCCCTTCTTAACCCACTGTTGGGTGGGCAAAGGCCTCTCTCTGTTTATGCCATTCGCCTCGGTCTTATGCTAGCCTGTTTCACGTGCAACCCACCTGTAGACGACGCGGCTCATATACTTACTCTTATTTTTTATATTATTATTTTAAAGTAATATAAACTTAATTTGTTATTTAACTTTATGTGTACGGTGTATTTTTCTATATAATTAAATGTGCCGTAGGATGTAGGTGGGTGTGTGTCGGCGGTGTGAACGAATTGGCTATTTGACAGTTGTAACAATAAAATATGAAATATGTCGGAAATGGTAGGTTATGATTAAACGATAATTATCCAATAGTATTTTTTATTAAGATAAATTGTAAATATTTTATTTTTCAAAATAAATTTGCGTTTTTTTATCTGTGGATTACAAGACCCGAAACACGGGCGGCCATGATTGAGCTTCATGTGACGGATTGTGACGTCACATTTCACAAAGTATACAGAAACTATCTGTCAGGTTTCAAGTTAAGTTTCTATATTTATTGAAATGTGACGTCACCGAGCAAAATGTCACGTGACCAACCGTTTTCGCACGAAGTTTGAAATCAACAAAGAAAAATATGTTTTTTTTCTGTTATCTGAAGATACACTCCTTTTTGTATTTTTTTTTCCTTGCAATTGTAAATAAGTAATTATATGCATCTTTAGCCTCTGCCAATCTCATATTATTACGTTTATATGTAAGTAAAATTGTCGGTCAGGTGTCGGAGAGCGCGTACGAGGAGCGCGCGGCGGCGGCGGCGCCGGGCATGCACTACGAGTTCCCGGGCGGCTACCACCAGGACTTCGGCCCCGAGCGGTTCAAGCTCACCGAGTGCCTGTTCGAGCAGACGCTGGGCGCGCCGCATCTCGGTCAGTGGACTCATTCACTCACTCATTCGTTCGTTCGTTCGGTTATTAAATAAATAACTTTTTTTCAATGTCACACCCATTATTTAGCCCTTGTTAAGCATGTTTTGAACTCGTTTTAATGGTAGGTAGCTAAATAACGGATAAACAAACTTATACTTCATTAATCATAAAATTGAATTCACACTATATTTATAATATTTATCATAATAGATCATACAAATATAATTATATCGATGTTAAGACACAAACACACACATACACACCCCAACACTCACACCACACACTCACATTCACACACATTTAGCTCCTAAGTAACTTAGCTTAAAATAAGGATACTGTAATCTTAGCCCAATATTGTTACTGGCACTAGGCTAAGAGCGAGGCACACCCCACTACAAGTATTTGTATTACTCTCTGGAGTTGTCTCACTTTTAATATGTTTATTTATTGGGGAAATAAAACAATTTTTATTTTATTTTATTTTTAATATACTTAGCATTGATTGTGTAATTTTGACGTGACAACGTCTTATAAATTGGTTTGCCGGGTGACACTTCAAGAAACTGCGTTACGCTCCGCTCACGTTATGCGCTCACAATGAGAGCGAGTGAGAGGCACGCGTCCCTTCCACTCGGGCATGGTTAGCCCGCCTAAGAGCGAGAGAGACAGACATAAAAAGTGAAAGGCTTAATGTTTTAAATATAATTCTTTGTATAAATAAATGTTTTAAAGTGTTACTATTATTTCATCCTTCTTCCTACTATACGAATGAATATTCACATTAAAATTATTTTACCACTCAAAGTCGTCGTCACGTAAAACTTTCGCCCGTATACCGACTTTACAGGCAACCAATTTTTTAATTTTATATTAATATTGTGTTATTTTCGGTTTTATAAATTTTAATTCGTATTTTTATGTTGTCTATGACATGATACTATGATCAAACTAGTCGAAATAAATGCATTTTATTTTTTTATATAGCAAACACCTACACGAGACAGTGCGTTAGGATGTCATAACTAAGTAAACTTTAAAGTAAGCGACATCTAATTGTGTCAAAACGTTTCGTTAATAAGTAATGTTGGTTGTCAGCGGTGGCGGCGGCGGGCGCGTGCGACGCGGAGGCGCGGCCCGCGCTGTGGGGCGCCGTGGTGGCGTGCGGGGGCGTGGCCAACACGCCCGGCTGGCTGGACAGGCTGGCCAAGGAACTCGCGGCTAGGGCTCCGTCCTCGCACCGGATCAAGAGCCACGCGCCTCCGTCGCCTAATGAAAGAAGATTCGCCGCATGGATAGGTAAGTTTTCATTGAAATGCAGTTAGTAGTTATGTCAGTATCATGTCGTCCATGTGGTGAGTAGCCAACACACCCGGGTGGCTGGATAGACAAACTAGATCAAAAGCCACGCACCTCAGTCGCCTAATGAAAGAAGATTCGCCGCATGGATAGGTAAGTTTTTATTGAAATGCAGTTAGTAGTTATGTCAGTATCATGTCGTCCATATAGTGACATGTGGTGAGTAGCCAACACACCCGGGTGGCTGGATAGACACACCAGATCAAAAGCCACGCGCCTCAGTCGCCTAATGAGAGAAGATGTTCTGCATGAATAGATAAGTTATTAAATTAAATTAAATTAAACTTTTATACAATCACACCAATTATCTAGCCCAAGAGAAGCTTCGAAGAAACTCGTTAAATGGTTACTAGACAACGGATAAACATACTTACAATACTTAAATACATACTTATTATACATAGAAAACACCCAGACCAGAGACAATTTAGAAAAACAATAGTTTCTAAATTGACCCGACCGGGGATCGAACCCGGGACCTCAAAGATGGCGACACAATGAAAACCGGTGTACGAACCACTCGACCAAGGAGGTCGTCGAAATGTTGTTGGTAGTTAGTATCATGTCGTCCATATAGTAGCGTGTAACCAACGAGTTTAGGTTACTGGAACATCTCACCATAAAGGTAGCTGCGCGTGCGCACTTCTCATTCCATATTAAAACCACGCACCTCTCAAACTGATAAAGTATGTAAATACTAATGTATCAAGTTTGCTAGTATCATGTCGTCCATGTAGTAACGTGTGGTGGTAGCCAACACGCCCGGATGGCTGGACAGGCTGGCCAGGGAGCTAGCGGCTAGGGTTCCGTCCTCGCACCGGATCAAAAGCCACGCGCCTCCATCGCCTAATGAAAGAATATTTTCTGCTTGTCTTGTATCATGTCGTCCATATAGTAGCGTGTAACCAACGAGTTTGACTAGGACGTCTCGGCAAAAAGATAGCTGTGCGTGCGCCGTTCTCCTGCCGTATTAAAAGCCACGCGCCTCCTGCGTTTAATAAAAGGAGATTTGCCACCAGAATAACCGAGAATTTCAGCGGGATGTAACCTGTAGCTACGCTAATAGCAGATCGTCCAATATAGTAGCGTGTGAAAAGTAACTAATGCACTTGCTGGTAAAACCCCCTTGCTTTAAAAGCTAGCCGCTTGTGCACCATCTTCCCACAATATGTATATGTCGCAGTCATATGATAAAAACAGAGATTTGGTCAATTCCCTGAGTGATTTGATCAAATTACGAAGGGTGTCAAAATAACAACACGATTTTATCGTTTACCTAAACAAATCTAGGGATTTGAACACCACAAGAGCATAAATTGACCTACTCCTGTAGGTCACGTGATAGGTTAAAAATTTAAGACAATCGCGAAGCGCAGCGTAGCGTAGCGATTGTCGTGATTTTTGAGGTTATTTTTTTTATTAGTCAACAGAAATAGTAGCTGCCCTACTCCTGTAGGTCACATGGTTTTGGTCATTTCACGGAACCAGTTCTGGTATTTGTTCAAACCCCTAGATTTGTTTAGGGAAATGAAATCGTGTTGTTATTTAAACATCCTCCGTGATTTGATTAAATCACTTAGTGAATTGACCAAATCTCTGTTTTTGTTAAATCCCTGCGACATATATACCAAAAGCGATGCGCTGTCAACGCCGCAGAAAGATGAGTGCTTAAACCGGGATAATTCAGGATGTGGAAACGCGAACAGTAAATTGAACCCGGGACCTTCGGATGTCGGGCCAAGCTCATTACCACTCGGCCGCCGAGGCGTTTATTTTTCCTTTTTATTATGTTATTTATTTATTAAAACCGCCTTTTTGTTGCAGGTGGATCCATCCTGGCATCGATAGGTTCCTTCCAACAGATGTGGATTTCATCGCAGGAGTACGACGAAGGTGGCAAGGGGCAGCTGGAAAGAAAATGCCCTTAGGTTTTAAGCTCACAACAGTGGTTCAGACGTATTACGATCAGTAGTTTCAATTTAACTGGCATGAAATTGGATAATGCAGAATATAATATGAGATTATACAGCCCCATTATAGAAGTGGCAACCGCTACATATCGATTCGTTAGCGTTTGTCAATGGTAAATTGGTAAATGAGGTACTTGCCGAATGCTCTATTCGATCACTACCACGAAATATGTAATTATTATTGAATAAAGAATGATAGTACATATTTTAGTATTTAAATTACTAATTTAAAGATTTCTAAATGACGTATCATTGACATGTCAATTCCATACATTCTATTCTACAATCGTTTAAGCCACTTGTCTAGGCCATAAGGAATGTATTAGTTTTATTTTACAATATTGTGTTTTAGTGACTATAGTAAAATGTGCGATTTGTACAAAGTGATTGTGCTTCAGTGATTGAGTGATGAATACATAACTTTAAGTGAACATTTTGGCTTTTTGTTATTTGCAATATTAATTTATAACTAGGTACTGTACTCATAGTTTAGTTGGAGGTCTTGTGACTTAGTGTGGCTTTTGGGACCTAGAAAAGTCAGCGTTTTCCTTAGGACTTAGTAATATAACGTGACCCATAGGGACGTAGAATAATCAGTGTAACTCTTGGGACTTTGTAGGGTGTAGACTTTTGACATGAAAGTCAGTTGGGTCATGACATAAGTCATAGTTTCCTTTGAAGACTTAGTAAAATGTGGCCTATGGTCTTATTGGAGTGAGTTTGGATCTTTATACTTTAGTGTATTTAGCGAGTCTTATTTACCTACATGAGAATTGCATAAGTCATTTGGGACTTCGTGAAGTCAGTGGAGGCTCTTTGGTGAGAGGACTTCATGAACATGTGGCCCTTGACAGTGGAAGCACTTTGGCTCTTGAGCCTTAGTGCCAGTGTGGCCTTTGGATCTCATTCCTTTCATTCAGTGTTAACACGCAGAAGGAAAACTCAACCTTATCATCATAGTCAGCATATAAACAGCCCACTGCTGGGCACCGGCCTTCCCACATGGGGAGATTGGGTTATAACTAGGGTTGCCACCTTTTTTTAGGACGAATAAAGTATTTTTAAATTTTGTTAGAACAAAAATAAAGTACATAGCATATAAAAAAAGAGTATTTATTTATTTGTCCTTAGGATGGTTTACGCATTTCGGTTTCCCATACAAACTTCCAAGTCGAAATTTTTAAAAACCAATAAGCCAATTTTAATGAAACTTTGCATGCTAAAATAACATACAGGGATCTATGTATTTTACTTTAGCATGCAAAGTTTCAAGAAAATTGGCTATTGGTTTTTTAAAATTTCGACTTGGAAGTTTGTATGGGAAACCGAAATGCGTAAACCATCTTAACAACGTATTTTTGTTGCTCTTTGCGACATTTAACAAATATTTGACTTTTACGTAAATAAAGTATTTTATCTTACTTTATTGGTGTAGTAGATTACATGAAAAAGAGGACAATACTCTATTTTAGAGTACGTTTATTGGTGTAGTAGATTACATGAAAAAGAGGACAATACTCTATTTTAGAGTACGTTTATTGGTGTAGTAGATTACATGAAAAAGAGGACAATACTCTATTTTAGAGTACGTTTATTGGTGTAGTAGATTACATGAAAAAGAGGACAATACTCTATTTTAGAGTACGTTTATTGGTGTAGTAGATTACATGAAAAAGAGGACAATACTCTATTTTAGAGTACGGGTGGCAACTCTAGCTATAACCCACCACGCTATCCCAATGCGAATTGGTGGATTGCATATCGGACTCATGTCATGTCACATCAATATAGAAATAAAAGTCGAAACACATCTTAAATTGCTATATATTAAATTAGACCTTAAAATAAATTAACAATAATTTTCTTTATCCTTTGTACACTCCTACTGAATCGTAATATTTCATTCCTATACAACCGTCCGACATCTCGCTCAGCTCAAAAGTATTCTGTTCACTAGATTTATCCGCTTCAAAACGCTTGAAACTTCGTACATCACAGGAATCTGAAATTAAATGGAATCTATAAATTTCTTAGCGACGTCAAGTGCGTGTTACTGATAATAATATTACAAATTAAAAAGTGTCGAAAAAATTTCCACGAGCAGGATTCAAACCCGCACCCTTCTGGCAATCTGGGCCAGGTGCTCTTTCTAGCTGAGCTACGCGGCGCCACTAGACAAAAGACATTCTATTCATTGAGCACTTACTAAAATAGTGTTTATAAGTAATTCCGCAAGTAAATTATAGAGTGCGGTGTGAGGTAAGTATATTATTATTCAGTTTAAATGTTGTTTTTTATAATATTTTGTATTGTATTGACTAGGAGGAAGGCCTTTGCCCACTAGTAGGACAGTGAAATATTTTTTTTTTGATTTTTAAATGAAGCAAAAAACCAAAAATAAAATATATTGTAAAAAAAAATATTTACTTACAAAAATAAATTATCACAAAAAAGCATAACTTATCATTATTATAATTATTAATAATAGTATTACTAACGTTAGCACGTGGTGGCGCCGTGCTCGTCCTCAATGTGTTTGCGGAAGTGGGGCCGCGACGGGGACTCGAACCCGCACGCGCCGCACACCAGCACGTCCGCCGCCGCCACCTCCTCCGTGTCCAGGTACACCTCTGGGGACAATCATCATCATCATCATCACCAACACATATTTTATTTAAAGGACCATGCGTCATTTTGGACCCACTTTTCAGCTTTATTCAACAGTGTTTAATTAAATGTCATATGAAAGCTCTTAGCGTGTACTTTATTTTATTATATGGCAACTTAATTCAAATCCAGCGCGAAAACGCAGTTTTGTGCGTTTTTGAAAAAAAAAATTGTTTTGATAATAAATTATGATTAGCTATCAGTCAGTAGCTAGGACTATTTAACTCACTATACTCAACTCACTATAGAAAAAATCAACTTGCCGAATCTTTTGTTTAATTATGTTACACTGAAAAACCTAAACAGGCAAAGGGTAGCGTTCATAAGGATGGAAGCTAATCTGCCACATTTAGAAATATGATATCCTAATGATTTCCTTGGAATTTTACATTTACAATAACGTTTGAATGTACCATAACGCCATTTTCGCGCAGGATTCGAACTTGGCTGCTATATAATGAAATAAAGTACACGTCAAGAGCTTTCATATGACTTACGTTTCATCACTGTTGCACAATTATGGAAGGTGGTGGGTCCAGTGTTCATATAAAAGTGCCCATGGTCCTTTAAATTAAATTTGTTTACGCTCACACCAATTATCTAATTCTAGACCAAGATAAGTATTCTTTTGAAATTCGTTAACATGACAAATCATCATCATCATCATCAATCAGGCCGCAACCACCCACTGCTGTGTATAGGCCTCCATGAATATGTGCCAGTCCCTCCGCCCCCTTACTCTTGAAACGGATCGGATTGGTATTGTGAATTTTCGTACTCCTAAGTTACGACACCAGAGCTAATATGGATTCAAACTCAATGCCATTTAGTTCACCAATATGAATCCAAATTAGCGCTGGTGTCGTAACTTAAAAATACGAAAATTCACAATACTAATCCGATCCAATAGCGATCGGTTTCGAGAGTAAGCTAACCACTCGACCACGGAGGTCGTCATCATCATCATCATCATTTATGTAACATTTGTAAATAAATACTCCTTTTAAATAAAAAGAGGACCTCAATGGCGCAGCGGCTAGCGCGTTCGGTTTTTGATTTCGCCCGCTAAGCAACTTTCGCAATGCGGGGTCGCCGGATGGGTGAGTGACCAAATAAAAACATCTCGAGCTCCTCCGGAAGGCACGTTGAGCCGTTGGTCCCGGTTGTCGTCGAAAGATGACAGTCGTTAAAACCCACCAACCCGCTTTGGGCCAACGTGGTGGGTTATGACCCAACCTCCCCATGTGATGCTGTCCATGTGGGAAGGCCGTACGGTCGCGGTCAGAAAATGTTTACCAGTTTTGAAATTAGATTCTGCATCACACTTTTTTCACTAAAGTCTAAAATACCATATCAAGTTACATAATACCTTTCAAAAGTTATTATTCAATATGACGCATCAAGTTTAACAAAGAGATTATTGACCACTTTTTCATATTGAAACTCATTTCTTTATTGGTTGAAATGACATTTATCAAAAATGATTGTTTGAACGTCGTCGTTTGGACAAGAGCATAATTTTACGAAAGATATTTTTATAACGAAATAAGATGGCAAGTTTAAGCCTGGAGCAAAGGGCTGAAATAATATTTCTCTTCGAAGATGGACATGGTATTAGTGCTATGTCACGAGAACTCAATATATCGCGATTCACTGTGAGGTTTTGGATTCGGCGTCACGACGAAGAAGGGCAAATAACATCATAGAAATAATTCAGGACGACGATCGATACTAACTGCCGCGCAAATAACAGTAATGATTCGTCGTTACAAAGAGAACGGTTTCACACCAACTAGTTATTTTGCTGCTTTATATGATGTGAGTGCTCGGACGATCCGACGAGCTTTGCACCGTGCTGGACTACACTATAGACACCATGCTATTAAAGTGGAGCTTGAACCTCGCCACAAAACAGCCCGGCTTAACTTTGCGCGACAACATCTTGATTTTGATTGGTCGAATACTATATTTACCGATGAAAAAACTTTTAAATCAAGCCAAATCGGAAGATTAACTTTATGGCGCTATAATCAAACTCGGTATGATAAAGCTCATATCGTGCCTCAAAACGAATCAGGTCGCATAACAGTAAACTTATGGGGGTGGATGAATCTCGACGGTGTCGGAGAACTGGCGATGGCGTCGTTAGAGAATAGGGCTACTGCCATTCATTATGTGTCGCTTTTACAAGAAGTAATGCTACCTACTGTGCGCGTAGTGTATCCTGCAACAGAATTCCCACACATTACTTACGTTCAAGATAATGCACCGATACACACGGCCCGTGCTACTATGGTGTGGTTCAACCTGCACCGTGACATTCGTCCCATTCAATGGCCCGCTCGGTCTGCTGATTTAAACCCTATTGAAAATTAATGGGAGCTTATGGTTCAACGCTGGGGCTGTCAAAATGAAAGAAACCCTCATGCTCTTAAATCACACTGTGCTCGAGTATGGGCGGATATCAGAGGGACTGATCTATGCGCGCACCTTGTTGTATCTATGCGAGATAGACTACGTGCCGTCATAGCTGTCGAGGGAGGTTATACTAAATATTGAATAAAGATTTTTGAAGTTTCTATTTTGTTATTTCTTCATATTCCTAGTTAAAAAATTTAAAAAATAGTTTTTTTCAAAGAAGGTTTTCTATATATCCAAATTTGATAGTAGTCAGTCCATCTCCTAGAGCGATTAATTTCTCATAATCATTAGAAAATGATTATAATCTATGTTCAATCAAATTAATATAATAATAATAAATTAAGGTTCCTCACTCTGCAGCCCTAACCACCAGTAGCTTGGGTATATCCCCGCTGCCGGTGGCAAACTAGGTTAAGTTTTTTATAATATTTTATATTGTAAATATGTTTTTTTATATAAAATATTGTAAAAAATTTAACTTAAGATAATATTTTAAATAAAGAGCATAATAATAAAATAAGTTTATTTAACAACAATAACATAAAAGACAAAGCGCTTTCAAATTACAAATGAATCTTATACATGCTAAGGTTGTGTCGATGAACGCTTCTAATTCAATCTGGTTACAGAGATCTCTACCAAGGCTAGGCCTGTCTTGTAGACAACCTATTGTCGCAAGTTGTCAGAGTCTATTTATGATATGAAATAGACATTTAGAACTTGTGACCTAAACGTGTGCATGCAATTGTGATACTTAAGGTGGTAAACATTTTTTGACCGCGACCGTACCCAGCAGTTTATAGGCTGATTATTTTTTGAGAAGCGTGTCACGTAGCGGTGAAAGAATACTACCACCCCCTCTCTTCCCTTGGGTGTTGTAAAAGGTGGCTAACGGACTAAAGGCTGCACATACATCCAACAGAGCGGTAGAGAACGATAGGCTCACCATCTGTCACGGTGAGCACATGTGCATTCGCTATTTGGTGAAAAGTGGACTATGGCAGAGGACTACTTCTCCGGTCCTCATCTCCAACTAACCCTTCGAGGATAATAGTCTGATTATATATATGTAAATAATAGTACTCACTATTTTGCATCTCAACAAGATGAGTATCTTGGACGTGTTTCATTAACTGCAAAAAAAAAACAAAAAACATTACAAACTGAGAAAAGTTAAATTAATTCCATATGACAAAAAAATATCGACCTCCCATACATACTATTGTCGTCAGATGATCGGACGGTTTTGTATGGGATGTCGAAATATTTTTTTTGTAAAATTTGCATATATTTTTCTTGGGTAAAGTTGTTTAGTTTCATGGGTGGAACTCGCCCTTAATTTTTTTTTGACGATGAAAAATTAAGGGTTTATATAGCACGTCGGGTCTGGCGTCGCGCCATCTCTAAGCTCCCGGGTTCAATTCTCGGTCGGATCAATTTAGAGAAACACTGTTTTTCTAATTAATTTCCCCATCATCCCATAAACGTCCTGCAGCTGGGCACAGGCCTCCCACGTGGCCAATAGCACGTGAAGATATTGGGCCATAACCCACCACGCTGGCCGAAAGCGGGTTAGTGAGTTTTAACAACTGTCATCTTTCGACGACAACCGGGACCAATGGCTTTAAATGCCTTCCGAAGCACGGAGGAGCTCAAGATGTTTTTGATTTGGTCACCCATCCAGTGACCCGGCATTGCGGAAGTTGCTTAGCGGGCAAGATCACAAGCCGAACGCGCTAGCCGCTGCGCCATCAAGCTCCACATCTAATTTATTTTTTTAATATTATTAATCTCTAATTTAATTTATTTTTTTAATTTTATTAATCTCAAGTAAAATTTTAAACACTGAAAAAGACGACAACCTCAGGCGGGAATCGAACCACGCACCTTCCGCATTCCGAGCGGCTTTATTAATCTCTCTAATTTAATGTTTTTATACGAGTATATTTAAGCGTTTTATTACCGCTTAAAGTAAAATTTTTAAACACTGCAAAAGACGACAACCTCACGCGGGAATCCTTACGTGGTTCGATTCCCGCCTGAGGTTGTCGCCTTTTGCAGTGTTTAAAATTTTTACTTAAGTATATTTAAGCGTTAATAAACACTAAAATATATAAAAAACAATAAATTAAAAAAATAAATAAAATTGAATTTATAAGATTAATAAAATGTCGTCTTTTGCAGTGTTAAAAAAAATGTTTAGGTACTCTTTATTTATTTTTTTTATTTAATGTATGAGTGTATGTGTTTGTGTGTGTGGTGCCGTACCTGCGAGTGCGTGTTGCCCTTGTAGGGGCAGCGCGCGCACTGCAGCGTGACGTGTATGTGTGTGTGTGTGTGTGTGGTGCCGTACCTGCGAGTGCGTGTTGCCCTTGTAGGGGCAGCGCGCGCACTGCAGCGTGACGTGTATGTGTGTGTGTGTGTGTGTGGTGCCGTACCTGCGAGTGCGTGTTGCCCTTGTAGGGGCAGCGCGCGCACTGCAGCGTGACGTGTATGTGTGTGTGTGTGTGTGTGTGTGTGGTGCCGTACCTGCGAGTGCGTGTTGCCCTTGTAGGGGCAGCGCGCGCACTGCAGCGTGACGTGTATGTGTATGTGTGTGTGTGTGTGTGTGGTGCCGTACCTGCGAGTGCGTGTTGCCCTTGTAGGGGCAGCGCGCGCACTGCAGCGTGACGTGTATGTGTGTGTGTGTGTGTGTGTGTGGTGCCGTACCTGCGAGTGCGTGTTGCCCTTGTAGGGGCAGCGCGCGCACTGCAGCGTGACGTGTATGTGTGTGAGTGTGTGTGTGTGTGGTGCCGTACCTGCGAGTGCGTGTTGCCCTTGTAGGGGCAGCGCGCGCACTGCAGCGTGACGTGTATGTGTGTGTGTGGTGCCGTACCTGCGAGTGCGTGTTGCCCTTGTAGGGGCAGCGCGCGCACTGCAGCGTGACGTGTATGTGTGTGTGTGTGTGTGTGTGGTGCCGTACCTGCGAGTGCGTGTTGCCCTTGTAGGGGCAGCGCGCGCACTGCAGCGTGACGTGTATGTGTGTGTGTGTGTGTGTGTGTGGTGCCGTACCTGCGAGTGCGTGTTGCCCTTGTAGTGGCAGCGCGCGCACTGCAGCGTGACGTGTATGTGTGTGTGTGTGTGTGTGTGTGGTGCCGTACCTGCGAGTGCGTGTTGCCCTTGTAGGGGCAGCGCGCGCACTGCAGCGTGACGTGTATGTGTGTGTGTGTGTGTGTGTGTGGTGCCGTACCTGCGAGTGCGTGTTGCCCTTGTAGGGGCAGCGCGCGCACTGCAGCGTGACGTGTATGTGTGTGTGTGTGTGTGTGGTGCCGTACCTGCGAGTGCGTGTTGCCCTTGTAGGGGCAGCGCGCGCACTGCAGCGTGACGTGTATGTGTGTGTGTGTGTGTGTGGTGCCGTACCTGCGAGTGCGTGTTGCCCTTGTAGGGGCAGCGCGCGCACTGCAGCGTGACGTGTATGTGTGTGTGTGTGTGTGTGTGTGGTGCCGTACCTGCGAGTGCGTGTTGCCCTTGTAGTGGCAGCGCGCGCACTGCAGCGTGACGTGTATGTGTGTGTGTGTGTGTGTGTGTGGTGCCGTACCTGCGAGTGCGTGTTGCCCTTGTAGGGGCAGCGCGCGCACTGCAGCGTGACGTGTATGTGTGTGTGTGTGTGTGTGGTGCCGTACCTGCGAGTGCGTGTTGCCCTTGTAGGGGCAGCGCGCGCACTGCAGCGTGACGTGTATGTGTGTGTGTGTGTGTGTGTGTGGTGCCGTACCTGCGAGTGCGTGTTGCCCTTGTAGGGGCAGCGCGCGCACTGCAGCGTGACGTGTATGTGTGTGTGTGTGTGTGTGTGTGTGGTGCCGTACCTGCGAGTGCGTGTTGCCCTTGTAGGGGCAGCGCGCGCACTGCAGCGTGACGTGTATGTGTGTGTGTGTGTGTGTGTGTGGTGCCGTACCTGCGAGTGCGTGTTGCCCTTGTAGGGGCAGCGCGCGCACTGCAGCGTGACGTGTATGTGTGTGTGTGTGTGTGTGGTGCCGTACCTGCGAGTGCGTGTTGCCCTTGTAGGGGCAGCGCGCGCACTGCAGCGTGACGTGTATGTGTGTGTGTGTGTGTGTGGTGCCGTACCTGCGAGTGCGTGTTGCCCTTGTAGGGGCAGCGCGCGCACTGCAGCGTGACGTGTATGTGTGTGTGTGTGTGTGTGGTGCCGTACCTGCGAGTGCGTGTTGCCCTTGTAGGGGCAGCGCGCGCACTGCAGCGTGACGTGTATGTGTGTGTGTGTGTGTGTGGTGCCGTACCTGCGAGTGCGTGTTGCCCTTGTAGGGGCAGCGCGCGCACTGCAGCGTGACGTGCGGGCGGCCAGCGCAGCGCCAGCGCGCGCTCGAGCCCGAGCTGTGCGCGTCCGCCTACAGCGAGGTAATCATTACATCCTACTAATATTATAAACGCGAAAGTTTGTAAGTATGGATGGATGTTTGTTACTCTTTCACGTAAAAACTACTACTAAGTATAAGATAAACAGTACATGACACAAGATAACATACGAAAAATGTAAACCGTGTCGCGTAGCGGTGAAAGAATACTACCACCCCCTCTCTTACCTTGGGTATCGTAAAAGGCGACTAACGGACTAGAGACTACACATACATCTGACAGCTTAGAGCGGCGATGGGCTCACCACCTGTCACGCTGAGCACATGTGCAGTCGCTATTTGATGAATAGTGGACTATGGCAGAGGACTACTTTTGCAATCCTCATTTCAAAAGTAGTCCTCTGCCATAATAAATAGTCTCTGACTAAACCTTCGGGGTTAATAGTCTTAATTATATGTATGTATCACTATACACTAATATTATAAAGGCGTGTAAGATATATTTTACTAGAGGCCACTCGCGGTTTCACCCGCGTGGTTTCCGTTCCCGTGGGAATATCGGGACAAAAAGTATCCTATGTGTTAATCCAGGTTATAAACTATGTGTATGCCGAATTTCATCCAAATCCATCCAGTAGTTTTTACGTGAAAGAGTAACAAACATACACACTCACAAACTTTCGCCTTTATAATATTAGTGTGAATAGTGTGATATTTTCGAGTAGAGTTTCCGTTCCCGTGGGAATATCGGGATTAAAAGTATCCTATGTGTTAATCCAGGTTATAAACTATGTGTATGCCGAATTTCATCCAAATCCATTTAGTAGTTTTTACGTGAAAGAGTAACAAACATACACACTCACAAACTTTCGCCTTTATAATATTAGTGTGATATTTATTTATTCATGATAATAAACAATTGTACAATATAGATTACTTAATCAAAATTGCATTCATTTCTGTTACTTATTGTACAACCAGCAACATTATCCTCTCTTTACTTAGGTAAGCAACGCAAAATCATGCGCGCCTGCTCAGATGTCGCGTGTGACTCACCTCACCTCTCACTACACGTCACACCGTCAATCAAAGTATTAAATCATACTTTATACGACACAGGCGATTCAGTCAAAGTTTCTTTCGGTTCCTACATTACACACATCATTCTATCTAAGACTACCTTTCTCCAATCGATTTTTATTCCTTTACGTTAGTGACAAAGTTCAAATAGCATTGAAGAAAGGGGAATATTCAATTTACATACGAGGCTAATGCTACTCGTGAAAAGAAACTGCAGCTATCGGACATGTTCAATAGGTAAAAATTAAAAAGAAAATGATTATAAAAGTCATTTTGTGTCAAATTGCTCATTTAGACCACGGTCCTAAGAAGAGTCAGGTCAAATCAAATCATAATTAATGTCTTTATTCAAGTAAACTTAAAATAAGCATTTATGAATCATCCAAAAACATTGTTTAATTCTCCATATGAGTGTGTAGGTTTCAGGATAGCTCAATTAGATAGCTAGCTTTATATACAATATGTCGTAATTACCAAATCATACAATCAACAGTCAGAAAATATTTATCAGTCAACTAGTAATAGTCAACCGGGGCATTTGCGTCTCTGGGGCAATTGCGTTTATTTGAAATTACTTAAAAACTTACACAGAAGAACTTAGTTAAACTGATTTTCACTAGATGGCAGAAAATGTCGTAGTTCGATAAGCTTTTAAGTAATTCCAAACAAACGCATTAGCCCCCATAGACGCAAATGCCCCGGTTGATGCCTTTAAAACTCACCTTATGCGCCGACATATCCTTAATAGCATTACATTTAAAGCTGCACATCTTGCAGGAGTACAGAAACAGCTTGAATCCCGGTGTAGCCAAAAGCTCGTGAGGCGGAGGCAGGTCGGACTTGCGTTTGCGGCCGCGGTATAGACGACGCCCGGTGGACTGAGGGCGGGAGTCCACGACGATGCGACTTTGGACAGCCCTAAGGTGTAAGCGGAGCTATTATTATAAAAAAAAACTAGTTTATTTTCATTTAAAAAAATATATATTTTTTATCTTTTAAAAAAAAATTGTTTTAATGATAATAAAAAAAATAAAAGCAGTTTTATTTCTCAGATATAATATACATAATTTGGAGTGAGGTAACCCAAGAGTGGAGTATGCCTCGCTCTTAACCTAGTACCGGTAACAATATTGGGCCAGATTTAGTTTCTTTTATGTAACCTATAAGCTAAATGTGTGTGATGTGTATGCGAGTGTGTGTATGTGTTGTTAGGTATCTTTATCGTCGTATTATTGTTAGGTATATTTATTAATGAGCACATGTGCAGTCGCTATGTGGTGAAAAGTGAACTATGGCAGAGGACTGCTTTTGCTGTCCCCATTGCCTAGTCTGACTAACCCTTGGGGGATAATAGTCGTGATCATATGTATGTATATTTATTTAGCTGAATAGCTCATGAGGGAGGCAGGTCTGACTTGCGCTTGCGGACGCGGTAGAGACGGCGAAAGGTAGACTGAGGGCGGGAGAGTGATGATGCACTGGCTGCTTTTCATCAGGCAGAGCTTTTTATTGTGTTTTAAATATTTGCACCTCCGATCATAGAGTTTTTATGTTCTCTCCATCCGATTGGTTGTCTGGCAGACATCGCTTTTAAGCGATAAGACCGCCAAATTGTAACTTTGTATTTTCTCTCTTTTATGTCTAAATGTTTGTGTTATTATGTTACAATAAAAGTATTATCTATCTATCTATCTATCAGAGTGAGGTCATTATGGCGTGCCACAATAAAAAAAAAAAAGAAACGTGCACCGAAACGCATTACCACAGCCTTACTGGTTCTTCTAACACTGTGGCATTACCCTTGAGGATCGTAAAACCAGACAATTAAAAATCAATTGTTTCGCGGCCGCCGGCGGTCTTATGATCCTTGACCTATTACATGTGACTTGTCTGTTATAGTTTTTTAAAAAGATATAAAAATACATAATTGTCTACAATAAAATAACACAAAATAAATTAAATTAAATGACTGTACAATTGTTAAAAAAATCGAATTCGTACTATATATAATTAGGAAAATGAGGCATTCGGAAAATTAAGAATAAACAAAATTAAGAGTTTTCAAAAAGAAGAATTTGTCATAATAGTAATTTGCAAAATTTCTCGCTTGGGAAAATAAGAATTGGGAAGTAATCGCTGATTTCCGTTTATCCCCGATGGGTTAGTCAGAGACTTGGCAATGAGGACCGCAAAAGCAGTCCTCTGCCATAGACCACGGCACACCAATTAACAACTGCACATGTGCTCAGCGTGACAGGCGGTGAGCCCATCGAAGCTCTATGCTGTTGGATGTATGTAGAGTCTTTAGTCCGTTAGTCGCCTTTTACGACACCCAAGAGTAAAAATGGTTTGGTAGTATTCTTTTAATAATGAGCCATACAGCTTACACTGCACTGTGGTTCACCTAATTGGCTAATTCTATTTGGTTGTGTTAGTAATTATCAGGACAGGTTTGTATCATTGACCTAGAAGTATAGACAAAAACGTTCATACAAACCATTTGTTAAAATTCTGGAATGAGAGACCTAAAGTTCACTGCAGCCGCTGCAGCGCTTAAACATTTAAATGTCGTCTAACCGACAGACAGACATCGCGCCGCAGCGCCACATCGGTCAAAGACAACGTAGTGTGTATCAAAATGGCGTCCAAATTGATTGTCAATAACAATAATTGAAAAAATATCTTTTCTATTCTAATAATATGATATAACTACATAAAAATGACTTGAACAACAATTAATTTAACTTAGGGTGGATTCGACCAAACTGGAATAAGACTTACTCCGAGATTAGTCTATACAAATTCGGCGTTTAATCTAGGTATGAGACCTTATTCCAGTTTGGTCGAATCCACCCTTACTTGACAACTGAATTGTAGTAAAAGTCTAGGTGAATACTTTGAAAAGGAATAAAGAATTTTTTCGCCGCTCCGCACGCGCGATTGTCAAAGCCACACTAAAGCAAGGTGCCGAGTCGACTCCGCAGATAAGAGGAACATAGTGCGCGTTCGGAACGGCCTATCTAGTGTAACGTATATATCGCTGGTTTGTATAAAATACTTTTGTTTAGGATATTCGTCACGTGGTATAATGTGTCTACGCAGACGTAGTCGCGGGCGGACCGCTAGTAAATTAAATATGATTAATAAACTCACTTTGCCCTTTGCAGAGCCTTCGCCCGCTCCAATATCTCTGCAGGGCTCACCGCCGCTTTGAGACCCTGCAACAACATCATTGTTATTTTGTCATTTTCTTTTTATTTTAATGGACAAATAACGGTTACTTTATATAATAACCCGATGGTTATGAGGAAACACTACGTCGACGTGGCATGCAAAATTCGGGTACGTATTAAAATCCCGAAAATTCATAATACTTACAACTAATATAATACCTACGTTTAAAACATCGAAAATCAAAATAGCGAATGTATGAAATACCTATGCCCGATATACCGAAGCTCAATATGTCGATTTTCAAATAACCAAAAGTTCAAAATCCCGAAATTTCGAAATATCGAAAGTTCAAAATCCAAAATACTGAATTTTATAAGACCTTATTTCGAGGTTATGTTTTTTATTAGACAAGAAAAATACTAGCTGCCCTACTCCTGTAGGTCACGTGATAGGTTAGAAATTTAAGTTACATTGTAAAACACGGTTAATCTAACTTTCGGAATTTAGAACTTTCGCGATTTTAAAATTCGCCCTTCTAACCATAGGTCTTATGAAATTCGGTATTTTAAAATTCGACATTATAATACGTACCCCAAAATTCTCATACAAAACACAGAAAAACGACGTTTCGTAGTCCCCTGTTTCCTCCTTCAGAACTGGACCAATTTTTATTACTTTTCAACCGATGTTGAAAAAAGAGATTTTCTATGTCTGTATGTTGGATTTTTTTGCATTAAGGGTGGATTCGACCAAACTGGAATAAGGTCTTATACCTAGATTAAACGCCGAATTTGTATAGACTAATCTCGGAGTAAGTCTTATTTCAGTTTGGTCGAATCCACCCTAAGTGATTCAAACTCAAACTCACTTCGACGTGGTGTTTTTTTTTTATTAGGCAACGGGTAAGCGCTTGGCCTTCATCTCACCTGATGGTAAGTGACGATAAGGCCGAAGGTGGAAGCGCGCTTCACCCGGAATTTACCTTTAGATAAGTTTATGAATCATGTAAAATCTTGTTTACTTAGGAAAGGTTATAACACAGTCAAGGAATATTTAGAGGACAAAACAGCCTGGTTTTAATAATATATTTACACTATTTTTTCTTAATCTATTATCTTTATAACTGATAGTATAATTTGGTACCGACATGTTGTTTTGTAAATGTCGTTACTTCTATATTATTTTAAAGCTGTGGAGTTTCTTGCGCCCATTTTTCTCCACAGCTAAAAGACTTCCTGAGTCGGGTGCCCATCGGATTCAAAATGCTTATTTTAAGTTTATTGAATAAATAAATTTTGAGTTTGATAACAGCGACATTATTGATAGTATTGCATTCGATTGTATCGATAGTTAAGACTTTAAACTATCGCGTTGCATTGCATTAAAACTGTTTTAACGGGACCTAACACGATTAATCTTGTAAGTTCAATCTACTTACTGCTTGACGTTTCGGCCGCGATGCTGCGGCCTTGGTCACAAGCGAACTTACTTACAAAATTAATCGTGTCAGGTCCCGTTAAAACAGTTTTAATGTATCGATAGTATTGCAAAAAACGTTAGTTTAAACCAAAAAAATCGATAACATCTATATTTGTTACTATCTAATGAATACTATAGAAAATATCAATACTATCGCTGTTATCAATGGTATTGTTCACAGAGTGCTATCGAAACTATCAATATCGTCGCTCTTGGCGGGAAAGTGAATGTGTGCATCATGTCTGCAGTTTTGTTTTATTTTCTATAATTTGTGTTTTGTCGAATATCAATGTGAAATAATGGTGGATTATTTACTATTAAGTGTTCGTGAACGTGCATGAGTGTTGGCCACGGAGCAAAAACAAAGAGGAGGTGTTGCAATCAATGTAGTCCAGCAACTATCAATGTAGTCCTGACGTCACACCCTAGTTGAACTACTTACGACCAGGTGTCGCTTTCGTCAGTACAACTCTCGTTGGCTGGCGAATAGGTTGTTCGTGGCTTATTGTCTTTTAGAGAATTATAAAAAATTCTCGAACCGAACTTTTTGTTAGCATGAAGTGCTGTGTTGTATCGTGTAGTAGTTACACGGATAAAACGAGATTAAACGGAATAAACATATCTTTCCACTCGTAAGTAATATTTAAATTAAATTTATACTTCATCAAATAAAGTTACGAAATACACGACATCTAGTGAAATATAGCAGAACTTTTATGACAACTCTGCTAATCTCGTAAATTAGGTAGGTACTTGCTTTGGCTACTGGCCACTAGATGGTTTTCTCTTATTTGGACTCCCCCCGCAACCCGCGCAGCTGAGACACTATTGTTATATGAAAAAAGTTGTTACAACACCTCCTCTTTGTTTTTGCTCCGTGGTGTTGGCAAATAAAACAAAACAGTGCAACATCACTTTTCAAATTCTCTCAAGAAGTCCGTGTGAGACCTCAATAAAGTCCCACAGCTTTATTGAGTCTCGAGGGGTTTGGGGGAAAATCATTTACCGTTAAACGTTCATTATCATCCACTTAATGTAAAGAAAATAATAATTACTATTAAAAACTTGACACTGGCTAAATGTGCTGATGGTACGAAGCCATTATTTAAGAGAAAAAAAACTATCAATAGTCTAATAGATATCCTGAATCAAGTGAGTGAGATCAATAACGTTACTAGAATACCCTTAATTATTTAAAATATATTGACCATCACATATGTTGCTGGGATAACACAAAATTATTTTTATGGACATTAAGAATAAGGATACTGCATTTGAGGAATATGGTTGGAGCGATGGCATAACATACTTCGAACCTTAACCTTATTTTACAGATAGACATAATAATATACATTGCTTTGTCAACTTCTTCAAAAAGTCTCTATTCCAAGTATTTAATATTGTAGCGGGTGACGATATCAAGCTAATTGTCCACTCTTATAGCACACAATGCATTTAGTTGTCTGTTAAGGGGATCCTGCACGAAATTGTGAAAATTTACGTATATTTTTAAGTTACTTGTACTATGCGCTGAATTCTTTAAATACATTAAAAGAACTTACGTAAGTTAGCCTGATCACTGCACAAGGTCGTAGCCTTGTTGAAATTTGAAACAAATTCTTTAAACAATAACAAATAATACATAAATCTAATGACTCCTAAAAATATTTTTTTCGACAACTTTCTTAATTTTACGCATGAAACAATTATTCTTACATGAAAATATGTGTATTAATATTCCGCAGGTCACCCCCCCATCTTAAAAAAGATTTTTTTTTTATTTTTAACACAAGCGCGCGATGGTTTTGTATATTTCGCAGAATAAAAACATTGCTCTAATCAAATTACTAGGTCTGAAACAGCACTTGTTATAATTTTAAATATCAGTATGATTAAGTAAATTTTAAACACTGAAAAAGACGACAACCTCAGGCGTGAATCGAACCACGCACCTTCCGCTTTCCGGGCGGCTGCCTTAACCACTTGGCTACCGAGGTCTGGCTTTCAACCGTCGAAATTTGTCAGTGCTTGATGCTTATGTTTTTAGTCAACATTGCTTCATCAAATCTTAGAAGTTTTCACCTCTGAGATCCGAAAGAAATATACTAGTCCCGAAACTAGATCCGAAAGTAATATAATAGACTAAAAAACATAAGCATCAAGCACTGACAAATTTCGACGGTTGAAAGCCAGACCTCGGTAGCCAAGTGGTTAAGGCAGCCGCCCGGAATGCGGAAGGTGCGTGGTTCGATTCCCGCCTGAGGTTGTCGTCTTTTTTCAGTGTTTAAAATTTTACTTAAGTATATTTAAGCGTTATTAAAACGCTAAAATATAAAAAAAAACATTAATCAGTATGATTGATTTTGCTTTGAAGTTTATTATGAGACTATGTCAGTTTTTGCGATCGCGCGGAACTACGCGGCACCTTGTTAAATAAATCTGTTGCTGGATTAAACACAATCACCCTTCCGAATAGTTTTCGAGGTCAACAATCGATTAGCCAAACTATCACTAGTTCAGTAACACTAGTACAAATGGAATACCTTCTTCAGCACACTAGTGGTGACGGCGACGGGCGGCGGGGAAGGCTCCTTCCCCGCGGGGGGGTCGATCGGCGCGGCCTCGGGTTCGGTGCCCGGCAGCGCCGATTGCAGAAACACCAGCGGCCCTTGAGAGCCCTCCACCATCACGTACTCGGTGCTCGTCGCGTCTGGGGGTTGATAAAAAAATACATACGGTTGTGGTCATATTATTAGGGTAGTATTCAATTCAATTTTATGAAATCTAGTAAGTATAGATAACTTAGCACGAATTTATTATCAATTACTTTTAAAAACGTAAAAATGTATTATTATGACTAAAGTTCCAACTCAGAATATATACAAATCAAGTAAACTTTTATCATGTTTCAAAACAATAAACAAACATGTTTTTGCAATGTACTGGCCACCGGCGCCGGACAAATAATTAGGACCGCAATATCATTTCGTTTTAAAATGGTTCTAAATTCAATTTTTTTTATATTCGGGAGTTTTTTGGCGCCATTTTTTTAAGTCTACAATTACAAGTTTATAATTACATATAATTATATATATAAATAGATTTCATACAATGTTATAGGTATGAGCCGTTCTTAATTCTATGACCACAACTGTACATAATCGTACATACATTCACAACTCACGTCCCGACTATTATCCCCGAAGGGTTAGTCAGAGACTAGGCAATGAGGACCGCATTATTAAAAAAATACTACCCATTGAAATGAAACACTTTTTACTGATTAACTCGCGTTTAATTTTACTACATTACATAGTCTCCCTGTGGCCACGGACCCTGCAAAGGGTTCGAAACGTCAGGAAACTAAAACCTATGTAATGTAGTAAAATTAAACGCGAGTAAATGCGTAAAAAGGGTTTCATTTCAATGTGTAAATGAATTTTCAAAATTCAATGTGTCAAAACAATCTCTTTTCTTGAGTGTCGTAAAGTCCACTGCCAAAGTCCACGTTTTTTTTTATGTGACTCGTCATAGTGACTACATCCCGCTTGATGGTAAGCAGCCGATGCAGTCCAAAATAACGAGAGCGCTCCTCGCCGTGGAACAAGCACGGTAACAAGCGCACCCATTCAAGTTTCACAAAAAGTGGTTAGCGTGACAAGTGGTAAACCCATCGCCGCTCATCTGTTGGATGTAAGTGCACTCTAAGTCGATTCACCATCATTATCATCAGTCTATAAACGTCCCACAGCTGGGCACTGGCCTCCCACGTGGACAATAGCACGTGGAGATATTGGGCCATATCCCACCACGCTGGCCCAATGCGGGTTGGTGGGTTTTAACGCCTGTCATCTTTCGACGACAACCGGGACCAACGGCTTAACGTGCCTTCCGAAGCATGTAGGAGCTCGAGATGTTTTGGTCACCGATTCCCACCTACCTGGCATTGCGGAAGTTGCTTATGGTAGAGTATCCGAGTATACAACGACCTTCACCGGGCCGATTAATGGATGAAAAGTATTTTATATCAAATTTAGTTTGTTAAATTTGAGCGGGCAAGATTATATACCCAGCATCAAGAAAGCAGTATATATTTATTTATTTATTATATTTATTATACATCGTTAGTCGAAAAGGGGGCACTAAGCCGCGGACAACTGAAAGTGCTGCTTCCATCAAGTATTGTATCACATTAATAATTTATGCATATTCATATTTAAAAAATGTACAACCCTGAATAGGGGGGGGGGGCTAACGCCACTTGTTAACCCCGGCAATGAACTCAAATCTGTCACTCTCTCAAAACAGCCGACCGCCAGGGCTACCACAGCGTCATTTCTTATGAAATCTTAAAACAGCTGTTAATCTAAAATTATCAACTTTTTAGGAAAAGTTCCTAGACAAAAGTTATTTACTATCATGTATACTTTACCCTCCTTTCGGCTTAGTACCTCCTTTTCGACTGACGTTGTATACCTAACCAAACATTTTTCTTATTGAACATGTGGTGCCCTCCTTTAAGTAATGGGACACTTAACAAAGAACTTTCTGTAATAGCATAAGTTTTGATTGTATGAGTGTACTCATTGTTGTGAGAGCCTAATTAAATAAATAAAAGATCGCAAGCCGAACGCGCTAGCCACTGCGCCATCGAGCTCCTCAGTTAAGTCGATTAAAGGTGACTCACAGACTGCAAACTGCACATACATCCAGCAGCTTAGAGCGGCGACCGGCTCACCACCTACCACGCTGAGCACATTGTAGTTGTCGTTTAGAGTGCCGTAGAGTTGGGCAGTGGACTGACTGCTTTTGCAGCCCTCATTGCCTAGTAGTTGGTCCCGGTTGTTGTCGTGAAATGGCAGTAGTTAAAACCCACCAACCCGCATTGGGCCAGTGTGGTGGGTTATGTATGCAGTAATATATTATTAATTAATTCATTACTTAATTTTTTTTTTAATTTTATCAAATAGTAATAGTAGTAGTAAAAGTAGTAATAGCCTATAAGTTTCTGCCTATAAAACAATCTGTTCACGCTCACTGGTTGACTGGTAGAGAATGCCTTATGGCATTAAGTCTGCCATTTGCCGTACTATAGCGTACATACAATGTACAATAACGTTTAAATAAATAAATATTATAGTCGATGTGCTACTGCGAGACGGAGACGTCTGCAGGCCACACTTATCGTATTCTAAAACCAAACGCACACTCAAATCTCTGCTTGAGTACAGTTAGAAAAATATGGTGCTATTCGTCGCATATATCGCCATCACTCTCTAACTGTAATCAAGCATGGATTTGATTTTGTGTTTGATTTTAGAATACGAGCCTAAGATAGGATAGGATAAGATAAGATAAGCCCACTCACCGTCGCGGCCGTCCAGCACGCAGGCCACGGCGCCGGCGGCGTGGTCGCCGTTGGCCATCAGGCGGTACGACTCGCTGCCGTCCTCACACCTGCCATACACACACACGTGACACATACAACCACAGAAACAACTATATACTCAATCGTAGCAGAACAGTGGCAGCTTTGACATAAGCACACCACTAAACGAAAAGAGTAGGGACCTAAACATCTCGTTAAGTCATAGATATGAACAATAGAGGAAGATAAGTCACCAGCGCACTATGAGGTATTTGGACAATCTGGGCGGCCAAAATTATTTTGTCGGATTAGTTTATCCTATTAATATTATAAACGCGAAAGTTTGTAAGTATGGATGAAAAATGAAATGAAAATAATTTATTCGTGTCACACACATATGTAAATATACAATTTTAAACAAAACTATAATTGTGACACAGAAAAAGTATCCACTCAGCATTAGTCAAGACACCAAAGGTGCCCCGACGCTCATCTTCCGCGGAAACCTAGAGAACAACAGAAAACAGCATAATATAGCATATAATATGCTGTTTTCTGTGACTGACTTCGCCTATGATAAATAATTCTAAAAGGTAAAATTAAAAACAATAAAAACATATATATCAAAACATTCTAGTAAAAACAATATTAACTAAACTAAAACTCTGCAACAATACTTCAATAAACATTACATTATCCTACCCCATTTATAAAATAAATAAATAAATGTAAATACAGTTTCTGCCTAAAATGTAAGCTATTTAAATATTTTATGAAAATAAAAATAAAAACCGTAGGACAACAAACCTGACACAGCAACAGTCAGTTTTTAAGCTTATTTATTTTAAAAAGTTTAGTTTTCTAAAAGATTTTTTTTATAATTTAAAAAATTTTACTGATAGAGAATTACGTAGCGATGGAGGTATATTATTCCAGCACTTCGTGGCAGCGTATCGAAAGCTACCACGGAATGCAGCGGTGCTGTGCTTTGGGCAGATAAGATGGGTAGCTGTCCTCACTTCACGCTGAGAAAATTTAAGTTTATTGAAAAGGTACGATGGCATTCGTGTTTGCACAACACCAAAAAGAAGACAGGCAAAATGAAGGGAACGCCTGGTCTCCATAGTCATAAGATTACCCAGATTGAGGTACGGAGTAACATGAGCTCTACGTGGGATGGTAAAACAAAACCGAGCACAGGCGTTTTGTACACACTGAATTAATTTCTTGGAATAATCAAATCAAATCAAATAAAATCAATATCTCTTTATTCAGTAAACTTAGAATAAGCATTTTGAATCGTCAAAAGTTAAAGGATGGACGGGCACCCGCCCACCCACCCCGCCCATTCAGGAAGTCTTTTAACTGTGGAGAAGAAGGGCGCAAGAAACTCCACAGGTTTATAATAATATAGAAGTAACGACATTTACAAAACAATATGTCGTTACCAAATCATACAACATACAATTAAACAAATTATGAGCGTCAATACAAGTTGGAACATGCCCTCCCTGTCATAGAAGGACATTTTCCATTACAACAAAAAAAAACATTTGATACGATTACAAGACAAAAGAATATTCAATAAAAAACAGGTATTGCTCGATTTTAAATAAAACGAACAACGTCTTACAGTATCTTTGGAATAAAAAGAAAAACTATTAAATACTACCAATAAAAAAAAATAAGATTGCAAGAGCAGACCAGCCTCCACAGGCGGCACCCGTTCACGAGTATGACATGTGAATCAGCCATCGCTTCGCTCAACCATGTTTTAGGGAACGTAACGACCCGACGCACATGCCACCACCGCAGAGACACTTTAAGAGAGCATGACACACTCGAGCAACTCCAACGAAAGCAAGAGAACAACAAGACGACTTTAAACGCAACATAAATTTTGAGTGGGTACCTTTGTCTGTAAGACACTGCTGTTAAAGGCTATCATACCAGCGTAAAATTAATTATTAAAAAAAAAAATTGCTAAGAAAATAAAATGTGAAAATATTATTATAACCAGGCTGTTTTGTCTTCTAAATATTCTTTGACTGTATAATAACCTTTCTTATGTAAACAAGATTTTACATGATTCTTAAACTTATCTAAAGGTAAAGGTAATAGGTAAAGATACACCCACCCACCTATAACCGTGTCAGCATAATTAAGCTTAGAAAGTATTAGGGACTCACAAAGGTTTATTCTAATGTTTATATTTAAATAGTTTCGGACCTGATACAATGGAGGATGGATGTTTGTTACTCATTCACGTAAAAACTACTGAATGGATTTGGATGAAATTCGGCATACAGATAGTTTATAACCAGGATTAACACATAGGATACTTTTTATCTCGATATTCCCACGGGAACGGGAACCACGCGAGTGAAACCGCGAGCGCGAGTTTAACCGGTCAAGGATCATTCGACCGCCGGCGGTCACGAAACAATAGAATTTCAATTGTGTCAGGTTTTACGATCCTCCGGGGGTCAAGTTAATTAAAAATACTGTTTTGTCTACCCCCGCTAAAGTTGAGAAATTTTGTTTCTGGCCGTCCAGATTGTCCAAACACCCCATAGTGCAACATACCGCGCGCGCCTCTTTCATATTATGACTAAAAGCACAAAAAAATTATGAAAAATAGCACCAAATATCGTGACAGTCTTCAATACAGCAGCAACTCGTTCGTACCAGTGACATTTAATTCTGTTTTAGTAAGAAAGAGCGTTAAAAATGCCTTGCTGTGCATTTATATGGTGCACAAAAAACTAAATTAGCAAAAACAAGGCACATGGAATAACTTTTCACGCGTAAAGTACACCAAAATAATAATATTTTCATCCCACCATCTCGGAAAGAGTATTTTTAATCTTCAATATCTGAATGGAAAAGCCGTTTTTATTCTCTAGAGGATAAAGTAAATTGAATTTAGAACATCGTGTGCACTAAGTTTGTGAATTAAAAAAAACATTAAACCTATTTACTGCTACCTCTATGGTGCCGAATATATCATACAACTTTTTTTTAATTTGTTAATAACTCAGACTCGGAACCTTCTTGGTGTACCTACTTTTTTAATTTGGTTGGTAATTTCCTCGTTGAGGTGGGATGAAAAGTTACGTGTTGCACTCGAGTGCAAAGATTTTTCACCTCGTGCTCTTTTGATTCCCCCGGTAACGCTCAGGATTCTAATGTTTGAATCACTCGCTGCACTTGTGATTCAATTTTAGAATCCTTCGCTTGCTCGGTCATCAAAATTGAGCACGCGGTTAAAAAGCAACTTTGCAATCTTGTATAACAAATAACTATTTCATTGTAGAAAATACATATTATGACATTGATCATTATTGCCATGAGCGGGTTTCATTTATCGTGCGTCGTCATCGTCGTGGAACTTCGGGGTGCTTGCTGACCCACTCGCTTAGCATAGCTCTGTCTCGCTCGCTTGATTGACATTAGCTATCCAAGGTTCGAAAGGATAATTATCAATGATAATTATCATGATAATTATCGTGATAATAACAGATTAATAATTATCGATTGATAAGTAATAACAAAAAATTGCGCTCGTGAAAGTGAACTGCATGCGAAGTATTTGAACGTGTGTTTCCGCACTTTGCGTGTAGCCAAACGTACGAAGTGTCAATTTCAACGTGCTGCGCCGTGGGAGGGAATTACGGCATTACCTTAGCAAGAAAAATTAATTCGAATTATGCAAAGTTGAGAAAACTCGAGTGTCATTGTTTTGCTAAGTTAAATATATTTTAATGAGTTAAATTCGAAAAATATAACAAATTATTTTTTATGAAACAATATAATATAACAAATTAATTTGTTACACTGGTGATAATTATCGAATAATTATTTAAAAGCGTAATTATCTTGATAATTTCGAACCCTGTAGCTTTCACACTACAAAGAGTATGTAGCTGAGTAAGACTCTCAAAATAATAACTAAAGCATAGTAGGAGTGCAATGACATTTGAGTGGGCACTCCGTTTGGTCACCATTTGAATTACATTTGTCCATGTCGCTTTTGAATTTTGTATTAATGGTGACCGGTTTTTTTTGCTGGACATTTGGCGTTCTTAGCAACATATTTTGTCTCTTTTTTTTCAGTGTTTAAGGTCCATTTGAAAAAATAGAGCAATTAGTATACGAGTCTCATTTGGACTCCTTCTATGCATTAGTTATTATTCTATGGTAAGACTATTTTTTGCATCCATACCGAATTCAAAAGCGACCCAGTGCCCACTCAAAAGATAGCACCCCGTCTATGCTTTAGTTATGATTCTATGATTATTGATTCATACTACTAAGGACATGCCGTATCTTCCTCTATGGTTTATATCTATGCATTAAGTACTCTTTTTGTGCAGACGTTTTGATAGTGATGATTGTGCATCTAGTTTAGAGCATAGAGCTGAGCTGAATGAGAGTGGCCACGGAGCGTGCTCAGGGCGTGTTCTTCGTCAACAGTGGACAAGTACAGGCTGATGATGATGATACATACAAACATCAAAGTTACAACTGTTAAGAGGCCTATTGCACCTCGACTGTGATTTTTGCGTAAAATGGCCAATTTTGGCGTTATGGATCTCAGAAACAAAAATACATTAACAATTATTACTTATTGAATAGTGTAGAATAGCTATTGAAATAGTGCGTAGCGGCCTCGCTTTTTGTAAATTTTGCTTCACTTTTTGATTAAACCCAAAATTGCAGAGACAGATTTTCATAAAGTGCGCGATGGCACTTTTTTGAGCTCATCGATTGAACTACTGTTCTAAACAAGTGAAATAAAAAAATTATAATGTTATCTCTTATATAGTCGAATAGTGCGTAGCGGCCTCGGAATTTTTAGATATCATTGATTTTATATAGGAAAAAAATGTTATTCTAAACCAAAAAACTTCGAAAATCGCTATAAGTTAACTGTGAATATCTCCTATCTGCGATAATATTATTGAGCAAAATTTATACCAGAGTAATTGTTACTTCATGAGGAATAAAGATTTTATAATGAATTTATTATCCTATTCCGATAAAAACGATAAATACAACTGCAAAATTACTACAAAATGCGATGCGCCGGCCGTCCGAATTCAACTTATGCTCACAGAATGAAGATTTGTAATATTATGCACAAATTTATTATCCTATTTCGATAAAAACGATAATTACAACTGCAAATAACGTTTGAAACATGTCAATTAATTAGACAAAAAAAGTTATTATGGAAGAGGTATACCTTAACTGGGTCCAATGACCTTTACAAGGAATACAGAAGACTTAATAATAAACTGACAAACTTCTGTTGCACATCGAGAACAGTATATGAAAAAAATCTCTTAAAGGCTGGACCAAAAAAATTTTACTCGTATATCAGACAGCAAATCACTTCTAAAGTCAGTATACCACCCGTTATAAGAAACATTCAAGGACAAGATGTCACGCAACCAAAAGATATAGCTGAAGTTTTTGCAGATCAATTTTCTAGCGTATTTGAAAAAGAACCTGTAGGAACGCTTCCATTTTTAGATCCATGCCTCAGAGTTGCAGAGTCAATCGAAGATCTTATATTTAATGAAAATCAAGTACAATCTGCTATTAAAAGAATGAAAGCAGACTCTTCACCTGGGCCGGATGAGATACCAGTGGTCATACTGAAGAATTGTGACCTTGATAACCAATTGGTATCTATAATGCAAACTTCCTATGACACCGGAATTTTGCCAGACTTATGGAAAACCGCAATAGTAACCCCTGTGTACAAAAAGGGAAACAAGCTACAGGCAGTAAATTATAGACCAATAAGCCTAACTAGCGTGATATGTAAAGTCATGGAGAAGATAATAGTCAAACACATCAGAGAGTTTCTTGACAAGGTGCGAGTCATCAGCAACCAACAACATGGTTTTTGCCCACATAGGTCCACAATATCGAACTTGTTATCTTGCCTATCATCTTGGACCACAAGTCAGAATGCTCGACAACCTGTAGATGTGATTTACCTCGATTATGAAAAAGCATTTGACAAAGTACCGATAAGTAGACTTCTGCAAAAAATAGAATACGTAGGAATACGTGGAAAACTTCTAAAGTGGATTGAGGCCTTTTTGCGACATAGGACATTTCGAGTGAGAATTGGTGACACTCTTTCAGATGAAAGAGACACACAAAGTGGTGTTCCACAAGGCTCTGTCCTAGGGCCATTATTATATATTATTTTCACTTTTGATCTACCGAAACATTTGAATTGCAAAGTTAGTATGTTTGCTGACGACACAAAGATTTTTGCAGACCCAGAAATGGATTTTGAACGGCTTCAAGCGGATCTAAATCAAATAGTAAGCTGGTCAAAGGAGTGGCTCATAAAACTAAATTCAGCTAAATGCACAGTTCTCCACATAGGAAATCGGAATCCCCATCTTACATATACAATAAATGATGAACCACTAAAAGAAACAAGTGTCCAAACTGACCTGGGGGTACATATATGTGAAAATCTCAAATGGGAACACCATATTGCAGCAATAACTAAAAAAGCTAATAGCTTTATATACCTTATCAGAAAAGCATTTGGACAGTTAACACCCGATATGATGCTAAAAATTCACAAAGCGTATGTTCGGCCTATCTTGGAATACGCTTTCCAAGTCTGAAACCCATACTTCAAGAAGGATATGGAATTACTAGAAAGAGTACAGCGGCGATTTTCCAAAGTACCTAAATCTTTAAAAACAAAACCATATAATGAGAGACTGTATGTGTTGAAACTCACTACTCTTGAAGAACGCAGAAAACGAGGAGATCTGATTGAAACCTTTAAAATATTACATGGACACTACGATCTTGAAGGTTTTGATAAACAGATGTTTCAATACTCAAAGAATACACATCTTAGAGGACACCATCTCAAGCTGTCAAAAACTGCATCACATAGTAACCCACACAAACATTTTCTAAGCAGCAGAGTAATTGAAGCTTGGAACAGGCTGCCCAAAGAAGTGGTATCAGCACAAACAATAAACCAATTTAAAAACAGGCTAGACAAGCATTTGAATATGAACAAATAAGCAGACTAAGACATTAAAAGGAGGAAACAGGATACAGACTATACCAGTTGTCTTACAACTGCCTGTGTGTTAAACAATAATAATAATAATAATAATAAAATTACTACAAAATGCAAAAATGGGCATTTTACGCAAAAATCACATTTGATATGTAAATAGGCCTCTTAAGTATTTTGATGTTTTTTGAAACAATATATCCCTGTTGTGTATCGGTGAAAGAATACTACCACACCCCTTCTCTACCCTTGGGTGTCGTAAAAGGCGACTAACGGACTAAAGACTACACATACATCCAACAGCTTAGAGCGATGGGCTCACAACCTGTTACACTGAGCACATGTGCAGTCGCTATTTGGTGAAACGTGAACTATGGTTGCCATTTTACATTAAAAAGGTAAAAATACCTGACAAGCGTCAAGTTGAGTAAGTCCAACTGCATCATAGACTTGTCCCCGGTGTTGATCAGCTGCACGTACTTTGTCTGGCCGTCAGTCTCCAATTGGGGCAGAGTACCACTCACCTCGCTGTCTAGAGTCTGAAAACGAAACAGAATAACAATTCACAAACATTTTGCCTGCTGCTTTGCTTGAGTTAACGAAGATGATTTGTTCGCCCAATACAAAATGAAACATATACCATAATTTTCGGTCGAATCGTCAACGCATGAAGTTGTTAAAAAATTCAAGCTTACTTCATGCCCTGGCCTATATAAAGTGTTTTTCAAAGATAACGTAACATTGAAAAAACATGTCTACCTCAGGCGGGAATCGAACCCGCGACCTCCGCAATCCGAGCGGCTGCGTAGACCACTCCGTTACCGAGGTATTGGTGAGACCTGACAAAATTTTTCAACGATTTTAACATTATGTTTTTATAGCAACTGTGTCTTTTCAAACCTCTTACTGCCTTACAAATAAACAGATAATAAGGTCGGAATAGTTATTCCGTGTTTTGTCTCTTTTACTCGAATTTTAAATTACGTTTACATGACAGGAACAAAACACGGAATAACTATTTGTAGCTTATTCCTTGTTTATTTGTAAGGCACTTAGAATTTACATCCTCATACAGTGCTTCTATTTCATTAATGTCTCTACTACTATTATAAAATAACTGGTTTCCAAAGAGGAGGCTAAGGCCACAGCTATCTATTGCTACCATTCTGACACACATTCTTTGGTTCATTGAATCTAGTAACTTCTCTCTAGTTTTTATCAAGTCTTCAAATGTAACTTAGTGTCAAGATAACTCACCACATCACCTTTATCAAAAGGTTGCATTTCAACAATTTGCAGTTGGCCTGTAAATGACAAAGAGCAAATTAAATGTAAGAGTTTAATAAAATACATTTAGTATTGCTGTATACAGTGTGTCCCAAGATATATGGTCAAGCGAAAGCCCAGAGGCAAAGCAGCTCTAGAGGCACCCAAATAACCCCAATGTATGTTCCGCAACTTTCAATAGGTTTTATTAATTTATTATGTAACTATGAATTTTTGAAAAACTCTTTTTTTTAATGTGACACGTCATAGTGACTATATCCTGCCTGTGGTAAGCAGCCGATGCAGTCTAAAATAATGAGAAGCGCCTCATCGTGGAACAAGCACGGTAACAAGCGCACCCATTCATGACGTTTCACTTCCCGTTTACATACTTTTTTGGCCACTGTGACACTAATAGATTGTTGAGAAATGTATTTTTTTTTATTGGATAAGGGCGTGTAATATGACGCCTGTGCCCCATACTTTCCGGTCACATTAACTGCTGTTCTACCTAAGGGCTTATGCTTGACCCTATTTTTGGGACACTCTGTATAAAGTATTGAGATGGTATTTAAGTGAAAATATAAAAGAGCAAGTTGCTCCTGCTTACTATAAATAATAATAATTAATTTCTATACCAACATAATTTTACAAGATTCAGTGATTCAACTCCATCTATTACAAAAACCAACATCAGTTATCACTCTTTCTATTAGCAAGCCAGAGACACAGGAAAATGGCAACTTTACTTTATAATATGTAATGATTACACACCATCTTTGTATTCCGCAGAGAGTAACTGTGTTTCTACTGCCTCCGTAACCTCTTGATCCGACATTGTGCCCTCCTCTTTAACCCTTTAAAATAAAAATAAAAAAATATTTAAGTAATAACTTTTACTTGTCCTTTCAATACTAGATAGATAAAAATAACAGACAAAACAAGAAATAGAAATATATGTATTGCTGATCCTGTGTACATTTTGCTGGTGATAATTAATACAATACATGGGAATCAACTGTAATGCCTATTACGGGCATGCAACATTATTACGCAAGATAGCAACGTAACTTAATTCTTTTTAATATGAGAATATTCATTGAAAGTGTAACAAAAATTTTTAAAAGCCATTTAAAGATGACTTAAAATTTGATAGTTAGATAGACAAGGGCTTTGATATTAGATGGCAGATGGTTAAAAACTCTTATGCTGGTACTGGTATATAAACATAACATAAAAACTTATTAAAAAATTTATTGACTCGAGTAAAAGTTAAAGTCAAATGCTAATAAACATTTACAGCTCAGTACTTATTGACGTCAAAAAATGTAAAAAAAGTTAAGTAACAGTAGTTAAATCTTACCAACTGTCTTAACTACCTACCTACCTAATCTACCTTTTTTTAAATGGATGGGCTTGCTCTTGGTCACATTCTTATCCGTAGGATTAAGAAGACGCCGACAATGGAGCGAGCTTGCTCAGAAGCAGCCTATTCACTCTGGCTCTAATGATGTTGGGGCTATACCTACCTAACTAATCTACAAGAAGGTACAATATGCTACTATTATTGTCCTCAGAATACGTACTTAAGTTGTTTCAAAGCTGATAAAATTAAAATAACACAGTAAGTATTCTATTCTAAAGCATTACTTCACAAATTTAATTGTATCTTGGTAAACAGGGACTGCACTGGAGCATTCAGTAATAATTCCTGAAATTTTTGCAATAACTATGTTGTAATCTATTGCAAGAGTTCATAAAGGTTAAACTCAAATAATAATTTATTAGAGTAATAAAGTACCTATGTAATTTGGTTAGTAATGAAAAGTTGATGATTTCGATTGATAATAATCTAGACAGACACTAGATTTTGTTGTTTTTGAGGCAATTTTTAAATGAATAATCTATAATGTAACCTACTTGATTTTTTAAGACGATTACAGTTCCAATAAAATATCGTAAAATTACTATTATTAACATTCATATTGTTCGTAAATTGAAGAAAATACACAATACATTAAAACTAAACTTCCTACTACGACAACAAACGTCAAAGTTTTGTAAAAGATTTCTTCTTGCAACACTAACCAATTTGGAGTAATTATATTTTATTTATTGCAACAAATACGTACTTTCGATTTGTTGGCAACAATAGCGATTGTTGTTTTCGATTAACACCACTGTACAGCAAACTACTTAGAACATTGTAGACACGCTAAAATTCGCCATTTCTTTATTCAGACAGAACAAGAACAACAGATTTTTTAATCCGTACCTAGGTAATGAATTATATGAAATGGAACGATCGCATGCGATTTTTACCACTGCAATAATGTTGCCACCAGAAAAAATAACTTACCTTAAAATTATTTTTATTAAAATTAAGTATTTCTAAATTCATAATTCGATAATAAATCAAAATTTTATTTAAAAAAGCAATCTAGACGTATTTATAGTAAATAATCAATTTGCATAACATATTATCCACTCGGCTATGAACTAAGATGCATGAATGAAAAAGTCGGAACGCTGTTGTTCTGACGTCACGCCCCTTTCCTTTTATATCCTCTTTTGTCATGCCATGCCACATGCAACCGTGTCACACTCCTCTGAAAATCGATCTTGTATGCGAAGTTAGTAGAGAAACAAGTTGGGGGCTTGGGGCAAATTAATGTTTAGTTACATACTAAATTTCTACACGTACGCGACGAAAATAATGCCATCCTTTTCGCTCTCGTTGCTCTACCATCTAAGACTCTACAAAATCGTTTTTTTTGTTTTCAATAGCAATAAAGCAATGAAATGTAATATAAAAAAATATTGAGATAGAACTTTCGTTTCTTTATCGGGTAAATGTCATTGTGTGTCATAAAGTTTATTATTAAGGCCGTAAAAAAATATTCAATTTTCGATCCTGAATCACGCAAACGGAGTTTTCACGTTTGGTTCGTATAAATAAACTCGGCTTGGTAGAGCCGCCGGGGAGTCCGTAGCTACTACGTGGGCCGGTGTTGGCGGGGATCCGGTCTAATTCCTCGCCATCAGATATGTTGAAGCGTCATGCAATCATATATGGTAAAATATGTCAAATACGTCAAGAAAATGATAAAGAGAGACTCTGGTCTCATCCACACGGTTTAGTAGCTGATTTGACTTCCTTTTGTCATTTTTTTTGTCTCTGCAATTAAACGAAACCTCTGAGGCTAAAGAAAATTGTAAAGTTAATCATTATGAAATTGAATATTACCTATTCGGAACTTTTCTTAATCTTTGTTGAGCATGCTGCATGGCTAAGCCAGTAAGATTTTCAATTATTGAACCTCATTATTCAGAGTGCTGATGACAATAGGTTCCTCCCTCAGATGTATTAAATACTTCTTTGGCTTTGTTTCAGATGATTGTTAGCTATTTATTTCTCTACATTTTGTTCAAAAATTGAAAAGTAAAGTAGAGTTATTTAGTAGAGTAGAACTAAAGTTATAACATTTTAATGTTTAATAAAAGCTATTAGTAACGATTTGTATTTCAGCAAACTACTTGCAAAAATAAGAATAAGATACATTTCCAAGTGAGAGGCAAACTTTTCGTTTCCACAACTAACGCAAGATGGCGTTGACGGTTGAATATAATAATAGTTGACCTCATTACTCATTACACAGATAGTTCATTTGATATTTTTGAACACTTAGCAATTAACAAATCGTGTTAATTGGTCCGTAACCGATTTTTTAATATTTTACATTTCTATGAAGGGCACTCGAATCGTTGACTCTCTCCAGCCTATATAGAGCTATTGAAGTTTGAAGTAAAAGCAGGTGGAAAAGTTTTCAACTAAGCGCTACTTGGAGCAGACCACCACGTTGCTGTTAACTTAGGCTACCAATAGGTTTCATTCGTTTTCTAAAGATGGCAGAAGCTGAATCTGCTGTTTGTAAAATTGTACACTTATGTAGGTACTTTGGGTTATAGTATTTTGGGTTGACTAAGTACTTTGTAAAAACATTTGCTGTGCGTAAAATCTTTATTGGTCAATGATGGCAGTCGTTAACCTAGTGTTCAAAAACGACAATTTAATTAAACAAATGAACATTTCCATAACTATTGCAATAAAATAAAAAAGTGTTCCCTGACTCAAGCCAGTTACTATATAAAACTGTAGAGACTGTTTGTTAGTAAGTATATCACGTAGATATTTTTTAAAGTTATAGAGCGAAACGATTCACCGCGCAGCCAACAAACAACACCTCGATGGCCGAGTGACAAAGCGCTTGACTCGATAGCCGGAGGTCCTTAGTTCGGTCAAAGTTTGTTTCTTTCGGTTACATTAATCTGGGTTTGTAAAGATCAATCCACATTTGGCAAACGTAATGATTAAGCCAATCAACACCTATCAGTTGTTGTAACGATGACTCGATTTCGATGATGGAGGTCCCTTCGCCAGGCTTCGCCTAGTAATGGGACGTCCTCTCTCCTTACATCACAAAATTTTATTTGTACTGGCACCTCGAGACCAACCGTTAGGTTATTGCAAGAAGTGCCAGACGTCCCTGCGCCAGTAGAACACTCGCGCAGGAGACCATCTGCGTTAGGTCTTGACGCCAAATCAGTGCCCGCCGCAGTGCGCTCTTCATTCGGTACTGATAAGACAGTGTCTCGGGAGAGTCTCCCCGTGAACACGTGTAGTTCACTGCCTATTGTCCAGATAGGTAACCGGAGCTGTCGAGCTCGCTCACTTCTCGTTGCACGAAGGGCACAACTCGCAGTTGCCACTGCTAGGGTCGTCGACTCTAAAGTCGACTCCCAAGTGTCCACCTTGGTAGCGGAGTAGTAAGCACACTCACTTCTCGGAACCCATCCAGGCGCCTAGCCAGTTCCCACGTCCTACGCGGCTGGCTGGACGGGAGGCTACGGCATCTAGGGGGCCGCCTCTTCTAGTTATCCAGACTAGTACCGGAGATGTCAACACCAATGTCCAATGATAACCACCGGACAAAGCTGCCAACTATAAGGGAAACTCACGTTCCGCACAGGACTTTTCGCTTCTAGCCCCTCAGAGACCGATACTAGGCCCCGCTCGCTGTGCGCGAGTTTGGAAGTCCTGGCACACAATACCAGGACAAACGAACATTCCCAAGCTCTACAGCTAACCATGAGCCACTACGAGTCCAACCCACGTCCGGATCCCGCCGGAGGCGCCGGTCAAGGCACAACCAGCGGGGGGCTTAAACCGGAACCCCGCAGTACCCCTGAAAACACAACCGGACCCGTAGTTCCAGTTGCGATACCCTATCTATCGGGGTCAGTAGTAGGACTGTCTTAAACTAATAATTTTTTTTTATAAAAGAGCGAGGCGAACGAGAACGCGGGTCACCTGATGGAGAGTAATCACCGCCGCCCATGGACACCCGCAAAACCAGAGGAATTGCAGACGCGTTGCCGGCCTTTAAGGGAGGAATAGGTTTAAGGAAGGAATAGGAATTGGGAGGGGGGAGGGGCCTCCGGAACCCTCACTGGTCGGACGAAACACAACAGCACCAAGTGCTATTATTTCACGCCGGATATTCTTGAGAGGGTGGTGGTATTACGCCGGGCGAACCGGCCTAATGCGTGCTGCAACGCAGCGTGGCTCTACCACTCAGTCAGCGTCACTCATTTAGCACCACCCAGGGATCACGTGTAGGGTCTCAAGGGTAAACCTACGGACGCGAGCCACTTTAACCCCCAAAATACAATACAAATAATAAATTTACACACTCACTGATTTACTATTAATTTATATAAGCCTGTGTTTAACGTTGTTTGCTGGCTTATGGATAAAAATAAGTTTACCGAACCCTAAATTGAGTACCTATATAAAGTAACTGCCAGTAATATTTTCAAAATTAAGAAAAAAACATTTATAATATTTTTAGAAAAAGATAACACAAACACAAAAGGAAGTCAAAGCCGCTACATCGGTGTGTGAGAGAGACGAGCCCTCGAATTCATTTTACAGAATGATTGACATTTTTATTACCATTTTATATTAAACCCATACATGACGACTTAAAGACGACATATTCAGATGGTGGGAGATTAGGCCGGCCTCCCGCCACTGCCGGTTACCCTTGTAGCATCGGACTCCCCAACAACGTTAGCATCGCATTTTGTATTTATGCTACGGATCGGAGAAACTCTGTTAGCGCGATTCAGGTGGGCCGTTCTTATTGGTCAGATGGTGTGACGTAGGATTACGTCACGTGACGCTACGGGCTGTGGTATGGGTTTGGTGGAGGTTTAATGCAAGAGATGATTCAAGCACAATTTCTAAATGAACAGTAATAAATTAATTGCAGTCTATGTGGGGAAAGGAAGACTAAAAATATGAATAGGCAGGCTGTGTGGAAAGTAGCATGTTATGGAAGGTAGTCAATGTTGTGATGATAGCTGAGCAAGAAGAATGGAAGAGAAATACATATTGCACCGACCTGAAACAAATGAGCATGATATAATATATAAAGAAGTAAGTAATAAGAATCCCGTAAGATGAAATTTAACTTTTAAGTTTGATCAAAGCTTATAATGAATGGAAGCTCTGACTTATTGCCTTATGCCTCAGTCAGTAATTTATCAAATAAAGGTACTTACGCTAGATTTTCTTTTTAGAGACAGACACATTTGGAAACTCAATTTTATTCAATGCAGATCCACTTTCATCTACTACAGCAAAACAGATAAAATGACTCTACTATTATGCAATATTATCAGCATCAACAATTTCTACTACTTACATAATTTTTATATCATGTTTTGAAAGGACTTAAAAACATACCTTCATTGTTTAGAGGAATCGAGAAAACGAGGTTTGATCAGAGTTCTCTACATTCTCATACTACATTTACATGTAGAGATTGACTTGAGACGCATACTACAGTTGGCGTGTAGTGTTTTGAGCACTCTGTAAGTGATACTTATTTATTTACAACTGTAAATATGTAAATATGGCATAATTATTCGAAGACATTCAATTCCTTGCTCTATATTGATTAGTACCGTCCGTTCCTCTAAAGCAAGCAGGTGACTCGGCCACGGTCAGCGTCATAATAACATGACGTCATGACTGGCGCTCTACACAGAGTCAATGGACATGATACCCAGGTTATTGATCGGAGCGAGCCGCGATTGGCCGTTCTGATGTAGATGTAGTAGAGTCTCGTGTTTGCAATCATTAATACAGGTGTGTGCTCGTTAAGAGGAGAGTACCCGCGTCAACTTGTATACAGTTGAAGAGACAGAGTAGATTTCTTTACTGTACTGTTAAAGACCGTCGTGACTCTAAAAATGTTATGCAGCCTGGTAGAGCTCTACATTTATATAGGTGGTAGGCAAAAAATATGTTTTTTTTAACGATTGAAAAGTGCTTATTAATTAAGTTCGGCTAAATTAAAATATTTCCACTTTTGACTTTTAACCTGTAAGTCAAAAAAAAATTATGAAGGCCAAACGCATTTCTAGACAAATGGCGTCCTAAGGAGTTCTATGATTAATGTGTAGGGTTTGACTTAGTTCAACGATAAGTAATTTAACGAACGCTCAAGTAGTAATTCTAAAAAAGTCTTTATACTTAGATTCAATATTAAGTCCTACACTTAGAGCATGTTGGTTGAATGCTATAACTAAGGTCCTCCTACATCATCATTATTTTTTATTTTATTTATTACTATTGATAAACACTAAATTAGACAGGTAGCGTTTGCTACTTGTCTAGGGGGGGCTATTGTAGGATAAAACATGTACGACTTATTGTTCCCAAACTGGTTAGTGCTTCGCCTTAACTGTTCATTGATGAAACCTGATTCCACCCCTCTCTTCAGCGCATCGTAAAGAGCAATATAGCGCAGAGATTACATTGCAACATTAACGTTTAAATTAATGTTTGTTGTGTGTGACAATACAGTGTTAGTCATGTATTAATTAACATTATAAACTAGTCCTTTTATTGTGCAAAGTCTTGCATCATTTAAATTAAGTCTTAGCTACAATTATGCGTCAGCGAATCAATACCAATTATCAATACCGAAAGTGGGACGGTGATCACAAGTCAGGTACCTACATTATATGTATCGAAAAATGCAAACCACTCTTTTCCTGACTGATATAAGCCAAGATTTTGAGTATCTAACCAGATTTCACTTAGTTAAGCTAGGGTCCCGGTTAATTCCCTAAGATGGCATTGTTATTAAAAACGGCATTTGGTCACTATTGTAGAATTTAGCCCAATTTACACGGGATATCAGGGGCCATACTGACGTTGCTCTCTGAAAGTTGATGGTAAAAGGCTCTAGCCTACCACTCTATTGCCATTTTTGTACGGATACAGTCCCACTTTCAAAAATGTGATGAAATTTCCACGAGCGGAACTCTAACTAGGAATAGACCAATATGCTTAGAGAGATGTTGTATGAGAGACATATGGAGGAACCCACCGACCCGCATTATGGCAGCGTGGTAGCTGTGGTGTGATAGCTCAATCTCTATTCTCTCCATGTGCTGTTTGTTGTCCATGTAGGAAGACCACTGCTTATCAGTGGGACGTTTGTAGGCTGATGATGGTGATATGGAGGGAAGGCTCGGCTATGGGAAACAGTGGATTATCGGATATTGAAGGACAGGCTCGAACATTAGTTAATGGGAGAATATGCAAGATCTAACAAGATTTAATTTTAAAAAGTGTAATTGTCCAGTCTCTGTTCTACACACTACACTGCATTCCTGAATCGCGCAAGCAGAGTTACATCGCCGCTTCGCATATATACGAAAGATCGCGATGTTGTGTTCAGGGAGTCCGATCGCCACGCGGTAAAGCGGTTCTGTGCAGCCGCGCTACACAATTGCACCGCACACCCGAACCCAGACCTTCACACTTATGTCGCATAAGGAACTTCAACGTTTGCCATTCTGTCGACTAGAAGAAATTGCTAGACTGTATATGGATACCCGCGACGCCGTAGAATGACGAATGCTTGGACTTGACAATGACTGCATACAGCACCGACGTGGATGACTTGACTCCTTTTTGGTACCGTTTATTTGAACACATGAGTTTTCTTGTATTTATTTATTTAATAAAAAACATTGCTTTTTTCCCCTTTTGTTTTAATAATTACTTTTTACTTTCTTTTCTTTCTTTCTTTCATATTCAGATTTATTTATTTGTCATTAGGTATGTTCAAAGCATGCAATATCGTTGCATACATATTAGATATAGGTACATGATTATAGGGTAAAATTTAATAAACCATTTGAGCAACATTAAAAAAAATACCAATATTAAATTAAAGTATATAGAATAACAATAAATCAAAACTTTATTTCTATTACATAGGTACCAACGTTTGTATACTTGCTTTTAAGCAGACAATACTTAGGTAAAAAGATAACTTTATGTAGCAAACACAGGTAAATGCAATATGTCTAGATTATAATAAAAACGAATTCTATGAAAATTAAATGTGAGTTTGCTTTGGACAAAAGAACGAAGTTATTTATGCTTATACATAACTAGGTACTTCAACTCAATAAATACTAATAATTCATCTACCTACAAAGGAAACTTGGAATTAAGAATTTATGTATTTCATAGAGCTGTCCATGTTGTTTAAATAAAATTATGGTAAGAAATAACAATGATGAAAAAGTTACTAATATTTATTTATTTATTTATTCTGTATAGCATTTTGACGCATTGATACTTATCAATTGTACCCATTTAGAGTATTTTCTTTATTTTTCTTTTTGAATGTCATTTATGATGTTGCTAGTTTTTTTGTTATGCACTCAAGCTAATAAGTATCAAAATAAATCTAATAGCATTATTTTGATAATAAATATGAAAGATTTGAAAATACCGCTATTTAACAATTGAGACATAACTATATCAGTCAATTAAAAAATAAATAAACAAATGCTTCAGTAGATTACATAAGTATATAACAATTTTTTTTTATGACACCTAAGGATAAATAGCCATATTCTTTACAAGAAAAAACAAAAGTTATAAGAGGTACCTAATATTAAATACTACTATATGCTTAAAAATAAAAATAAAACGAAATTACAAAAAAACTATAAATAAAAGAATTGCCCCAGATTATCCCCATCAGGCAGAGTACCCAGTATACCTACAAGCCGCATTGCCGGGCTGGATGGCGAGGCTTAGGCGTTGGCCCAGATAACTGCTGGCTCTGGGGTCTCGTGTGGCTTCCACCAGTTTGTTTGAAATATCTCTAAAGAGCTGGTGGGCACTCAAACCCCACAGTGCAAACGTCTCTACCCCAAACGGCTCAAATATGAGATCTCAAATCAGATTCTCATACTTGCACCGCACGCCGTTTGAGGTTGTCCGCAGTATTTGCAGCCGAGCCAGCGTTGATACAAGTACTCGAAATGGTACGGGGCAAGCGTTATGTTTGTGTTTTTGTTCACAATTTTGTTTTTAACTATTTATTACAATAATTTACACCCAATCATTCGTAATAAAACGACATCTGTCGGAGTTTTTATGAAATATTGCTGAGTTAAACTGCGCTTGTTTTGCGAAGGTAGAGCCGTTTCGTAAGGTAGAGTTACTTAGAGAAACATTATTTAACTGCTGGCTGTGGTGCTGCTATTTGTGAAAGCACGCTTTATTTGCTGTTAGAGTAACTGTTGTTGTAGAGCGGGTCAGTGGACCATTGTACATGTAGCGCCATCAAACCGTTTAGTTGGTAATTGGGGCTAACAAACAAACTCACAATATTATTTGTGAAACAAAAACTACTAAAGAGTTATCAAAAACTAAAATACCTTTTCTTATTACCTACTATTTTAAAGATTCGCTAAATCGTCATTCCCTATTAAACAAAAATGAATAAAAAAGTTTAAACGCGAAGTACTTAGTTGCTTACTTAAATTTTTTTAAACATTAAACTTTAATATTTATGGATTTAACTCGCAACTTCATCATCATCAACAAAATAAAATAGAAAAAACATTTTTATTTAATGAGACTTAAATTGATAATTAGTTAGGTATTTTTGAATCGTCCAAAATAATTTTTTAGCTTACCATTACCATAACCACAGCCTCTAGGTAGGTACTGTTTAATAACTTTACATTGTTTTAAACGAAATGTTTTATTTTGTGGTAAGACTGATTATGTAGAGCACTAGGGGTTAACATTTTCAACATTTACCCTGTTATGGGTAGTTTTTTGCACCCTGACAACTTTCCCATTGCAGCACTGCGCAAGTCAATACAATGTCAAGTTTCATTGATATCCAAGCGACGAATTCACGTTTTATTTTATTAGCTTTTAATATTTTTTAATACTTACGAAATTACAATATTTATTAAGAAAATCACTGCGACATATTTAAAAGGTAAGACCAATTAAAATTTTATTTTTACAATTACACCTAATGCTTTAGTTCCAAATTATGTAGGTACCTAAGTAGTTAGGTAGTACTTAATTATTTATAAAATTTAACTAATTCGTTCCTAAATGCTTATGTATTAAAATAATTGTGGTAACTAAGCATTATTAACACTCTATACCTACTCTAGAAATGAAACAAACATATTATTAACTTAAATTGTGCTCTTTGCCATTGTAATAGAGACCATTATTGAAATTAAATCTCTTGTACTGTCAAATTTAGTCCTGAATTATATAGCCGGATATTCACATTAGGATTTTGGAGAAAATATTAAAGTACGAGTAGGTAATTTACCTAAATCTTTCTGTTTTATCTGAAATATTTTTTATCAGTGGTCAGATCAAATACTTCTATTTTTCTTCGTTATATAAATAAGAAAAAAATTGCTACGAACGTTTTGGATATCCGTCACGGGTGTAGCTATATAAACGCGGACGAAGTTGAGGGCGCACCGCAAGTAAAATATAAATTATTTCCTTTGTTCAGTAAGTACTTAGTCTACTTCCAAAAAAGTATTGAAAGAAATTGAAAAATTGCCTCTTTGAAGTGCCATCGTGGTGGGTTAATGGCCCAGTCTCGCCATGACTTGCGAAGGCCTGTGCCCAGCAGTGAGACGTTTATAGGCTATTGGTGATGATACAGTCCTTATATTTCAGGTCACGAGGGTCGCTATGGCCGCAGCGGGATCCAGCGCGGTTTTCTTCCTTGGAACAAGAGCTCACTACCAAGTAAGGTTCTACAACAGCGTCAGCCACCGCTGTGGTATAATGACTGAGCCACCGTGCTTAGACTCAGAAGCCCCGGGTTCGATTACCAGCGGGGAGTACAGACGCCACTGCACTAGCTTCTACCTACCACAAAATGTCAAATTTCTTTAATCACCGCGTCGTCGCGTAGCGGGGAAAGAATACCTACCACCACCTCTCTTCCCTTGGGTGCCGTAAAAGGCGACTAATGGACTAATACTGCACATACAATACATCAAACAACTTAGAGTACAGATGGGCTCACCACCTGTTACGCTTAGCACCTGTGCAGTCTCTATTTGGTGGACTATGGCAGAGGACTGCTTTTGCTGTCCTCATTGCCTAGTCTCTGACGAACCCTTCGGGGATAATGTCGTGATTATATGTATGTATGTATCGATTGGAAAAGGAGAGTGACCAAACCAGCCTATTCGATATCTATTGCGTCTTAATCATTCACATATCAAAAGTGTTCTCCTAAGTTATAATGATTACTGTTAAAAAAGGTTTTCTATAGAACGTCGCGTTAAGAGTCAAGTGATAAATAAATGCTGAACTGAACTGATAGTCATACGATAACAGTTGCCATAACCTCAAAATACCTAAAAAGTCGTAAGCTAAAAATGAAGATAGCTTCAAACTCCCGCATGATATTGTAATTTAATTTTTTCTTCATAATTCAGAGCATTGCTGCTATTGATTACTATATATTTCATTAAAGCGCTGTGTAACAACGCTAGCTAGCTAAAAAACTAGCCTAACTCCCATAGTAAAATGGTCATTCTCCTTTGACAGATTTGGATAGATTAATCACTGGCGTGTGCACCGGGAACTTTTCGGCGATATGCGCTATGCGCTCCCCTTGCGCGGACGCTGTAGTACCTAGCGTTCTCGTCTCGCAGATAGTACAGCCAGCATCAAAAGTAGCTTAGCATATGAAATTTTCAAATCATTGTTACGGTTGAAATGACCAGAATTGTCTGACATAGCTGTTGAGGCCAAAGTACATGACCGTCACTATAGGTAATTACAGAGAAGTTATAATTATGAACACAAAAATGTCATACAATTTTGAAATGATAAATGATGAGTATGTAAAGACACTTACACGTGACTATTACTTTTGCCACCTTGTTTTTGTTCAGTTACTTTTGATGCTGACTGCACATACATAAATTTAACCACGACTATTATCCCCGAAGGGTTAGTCAGGGACAGGCAATGAGGACCACTTGTCCACTTTTAACCAAATAGCAACTGCACATGATGCTGTTGGATATATGTTCAGTCTTCAGTCTGTTAGTCGCCTTTTACGACATTCAAGGGAAGAGAGGGGTTGGTAGTACCTTTACTTTTAGCCGCCCTACGCGACACGGCACGGCGGGCGGACTTAGATATAGTGTGCAAGAGAGTATCGCCAAAAAGTGGCGGTAGGGCTTGTTAAGTCCGCCTATCATCTTTTTTTTTGGAGGTCAGTGGATCCCTAACACATACATTTGTTCCAGGTGCTCCAACAGCCTGACACCAGGTCTTATGACATGGAAAACGGCAACGCGTCCACGGAGACCATCTACCGCAACCCGTCCGCGCACCAGCTGTGGCCGGACCAGCACAACTGGGGCTGTCACGAGAACGGTGACGTCTCGTGTGAGTCACCCTTGACATGCTACAATATTATCCCCTGAAGACAATAGTATGCGATGTCGACATTTTTTTGTTATTTTTACACATAGGTTTTTTGGGGAAAGTTGTTCAGTTTCATTGGAGGAACTCACCCTTAATTTCAATAAAACGAATAAAACATACATTACTACATATAATCACGCACGACTATTATCCCCGAAGGGTTAGTCAGAGACTAGGCAATGAGGACCGCAAAAGCAGTCCTCTACCATAGTCCACTTTTCACCAAATAGCGACTGCACATGTGCTCAGCGTGACAGGTAATGAGCCCATCGCATTTCTATGCTGTAGGTTGTATGTGCAGCGTTAGTCCGTTGGTCGCCTTTTACGACACCCAAGGGAAGAGAGGGGGTCGTAGTCGTAGTTAGTATTCTTTCACCGCTACGCAACGGGAATTGGAATTGCGGCTACCGTGCTACCTCTCGACCATGGCATGGAGGTCGTCAAACATACATACAGTACAGTCAGGGTTGCCACCTTTTTAAGGAGAATTTTCTCATTTTGTTAGAAGAAAAATAAAATACATAGCACAAAAAAGAGTTTTTTTTTTTTTTATAAAAGAGGGAGGCAAACGAGCAGGCAAGTCACCTGATGGAGAGTAATCACCGCCGCCCATGGACACCCGCAAAACCAGAGGAATCGCAGACGCGTTGCCGGCCTACCGGAATTGGGAGGAGGGGGGGGGGGGGGGCGCCTCCGGAACCCTCACTGGTCGGACGAAACACAACAGCACCAAGTGCCGTTATTTCACGCCGAATATTAGTGAGAGGGTGGTGGTATTACGCCGGGCGAGCCGGCCTAATGCGTGCTGCAACGCAGCGTGGCTCTACCACTCAGTCAGTGTCACTCATTTAGCACCACCCAGGGATCACGTGTAGGGTCTCAAGGGTAAACCTACGGACGCGAGCAACTTTGACCCCCAAATTATAATATTTGTCATTAAAACGTTTTTTTTTAGGAAAAAGTCTTCTTGCTGAAGACGTGGGTTCGGTTCTCACCCAGGGCCCTGATTCTCTATCGCAATCTATAGATTCTACACCTAAACCTTACCGCGCACAAACGTCAAACGCATACGTTTTTGGGAAGGTAGGTATCGTAACTTTTTAAGGAATTAACGTGGTTTTGAAACAAGAAATCGTTACAGAATAAGGGCCCTGGTGGGAATCAAATCCAGGGCACGACACAAACTTTAAAAAAAGTACTACCTACATCAACAGACTTTTTTATTTCAACGTTTCATTATTTTAACATTTACTGTACCTAGTAAAAAGAAGTGTATTGACAGATTCAAGTCAATTTCAGTGTCCGACGAAAAAGACAGATCCGACACCACCACCGCGCGCAGTGTAAAGAGGCGCAGCAAACGCCGCCAGAGCGAGACGACACTGTGCGAGCGAGACAACGAGATGCGACCGGCATTGTTGAACAATATTGGCGACAGGTGAGCTTGATTATTGTTTTAATTTTTATTTTATTCTATAACGGGGGAGTTCTGACCTTCATCTCTTCCGAGATAATAGTGCCAGTTTCCTTCACTACCTATTCGATTGAGTTAAGGTTGCACATATCAGTGAAGTCACAGTTCCGACACAGTACCGGCACAGTGAAAAATAATTCTTTCATACATTCTCTATGAATTTTGTCAAAACGAATACGTCCGTGATTTGCCAGTGGCGGCACTGACATTGAGAGCAATATTATCACTGACAGGTGGGGATGCGTTCATAGAGAATGTATGAAAAACACTATGTGCCGGTACTGTGGCTTCACTGACATGTGTGAAGCAACAAATACAATTTTGTAGATGCCTCAATACAATTTTCCCACACAGCAGCAAGCAGGTCTCCATAGCGGTGTATGACGAATTACGAATAGACATTGGTGAGCGTTTGCCACTTGTATAGGGGGCTGGGAATTGGAACCCTGAACCTCCGGTTATCGGGCCGTGCGCTTAACTACTCGGCCAGCGAGGTTTTAATGTGTGTGCAATAAAAATAACGATTCATTTAGTCGATACTAAATAAATCGTTAGCAGTTTATTTAACCCAGTTAGAGACTAGACTGTCGGTGAGCGTTATTGCCACTTGTCTATAGGGAGGCTGCAATAGTCAGTAAGTTTCGCGATGTTCCACGGGACGACGACTCGCGACAAAATGACACTCAGTCACGGTATTCGGTTCATTGTACTCCATTTGCAAGGAACGTCTACCGCCTCTGTGGTCTAGTGGATAAGCCACCGGTCTCAGATCCAAAAGGTCCGGGTTCGATTCGCAGCGGGAAGTACATCTTTGTGTACTTAGTTTAGTTGGTGGTTTAAGTTCGCCTGGCTAGCTACCACTATCTTATCTAAGTCAGTCGCCATAACAACGATGTTTATAGCATTGTTGTGTTCCGAGTTCCGACAGTTTAGAGATAAGATTGCCAATTACTCAGTGGTTGAGGATTGAGGATTCCGGGTGAAGTCTCCACCTTCGGCCTTATCGTCACTTACCATCAGGTGAGATGAAGGTCAAGCGCTTACCCGTTGTGGAATAAAAATTTAAAAAAAAAACGTATTTGTTCCTCTCTTGATTCTTATATTAGGTTATAGGCTATTCTGTGCAGCGAAAAATGTATGCTCACAAAGCCACAGGCATATCCTACAAAATAACATAACAAAAGCTATTGTGATCTCCACCAGCTTCACGAAGCCAAAGTCGCGTCGCCGCGTCTCCCTCCTCGCGTACCTTTCGTCTCTGGCGCGTCGCAAGCGACGCCTGGACTCCGACCAGGTCCAGTATCTGCAACACCTGGAGAGCGCACTCAACAGCTGCAGTTACAGGGAGTCGTGCCGGTGCTTGGATTGCCAGGTCAGCTGGATATTAACATACATACATAGTACATACATACACTTAGAACAGGTCCAGTATTTGCAACATCTGGAATAAACCCCACTCAACGCGTGTACTTACAGGGAGTCTTGCAGGTGCTTGAATTGTCAGGTCAGCTGGATATTTACATACAAACATACACACACTCCGAACAGGTTCACTACCTGCAGCGTCAGGAAAGCGCGCTCAACGCCTGCACTTATAGGAAGTCTCGCCGGTTTTTGGATTGCCAGCTAAGCTGAATATTTACTTACAGTGACATACATACACTCAGAACAGATCTAGTACTTGCAACACTTGGAAAGCGCATTTAACAGCTGCAGTTACAGGGAGTCGTGCCGGTGCTTGGATTGCCAGATCAGCTGGACATTTACATACATACATAGTACATATATACTCTTAAAACAGGTACAGTATTTGCAACTCCTGGAACAAAGCCCACTCAACGCGTGTACTTGCAGGGAGTCTTGCAGGTGCTTGAATTGCCAAGTCAGCTGGATATTTACATACAAACATACATACTTAGTACATACACACACTCCGAACAGGTTCACTACCTGCAGGGTCTGGAAAGCGCGCTCAACGCCTGCACTTATAGGGAGTCTTGCCGGTGTCTGGATTGCCAGCTAAGCTGAATATTTACATACAATGACATACATACACTCAGAACAGGTCTAGTACTTGCAACACTTGGAAAGCGCATTCAACAGCTGCAGTTACAGGGAGTCGTGCCGGTGCTTTGATTGCCAGATCAGCTGTATCCTACTAATATTATAAACGCGAAAGTTTGTAAGTATGGATGGATGTTTGTTACTATTTCACGTAAAAACGACTGAATGGATTTGGAAGAAATTCGGCATACAGTTAGTTTATAATCTGGATTAACACATAGGATACTTTTTATCCCGATATTCCCACGGGAACAGGAACCACGCAGGTGAAACCGCGAGCGGCCGCTAGTATTTACATACATAAAGCCGAGGAAGTTGCCGGTCGACCTTTTCGACGATATTCGCTTGCGCTCCATTCCTGGCGCGCGTACGGTCGGGGTCACCGTCGCTTTACCACTTTGCAGCGTATGAAGCGCACCAACCGCCCGGGTGCGTGCCCGTACCAAATAGACGACGCGGTGTGCAAGGGATTTTGACCTTTAGGCTGGTAAAGCGACGGAGTCCGCTTGTATGTACAGTAGGTGATAGTGCAAGCGAATATCGCCGGGAAGTGGTCAACCTGGAACCCTCGACTGTACATCACAACTTTATCCCCGAAAGGTTAATCAGAGACTAGGCAATGAGGACAGCAAAAGCAGCCCATCGCCGCTCTATGCTGTTGGATGTATGTGCAGTTTTTAGTCCGTTAGTCGCCTTTTACGACACCCAAGGGAAAAAAGGGGTGGTAGTATTTATTCACCGCTACGCGATACGGTTGACGAAAGCACATCCCCTCTCCTTAATTCACTAAATTTTATTTGTACTGGCACCTTGAGACCAACCGTTAGGTTATGCGAGAAGTGCCAGACGTCCCTGCGCCAGTAGGACACTCGCGCAGGAGACCATCTGCGTTAGGTCTTGACGCCAAATCAGTGTCCGCCGCATCGCGCTCTTCATTCGATCGTTTAGGCGCATAATGTCCAATTCGCAAAATGTCCAGCGGTCGCAAAATAATCATAATATACTAATTAAAAAAAATAACCTCGAAATTCAAAACAATCGCTACGCTGCGCTTCGCGATTGTCTTAAATTTCTAACCTATCACCTGACCTACAGGAGTAGGGCAGCACTGGACATTTTGCGAATTGGACATTATGCGCCTAAACCCATTCGATACCTACTCATAAGACTAGTGTCTCGGGAGAGTCTCCCCGTGAACACGTGTAGTTCGCTGCCTATTGTCCAGATAGGTAACCGGAGCTGACGACAGTACAGTCTTACAATTGATCAAGGTCTTTTAGTGGTAATAAAAATCTGTCGACGACCTGCGTGGACGAGTGGTTAGCACGCCAGTTCAAGCCGTTGCCATCTCTGAGGTCTCGGGTTCGATTCCCGGTCGGGTCAATTTATAAATATCTGTTTATACCTAGGGTCAATTTTGGATCTCCGCCAAAAGTAAATATGGGGTATAAAAAGTAATAATAAAATATTTGACGTAAAAATAATAAATGTTTTCTATTTTTAAATATAATTTATTGGCTGCTTTTAAATCCTATATTACTAGGTGCGTGCGCTCACCCTCGCGGTCCAAGCGAACGGCGCGCCGTCATTGGTGGAAGGGGTGAATAAATAGCGGTCACGCGCATGCGCTTTGAAAACGAGGCGGCCGCGCGCTAGGTGACAATGATTTTAATTTTCGTAAGAAAGAATTGAGACAAAAATGTGACATAAAATATGTTTTTATATTTGATTATTTGGCTGTACTGCTGTTATAGGATCACGCGAAAAATTTTGGGGGGGGGTCCAAAATTGACCCTGTATAGACCATCATTTTTTTGTCGTTTTAATGAAATTAAGGGTGAGCTCCACCCATGAAACTGAACAACTTTCCCCAAGAAACCTATGTGCAAAAATGACAAAAAAATGTCGACCTTCCATACAAAACTGTCCGATCAGCTGACGACAATAGTATGGGAGGTCGAAATTTTTTTGTTGACTAAATAATGAAGGTGTAAGTATATTGATGTCGGTTCTTGGTGCTTTCTTTTTATAAAAATTATATCCGATATCCGAAAAAGTATAAGTAGGTAGTTACCTACTTACTTTAACCTGTCCCAGATTTTTTTGTTGTCGTACAACGTAGTAGCAATACCTACTATCCCAAACACGCTAGAAAATCAAGTCATCGCTACAATTCATGTGTACTTACTGGTTTAATGACCACGCTTGTCAAATGAGGGTTGGTGATAATCTTTAATCACAAATATATGTACTTACATATGTATCAAAAAATCCGAAACACACTTAAGGCGAGGTATTCCGAGCGCTTCTCTCTCGCTCTCTTGACAGTACGACGGTAAGAGACGAATAGGCGCGTTTTATAGGTTTTTTGCCTATAAAGGAAAAAATAAGTAAAATAAAAAAAATGTGCCTTTAGCATTCACTAGATAATAAGTCATTTATTAATGTATTATCTGACTTACAGCTCTTTTAAATGTTGAACAGAGCTATCTTTGAAATTTTTTTCTATCGAGTGAAGCGTTACCAATCATATTTCTGTCTTTAAGAGTCACAGGGTAATATGTTCAACTATATTATATATGAATTTTAGAACTGTATGTTTTATATTGGTGGCGGTACAGTCAATCAAAATTGTTAAAAATGGAAAAATAGAACCTTAACCAACCAGAGAATTGAACCCGAAATATCCGGATACCGGACCGACGGCTCGACTACTCCGCTACCGAGGTGTTAGAAGATATAGACTGTTACATTAATAATTACATATTGTTCTTAATCACGAACATTATTAGTGCAGTGCGATGCGCGCTCGCAAACGGACGCGCTCCATTGTGCAGCAAGAATTTTTAATTCGCGATTTGCGCGGCAACTGTACGTGTTTTGCCTATAAGTATGAGTTCTCAACTTATAGCCAACGAGCTGTTGGCGTTTATTCAAAACGCCATCGCCACCATGGGCGAGGTCAGGCAAGTCCAACTTCAAGGAGGACGAGATTTGCAGTGGCAAGGCGCTGCTTTACCGTCGGCAAAACCAGCCAGATGCGATCTCGACGGAGGGATGGAACAGAAAGCAGTCTCCAGGACATGATCAGCCTGCTGAAGGAGACCAACGCGGACGACGTGCTTCCGTTCGTGGCGAAGGAGCTTCACAAGCTGCCCCCCCGTCACATTCGGGACATCAACTTCCTGAAAGCGAGCCTGGCCGAGGTAGTGGAGAACTTAGAAGTCCTAAACAACACCATAAGTGAGTTGCGTGCCCCAGTAGTGTTATTTAAGAAACCTGCATCGGTAAGTAGGTCACCCGAGGCTTCAAAAGTCAACACTCGTCGCGGGGCGAAAAAACGCATCCGTCTGCAGTTTCAAGTCGGCGCATGCGGATGTGACTGCGCGCGATGCCCCGCGTCCCGCCGCCCGCCCCGCCGCACCCGGTTGGGACGTCACGCGTTTGCACGTCATACGTCAACACCTCAATGTGTCTTGCCTACGCAGCTGCGGCGGCCAGCCGACCTGTCGGCGCTGCCGCCGCCGCCGCCTCGCTCGGGAACCTGAGCGGCGACCGGCTCAAGAGAGGAAGAAAGAGCTACTCTTGCGGCACCGCAGGTTCACTATCGTGACGAGGAGGGTTTACCACAGTGGAAAAGCAGAAGAGGAAGCCCGCCTGTCGCAACCTATGCGGTGTTACACCACCGGACCGAACCACCTGCTGCGTCCAGCTGTACCGACGGTCGCTGCTTACGTGTCCCAACTCTATTACTCTACGAAGGCAGTGGATATCGTAGAGTAAAACGGATTATGAGAAAACTCACTTTAAGTGTTGAGCGGTTGAAGTCCCGCCACAATGTGAATTTTAATTCATTTGTGGTGAGAGTACCGACCGACAATCTATCGGCCTTTATAAAAGAGGAGTTTTTTGGGTGAAGGGTGTCCTGTTCCTTCGTTCCTTGTTGGTACAATTCCTAATTCGTACAATCGGCAATTCTTTCCCAATTTGTACAAAATGTCATTGATTGTGTTATTGAGAGATGTAAAGGTGCCTGCAACAAAATTTTATGAGGGACATTTTAAGCAAATTTTTCGCACCATACATTTTTCGAAAATTAAGATTAACCGATTCTGCGCGGAGGTCTTTTTATTAAACTTTTGTGCCTGGCGGCTAACAAATATTTTGTGGATCCTCTGAGGAGCCAGGCGCCAAATCGGGAATTGTACGAACTAGGAATTTGTACCAATGGGGAATTGTACCAACTAGGAATTGAACAAACAAGGAATTTGTACCAATGGGGAATTGTACCAACTAGGAACGATGGGTCCTGTTCTGGCGGGTCCGTGGTCGACAACCTTATACCGCGCTGCGTCACAACATAACTCACATGTCGTCGTGTCTACGTGTAAAATAGTGATAAGGTTATAAACTATATGAGGGGTATAGAAGCAAAGTCGCCACTGTCCATTTTGTCAAAAAATTAACTTTTAATGCCATCTGTAGGAGAGTCTTGGAATACATTTGAACATTTAATTAATTGACATGCAAAGTTAGCACTATCCCATAGAAAATTAGCTTTAAAAAGTGAAGTGAGAAGCAAAAATGACACTGTCCAAATTGACCAATCTTATGGCAGCAGCCATGTAATTTTTAGTATGACGTCAGGCATAATTAACAAATTCTTCTCGATTTTTTTGTTTTTAAATAAACAATAAAACAAAGGTAATTTGTGTCTCTATAAGTAACTTTTCTATTACGTTTCATTATGTAATTTTTTTTTATTTTTGCCAACCGTATTTTGTATGACGGTGCGGTGCAAACCTGCCACTGTCCAAGAGTTACGACGCAAACCTGACACTGTCCTGTTAAAAATTTCAAATTTATGCTATTTAAAGCTGACTTTTGGCATAATGTAAAAATTCTTTTATTTATTTTTGTAATGTAGTAAAAGTTAGATAAAACATTTTATTAATTTACCTCTTCAAGTAACTTTTAGAGGTTCTTTCGAAATTTGATTTTTCAAAACTTTTGGACAGTGGCGTTTTTGCTTTTGTACCCCTCATATGTATGTTAGTCTATAAGGTATTTATCTATTGGCCTGCGTTGTCTGAATATAAATTAATTAATAAATAAAAATTATCCCCGAAAGGTTAGTCAGAGACTAGGCAATGCGGACAGCAAAAGCAGTCCTCTACCATCCATAGTCCACTTTTCACCTAATAACGACTGCGCATGTGCTCAGCGGGACAGGTGGTGAGCCCATAGCCGCTCTATGCTGTTGGTTGTATGTGCAGACTTTAGTCCGTTAGTCGCCTTTTACGACACCCAAGGGAAGAGTTCTTTCACCGCTACGCGACACGGTTTCTAAAACTAAAATACTGTTAGCTAAAAAATAAATTTAATATTTAATTTGTTCAGTAATATATTTCATGTTTCAAAAAATATTATTCCAACATCTATAAACAAAATTGATCTTACAGCTAAATTAATACACAACAAATTATCGTAACATAATCTTCCACATAGAAATAATGTTTGGTCAACTTCAGAGTAAATATGTTTATCTATAGTTATTGCTTACATTAACACTTTTCCGATTCCAAAATCAAGACTAAATTTAAACCTGGGGGCTAATTGTCTAACTTCAAAACCTATCGCAATACCTTTCAAGTACATTGCTTTGCTTGTTTGCATAATTAAAACTAATTTCATATAATCAAACTAACGAAGCTATGTACTTCTACTTGAAAGGTATTGCAATAGATGATAATAGATAATACAACATTAACAAAACACTGTCTCGATCTGCTTTGCTAGCGAAAGTGAGGTGAGACTAAAAACTTTATATTCTGTAACAAACTTTAGTTCTCATTTTGGAATAAGAGGGTATACAATTAAGAAGTATGTAAATAAAATTGTCAATATCTCTTTATAATAAAATCATGTTGTTACATAGTTGGTAGGTACATCACAAATTACAATCATTATAACATTTACATGTCTACAAGGCTGACTCACTAACAACTATTATGAACATTTACTTATTAAATTTATATACGAGACTATGATCTTGAATAGCAGACCTCATTTTTCCTACCAATAATGTTACAATTTATTATTTTGCAATAAGCATTTAACATTCCTTGTTTTTACCTTGTTCACTAAAAGTACAATGAATGATTATGAAAATGTACAATTACTTACTTATATAATTTTGGCTGACAATCATGCAAGGTATAGACAGACACTAGCAAAGCAAAGGTAACCCTATTATCTTTCAGCAATAGGACCAATTTTTTATTGATCTGCTGACAACTGTAAAATACAATTAAATTGTATAAACTATGAAAGAAACAAATTAGTGTTCTGTGGTTTTGGATATTTTTAATCTATAAAAAATGGACTAAAAAGTCCTATTAGAATTAATTAATACACCTTAAATATCGTCAGTGTTATACAATATTTATTTTAAAGCCTTTTCATATAAATCTTTTATTGCTAACAATATAAGCACCATAACAATTTTAATATTAAAAAATTTAAATGATAGTCAATAACATGCAGTCAGGTATTACAAACACAATCTTAATGCTTAAATAAATTGAAGAATTGCTTTTTTAAGCTTCAAAATGTCAAAGTATAGTTTCATTAAATTAAATTGTCAATAGAAAATCTGTTTACCATTCTTTACAATCAGAATTACATTTAGCTATGAAAGATACATTTTGTAGCTTTAACAACGAAAACAGTGGTATAATTAAAAATGATAATGGTTATAATATTAGTCAGGTACAGGATATTAGTCAACAAATTTGTCAATATCATACTCTAGGTGTGAGACTGTTTCCTCATCGGGCAGTGTGCTTTTTTTTCTCTCATCCATGCGAATGCACTTTAAGCATGCCTGCCCTTTCCTAAGCCAACAACCTCTATGATACATAGAGTTGCATTTGTCACACAGTATCGCACCACTGTCGAATGGATAAAGGATCTCATTGTTACCGCAAACCTCACACAAATAACCTTTGCCAGAACATAATGCACAGCTTGTTATATGCTTACGACATATTTCAGTAAGCTCCGTCAATTGGGATTCCAAGGAGCCGTCATTAATGGCTTCTAGATGAGCCATACTGTATTTATTGTTGACGTCACCTAACTGCACAAATAAAGGTGACAGCAAGCTAGTGCCTTTCGGGCAAGCGCAGAGGTATCGCCTCATCCATTCCAGATCTCTTCTCATTTTGTGTACCCATTCTAATTCAGCGATGAAACTGAACAGTCGCGGATTAATACGTTCAATGTCTATGTATGGTCGTGTCCATGACACTGTCAGCATTTGGTATGCTATCCGTGAGATGTATCTCTTCTCCCAATCCCAGTTGTGCACTACGCGAGCCGGTATCGCAAACGTGTCGTTCCAATGGCAGGTGCTGCAGAAATAGAGGCCCGTGTAATCGCACAAGCGAGGCTCGTTCCACGAGTCTTTGAACGTCAAAGCTGTATGACATTCCATACACTTGTAGTCTTGGGCTGCGAGACCTCTCTCTGGACATATGCTCATCTCGAATTGCCCCTTATCTGTCATGAGAACGTGAGCACACATACGACATATCTCGTCCACGCATTTGTAATGGCAAACATAATTGCAATCGTCACACCGGTATGAGCTTTGCACTATACTCCAAATGACACCGCTGCAATGGTCACAGTACTGCTTCCTGTTGTTAGCGGTCAATTGCTGTTCGAAATGATGCCCCTTTATTGATACGCGCGGTCGTATTAATCCGTCGCTATCCCTAAGATCTTCCAATCTTAATCGCAGCTCAACTAAGTATCTAACCAACCATTTCCTTTCTTCAGAGCACTGTGGTGTGTTCAAAACGAGCTCTTTGCACTGTTTCACGGCTTTTTCGAGCTCTTCCCGCGTCGCTGAGCTGTGTATCTTCAATTTTTTGTTCGATATAGACTTGGGTATATAGTTTGAGTCGTAACTATTATCGTCGGCTGATACGCATCCCGATGTCGAAGACGACGCAGAAGACGTCGAAGCCACTTCCACGCTGCGCGGGCTGCAGCATATCAAGCTATTCGTGTATTTTGGCGAGTCGTTAGCGAGCGCTGCAGCCATTGTCAACAAAGGATTACCACTTAATTTTGCGTCTACTATCACAGTACACAAGCTTACACGAATTATTTAAGGGCGTCGGGTTGAGTACGACAATTTAGTGTCCCACGCGCAACGTCACTGATTACGCATCATTTCCGCGTGCTAATTTCCATTGTTTTGGTGGATGAAAGAATTTTTATTGGTAAATACGACCGACTACGATGTCATGTCATTCCGTTTGACATGACAATGAGATGACAGCACAGCTTAGCTGCAGTGTGCAGTGCAGTCCTATGCTTGTTGAAAAAATATCGATACATCGATATTATTAGTTTGATATATCGTTTCAGGCGATTTTTTTTAGATATATCGATACATAGATACCAATATCGAAATTCGTACCTATCAAAATCAATATTTTTTTATATAATAACATCTCATCACGATCTTACTATAAATTCGTTAGAATTCAAAGCCGTAAAGATTATTGTTGTGCTGAATTCCGTTAATCTAATCTGTGGTAGTGATTGCGTTACTGTCACTGTCAGTGCGTTGCTTCAAGCAAGTCATGTCTTGTGTGCATGTGTGCTGCGTATACGCAACGGAAATATTTAACTCCTACGGCTTCCTCCGTGCCGTCAGAGAGAGTGGCTTCTACCGTAAATATGGCGGTTTCTAACAACAGGAGCTGACTGAGAAGGCGGCATGATTAACAGGTTCACTGTCCTAAAAAAAAACCAATAGGTTAATCAATTATTGTTATACATGGCCCATATGCGGGCTGCAGGACTGTGAACCGGTTAAAATAATAATATAAATTATAAAATCTGTTTTTATTACTGGGCTAGGTTGACCTAAATAAATTTTTTAACGGATTTAAAAAAAAAACATGTGGATCTCGTTTCCTTAAAGCCAATTAAAAATTTGACCGATATTTCGATATTTTTTTTGTAATATATATCGAGTTCGATATTAATATTTTTTTAAATTACAAATACCCTTTATCGATTTTTTATCATTTCCGACATCCCTAGAGATATACATCGATACATTCTAAACATTCGATATATAGTCACGATGCATCGAATTGAACCGATCGATCAAATATCGAATATATATCGATGTTGGTAAAACTTTTGAATCGAGTCGCCTGAATGGGCGGTTTACCGAGATCAAAAAAAAAAAGAAATTGGTTCGTAAATGACTTCATAGATGGCGCTTAGCATAGATTAGTATGGCGCTTATTAAAAGGCGGGTTTATGAAGAGCACGTGTATAGCTGCCTAATATTTATTCTATTCCAAAATAGAAATAGGTTCTGGATGTCCTGAATATAAATAGGTAAGTAAATACTATTTTTTTATTCTTTTGGTAGACAAGTAAAAGTGTAGAATTTATTACAGCCCTTAAGTAGGTACGGCTTTCATAAAACGACATCTATCGAGTGTTTTTGAACTAATTTTTACTTTTTAATTTGGGCTGTCAGAAAATCGCCCATTGGAAGGGGAGGAGGATGAGAGGTTGGAGGGGAAAACTTTCAAGTGGTTTTTTTTATATTTTAACGCGACTGCGGCAGCTACACTGTTAATAGACCTTTATTTAAGATCCCTCAAGTCAATCGTCGACGTTTTTTATTCGATGTATCGGAGACGCAAAATATGACACTACGGCTACCTTTCAATTAGAAACCGATTAAAGGAAAAAAGATTATGTAAACTTTTGGTTTTACATAGCATTGAAAAGAAATATTGGGATTTGTAAAGGACAATGCCCATTTTGGATCTGTTTTGTTTTGAAAATGCATAAATATAAACCGTATTGTCAAAAATAGTACAAAATTCACTAAATCTAACCATGATTCCATAAATGAATTTGATGTTTATAAAACTATATTCTAGGTCTCCTATTTTTATCCGCTTCATGTTTTATGAATAATTTTAACACAATAATTCATCATTATGAATTGATTGAACGGCTTTACTTATCAAGGGTAAAAAAAACGTATTTCGGACTTGTCAGTTGTCAGCTTTTTCTGTCACTGTTGTGAGGTGGTCCGATTATTCGCTATTTTTAGTTTAATGAAACTCGTGTATAGTCATGATAATATGCTTCTTTAATAATAAATATGTGTGGTAGATAATTAAATTGTTACAAAAGTGGTATAAATCATGTTTAGCTATGATTGTACGTTGCCGAAAAACTTCAAAGAAACAATGTCCAACCACAAACTGAAAACTGTTGTTTAAATTTTTCCTCGCTAAACTCTGGCTTTTTGTAAAAAATCTGAATTTAGACAAATAAGTAATATTTAAAAATTATTAGATTACATTTAGCGACTAAGATCATTTTATACAAGCTAACTCATTGTCAGGTTTTCAAATGTATGGGCCGTAGGCATTGTCCTTTGATTTTTTTAATTAATATCTTTCCTTATACCTAATTTTCATTCAGTTTCGGCTTTAGTTTCTTATGGGCTAATAGACCAGTGACCTAACAAACACTAGTGTAGTTCTTAAAACACCTTACTGCCTAAACATGTCGATTGAGCAAAACAATCTATGTTTTGGAAACATCGATGTATTTCTCAATACATCTTATCAATATCGATGCAACAGAGCGATGTATTAAATCGATAAATTATCGTTTTTTTTCAAATGTCTATCACTGACCTGCACTTAAGAGGGTGCCCCGCGATAGCAAAAACTGACTTATAGGGCCTCACAGACGATCAGGTCGCCTGCAGGTATCGGCCTGTTAGTGAGTAGTACAACGCAAGAGCGGCGGCGGCGGCGGGCGGTTAGTACTTACTGACAGGCTTACTGATACCTGCCGGCGTGCGCCACACACGATCAGTTCACCGGCACACCAGCAGCTGTATAAGCCAGTCAGTTGGCTGATACCTGCCGGCGGGCCCCACACACGATCAGTTCGCCTGCGGGTATCAGCTTGTCAGTTCCGCCGCCCCCGCCGTCCGTGTGTTGTACTACTAACTGACAGGCCGATACCTGCAGGCGACCTGATCGACGGTAGTGTATATATTCTCTGTCTGTGGGGCCCTTTAGTCTCTTAGTGAACTTCAAAGCAAAATCAATCATATTAATATTAACAATTCTGCTTTGAAGTTTCAGACCTAGTAATTTGATTAGAGCATTGAGATAATGGATTAGAGCAATGTTTTTACTCTGCGAAATGTACAAAACAATCACGCGCTTGGTTTAAAAAATAAAATTCTGCGGAATATCAATACAAATATTTTTATGTTAGAATTATTGTTTCAAGCGTAAAATAAGGAAGTTGTCGAAAAAAATTTTTTTTTATTAGTCATTAGATTTATGTATTGTCTGTTATTGTTTAGAGAATTTGTTTTAAATTTCAACAAGGCCACGACTTTGTGCAATGATCAGTTTGATGTATATAACTAATTCAGCGCATAGTACAAGTACCTAACTTAAAAATACGTAAATCACAATTTCGTGCAGGATCCCCTGATAAATGTCATTGTCAAGTTATCTTTAAGTTGGTGGTATTGATTGATTGAGTCTGAACGACGCACAATGGGACGTCCCATACCCAAAACCAAAATATTGAAATAGACAAGGGTAGTTTTTTAGCACATGTAAAGCCGGGTCCGCTGCGCCAGATTTTTGAACAGAACATTGTTCGAAAACATAATTATGGGGCGTGGCCCATTGAGTAATAATGTGGCCCATTGAGTAATTTATGTTTTCGAACAATGTTCTGTCCAAAATCTGGCGCAGCGGACCCGGCCTAAGTATTCTTAGGCTCGTATTCTAAAACCAAACTCACACTCAAATCTCTGCTTGAGTACAGTTAGAAAGGAATGGTGCTATTCATCGCATATATCGCCATCCCTTTCTAACTGTACTCAAGCAGAGATTTGAGTGTGCGTTTGGTAATACGAGCCTTCTTTTTTATATATATATATATTGTTCCGCGAAGGAACAGGCTAAGATCAGAGACCATACTGCCTAGTCGTTAGTTTATTTATTTATTTTTTCCCTAGATGATAATGAGTGGTGATTAAGATGATGAATGATAAATGATGTTCCCCCAAACCCCTTGAGTCCTCAGTAAAGATGTGGAACTTTACCGAGATATCACGCGGACTTCTTGAGAGAAAGTGACGTTGCACTGTTTAGTTTGATTTGCCAACACTCATGCACGTACACAAACACTTGACGGTTAATAATCCACTATTATTTCACATTAATGTTCGAAAAAACACCAATTTTAGAAAATAAAACAAAACTGCAGACATGACGCTACACTTTCCCGCCAAGAAGTCTCTACTCTTCATATATATCAAAATAATATCGTATTCCTCAACGCCAATAATGAGTTATTGCTTTGTGAACTGTGACAAGCAAACAACCTGCTATTATTTTCATTAAAAAATACGCTGCATTATTAATTTATTACGGCTCATTTATTAAATATTGGTTCGATTTATCATTCAAATATTGTCATGGAGAGTACAACTGAGATACGTAAGTGATTTTAATTTGAATACATTAGTGTATTGTAAGAACTTTAAAGTGTAACATAAATTTATATTCAAAATTAATTCGATTGCCAAGATATACCGAAGGTTTACTAAAATACCTCAAAAACCCTCTCTAAGATATTTGTTTTGTTAAGTCAATCTATGTCTGTACTTTTATTATTCGTTAACTTTTTTTGCAATTACTTGCAAACTTAGCCGTAATTTGCATTTTTCGGAGCCCCTCGCAATAATAAAAAATAGGGACCTGTTCGAAACTTGGGTTTCCAGCCCGAAGAATGAAAAAAGACATCAGTAGCGACTCTTATTAGGGAATTGTTAGGATTAACTGAGTGTTCAGATGATGTACGTCTACAAATATCAAAGTCATCAGAGTTTATTCCTTAAGACTACTTTATAACAAAAAATGAAGAGTAGCTTAGTCAGAATTTGATATTACCAGATAATATAGTATATTACATGCGTGAATTAGTTCAACCAACACCCATGCCAAGTACAAGTAAAGGTGGAGACCGCAGAAAAATTTTGAAGACTGTAGTTTAAAGAATTGGTTCAAAAGGTTAGTTATGCAAGAAACTAAATTTTTGGCGTCCAATTTGTCTAACCGCCTTTCAGGGTCACCATCGAAAGAGAACAAGACTCTGACACTTCAACAAACTCTTGCAATTTACTTAGACTTAGATTTATCCAAAGAGTATGATTTATCTAAAATAAAGTATAATATTTTAAAATCAGTGGCAAACTCGTTGCATAAAGATTGTTTTTCAAGCTGAAACACCTAATAGAAAATACGAAACAATATAATCTACAAAATTACAGTTACATGCCAAGCACATAACACAAATTATTGATTCACGGGATTGATATAACTTCATTTTTTGACTTGCCTATAGGAACATTATCGGAGGAGGCATTAGAAGCGAAACAAGGAATTTCGGAAAAATCGTTTTTTTTCATACTAGAAAGACCTCTTGTATAAATTTAAATAAAAACCTAATAAATGTTAATTTCTTCAGATCCCTATGTGGCTAGCCTATGCAACATCATCACAAATAAGTCTTTTGAGAGTGATGAAGACATTAAAGAATATTTACTGGCTCAGAGTCGTCAGAGTCTTCTTTACATCTTTCCTTAGGCATACCAACCCTCTTCGACCTCAGCTGAGATTCTGACATTTCAGATGAGTGATTTCACATACCATTACTATTTTTTGTGTGTTACTACGAGTGAAAGTGCATATTTTTATTTTTATTTATGATTATTGGCAATTATAAAAATAAAACATGCATAATTTATTTTAAATTTAATATCTTAATCCTGTTTTAGATGTTTATTAACTTTATTATATAAAAAGATGACGCAAAAAAAAAGTAACGAGCCTAGAATTATACTTTAAAGTTAAAGGTTTTGCCGTTTTTCCATAAAAACTACCCACTGTGCGACGTTCCGTTCACGCAAAGAAATAGAATAAAAATACTTTAATCTTGCTCCAAATACAGAATCTTCCATTGAGATGTATAAACTATAGAGGTAACTTCGATGTGCAACATTTTCACACATGCACAAAAGAAAGTCGCCTATGTGTGCGTTACAAAACTTACCTTGAAAACGATATTCGAGACACTTTCCACTCACTTCTATTATATAAATTGTTTAACTGAACAACTCATTATTAAATTAATCCCACCGAAATACTAAGTTCACTAAAAAATAAACTTATTCAATTAAAAAATACATAATGACAGCGATTTGTTTGGATCCAAATGCGGCTGGCCCCATGTAAAAATTTGCACAGTTTCATTGACGCAGCGTTGGCTGACTCCTCGCGGACGCGCTCGGCCTCCTCCTTGAGACCCAAGCACTCCGCAGAGAAGCCAGCCACCGCTGCCCAATTCTCCTCACTCGCCACCATTGCAGCGACCACATCCGGCAGAGCCAGAGTGCCCCCCACTCCCAGGGACAACCCTAGCGTACGCCTCTGTGGCGCGAAGGCGCTACACGACTCAAGCGTGTGTTGAGCCGTGTCCTCCTCTTCGCCACAATGGTGGCAGCCCGGGGTCTCCTCCCTTCCAATCCTGTACAGGTATTGCCCGAAGCACCCATGTCCGGAGAGCAATTGTGTCAGGTGGTAGGACATCCCCCCGTGGGACCTACTTATCCACCCCTGTAACACTGGGCGAACAGCCTCGACCGTGCGGACTCCGGCTAATGGGGTTGAGAGGTTCTCCTCCCATTGCCACACCGCCATGTCGAAGGCTGTTTCGCCTTGCCCCCTCGACCTCCGCCTGCACAGGATTGTCTCCGCGAGCTTTTGCCTCCGCCCGGAACTCGTAGACCTCGGTTAGCACCTTGGCCTCGAGCTCCCAGGGAAGCATCCCTCCCAAGACGGTCGCAGCCGTGAACGATATGGTCCTGTATCCCCGGATGGCTCGGTTAGCCGCTGTCCTCTGCGGTCTACGCAGGAAGGCGACGTTACTGCGAGACAGGGCGTCCGACCAGACCGGGGCACCGTACAGGGCCATACTCTTTAATACTCCGGCGTACAATCTGCGACAGCTGTCGCCGGGACCACCGAATACAAACACTACCTAATTTAAGTTTAACCGTATACCGTTCATTCACAATCGCAACAAATCAACAACATATTCTATAGGCAGAACTAAATTAACAATAGCTAGGACAGTAAAAACCTATTGTTTGCATATTATTGGGTGCGTATCATTTCATATATGACAAATGAACTAATTTCAAAGAACATAACGTTCATTGGATATAATTTTTACTTGTTCAAATACACTTCGTTTATCAACATTACGTATATTATTCATTTGATATAATACTCATATTCTCTAACAACTTATTCTATAAAGCTATATTGGTAGAATAATCATATTCTATAACTTCATTTGATATAATTTTTGCTTAAAAATAAGAATAACATTTTAACCCTAAATTGATTTCAAATATTGTCTTAAAAAGTTAATACGTTGTGTTTTCGATTATGGTTGTGCTAAAAAGGTCAGTGACAGAAACGAATCGCGGTAAAACCGACTCCACGTAGACTTGTCTGCCCTACGCTAGAGTGTAATTCAATCCCGCGTAGGCGCGGAGTGGGACCGCCGGAGTCTCGCAGCGCCGGAGCCGTGACAGAAAACATGCCTGCTTGCATGCTGCATGCCTGTTTGAATGTTGCATGCCTGCTTGCATGTTGCATGCCTGCCTGCATGCTGCATGCCTGCCTGCATGCTGCTTGCTTATTACATAAGTAATGTTTTATATCATTTGATTATTATATCAAATGTACATTATACCAAAGGTACATTATATCAAAAGTGTATTATATCAAATGAAATTATAGAATCTAAAATTATATTAAATGTTTATTATATTAAGTTAGTTGTTAAATGAAATGAAATTATATGAATTGAAATTATATTATCTGAACGTTAGACCATAAGTAATTATATCAAACATTACACACCCCATGTTATTGCCTTTAATTATAATAATATTACATGTATCACAAACTGATTTTTGTGGAGAGGAAGGATATGCCTCCCCAGGAAATTCAACATGAAAATATGGAATATTTACACAGAAATCATAGTTAGGTATCGTAGTCAAAACTTTTTAAGTGGGTACTTACCAACATACCTACTAACTAGTCGATGTTTCGGCCATCTCGTCTCGCCACTTTGACAGACTTCTTTTTCTGGTAGTTACTTACTTACCTATTATTATAATAATAGTTATTAAGCAGGATAGGCACCACAACTTCATTTATGTATTATTTTTGTAGCGTTGCTAACCCTACATTTAATGTTGAGATGTAATTGATGTTGAAATACCTAGTTAAAGATGTTGATGTTTTACCGAAAGTTAACCGATAGAAATGAATGACTCTCAACCTACCCCAAACAATAAAGTTCAAAATGGATTGTAGAAATTTGACAGTTTTGGGTAGGTTGATCTGACGCCGTGTGTACGTCGATGTAGGTTCAATGCTAGTTATCCGATTTTCCCTGATGTGAGGAATAGGTATGATTTTGTTGAGCTCGTATTGTTTGTTGCTTATAAGTGGTACTTTGACTTCAAATTTAAGAAAGTTTCGTGTAAGCCGCAAGTGAACTCTGGACAGCTGGTACAATACATCTTTCGAATGCAGTTATGACTATTTGTACACGGCAAAGACAAGTCGTTTGGTAATTGACCTAATATTATATTTAGTTTATTATCATCAATTTTTGTCATTTATTATTTTTGTATCATCTATTCTCCAGAAACCCATTGTGTAGTTGCATGCCCTAATGATAATAAATAACTCTAATTATCATTCGTTTCCATTTGAAAATGCGACGATTGCAGAGAGAGACATTCAACAAACTGAAGCACTGTACGGTGGTGTTCTCGGCTCACGGTTGTTTCTGCCTGACCAATTTAGGGTTGCCGTATTCTAATTCAAAAATTTCCGATTTTTAGGGAAATCTTAAAAAAAATCCGTATTGCACAAAATGTTTATTTAGAAGGTTTAAATAAAAAATACAAGTGATGTATACTACTATACGTGTACTACTTGTAAACTACTCATTTTATTCTTTACCATATAGGTTTTGAATAAGTAGTTTCTAGTACCTACTTCTGATTCTGTCGCATTTAGTTCGTACTGTTATTATTTTTCATTTTACGAAACATTTCGTGTAGCACCTAAAGTTGTGTACAATTACCGTGATTACGGGTTGCTTGTCTGGCTAGAAATGTTCCAACCCCTCAGTCTTGGAAAATAATGACAGCAAGAGCAGGTGCGCCATATTTTTTTTGAAATTGCAGATGACGTCACAAAAAAAAATATTAAGTACTCTAAAATCAAACCATATTTTGTCATTCTGTAAACAACAATATACTAACTGATATATTTCCTATCCATCAGGTATCAAAATAAAGTGATGATTGCAACAGTTTATTTGTCTTATAGTATTTCTCTAAAAATCACTCGGAAATCGGTAACATGCTAACGGACTATACACGCTTTATCTAGTAGTAATAACGATGTATTTCTTACAACTTATTATCAAAATAGGTACGATAATTATGTTTCAATAATTATTTTCTAATAAGAAACAGTAGGTACTTACAATAAATCCAATAAAAACAGCAAACAAATTAACAAAACATAGCGACTAATAATTCACTCCGTCCGACACAGAAATTGGCGCAACTGTCAACGTCGAAAATGACAGAATCGAGCACACGATATTTTGCGATCACGATGCACTAAATGTACCACAGAACCGAAATAATCGACCTTGTTCATATTAAAGTCGTCTGTAAGTCTATGACAACACGGTACAATGTCAAGTGGGGGAGAGCGGTCTCATGCAACCGCTTGGGGTTTGACGGAAAGGCGCGCACTGCAGTCTCATGCGACCGCCTGGAGGTTTAGAGTTATTATTTTTTGAAGTCTCGTTTTTATATTATTTACTTCACAGAAGATACGTTTGCAGTCTATGCGTTCAAGTGCGGCAAACATAATACCTAAAAAGCAAAAGATGCTAATGTTTTAGTTCTGTTCCATCACGGAATTTAATCCAAAAGTCATCGGTTTTCTGCATGAAGTTATAGGAAATACTGAAGGCCAAACTCGGTACTTTATGTTGAAGTCAAGTAGGTATAACCTCTATTGACCTTTCGTTGGACATCTGGGTGGCTATCTCATAAATCTTAATCTGCCCGGGACCTGTTTCATAAAAGTTACTGATGTTTTTAGACTCTGATTTAGATGGACTAAAGTGAGTGACAGCTGCCGGCGCACTTTATTTTTTTAATGTTGCCAACTGAAGAGCGAGATGTTGTGACGCGAGTGATTTTACCGATTAAATTGAATTATTGAGTCATCGACATGGCTATAGTTAAGTAGGTATTTAACAAAATATTATTAAAAATACAGGTAAGTAATTCGCAAGTTTACGTGATATGTAGACGTTTTTAATGAATTTGCGTACAAAGAAAGAAACCACAGAATACCTATACGAGTGACGCGCACTACGACCCTTGTCGATGACCAAGTGTAGTACACGTCATTTGTCCCACAGACATTTATGATAAGAAGTATATGTCTGTGATTTGTCCCCCTTTCATCACGCGATTGGTTGTACGTATTTCTTGCGCTCTTATGGTTGGTTGTTTTTGTTATATTTTTTTCTGTACTTACATTGATTTTTATTAAATTAAATACCAAACTGACATTTAGTAAGTTACTAACTGTAACCTTTTTGACAATTGAAGTATGGTTACTGTCAAAAACGATATTTTATTAAATGACATACCAAACTGACATTTAGTAAGTTACTATAGTCTGTTCAATATAGCTTGATACTTATGACAGGTGTCATCAAAACTACGACGTGACTTTGTAAAAGCGTATGAAATTATTTGACAACATTTAAATAATATTGCTTTTTATCCATCACATAACATACTACAATTACTTTTTGTGACTATTTAATATACGTTAGATTAGGTTTTATCCGAATAAACTCACATAGCACACATCTAACACAATTTTTAAACCTTACAATAAAAAACGTACCCCTTCACAAGGTCATTCCAATACAAAAAAATACTTATGTTGAGATAGTAAATCAATTTAAGTTCAATTGATGTTCAATAATCAATCGATTGACTTTAATTTTGTATTTATAATTCTAGCTATATTAATTGATTTGTTAGTCTTTACTTATTTATTTTGAGTTTAATGACGATTATATTGAAGGTAAATGACTTCATAGATGGCGCTTAGCCTAGATTAGTATGGCGCTTAGTAAAAGGCGAGTCCATGAAGAACACGTGTATGGCTACGTAATATTTATTCCATTCCAAATCAGAAATAGGTCCTGGAGATCCTGAATAAAAATTTGTAAGTACTATTTTTTTATTTTTTTTTATAGACAAGCAAAAGTGTAGAATTTATTACAGCCCAAGTAGGTACGGCTTTCATAAAACGACATCTATCGAGTGTTTTTGAACTAATTTTTATTTTTTAATTTGGGCTGTCAGAAAATCGCCCATTAGGTTTTACACATAATTGCGTATCCAATTTCTTTTCCTCTTCGTTGAATACGTATTTAAATACATTTACATCATGTAGGTATGGAGGAGTTTGGCCTCCAGTTTTTCTATAACTTCATGGCTTTCTGTGAGCTAATTTCATCTAATGGTAGAATAATTTATTTACCACTGGTAGCATTTTTCCTTCATCCGTATATTTTAATACGGTAGGTAATGAAATAGCTGCCGTACACTATTTTTGATGCCTAAGATACCTCCCAACCTTAGATTAAAACAAAAAGGGAAGATACGGCATGCTCCTACTTGTAGTCATTCAAAATATAGTCCTACTCAACTACTTATGCAAACACTCACACACGCACACTTATAAAGTGTAAATCGAGCGAGCGAGACAAAGCGGTAAGTTTCAACGTCAGCGCGAGGGAGTCAGCGAGAAGCGCGTTGACGTCTCGGTCGCTTCGCAATAGACGAGTACGTACGACCGATTCCGACGCCACTGCGGAGTAGCGTCTTTCTCTTTTACACACAGTAGAATATCCGCAATAGTACGATGTAGCCTGTTCGCTCGGCAAATTGTGACTGAAGTGAAATTGTGCCTTTAGGCCTAATTTTGGCGGCTCACTCACGAGACGCTCATGCCGTATCTTCCCTTTTTGTTTTAATCTAAGCTCCCAACAATCATTTTGGTCACGTAATGACAGAGTTGCATGACTTTAAGTTATTTAAAAGTTATATTACAGTAATTTGTTTAACTTTTTGTCGTGTACAGGTGCGCTATTAACCTAATTAGTTATATTATATATTGTTATATACTATGGTCCTATAGACGTAATGACAACTATTTTATAGGACAGTTATATAGTTATAGTCATTACGACTTATAAAAAACTTATCTATATAACTTTTTAGTCGTTAGAACGTTATGAGCATATAACAGTGTCGGATGTGTCAATTACGTCATATAATAACCTTTCTTACAACTTATAAACGAGCGATAGTCGTTTATACGTCGTAATGGTAATCATTAAATAATGGTAGAAAAAGAGTCCCCACAGTACAACCTGTATACGTCTTCAGGGAACATAAATATCACAATACGACGTTATTTAACTAATGTCCACGTACAGGTTTTAAAATAAACTTGTATATAACGTGCATAACTGAAGTCCTTCAATCATCTGGTTTGACTTTTTCACAAGCTGGAGACTTCGCTTTCAATTGTGTTTTAATCACGACGGAGTAAAGTAAAATTATGCGAAACTAAAATTGTTATATATTATGATAGTTTTTACGTTATTATAACATTTACACGACGGTAACACGTCGGTAACATGTCGATAAATGAACAATTACTCGTCATGAAGTCGAGTACACATTGCAGAAATTAACGTTACTCAACTATTAGTTAAATCGACAACATCTATACGACGACTAAGCGACCAAAAAGGCATTTATATTACTGTTATTCGATTTTCTTATGACATTAAGGGTGGATTTCACCAAAGTAGTATAAGTCTTATTCTAAGAATAAATCCTTATTTACACGCGTGTAAATGAACTTTACGTTTCACCAACGCTAACCTAATGATAAAGTCACTACACTTGAGTAAATTCTTATACCGCCAATTTTGGCCGTGTTAGCCCCTATTCTTAAGATAATAATGTCACTAATGTCATTTAAAGCAGCCTTCAAATTAATATTGTAAATAAAAAATGCCGCGTCGTTTGAGAGTGTTGATTGACGAATCTGATAGCAGTGATGAAGATTATTTTAGGCTCACGCCCGAGATGGTTTAAGGAAAGAACAAATTACATAGAAGATTAACAACAACAACATTTTTTTTATGTCATCGTCAGAAACGTTACGTCAAACAAACAATGTTACGCCAGAAAATAGAAAAGTGTAAAGCGCCTTTGCTCTCGTACGAGATAAACTGCAACTATACTTTGGTGGATAATACGCTCATTCGTTCGATCCACTAAAGTTCGTTCAATAGCACAGAGTAACTATGCGAGAGTAACTTATTCTTACATTAGCGTGGTGAAATGAAATACAAGTTATACGTATGATAAATCTAGGTAGTAAATTTATACTCGGGTAGCTATTCTTGTGTAATTTTGATATTGGTGAAATCGGGTCTAAGTTGAATAAAATGGTCCTAAATGCCGTTGAGTAAACGTAATGACGACGTCTACACGACTACATTTTAAAACATAAAGTTATAATCAAAACGTTTATTCAACCACAAAAATGTTTGTGGGGCTGCATGCCGTATATTACGGCAATTGTTGTATGCAAGAACAACGCTTTTCGGCTAATCCCGAAAATCAAGTAATTCCAAAAATTACGAAATTCTACCGAACGCGACAGAATGTTTTGGTCTGGCTACCCTTACCTAGACGCCATCTTACTCGTTGACTCAGGTCGATATCCGTAAGCACCATTGAGATAGATACCAATGGTACAGTAGCACAGTGTTACATACAACACTACACATTGGTGTTACTATTTCATACATTGGGGCAACGCCTTTGATGTGGGGCGATGCCGCCCGCCGCTCGCGTAGGTATCCTACCTATCCACGCGGTCGTTCGCCGATAAGCAAAGGTTGTCACAAAATTCGAAATCAAATAATCATTGATTTTTATAAAATAATCATTTATTATTGATTTTTTTTTTGCTTATTTTACACTTGAACTAATAATCGGCTGAACCAATTTTGATTAGTTCTTAAATTCGTCTTTATTGCGCGAGTGTTGAGTAATTATTTTAATCAAATTTATGAAAATAGAAATAGCAGATTTGTGGTGCCAGCCAAGTTGATGTACTACTTACCTAACCATTAACAATTTAAAGTTAATTACGACTGTACTTACTTCAATTTCGCAAGGTACTTAACAATAACAACTATATCAACTCACATGCAAAGACTGGATAGCAACATTTACTTTAAATAATAATTAAAAAATGTAAAATAAAAAAGTAAAGTTTGACGACCTCCGTGGTCGAGTGGTTAGCGCGCCGGGTCTGGCGTCGCGCGTCGGTCGCGCTATCTCTGAGTTCCCGGGTTCAATTCCCGGTCGCGTCGATTTAGGGTAAACTGTTTTTCTGAATTGATTTTGGGTCTGGGTGTTTGATTTCGGGACTACATAACGATACCTAACGTTAAACACAGGAAATGTTTAACATTATCGTTATCTAGTTTAACCATTATTAACGAGCTTCAATAGAAGCTTTTCTTGGGCTAGATAGTCCATGAAATTTTAAATTCCTAAAATGTTTCGACGACGACTCACAACCGTACACAGAACAATGTGTATGCACCATTATATTAAATTGGAATCACTGAACGTAAATTCAAAAAACGGTTAAAGCACGCAGTACGCGCACGTGGTTGCGCTTCACGGTCGCCCCCGCAAACTGCGCTTGCTCCGCGGGTCCCCCTTGCTTTGCGAAAGTACCTTCGTTCGTTGCCCAACTAATAGGTATATGCTTTTAAAACTGTGCCTGTGTACCTTGTGGTAATATTGTGAGCGAGTGCATTTTCGCGCGTTTTTGCAAATTCGGATTTACCCGAACATATAAATCTTTATTTGGTAAGTTAACCAATTCGTTGTTTCTTTGTTAGATTAATTAACGTTTTTGACACATTATTATATAGATTCAGGACAACTGACCTGATGTTTTTTGTTTTTTTCGGAATTAACCGAAGAGGGCAAATCCGAACTAAAAATTAATTCGGAATTACCCGATGTGGTTTTTCCATAGTAATCGTCCGTGTTTCTCAATCTTTTGATATTTGAAAGACAGTTTTTTTAAATATGTATTTTAGGGTTTTCTTTGTTTTTGGTTCGTACTGCCGTTTAATTATGAAACGACTCATCTGTTTACTGCACGAAAAGTATGTGCCTATTTTGTATTAATAATTTAGTAAGTATCTATGTTAAAATAAGAAAGCGAGGTGTTAAACTGATGAGCGGCGAGCGCACTCTGTAAAATAAAATTAATGAATTGTTAAGATTGATTCTAGTCTCGCTAGGGTTTCATTAGCCAACTTGAGAATTTACTAAAACTTTGACAAAATACTTTCCATACATTCAACCAAAGGAAGAAAGTTAGGGACAAACTGCAAACCACGCAACGCAGTATGACATCTAGACTGCTGACCCACGCAACGTTGCGCGTGTTTTTACCATATAAATTCAACAGTCTTGCGTCATCATCATGAGTTGCGTGCGTACGTTGCGTACCTACCTACCTTTGTGCCCTCAGTTTGTCCCTAGCTTAAAGGTCGTTTCTAATTCGAAATCTTTACTTTGTGTTGGGTAGGTATACTTAGTGATCATAAAACTAATGTTTGAGAATCACACAATTTTTGTCGGGTAATTCCGAAATAATTTCGTCAAAATGTGATTCGGCTGTTCCATAATCAAATTCAAGATTTTTTTCATGGTAGGGTTATTCTGAATAGAAAAGGAATGTGAACCTTAAGACACAATTCACTTAAACCTACTTTTATGGGTCTTTCGCAATTACCCGAACTAGTTTGGAATTACTTTGCCGTCTAGATTTTTTTGTTTTTTTAATTACTTATATTTCCAAACTTAGATGATATTTACGATAGTTTTCGATGCGGCGCAGCCTATTAATTCATGTTCAGGGGAAAACCTTGACTGTTAGAATGAAGCCCACCCATAATGCAGACGTGATGTCAACTCTTATAAAAATCATTCAGAATTACCCGAATGCACCTTAAAGCATTTTAATTTCATCCCTCAGAGCCGCTACTTCGACTGTGACGAGAGTGAAGAGTACAGCTCAGGAGAGAGCGAGTACGCGCCACAGTACGTGTCACCGGAGCCCTTCGTGCAACAGTACCCTGAGGAGGAGAGCGAGGATGAAAATGATGAGGTACAGCCCCTCTAGACAAGTGGCGAACGCTCACCCACTGTCTATTCATAATTCGTAGTACAATGCGCTGCTGCATTTTTCCCATGCAATTGACACAGTACACAGCAGTATAATAAACTATAAACTTCCCTACACTCACACCAATTATCTAGCCCAAGAGAAGCTTCGTTATGAAACTCGTTAAATGGTTACTAGACAACGGATAAACATACTTAAAATACTTAAATACATACTTATTATACATAGAAAACACCCAGACCCGAAACAATTTCGAAAAACAATAATTTCTAAATTGACCCGACCGGGGATCGAACCCGGGACCTCAGAGATGGCGACACCTTGAGAATCGGTGTACAAACCAGTATACGACGAATTTCGAAAAAACAGGAGGTGCGAGCGTTTGCCACTTGTCTAAGGCCTCTGGTGATACAGCAGGTCTTCAATAGTCTCACTGCTGGGCACAGGCTTCCCCACGTGGACAACAGTACATGGGTATATTGGGCTAGCTAGATAGACCGCGCTGGCACAATGTGGGTTGGTGGGTTTTAACGAATGCCATCTTACGACAACAACCGGGACCAACGGCAGACTGTATATAAGGTGACTGCTAGAAACCGCAAGAAACTTCAAGGGCTGGTCAGGTCAAGTGTTTTAAACATGACAAAAAATTACAAAAAAGAAATTCGTTTTTTCCGCGTCAGCTGGGCGCGATAAATATACCATTACAGATGGCCGGCCGGCCAGCCGTTGCCCTCGCGTTTTAAATAATCGTTATTTTTAATTGTTAGATACTCAATGACTATCCAATTAAAATTCACAAAATGAATTATTTAATTAAAAAAGAAAAAACCACGATTTCCTTTTTTGTAATGTTTAAAACACTTGACCTGACCCCAGCCCTTGAAGTTTCTTGCGGATTCTAGCAGTCACCTTATATCATAGGTACACAAAAGCACTTTTTTTACTTGATGCGGTTAGCACATTCAGCCAGTGTCAGGGTTTTTTAATCGCCTCTGTGGTCTAGTGACTAAGCCACCTGTTTCAGACCCAGAGGTCCCGGGTTCGATTCCCAGCATGGGGTACATCTTTGTGTACTTGATTTGGTTGGTGGTAGAGCTGTTAAGTCCGTCTGGCTAGCTACCACCATCTTATCTAAGTCTGTCGCGATAACAACAATGATGTTTTCCTATAGCATCATTGTATTCCGACAGTTTGAGATAAGATAGCAAGTCCTCAGTGGTTAAGGATTACACATAGGTGAAACGCGCTTCCACCTACGGTCTTATCGTCACTTACCATCAGGTGAGATGCAAGCCAATAAGCGCTTATCCGAATAGAATAAAAAAGCAAAGGTATGATTCCGAACTCCGCTGCACGCAGGCAGCTGTGCTGCCACTGTAGTGCTTCGCAGCAGTGCTGCCTGCCGCGCTGATTCCGAGCAAGGCGGCAGTATCGCGCTGTTCGTGGTGATGCTCTGTTGTGTATTCATTAATTTGCTTTGAGTTGACAAGATGTCCGTTGATTATAAACTTTTATTATACTTAGTTAATTAATTGTTCCTCTTCTGAATCAGAGAAATTTATCTTTTTGTTGCCAATTAACCTATTAACATTCACGTAGGTAGGTACCTACTATCGCTGCGGCGGCAGACGCGTTACTGGTCTGTCGCGGGCGGTGGGGCGACACTGCCGCGCAGCAGTGCTGCCGCTGCATTGCTGCCGCGACATTGCTGCGTAGCTCGGAATGTAATGTCATATAAACTTATAGAGAATACACCGAGATTTTTCATTGGTTTTGGAGCCGAAACCCTATTCATGTTCATCATCAGTAGAAGCTAATTAGCATGTAAAACTAAAAATATGAGCATAAAAAATCATTAAAAAAATATCAATAAAAAATTTAAAAACCCTTGGTAGGTACCGGACGATCTTATGAAAGTCAATGACCGAGGCGCTTCAAACGCTCCGTCTACCCCCCGCCCCGCCGCACTAAGGAGTATTTTTGCTTTAAAACTGGTCAAAAGTCCAATTAAGTAACTAACGCAAAGTACCCTCCCTCAAACAAGGTATTTTATAAACTTTATTAACCTACTGATCGGGTAGAAGCCACAAAATTAACACTACGCGGCACTCTTTGGCGTACAATCAGTCTGAAAAGAGTCATTCGTGTGCATCGCATATCTTTGCTCTCGGCGCTCTCAATATTTGTTCAATTTCTAAGGTGTTTTGTGGTTATTTTTGGTGGCGTGCTACAATAAATTGTTTTAAACATGGAAGAGGAAGGTATGTTCTGAATTTTTCATGTATTATTCTATTATTTTAATACGGAATTGTAGGTCTATAGAGTGTTATTACAAACATGCTAAAAATATGCAACTTTTTACTTAGAAACAAATTCACAGGCATTTTTGTTTATGTGTCGGGCTTTGTCGGGCAAAACTTTCTTTTACATATGAAAGTACGGACCCTCATCTATCATATTAAGTTGAAAGTAGTTTCTCATTCTTCCTCCATTTTGAAAAAAAAAATATTAATTTCTTCAGGTCAAATATTAAATTATTTCGATCTTAACAATTTATTAATGTTTTTTGTTTCAAGAAATGTTAAGAACTTTACTAGGCGGGCATTATTTGATATGATGCAACAATGTTCTGTATCAAAAATTGATGACCAGTTGGCTTCGTTGGAGAGAAAGCTTGTGGAGGTTACCGACTGCCCGGACGACGAAGAAAATACTTTAACTCGATCTCTTAGGCATTTCAAAAGTGAATTTAAGGTTAAATGAGTTGCTGCAAAGTACATTAAAGATTGCTTTATGAAAATAAATGAACAATGGCTGGCTGGCTCAATTACATTACCTGTTTGGAAACTTCAAAAAGTCGCTAGGCCTGTCAAAGAATTTATTTGACTTAGTGATCGGAGCAAGCGACGGAAAACAAAAGAATTACGAGAGCAAGTGACTGTGGAAGAATTAGTGTTTGCTGCCAGTATTAGTCAGCGAGCTACAGGCAATACGGACGCATCAAAATAATAAAGGAAATAACAAGCACGCCAACACGAGCATTAAAATATAGAATATCAGAATATCGATATTTTGCATTGATTACTTTATGTTCGGACCCATTCTTGAGCTGCAATAGAAAAAAAACACAAAAAGTTTGTTTTTTTCCTAAAATTGCTTTGTAATTACTAATTTCGGGCGCAAATTCCGATCTATACCACGTTCAACGACCGACCGATTTCAGCAAAAAAAGTCCCATTTAGTACATTTTTTTTTGTATTAGTATAAAAGCATATTTGGTTGCGAATCTGATTAGTATAATCATATTATGAGTCATTTATATTGTTTAAATTGTTTTGTAATATATACATTTTTTTTACTGAAAATACAAATATTTGTAATAATATGGCTTTATATTAAACGATTATGTTTTTTCAATGATATTATGTAGTTTTCATTTCAGTAGAAACACCAAATAATTTTGACCGAGTTTTTAATACAAATACTCCTCTGTGCGCCGCCGGTGCAGGTGGCCGGCCGGGAAAGTTCATAAGGGTCACGGTGTACTAGCAGATAAGGAGAACGTTACTACGTGTTTTCGACAAAAAGTCACTTTTACAACTTTTTTTTCTTTGCTCGTAAAACGATGTTATATGTATTATAAGGTTTTCGGCTCCAAAACCAATGAAAAATCTCGGTGTATATGGGGACCAGTAGTGCTGCGGCAGCACTGCTGCGTCCAGCGGAGTTCGGAATCATAACATATGAGAGTTGCAAATATTTTCTTTTTAGTGAAGCTTGGGACTTTACGGAGATCTCACACGGACTTCTTGAGAGAATTTGAAAAGTGATGTTGCACTGTGTTGTGTTTCTGATATTTGTCATCACTCATGCACGTTCACGAACACTAACGGTTAATAATAATCCACCATTAATATTCGACAAAACACAATTTTTTGAAAATAACACACTAACTTTACTTTCCCGCCAAGAAATCCCAGCAGGACTCCAAAACGTACAAATTCTGCAATCGGGGGGGGGGGGCTTAAGTACACTACCATACCACAACAACTACCTACAACCTATCACAAAATGTCAAATTGCTTCAATACATTTTGAAGTTTGTCTTCTAGATTGTAAGGGTCAATTTTATACTCAATATCGATTAATTAAATTTGTCAGTTTTGGATACGTTAATCTGCTGGCGTACATAACCATTGCTTCCTCCGTCCAGGTATTCATAGACACGGTGCCAGATGACAACACCTCAACTGACCTGCTAATAGAGAAGAAGGAACCAATCAAGATGTCAGTATCATCAGACGAGGTAGACCCTGATGATGACATGCAGCTGGAAGTGGCAGCGGGCACACCTGTACTCCTGAACTATCTGCTGACACACCCCATCACTTGTGCCATACAATAGATAATGGGTTTGGCCGCAGACTCTGCGTGGAACAGTTATGATGAGAGAAGGAAAGAAGAAGATAAGGCATTAATTGGAATGACATAACATACTAGTTTAGACAATATAATGGCCATCTTATCTTAATTCAAAATTTAATGTTATTTATTCAATTTTGGCTGCAATAATAATGGGCGATTTTCCGAGATCAAAAAAAAAAAGAAATTGGTTCGTAAATGACTTCATAGAAGGCGCTTAGCAAAGATTAGTATGGCGCATGGTAAAAGGCGGGTTCATGAAGAGCACGTGTATGGCTGCGTAATATTTATTCTATTCCAAAACAGAAATAGGTCCTGGATGTCCTGAATATAAATAGGTAAGGACTTACTATTTTTTTATTCTTTTGGTAGACAAGTAAAAGTGTAGAATTTATTACAGCCCTTAGGTAGGTACGGCTGGTGGCCGGCTCTTATAAAACGACATCTATCGGGTGTTTTTGAACTAATTTTTTCTTTTTAATTTGGGCTGTCAGAAAATCGCCCATTGAGGATTTGTGAAAGTCGCTATGCCATCAGTTAGTAAGGGCGGGAGATTTTTTACAGAGAAGACCTGGCAAACTCTGAAAGGACATTTCTTTTCTCCCTTTCTTTTACAGCGTCAAATAAAGATTGAGAAATCTTTGACCGTCGTAGTATCACTATCTGAGTTTTATCTATGGCCGCTTGTTAGCTGTGCCTGTCGCTGTTTTATATCTTTACTTATACCTACTGGCTAGCTGTCTAGATCTTTCCTATGTTAGCTGACTAGCTTTTACCATCTTATCTTTGTCCGCTGTCTAGCTATCATCTTATCTATGTCCGCTAGCTAGCAACACCAATTTTTCTAGATCATTAGAACATAAGTGTAAAACATAAAATATTGTTGTGGTAGGTATATTTACCTATAATATATTCTATTCATATAATAGTATTCTATTCAGAGAATTTATAATTGAAGTAGGTACCTACCTAGGTACATATCCCAAACAAAGTAGGTAATTAAATTTTATACAAATCATTATGATTTGTAAAATTAAACAATTGTATTGATACTCTGCATTCCAAAAGCTATCCAAACAGTTTAATAACAGAAAATATTTTAATAAACATACTTTATTCAGCTGAGTTTAAAAATCTATTGTGGAATTTAAATTCTCATAAAAAAGCCCGCGGAAGGCGGAGTAGGTAAGATGCCTTCATGCGACAGAAGCCAGCGCAGCCCCTAACAGGGCCCTTATTCTGTAACGATTCCTTGTTTCAAAACCATGTTATTTCCTTAAAAAGTTACGATATCTTGCCAAAAACGTATGCGTTTGACGTTTGTGCGCGGTAAGGTTTAGGTGTGGAATCTATAGATTGCGATACAGAATCAGGGCCCAGATCGTGGTCACAATGTGTCGTGTCGTGGTACTCGTGGTCGACCGACGTTTCGACCGGTGCAACTCGGTTTTTTGTGTAGGTACCGATATGCCGATCTTACTCTACTTTTTCAAAAATGGCATCCATTTTATTCGTAATATCGTTTTCAGGTCCGTGGTAATAGGGCGACGTGCACCTTTGACCGGTGCAACTCGGTCGAAACGTCGGGTATAAGGTCTGCGTAGATGCCATTCATTGTAGCTTTACGTTAAATAATTGTTATTAAGTAATAAGTAAGTACCTAACTATAGTGATTGACGTTTATGAAGCCGTTGTACGAGTCTCATACTAGAATATTTAAAGAGAGCAGGACTGAATGAATTTTATTCAGCCTCGATTACGTAGGAAGATAACCTGCAATCGGCCTAAAACATGTTGTATTAAGTACTTACCTAATATAATTATTAATTACCTAGTAGATACAAATAAAGTAAGTGCTGGGTATAATTCCCAGCGGGTCTATCGGCTAAAATGTATGGATATACATTTGAAGCCCATATTTTGTCCTTAAATGGGCCTTATAGGCTTCAAATGTCAAATGAAGCCCATGTGTGCGGGAATCTTCTTCGGCTTTGCTTCCAGGAGAGTAGAAAATGATAACAGTTTTGATTGTTAACAATATAATGTGAAATTCTGAACTTTACAAAAAAAACTGTCTGTTGGTAATAATTTTAAAACATATGGGTTGCGTGCGTGCGTCTGTTGCGGTATCGATGATGCGAGTAGAAGGGGGTCCGGGGGGCGTCCTTGTGCAGCCAGCGCAGCGTACGTTTATGAAACCGGTTTTCGGCGTAGACGCATTTCTTGCGTTAACAGGCTCCCCGGGTTGGAACGTCCAGTTCCAAGGTGTCTTCAGTAGGCAGCAGGCAGAGCCTATTGTAGGCTCTTCTTAGGACTTCTGTAGCGGTGTTGACGTCTGCAACGCGTGTGATGCCATCAGTCCCAGGGTGCAGTCCGACAATGCGTCCAAGATGCCAGCGGTTAGGGGGCAGTCGCTCGTCCTTGATCACCACTAGATCGCCGATGCGTAGCTCTCCTCCACTGGTACGCTTCCATTTCTGTCTCCTTTGCAAATCTGAAATGTATTCCATGTAGTAACGATTCCAGAAATGCTGAGTCAGGATCTGTGCTAGTAGGTAGTTATTGGGCATTCTACCCCACCTTCATTCGTTCGGGCTCGTGCCGAGCCCTCACTCACTGCGGCGGGGTAGAATACCCAATAACTCATATTGGTGATCCCTTTCTTATATACAGGACTGTTTAAATATTGTAGAAATATACTTTAAGCTCATTTTATTGAAACACACTAAACACTGCGGTCGGTTTCATACTTTGTAATGAAATTTGTGAAACAAAAGGAATCATTAAAATTAGAGTGTATATGTCCTCCGGTTTCAAATAAGCCAAAGCGTCATGGTAATTTATTACCAAACACTATACGTTGTATTGTTTGTGGTCCATCAAACTGTGGGAAGACCAACTTAGTTATAAGTTTGCTATTACATGAAGATGGTCCACGCTTTCGTAACCTTTACGTGTATTCAAAATCTTTATATCAACCTAAATACATATACCTAGAAAAGGTGTTGGGTATGGTTGCAGGCACATCTTATAACAAATACAGTAATAACAACGACATTTTGAGTCCACACGAAGCTATGCCAAATTCAATTATTTTATTCGACGATGTTGCTTGTGAAAATCAAAATAATATTAGAGATTATTTTGCGATGGGACGTCACCAGAACATTGATTGTTTCTATATTAACCAAACTTATACCAAAATACCGAAGCAACTGGTAAGGGACAATTCTAACCTAATAATATTATTTAAACAAGACGATATTAACTTAAAACATGTTTATGATGAACATGTAGGGTCAGACATGACATGGTCTCAATTCCGTAAAATGTGCTCAACTGTTTGGAATAAACCTTTCAGTTATCTTGTAATCAATAAGGACTGCGTACGAAATAATGGATGTTACAGAATGGCTTTTGATACATTTATTGTGCCAGATTAAAATACATAAATGGCTGTTGTACTGATATTGCACCACTTTCATTCATGATTTGGAACCGAGTGGAATCCTACTAAAATGGAAAGAGATCTTAAACAAAAAATTGTAAAATCTGCAAAGGCTGTAAAAAGAAAGGTTAAAATGATAAAGGATTTAAAAAATACAAGTGACATGACCTTGAAAACAATATTGAAACCCATCGTTGAACCGCTTAACCTGTTAGCAAACAAAAACAATGAGCAGCATCATGAAGAAGGTTTGAATAATGAAATTGTTCCAAAAAAAAGTAAAAGTAATGAAAGCGAGGCATTACACTATTCTAGCGATGATTTTAATGAAATTAGCACTGAAGAAGAAGATGATACTGATAATGAATTGTATCAAAAATCTAACAAAACCCTAAGTGTACCTTGTGATGAACACAATGTAAGCGAAGGATCGTTTAAATCTCTTCAGTCATCACCCAACGATAAAAATCAATCGCTGTCATGGTCTACATCATCTGAAGTAATGAAAGACGTACCTTATGGGATTAAAAACGATCGAGGAAAACTGATGCTTGGAAAAAATCGCGTTTACGACGATGGTGACATTTTGAAAATTGGGAACCAAAGCTTTAAGAAAACTCCTGGCTTAAAAGAATTATTGTACAAAAAGAAACCTAATTTAGATGTTATCACAGACAATGACTTACAAAATTACAAAATGCTACTAATCGATACCAATGCACACAGACGTAATTTTGATCCATCAAAACAATTAATTAGCAACAAAGGATTTAAATACATGAATATTATTAAGCCAATGTTTAAATTCTCACGAAATGCAGCTACTAGTCTCGAAAGTCTTTCACAGGGAAAAGGTATTAAGCTTTTAAAAAAAGTTATGAAAGACACTGATTATGTTTATTGGGATGATCCAAATGAGCTAGTTGACCGGTTAAAACTATTATTTGCATCACGAAATGCAGGTAACACTGGTTTGGATAATGAAGTTATTGCAATAATCGAAGAGCTTTATGAAGCTGGCATCATTAACAAAAAAAAAAATATAAGTAGCATGCAACTTTAAATTTCAGCAGTTGAATTACAGTACACAGCGTATAAACACGGTAATGAATTTAGACAAATTTGGCCATCACGTTCACAAGCGTTTACGACTAACAGAATACATTGATACTTTGAATGATGTGTTAAAAAAATCAGAAACGGGTCATTACGATTTGAAATCTTCAAAATTGAAAGGTCTGACGTCACCAGAGAAGGACGATGAAGCCGTAAATAAAGCATATATGGATAAAACTGTTCAAGAGCTCAGAAATGAAATAAATAAGGTTCATAGTCTTGTTCAAGTCTACATAAAGAACTTAGAAACAGCAAGTTCAGAACGTTTGTTTACTACGTTTTATACAAAGTCTGAAATAGATTACATGATTAAGACAAAACAAAGTAAAAATGAGTAAAAAGGATATAGTCGACGAACTCCACAGAGCGGCAAGAAAGAATTTTAGTCGTCGATGTACAATAATAAAAGGAATAGATGATTTATGGCAAGCTGATCTTATAGATTTCCAAAAATATTCACATTTCAATAAAGGATACAAGTACATTTTAGTAGTAATTGATGCATTGTCAAAGTATGTGTGGGTGTATCCTCTGAAATCAAAAGCGATGAATTGTGTTTCGAATGCAATGCAAAATATATTAACTAATTCATCTCGAAAACCTAAAAATTTACAAACAGATCAAGGCAAAGAGTTTTACAATGTTATCTTTGAACAATTAATGAGAAATTATAATATTAATCACTATTCCAGTTATTCTACAAAAAAAGCATCTATAGTAGAACGAGTAATAAGGACATTGAAATGTAACATTTACAAACTATTCAGTTTATGTGGTCGATATCAATGGATTGAAAAAAATTTGAATCATGTGGTGCAATGTTATAATAATACTATTCATCGTATCACAAAATTTAAACCTATTGATGTTAATAGAGCAAACCAGATGGTTGTTAAATCTAATATTATTAAATCACAAAGACATAAGATAAATAAGAAACCGAAATTTCAAATTGGTGATCATGTGCGTGTTAGTAAATACAAAGGAGATTTTTACAAAGGTTACACTCCTAACTGGTCCACAGAAATATTTAGGATAGTGAGAGTGAATCATACGAACCCATCGACTTATCATTTAGAAGATACACATAAACAGAAAATCTTGGGATCTTTTTACGAATATGAATTACAGAGAACAAATTTTCCAGATCTTTATTTGATCGAAAAAGTAATAAAGAGAAAAGGAAATAAGCTTTTTGTGAAATGGTTGGGTCTTAGTGACAAAGAGAATAGTTGGATTAACAAGAATGAATTGGTTTTATGATATAAATTATGCATTCTATCTGTATGCAATCAGTTTGAAAAAATCGATGAAGGAAGGAAGTGGTATTATTAATAACCTCATAAATAATCTACCGTTTGAGTTACATCTACCGGGATACCAATTTTGTGGTCCTGGCACAAAACTTCAGAAACGCTTACTGAGAGGTGATCGGGGTGTAAATAAGTTGGATCAAGCTTGTATGCACCACGACATTGCCTACAATAACAACGATTTGAATATTCGACATAAAGCAGATTTAGAACTTTTAAATATGGCTAAGAAAAGATTGAAATCAAAGAATGCTGGAAAAGGAGAAAAAGTTGCATCATGGATTGTAAAAAATGCGATGAAAGCAAAACTTAAAGCTGGTTCTGGAGTACGGTCGTTTATGTCAAAGGTGAAAAAAATAAAAAATCAGTTAAAAAAAATCAAATCTAAAGACAACCATATCGCTATAAACTTCGCATATGCTGCTGCAAAAAAACTATTCACTAATAAAAAAAGTACACGCTTGCCGCGATGTATTCCTATTCCGAAAAGGGGAGGCATTTTGCCTCTTATTCCAATTTTCGCTGGATTATCAGCCCTTGGTTCACTTGCTGGAGGTGCGGCAGGTATAGCAAAAGCTGTCAATGATTACAAGGTTGCTCAAAAAAACCTTCAAGAATCTGAACGACATAACAAGATGATGGAAGCTGTTGCTCTCGGAAAAGGACTGTATATCAAGTCTCATAAAAAAGGAGCTGGTTTATACCTTAATCCTTCAAAAAACTAATTCATCGGCTACCTAAACGAGCTCTCACTAATTTAGATATTTTAGAACATGCTACCGACATTCCATACTTTCGAGGAGTTTTTATGAGAGATAAATTACCTTTGAAACCAAGAAAAATAGAGTGTGCTATAATAAATTTAGATAGATCTGATAATCCTGGAACTCATTGGGTAGCCTACGTTAAACAAAATGACTATTGTGAATATTATGATAGTTTTGGTAATTTAAAGCCACCATTAGAATTGATAAATTACTTAAGAAACATGTCTATGAACTATAATTATGTACAGTATCAAACATTTGATACAGTAAACTGTGGTCACCTTTGTTTAAAATTTTTAAGAAACTTTTGGAAAAATCATTTATAATAAGTATGAAATAAAAAACTTTGTCAGTACAAAAATGTCTTTCACTGTGTCAATAACTGGTAGAGGAGAATCCTTGATAACAAACTACTCCCCTACTTTACAATTACAAGGAGAATATGAGTGTGGACTCTTGTATTTTTCTACTTTTAACTCCATTCCTAATATTGATGAAAGAAATAATAAATTTTATTATGGTAAAGATGGAGTTATTGAAATACCTGAAGGATCATATGAACTTCAAGATATTTGTGATTTTCTTAAAAGTAACATCAAGAATGCTGTATTAAAATTAACTTGCAATAACAATACATTAAAAACAAGAATTTATTGTACTGAAGATGTTCGCTTCGATAAAAATGACTCCCTAAGCAAAATTTTGGGATTTGGTATGGAAACAGTAAAGGCTAATATAAGTACTGATTCTCGGTATCCTGTCAGCATTTTATCAACAACTATCGTGCGCATCGAATGCGATGTAATCAGTGGATCATTTGTGAACGGAAAAGCAAGTCATATAATTTATGAATTTATACCAAACGTACCACCAGGTTATAGAATTATTGAAATACCTAAAAACTTAATTTATTTTCCAGTCAACCAAAGTACAATAAGTGCAATTAATATAAGGTTGTTAGACGCTGAAAATAAGCCAATCAATTTGCGTGGTGAAGAAGTACAGTTGTATTTACATTTTAAAAAAAAATGATAAATTTTAATATAAACTTACCTCCATCTACTGTTCAAGTCAGTTCTAAGAGGTCATCTCCTAAAGGAACAACGCTCCGTATAAAAAAGAAGCTAACTAAAAGTAATAAGGAATTCCTTAAATTAATAGGCTTGTTAAAATGAATATTTTAAATATTTGTCAACCAGCGTCATATGATAACCGTATTGAAAGTTTTGAGTACCATTCGTACAAACCATACGTGACAAGTTTCAACAAGAACGATGAAATACGAATACCCATTAATCAGCAAGATTTATACGTTCTGCCTGCACTCAGCAGTTTGTATATTGAGGGCAGAGCGGATGTTTACAAATACAACAGCACTACTAAAGAAAAAGAAAGTGCGACGAATGTGCATTTTGTGAATAACCCAGCGTTATTTCTTTTTCAAGACATCCGATATGAACTCAACGGAGTAGAAATAGATAAAGTTAAAAATGCAGGAATTACTACAACTATCAAGTCTTATCTTTCGCTGAATGAAAATGAGTCCAAATGTGCAAAAGTTTGGGGATGGTCTACTACAGGTACAAACACTGACAACAATGGAGTATTTTCCACATCTATACCATTGAATAAAATATTAGGTTTTGCAGAAGATTATGACAAAATTGTAATGAACTGTAAACATGAGTTAGTACTTTTGAGAAGCAATACAAATCTTAATGTTTTAAAATTAAATGCAGGTGAAGTTGTGGAGGATATTGTAATAAGTAAAATCGTTTGGCGAGTTCCTCACATTAAGGTGTCAGATCGTGAAAGAATAAATCTATTAAAGTATTTAGAAAAAGATCGTCCTATAACCGTAGCATTTCGTAATTGGGACTTGTATGAGTATCCATTACTTCCCAAAACCCGTAAACACACTTGGTCTATTAAAACTTCATCACAAATAGAGAAACCACGATTTGTTATTATCGCTTTACAAACGAACCGTAAACATAATGCGGTAATGTCGTTGGCAGAGTTTGATCATTGCTTAATACGTGATGTAAGAGTATTTTTAAATTCATCATATTACCCTTATGAAGGACTGAATATCAATTTTGCAGACAATAAGTTTTCATTAATATATGAACAGTATGCTAGATTCCAGCATTCTTATCACGGACGTCGGCCAGAACCGTTGATGAGCCCAAAAGAATTCAAAGATATTGCACCCTTATTTGTTGTTGACTGTTCTCGCCAACACGAAACGCTAAAAGGATCAATTGATGTGAGAGTTGAAATCGAAGCAGATCAAGAGATTCCTGATCAGACCGCAGCATATTGTCTGATATTGAACGATTGTATATTTGAATACAAACCTTTAAGCAATATTGTGAAGAAGATATCATGAACGGTAATACGATAATCGTGGATTTGCAAGGATTTAAAGATTTTAAAAATAAATTTATTATTAAAGAGTTAGCAATAGCAACTAAAGATCATACACAGACATTCTTAATCAAACCTCCCTATACTTTTAAAAAACTCATAGTTGAAGAAAAAAAGCAAGTAAGATGGTTGGAAAAAAATCGTGGACTCACTTGGAGGGAAGGATTCATCGATTATTATGAATTTCGAAGGCTAATTGTTCCGTATTTAAGTGGAAAAAAAGTGTTAATCAAAGGATTGGAAAAAATTGAGTGGATTCGAGAGCTATGTCAAGATTGTGAAATAATAGAACTAGGAGAAAAAGGTTGTCCCAAGTTTTTAACGTTATTTAATGATTATTGTGAAAAGGAAAATAAAACTTTGAATTGTGTCCATCATAAAAAAATTTGTGCATTAAAAAATGTGTTGTGTCTAAAAATGTGGTATTCTCATAACTATAATGTTCTTTAAAATGTAATTATAAGTTTAAATAAAATTTGCTTTTATAAAATAAAAAAGTATTTTTTAAATCATAGGATAAGACTAATTTAATTTTAAAATGCAAAATGTACCTTTTCACAGTTATCGTTTGAAAAATTGTAATAAATAATAATTTAAATAAAAAATACTAATTTTGTTTTTGTGTTTTTATTTTTAAACTTAAATAGGTAATCATTAATGAAACAGTACAATCTTATTTAATTAGATTTATTCCTGAAAAATAAGAAATACATGAAAACTTACTAAACTAATACATTAAACATAATTATAGCCGACTTTTATTATCTATTTTGTGATATATCATAACTCTATTAATAAAATGTATCTCTGTAGACTTATACGTAACAAAATTGTTACGCATAACGTTTACTTGAGAAATTTAATTTACAAATAATTGTCTAGTGATAGTTTTAAAAACTATAGCTATACCCACACAACTTTTTTGAGATATTGTTTATAACACTCTCCGTTTGGTCCATAATTTGGTCCACGTCATCGGTTACCACATATTGTGCACTAAGGAGAGTATTATTATCGTCCGACTCACTAGACACTTGTGATTCTAAGTCTATTATTTGGATCTTTATCAGCCGCCGTCCTTTAGTTTTATCACTTTTTAAAACAAACGATTGCTGCTGCCCATGAAAATTCTTCAAAAAGCTTCTTTTCTTCGGTTGCCTTTTGGAAGCCGTTTGTTGTTTGCGAATCTTATGAAGTAACGGTGAATCCGGTCGTTCTACCAACCAAGGCGGGAACATTTGGCTGAATCCCTCTAGCGGGTCTTGCGCATCTTGCAAAACCGGAGAAGGTGATCGTTCAAGGCCTTTGCTTGTCACATGGAGCAAGCTTTGGCTTGGCACGATGTCTTGGGTACTATTGCCTTGGGAATTCTGAAAAAATAAAAAATAAAAATGAGTTATTTACTGTAAATCTACTATAGAGAAGAATAACATTTTAATCATCACGTTGAACTTTTTAAAATAACTTACCATGTTATTGAAACGCTGCTTTGTTGCTGTTTACTCCGATGTTTTTATGTAAATAAATTTGTATTTCAATATGATGCTATTTTATACTCTAAGTAAGTACTTATATAGGCATTGACTTAGGTGTGAGTGTGTATGTAAAATAACTCCTATTGCTGAGGCAGCAGCAAACGCATGCCATGAAACACAAACTTGTCAGGACTCGAACTCGTTACCTATTTTCAACTACAGAGTGAATTATTGATATCGTAATTTAATTGCACAATATGCAGTTTTGTTAGCTATTGACTCACACATCATTACAGATTTATTGGTGTGGTTCTTATTACAATGATGCATGTTTGTGTCGCTGTGCAGTTCACGTTCGCACTTGTCTTTATAGCATTCTTGATATCATGAAAAAACAATAATTGTGTAGATGATGATTAGAACCTAAATTTTATAAGGTAAGTAGAAAGGTTAAGCAACTTTGCAAAGTAGGTCGTCTGATGGGTGACCAAAAACTTATAATCTCGAGCTCCGCCGTGCTTCGGAAGGCTTGTTAAGCCGCTGGTCCCAGCTGCATTAGCAATAATCAGCAACCACCAATCCACAATTGACCCGCGTGGTGGTTTGACCCGTTTTCCCTATCCATCCATAGGGAAGAATCATGTCCCAGCAGTGGGGACATAAATGAGCTGATGATGATGAAGTATTAAGGTTTTATAAAGAAAACAAATATTAATATTACATGAATTTTATTAGGTACGTAATATTGATGTAGCACAATTACATTATATTTTATACAAGGCAAACTTAAATTTAATTAATATAAAAAAACATAGGTACAGATTTACATAAAACACTAATAAAAGTATACATAGAGAAAACTAACAGACAATCAAAACAACCATTGGCAGAATGTACTAGATTCCTTAACCTATATGAACTGTAGTTTGAAAAATACTGTTATGTCATTTTGTTTTCTTGTCCATGGACTCTAAGCTTAACATTTATTACGTAATGTAATGATTACATCCTCACAATTAGTGGTCAGAAATCAATGCGTTCCATACACAAGCCAAAAATAACAATTCTACATAATTGCTCACTCGTTCCTTGGTTTTATGTTGTTAAAAACTTGATGAAGCTAGCAACAACAATGATATTATATTAAATTGTAACATCATTGAGCAACAACGTGTTACGAAACGGTGGACATTTCCGGTAAGTGAAACACATAAATACCCTTAAAATTACTTGAAATAGGTCTAAACAGTACAGATAAGTACACATATGAAAAACTATTATGCCGTTAAACAATCATTAAACAGCGCTTGTCTATTTCCAGGTTTCACCACTCGGGGAAAGCGATATTTACCATACAAGACAAACTTATGTTCTATTAATATTTTATGAACTTTAGTAGGTACGTATGATGTAGCATAATTACATTATATTTTAAGCAAGACAAACATTATTATTCTATTAATAATTTATAAACTTTATTAAAGCATGTAGCACATATTAACATATCATTGAAGATATACTCGCACTTTGAATTTACTAATCTAAGACATAACATATCTTTTTTAAATTTACAAATATTAAATATAACTCAACAATTAAAAAATTTATAACAAGAAAAATGTTAAAAATTCAATATACTTGTATGTCCCCATGCTTTAGTAGAAACTTTGTCATTTGATATTAACCGCTTATCATCATCGCTAGATAGGGCAATTTTATTCACAGCACATGTAAAAATTTCGTGTTTAATTGTTTTAAACAGAATATTTGTTCTACGAACAATGTCTCCATTAAAAAGTGTTTTTTCATAATCCGTGACATTGAACTTACGTACGATGTTTTTTTTAATACCCTTTGCTTTCTTAATTGTGCTGTCTGTAGTTTTAATGCAGTATAGCTTTGAGCGAAGCCCTACAAATTCAGATATAATTTTTCCTCCCATTTCATCTTTAAATAAACCTGGAACTTTTTTATTTTGAATTGGTAAGGCAAATTGATTCGTTTTACAATAATTACTTGTATCAAAGTAAGGTAAAAAATTATTTTTTAAATCTTTATAAAAATCATCTGTTTGTATGTGGTAAACAAAACTGTCGGTGTCCGTGTAACACATCCGCACATTGGTGTTGTAAAAAGGTTTAATAATAGAATAATGAAAATTATACATAAGGCTTTTTGATAATTCTAAAACAGTGAAGCCAATGTATATTGGTTTATTCATAAATATTTGCTCGGGTTTTAACTGCACTGCTACTAAATTTTCTGTAAATACCGAGGAGCTATGAAAATTTGGACGTGCAATAAGCTGTTGTGCACTTTTTCGTTTTTTAGTTACATTGTCCTGATCTAACCACTGATTAACTAAATGAACTTTGACACGTTTTTCAGTATTTTCTAATGTTTTTCCAAACACACTATTATTCAAAAGTTTGAAAAAATCTTGTTCAAAAGTTGATGAACTATTTTGCCTTAGTGTTGTATTTAAATCAATGTATTGTTTCAGATACGGACTTTGTCTGAAAGTGATAACCCGATGAATTTTCTTCAGTATCAATCCATGTTTTAAACAAGTTTTTAAATGAATATAATGTATAACATATAAAAATTTGTCATATAAATTAGGAACGAGTTTATGATTTTTTCCTCCTGGTGGAATGCATTTTTCTGGACAAAATGGTAAATCGTTATGTAAATTATGTAAATGCTTTGGATATTCTAAATCCACTTCAAGTATAAAACCATACTCTGCCTCTGTTGAAATTTGACAAACATCTAAATTATCAATCTCATGTTGATCTAGAAACCGAAAACTGTTCAATGGTAAGTATTGAGACATACTATGACCATACAAATTATTGCAATCAATATATGTTATATAAGAACTAGGTACAGAATTGTCATAATCTGGTAAAAATACATTATTTGCTTTAGCATATCTATGAGAGCATAAACAAACACCACCTCTGATACCACTCTGTAACATTCGGACCATAGCTAAATTATCAATAAGTTCGAGCTGTATCCCTGTCTTTAATAACATCGCGTCAAAGGATAAACTCGGCGCGGTTAAGTAGAAAGCTGGATCTAATTGATAGTGACGTTTGCAAGTCCGTCTAAACTTTTCGAAAATATCTGCTAATAAAAGCACATCAGTTTTCAAATATAAATCCGTGTAACTTCCTAAATCTGAAATATTAAATGTTGACCAAATTAAATGTGCATGACGGTAATCATCTTCAGAAATATCTTGATCAATGAGTGAACTATAAAAATATTTTTTTTCTGGAAGTGACTGTTCTTGATATCGTTCCCAAGAGTTCATATATTCATATGGATATATGCCCTTACGAGTGAGCAGCTTTAATTTAAGTTCACAAGGAAAGTTTTTTTTTAAATATTTGAAGTCTTCTGGTTCCAAAGTATCTGCTAATTTGCTTAAGCTGGTTCCCAAAAACTTGAATGAATCTACAAAACGAAGTTGAAAAAACTCGTTATTTGAAACTGGCACAAACTTTGTAAATGAAATATAATTTTCTTTAGTTTTTGGAATTATTTTTATGCTTCCAGGAGCCTCACCTAACGCTTTAATAAATAAATGGCAGTCGTATCCAGCTAAATTGTGAAAAAATATAGGAACAAATGAAGGTCGTTTATATTGCAAATTGCAAAAAGGATGGGCTGCTCCGCGAAATCGACCAGTCACGTGGCAGTGATCGCGAACTTTATCAGAAAACACAAAATTTTGACAAATGTGGCATCGTGTTGCTTCATTAAAATCGGATTGGTCCTTGTCGGTAAATATCATCGGAGCGTTTGAACTTACTATTTCATATATTTTTTTAACATCTTTTAGTACTAACTCTACAAATCGCATAACACAATCAGGTCCTCGATGTGATACGTAACGATTATAACTCGAATCATCACAACAAACAATATAATATGCAAACGCTACAGGTACATGGTGATGTAACGTTGTCGTGTTACTAGTAGAACAAGTGGTATCAGAATTAGTTTGCAACATTGATTCAAAATCAGCATAGATACAAAATGGTATATTTTGTTTACGGTTATAGTTTTTAAATTTAATAACCGAACCTTTATCGGGTAATACTGTCACTACACCGCTACACAAATGGCTATCGACTTCTTCTGAAGTATTGAAAAATATAAGACACAAATCACAGAAGTATAACTTGTTGTGGTGGGAAGTGATTTGACTTCTAAAAAGTCTGGAACGGTCTTTAATCAAACAGTAATGAGTGTTACTACCATCTTCGAGAAACAATAAATGTATAATTTTGTTTTTGCATTTCATATCAATGTCTGATTTATATAGAGGACCTATAATTGTTTTATTATTTTTTAAGCCATAAATTATAAACTTTATATTTGGATTATTATTTTCAAAGATCTTTATATCGCGAAAAGTAACCGGAAAACACATTCCAGAAATATTAAACAACTCACGATAATGAGGATAAGATGAAACTCTTTCTGCATGTGTCCTAGCTGGGTGGAGAGCAGCTGTCACGCACCATAAAAAACAACACTGATCTTTATTAGCAATATTAAGACATGCCTTTTTTAATTGAATTGATTTAGGCAATGGAATGTAACTTGAGCCTCCAAGTGGCTGATATTTGTTAAGATTGACCTCAATATGCAAATTGTTTAAAAATGTCCATCCACTATCACGATCTTCAAATTCTTCAATGCGTTTTTTTAGGTAATTAACTGCCTCAGAGTACATATTTTCAAAGTCGTAATTGTAGTATAATATTTTATTTTTCGTTCCGAACGATTTAATTGATTGTGAATTATCTTTAAATTGTAAAAATGTTGCAAATAATTCAAAATTTATTTTCGCACATGTATGTTTTATAAGAAATTCATCTAAGAGCGACTTTAATTTGTTACGTATTCCATCTAAAAACCTATCCACTGACGTTAACTGAAAATCTTGTATGGCTACTATTTTATATGTTACGATACGATTGCGAAATGCGGATGTAACTATTTCAATACCTTCACTATGTTTTATTGACTCACAATTTTGCTTATGCAAATTACTTCTCAAATGACCCACCCACGATTTACTATGGATTGACGTGTTACATGTCGTACAGAAAGGCATTTTAATTACGATTAAAATATATTTTAACCGATGAGTTAAATGATCAATCAATGTCTTAACCAAATGAATATATTACTTAAATATAGTATGTGCTACATTCAGAGTTCGGACCTAATAATAATAATAAAATAAGTACCTATAACCTATAAAAATTATAATATTATTTAAAATTAATTTTATCGGAATAGTAAACCGGTTCCGAATTCTCAAATACCTCCCAGGCTTGTGCCAGGAAGCCCTGCAGTGCTTCCCAAGACGGAGAGGTGTCGTCACACTGCAACCTTACCGACGCTAGCGCTGTCTTGTATCGAACCTCGACGGGGTTTGACACGTAGTCATTCGTTTTGTAGACCTTCAGGTCTACAAAAAATTCACCGCTGCTCACTGCGGTGCGACGAGAAGTTCCTGTCGAGACCCGGCTGGCAAACGATGATGTCGCTGTTCCAGCACTCGGCTTCGGTCGGCTGCTAGCAGTTTCCTCCGACCGCAAAATATTGAAGAGGTCACGCTTCGGCTGTTTTCTGTAAATTATTATATGAGTATATTAGATATAAGTAAAGTATTGTTCAGCCCGGTGTCAGACAGCGACGACAAGGACATGTACTTGAAGAGGTCTATGACCCACTGCTAGGCAAAGGCAAAAAAAAATCCGAAACACACTTTGTCCGACCTGGGAATTGAACCCGGAACATTCAGGTATCGAACCGAGCGCTTTGCCACTCAACCACTGATGTGTTGACGAAAGCATTGTTCTAGAAACATTTAATTTCATAACACTGTACTGTGGCAAGGTACTAAATATATATATATATAAATATATATATATATATATATATATATATAATTTGGACTTATTAAAGTTGTATTATTTTTTATTTTTATGAATTCTTTTGAATGTAGCTAATGTTATTTTTTTTTTTTTTGTTAATTAAAGTAATTGGTTTTTACTGTTTTAATTAAATAAATAAATAAATTATAAAGAACACAGTTGAGTTGTTTTCATAAGTTACTACTAAACCAGACTTGGAGTTAATAATGATAAGTAATAACAAATTTACCTGCGGGAGCCAGAGACAGTCTCATGAGGCGAAGTCTCACAGGTTTTAACAGTTTTGCGTTTGGTTGTGGCTGGTGAAGACTTGCTCTTGCTCTTCTTTTTAGGAGGAGGTACCTCCGAAATCACAGAAGATGCTTCGTACTCGGAGTCAGACCTATGAAATAAATAAATTATGTTTTAGACTACACTCGAACCTGTAAGCTTATTTCGCGTGGTACACCTATTCAAACGGATAAACGTAACAACAAAGTGTTTTCGTTGGCTAACTGGTTGGTATACAAGTTTTCGTATTTGATAATTAATGCAAATTGACTATCGAAAACACAAACTTATACGCAAACACAACTCGCTGTAAAAATATAAATATTTAAAGGTTTTATTTTACTTACGCACATTGTTAAATTGATGAAGATATTCGCAGAATAACACTTAAACACACTGTTGAACCGTTTAAAAAATAGACTTTATATTTATCACTAAAATCGAATTAAAATTATAACTGTGTAACAAGCACACCCAAATTCATGAAAATTATAATGATTTTTTTTCGATGCCAGTGGTTTTATGCAGAAAAAAGTCCATTGTCAGCAAAAAGTGGTCAAGCGTGAGTTCTAATGACGTAAAAATAATATTTATTGTATTTTTAAAATGTGTATTTTTATCCTAAGAAATAAGACAGCACTTAGTCATTATTATAAATTAAAAATATATTTATGACTTGTTGTTGACTGTGACTTCGTTCGCGTAGAAACTATGTGACTATGTAGGTACTACATAAAACTTTCTAAAAATGTAATCTAGAATAAGCCTTATAATATAATATCAGCTATCTGCTAGTCAAAGTATCATCAAAATCAGTCCAACCGTTTCAGAGATTAGCTGAAACTAATAGACAAGAGAAGCAAACCCTGGAAAATTATTATATTGAAATGAAATATACATAATTAACATTTTAAATGCTTCACATTATTCTATTAAACTTAATTATATTTATGACTTGCTGTTGACTGTGACTTCGTTCGCGTAGACATTAAGTAACTATGTAGGTACCTACTACATAAAACTTTCTAAAAATGTAGTCTAGATTAAGCCTTATAATATAATATCAGCTATCTGCTAGTTAAAGTATCATCAAAATCAGTCCAACCGTTTCAGAGATTAGCTGGAACAAATAGACACGAGAAGCAAACCTTGGAAATATTATTATATTGAAATTAAAATATACATAATTGACATTTTAAATGCTTCACATTATTTTTTACTACTTTGCAATATTATTCGATCAAACAATCGTCTTTGTAATATTATCGCAGCCGCTGTTTGTGTAATTGCTGTCTTTGCAGTATAACTAGTAGAGACGTGTTCCTACGAGTTTTCGATAATAAACATCGATTTGTATGTAGGTCATACCTATTTACTTTTCATACTAATACTTGTTTTTAATTGAGTTATATATCGGAGTTAACTTCAAAATATAGCGCCGATAATTTTGTATACTTACATATTATTATGTGTTATTTATTATTAAACAGTTCTATAAGTTCATGAAATTGTGTTCTTTTTTAGGTAAGGTAAGTATCTATCATTTTATCTTATCTAAACGAAATAGAAATAACAAGAAAGATACTATATTTTGATAGGTACTGATTCTCCTTTTTATGTAGACTAGTTTTGTTATTATTTTTAAATTTCATACTAATTGATTGATACTTCAAATTTGAAATATAGATTACACAACATCGATTTATGTTTGAGCATCGATTACTCGGATGTGATCTAAGCAAGAAGCAGCTCTAGTGCAATGCGTGGGGTTCATATTCGTTTCATTCGCTTCCCACGTTTTGAACCATTATGCGACGCGCAAGGCACCGACACGCTACGCTACGTAACGTGTGTTTCATCATCATCATCATCAGCCTATACTAGTCCACTGCGGGACATATGCCTCTCCAAGTGCATGTGTTTATAAATCTATAATTAATATAGAAAGTGTCTTAATTCAACTAGAACTATATGAATTGTAAAAAGAAGAAAATCATGTAAGTACATACATAATAAGATAATTTTTTTCGTCTTAAAAAATGTTTAACATATCAAAAATATTGTTTAAACACTTTTGTTTATTCATTGAATCTAGAAAAATCTCACAGAATAAATGCTTCGAGTCGCAGTATTATGCAAAGCTAATAATTTTCGTTGCCTTGTTAGTAATTTTAATATAAAAATGGTTTTTACTTTTCACTTTTACTCGATGTTTCAATGATTGAAGTATCTATAATGTACAAGAATAATTTCTCATAATAAAATTCTCATCTAAGGAGAAAATTCACTGGCATTGATAGTATTTTCCTACCAAGCTTTTTGAAGTTAAATTGTTGTAAAACCCATAAAATGTATTTAAATCTTTTAGGAAGTTTAATTTTACAGTACTTACCATATTTTTGTGTCCGTCACAAATGATTTTAATGTCCATGTTTTATTTTAAGGTCCTGGAGAGTGGAATCTTTTCAACCTATGTGCAAATATTTCAACCAAGTGGAAGCTCATCTTATAATTTGTAAGTTTTTGAATAAATAAATATTGAACAATATCAGACATATTTAATTACATAATTAAACATGTTTTTTTTTTTTTTTTTTTCAGATGTTGATGGATGAACCTGCTATCGGCGTGTCTCGTTGAAGAAAAGATAAAAATTTATATTTTATGAATGTTTGTATGACTAATATTTATATAAAATAATTAATAAATACAATACAACCCATCCCAAATCCTTTAAAGGTAGGCTATCACATACTAAGTTTACATACAAGTATGTGGTAGCTGAGGTAATGGTAAAGTTATACTTGGTACGGTTGGTAAGGTTGGTATTTGGTAAGGTTATGCTAAAGGTAAAGTTTTTTTTTTTTTTTTTCTGACCATGTATTGCTGTCTATAGACAGAAGTAGATTCGTTTAAGCAAGTAGCAGTTTAGCTTTGTCTCATTAGGTAGGTTGGTGTTCGGTGTGTGATCTTACCACGGGCTCGCACCGTCGCCTGATAGGAATCTGTTCGGTGCGTGATCTTACCCACGGGCCGCAGGGAGTTACTTACCATGGTTTCCCCCAACCGAACAGTTAGGAGGTGTTCGGTGTGTGATCTTACCACGGGCTCACACCGTCGCCTGATAGGAATCTGTTTGGTGCGTGATCTTACCCACGGGCCGCAGGGAGTTACTTACCATGGTTTCCCCCAACCAAACAGTTAGGAGGTGTTCGGTGTGTGATCTTACCACGGGCTCGCACCGTCACCTGATAGGAATCTGTTCGGTGCGTGATCTTACCCACGGGCCGCAGGGAGTTACTTACCATGGTTTCCCCCAACCGAACAGTTAGGAGGTGTTCGGTGTGTGATCTTACCACGGGCTCACACCGTCGCCTGATAGGAATCTGTTTGGTGCGTGATCTTACCCACGGGCCGCAGGGAGTTACTTACCATGGTTTCCCCCAACCAAACAGTTAGGAGGTGTTCGGTGTGTGATCTTACCACGGGCTCACACCGTCGCCTGATAGGAATCTGTTTGGTGCGTGATCTTACCCACGGGCCGCAGGGAGTTACTTACCATGGTTTCCCCCAACCAAACAGTTAGGAGGTGTTCGGTGTGTGATCTTACCACGGGCTCGCACCGTCACCTGATAGGAATCTGTTCGGTGCGTGATCTTACCCACGGGCCGCAGGGAGTTACTTACCATGGTTTCCCCCAACCGAACAGTTAGGAGGTGTTCGGTGTGTGATCTTACCACGGGCTCACACCGTCGCCTGATAGGAATCTGTTTGGTGCGTGATCTTACCCACGGGCCGCAGGGAGTTACTTACCATGGTTTCCCCCAACCAAACAGTTAGGAGGTGTTCGGTGTGTGATCTTACCACGGGCTCGCACCGTCACCTGATAGGAATCTGTTCGGTGCGTGATCTTACCCACGGGCCGCAGGGAGTTACTTACCATGGTTTCCCCCAACCGAACAGTTAGGAGGTGTTCGGTGTGTGATCTTACCACGGGCTCACACCGTCGCCTGATAGGAATCTGTTTGGTGCGTGATCTTACCCACGGGCCGCAGGGAGTTACTTACCATGGTTTCCCCCAACCAAACAGTTAGGAGGTGTTCGGTGTGTGATCTTACCACGGGCTCACACCGTCGCCTGATAGGAATCTGTTTGGTGCGTGATCTTACCCACGGGCCGCAGGGAGTTACTTACCATGGTTTCCCCCAACCAAACAGTTAGGAGGTGTTCGGTGTGTGATCTTACCACGGGCTCGCACCGTCACCTGATAGGAATCTGTTCGGTGCGTGATCTTACCCACGGGCCGCAGGGAGTTACTTACCATGGTTTCCCCCAACCGAACAGTTAGGAGGTGTTCGGTGTGTGATCTTACCACGGGCTCACACCGTCGCCTGATAGGAATCTGTTTGGTGCGTGATCTTACCCACGGGCCGCAGGGAGTTACTTACCATGGTTTCCCCCAACCAAACAGTTAGGAGGTGTTCGGTGTGTGATCTTACCACGGGCTCGCACCGTCACCTGATAGGAATCTGTTCGGTGCGTGATCTTACCCACGGGCCGCAGGGAGTTACTTACCATGGTTTCCCCCAACCGAACAGTTAGGAGGTGTTCGGTGTATGATCTTACCACGGGCTCGCACCGTCGCCTGATAGGAATCTGTTTGGTGCGTGATCTCACCCACGGGCCGCAGGGAGTTACTTACCATGGTTTCCCCCAACCGAACAGTTAGGAGGTGTTCGGTGTGTGATCTTACCACGGGCTCACACCGTCGCCTGATAGGAATCTGTTTGGTGCGTGATCTTACCCACGGGCCGCAGGCAGTTACTTACCATGGTTTCCCCCAACCGAACAGTTAGGAGGTGTTCGGTGTGTGATCTTACCACGGGCTCGCACCGTCACCTGATAGGAATCTGAAAGGGATCACCAATATGAGTTATTGGGTATTCTACCCCACCGCAGTGAGTGAGGGCTCGGCACGAGCCTGAACGAATGAAGGTGGGGTAGAATGCCCAATAACTACCTACTTGTGCTCTCTGGTAACGAGGCAGTGTGCAGATTCTGGCCGTTTCTTCCACATCGATCTGAGAAGTAGGCAACATCGTAAGTGTGCGTCCGATAAGGAAATGCGATGGGGTCAATGGGACGAAATCATTAGGGTCTGAGGATAGGGGGGTGAGAGGACGAGAATTTAGTATACCTTCTATGCCTACAAGTACGGTATTCATTTCCTCGTAGGTTAAGTTTGCCAGAGATAGAACTCTTTTCAAATGATGTTTAACTGATTTAACGGAGCTCTCGGCTAAGCCGTTGAAGTGCGGGCTGTATGCGGGAGAGAATTTAAAAATAATGGATTGCTCCGCTGATTTCGAACTAATGTCATTACCTCTTGTTTTTAAAAATTTTGAAAGTTCATTAGCCGCTCCTACGAAATTAGTACCATTATCGGAGTAAATAAAGTCAGGCTTACCTCTGCGAGCAACGAATCTGTTTAAGGCGGCTAAGAATGTTTCAGTGCTTAAATCAGTAACTAATTCTAAATGTACAGCCCTTACAGCCAAGCACACAAACACACAGATATAAGACTTTATTAATCTAGCTCCTCTACCTTTTCTGTTCGCCAACATTATCGGTCCAGCGTAATCGACAGCACTATTAGAAAATAGAAATTGACTATATGTTCTTTCTTTAGGCAGATTACCCATTATAGGCTGAATAGACTTTCCTGTAAACCTGCAACATACATGACACTCATGTGTTATTTTTCTAGCCAGATTGCGACCCCCAACTATCCAAAATTTATGTCTTAATACAGATAGTAATAATTGTGGACCTGCATGCATCAGTGTCTTATGATAATATTTAAATAACAGTTTAGTAACATGGTGCGATGCATGAAGCAAGATTGGATGTTTTGTGTCATAATTGTAGTTTGAATTAGACAATCTGCCGCCAACACGAATCAACCTTTCGTTTGACATAAAGGGATTTAAGTTTAAAATTTTAGATTTAATTGACAATTGTTTATTGTTATGTAAAGTATTGTATTCATTTGAAAAAATATCTAATTGCACTATTCTGCTCAATGCATAAGCAGCAGAGCTCAACTCGTATAATTTTAAATATCCAGAAAATTTATTACGTGGAGTTCGACAATTATTAATAAATCGCAATATATATGCAGTAATCCTATTCAGTTTAGAAAAATTAGAATATTTATGAGTAAAATTAGTCTGTTCAGTTACAAGTTTGCAGTCAGCCTTAGTCTCAGGTAAAGATATCGATACATTTTTGGGTTGAATAGGCCACTGAGATTCTGGCTGCAGCAGAAAAGGTGGACCAGAAAACCACAATAGGGAGTCGCGTAATTGATTAGAATTACATCCTCTAGATCCTAGGTCAGCCGGGTTTGCATGAGTAGGTATGTACCTCCACGACTGCAAATCACTATGTTCGGTTATTTCATTTATTCTGTTAAGTACAAATGTCTTAAGAGAGGCCCTAGGAGTTCGTATCCAACCCAATACGATAGTGGAGTCACACCACATAACACAACGATCGACATTTATTCTTAAAGCAGTTCGAACCTTTTCTGCCAATCGGACAGCCAGCAATGCGCCACAAAGTTCTAGTCGAGGTATAGTCATACCCTTCAATGGGGCCACCTTACTCTTGGCCATGACTAACTGTACGGTGGTGCGGCCATCTACCGACGTGGACCGCAAGTATATGCATGCACTATAAGCCTGTAAAGACGCGTCGCTAAAGGCATGTATTTCTATAAGTATAGGTGAGTTACATAGTGAGTGACGTGGGATTTTAATTTCGTTTAATTGTGGAAGTGTTTGTAAAAATACTAACCAATCCCTTTGTATTTCGGAAGGTAAGGGGTCATCCCATGATACTTTAGATGCCCAGAGCTTTTGTAAAATTATTTTACCCTGGAGTATACATGGATTTACGAGGCCCAAAGGGTCAAATACTTGTCCTATTATGGACAAGACTGTTCGCTTGCTCATTTTATCTAGTGACTCTAACGCAACATTAACTGAAAACTGAAGTGTGTCTGAGTTGCAAGACCACCTCAACCCTAAAGTCTTAGCATCACAATCGTCAACTAGCTTGAGCAAATCATCACAGCCATCGGTTTCTTGGATATTACTAATATTTCAGGACAATTAGAACGCCACTTTCGCAAATGAAACTGACCTTCTTTTAATTGACTAATAACACCCTGTATAATGTGTATAAGAGTAGATTTCGATTGATGGCCACTCAAGTAATCGTCGATATAGAAATCATGTAGTATAGTTTCACGTACCAATGGATCGACACATTCCTGACCCAACTGCACAAGACAACGAGTAGCTAAATAAGGCGCCGACGCTGTGCCGTAAGTCACAGTGTTGAGTTTATAAGTTTTTAGTTCCTCATTAGGGTTAAAGCGCCAGAGTATTTTCTGCAGTCCTCTTTGATGTTCTGCAACAAGTACACATCTGAAAAATTTGTCACAGTCGGAAGTGACTACGTATTTGTGTTGCCTAAAACGGATCAGAATGCTAATTAAATCATCCTGTACTGTCGGCCCAATCATCTGAATATTGTTAAATGACAACCCTGATGTGGTCTTTGCAGAAGCGTCAAATACCACCCTCAGTTTTGTTGTAAGACTAGACTCTTTAAGAATACCGTGATGAGGTAAAATATTTATATGTTTGTCCTGTTTGCTATCAGTATTTAAAGCCATATGACCGAGGTCTATATATTCTTTTATAAAATCGCAATATTTTTGTTTAAATAATGGATAACGGGAAAACTTACGTTCTAAATACTGAAAACGATTAAATGCTTAATCATAAGAATCACCTAATGCTTTCGGTGACTGTTGCAAAGGGATTTGTACCATAAATCGACCATCGTGTTGTCGTGTAGTGGTTGCAGCAAAATGCAACTCGCAATCATTTTCTTGCTTTGTAGTTTTGCGTGATAAAGCCACCGATTCCAACTCAAAAAATCTGTCAAGCTTGTGTTGTAGTTCAACTTCGTTCACAAAATGGCAATGGACTGTATTAATGTGCGTAGATTGTTGAGTAATTGGATTATTCACCCTCTGCAATCGCATTGCACCCGACACTAACCACCCGAATTTACTATTACTAAGAACGGGCTTATTTTTACCTAAAGAAATGCGTTCGGTATCTAGGACGTTCCAGAATACTTCAGCGCTAAGCAACATATCAATATCAGAAGGTGAGTTAAAGGTTGGATCGGCTAACCTTATATTGGTAGGTATATTTAATGATTGTATATTAAAGTGTGTAGTGGGTAACATTTGAGTAATCTGTGGTATGACGAAGCAACTAATGCTTGTCTTGTAATTTTCAGTTCGTGAAAATAATGTAACAGACGAACGTAAATTAATGCGAATTGGATCACGACTTAACCCTTCGACCGCTGTCGAAGTAGAATAAATAGGCAATTTTAATTTTTTTCGTAAAGTTTCGGTAATAAAGTTAGATGTACTGCCGTTATCAAGTAAGGCACGGATAGTGTGACGTATGCCATCAATGTCAACCACGTCAACAAGCACTGTGGATAGGAGGACGCAACCGTGATGGGTAGACGACAAGACCACCTCAGTTTGGTGTGCCGTGTCACAGTCACCTGCTGCAGAGTGTGAGTCATCGCATGGCTCTGAGTCCGTAACGCCTTGTGTGGCTAACATGGTGCATTTGTCCATTTTAGAAATAGGGGCACACTCCTTAGATTCAGACAGCAGCCCGTCCTCAGTGTGCAACATCGTGTTGTGCCACTTAGAACAAATCCTACACGGACCAAATCTGCATTTATTTACCTCATGTCCTTGGCGCAAACAATTAAGACAAAGTTTTAATTGTTTTGCCTTATTAATTTTAGCATAAACAGATAACGATTTAAATTTTAAGCATTGATAAATAGCATGATTTTGTTTACAAAAAGGACAGGTAAGAAGTAGTTTGTTGCGTTTGCGTATTGTTTACGTTTGCAACAAAGGAGCGTGACCTTGAAGCGGCCGGCTCGCTATGCCTCCGTTTATTATGGGTCAAGTTTAATGTCTCAAGCAAACTTGCAGTCGGGATATTTTTCAAAATTATTAGAGTATTCTTTCCATTTTCTATTTGTTACGTTATCCAGTTTGCTTGAGGCCATATGTATCAACAACATGTCCCAATTATGAATACTAATGTTTAGATTTTCAAGTGCCCTAAGATTTTTATTTAAACTGTCGACTAATTTTCTTAACGAAACAGATGATTCCTTTGTAATTATTTCTATGTCAAATAACGCCTGAATATGGTTATATATTAAAACTTTATTATTATGATAACGCTCGCATAACAATTTCCACACGATATCGTAATTATTGGCAGAAAAATCTAATGAGCCTATAACGTCTGCGGCTTTGTCCTTTAATGACGACTGCAAGTAATGAAACTTGCTTATTGTGGGAATGCTATCATTGGAATGTATTAGTGACGTAAACGTATCGTGAAATCGTAACCAATCCTCAAAATGTCCAGAAAAGGTAGGCAACTGAATAGTGGGCAAAGTTAAAGTCGGTATGTTAGCTGTGAGGACAGTACCTGCCGCGGATGAGGCTGATGCGCCGCCATCCTTACCGTGCTGCACAGAAGCGAACCTGCTTACCAGCTCGCGCGCAGCGCCAACTACTGCGAAGTACTCGCTCTCGAACTGCTCACGATATTGGTACTCTTTTTCGCAATCGGTTTCTGAAATTTCCAAACAACTTTCGATTTCAATTTGTAACACGTCAAATTCACCGTACCACTCTTCGATTTTTAGCAATCTTAAGTTTAAATCACTAATTTGCGCTGCACTAGGCTTTTCTGAAGAGGATAGGAGTGCAAGATAAGATTTAAATTGTGTAAGCTTAGACTTATATGAACTGCGTTTTCTTTTTAATTCGGCAAGCTTAGCCATAATAAAATTAGAGTGGGTAGGTAGGTGACGGAAAGAAAATGAATTAGCTAGAAAGAAAGCACAAATTAATTAACCTTTAAATTAATAATATTCGCAAATAAAGGTAATGACAATGGAACGAATACTTAAATTAAAGCGGAAAGTGAAAAATGATGTCAGCGTACGCGGTCTAAGCGTATGTAGATATGCACAGGTAGCTATAGCGGGTAAGCGGGCGATATTATTTGCTGCGCGCTGCGCCGCGTTTACCGTTTTCTGCAAATGGAAAATAAAACCATATGAGATATTTTATCGTTAAATTCAATATTACACGTAATTAAGGTCCGTGTAATAATTGCATGAGTGGGTGAATAAAGGAGGACAAAGGATTGAAATGTTGTAAATTTTAAAGCAATTAATTTACTAATTTCAAATGGAAACCTGTAATCCACGTAATTAAAGTCCGTGGATGCAGATACTTTAATGAAATAATTCAAATTTAACGAAAATAGTTAACGGGAAAAGAATATCGCACTTATGTAGGTAGGTACGACAAAATTGTGCACGTAATTAAAGTCCGTGCAAATTACGAAATTACTTGTAAAGAAATAAAGGATAAATAGGTAAAGGATATCGGATTTGCACTGTCACTTAGTTGCAACTTGATGACTGCGCCTCTTTCTTGTCCTGGAGCTAGGTCGTCGGTCGCCGCGCCGTCGAGTAACTTTCCCGAAGTCCAAAGGTCGCTCAGCTGCTGAATCCGGTCGGAAGGAACAAATTGTGCGGGAATCTTCTTCGGCTTTGCTTCCAGGAGAGTAGAAAATGATAACAGTTTTGATTGTTAACAATATAATGTGAAATTCTGAACTTTACAAAAAAAACTGTCTGTTGGTAATAATTTTTAAAAAATATGGGTTGCGTGCGTGCGTCTGTTGCGGTATCGATGATGCGAGTAGAAGGGGGTCCGGGGGGCGTCCTTGTGCAGCCAGCGCAGCGTACGTTTATGAAACCGGTTTTCGGCGTAGACGCATTTCTTGCGTTAACACCATGTCCATATCCAAATATTTTGGCCGTAAAAAGTAAGTTCTGGGTATAATTCCCAGCGGGTCTATCGGCTAAAAGTAGACATTTGAAGCCCATATTTTGTCCTTAAATGGGCCTTATGGGCTTCAAATGTCAAATGAAGCCCATGTCCATATTCATATTTTTAGCCGATACAGGGGCTGCGGGTCTATCGGCTAAAAAATATGGATATGGACATGGGCTTCATTAGCCATTTGAAGCCCATATTTTGTCCTTAAATGGGCATATTATAGGCATAAAATTTCAAATGAAGCCCATGTCTATTTTCATATTTTTTAGCCGATCAAAGTGTGTTTCCGACTTTTCGATGCATAAACCTCAGTTTGTGATCACCAACCCGCCAATACCCATAATTGTAACGAAAACTTGATTTTAATAATGGAGGCCTTTGCCCAGCAGTGGGACAGTACACACGGCGTCAAATCCACCTACCCAAAACTGTCAAAATTCTAGAATTAATTTTGAACTTTATTGTTCGGTCCTAAGGATCAATATTCATTAGAGAAATTTGACAGTTTTGGGTAGGTTGATCTGAGGCGAAGGCTACACGTTCAATAAATATTGTGATCCACGGCTATTTATTCCATATCGTGATATTTATTGAGCGTGTAGACTGAAGTATTGACGGATCGCGATACGGATCACAGGATTTCTAGAAATCCGAATTACGGATTGTCAATCCATGGATCGTGATAAATATTGAACGTGTAGACGCGCGGTAAATATTTATCACTTCAGTACGCTCCGCGGCAGCGATGGGTGACGATGTCCCAGTGCCATGCGGGGTTTACGATGCGCCGCCGCGCCGTCACCCGCTCTTGTAGAACCTTTTGCAAATGACCAAACATACCTAAAAGAATTTATTCTCAACCTGCTATTTATTCTTCAAATACTGCCCGAACTGTGGGATAGTTCATACACTTATTACAAAAAGAAACGAAGACCTAAGCAAGTTAGGTACTGGACAAATATAAAAAATGCATTTATTGACGGTGTTAGGAAAAAAATTAATAGGATAAGCTAAGGGGTCTCGGTAGCTTAGTGGTTAGAGCAGTGGTCCGGCAATCCAAAGGTCATGGGCTTGAATCGCATTCGAGCTTTCCTGTGGCTCGTTGTTTTTTTTCTAGTAAACATTTTATCCTATATCTATATTATAGCATTGAGAATGCAAAAATTTCAATAACATTAAAAATAATACTCTACTGTCCAACTATAGAAAATAATTTTTCATCCATCGCTTTCTTTTCACTATTTTCTTTATCAATATTTCTAAAATAATAATTATACAGGCTTTAACTTTTCTTGTTGTATCCATGGTAGCGTCCGCACGGTCCGCACCGCACAAAGGAAGCCACAATACTGACGTGATAAATATTGAACGTCTAGGGTATGTCCGTGATCCACTACGATACGTCAATCCAGATCGCGATATAGATCACGATAAATACTTTACGTGTAGCCTTCGCCTGACGGTGTACATAGGCAATGCTTTACTTTACATGAGCGAGTCCCAGTGTTTAAGAAAGAGTCTTTTATTGATAGACATTTGATAGGTTACTTTTGTAAGGTGTCGAAAATACTTAATGTAATTATTGTCATTATAAAACTATTTATGTATGAAGTCCAAAAGCTAATCATTGCCACTAGGTATATTTGAATTTCTTACGTGATATCGAAAGCTATTACTGCTATGCCATATGAATGCAGAAAACCTATAAGTACTTTTACATGATATTAATACATATAAACCCGACTATTATCCCCGAAGGGTTATAGGCAATGAGGACAGCAAAATCAGTCCTCTACCATAGTCCACTTTTCATCAATAAGCGACTGCACATGCGCTCAGCGTGACAGTGGTGAGCCCATAGCCGCTCTATGCTGTTGGATGTATGTGCAGTCTTTATTTAGTCCGTTAGTCGCCTTTTACGACACCCAAGAGAAGGGGTGCGTAGTATTATTTTACCGCTACGCGACACGGTAAATGGTCTGCTTACATCAATACCTTTATCTCGACCGTCGATCTTTAAAACGATCTATGTAGGTAGTCGAGTTACCTATCATAAATTCGGAATTTGCCTGTACGAATTTTATTTGGCCGAAAACGTTTTGTAATTTTTGGTTTTCCATAATTTTCTTTTTACCGAAAACACAATTTACAAAGTTTTGAAATGCCGATTATCAGTTGTTATTTTTTTCAAAATCTCTATGTTTTGAAATCCTACTCAACGTTTGGCCGAAGCTATTAACGCTAGACGATTCATTTTCCAGAAACACGTTTCCAATATTGTTAAAATACAACCTTTCAAATAATTGAAATCCATAATATCATCGAACAACTTGTAATCGTAGTAACGTTTAAGCATGCAAACAAGCATGCAGCATGAAAGCAAGCATGCACCACGCAAGCATGCATGCAGTATGCAAACAAGCATGCAGCATGTAAGCAAGCAAGCTTGGAGCTTGCAAGCAAGCTGCGGCATGCAAGCAAGCATGTAGCATGCAAGCAAACATGCAGCATGCAAGCAAGCATGCAGCATGCAAGCAAGCATGCAGCATGCAAACAAGCAAGCAGCAAGCAACCAAGCATGCAGCAGGCATGGTTTCTGTCACGGCTCCGGCGCTGCGAGGCTCCGGCGGTCCCACGCGAGCTTATCGTCGCAGATGGGTTTCGCTCACCACCGCAGCTTCGGCTTGCTAGCCGGCTCCGCCGGCCGTCCGCTCCGTCAGCTACGGCGGCGAGCGTAAACCCACCTGCTCCTCAGCTCGCAGGCCGGCTCCCCCTCAGCGCCTACGCGGGCTTGAATTACACTCTAGCTTAGGGCAGACAAGACTACGTGGAGTCGGTTTTGCCGCGATTCGTTTCTGTCACTGACTTTTGAAACACAATCTTACCGTAAACATAAAGTATTAACTTTTTAAGACATTTAAGTTTATTCACCTAATAATATGAACATATGAAACACAAAAAAAACTGGGTATGAGTATGATATTTTAGAAAAAAAGTTACTTCGAATTTTAATACTTCTAAATATGAAATTGAAAAACATCTTCCAAAAGAAAAAAGTAGTTTGGATAATCGGCTAATAGTTTTTCTGGAAAATGAAACGTATATGTTAAGTTTATGGATTAACAAAATTATGTAAAAGCAACGATCTGGTATTTAAAACTTCGTCATACCGTTTTCGAACAATTAAAATTTGTACAGGAAAGTTTCGAATTTATGATAGGTTACCATGTAGTCGGAATAAGTTTTCATGTAGATACTTCTACCTATTACTATACTATTCTACCTACCTAGCTTTTGACATTATATTAATCAAAGTACCTAGCTTATTTAGTGATGTTATTATTCAAATAGTCATAGCAAATAAGTTTTAAATACATTATTATGATGATGACACTACAAAGTTAAATATAAGATCTTAATTTTTAAAGCGTGATTGTGTATTTGTTTCTACTTCAATCACATTTTTTGTAAAAGATAAAAAGGAAGAGTTCAGCATTGTTCGCACTAGATGATTTTTGTAGAATAACAAGTTTGAACCAAGGCGTGTAATTCAGGCGTAGGAGTACCTACCTAGGTACATTGCTTCGCTAGTTTGATTATTTTATTTGTATTACTCCTTCGACGCTTTCCTATTTTGATCAATTAAAACAATTAATACTTATGTACTGAAAAAATCAAACGGGCGAAGCAATGCACAGATAGCAGATCAACATGCCACAAAATGTCAATCTTAGGCTGGCCTCACACAGCCGGAATGGCTTTCTGAATTCAGAATCTGAATTTAAGATTCTGAATTCCGGCACCTTGACTCACACATTCTTAAAAATTCAGATTGATCAGTAGTCTTGTGACTCCCGGCATATGAAGGGTACAGGGGAAAAAGGATCATTGTCAAATGTGACACATTGTGAGAAAAATGAAAATCCTTTAATTACTTTGTAACCTTATTTATTTAACACTTTCATACAATGGCACTTAAAACTATGTTATGTAGCATATATTATATTTGGGGTTTGTATTCTTCATTATTTGTTTAGGTAAAATTATTTTTAAAAATAAATAATTTAATCACAACATTACGTCGCCCTATTGCTTGTTTGTTCTATCTCCATTTCTTCAATTTTACAGTAGACGAGTTTTATGCTCTATAATATAAGGAAGCTATAGTTTATAGATTTGAAGGTTTTTCTTTATACATGAGTTACATAAGAGTTGATTGATATAAATGTCATCTATAGATGGTAATCAATTATACCTTATTTTTCAATTTTTTTGTGGAGATAGGACAAACATGCACAAAAATAATTACGCATGTGGACTTAGAGCAATACCCAATCAAAATAGGACAAAGTGACAGTTTTTTTTGCGTGCTTGTTTGTTCTATGTCCCAAATGTATATACAGGATGGTGTATAAATCACTAAACTAAGTAAGTATTACTTAATTAAAACTCTAGTTTCAGTTTTATCACTTTTGGATTGCTTCGTGTGTTTTGGGCCTCAATTTAATACTAACTAGCATAAAACATGTGTCTTTGAAAACTTTCTTTTAGAATTTAAAATACTTAGGTATAAATAACGAATGCATTTAAAAAAAAAATTAAAGTGTAATTTATTGATGTCTATAAACTGAATTCTTCGAAAAAAATTTATTTTTATTTCATAACACCTGTATAATTCCAAATTAATATACTTACATTGGTGGAACCCTAACATTTATTATTAAAAAAAACTAAAAACTACCATTTGACTGAATATCAATAAGAAATTAAATATTTTTAAATCATTAATGGACAATGCAACTTTTCCATACATTTTGGGCCCAAAATCCAACTAATAGCTCTTATCAGTAGTAACTATCTTTACTATGGCACCATAAAAATCTAACCCAGGGGTAAAAAGTTAAAGCAATGAGAATAATAATAAGATTGTGAAATAAAAACAATGTTACAAACTTTTTATTATTCTTATTGCTGTAACTTTTTTCCACCGGGTTAGATGTTTTGGTGCTATAGAAAATGTTGCTACAATTGATACCGTTTGCCATAGGTTTTATCAACGGCTGAGGTCTAGTAAAATTTCAGACCAGTTAAAGTGCATTGTCCTTTATTTATTTAATATACAGTTTACGTCATACATAATCTTTCAAACATATAAGGCCCTAATTTATGAATCAACATCTAAAACCTAGAATACTAGCTAATAGATTATATTCACTGCCCCTTTAAGCGAGTCCTGCACCTAGTTAGCCTTAGCGTTAGCCTATGCTTTGTAGAAATTTGAAACAAATTCTTTGAAAATAAAAAAACAATAAGTACATAAATCTAATGACATCTAAACACATATTTATTCGAAACTCTCTTAATTTTAAACAATAATTCTTTGTAAGTTAGCCTGATCTATGCACAAGGTCATGCCTTGTTGAAATTTATAACAAATTCTTTAAAAAGTTACAAACAATACATAAATCTAATGACATCTAAAACATATTTTTTTGAAAACTTTCTTAATTTTACGCATGAAACAATAATTCTTACATGAATTGCTTATATCTTATATTGCAATTCCGCGGGGCACCCCATTCTTTAAAAGTAAATTTAATTTTTAACACAAGCGCGTGATGGTTTTGCACATTTCGCAGAATAAAAACACTGGTCTAATTAAATTACTAAATCTAAAACTTCAAAGCAGAATTGATTTTATTGTTAATATCAATATGATTGATTTTGCTTTTAAGTTTAATGAACTTAAAAGAAGACTTATGTCTTTTTTTGCGGTCGCGCGGCACCCCCTTAACTACGTCTTTGCTGCTCCAGAAATTGTCTCGCCAGCCCACATAATTCCACTAGAGCCACCCGTATATCAGCCAAATGCACCAAGTGCGACAAATATTCATTTCGTTGCTCGTCAAGGTGCAACCGAGTCTCTTCAAGTCGGAGCAAATTTTCTCGAAATGATCTATCAGCTGACTGGCGTCGAGGCAATCTTTGTTCTTGCATTCCTGCAAAAGTACATTAATAGTTAAATTTAGAGTATCTATCTGTATAGCTATTAATATCGTCATTTCGTAAGTATATTATTGAATGACCTTAACCATAAGTATTTTTATACAATTATTTATAGACAAGAGTTTTTAGCACCACTGAACAAGTTAAGGTAATTTATTAAAATACTAGTTGTTGCCAGCGACTTCGTACGTGTAATTTATCTATAGGTATACAAAATTTCGATACAATCGGTTCAGTAGTTTTTGCGTGAAAAGGTATCTCTCTAATGTTTTTTTGGTCTATATCATGTCAGTGGTACGCAGTAATCCTGATTTTCAGATTTGGCTGTGTTACTGTTTCATTATATGTATAGATTACAGTAGCAGCAGTACACAGCAATGAAATAAATATAAGTACTACAGTAATAAATTATTTACTTTATATTCCATCAAAACTATTTTTACTTTTAGTTTGATTTAGAAATCGCAGTTACTGAATGTTTTGGAGACATTTTTAATGATAAAGGTTAATTTAATGTAACTTCATTATAGCATTAATATCTGATATTTGAAACATATTTTGTTGGAATTTTAGTAAAATATTATTTATTGTTTTGACTGAACTTACTTGGTGTTTGAGTAGCAGTTAAAGGTGGCACAATGGTTCTCTGTGTGCTTGGAGCTACACCACTTGTACCTACCAGATTCTCCTGGTCGGTGGGATCTCTCTCTTCTGTTGGGTTTTCTGTAAAGTAAAATGTGATTTAAACACAAAAACAATAAAGAAGACAAGCAAATAAAATATATTACTTACTAGCTAAATATTTCTTGCTAACCTACCAAGATAAGGGATTTCTTCTGTCTAAGTGATTTCTTCTGTCTCTACCTCTTCTGGAACACTATATGGCCCCAATGAAGGTGGCTCTTGAACTGGCTGAAAATAAATTTTAATCATAGTTAATGTTTGCACAGAAAATAAATATTATAAGTATTGCTCTCATAAATTAAAATATATTTACTTACATCAACAAATGCAGAAACTCTGGCTGTAGTTTGCGGCTCGCCAAATCCATCTCCCATGATTGATACCACCCTCAACTCCCATTGCGAAAGCTGAGGAGCTGATGACGGTCCACCACCTGTAGCAGAAGCGGATCTTCGAGCCGCTGCCGCTGCCTTGTTGGCCAAATATTTTTTATCAGTCCAAACCTAAAATATATAATCATGTTGTTGTTAAAATAATCATTTTTAAAACTTATTTCATATAAGTTGTCAGATAATTATTTTGGTCTAATTACAAATTTTCAATTACTTGTGATGTTCCATGTAGACACTAATCACACAAAATATGAAATACTTTACTACCTAGGTATAATTCAAAATGTGCCCTACATAACCTAAGTCAAATGAAAAAAAACAATAGTTAAGTAGTTATTTGTATGTTTTGTTAACTTTCTAATAGAGTAGTGACACTGCAATGCAATAACTAAAAATATAAAATTAATGGTAGGTAATAAAAAATCAAACTTACTTTCTGCCACTGCTTTGTTGTTTTCGTGCACCCTCCCATGGCATTTAAAGTGGTGCAAATACTTTCCCATAATTGGTGGGAACGTAAGCGACCTTCCACACTCCTTACGATGCCTCGGGCTAAATCCCGATGCTCCTCGAGGAAGTTGATTAAGGTTTCAAGCTGTTCTGCAGTTGGAGTAGACATGATGACACGCCAAAGGTTTCTTGAATAATAAGTTTCACTTCCAACAAAACTCTAACACGAAACGACATTGGGCCCACTTAATCATTCCATAATTTTAAGTTTGAAATAGTTAAAATATTTCAGCTTACTCTTGTTTTTAAGCGTTTCCCGTCGCCGTCTATTAGATTATGTTGCACTATCCACTTGAACTTAAGATTTACGGCTCTCGTGAGTAGTTTTCTCAAAACCACAATCCATTTCTTGTTGGTATGCATTTTATCACTTCTTGAGTGAGAAATTATCAAAGTAGTCCAAAAAATCACAGCAAAAAACTTATGCAAAAAAGAGACCGTGCCTCTTGTTTGTTTACGTATTCTGAAGTTTTTTTTTAACAAGCAAAGTAAGTCTATGTTACAGTCTTATGATTTAACGAATTCCGAATATCGTCCATTTATAGAATATCTCCCAATAAATATTTTAGAATTCTATATAAACTTCATGTTTCTTTAATTACAATATTTAATTATTCAGTAATTTAAGAGATATATTGTGTTAAACAGACAATTTAATTGTATCGCCATAAAAGTATTATGTGGAGTAACACTAGTTGTTAATATCATTCGTTCCGAAACTCTTTTGAAGTTTGTCTTTGGTTCCGTACGAACCGGTCGAATCCGAACTTGTTTCGTAATAACTAAACAATCGGAACTTCGGACGAATGTCGGTCGGACCCGAACATTCGGATAGATCATTTCGTAATAGGTGTCCTGGTTTCACGGCAGCTGAGCATAAATTATATAAAATTTATCCAATTTTTATACAGCATAGTTGGTGGTGCATCCAACTTGTAGGCCTATTCTCTGACTCGACTGACAGTTAAAGTGATAAACACCCAAGGAAATTCGTCGTACATCTGTATTTTTCACTAGCAATTAGCATAGTACACAGCAGTGTAAAACGAATTTCCTTGGGTGTTCATAATGTTTAATTAGAGAAGTTGAGTTAGAGAATAGGCCTGCTGGTATGTTAGTATTTTAACACCTTTTACCGTATTATTATTTTATTCCGATTAATGTATTTAACTTAAATATTTTTACTACGCGACGCGACGTCTAAAATAAAAATAAAAACTTAAACTTAAATCAAAACTAAACTATATTCGATTATTTTAATATAACTAATAGTTTGGTAAAATTGGCTGAGCTTGGAGATTGTAAAATGTCGTTAAAACAACACCCTGTTTGAATTTCATCACTGAAGTAAAATGTATGTTCTGCTCAGTTTGCAGCTGCGTCTGATTTTAATTACTTTTACAATATGTTCTAGACATAATTTGGCATTTGTCTGAAACAATGAAATATAATAAACTCATCAATTACAACGAATAAACCAGTTTTTTTCTCAATTCTGGTGATGTCTCCAGCCACATTGACAAATAAAACAAAATGGCGGGGATGGTGTCGCGGGCTATGATTGGTCGATTGAGTGGACATAGAACACTCAAGCACTCAATTTTTTTTACGATTTTGGATATACAACAAAAACTGGACATAGAATAAATAAGCACGGAATTTTCGTTACGGTGTCATGTCACAAATAAAATTAAAATACCTTTTTAGTTGTGTTAAAAGAAAAATGTTTTAAATATTTTTTGACTAACAGGACCAAAATTTTAATCTTAAAAATACTGCATTTAAAAGTCATTTTCGACAATTTGGTCGATAGGACACACAAGCACTAGGGCGACGATTACTTGTAACAAAGATCATTGTCAATTGACAATGATCTTTTTTACAAATTTTAGTATTTATGTATTTTCAATTCTAACTCAATTTAATTAATTATAGTTTTTTATTACCTACTTACTCAATTAAAGTTTAAAGAATGTATGCAAAATATCGCAGCAAGTAAATAGCGCGAAAACACCTACAACTGACAGGCAGCCAGCTGTCAAAAAAACGACAAGAAAGATCAATGTCCATAGACAATGATCTTTTTTACTGCAACAAGGGTGACATTGATCTTTCTTTGACATACAATTGTTTTTTGAGTCTCTTGTGCGCTATGATCTTTTTTAGCGTTTTTCATGAATAGAGCCAAGAAGCTTATTTAATTTTGCAATTGATAGAATTGTTAACTCAATTTCAGTGAAAAGTTGACAATTACCCTTTTTCCCCTGTACCCTTCATTATGCAAACGTCTCCGAGACGTTAACCGCTTGCTGTTTCAACGAAAGTTGCCATTTTTTTTTCGCTGTTCCTGCCAATTGACGTCCTCCGGTGGTCAAGTGGTTAGCGCGCCGGGTCTGGCGTCGCGCCATCTCTGAGGTCCCGGGTTCAATTCCCGGTCGGCGAGCCAATTTAGAGAAAACTGTTTTTCTTAATTGATTGCGGGTCTGGGTGTTTTTTATGTGTATGTATATTTATCCATTATCTAGTTTAACCTTAATAACGAGTTTCAATAGAAGCTATCACATATTATAAAAATAAAAATTTATGGCAAATCCTGCTAAAACTGATAAGCGTTGTTTATAAAAATGCACCAAAACTGCTATATTTACCTTTATAATTTTAAGAATTAAAGTACTTACATCGAAAATTAAACACTATCAAAGCAAGGTATCAATAAGATAACATACAAACTAAATACCTATCTATTTACTTTTAAAAATGCTAAAAAAGAAAGATCCTACTAAAAATGGCAACACTGAAATAATTCAGAATCTGAATTCCAGTATGTGTGTGCCGCTCTATATAAAATGTATGGGAATACGCGCGTTCTGAATTCAGAATCTTAAATCTTCAGATCCGGAATTCCGGAAGCTCGTCAGCATCATTCTTCCAGATCGATCTGAAAAATTCAGATTCTGAAAAAATCAGCATGTGTGTGGAGCATACTGATATTGTATGGTATTTCAGCCTTTCTGAATTCAGAATCTGAATTCAGAAAGGCTTAATCTGAATCTGAATTCAGATTCTTAATTCAGCAAGCCATTCCGGCTGTGTGAGTGAGGCCAGCCTTAATCTAATAATTTAGTGTTGCCGCTCGACAGTCTACTATCGATAGTTGAACAAAATTAATAGTATCGATTGGCCTATCGATAGTATCAACACACAGCAATACGATCGATATACTATCAATTAACAAATGTAAAATAAGTTATTCAATAAAGATTTTATATTACTATTCTCTTTATTTACAGCAATACGATCGATATACTATCAATTAACAAATGTAAAATAAGGGGAATCCATAATTTTATCGCAATTCCTTTCAACGACGAATTTCATTCCCCATAAAACGATTCGCATAACTTTTTATAGAATATTTAACAAATTCTAGAATTAGATTACATCGCAATTTCACTTCCTCAAATATTAATTATCTACAAACCCAGTTCATCATTATTTCTTTTCATGTTTTATACATTTTCTCGAAATAATGTAACTTTGAAGTTTTGTTACCCATATTTTTGTTTCATCGTAAGTTTCACTTTGCAGAATAATTGAAACATCAATTTTTACTTCAATAAATCAATGTTCATCAAAAATACGATTTCATGCAATTAATTAGTTCTGTGCGTAATGTCTTTTTATTTCATAAAAGTCATAGTTGCAGGCATGGTTTATAAAGTATAATTGTAAATTTCCATAAATTTATTTTCTATTATTACTATGATATATACTTACGTACGTTAAGAAGTAAGTTTGAGCTTGAAAAGTCAGTAACAGAAACGAATCGCGGCAAAACCGACTCCACGTAGTCTTGTCTGCCCTACGCTAGAGTGTAATTCAATCCCGCGTAGGAGCGGAGGGGCGAGGCGGCCCGCGAGTTGAGGAGCAGGTGGTGAGCGAAATCCATCTGCGACGATAAGCTCGCGTGGGACCGCCGGAGCCTCGCAGCGCCGGAGCCGTGACAGAAAACATGCCTGCTGCAAGCTTGCCTGCATGCTACATGCTTGCCTGCATGCTGCATGCTGCGTGCTTGCCTGCATGCTTGCGTGCTTGCCTGCATGCTGCGTGCTTGCCTGCATGCTGCGTGTTTGCCTGCATGCGCATGCTTGCTTGCATGTCTCATGTTTGCCTACATGCTGCATGCTGCACGCTGGTTTGATCATATTATCAATAACTTTTATCTTATTGCATGTATGCTTTTTGAATATTATGTCTTCTGAACATTATGGCAAATAAAAAATAAGCCTTTTGGTACTTACGCTTATCAAAATTATGCCTTTCTATGGTTATGACTTTTCAATTTTCGCCATTTATGTTATGCGTTATGAAATATTAATAAAGAAGTGACCGCAACACAATTTATCGTCAACAGGCGAATGCATCGTTCGATGAAACGTTACTGCGATAAAAAAGTGTTAAGTGAAAAAGTATTATTGGTTCCGATACATATTGTAATATGTTTTTACGAATAGTTTCATTGATAACTTAATACTTTAATAAAATGTAAGTTCGATATACCGTTTTTCTGGTAATGAAAACAACTTTAAAAGATTTTTTTAAAGAAACGTTTTTCGATGATATAAAACAGCAATGATTAACTATTTGATGAATTGAAAAAAATATACAGGGTGTCCCAGATATCGCCGTCAAGCCGAAACCGGGTGATAGGCGAAGTTATAATAGTTATCAGAAAAATATAAATAAAATCTAAGTAACGTATTTTCAAAATTAGAGACATAAAAAAATTCAAAAAATCTACATTTCGTGACGGTTTTTTACCTCCTGTTGCTACAAATCTTTAATTTTTTAAATGTTTTCTTTTGTTTTGTAATCCTGAATAATGCTTCTGTATACACTATCCTCAACTTTATAGCCAGCTGCTCAAACTTGGAAGGAAATGTCACTTTTTACCCAACCAAATATTCAAAATTATTATTTCGCCCAGCTTTAAAATACTGTACTGAAAAAAAATGTACAATGGGAGTTTGGCAAGTAACTTCAAAAGTTGGCGCATTTAATAAGGATTTCAAAATAGTACGATACATGCTAGATTATTTCTTAAACTGTGGACAATTTTATTTTTTGCAGAGACACCTAGTTGTGAAAAAGTTTTACTTATTTATTTTAAAATGGTTCTATGGTACCTCCTGGCTCTCTTCAAGGTCGTAACTTTAAGATTCTAGTTTGGTGGGGTGAGTGAGACATAGGGAAGATATTATATTAAATACACACAATTGTTTAACATCATTTATTTAGATGCTAAGATTTACAACAGATGTTTAAACTGGAATACCCGGGCAGATGGATAGGGCGATCTGGTACTATTTCGTGGCCAGCCCGCTCATCTGACTTAAATCCATTAGATATCTTTTACTAGGGAGCGGTGAAAGAAAAAGTTTATTTGAAATCAATTGAAACTGTAGCTAAACTACGGCAAAAGATAACGGAAGCAGCTGAATTTGTTAACAACGGAAGATTCGCCCGTCTGATAAACCGATCATTTTTAAGAAGATGTCGAGCTTGCATTGCGGCTAAAGGAAGTAAGTTTGAACATCTGTTGTAAATCTTAGCATCTAAATAATTTATGTTAAACAATTGTGAGTATTTAATTTAATAGCTTCATTATGTTTCACTCACACTTCGTAAAATGAATGTCTTGACTTGATGTTTTCTTCGGCCGTATGGCCGGTGCGGGCGTCGAGGCGGCTGCTGAGTGCCGCTGGGTCAGGTTGGGGGTGCGACAGGGAACATTTTCTTTTTTTGTGTATGATCTTTTTTTATGTTTTTTTATGATTCATTTTTTTATTTTTTTTACAGCGTTTGGATTTTTTTTGTCATTTTTTTTTATTTCTTCTTGTTCTCTCTGTCGCACCGCGGAAAATAAATGTTCCCGTCTCACTCAAACTAGAATCTTAAAGTTACGACCTTGAAGAGAGCCAGGGGTACCATAGAACCATTTTTAAATAAGTAAGTAAAACTTGCTCAAAACTAAGTGTCTCTACAACAATAAAATTTTCTACAGTTTAAGAAATAATCTAGCATGTATCATACCATTTTGGAATCCTTTTTAAATGCGCCAACTTTTGAAGTTACTTGCCAAACTCCCATAGCATTTTTTTTTTCAGTACAGTATGTTAAAGCTGGGCGAAATAATAATTTTGAATATTTGGTTGGGTAAAAAGTGACATTTCCTTCCAGGCTTGAGCAGCTGGCTATAAAGTTTAGGATAGTGTATACAGAAGCGTTATTCAGGATTACAAGACAAAAAAAGAATATTTAAAAAAGTAAAGATTTGTAGCAACAGGAGGTAAAAAACCGTCACTGGATGTAGATTTTTGGATACTTTTTTTAAATGTCTATAGTTTTGAAAATACGTGACTTAGATTTTTTTTATATTATTCTGTTACCTATTATAACTTGGCCTATCACCCGGTTTCGGCTTGACGTCGATATCTGGGACACCCTGTATATTAAAAATCGTGGAAAAGTTTTCGGTAATATGAAACTCGATATCAAAAAAATCTGTATTCTAATAGACACCCGTAAAATAAGTTATTCAATAAAGATTTTATATTACTATTCTCTTTATTTAGTATATATCTTAAGTAATTTTTTTTGCAATATTTTATATTAAAAAAAACATATAAAATATAAAAAACTTAACCTAGGTTGCCACCGGCAGCGGGGATATACCCAAGCTATCGGTGGTTGGGGCTGCAGAGTGAGGAACCTCCTAACAATACGTGCCGTGTCAAGGAGTACTGCCTTCTGTATCTGACCCTTGACCTTTACGCTAGGCGTAGGTTACGCCTAGCGTACTCACCTCAGTTTGGGAAATCTGAGCAAGCTACAACTTTAATTAGTATGTCAAAAAACTGTACCCAAATAGTACCAAATAGTGCCCAAAGGAAACAAATAGTACCTTTATAGTTAAAAAGTTATAGACATAGGTTGGTGAGTACGCTAGACGTAGGTTCTACGCCTAGCGTACTCACCTCGTTGCGCGGAAACAGAACCAGCAATGGCTCTCATTTGTATCTCAATAAATAGTACCGGAAATAGTACCCTCTAACTGCCGTACTCAGAGACGTCAATTAAGTTTTAATGACAATTAAATGTCTTTCCTTCTCTATTTAGCACTATACATACGAAAGTGACAGCAAGAGACTTAATTGTCATTAAAACTTAATTGATGTCTCTGAGTACGGCGGTTAGAGTGTTTGTTATTTGACTTTTACACTAGAAAGTCATTTGATAGCAAACTTCTACATACATTGACATGAGGTACAGGCGAACTCATAATAATTTTAATATTATGTACCTACTACATATTACTCTAAGGTTTGTTGAAATTAATAGGTGTATATAAGTAACGAGGAAGTTTAATATCAGTTAAATAATTGATTATAATTATTTTTCATAAAAATAAGATCCATGTTTTCCAAAATCTTGACTATCGTTTTTTTGCCGGATTTAAAGTAAAAGCACTTTCTATTTAAGGAACTGTTTGCCTTATGTCTGAAATTGAAAGCTCAATATTGTGCGAGAACAATCTGTTACTTTTGTTGATCATAGCGCAACTTATCGACGAGCGACAGCGATGCATCTTAGTATGAACAAGTTACAATAGATGGCGCTTATCACACTTCTTACTTTAATTACTTACAAAATGACCTGTATTATGAAAGTGCTAAAGACCAATATTGCAAATCACAACAATTTGCTTGATGCCGCGGTGGGAACGCATTGTTTTTGGCAACTGATTTTTTTAGTCGTTTACTTTGTTGCCTTGCCACCGCAACCGCAAAGGTTTGCGAATACTTAGTTGTTTTGTGAAACAATTAATAAAAAAACTTGTGAATTTTGTTTCAATGTGATATGAGTGATCTTTAAATGAGTAAGTAGGTACCTATGTATATTTCATCTGTAATAGCATTTTATGTTCATGTCGATTTGCAGTAGATCTTTCATTAGCTAGGTAGGTACCTACTCAGTTTGAATATATTATATATACCTACTTACCTACAGAAATACGTTATTGTTTTTTATTAATCGTAGAATAACAAATTAAATCATATTCTTAGTTTTCTGGACTGTATAAAATGTTTAACTGTGTCGAGTACTTATCGGTGAAAGAATACTACCACTCTCTCTTCCCTTGGGTTTCGTAATAGGCGACTAACGGACTAAAGACTGCACATACATCCAACAGCTTAGAACGGCGATGGGCTCACCACCTGTCACGCTGAACACATGTGCAGACGCTATTTATGTAGGTATGTATCTATATTAATAAAAATCAATTGCCAAAATGTTTGAACGCGCATCACTTCAGAACGGCTGCACCAATTTGGCTAATTCTTTTTTGTTGTATTTGCAATTGTCGGGACAAGGTTTGTATAACAATGAACATTTTTGGAAATTCGGCACGGGGTAAGGGGTTCACGCGGACAAAGTCGCGGGCGGGCGGTCATTCACGATCAACAAATCATAAATAAGCAATGCTTGATACGTAGATATAAGTTGGAGTGGGTCTCATTCACCCTCGACTACAAATTTTGTGATTTATAACGGTTATCACTAGATTTATAGTCGAAGTAAGAATCACCGCTAAAAACCAGCCTTCATATAAAAAAATCCGCATCCAAATCTAGGATATTTATTAGCTACGGTGCCAAAGACAGACACACCAACCTCAGGACCCCCCTTTTTTGGCCACCCTTGGTTTACTGTTATTAAATATGTACCTATTTTATTTTAGGTCAAAATCAAAATCAAATCAAAAATCATTTATTCGCCTAAAACATGGTAATATAGCTGGTCATGATAATAGTATGTACATACATGTTTTACCAAAACTGGCATGCAAATATTAATTGAGTCTATATAAATATTAATTTAGTTTTAAATATTAATAATGGTAATTACAAAATTATTTATTATATCACATATCAATTTCTTAAATATTATTTATTATGTCATAATTATTATTTATTATGTCATAATTATTATCAAATTCTAAATAATTATTTATTAAAAATTATACATCAAATTCTAACAAACAACTAAACAATAATGAAACAGAAATTACAATTGTCATATATTATTACTACAACCTAGTATACTTTATTTATTAAACTTTATTAGATAATCGCACATTGTATCATTTAGCTACCTACATATTTAAAAACTCTGAAACACTATAGAAACAGTGTTCAATTAATAATTTCTTTAACCTAGACTTAAATATGGGAATAGATAGTGATTGTCTAACATCATTTGGTAAGTTATTATAGTTTGATTGACATTGCTAGACAGCTTTTATTGTATAGTGTGGTTTTAGGAATACGACTCATCACCAATCTATTAACATTTCTGCTTGAACGTGGATATATGTCTTTAGCAGTTTTAAAAAGATACATGTGTAGTTTCACAAAAACACATGATTCAAAAATGTAAAGACAGGGTAGTGTCAAAATTTTTACGTCCTTAAAATACGATTTACATGACACAAAAGGACTTATACCGACAATGCTGCGGACACATCTTTTTTGAGCGATGAATGCTCTTATGGTTTCAGTTGAGTTACCCCATCGAAGCAGTCCATATCGCAACACTGATGCCACATAAGCATGGTATGCTATAAGGGCAGTTTTTTTCGAAACTGCCGTAAGCGTCTGAGAACATAAACAAAACTGTTTATCTTACTTACTACCTTTTTAATTTGAGCTTTCCAGTTTAAGTGTTCATCGATCGTTATACCAAGAAAGGATGCTTGTTCCGTTTTTTCTATTAATTCGTCGTCTATTAGTGAACTCCATAGTTATTCCAATCTCAATTCCTTTGGTAATAAAAAATATATTTTACCATTCACTGTGCTCGACTGTACCACACGTAATTTTTGTATGTAGAAGTTTGCTATCAAATCTAATGACTTTCTAGTGTAAAAGTCAAATAACAATTACACTCTTAGAGGGTACTATTTATTGAGATAGAAATGAGAGCCATTGCTGCTTCTGTTTTCGCGCTACGAGGTGAGTACGCTAGGCGTAACCTACGCCTGGCGTACTCGCCAAACTATGTCTGTAACTTTTGAACCATAAGGGTACCTACTATTTATTTCCTTTGGGCACTATTTGGTACTATTTGGGTACAGTTTTTTGGCATTCTTGAACTAACAGAATTCCATGGTGAGTACGCCAGGCGTAGGTACACATATATTCGACAGTTATGGATGGGTTTATCTGCTGGCGTGTGTACATACACCAACTACAATTATTAGATCCAGGGGCACAGGGCGGAATATTCCTAATTTAGTAGTGTATCTAGAGTGATAGAGCTTTGACACCAAGATCCATTATTTTAAAATTTGTTTTAAAATAAGTAATTAAAACAGCTTAGCCATGTCATGTATCCCACTTACTACACCAAAAAATGTATTACCTACTACTAAATTAGTCACCTAGTGTGAACAAGAATTAACTGCCATAATCAGAGACGTCAATTGAGCAATATCAAAAAAAAATTACCCGCGGTATTTGCCTTGTCATAATTGTAAATGTCCATTTTATTTTCTATTATTACTAATGATGCATACTTACATACGTTAAGCAGTAAGGTTGTGTTTAAAAAGTCAGTGACAGAAACGAATCGCGGCAAAACCGACTCTACGTAGTCTTGTCTGCCCTACGCTAGAGTGGGCGTAGGCGCGGAGGGGCGAGGCGGCCCGCGAGCTGAGGAGCAGGTGGGTTTAACGCTCGCCGCCGGCCAGCAAGCCGAAGCCGCGGTGGTGAGCGAAAACCATCTGCGACGATAAGCTCGCGTGGGACCGCCGGAGCCTCGCAGCGCCGAAGCCGTGAGCCCGTGACAGAAAACATGCCTGCTGCATGCTTGCTTCATGCTGCACGCTTGTTTGCTCATTGTATCAATAAGCTTTATATCTCTAGTTTATTATAATTTTCAAATGTACCAAATGTATGCTTTTTGAAATTATGGTAAATAAAATAAGTGTTATCCTGTAAGAGTTAGGGATTTTGTCAGTTATGTCTTCTGAACATTAGGGCAAATAAAAAATATGCCTTTTGTTACTTATGCTTATCGACATTATGCCTTTCTATGGTTATGCCTTTAAATTTTGGCCATTTATGTTATGCGTTATGAAATTCTGCTATAAAGACATAATATGGCAACTTGGCAAGTGATGATTATGGCCATTAACATGATGTATTGTCAGTTTATGGCGAAAAACTTTATGCGTTTCAATAGGTAACCATAATTATAGCTTTACGAGCAAAGAAAAAAAAAGTTGTTAAGTGACTTTTTGTCGAAAACACGTAGTAACGTTCTCCTTATCAACTCGTACACCGTGACCCCTATGAACTTTCCCGGCCGGCGGCGGGGCGGGGGGTAGGCGGAGCGTTTGAAGCGCCTCGGTCCAATGATGTTACAATAATTTTAATATCATTGCCTCGGTCATTGACTTTCATAAGATCGTCCGGTACTAAGGGTTCGTACACTTTTTATTGATATTTTTTTATGATTTTTTATGCTCATATTTTTAGTTTTACAAGCTAAATAGCTTCTACTGATGATAAACATGAACAGGGTTTTCGGCTCCAAAACCAATGAAAAATCTCGAGTGTATACAGGGTCAATTTTGGCCCCCCGCCAAAAGTAAATATGGGGTATGAAAAGTAATGATAAAATATTTGACGTAAAAATAATAATTATTTTCTATTTTTAAATATAATTTATTGGCTGCTTTTAAATCCTATATCTCTAGGTGCGTGCGCTCACCCTCGCGGTCAAAGCGAACGGCGCGCCGTCATTGGTGGAAGGGGTGAATAAATAGCGGTCACGCGCATGCGCTTTGAAAAAGAGGCGGCCGCGCGCTAGGTGACAATGATTTTATTTTTCTTAAGGATGAGTTGAGACAAAAATGTGACAAAAAAATATGTTTTTTTATTTGATTATTTGGCTGTACTGCTGCTATAGGATCACGCGAAAAAATTTGGCGGGGGGTCCAAAATTGACCCTGTAATTAATTATGGTTAAAGGAAAATGCCAAAAAGTGGGCTAGCTTTGTCTCACACTTCAAAATAAAAATTGTACTTAAATTATTATTTTTAATTTTTAATTGTTTTTAACATTTGGAACGGTTAATTAGAACACAATTTTTTTTTTTAAATATAATAATAAGCGATTTTCCGCGATCAAAAAAAAAAAGAAATTGGTTCGTAAATGACTTCATAGATGGCGCTTAGCATAGATTAGTATGGCGCTTAGTAAAAGCACATGAGTATTCCCTACTCATGTGGTAAAAGGCGGGTTCATGAAGAGCACGTGTATGGCTGCGTAATATTTATTCTATTCCAAAATAGAAATAGGTTCTGGATGTCCTGAATATAAATAGGTAAGTAAATACTATTTTTTATTCTTTTGGTAGACAAGTAAAAGTGTAGAATTTATTACAGCTCTTAAGTAGGTACGGCTTTCATAAAACGACATCTATCGAGTGTTTTCGAACTAATTTTTACTTTTTAATTTGGGCTGTCAGAAAATCGCCCATTACTGTTCATGTTCCATCACCAGCTATTTAACTGATTGTGTCAAAAGTGTTGCCATAGCAATTAATTAAAAATGTAGATTAGAATCGATTTCGTAACACCAGTCAATATTGCTTTAAATGAAAAGCTAAGTACATTTTATTCTGACTCAACATGTGTTAATTAGAAAACAGATTAGAAAACTACCCAAGGTAGTTATTCTGACTCAACATGTGTTAATTAGAAAACAGATTAGAAAACTACCCAAGGTAGACAACTTGATTTCAATTTCTTTTGCCCAGTAGTGGCTATCCCACTGTAGGCTTTACTTTACTTTATCAAATAAACAAAAAATAGTTAAACAGATTAGAAAACTACCTTAAGTAGCTACAAATATCACTATAAATAAGAGTTGATTGTATTTATAAGTTATTGACAATTTTTTTACTTTTTTTTATTCTACAACGGGTAAGAGCTTGGCCTTTATCTCACCGATTCTCACCTGATGATAAGTGACGATAAGGCTGAAGGTGTAAGCCCGCTTCACCCGGAATCCTCAACCACGGAGGATCTGGTTATCTTATCTCTAAATTGTCGGAACACAACAATGCTTTAAACATCATTGTTAAGGCGACAGACTTAGATAAGATGGTGGTACATGGTTTACATGAAAAAAAACCTCTGTTTTTATTCTAAACACTGTCTGTTGGTAGCTGTTCTATGAATATTAAAGAATAGTCTAAAATTGGTTTTGAAGCAACAACTTGACATATAAGACTGTTGCCCATACAACAATTGGCATTCTCCTTTGTAAAAAAAACAACTTATAAAATAAAATAAATTTTTAAAGTGGAGTACTTACTTACACTTTATTTTGAAATTGCTCGAGTACCTGCACTTTATTTTGAAATTGCTCAATTATAAGGCTCTTGCTGTCACTTTCTTATGTATAGTGCTAAATAGAGAAGGAAAGACCTTTAATTGTCATTAAAACTTAATTATTGTCTCTGAGTACGGCAGTAAATGTTCTTGCCTCAGTGGGTAAAAAAAATTTGTAAGTAAGCAGAAGGTATGATTCAATAAAAAATGAGTAACTATGATAAATGAATGTTTTATTATAATTATCTCAACACAAATTACAAATTATAGGCTACACCCTACTGTTACAAAAATCACTGTTTAGTTATATCTAAGTCATGTGGCTTTGTAAACCTTATACTTATCCTAATCTCGCAGTATAATGTTAAACCTTATAAGTTAAGCTATGTCCAGACATTTTTGTATAAAAATTACTTAACTCATATTTTAATATAAGTACTTACTTACTTTGTTCTTGCCTCATAAAGGTTTAGAGGCGTTGTGGTCTTACAAGATAAACAATGTCAAACACTACCATTTATTGAATTGAATTGTAATTGAACAGTGAATGACCACACATTCCGTCATCAGCATTACACATTAATAGCATTTATTTTATAATTATTTAATTTTCTTTGTAAGCAATATTTTTAGTTACCGACTAGCACTCGTCGCGGTACTCATTATTGTAATTTATAATTTAACTTTAGTATCAATAACAGTTATCAATCAAATCTACCATAATTTCAAGTTTGTATGGATCACCGTACAGTAATAATTGCACTGCTGCTGACAACCGGTCTGGTTGTGTACTTTGATACCACAACAGTAAGTCATCACCACCTACATTACCACAGCATATAAAAGGTTCTGGTTATAATATGCACAAAAACAGTTGAATGTTGTTTATCATTAACAAATGATTAAACAGATATTAACATGATTTATGTCCTCAACACTGCAGTTTTAAAATCTTCTTTTACTTTGTTCGGTGGCGTTTCCACTTCCAGGTTCCTTTCCTGCTGCTACTGCAGCAGGCTATATACTACGACCTAAAGATACGATAAAGAATGTTTGTAAACAAATAAGTAATTATTTGAAAAGACACCATTGGGTCCACAGTGTCGTGTTGGCTGTTTTCTCGTGAATCTCTCTTTCGAAAATGTAATAATCGGAGCGACTCCTAGAGAATATTTGCACAATAAATGACAGTTATTTGTTTACAAACTTTGGCCGACTTACATTAGCACAGCACATTACAAGACTTATTTACTGACTTTGACGACGTTTGAGCTGCGATAACCACGGTCCCAGCAACGCGGCATATAACTGCCAGTTTCGCGCATTCGTCTCTCCGCGCCCAGTATGGTGGATCCGTGCACTTTGACGCCGTAAAGCTCGTGGTACAGCCGCGCCGCCGCCCGCAGGCTGCCATTCGAGTTACGGTAGCACGTTATCATGTTGTGGTAATCGGTCTCCGTGTATTTTACTTTTTTTTCTTGTTCAATCCCCATTATATTAAGTACCTACTGGTTCGTTACTTTACTGATGATCGATCACACTTTTTGAGCAAAGAGGATTTAATCACTACGTACGTATAGGAGACGGGTGGACGGGTCTCTAATAAAAGCCTACCTAATTATTTTTCTGGTTTTGCCATTGCCAGTTCTCTTCGTTAGGGACACGAAAAAAGTATCGATACTTTGTGGTATCGAGTACTTTCCTTTCGATACCGAACTTTTGTACTCGATACTTTGTATTCGATACTTTTACTCATATGAGTACTTTTTGGCAAGTATCGTATCGAATAAATCTTTGATAAACTGAAGACATAAAACATAGGTTTGGTTGACCTACCTACGCTGATGAAAAGGCTGTCATTCGATGCGCATTAGGCATAAGCCTAGGGATGGCGATTCTTTAAAAAAAATATCGATTTTTACATCGATTCGAATCGCAATCTAATTAATCGATTTACAAAGAAACGAGACCTAAAAGATCGATCTCTTAAAAATCGATTTATTTTAGAGTTTGTATTCACAATATTGTTTTAATTTATTAACAAGAAGCGAAGCAAACTAAGCACGCAGCCATGTCGTGAGTTTCTAAGTAATCGGAAAACTATTATTTCTGTACATTAAATGTACAGAAATAATAGTTCAACTAGCTGTAAATCATTTTATGGTCCTTAACAAAACTGAAAAAATCTTATTTCGATTTTCTATGTTGAAATATCGATTCACTGGATCGATTGAGTACTACATATCGACTTACAAAATCTAAAAGTACTCGAAACCTTGAGTATCGATACTTTTGTTTCGATACTCAAGGTATCGAGTACGTTTTTAGGGCCTATCTATAGGGCCATCTATGGATGGCGATCTGAGATTGATTAATCGAAAAATACTTTTTTAGGGCTATAGAAAGGCCCTAAAAAAGTACTCGATGCCTTGAGTATCAATACTTTTGGTTCGATACTTTTACGAGTACGATACTTTTTGTTCGATACTACTCATGAGTACAGTATCGATACTTTCTATTCGATATCGTGTCCCTACTCTTCGTCAATTTCGGACGGAGGTTACCTAACCTGAAAAAGGACGGTTTTTAAGGCAAAGGGACGATTTCGTAAATTATATTTTTTTTATATATTAATTCATAAAACAATTTAAAACCAAAAAAGTGCATGCAACTCAAAAGTTGCTCGCGTCCGTAGGTTTACCCTTGAGACCCTACACATGATCCCTTGGTGGTGCTAAATGAGTGACACTGACTGAGTGGTAGAGCCACGCTGCGTTGCAGCACGCATTGGGCCGGCTCGCCCGGCGTAATACCACCCTCTCACTAATATTCGGCGTGAAATAATAGCACTTGGTGGTGTTGCGTTTCGTCCGACCAGTGAGGGTTCCGGAGGCCCCTTCCCCCCCCCCCCTCCCCTCCCAATTCCTATTCCTTCCTTAAACCTATTCCTCCCTTAAAGGCCGGCAACCTTTTTGTTTTAATCTAAGCCGGCAACGCGTCTGCGATTCCTCTGGTTTTGCGGGTGTCCATGGGCGGCGGTGATTACTCCCCATCAGGTGACCCGCCTGCTCGTTTGCCTCCCTCTTATATAAAAAAAATAAAAATGCAAAACAAATTATCTACCCTATTCACTTACTTGAATTACGTAGTTTAGTTTTAGTTTTTAACTTAAACATGATTTCTTGATTTAAAAGTGCAGTATTTTCACGTCAAAATGTCAAAGCTTATTAAGAAATTTTATGAAATTTTATCTTCAATGTTTGAGTGATCGCTAGATTAGCGATTCTTGGCTTGTCAAACTGTCAATTAGGTCTATATAAGCGTAAATTTTACGTCGTAGTTAACTTTTGCTTATGTCAATCCCATACATTCGGTTTATCGTAGCGATGATTTCGTAGCGTTTAATTTGTTTGCCAATTGACTAGGCCCTCAGGTCGCTTTTGGTTTAGAAATAGTGCTTTTGACGAAAAAATAAATACACGTGATATCTTACTTCACACCCCCTCCCCCCTTGTGAAATTTCGTGATTTTTGCCGAACCCCTCCCTTTCAAGCCTCACGTGATTAATGGACGGCCCCTAACCTGGTTCGACGTTGCTCCCGCGTGCTGGTTGTAGTGGACGCGCGTGTCACTCCTTCCTTGACTTTCCACGGCAAAAGTTCGTGATCACAGTGTAAACTCGCGGCGATCACTTGGAAGATGGTATGACTTGACCGATAAATGAGGAACACGAGAGCTCGACTCAAAGGCCCTGTAGCGTAGGCAGGCTAGATCGGAAGTGAATATGGCCGACACACGACGAGATACTCGTATTGGTATAGGTACCCCCATAGGATCGAGGATAAAAATGATGAGGGTAGTAGAAATAAGGTTAGAGACGTAGCATCGGTACAAGTCTAAATCGATTGATAGTGATGTGAAAATAATTGAATATGATTGATCTAAATCTACCATACCGCCCCCGCCCCGAAAGCTGATTGACAAAGTGTAAATGTTATCTTACTTTACTTACATAAATAATTTAGCATTAAATTAATTGATCAATGTTGAAATATCTAGGTTTCGGGAATTAAGCGACATAACTTGGCTACAGGACGCTTGAAAACTCCTTTGGTTGTTTTAATATCTACGACCCGGACAATACCGTCATTCCCCGGATAAAGTTTGGTACAATGATATTATAAACTATAGATATGTTATAATGCTCAGAACATAGTTTTTGTTCTGAGTTATATACGTTCATAGTAATTTGCGTTTTAAACGTGTTCCGAGCTGCACACATTGAAAAGTTTCTGTGTTATGTAAAACAAAAGAAGATACGAAATAGCACGCAAATGAAAGAGATAGCTGTACTCGCCACGGGCGAGACGTATTGTGATAAGCGTATTAAGATACGCCTAGCGCCATCTAGCGTTGTATCGCGAAGTTGGCGCGCGGCAGGTGAAACCGGATTACCGGACGCGCGCCCGCGTCAGTCTGTCTGCTACCGACCGCGAGACGCCCAAAGCACGGTATAAATATAAGCCAAAGCAGTACGGAAACTAGGCCTTTTCGTTGAGATATATACATACGCGCCATTTAAGCGTTAGGGCTGTCCTATTATTTTTGTAAAATTGAAAAGTTTTTGTTTAGTTAGCGCTGTATCTCAGCTAGTTACCGCTTTTTTTTGAGATAACTAGCAAAGCATTAGGGTCGTCACTTTTAATTTTTATAAAATTAAAAGGTATTCTTTTTATTATTCATCAAAATGTTTCTTTGGGTTCTATAATGATCAAATAATCGAATGAATTTACTAGTTTACAAATGTGTAATTAAAAAATCTTCAACATTTTAAGAAGTGTTTATTTTTCGTTAGTTATTATAAATTACTCATTGAAAAATTCTTACGCCTGTTACGACACGTTCGAAAAGCATTCTCATTCTAATGAATAAATTACCGAAAAACATGGACACGGCACTATAAAATTGATTTTGTCTAGGTACTTCTTTGTAAATTAATACAGCTACTTTTTAATTAATTAATACAGCCGAGTTTAAGAAGCCGTAAACTACGCAATATACTCGCGGCATTTTTTCAAAAATCGCGCGGACAGCGCACGCAATACAATAATACACACCAGTGACCACTCGTCTCGACGTCGACGCGGCACGCGCTACTGAGAGCACTACGATGTCCGCTTAGGGGCCTTTTTATGACGTGCGTCTGTGGGCGTGCGTCGTTTAGAGCGTTTGTACGTAGCTTTCTTACTGCTTCAGCTTATATTTATACTGTGCCCAAAGATATACGCGCCCTGATATTGCCGTAGACTGCATATATACATACATTTTTAAATGTTATTTAATGGATTAATAGAATATTGTAAATTTAAAATGTAGGTAAGTAGTAAAAATACTGTACTAACATATTTATAAGTAAAATTGTTACTAACAAAAATGGATCTTTGTAATCTGATTTAAATAAATAAATTATAAAAAATTATAAATTATATATAGTGACTCTGTGACCTTATAGATAGTGACCCTGGGATGATAGTGACCCTGGGATGATAGTGCCTGTGATCAGGTGAAGTGACTTTGTGCTGTGCCGTGACCATCACATCGCCTTTAATCGCCGCCCGTCAGCTCGGGTCCCGGTGCCAGCGACCTCGTAAAGCCTGCTCCCGGTAAGCTCCTTTCTACCTCCCGCCTAACTACGTCGTATGTTAGTGCCTATCGCACCAACATAAATTGGTCATTCGAACCGGTAATATTAAAAACCGGCGACCTTCCCGTAACCAGTAAACTGTTTACCATTTCACCATAACTTGGTTTCACGTTCCATCAGCTCATTCAATTACAGTCCGCTAAAATAATTATTTCCGCCCATAATCTAATTCGTGCCATCATTTCTAAATTCATTTGTTCACGTAGCTTTACCCTGCCCCAATAAAAATTTCGTCGGGTAGTCGTAAATCATTTGTGTGAGGATTGCGACTACGCAATATACAAAATTATTTTAACGCAATTATTTCTGCACGTTGTTTTAATGTTGATTTCGTGTATGCATCCGATTGTCTGATCACAGATCTATGGTGTCATACAATGTTGTTGTGATTTGAGCGAACTTGTGTACATACGATTGGTGCCTAATGATACTTTGTTCGGTAAATTAGTAGTTAAATTATTACGTTACGTATAACACACTCGCATTTAGTTAATAAATGCTGTATTTGTATGGTGACTGGTATTATGACAAGAGATTGCATTGTTATTTTTCCCGTTTTTTATGTTTTATAATTTTTTATGTTCTTGTCGTGTTAAATCGGCTCAGATCTCGTGCATGCTCACCACGCGTGCCAAGTAGCGTGCTGTATTTTTTCGCTCGTGTTAATTTTATATATTTTATTTGTTTTTAATTTTTGCCTTTGCGATCGGCTCATTCTTTGTGCGTGCTCACCACATGAGCTTAGTGTGTTTCATTTAGTTTCTTCAGTTTTTTATATCGCTTACGGCTATTTGCGTGCGTCGCCTTCGCTTCTGCACACGTTTGCCCACTTGTGGGACACAGACATAGTGTCCCAAATTTTTTTTTAATTCAGTTTTTATTATTTGTTTATTTTTATTTTTTTTTGCGACCGACTCATTCTTTGCGCTAGTTTCCGCTACAGGTCTGCCCGACTGTGAGCGCCTTGCCCAATAGTGGGCTACGGATGACGTGATTTTTTTTGTTGTTTTGTTTGTTTTTTGTTTTGCGGTCGGCTAATATTACGTACGCGCGTTCAATAAACACATACATACACAATTACACATACACATGCGTTTGCCCACCCGTGGGCCATATACAAGGCGTCCCAACTTAGTTTTGCTTTCTTTATTGTTGCGTTAATTTTAGCCCATTTGCCATTACCTTAGTAAACAAATATGTCTAGCCCAACTATAGAATATATACAGGGTGTTGTTCATTTTACTGCCTTTAAATTTGTTTATTTTTTTTATTTTTTATTATTTTTTTGTCTCCTTTTATTCATCGCGATGCCGACCAAGTCACAAGCTGCGATATTTAGGGAGGCCGCTAAAGCTATACACCAGCTCCTAGAGGTGGGATCAAGGATCATTGCTGGCGACACCAAACATTCCATAACGGAATTTAACGTGCGTTTCGCACAGATACAGGGCGTAAAGGACAAGCTGGACTCAGTATACTACAACATTCTCGACGAAGAGAACTTAGACGAGGGGATTGAGAAGACATACACTGAGAACCACACAAAAACCTCCGGGGCATACCTGGGGATACTTGTGGCTAGGGAGGAAATCTTACCCTATTCCACGTCGTCCCCAGTCCATAACGCTCAGCCCAGTCTCGGCGTCAATACGCCTACAGCCGTCCTCCCCAAGATAGCGCTGCCCAGGTTCAGCTCAAAAGTGGAGGACTGGCTCTCCTTTATTGCACTGTTCAGGAGTTTGACTGACGACATGCCGACCTTGTCGGAAGCAGTCAAGCTCCACTATCTCTTCTCAAGTCTCAGCGGTGAGGCATTAAGCATGGTGTCCCACCTAAAGGTCACCAATGAAAATTTTGCCGTGGCCATGGACATCCTTACCAAGCGGTACGAGAACCGCCGGGTTCTCATCGATAGTTTCGTCGACATAATCCTGGGGCTGCCGAGCATCCACACGCGCTCTAACATACGCACACTTTTCCTCACTCCGCTCGTGTCCGCCCAGTGTGCCCTTAGTAATTTGGATCTACCCATAGGAGACGACTACGTGTTTGTGTCGATAGTGGTGCGAAAGCTTAAGGGTGAGCTCCGCACGTTATTTGAACGCAGACACGGGTCTAGCAGCACCCTGCCCACGTTGAGCGACCTCATCTCCTACCTCGAGGAGCACGCGCGCTGTGTGGAGACAAAGTTCTCCAACATAGCCCAGCCGCAACCCATTCACGCCCTGCCCGGCCCTTCTCGTAGCTGCCCGCCTCCACAGTTGCCCCCATCGCACTTATGCTCAGATGGCTCAGCAACAACCCGACCATTACCGTGGCCGCTCCTCAGCTCCATCGCCTCACCGCGCCTATGATCAGCCTACTCACCAACCGTTCCGCCCAGCGCAGCAAATGCGTCACCGCCCATCCACCTCCCCGGCTCGCAGTCAGCCCTTCCCCGTCTACTCGGCCTTCCAGCAAAGCTGCTCCTCATCATCGTCCTCGTCCTCTTCCTCACGCTCGACGCCCTACTGTCCCTATTGTGCCACTAGGGGACATAGGCTCATGACGTGCAAATGGTGCAATGCCCAGCCAACACAGGGCCGTTGGGACTTTGTACAGGCACGTGAGCGCTGCCAGCGTTGTCGCGGCCGTCACTACGAGAGCGAGTGCAGGTCAAGGGGGGCATGCAAGGACTGTGGGAGCTCCAACCACCACACGTCCCTACATCGACCAGACGACCCAACGCACTCAGCTCATTCGTCGTCTGTACATATACCCCCACCACAGCTAAGAGAGCACTCGAGGGAGCGTCCCAGAAACAGCAGGCGGCACGAACCCGCACATGCTAAACAGGTGCAACCCAGCTCTGCTCACAGAGCCAGCCCGCCCAGGTCCGGTTCGCCAGGTAGGCCCCGCGAACGCCGCCAGCAATTATGACTCCCAACTATCACGGAGCACCCTAGCGAAGAGGTAGATCAAGACCATGCCCATTCAGACCATGCCCATTTAGCCCATGCCCACACAGCTGATACATACTCAGCTCATACAATTTCGGCTGATACTCAATCAACTCACTCACCTTCTGTGCCCACTGGCACACCTATTTTGTTGCCAACCGTCTCACTAAGAGTCGCGGACGTACATAGCCATCTTCACACAGTGGGGCTTTATTGGACTGTGGCAGTATGCTGACATTAATAACGTCACGCATGGCACGACTTTTGAACCTGCCATCAAAACCCACTTCTTTAAAAATTACAGGAGTGGGGAATCAGCACAAACATGAGTCAAAGGCGGCAATAACAATAGTATGATCAGCAATAACAATAGTATGATAGGCGATCTTGAATGATGATTATAACTTATTTATTATTTTAAATCTATTTTTTTTTGTTTTATTTAGCAATTATTGATTAATTACTTTTGTTCCCACTATTATTGTGACATTTTGTATTTTTTTTCCATAATGTTTGTAATAAATTTTTTTTTTTGATTATTATTACCTATATTTTTTAATTATTATTATTATTTTATTAATGTTCAACACAATGTATTTTGTTATGAATAAAGAATTGAATTGAATTGAATATGCCGACCCACTCACAATGATACTCCTACAATCACTGCCACAGCTCATATTTTAAAAAACGTCACTGGCTACCTTCCCTTAGAGAAGGTACCAAACATTTCCCACGTACTAGGCCAGCCACCCGTGCCATTGGCTGACCAGCTTTACCACACACCAGCCCCGATCGACCTCTTATTGGGGTCGGACGTTCTTGGCCAGGTGTTGGACGGTACTAAGGTCTCGTTGGGCCCGGGCAAGCCCATAGCCTTCGGCACGATTTTCGACTTCGCGTTGATAGGACCCATTGAGGACTTGTATGCGCAGCCGGCGCAGCAGGTTAACTCAGCTCACGTCGTTAGCTCACAACCAGACTCAGCTAAATCAGCCCAGGACATACGTCAGAGTCAGGAAAGGTTCTGGGAGTCTGAGGAGCCCCTGCCTCAATCTCACACTCATAATGATCCCCTGGAGGAACAATGCGAGGAAATCTTCCGCTCTACCACTACACGCGATCCCTCAGGCAGATATACGGTCGCTCTGCCCTTTCTAAAGGACGCCCCTCAACTAGGTAAAACTCACCCTATCGCATTACGCAAATTCCTCAATATTGAGAAGAAGCTAATAGCGAACCCGTCTCTGCGTTCTAAATACGTCGACTTTATGGCCGAATACATCGACTTAGGGCACATGGCTCCCTGTCACCCAAATACATTCGCCGGTAAACCTCACTTCTACATCCCTCACCATGGTGTATTTAAGTCAGGGTCGGACAAGCTGCGCATTGTTTTTGATGGTAGCTGCAAAAGCTCCAATGGTGTCAGCATAAATGAATGCCTACACACAGGCCCCGCCCTTCAACAGGACATTGTGGACATCATCATGTCCTTCAGAACGCATCCAGTCGTTTTCAGCACTGACATCCAGAGGATGTTCAGAAATGTGCTGGTTGCCCCAGACCAGAGACTGTATCAGCTGATACTATGGCGGTCCTCACCAGATCACCCTCTGCTCACCTACGCCCTCAATACAGTCACGTACGGCTTAAGATAAAGCCCATACCATGCAATCCGCACTCTGCTTCAGCTAGCTGATGATGAAGGCCATCGCTACCCTGGAGCCGCTCAGGTTCTTCGCAAGTCTATCTTCGTTGATGACATCTTGTGTGGTCATGACACAGTTGAATCCGCCCAAGCACTCCAGGACAAGTTGATAAGTCTGCTAGACCTAGGCGGCTTTCAGCTCAGAAAGTGGACATCTAACTCGCCTAAGCTGCTCGAGAGATTTCCCGACAACCAATGCGACATGCCCAAGGACTTCGACATGAACCCAGAGTCCACGTCCATTAAGGTCTTGGGTATACAGTGGAGCCCTCAGTCAGACGAGTTCACCTACCGCATCTCTCTGCCCCCCATCACACATGTCACAAAGCGGTCTATTTTAAGCACCGTAGCCTCACTTTATGACTCAAACGGCTGGGTTTCTCCTGTTATCTTCCGCGCAAAGCTGCTGCTTCAGCAATTGTGGCTACTGAAGCTGGAATGGGATGAGCCCACTCCCTTTGAAGTACAAACGGAGTGGCACCACATCTCAGAGGATCTGCCGCTGTTGTCTAGCATTCGCTTCCCTCGGCACGTTTGTGCAAACAAAGGCTCAGCTGCATACTCGCTTCACGGGTTTGCAGATTCCTCTGAAGCCGGGTTTGCCGCCGTTGTTTATCTCCATGAGCTCGATGCCTCCCGAGATACTTTGGTACACTTGATTGTCGCAAGTCGCGAGTCGCACCAATCAAGAATCGCCTCACAATCCCCAAGTTAGAGTCGTCGGCCGCCACCCTACTCTCCCAGCTCATGATCCGTGTGTCAGTTCAGTTATCCGCCCATATCAGTATACAACAACACATATGTTGGCCAGACAGTACGATAGTCCTGGCCTGGCTCAATACACCGCCTCACCGTCTTCAACCCTTTGAAGCCAACAGGGTAGTCAAAATCAGCTCAGGCTCACCAGAATGTACCTGGCGACACGTACTGTCAAACGGGGTGAATAGAACTGACGGGGGGAATAGAGAAAAATCTTGGGATAATTTTTAAGGTTTTTTATGGCAAACTCGGTATCCCCAGTAAAAAACCCGCAACTTTAACAATTTGTTGGTGTAATTTTTCTTACTCTGGAAACTTTTTATTTGTGGCAACATCGCTAAAAACGTCAAAACTTAATGTTAAAGTTGACAGCAAAACAAGTTGGTAGGTACGCGTAAGTTTGAACCTCCGTATTTCGGTGAATTTTGGTCATAATAGTTTAAGTTAATCTTCAAATTACGGTCAGTGCAGTTATAAATACATTGTGCTATTATAATTAAGGCAAGAATATGCATTATTATATAAAATTGATCTTATTTCGTAAGCCTTGTTTTCTTGAATTTTTCGAGGTGAATAGATACACGAAAGGGGTGAATAGACACGCCTGAAGGGTTAATAGGCACGCAAATATGGTTATTAGACACAGCAAAGGGGTGATTAGTTACGAAAGAGAGGTGATTAGCCATGATTATGTGAGGTTTGCCACAAATTTTGGAGTGGTTATCTACAGTTCAAATTTCACTTTTAGTTACTTATAGAGTTTAAATTTTCTTGATTATTTTTTAATCCATTCAATATTTTTTTATTTGAATTCATTCTAAAACTAAAAATATAAACTAATAAGGTATTTCATTTATTTTTGTTAATATTTACATTGTTTTATTTCTCAGGTATAATAATGCTAATACAATTAAACAAGCTTTGGAAGAGTTTCAAACAACTTCATTTTGAATGATATTGATTATAGTTCCTGATTGACATTTTTTTAGTTTTGTTTTGTGATACACTCTAAATTTATTACATTTTTATTCATTTTTATAATTGATTACTAATAATTAAAGATACCTTCGAGTTTGCTTGCCTTTATCCTAAAAAAATATTTAGGGAAACAACAATGAGGCAGCCCTACGAAATTTTTCTAATCACCCCTCAGGTGTGTCTTTTGTCCCCTGATGGGTGGTAATGAGAAATCACGTATATTTTATGTCTTTTTTTATTAGCTACAAACATATCCGAATAGAATCAAATTTATTTCAATAGTTTGGCCTAAGACTTAATAAATACATGCTTAAAAAATGGGTATCAATTCTGCAACGTTACGAAAATCGTTACCAAACTTCGAAGACCTATCTATTCACCCCGTTTGACGGTACCTTCCGAGCTCAACCCGGCAGATTGCGCAAGCAGAGGGATGTCTGCGCAATCCCTGTCAGCCCACGACCTATGGTGGTCTCCCACATGGCTTAGACAGCCTTGTGAGTCTTGGCTTGCGATGCCCTTAACTCTGGGCCATCACGCCCTGCCCGGCCTTAAGCCCAAACACGTCGTGACACTGTGACCAGTGACGGGAGTCACTGGTCACAGTGCCCGGTCTTGACTTTGACCTGCTCACTCGGTTCAGTTCACTAGACAAGCTCGTCGGACTGACAGCTTGTCTAAAACGCTTTCTGCACAACTGCAGACACCACCCAGATTCGCGACGCTCAGGCCCCTTGTACGTCAGTGAACGAAGAGAGGCCCTACTTTACTGGGTGCGCAGTGTTCAGCACAATGAGTTTGCAGAGGACATCCACCGCCTTCAAACTGGCAAAATCTGCTCCGTCAGACTCCAGCGGCTGTCACCTCTCATTAAAGACAAGCTCCTTAGAGTTGGTGGACGACTGTCCCATGCGTCTATCCGATATGACGCGCAGCATCCGCTCATACTTCCCAGCTCTAGCCCACTTGTAGACCTCATCATTAACCACTACCACAAAATACACTGCCACCCTGGCGCTGACATCTTACACGCAATCCTACGCCAACAATTTTGGCTATTGTCCGCGCGCCGTATTATTAGACACCGAGTCTTTAAATGCATTAGATGCTTTCGATGCCGGGCCCAGCCGCAAGCGCCCTTCATGGCCGACCTGCCAGCCGATAGAGTTACGCCTCAGCCAGTATTTAGTCTAGTCACGACCGATTTTGCCGGCCCATTCCTCGTTAAATCTAGTACCCTACGTAATGTTAAACTCTTAAAAGCGTACTTTTGTATATTCGTGTGCCTCTCCACTAAGGCGGTTCATTTGGAACCGGTCTCGGACCTCAGCACGGAAGCGTTCCTCGCGGCGTTACAGCGTTTTATAGCACGCCGCGGTGCCCCGGTTCTCATCCGCTCGGACTGCGGTACAAATTATGTAGGCGCTAGAAATCAGCTCATTGAAGTACAAAACTTTCTTGCCTCGAATAATGACACGATTGCGCACAAGCTCGCTGGTCAGCACATTACTTGGTTATTAAACGACCCTAAGGGACCATGGTTCGGTGCGTTACATGAGATCAACATAAAATCAACTAAGCAATTTTTATATCGCGTAATTGGCGAACAACACCTCACATTCGAGGAATTTTCCACACTCTTAGCACGCATCGAAGCTGTCCTTAACTCTAGACCTCTCTGCCCACTTTCGTCTGATCCTTCAGACTTTGAGCCGCTTATAGCCGGACATTTCATTATATGCCGCCCATTTACGGCCCTTCCCGAACTATCCGTGGAAGATAGGCCGATTTCCACACGTAGGCGATTCCAAATGGTACAGGCCCTTTCCCAGCGCTTCTGGACGCTGTGGACCCAGTCCTACCTTCACACCCTCCAAACCCGCTCCAAATGGTTGTCCCCATCCTCCCCTCCCCGAGTTGGCGAGCTCGTCCTCATCAAGGACAACCTGCCTGCCCTCCAATGGAGACTGGGTCGCATTGCTCACACCCTGCCAGGGAAGGATGGCGTCGTGCGGGTGGTAGACCTGGACACCGCCAATGGACACCTCCGGAGGCCTGTGTTCAAGATTGCCAGGCTCCCTCTGGATGAGCCCACCCTGGGCCCCGGAGGATGTACTCGCCACGGGCGAGACGTATTGTGATAAGCGTATTAAGATACGCCTAGCGCCATCTAGTGTTGTATCGCGAAGTTGGCGCGCGGCAGGTGAAACCGGACGCGCGCCCGCGTCAGTCTGTCTGCTACCGACCGCGAGACGCCCAAAGATATACGCGCCCTGATATTGCCGTAGACTGCATATATATAGTGACTCTGTGACCTTATAGATAGTGACCCTGGGATGATAGTGCCTGTGATCAGGTGAAGTGACTTTGTGCTGTGCCGTGACCATCACATCGCCTTTAATCGCCGCCCGTCAGCTCGGGTCCCGGTGCCAGCGACCTCGTAAAGCCTGCTCCCGGTAAGCTCCTTTCTACCTCCCGCCTAACTACGTCGTATGTTAGTGCCTATCGCACCAACAATAGCTATCATTTTAATGATTGCACTTCAAATGTTTCTTGTGCATAGAGTTACATACAAGACGTCCCAATTGGGACGTATTTGAGTCTTCACTTCGCGCGCGTTTATAACATATCTGCACGTCGTATGTTAGTGCCTATCGCACCAACAATAGCTATCATTTTAATGATTGCACTTCAAATGTTTCTTGTGCATAGAGTTACATACAAGACGTCCCAATTGGGACGTATTTGAGTCTTCACTTCGCGCGCGTTTATAACATATCTGCTTCTTGTTTTATATAATATCATTGGTTTGGTAATTCTAGCCTTTTCCAGAGTAACGGAGGTGTATTAGGCTCCATCAACAACACCAAGTCACCCATCCGTAAATTACGTTCAGGCTTAAGCCAACGATCACGTTGCTGCAGTGTGTAAATATTCGCTGTGCCAGCGTTTCCAGAAATGTTGGGTGATTTGCTGTAATTGCCAACGATTCAGACGATGAGTGGCAATGTGATCTAGATTGTGCTCCGGTAAGGCAAGAAGAGGTTGTCCAATCAAAAAATGACAGTTTCTACATCGTTTGGGTCGCTACCAATTGGACAGATAGGTCGTGAATTTAATATAGATTCGATTTTGCAGAACACTGTACTTAGTTCTTCAAACGTTAATACACGTTCGCCTATGATACGCTTGAGTAATATTTTAGAAGACTTCACTGCATTCTCCCAGAGGCCACCAAAATGTGGTCCCGAGGGAACGTTAAGATGCCAATGAATTTCATGAGATGCTAGATGAGATTGAATTTTATTTGAGTCTCTATCGATTTGAGCTATAAGCAGATAAATATCCTTAAGATAGTTGCGTGCGCCTAAAAGGTTTGTGCCACAGTCGGAATATATGTTAGAAGGTAACCCTCTTCTCGAAACAAATCGATCTAAACATGCCAAGAACGCGTCAGTAGACAAGGTGGAGACTACTTCCAAATGCATCGCTTTGGTTGCAAAGCATATGAACACACATAGGTAAGCCTTAAAGATTTTAGGTTTGCGAGCATTGGAATCCTTGACGTTGAACGGTCCGGCGAAATCTAATCCAACCCTTTGGAAGGGCCTAGCTTGAGTGACTCTATCGGCAGGTAAGTTGCCCATGAATCCTGTGCCGCACTACACGTCGAGCTGACACAATCCAATACGTAGAGCTGATGATAATGATCGATGAGAAGATTTGTGAAAGGATGCGACTGAGGTAACAAAAATGGATGTTTATTATCAAAAGGCAAGTTGGCGTTGACCAGTCGCCCACCAACTCGAAGAAAACCTAGATCATTGAGAAAGGGATGGAGGCGACGTAGGCTGCCCTTGATAGGCTTACGTTGACGCAACAGTTTTATGGTATCGGCAAACGCTGAAGATTGAACCGATTTAATACAAGTTGACAACGCTGATTTTAATTCGTATATCGTTAAATATCCATAGGTATACTCGTTTATCCTTTGGTGAGCGATCACCCTACTCCTACTAATACACTCGGCGTCAAAAAAATCGCACCTCTTAGAAAATCACTTTCAAATGTCATTTACTCTTGATATGCACATGCAGTCGCATTAATTATGATTTTATTTACAAGGTTACTTAATTAACTTAATAAAAAACATTACTTTTCATTATCAAATAAAACCTAATGCAACAAATAAAGTGTCACAAAAATTCGATGCAAATTTTGCTACCCGTGAGAGTTGCTAGTTGCGCTTCCTTTGTGGGTATAAAACGGTCAACACGGGTTCAATGTGGGTCATTCGCTATTCAACCGTTGAAGAGGACACACGCACAGATTTTGATGGATACCACAGCTGATAAAGCCGCTCAAGTGGTTGCACTACTGCAATCAGGGGTGCGGCAGTGTGATGTCGCCCGGCAACTGAACCTGAGCCGTTATTCCGTTCGAAGAGTGTACCAGCGCTTCATAGAGACCGGTGGCTATATCCGCAGACACGGTTCGGGTAGACGTCGCTGCACTTCGGAAAGAGACGACCGGTTCGTTGTGTCGAACTCTTTGAGAAATCGTTTCTCCAACGCTGTTGAGTTGCAACAGCAGCTCCAGGCAGTTCGCAGACGCACCGTAAGCGTATCTACGGTTAGAAGAAGATTGAAGGAGAAGAAGATAGCGGCCCACAGAGCTGCTACGGGTCCAAAATTGACTGCAGCGCATCGGCGAGCCCGCTTGCAGTTTGCTCGTGACCACGTCGATTGGACCCTTGAGCAGTGGAGAGCTGTTCTCTTCTCAGACGAGACGCGAGTGTGTCTTTTCTGCAACGACCGACGGAGAAGAGTATACCGGAGGCAGGGTGAACGTTTCGCCCAAGCCTGCATCCAGGAGACGGTGGAATATGGTGGCGGATCCTGCATGTTCTGGGGCGGTATGTCTGCTGCCGGCAAAACCGACCTTGTCTGCGTCTCCCGGACTGGAGGTGCTCGCGGACAAGGGTCGCTGACTGCTCGCCGCTATGTCACTGAGGTCCTGGAAGTGCATGTGGTCCCCTTTGCCGAATCTTTTGGCGAGGGGTTCACATTAATGCACGACAACGCTCGCGCTCACACTGCAGGCATCGTGAGCGACTTCTTGCAGAGGTCCCAAATCTCTGTGATGCAGTGGCCAGCGCGAAGTCCGGATCTGAATCCTATAGAGCACCTCTGGGACCATCTTAAACGTAAGGTTCGATCTCGGGATCCAGCTCCTTCGACTCTACAGGAGCTCCAAGACGCGGTGATTGAAGAATGGGGGCTTATCCCTCAAGAAGAGCTCCTGAAGTTGGTGAGGTCCATGAGGGACCGTATGGAAGCCGTGATCAGGGCAAGGTGGGGTAACACTAGATTTTAAGTTAATTTTAAGACACTTTTTGTACATTTTTCTTTGTAAATTATCTGTTGTTAATTAGGACTTAATTAAGGATTTTTATTATTTTATTAATTTTAATGTTGTTTGTATAATTATAATTAAACAGAAAGTTAAATTTAATTGTTTTTTGATACTCCTTTTTGTTACCTTTCTAATGATACCCAACACTATCCTCTACATAAGGTTTAAGAATTTTTAAAGATGATTTTTAAAAGGTGCGATTTTTTTGACGCCGAGTGTATTATAGACGCGAAAGTATGGATATTTGTTTCTCTTTCACGTAAAAACTCCTGAATGAATTTGGATGAAATTCGGCATTCAGATAGTTTATAACCTGGTTTAACACATATGATACTTTTTATCCCGATATTCCCACGGGAACGTATGGATAGATGTTTGTTACTTTTTCTCGTAAAAACTACTGAATGGATTTGTATGAAATTCGGCATACAGATAGTTTATAACCTGGATTAACACATAGGATACTTTTTATCTAGATATTCCCACGGGAACGGGAGCCACGTGGGTTAAACCGCGAGCGGCCGCTTGTTATGCATATAACAAAGCCACCAACCTAGTAGGTACTCGTGTAACTTTAGATAGAGAGCTGTACTCCACAATGACGTGTTGGACAACTTCTTCTGAGGAAGGTGCAACAGCCGATGTAGAGTGCTTATCCGGTTCCGTCTCGGCTGTTTGCACTAGGTGTGCAGCAACAGGAGGAGTAAATATAAATGTAGAGTCCGTGTGGGTTTTCGTGTCGACAGTTTGCATGAAATGTGCAGCAACTGGACCCTACTTTCACGCCTGGCAAATCCACAGGGTCAAGCAGTTGACATGTGGAAGGCCATGAACTGTAATCAGATTTGAGCCAAGAAGGACTCCACCAAAGTGGATAAACTACTAAGTCGCGAGGAAGCATAAGCCTCGACTCGCGCAATCCGCAGGATTGAGATGTGAAGGAATGTGCCGCCAGGTAGCGTTGAGATGAGGCCTTGAACTGGGAAACTCTGTTACCTTCAAAGGTTTGAAGCTTGTGCGGTGAAGTTCGCAACCAAGTTAGCACTATGCTAGAGTCGCACCATGCAATTATTGGTATGGATTTTAATTTCGAATGACTTGATTTAATTTGTGGCAAGACCTTACACACATGGGCCATAAGGCGAGCCAACAGGACTGCTCCACAGAGCTCGACCTTTTTTTTTTGTATATAATAGAAGGTGGCAAACGAGCAGGCGGGTCACCTGATGGAGAGTAATCTCCGCCGCCCATGGACACCTACAACACCAGAGGAATCGCAAATGCGTTGCCGGCCTTTAAGCAAGGAATAGGTTTTAGGAAGGAATAGGAATTGTGAGGGGTGGGGGGAAGGGCCTCCGGAACCCTCACTGGTCGGACGAAACACAACAGCACCAAGTGCTATTATTTCACGCCGGATATTAGTGAGAGGGTGGTATTACGCCGGGCGAGCCGGCCCAATGCGTGCTGCAACGCAGCGTGGCTCTACCACTCAGTCAGTGTCACTCATTTAGCACCACCCAGGGGTCACGTGTAGGGTCTCAAGGGTAAACCTACGGACGCGAGTAACTTTAACCCCCAAGCGACTCTAGATTTAGCGATTAACAAATGAACTTGTACGCTGTCACCGTCACCGCTTTCACAGCGTACATAGACGCATGCGGCATATCCGCGCTCCGATGCGTCGCTGAAACCGTGAAGTTGATATTTAGAATGAGGATCACCCATAACGTGGCGTGGAATCCGTATTTGATTTAAAGATTTAAAGTCGTCAACAAACTTCAGCCAAGTTTGCTGGACATCGAAAGGGAGAGCATCGTCCCAACCCAGCTCTAAAAGCTACAAACGCTGCATAAAAGATTTAGCGAAAAAGCGGCGTGATAAAGCCACAAGGATCATAGAGACGAGCGATGTTCGATAGAACACCTCGTTTGGTTAGAGTCTTACTCATGTTAGAGACGTGATAGAGAAAGTTATCGGATGAGGGGTTTAGAGATATTAAAAATATTGTCCCCGGAATCTTCGAATCGATAAGGTGTTTCATAATGATCTGCAGGTAAACCCTTGAGTAGCTCGCCAGAGTTGCTAGACCATTTCCTACGAAAGAAACGACCTTGAGCCAACAGTGTTGGCCCAACACGTCAGTGACTTGGTGCAGTAGCGTCTTAGCACCCTCTAGCGTATCACACCCAGTCACGATATCGTCTACGAAGGTGTCCTCCCGTAGGACACATGCAGCCTCAGGATATGTAGAGTCGTTAAGATTCGCCAACTCATGAATCACCATGATAGCCTCGTATGCAGAACTAGTGACGCCGTAGGTGACGGTTGTTAACTCGAACTTCTGCAACGGTTGATCTTGAGATTCGCGCCAGAAGATAGTTTGACCATTCGATAACATTGATTGATGTCACAAGTGAAGACCACTAAATAAGTTCTAAACCTTAAAATGATATCCTGTATATTCTGTTGTAGTTTAGGGCCTGACAATAAAATTTGATTGAGGGAAACACCGGTAGAGCTGGGTAGAGATGCATCGAAAACAGCTCTCAACTATGTAGTGCTACTGCTCTCCTTGAGCACGCCGTGATGAGGAATATAATATCTGTCAACCGCACTATGAGAAGGTACTAACTTCATATGTCCAGACTCTACATAATCTTTCATAAATTGAACGTAAAGTTCACGAAGTGTAGGCTCTTTTATAAGTTTACGCTCCAAATTGCTGAGAGGACTCTACCTTGAACGGCAGCCTAACTACAAACCTTCATCGGGATCTCTACTGTGTGTGTAGACAAAGTGCTTTTCACATAATAATATGTCATCAGGATCTGGAATCGGCGGCAAAGGACTCTTCTGATTCGCAGAATTTAGTTATAGTAAGTTGTAACCTAGACTCGTTGGTAAGTAAGTTAATATTCTGATACTAAGTTGTAGTCACTGGGGTCGAACCCATAATGACCCAACCAAAAAGCTGTAGGTAAACCATTACCTAATTTTAACTTTGGACCGCTAAAAATGTCACTGAAAAGATTTCATAATAGGTAATAATAACAATAATCTTTTTCAATTATTTTAGAAAAACATATTTAAGTAGGTAGGTACGGTCGCGGTCAAAGAATGTTTACCACCTTAAGTATCACAATTGCATGCACACATTTAGGTCACAAGTTCTAAATGTCTATTTCATATTAATTTGATTGACTACAGATTAAACTCTTTTTTCTAATGATATGAGAATTAATCGCTCTAGGAGATGGGCTATGACTACTATAAGTTTAGTTATATAGATACCTTCTTTAAAAAAACTAATAATTAAATTTTTTAACTAGGAATATGAAGAAATAACAAAATAGAAACTTCAAAAATCCTTATTTAATATTAAGTATAACCTCCCTTAGAAGCTATGACGGCACGTAGTCAGTCATCTCGCATTGATGCAACAAGGCGCGCGCATAGATCTGATATCCTCCCATACTCGAGCTCAGTGTGATCTAAGAGCATGAGGGTTTCTTTCATTTTGACAGTCCCAGCGTTGAACCATCAGCCCCCATAAATTTTCAATAGGGTTTAAATCAGCAGACCGAGCGGGCCATGTTATTTGTGCGGCAGTTAGTATCGGTCGTCGTCCTGAATTATTTCTATGATCTGTTGCTCTTCTACGCCGTGACACCGAATCCAAAACCTCACAGTGAATCGCGATATATTGAGTTCTCGTGATATAAGCACTAATGCTATGTCCATCTTCGAAGAGAAATATTATTTCAGGGTAAAACTTGCCAATTTATTTCGTTTTATAAATATCTTTTTTCAAATTATGCTCTTGTCGAAACGACGACGTTCAAATAATCATTTTTGATAAATGTCATTTCAACAAATAAAGAAATTAGTTTCAACATCAAAAAGTGGTCAATAATCTCTTTGATAAACTCGATGCGTCATATTGAATAATAACTTTCGAAAGGTAATAAGTAACTTGATCTGGCATTTTAGACTTTAGTGAAAAAAGTGTGTTAAAGAATCTAATTTCAAAACTGGTAAACATTTTCTGACCGCGACCGTACATGTACAAGCATAACATATTAGTAATTTGTATATTGTATAATTTCATTTGGTAACGACATATTGTTTAGTAAATGTCGTTACTTCTATATAACTATAAATCTGTGGAGTTTCTAGCGCCCGTTCTTCTCCACAGCTAAATGGGTTCTTCCTTCCTTCCTGCTTCCTGAATGGGTTTTGCCCATCCATCTAAATAAATTTAGATGATTCAAAATACTTAAGTATTTTAAGTTTATTGAATAAAGAAATGTTGAGTTTAAGTTGAGTTTGATGGGCTCATCGCCTGTCACGCCGAGCACATTGATGCAGTCGCTATTTGGTGAAAAGTGAACTATGGTAGAGGTCTGCTTTTGCTGTCCCCATTGCCTAGTCTCTGACTAACTCTTCGGGGATAATAGTCGTGATTATGTACGGCAGACAAAATATTTAAAATGCAAACAAAAATTAGCTATGAATATTTTTTAATTTATTAACAGCCGGTTGAACAATTGTACTATGTAAAGGCAATTATAGAGGGTACAGTCGATGAGTAAAATAATATATTTACACTTTTGACACGCAGCTCACTATTATACCAACAAAGAAATAGAATCATGTAAAAGCATATTTATATAACAAACAGGGCTACATAATGTAAATATTTCAATTATAGTTTAATAGCGACATTATCCTCATAGCAATAAGAGTTACAAACTCGAGTGTACACATATTAGTGAACTAGCATTATTTCATAATTGAATTTTGTCATGTCATCGGAGGTATGTGTTGAAATTGAGCAAATAAAATGAGAAATGAAAGTACTTACACTACAAAATTTAAATATTTTACGGGAATAATTATCCAGCCAAAACAACATGGTAATACCATTTATTTTAAAGTGAATTATAACTACGTAAGTAATTAGAAATAATTACACAAGCTTTTTTACATGATGAATCAATTTCATTTCATATAAAACGCTAGGTACAGCTAAAACTAATAAGTATCTTACATAGATAGAATTTCAGTTACCTTTCAGACATAATTTTGTAAAACATCCTGAGCTTCGTAAAAACAATTTTATTTATATTATGTAATAATTATTCATAATTTACATCTACTTTCTTTACTAAACGCCTGGGCATATTATGAAATTTTTTATACCTTTTGCATTTTACAATCGGCCTAGGCGGTTCAGAGCCAGGTGAGCCCCAATGCGTAACTATATATAACACCATTTAATTTAATACGTTGATTTTATATTGGCAACGACATAATATAATTTACTTAAATTGGGCGCCTATGAACTATATTATACCATACCATAAGACTTAAGATGCGATCATTTAATTCTAGATTCGACTTACTTATCAATATCGCATTTATTTTTTTACTTACAAATTTTGGAAGTTTTAACTGTGAAGTGTAAATAAATACAATTTTTCATATAGGTGATTTAATTTAACCATTGCATATTGAGTCGAAATTATTTGAAAAAATGAGTTATATAAGGTGACTGCTAGAAACCGCAAGAAACTTCAAGGGCTGGTCAGGTCAAGTGTTTTAAACATGACAAAAATTACAAAAAAGGAAATTTATTTTTTTTCTTTTTTAATTAAATAATTCATTATGTGAATTTTAATTGGATAGTCTTTGAGTATCTAACTTATTTTAAAGCAATAACATAAGAAAAATAAAATGAAAATAATTAAAATAACGATTATTTACAACGGGAGGGCAACGGCTGGCCGGCCGGCCGTCTGTTGACCCGTCAACGTAGGTATTTATCGCCCAGCTGACGCGGAAAAAAACAAATTTCTTTTTTGTAATTTTTGTCATGTTTACAACACTTGACCTGACCAGCCCTTGAAGTTTCTTGCGGTTTCTAGCAGTCACCTTATATACATATTCCTAAAAGGATACCTTGTAATATAAATAATTATGGTACTCATTTTCGACCAAATTGTGGATTGAGTGCTTAACTACGTCCAATTATTATGAGCCTTTGCGTTCATAGAGAATGCATGAAAAACACTGTGACGGTACTGTGGCTTCACTGATGTGTGTGAAGCAACCTTTACTGCGTAACCGAATTCAAGGAGGGGCAAGTAAATAAACCTACCGCGCTTCGGGCCAGCGCGGTAGGTTATGGCCCAACCTTCACATGTGCTGTTAGCTGTGGGAAGGCCTGAGCCCAGCAGTGGGACGATTATGGGCTAATGATGACAAACTAAAAGGTTTTTAGAGTTGTGTCATAGAATAATAATAGTACAAGTACAGAAGATTCACTCCGCTAAGTCATTTAAATAAATAGCGACTCTTGCTAAGACACAATAAAGTGCAATTCAGGACGCACACCGCTCCCATACCTACAGTTTAATTCACCTACAGGTTGCCTGACTTTCCTTTGCGTACTATCGCGTAGCTCTTATCTCTTCTAACGACTGCAGGGTGTTCGCGGGCGTCCATCCGGTCGGCTACTTGTAGCTTCATACCTAAAGCTCGGAGCGCGCCAGGCCTTTTTTAGGACTGTGCTGATAGCGGCTCGGATGTCGTAAAAGGCGACTAACGGACTAAAGACTGCACATACATACAGCATAGAGCGGCGATGGGCTCAATACCTATCACGCTGAGCACACGTGCAGTGCAGTTGTGATTCGGTAAAAAGTGGGCTATAGCAGTGGACTTCTTCTGCGGTCCTCATTGCCTAGTCTCGTGAATCTATGTGTGAATGTGTGTCTATTCTAAGGGAGCCTCGTTTGAAAAATTATGCTAGTAATCAGAATGTGAATGGACATATTGTGCGAAACCACACAAAAGCAGTTTGTAAATAACGCATATCAACATTTTAATTTAACATTGAGACGAAAAAACAACATTAGGCAATCAGCGGCCATTAAAATAAACAACTGTTAAATTTCTCCAATCTATATTGATCCTTATACCAAAACGTTCAACCCAAAGGTTCAGAATTTATTAAAGAAATTTTACCCGCATAATTGGTTTGTTGGTGAATGTATATACCGCCACTTTAGCCGTAACCACAGAATAATATTACTAGCAGAAACGACACTATCGACACAATTGCAATACAATATCAACCTACGGTGCACGCGAATACGGTCCAAAATAACTCTGCTCCTGTACTCATACCTAAGTCTTTCAACGACCGGGACAATCGAAAGCAAATCTTATATTTAAGGCAGTACGAGCGCGAGCCGCTACATTCACAAAATCCTGCTTGGCAAGCTTGACGTAAGCTCATAAATGACCACCCGGGGGAACGAGCATGTAGGTGAATAAGTCGACCGAATTACAGAGTGTCACCCCCCTGCCGTAACGCAGCATTTATAAACTGCTCTTGCGAGCTCCAGATTGTGGCAACAAAAAAAATCACAATTAGTATAACGACCGAGACTAACATACAAACGTTGCCTAACATTTTTCATACAGCAACGTTCCGTAAACTAAACGAATAATACCACCCCTTCTTTTCCCTTGGGTATCGTAAACGACGACTAACGGACTAAAGACTGCACATACATCAAACACGCACCTAGCACGTGGCAATGGACTGCTTCTGTGGTCCTCATTGCCTAGTCTCCCAATAACTCTTCGGGAATCAATCGGTGTACTTATGTATGTATCCGTATTAATATTAAACACTTACTTCACAGTTCACAGTTACAACATAATTTCATAACCTCACCATCATAATAATAATATTATAAAATGTTACAAAATTCCTGACTTATTACGTGGTACAAGGCAATTCTACCGGACGTATTTACACGTCACTAGCTCTTACAAAATTTCGCTATAATTATTAATAGTACTACAGATAAACCGTTTTTGTAAGTGTACTGACTGCCACGGACCCCGGAGAGTTCAACTTAAAACCTATTTTATTAATCTCTAAAGTAATATTTAAAATAAATCTATTCCATTACTTTATTTGAAGTTACCTTTTATATATATATATAAAGACAGATAGCTAATACATACTGAATTGAACAACTCAAAATCTTGCCTATTATTTTAATTATAAATCATAATTGCTTCAGCCATGCTATATTTGTTTTAAAAATGTAAAACAAACATAGTAACAACAAAATCTGGTTCACACCTTTTGCTCGATACCGTTACTCTAACATTTTATTTCCTCGAAGATAACAAAACGTTGAATAAAATCGAGTACCTCAGCTCAGGCGGAAATCGACCCACGTGGCGAAGTGGCCAATGCCGCCGCCCGGATTGCGGAGGACCTGGGTTCGATTCCCAACTGAGGTAGTAATTTTTTTCAACGTTCATTTGAGCGTTGTTAACAGAGTTTACGCATTTCGGTTTTCCATACAAAACTTCCAAGTCGACATTTTTAAAAACCAGTAAGCCAATTTTGATGAAACTTTGCATGCTAAAGTATAATGCAGGGATCTAAATATTTTGTTGATGTGATGCACATACTCATGGAATGTGTCCGTAACCAAGCAGAGAGGTGTGAGTTTTTAGAAAAATTTAACTTTAACAACTGTAACATAGGCCTATACAACAGTGTTCTGGCTGTTCCCTCGTCAGGGGCAGCCCGAGCTCTTTACAAGATGGTCTCCGTTGGGATTAAGCGTAGAGTAACATAATTTAAGTTAGCATTAACCAACCATGATTCACCTATGAGGGTGGCATTTTCTGTACAGAAAAAACTCTCTATATTAAATAAATAGATAAAAAAAATAAAATATATATTTTGTTGATAACAAATTTAAAAAAAGGTTTATTTGGCTGAGTTATTGCGATTTAAAGTCCACTAAAGAAAGTTTAAAATCGCAATAACTCAGTTAAATAAACGTTTTTTGGAAATGTTTTCAACAAACTATTAAGATCTCTATTTTTTACCTCAGCATGCCGAGTTTCATCAAAATTGGCCTACTGGTTTTTAAAAATTTCGACGGAAATTAGTATGGGAAACTGAAATGCGTAAGCCCTCATAACTTAACATTTAATTTCCTTGTAAACAATTCCTAGTACACAAAACATCGAAATGAGCACAATAAAATTGAACCACCAACCTGTGCACAGCAACTCATTTTCACATCAAACAATTTAAGTCCCGGAGTCAAAATCACAGCTTCAGTTACCATAGAGCATGGAAGCATCACATCACTAACTATTATAGTCTTTGTCACATCTGTCATCGTGATCCCAATATTTATGGTTTCTCGGGACGTCTGACACATGTCTCCTTGGCGGGGTTTTTGAGTTAGAGTTGGGGTTCGAGTCCTCGTTGTCACCGCTGCTGCGCCGGTTCATCCTATTGCCGGGGCGTGACTCCCTCGAACTCCTCGACGTGGACCGGAAGCGCTCCCCCTCTTTGGGCGGTTCGTCGTCATCCTCTATATTGTCTTTGGAGCGTTGCCGCGTCCAGTTGCGTTGTCTATTCTTGTTGGTGTCTTCTTTCAAATCACTCTTCTCTCTGCGCCAGTTTTCTACTGGCTTCCTGTTTTGTGCGTTTTTCTGTATCTCATTATTAACTCTTTCCGGTTGCCTCTCAGCGTTCTGTGGGAATTGGAATGTGTCACCTTGCTGATTAAAATTGGTGTTAGTCGGATACTGATTCTGTATGTAGGCACCATCACCTTGCTGCAAGTAATTCAGCATGTTCTCCGGAAAATTGGGGAAAACTCGATTCTGGTTGGGCGGGGGTGGGTAATCGGGTACTGTCACCGGGAAACTTTGCACTGCGGGTGGCAACACTGACGGATTGAACACCGGCTCTTCCTCTTTTTCATCTTCTTGCCTCCACGAGTTTAAATCGTACCGTTTGGATAGAGAAGTCTTTGCTGTAGCCGACCAAGTCTCGAAACTGTCTTGAGTCTGCTGTTCCTGTCTTAGTAGGCCAGCTCCGGCCCCTAAAATAGGTCTCAATTTAGGCTTAGTATCCATTTCATCACTCAAACTGATCTGTGAGACGTTCTGTCCTATTTTATCTGCAACACTGTCCGCACTAACGTCAGATCGAAAGTCCTCTTTCTCCGGACTCTTTTTCCACGAACCGTAGCTGACTTCACTGTAGTTCTCATCTGGTGTTAATTCTAAATGTGATGCGTAGAATTGTTGTAATGTGTTTGGGAGTGGTAAGAACTTGTTGAGACACAAATCTGAGGATAGGAGTAGCCATATAATGCTGACCGGTGGGGGAGAGAGGAGTCGCAGACGGATAGAGATGGAGAGATCATCCAGCTCTTGGGAGGTGTGCTGGGATAGTAGCTCTCTGCCGTTCTGCATTAGCTGTGAATAATAATAAATTAGTTAATTAAAAACCGCCTAGCGTGCATGAAAAGATTGATGGATTTGAATGAAGCGAAAGAAGTGTGCAAAGGCCGTAGCAGATGGCGATCCATAGTCTCTGTCTACCCCTATAGAAAACATGCGTGAGTTTATGTATGTATGTATGAATGTAAGTTGAATCATTACAACTTCGGGTCGCTGAGCCATCGGAGCAAGTAACTTATACAATTCTGCAACTGGCCTATACTTTTAAATGCAAAGAATAACTATTTGTATGGGAGCAAACTGTAAAGGCAAAAAAAAATCGGCTGTTCTGTTCTGTTCACGTATAATCACGACTATTATCCCCGAAAGGTTAGTCAGAGACTAGGCAATTAGGACAGCAAAAGCAGACCTCTACCAAAGCTCACTTTCACCAAATAGCGAATGCACATGTGCTCAGCGTGACAGGTGGTGAGCCCATCGCCGCTTATATGTACCACTTTTTATGCGATTAAATGATTTGTATTTAAAGACTACTTGCAGTTTTGTATGGAACGACTGATTTTTTTGCGCATTCTCAGGCTGTGGAGTACGCTCATTAAAGTTTTTTTTAAATAAATAAATGTTGAATGCGCAAAAATATAAAAAAATTACCTAAAAATAGGGTTTAGTGTATTTTTATGAATTCGAAATATTTATAGATAGGGGTGGTCTATTGCTGAAATAATGTAGTTGTTCGGTGTGCAGTGCACTGCTTCTGCAGTCCTCAGTGCCTTGTCCCTGACTTTTTGGGGATCATAGTCGTGACGTGAGTGCATGTATATGTCGCAGGGACATGATAAAAACAGAGATTTGGTCAATTTCCTAAGTGATCAAATCACGGAGGATGTTAAAATTATCCAATGCAATGTAGCTAAGGGCTGGCTAAAACATATGTATGTATGATATATGATATAATATGTATGATAGTCACCTGCGTGGCCAGGCTGCGGTGCGCGCGGATATCGTCTGACGCGAGCAAAGCCCTCATGTAGTGCAGCAGAGGGCTGGCTAATATGTGAACCTTGTTGCCGTTGCAAAGGCGCGCCTCTGGGAACGGAGATACAGATATATTTGGATATGTTCAACCAAATTGAATATACAATGAAGTAACATAAGTATTATATTATATTATATGTTAGTAGGTAAACATGTTAACGAGTAACGAACGACCCTATAAAGCCTTAATTAATTTCTAATAATGTAATTATTTATTTATTTATGGTAGGTATTTATAATTTAATATAATTTCTTTATCATTGAAATTTTCTCATTCACAATGCTATAGAGTTAAAGATAAAATGTTTACTAGAAAAAAAACAACCAGTCTCAGGCTATCCCCATCCCATTCCAGCTTCCTGAGACTGGTTGATTTTTTTCTAGTAAACATTTTATCCTTAAATATAATTTAATGTATTTTAATTATTAATTTAATGTTATCGCTAATGTAATGTAAGTTTGTCAGTTTAAGATAATGTTATGCAAAATGACATAACCGCCATGAAAATGACATAACACAGAATGACCTCTATAGTCAAAATAAAATACAACAGAAGAATATTTTAAAGCCGAGACCTATGTTAAGATATGATAATAATGTAGTTGCGGCTCACTCACGATCACAAGACGCTAATGCCGTATCTTCCCTTTTTGCTTTAATCTAAGATGTAGTAGCATTAAACAGTTACGTAGGCAATGTTTGTTTATGTTATCGGTTGTTGACCTCAGAGTAGTACATTTAAGAGTGTAGTACAAATTAGTACTTAAGAGCGTTTACGTCCTTTTGCGCCGTTTTGCTCAAGAACTGTACTTTTTGAACCTCTTAATATCTGTTAATACTTACTTTACAAATATGTTAAATACTTATATCATTAGGCGATCTTATAGTCGAAATTGTTTGTTGAAAACATTTTTAAATTTATAGATATTTTGGAATTTATAACACGATAACTGAACAGAGGTTTTCATAATTTGACTTTCCGCGTCAACTTCGAAGCTTAAAAATGTGTTTAAATTACTAACAAATATAATAACAACATTCTTATTTCAATTTGAAAGATCCTCAGCAAAATAGTTTGTTGAAAACATTTTTTGATTTTGGTTACTAACAAAAACTATAAAATTCCAAACAGTGCGAATTTTTAAAGAAATTATAGGTGATAAAGTAATTGTTTTCTCTAATGTACTAAATATATTTTATACGATAAAAGCTTTATACTATAGAAAAAAGTGTTCTTTAAATTTTGCACATAATTGTTTTTACTAAATAAGCTCTATAATTTTTCTATGAATATTTTAAAACTGCTCTAAAACTACTACAAAACCCTGCGCTCCACTCGCTTCAAATCAGTCCGCCGCGAGGCCTCTGAGGGAGTGGTCACGTCGCTCGACGCTCTGCCCGGCGCGGTTGTCGACCTTTCCGTAAGTTCGAAGATAGTGCAAATTTATAGTTTGATTTGCAAATCTTAGTACTTTGGTAAGTAAATTATTACAAGCTTTTATTTAACTTGCAATGTATGTGTCTTGTTCGGGTGGAATTTTGCAACTCAATTTTGACCCACTTCCCGTTTACTGATTGAGCTGAAAATTTGCATACATGTGTAAATAGCGTTACAATGCAATTTTATGATTGACATGATGCTGATCTGATGATGGAGATGGAAGGTGGCCATTGAAACTTTGCAATAAAATAGCACAACCTAATCGAATTTTTGCTCGTTTGAATCGTCTTGACGAGTAGTTTGTCTTTCAATAGTAACCAGGGTCTGATGATGGAGCTGGATGGTGGTTATAGGAACTCTGTAATAAAACGACGCAACCCCTTCGAGTTTCGGCTCGTCTCAATTGTCTTGACGAGTCCTTTGTTTTTAGATGGTTACCAAGGTCTGATCTGATGATGGAGCTGAAAGGTGGTCATAGGAACTCATTAAAGAAACGACGCAATCCCATCGAGTCTCGGCTCGTTTGATTCATCTTGACGAGTACTATGGTGGTAGATGGTAACCAGGGTCTGATGATGGAGCTGGAAGATAGCTATAGGAACTGAGTAATTAAACAACATAATAACCCCATCGAGTAAGGGCTCGTTTAATTCGTCTAGACAAGTACTTTGCTGCTAGATGGTAACCAGGGCCTGCTGATGGAGCTGGAAGGTGGCCATAGGAACTGAGTAATTAAACAACATAATAACCCCATCGAGTAAGGGCTCGTTTAATTTGTCTAGACGAGTACTTTGCTGCTAGATGGTACCCAGGGTCTGCTGATGGAGCTGGAAGGTGGCCATAGGAACTGAGTAATTAAACAACATAATAACCTCATCGAGTAAGGGCTCGTTTAATTCGTCTAGACAAGTACTTTGCTGCTAGATGGTAACCAGGGCCTGATGATGGAGCTGGAAGGTGGCCATAGGAACTCCGTAATAAAATGACGCAACCCCATCGAGTTTCGGCTCGTCTCATTCGTCTTGACGAGTACTTTGGTTTTAGATGGTTACCAGGGTCTGATCTGATGATGGAGCTGAAAGGTGGTCATAGCAACTCAGTAAAGAAACGATGCAACCCCATCGAGTTTCGGCTTGTTTAATTCGTCTTGACGAGTACTTTGGTGCTAGATAGTAACCTGGGTCTGATGATAGAGCTGGAAGATGGCCATAGAAACTCAGTAATTAAACAACATAACCCCATCGAGTAAGGGCTCGTTTAAATCGTCTAGACGAGTACTTTGCTGTTAGGTGGTAACCAGGGTCTGATGATAGAGCTGGAATGTGGCCGTTAGAACTTCGCAATGAAATAACACAACCTAATCGAGTTTGGGCTCGTTTAAATCGTCTTGACGAGTAGTTTGTCTTTCAATAGTAACCAGGGCCTGATGATGGAGCTGGATGGTGGTCATAGGAACTCTGTAATAAAACGACGCAACCCCATCGAGTTTCGGCTCGTCTCATTCGTCTTGACGAGTACTTTGTTTTTAGATGGTTACCAGGGTCTGATCTGATGATGGAGCTGAAAGGTGGTCATAGGAACTCATTAAAGAAACGACGCAATCCCATCGAGTCTCGGCTCGTTTGATTCATCTTGACGAGTACTATGGTGCTAGATGGTAACCAGGGTCTGATGATGGAGCTGGAAGATAGCCATAGGAACTGAGTAATTAAACAACATAATAACCCCATCGAGTAAGGGCTCGTTTAATTCTTCTAGACAAGTACTTTGCTGCTAGATGGTAACCAGGGCCTGATGATGGAGCTGGAAGGTGGCCATAGGAACTCCGTAATAAAATGACGCAACCCCATCGAGTTTCGGCTCGTCTCATTCGTCTTGACGAGTACTTTGGTTTTAGATGGTTACCAGGGTCTGATCTGATGATGGAGCTGAAAGGTGGTCATAGGAACTCAGTAAAGAAACGACGCAACCCCGTCGAGTCTCGGCTTGTTTGATTCGTCTTGACGAGTACTTTGGTGCTAGAAAGAAAGAACTTAAGAACTTAAAATGTATTTTCATTTCAACAACGTCTTACAGTATCTCTGAAACAAGAAAAAGAAAGACTATTCAATACTACCAGTAAAAAATAAGATTGCAAGAGCAGACCAGCCTCCACAGGCGGCACCCGTTCACGAGTATAACATGTCAATCAGCCATCGCTTCGATTAACCATGTTTGAGGGAACGTAACGACCCGACGCACATGACACCACCGCAGAGACACTTTGAGAGAGCATGACACACTCGAGCAACTCCAACGAAAGTAAGAGAACATTACTTTAAACGCAACTTAAATTTTGAGTAGGTACCTTTGTCTGTAAGACACTGCTGTTAAAGGCTATCATACCAGCTAAAAATTAATTAGTTATAAAAATAATTGACTAAGAAACTATAATGTGAAAATGTAGTTATGACCAGGCTGTATTGTCAACTAAATATACTTTGACCTTTCTTATGTAAACAAGATTTTACATGATTCTTCGACTTATCTAAAGGTAAATGTTATACTTCATTAAAAATGTAGATAATAAGCCTACTTTATGCTCTTTTATCACTTGTAAATTATTAATTGTACATCCTGTGGCTCTATTCTGGTTACTAAGTATTTTAATTTAATCCAAAAAGTATTGAAAATCTACTAGTCTTCGACCTTCAACCTTATTTGTTGTTTGTGGAACCTCATCTTCGATAACCTGAAATGAAAATACATTATAAGTTCTTTCTTTCTAGCACCAAAGTACTAGTTAAGACGAATCAAACAAGCCAAGACTCGATGGGGATGCGTCGTTTCTTTAATGAGTTCCTATGACCACCTTTCAGCTCCATCATCAGATCAGACCCTGGTAACCATCGAAAAACAAAGTACTCGTCAAGACGAATGAGACGAGCAAAAACTCGATGGGGTTGCGTCGTTTTATTACAGAGTTCCTATGGCCACCTTCCAGCTCCATCAGCAGACCCTATTTACCATCTAGCAGCAAAGTACTCGTCTAGACGAATTAAACGAGCCCTTACTCGATGGGGTTATTATGTTGTTTAATTACTCAGTTTCTATGGCTATCTTCCAGCTCCATCATCAGACCCTGGTTACCATCTAGCAACATAGTACTCGTCAAGATGAATCAAACGAACCGAGACTCGATAGGGTTGCGTCGTTTCTTTAATGAGTTCCTATGGCTACCTTTCAGCTCCATCATCAGATCAGACCCTGGTAACCATCTAAAAACAAAGTACTCGTCAAGACGAATGAGACGAGCCGAAACTCGATGGGGTTGCGTCGTTTTATTACAAAGTTCCTATGACCACCATCCAGCTCCATCATCAGGCCCTGGTTACTATTGAAAGACAAACTACTCGTCAAGACGATTCAAACGAGCCCAAACTCGATTAGGTTGTGCTATTTTATTGCAATGTTTCAATGGCCACCTTTCATCTCCATCATCAGATCAGCACCATGTCAATCATAAAATTGCATTGTCACGCGATTTACACATGTATGCAAATTTTCAGCTCAATCAGTAAACGGGAAGTGGGTCAAAATTTAGTTGCAAAATTCCACCCGAACAAGACATTGCAAGTTTAATAAAAATACATGCAATATAATATTATGCTTACATATTTCATGCATTACTAACGCCTAATTTAAAAAAAAATTGAAGTACCTATTACGAAAAAGCAAATTCGATCTAACGGATCAAAGTGAGTGAGTTTGACTATAGTGAGCAGAACTAGCCTATTCTACACACACAGCCGCGCGCGCTCACAGCTCGCTTCTGTGTGCGTGATATTTGGACTTAAAAACCTAAACTTGAGGTCTCGCGCTCGGCGTAAACGCTCTTAATTAAGTTTTAGTTATAAAAGTCGCCGTCTCGCTCTCCCGGACAACCCTTGGTTTATTTACCTGCAAAGTAGTCTCCCATGAGATTCGCTGCGTTAATTAGGAACTGTGGGTTAGCGCGCTCGAGTACGTCCAGCTCTGAAAGTGAAACAAATAATATTAGCAGTTATCAATGTAATTATATATAAATACAATAAATAAATCTTTCCTACAATCACACCAATTATCTAGCCCAAGAGAAGCTTTTAAGAAACTCGTTAAATGGTTACTTGACAACGGATAAACAAACTTAAAATACTTAAAGACATACTTATTATACACAGAAAACACCCAGACCCGAGACAATTTAGAAAAACAATAATTTCTTAATTGACCCGACCGAGGATCGAACCCGGGACCTCAGAGATGGCGACACCATGAAAACCGGTGAACAAACCACTCGACCAACGAGGTCGTCAATTATACAAATTATAGGAATTTTACAGTGACTATAATAATTAACCGTGTCGCCTAGCGGTGAAAGAAAACTACCACCCCCCACTCTTCCCATGAGTGTCGTAAAAGGCGACTAACGGACTAAAGACTGCACATACATCCAACAGCGTAGAGCGGCGATGTCCTCACCAGTTGTCACGCTGAACACATATGCAGTCGCTATTTGGTGAAAAGTGGACTATGGCAGATGAATGCTTTTGCTGTCCTCTTGCCTGACTAACCCTTCGGGACAGTAGTCGTGATTATATGTATATGTAATATAATTATACAAATTAGAGGAATTTTACAGTGATTAATTTTTAACAGCGGTTTACATGTGTTCATAAGTGAAATCGCTCATTTATAAACAACTAGCGGCCGCTCGCTTTCACCCGCGTGGTTCTCGTTCCCGTGGGAATATCGGGATAAAAAGTATTCTATGTGTTAATCCAGGTTATAAACTATCTGTATGCCGAATTTCATCAATTTCGCGTTTATAATATTAGTAGGATAACAATAACTTACTACAATAAGAGCTGTGTGGTAGCGACTCACATTAAAAGAATATTGCCAACCAATCTTCTCTCACGTAACAGACAACTAACGGAATGAAGACTGCACGTATACATGCAACAGCATAAAGCGGGAATGGGCTCACCACCTATCACGCTGAGCACATGTGCAGTTGGTATCAAGTGCTGGGGTAAGGTGACATTAGGGATGTGCTAATTGATTCATCTAATTTGCGTCTAACAGTATGTATATAAGATGACTGCTAGAAACCGCAAGAAACTTCAAGGACTGGTCAGGTCAAGTGTTATAGACATGACAAAAATGCCAAAAATAAATTCGTGTTTTTTATTTTTTATTAAATAATTCATTTTATAAATTTTAATTTGATAGTGTATCAGTAGGTATCTAATTTATTTTAAAGCAATAACATAACTAAAATGAAAGAATTAACTATTAAATAACGATTATTTACAACGCGCGGGCAGCGGCCGGCCGTTGACCCACCCGTCTGTTGACCCGTCCGCGTCAGCTGGGCGATAAGTACCTACGTTAGTCTGCAATCATTTTGTCATTTTTGTCATGTTTAAAACACTTGACCTGACCAGCCCTTGAAGTTTCTTGCAGTTTCTAGCAGTCACCTTATATATGTACATACTTACTTTAAAAAAAAAGATAATTATTAATGTGCGTTTAACACATTAATACTAGTCCTGTTAACCCATCCTGTTAATCTAAAATGACTGTGTAGGAGTGGGTGCACGTCAGTAGTCTAACGGAGCTATGGGATTTAAATTAAATTAAACTTTTCTACAATCACACCAATTATCTAGCCCAAGAGAAGCTTCGAAGAAACTCGTTAAATGGTTACCACCAACCATCATTTCCCGCGTTCAACCCGAGCTTCTATACGCTCGGCTACCGACGCCACATATGTATGTACCTATGTATGTACGCGTAGTGTTGGCCAGGACTCGAGCTCTTAAATCCTATTTTAGGGACTGGACACGATTTTTCGAAACTGGACTCGTAAATGAGAGTTCAAGCATTTTTGTCAGTGGTAAGACTCACGAGTCCTTACAATATGATTCAAGTACTTCAGTCTTTCAATAATATAGAGACTCGATCATTGCTAGTGCATCGACAAGTTCATTGGTAGTGCGGAAGTCTTTTTAGAAACAGTTAGTTCCATATCCATTCTGTTGATATAAAGTTCTAGGCTAGTGTTATACAATTAGGCGTTCGTCAACCACCTCCACAAGCGAGCCAACGCCACTAGTGATGCCAAAGAGGAAAAAACCGGCCAAGTGCGAGTCGGACTCGACCATGAAGGGTTCCGTAGCAGCAAGTAACATCATATAAAAGTTCTTGTAGAGTCGTTGTAACTTTGATCGATATTTTAATAATAGTGTAGGTATATTTTTAAAATTAATTAATTTAATTTATGATGTATTAAAAATAAATACTTACTAGATCTCATTCAAACTAATTTTCGGTGGAAGTTTACATGGTAATGTACATCACATATATTTTTTTAGTTTTATCATTCTCTTATTTAGAAGTTACAGGGGGAGGGACACACATTTTACCACTTTGAAAGTGTCTCTAGCGCAAACTATTCAGTTTAGAAAAAAATATATTAGAAACCTCAATATCATTTTTGAAGATCTATCCATAGATACCCCACACGTATGGGTTAGATGACAAAAAAAAATTTGAGTTTCACATCTAAGTATGGGGAACCCCTAAAATTTATTGTTTTTTTTTCTATTTTTGTGTGAAAATCTTAATGCGGTTCACAGAATACATCTACTTACCAAGTTTCCACAGTATAGTTCCTATAGTTTCGGAAAACAATGGCTGTGACATACGGACGGACAGACAGACAGACATGACGAATCCATAAAGGTTCCGTTTTTTGTCAAGTGGCTACGGAACCCTAAAAAGAAGTTCAAAGAGTAACTACTTCGATCATAATAATATGACCGAAGAGTTACTTACTATAATGTTTTATGGAAAATACTTGCTCATGGAGGTGACGCCTTAGCAAAATTTATATTAGTATTATACAATTAAAAAGGTTAGATTTTTTTAAACAACATGAGTTCCATAATAAAGCCTCAGTTCTATGAGTCGAGTCTTTTGCATTAAGACTCGACGAAAGGACTCTAGGCTCAGAACTCAGGGCTTATTTTAGTCGGAGTCTTGAGAGCTCTGCCAAAATGATTCCAGTCCCTAAATTAGGACTAAAACACTCTAGTCCTGGCCAACACTATGCGATGTACATGTGATAGGGTGTTCCGAACACGCACTATGTTGGGCTCATCTGCGGAGTCGACTCGGCACCTTGCTTAGTGTGGTTTCGACATTCACACGGCTTAGGCGCGTACGGAGCGGAGAAAATAATTCTTATTTCTTATCAAAGTGTACACCTAGACGTTTACTACAATTCAGTTGTCAAGCAAGTGAAATTAATTGTTTTCAAGTCACTATCAGGTAGTTATATCATAATAATAGAATAGAAAAGATATTTTTTCCAATTCAGCTTCTACAATCATAGACGACATCTTGATACACACTACGACTTACTACTTTACCGATCGGCGATCTGGCGCTGCGAGGTCTGTCTATTGTCGTCTAATACATCAATGTTTAAGCGTTTCAGCGGCTGCAGCGAACTTTAGGTCTCTCATTCCAAAATTTAAACAAATGGTTTGTATGAACGATTCTTCTAGGTCAGTGGTTCCTAACCTTTTTAATCTTGGTACCCCTATGATCTATTAGGGAAAATGATTTTACCCCTTCGTAAAAAATCTTGCAGAAAATGATCTTAATTAATATCCAAGAGTTGGACAGACGATTATCCATGTTCAGAAAATATTACTCAAGTATGAATCTATTACTGCAGATAAATTATAAACCACAAAATTTTTCCTACGCCTTATTACCCCGCAAAATAACTATTATACCCCCGCGGGGGTAACTACCAGTGATCGGAATAGGTAGTGCAATTTTGCGGGATTTTAATGACGTTATCTTAATATGGATTACTAGATGTTAATAAAGGACATGGACCAGACAATATTCCACCTTTGTTTATTAAATTGACGGCTGAGAGCATTTCTGTGCCGCTGGTAATACTTTTTGATAAATGCATGAAAGAGGCAACTGTGCCCCGGGTTTGGAAGACTGCGAATGTCACCCCTGTTTATAAATGTGGGCCTAAAAGTGATGTCCGGAATTACCGTCCTATTTCGTTGTTGTCTGTCTTGTCGAAGGTTTTGGAAAGACTAGTCCATGATGCTATTTATCCTCAGTTACATTCTATCATAATCGCTCAACAGCATGGATTTGTTAAGCAACGCTCCACAGAATCCAATTTACTATTATTTAGTAACTTCCTGTTTGAGAACATGGATCAGCGCATACAAATAGATGCAATCTACACAGACTTCTGCAAAGCCTTCGACAAGGTAGACCACGAAATTCTCCTGAGGAAGATTGCGTACAATGGTATCCGGGGAGACCTTCTACGATGGTTTCGGTCATATGTTGAGAATAGGACTCAAAGAGTGATAATTAAGGGCTATGCTTCTAATAGTAACGTGGTGACATCTGGCGTGCCGCAAGGCTCTATTTTGGGACCGTTGCTTTTTGTTATTTTCATAAATGACATAGACCAGTGCTTCAAGAATAGTAGCTTTCTCTTATACGCGGACGATTTAAAGGTCTTTAAACAGATTCACAACTTTAATGATTGCTGTGGTCTCCAGGAAGATTTGAATCGTTTGGTTGACTATTGCACTATGAATAGATTACACCTGAGTATGGAAAAGTGTAAATCTATTACTTTTACAAAGAAAACTAATATAACGCATTTTACTTACTCTCTTGGTGTAACCACTCTAGAAAAAGTTCACAGCATTCGTGATCTCGGTGTACTGTTCGATTCTGAACTACACCTCGATAATCATGTTGCTAATATTGTTAGTAAGGCATACCAAATGTATGGATTCATTATGCGGATGGGTTATAAGTTTAAAAAGCCTGCCACTTATATACATTTACTCAAAAGTCTAGTGAGATCTCAGTTGGAATACGCCACAACTATTTGGAACCCTCATTATGACAAATATAGAAATGTAATTGAATCAGTTCAAAGAAAATTTCTAAAACGAGTTAACTACAAATGTCGATTACCTAAATGTTCTTACAACGACTCTTTAAACAGGCATTCTTTACATAGCTTAGAGGCACGTAGAATAATGCTTAGTACAATGACACTCTATAAAATAATTCACAATGTTTTTGACTGCTGTGAGTTGACCAATAACATTTACTTTCGCACCCCAAGCAGTTCTGTTAGAATACGTACCAAACGCCCGCACAAGCTTTTTCATCTTAAGAATATTAAAACTAATGCAGGCCAACGTGCCCCATTTTATAAAATGTCAACATTATACAACAACTATCTTTACGACGTTGATGTATTTGCATTACCGCCACACTCCTTTAAAAATGAAATTATTAAGAGACTAGCCGATGTGCAATTACCTACTTAAATAGGTTATTTTTATTTTTGTGTTATTGTTTTTTTTATGTTTATGATTTAAATAGGTATTCTCTTTATTTCCCCCCACTTTTATGCCAAAAATTTCAAATGTGTTTCATTATTATTGTGTATTACCAGTACTATTAGTTATTCTGTGGTATTACAATGTAATATCTAAGTTTGTTTATGTAAGTTAAAATTGTATGTTGAACGAGGTACTTACTTATGGAAATATTAGGAGCTCGGTCTCGAATTCCATCGTCGTTTTTGCTGCCTACACATAGTTGTCCTCTCGTTCGTTCTTATTTATGTAATGGTTAGGTAAATATGGTATTTATTTTCTATTAATTGTCTTTGTGGATAACGGTGTTGATTGTCCAATTAAATATTTTGTTACACTAGTTACTTAAGTAAAATACATTGGTCAATTGTTTGTTATTCCAAATAAATTAAAAAAAAAAAAAAAAAATATGGATATGTCTTTAAATCCTGCTTGGGAGGGTTTTATATATTTTTATCTTAAAAGGATTTAAATAAAATCGGGATTGAATGAAACCTACGAAATATGAGTTCGAAGTATATTTTATATTTCGATATGTACCCAATGGAGCTGGTTTATTTTTCGATAGGTTTTCAAAAAAATACGGTCATATTAATTTTATAACCATTTAAAGCTACCTGTTAAATGCATAGTTTATTGTGGCGATGGTTAATAAGAACCGTAAAAGTCATTGTAAAGTCTATTTGAGTAGATGGACTTTGACTATACGTGGGTGAAAGAGACAGCATAATTCTTTATCAGCGTTGTCTCTTTCCTTTTTGTCTATTGTAACTGAGCTTGGATTTCGTATCACTTACGTTTCTTGGTACGTTGAGTGCGCACGTGGTGATTTTGTGGTGACTAGATTTTTTTAAAATCCATATTAATCCAACGTTTAAGGTCATTCACCCCAAATTGCACTGCCTATTCCGATCAGTGGCAATTACCCTTAGGTTCGGAAGCCAGGTTGTAGGTGAATGGTATGGGAGCACTGACTTGCAAAGGTCCCCTGCATGGCTACGTTGAGCAGCGCGCCGCGCAGCAGCTGCTGGCGCTGCTGGCGCGTGAAGGACGCGCCCACGGCGGCCAGCTTGCGCGCGGTGCCCGAGCTCTGCAGCGCCGCCGCGCGGAGCGACAGGAACGCTTGGCTGTTGGACGGCATCCAAATATAACATACATTCATAATCACGACTATTAGCAGGGGGGTGTCACGCCGCAGTTCGTTTAGGAGCATAAGGTCTAAAGCGCAAAATGACAAACGACCGCGATATGTCAAAAAAGCAGAATGTCAAAAGCGCAGATTGTCAAAAGCGCAGTATGTCAAAAGCGCAGAATGTCAAAGGCGCACTTTGTCAAAAATCCTACTCAAACTGGGTAATTGCTGGGTAATTTTTATAAATACACTATTTAAATCTATTCCAAAAAATTAAAGAAAGCAATGTTATATCGATTTTGACAGAAGATACCGATGTTATATGAAAAAATGGAGCGGAACTTAATCACGATTCTTACATTTCTGAACAAAATTATATTCTTACAACTTACCTTGAAAAAGTAAAACAAATAACAAGTTTTTATTTTGTTAAAACTGATCATTAAAGTAAAAGACACTGTTGAATTATAAATATTGCTAATTATTAAATATGATAACTCAATTTTTGTTTATTTACATAATTATTTTGAGCATTTGCTTGTAAAAAAACAATTATTATTTAGAATGTGTCAGTAGAATATAAAAGTTGACTATTGCTATGTTGATTTATATTTAGTTTAGGTACATTAAAAATAAATATGTTTCCTAAAAATATTAAATTAGTATTTCATTTCCTATTGCGAGTCTGACTGACCAAAAATAATGACGTTTAGATATTTAATAACAAAGCCAAGCAATTTTTGACAATGTGCGCCTTTGAGATTCTGCGCTTTTGGCTATGTGCGCTTTTGACTATGTGCGGTTTTGACATTCTGCTCTTTTGACAATTTGCGATCGTTTGTCATTTTGCGCTTTTGACCTTATGCTCCTAAACGTCCGCAGTTTTCTCTGCCATAGTCCACCACCAAATAGCGACAGCACCAAGGTTCGAAAGGATAATTATCATCAGATAATAATCATGATAATTATCATGATAATTATCGTGATAATAGCAGATGTATGATTATCGATTGATAATAACAAAAAAATGCGCTTGTGAAAGTGAACTGTATTCGAATTATTTGAACGTGTGTTTCCGCACTTGCGTATATCCGAACCTGCGAAGTGTCAATGTCAAGGTGCCGCGCCGCACTAAGGAGTATTTTTGCTTTAAAACTGGTCAAAAGTCTAATTCAGAATCTAACGCAAAGTACACTCAAACCAGTTTTTTAATAAACTTTATTAGCCGACGGGTCGGGTAGAAGCCACAAAATTAACACTACGTGGCACGCTTTGGCGTACAATCAGTCTGAAAAGAGTCATTCGTGTGCATCGCATGTCTTTGCTCTCGGCGCACTCAATATTTGTTCAATTTCTAAGGTGATTTGTGGTTATTTTTGGTGGCGTGCTACAATAAATTGTTTTAAACATGGAAAAGGAAGGTATGTTTTGTATTTTTCATGTATTATTTTAATACGGAATTGATAGGTTTATTGAGTGTTATTTCAGACATGTTATAAATATGCAATTTTTTTACTTAGAAACAAATTCACAGGCATTTTTGTTTATGTGTCGGGCTTTGTCGGGCAAAACTTTCTTTTACATATGAAAGTACGGACCTTCATCTATCATATTTAGTTGAAAGTAGTTCCTCATTCTTCCTCCATTTTGAAAAAATAAAATTTAATCTTTTCAGGTCAAATGTTAAATTTTTTCGATCTTTACAATTTATTAATGTTTTTTGTTTTTTGTTTCAAGAAATGTTAAGAAATTTAGTAGGCGGGCATTATTTGACATGATGCAACAATGTTCTGTAACAAAAATTGATGACCAGGCTTCGTTGCAGAGAAAGCTTGTGGAGGTTACTGACTGCCCTGATGACGAAGAAAATACTTTAACTCGATCTCTTAGGCATTTCAAAAGTGAATTTAAGGTTAAATGGCTTGCTGCAAGGTACAGTCACGAGCAAAAATATGTAAACAATTGTAGCTCTTAATACAATGGAATAAGAGTCAAAGTGTATACATATTGGTGCTCGTGACTGTACAGTAAAGACCGCTTTATGAAAAAAAATGAACAATGGCTGGCTGGCTCAATTACATTACCTGTTTGGAAACTTCAAAAAGTCGCTAGGCCTGTCAAAGAGTTTATTGGACTTAGTGATCGGAGCAAGCGACGGAAAACAAAAGAAATACGAGAGCAAGTGCCTGCGGAAGAATTAGTGTTTGCTGCCAGTATTAGTCAGCGAGCTACAGGCAATACGGACGCATCGAAAATAATAAAGTAAATAACAAGCACGCCAACACGAATATCAGAATATCGATATTTTGCATCGATTGCAAAAAAAGTTAATGTTTTTCTAAAAGTGCTTTGTAATTACTAATTTCGGGAGAACCTTCCAAGTCCTTAGACACTAGTCTTGAAGAAAATGACTCAGATGACAAAACTGATTGGGAATCTGGGGCCCAAGTTTGCTAATTTACGAATGGCATAATTGAATCGCAATTGGATCGCATTGTAATTGTTTGACACATTTGGTATTCCCTTACTCATTTAAGAATACTAAATGTGTCAAACAATTACAATGCGATCCAGTTGCGATTCAATTATGCCATTCATAAATTATATTCGTAAAATTTCATTTTTTTACTGAAAATACAAATATTTGTAATAATATGACTTTATATTAAACGATTATGTTTTTTCAATGATATTATGTAGTTTTCATTTCAGTAGCAACATCAAATAATTTTGACCGAGTTTTTAATACGAATACTCCTCTGTGCGCCATGGGAATTACCCTAACAAGAAAAAAAATCACTTCGGATTAAGCAAAGTTGAGAAAACTCAAATGTCATTATTTTGTTAAGGTGATAATTATCGGATAATTATGAAGCGTAATTATATTGATAATTTCGAACCCTGGACAGCACACGCGCTCAGCGTGACAGGTCTCACGCTGACTTCTTGAGAGAAAAGTGATGTTGTACTGCTTTGTTTTATTTGCCAACACTCATGCACGGTCAAGGACACCAGAAAATAATCCACCATTATTTCACATCAATATACGACAAAACACAAATTAAAAAAAAAATTAAAACTGCAGACATGACGCTTCACTTTCCCGCCAATAAGTCCATGGTAGATTACGTGAGGGATCTAATGAGGTCTACCCATTTGGTTGGAGAGCGACTACGGTTTCGAGTTGCCTGTGCCAAAATACTTCTAGTATTTGTATTAGAACAATTTTATTGACGATACTCTTTCTTTTATATGACGCTTTTAGGATCGAATCCGTGTTGCGTAGCGGTAAAATAATACTACCACCCCCTCTCTTGGGTGTCGTAAAAGGCGACTAACGGACTAAAGACTGCGCATACATCCAACAGCATAGAGCGGCGATGGGCTCATAACCTGTCACGCTGAGCACATATGCAGGTGCTATTTGGTGAAAAGTGGACTATGGCAGAGGGCTGCTTTTGCGGTCCCCATTGCCTAGTCTTTGACTAACCCTTCGGGGATAATAGTCGTGATTATATGTAGGTATGTAGTATACTCACTGCAGCCTGGCTTCGTCGGGACACATGGTGGTGACGGTGGACTCGAACTGCCTAAGCTTCCTGTTGAACTGTATGCCGTCCTCGCCCAGCGAGAACTGCTCCAGCTGTTGACAACCAATTACACAAATAGAATCATCGTGGTTTATTAGACAAAACGGAGTTTTTTTAAGGCTAGGTGTTAGTGAAAAATTTAAATAACATGTTCTTAAGTAGTAAACAATAAAATTAAAATCTGCGAAAATTGTGAAAAATTGTTGAAGCTTTATTCTGTGAAATACACCCAATGGAAACACGATTTGATAAAATTGGCTAGATAGAATAAATTCACAAAGTTACATATTTTTGTGTCATTTTATCTTCTTTTCTAGGTTTTATTCTTAAAATAAGTAATTTGATATTATGAGTCATTTACCAAAATGAAGTTCATAGATAACTTGAGGTATTATAACCGATCGTTTTTTATTTATTACATCTATCAATGTTTTAAAATATGATACGCGATTATTCGCGCCGTACCGTCGAGAGAGCGAGAGAGAAGCGCTCGAAATACCTCCCCTTAAATCCGCTGCGGGTAAGCGCTTGGCCTTCACCTCACCTGAAGTAACGTTAAGGCCTAAGGTGGACCATTCAGGAAATGGCTATCTTATCTCTAAACTGTCTGTTTTTGCGGCGCTGGTCTTAAGATAAGATGGTGGTACACGTGTGCATAATGGAACGCGAAAGTTTAAAAGTGTATAAGATCGTCACGATACGTCAGTCGTAAGTATCCAGGCGGACTAAACAAACCTTACCACCAACCAAACCAAGTGCACAAAGATGTACTTCCCGGTAGAAATCGAACCAGGGACCTCCGTCTGGGCCTTAGATCAGTGGCTTAGCCAATGGACCACAGAGGCGGTTAAAAGGTTGCTATGTGTGTATGAACTATGCCAATATCTTGTAAGAAAAGCGAAGTCCGAAGGCAGTCACTGCCTTTAGACTTCGCTTTCACTTAACATCAGGCGGGGCAGAGTGCTCAATTTGGTCAAACATCCCGAGATCCAAAGCTATGAAGTTTCTTAGCAATTACAATTAAATAAATGCGTTAGCCAATGCGCCATCGAGACCTATCAACTTGCTATAAATATGTTTTATCTAAACGACTGGTTATAAAAATATATGTCTATAATAAGTAATTAGTTTGATGTGATGAAGTAATTACGTTATGCAATAAAATTTGTGTTTCAACGATCTATTAATGGGTCCTAATGAACAAACTATATGAATAAACTAAATACCATTAAACAAGTTATAATATAAAGAAATATTATAATTTTTATTTCTTTTGTTAACTTGTTACAAAATCTAAGCAATAACGAAGTTTTATTTTATTCTATTCTATTCTATTCTAATATAGTGAGTTTACTTTTTGATTTTGATAATTTATTAAAATAAAAAACATGTATCGAACATCATTGTAGTCATTGTAGTTCCTTTGTCATTCTTCAAACACTTCTGAAATGTCTACATGTTCTATTCTCATCATAGCAAAGATTCAAACCAAATACAACTAAAATAGTCGTGGGCTCACTAAAACATTAATACCGATACCAATCGCTCTCTTCCCTTGCGTGTCGTAAAAGGCGACTAACTGACTAAAGACTGCACATACATCCAACAGCATCGAGCGGCGATGGGCTCACCACTCATTGCCTAGTCTCTGACTAACCCTAACCCTAACCTAACCCTTTAAGGATAATAGTCGTGATATGTATGAATGTATATATTGTATTTTGATGATGTTCAACAGGCAAGCGATCCTCTCCCTCCGCTCCTCCGATAAGTGGTGAGCCGATCGCCGCTCTATGTTACTGGATGTATGTGCAGTCTTTAGTCCGTTAGTCGCCTTTTACGACAACCAAGGGAAGAGATGGGGCGGTAGTGTTCTATCAACGAGCCGCTACCAACAAAGCACAACAATTATAGTTAAAAACAAATTTTAATAAACCAACATACCAACACCAACAGGGGCTTGAACTGTTCGTCCACAGTCAACAGATCCTTGAGCGTCGACTCATCGTCCAATGCGGCTTGATACATCTCCTTGCTGACATCTTCTTTCTCCAATTCCACCTCCTTCATTTTATCCGATTTGACGTCCATCCTCGGCTCTGAAAGGACAGGTTCAACTTTATCTGTGGGGAATGGTTCGGTAGCCATATTTAACAATAAATTTATTCATATCATAACACAAGTCACTCTTTTACGCTTAAAAACCTATATGAAGATGAGAGCGCTTTTTCTAAAAACAATAAGTCATAACTTGTTGAAATAAATTGAATTAAAGAGTTTTAAAACTTAGACGAGAGCGAGAGACTACGCGAGACGCGACACCGAGACGACCACCTGCGACGACGATCGCAGGTGTACTGAGCTTCACTGCGGCTCAGTACGTGGATCACCTGGCGTTTGTTTTTGTTATTTTTATCTTTTTTTATAATAAAGGAGCACGTGATTAGTGGACAGGTGTTTAGAGCGCATTGTGGAATACTGGACATGACGTATGCTTAGTAAATAATAGATCGAACTCAACATTTTGATCTACTGAAATATCGACTATTGTATACCTATTGAGTTCACAACTTAGTAAAAAAAAGAAAATTTTGAGTTAGGTCAGAATTTTAATTAGAGTGCAAAAAGGAGCTTGGTAGAATCTTGTAGTATATTTGAGCTGTGGACTATTATTAAGCATTGTGAATTGTTGTACCGATATTTATCTTCATTATTTTATTTATGTTAATAATGTGAGTATCGTATCAAAAGAAAAGTGGTTTTTTCTGACCCCCCGTAGGAAACGGACGTTACGTTTATTCAGTTTTTAGTATTTGTTGTTATAGCGGCAACAGAAATACATCACGTGTGAAAATTTTAACTGTCTAGTTATCACGGTTCATGAGATACAAGCCGGGTGACAGACAGACGAACAGTCGAACGGACGGACGGATGGATAGTGGAGTCTTAGTAATAGGGTCCCGTTTTTTTTCTCTTAGGTACAGAACCCTAAAAACATTCTCGTTATCGCTCTTCCTATTAGTGAAAACCGCATAACAATCCATTGCATGGTTTTGAAGAAAAAAGCGGAGCCATAGACACACGGAAACGGCGAATTTACATTACGTGTGTTGTGTGTGACTTTACTGTATAACATGTAATATAATGATAATGATTTTTTTAAGGTACAATATTACCTAAGACTCTACTATGATTAGGCTTCAGAATGACGTCATCGCCAGCGCGCCGCGTGACCGCGTGAGCTTTCTAAAATGACGTCACCAAAAGTTTCTACGAAGCCATTTGTGTACGTCACACTGTGTTCTTCAGCAGTGCTAGTCACGTTCGTTGTGTGCGCGGTAAACCGTTTGGAACTGTACATTTTTTGTTTATAAACGTTTCTCTCTTGTTTCCATAATGATTAGCGAAACAAAAGACATTTGACAGATTCAGAGAAATAAAATATTGTCGGTAACACCAACTTTTTCGTTGCCCGGAAGGGTAATATTGTCTAGCTTCAACCGATATAGCAATACATTTCAATAATATTACATTGCTTTGCTAGTTTACATACAATATTAATATATAATCACGACTATTATCCTCAAAGGGTTAGTCAGAGACTAGGCAATGAGGACCGTAAAAGCAGTCATCTGCCATAGTCCACTTTTCACCAAATAGCGGCTGCACATGTAGTCAGCGTGACAGGTAGTGAGCCTATCGCCACTCTATGCTGTTGGATTATGTGCAGTCTTTAGTCCGTTAGTCGCTTTTACGTCACCAAAGGGAAGAGAGGGGGTGGTAGTATTCTTTCACCGCTACGCAACACGGTTATTGCTAGTTTACGTATTTAAAACAAATCCTAAGTAATCAAACTAGCGGAACAATGTACTTTTATTATATCTTAATTAATGGCTATCGCGTGTAGCATTAAGCCAGTTTCAAGTGTTTTAATTTTTAAGGTATTTTTAGTATTGTACGGTAGATAGAAATAAAATAAAATAAAAATAAAATGGAGTCTCACAACACGTGTTGTTGCTAAAAGAACACGGGAGAAACTCCAGCAATGTACTTCTACTTCAAAGGTAAGACGTTAAAGTTATACAATAAGGCTCCTGCTCGATAGTCACAAATGTCACAATTAAATAGAAAGTTTGCAATTTTTTATTACCTATTTCTATTTGCGTTAAAAAACGCTCAAAAATACTCAAAGATAACGAAACGTTGAAAAAAAATTCTACCTCAGACGGGAATCGATGGCGGAGGCGGATCGGACTCGGTGGCGGAGTGGTCAACGCAGCCGTCCGGATTGCGGAGGACGCGGGTTCGATTCCCGCCTGAGGTAGACATTTTTTTCAACGAATCGTTATCTTTAAATAGAAAGTGTTGAATTTTACGCTTGACTAAGTTAAGACTTCAGAATTACGTCATCATTGCCGGCGTAAGCTTTTAAAAGACGTCACTAAGGCCATTTTGAATTCAACAGTGCTTATCACGTTGGCGTTGGTTCCGCTTTTAGTCGTGGGACAGCTTATTGTCGATAAATTAGGCCAAAACCCACCAATTTCACCCAATGCGGGTTGCCGGTTGATAACTTTATGAGCAATACTATTGATAACAGAATCGATAGTATTGCAAAAACCTCTAATTGAACAAAAAAATACATACATATAATCACGACTATTATCCCCAATGGTAGTCAGAGACTAGGCAATGAGGCAGAAAAAGCAGTCCTCTACCATAGTCCACTTTTTACCAAATAGCGACTGCACATGTGCTAAGTGTGACAGGTGGTGAGCTAAGGGAAGAGAGGGGATGGATTCTTTCACCGCTTCGCGACACAGTTACAACAAAAAAAATCGATACTTTCAATAATCGAATAATCGATTTGATATTATCGCTGTTTTGCCTGTTATCAATAGTATTGGTCACAGAGTGCTATCGATACTTTCAATAGTATCGATAGTATTGACACGAGACGATACTATCGACAGTACAACCGATATCCAGAATAGTTTCAGACGGCTATCAAGTTTCTGTTGATGCACCACTAGGCTCATCAGACCTTTGTCTGATTCGTAGCACTGTGCACTGTTCTCACAGAAACTTTAAAACGTAACCATGGGCCCGCCGTCGAGTCAGGCATTATAGGTCAGCAGACTGGGATGGGATGCGAAGTTTCTTTGCGTCCTACCCGTGGTGGCGAGTTTGCTTCTCCCTGGATGATCCTGATGTCGCCGCCGACTCTGTCGTTGATGTGATACTGCAGGCAGGGAATGGAACTTTTCATACCAAACTCTGTGGTTCCCATTGGCCGCAGGTCTCAACTATGCTTTGGTCGCTGCTGCAAAATGGCGTCTCGCTAAAAGCGACAACATTACCAAGCCTGGGCTAATGCGGTGTCATCAAAGGATCCAAACAACAGTGCGCTCAGAAAGAGGTACAACTTTGCCGCCAGGTCTATCGGCTAAAAAATATGGATATGGACATGGGCTTTATTTGACATTTGAAGCCCATATTTCGTCCTTATATGGGCATATTATGGGCTTCAAATGTCAAGTGAAGCTCCTGTCCATATTCATATTTTTTAGCCGATAGGGTAGCAGGTCCTTTAAGGACATTGCCAAGGCGAAGTCATCATTCATAAGTAGAATTGGCGAGAGGCTAGTGCGTTTTCCTTCGGGTACGCGTGCGTTCTGGTCTCTCGCCAAAGCTATCTTAGGGAATTTTTGTCAGCCGTCCCTACCACCATTGCACAAGACCGACGACTGCCTGGCCCATACTGCAAAGGAGAAAGCCGATCTCTTGGACACTCTTTTCGCATCAAACTCGACTTTGGAAGATGGGGAAAACTCACCACCAACCATACCGCATTGCGCTTGTTTAATACCAAACGTTCTGTTCCTACAAAGGTCAGTTCGTAAAGCTTTTTCCCTTGATATCCATAAGTCAAGTGGGCCTGATGCAGTTCCTCCCATTGTGCTTCGGACGTGTGCTCCTGAGTTGCGCCGGTTCTAACGCGCCTATTGCGGCTTTCTTACACTACTGGCTTTGTCCCGAGTTCTTGGAAGACAGCCCTTGTCCACCCGATTCCTAAAAAAGGCGATCGCTCAGATCCGTCCAACTACAGACCAATAGCCATCACCTCTTTGCTCTTTAAAGTAATGGAGTCCATTACAAACCCAGCCTTTTACGACTCCCAAAGGAAGAGAGGGGGTGGTAGTATTCTTTCACCGCTACGCGACAGGGTTTTTCACTACACTGTGACAAATACACATCCCGGTTGTCTGGTTGCTGTACCAACCAGGTCTCCAAGCGGCCAGGTCGCCGTCATGAGTACCCCGTGACCATCAAGCGCAGTTCCTACGCCCCTGTGTCACATCCTGGTTGTCTGGTTGTGTTAGGCTGGCCAGTGTTGCCTATCGATAGTCCAGTATCGATAGTATCGTCCGTCACGTGTCAATACTATCGACACTATTGATAGTTTAGACATGTGACGATACTATTGAAAGTACAATCGATATCCTGAATAGTATTCGATGGCAAGAATCGATCGTTCATCAGTACTACCGGTGGCTGTACCAACATGCGGCGTTCTGGCTGGCCGCCAGGTCGTCGACGGCCGCGGCTCGCGCAGGTAGTGCCGCCCGGAGTACCCGCTGTGACTATATCACTGTGACACATCCCAGCTGTCTGGTTGCTGTACCAACCTGAAGCTGTGTGGCCAACCTGAAGCTGTGTGATGGCTCCTTAATAGAACACTACCGACCCTTCTCTTCCCTTGGGTGTCGTAAAAGGCGAGTAAAGAACTAAATCCTAAACGCGAAAGTTTGTAAGTATGGATGGATGTTTGCTACTCTTTCACGTAAAAACTACTGAATGGATTTGGATGAAATTCGGCTGGATTAACACATAGGATATTTTTTATGCCGATATTCCCACGGGAACGGGAACCATGCGGGTGAAAGCGCGAGCGGCCGCTAGCACTACATATACCAATAGGGTAAAGCACGTTGTTATTTGGTGTGCCGTGAAGTGTAAAAGTGTACTGCGTCTGCGGTCCTTATTGCCTAGTCTCTAACTAAACCTTGGAGGATACCTAATAGTAGTGACGTTGTACAATTGACTTGTACAATACAATTTAACTCTTGTTCCATTGTATTAAGAGTTACAGTTGTGTGCGTGTACCTACGTGCCCATTAACGCAGTTCCTATGTCCTGAATTTCCTTGTGGTTTTCAAGAAATCAACGTCACTGTGACACATCTGTCTGTCTAGTTGCTGTACCGACCTGTGCTCCTGGCGGGCGGCTCCCCCGGCGCCCTGGCCGCCAGGTCCGCCAGCTCGTCGCCCGGCCGCGGCTCGCGCAGGTGGTGCCGCCCGGGGTACCCGCGCCCGCGGCCTACGCTCGACATGTTGGCTACCTGGAGAGAAAAAGCATAAAGATAAAAGCCTTACATCATCATCATCATCAGCCTATTAACGTCCCACTGCTGGGCACAGGCCTCCCACGTGGATAATAGCACATGGGGATATTGGGCCAAAACCCACCACGCTGGCCCAATGCGTTGGTGGGTTTTAATGACTGTCATCTTACGACAACCGGGACCAACGGCTGAACGTGCCTCCCGAAGCACGGCGGTGAGGTTTTTAATTTGGCCATCCATCCTGCGATCCGGCATTGCGAATAGCGGACAAGATCGCAAGTCATCGAGCTCTTCAAAGAAAGCCTTTATTGCCAAGATTGGTAAAACTTTTTAATCGAGTCGCCTGAATTGGGTGGGGGTGAGGGGTGGGAGGGGGGGGGGGGGGGGGTTACTACCCCACTTACTCCCCCTGCCGCAGACAAGTAGTTTTTAAGTTATGTTAATTTATGTATTTTGAGGTTATGTATCGTACGTAACAATTGAGGTAGTATTGGTAAAACTGCACAAGCGCGTAACCAACATTTGGAGGAGGGGGAGAGAGTATGTAAAGAAAAACGTCGCACGTACAAACACGTCGTTTCTGGCGCTTCGCCGGCCCCTCCCGCGGCACGCTCGCCCCCCTCCGACCCCCGCTTCGGTTCTGTTACTATGATACTATATAACCTAAATACGTGTCATTTTTCGTGTATAAAGCTGATTTTAACAAAACTGTCGTGTTTTTTTTTTAATATTTTAACGCAACTGCGGCAGCTAAAATGTAAATAAACGTTTATTTAAGAACCCCTTAGACCCTCCCACAGTGTTAGTTTCTTCAAATTTAGGAGACTCGATTCAAAAGCGAAAACCCTAGATTCACATTATTTTCTTAGAGAACAGCTTACATCATTTTCATTATTCATGTACTTGGTTTGGTAGGTAATAGGGCTGGTTAAGTCCGCCTTCGTGTACTTGGTTTGGTTAGTGATAGGGCTTGTTAAGTTTGCCTTGCTAGCTATATAAGGAGACTACTATAAATCGCATCAAATTTCAGGGGCTGGTCAGGTCAAGTTTTTTAAACATGACAAAAATTACTGCAAAAAGTAATGCATGCTTTTTTTATTTTTAATGAAATAATAATTCGTTTTGTGAATTTTTATTGGATAGTCTTTGAGTAAGTACTTACCTATCTAATTTATTTTAAAGCAAAAACCTAAGAAAAATAAAGAAAAACATAAAAAAATAACGATTATTTACAACGAGCGGGCAGCGGCCGGCCATTGACCCGTCCGCGTCAGCTGGGCGATAAGTACCTAGTTACATTAGTTGCACTGATTCTTGTCATTTTTATCATGTTTAAAACACTTGACCTGACCAGCCCTTGGAGTTTCTTGCGGTTTCTAACAGTCGCCTTATATACAGTACCACTAGAGGGCAAAGGCCCCTATTATTGGAATAAAGTTGTCCCTAAAGTGAATAGGTATTTGCTTAATCACCCACCGCGCTTGCCAAATGTTAGATGTCACACTGAGCAAGCAGAAACATGTGCAAAAATTCAAAATGTTTGCATTACCTATCACTTCTATGATTTTGGTTTGCCTTGTTAATCAAATAAATGTCTAGCTGTACAATATTCTACTCCTCAACTAGTAAACAATTTAAGTCATTTATTGTTTTTCTTTTAAATTTATTAACACTTAGATATACTGTAATAGGTCAAGTATCATAAGACGTGCGGTTGTAAAACCATTTTCAATTATTGTGTCTGGTTTTACGGTGCTCAAGGGGTTAAGATTTTGAAATGTATCAATATTGTAAACTTATTCTAACTTTTCTTTGCAATATATCAATAGCTTTATGGAATGATATCCTCACACCTTATTCACAAACATTACTATGAGGTCTCACAGTGCGCTCGGATGCACAGGGTCTCAAAATCCTATTCATAAACAGTACTTGAGTGGCCACTGGCGCTATGCGTCCCCTAAAATGAACACATAGCTAAGGTAGCCAGGCTTGTCATACAAAACGCACTGAGAAAAGTCTTACTTAGCATAGCATTTCTACTTTGCTTCGACAAGTAATGTTTGTGAATATGGGTGTGAGTGTTGTATAAGTAAATTGACACATATCAGCTGTCTACTTATCTTGATTTACTATTTTGTTTAAAATAAAATATTTTACAATATGAAAACAATAGATAAGCAATGGAGCAAAACAATTAATAAATAAATAAATAAATAAATAAATAAATAACCACAGGACCCTGCACAGTGATAATAGTCTGAGTCATGGTCTGTTTGCATTTAAGTACAAAATTGTCTTCAAGTGATGAGGTTTTACCAACAAACAGCTCATTTTATTAATATGGATAATCCTTTTGTTTTGATTGTCAGGTCTGCTTTGTTAATTTTGTAACAATGCAATTTCATTGCTAATACTAACATAAAGCAAACAGTTAAGGAGTGGAACACGTAACCTGGTGATTTTAAACCTGAACATTGTAACTTAGACCTTTTTTATTTTAATATCATTAAATTAGTTTAGGCTATACAATAATTGAGCACTTATGAATGTCTCAATTCCATTGGTTCGTAAGTCTGGGACCTCGTACTGAGAAGCCCCACAAGTAACATGAATGGGCTCTTTCTTGGTAAGCATGTTCCACTATGGGCTACATCTATATAAAATTTAGGTAAGAATGTGGTCAATTGCTTACTTCTATTTCATAAAAATAACCATGGTCACAGAGAATATGGGATAATGGGGCACATTCTTCATTTTCAAGGGTTCATGTTAATGTGTAGTCATCTAAACTATAAATATTTTTAACACCTGTACATGTACAACATGAATCCAATAAAAAACTTTGAACTTTAAAGTATTTCTAATGAACTTATCAAAACTTTGATCTAAATAATGATAAACTTAGTTTGAAACTCTAACTTGTTACTTCAACTTTGAAAAATGTTAAGGTAGGTAATTATTTTTATTATTTCATTTCATTGGATACATGTCATATTTTTGATTGAGCACCCTTTTCACAATAGCACAAGTGCATGCGAGAAACTGTGTGATTGTTCGCCACTTACACCTGTTGAAACAACCCGAAATTGAGGGTGATGCTTGGCGCGAACATACACGTCGAGTTTGAGAGTGAGACGCGCACGCTCTACTTACCGAATTTGTCCTTGAGAACAATTTGTAAACAATATCACAACAACATCCAGATCTGCGCCGTATTGCCCCGCAAATACTAACACAACATGATAAAACTGTAAATGTCAAGAGCACGACACACTAAACGCAAAAGAATCCAACAGGAAAAATACAATGACATTAAAAAACTGCACGCTACCACTTTTAGTTGCTCCAAATGAAGCAAACAGAAGAGAATATACGCTCTTCAACTGAATTTTTGATTAATTAATACAGTATCCAGTCATAACTAGAATAAATACGGCATTTCTAATGGAAAATAGGTAAGTTTCACCGGTAAACGATCGGATGACAAATAAGTTATAGCTTCAGAGAACTAGAAATGGCCGAGTAGTAAGCGAATAAAGTACGATAAAATAACCTGAAATAAATGTTAGTGATAGTAATAGGTTAACAACTCACCAAAAATATAGTTAAAACAAATTCGGAAGTTATTTACTTCCTAGTTGTTTAGGTTGCGTAGCGGTTGTCATACGTTTCAGTGCCATATTGGCGAATAGTGTTGTGCTATCGTACTGCCTTAAATGACGCACGTACCATAGACGTTTACCGATCTTTGCAAGTTAAATTAATGAGAAAGCTGTAAACGGCACTTTCCATTGAAAAAATACTAAACTAACAATAGAATTTCGTAAAGCTAAATTATTTACTACTTAACCTTTCTTACTTAACTATATTTAACCAAGTTTTGTCTTATTTTTACGAATCGCAGTTAAGAGTTATTTTATTTATTTATTAATATTTTAACATGGTAACACTGAGTCTTCAAAAGGCAGTTAAGTTACTTTAAAAATGTCTAAAGTGGCTGCATAAACCATAGCTCTTTTGCTTTTAAAAAAGTGAAATGTCAACAATGTCTCTTTCATTTTACAAATTGACTTTGATTTGACTGCTAGCGGCTGTACAACTGTCATCAGATATTGCCAGAAAAAACAAAATTTCAAAAAACAAAAATTACAAATGAAAAAATTAAAAAGTATACAACCTAAGCCTATAACGCCGGGTCTCCCCTTATTTTATTTAAAGGCTGATTTTTAAATCCATGTATAAAACTGAATCCATCTGATAAAGTTAAAGCAACCAATTTAAAATGACACCTGAAAAAAAAATGACATTCGATTTTGTAATTTGCAGTATACCTACGTCTATATATTTGATAATGGTAAATCGTCGTGTGTGTTGGGCGGACGTGGATAACCTTGGCCAACATGGCCTTTAGAGGCGAGCGTTGACATAATATGTCCAATTCCATATATTCATCAAACTATTTCATACTTAGAGCATTTTGATTCTCTAAGATTTCATATTATGTCATGATGTCAATTCTAGCCAAAATGTGCTACTTCGAGCCTTCAGCGGTGCAACATTGACTACTAGTATAATAATCGAAGTGTTGAAGTGTCATTACCGGAACGCCACAACGTCAGTTCGCCTCCCTCCAGGACCAGAGCTTGAAACCCATCCGGTTGCAGCAAGGAGACATAATATCTTCGAAACTCTTCACTTCGGTTCAGTTCAGACGTACTCTTCATCAATATGAACGGCGCGCGGCGTGTACATTTAACACACCTTCAGTTTGCCGACCATATAGTGGTCATGGCAGAGATCCTAGAAGACCTCTACACAATGCTTGGTGAACACAACAGAGTCTCTCAAGTCTTAAAATAAACATGAAGAAGACGAAAATTATGCCATACTCACGTATACCATACCCACCACTCCTCTTTAGGTTGGAGGACTCTACTCTGGAGTTGTTGACGAAGTTAGTTAGGTAGGTCCCATTTTAAGAAAAAGGTCAATAATGATTGTCGCGTCTGACTCAGAAATGTGGAGATAGCCCCAAGGATTGCTAAACTCAAGTAGCTGTGGGCAGCCCTCTTAGACAAGTGGCCAACGCTCAACCCCTTCTTCAAAAAGAAGGTCCGATGCAATATCACTACATAGTTTAAAACAAAGTCGCTTCCCGCTGTCTGTTTGTCCCTATGTATGCTTAAATCTTTAAAACTACGCAACGGATTTTGATGCGTTTTTTTAAATAGATAGAGTGATTCAAGAGCAAGGTTTATATGTAAAATACATTCATTATATAGTAGAGAAATACTGATAATTTTAGATGTTTCTAATGTGATGTCGTAAATAAACACATTTTTTGCGCCTACATTGCAAACGCTGGCTAAACCCTACGAGATAGATCAAAATAATGTAGTTGTACACCTTAAAAAAGTAGGTAAGGTACAAAAAAGTCCACGATGATTTATGTCTCTCTTAGGGATAACCTACAATTACCATTTATTATCCTTCACTTTTTACGAGAAATAATGGCTTATTTACGAAACGATTATAATCAATACAGCATTAATCCGTATCAAATTAAGTACTTTAAATACATTTTGCATGTAATATAGATCAATAAGGCCCTTTACTGCATGTAATTTAAATTAATATTTTTGAAGATATTACAGATTTAAAATGCAGGGACATAGCGGTTGTGATGGTACCGGCCGGGGGCCCGGCGGGCGGCGTGTGTCTATAAATAGCGCATCGAAGCGAAATGTTGCCAACTCAGCTACTTTATAGCTAGATCTAGCTATTTTTGGAAGCTAGGCAGCTACAATTTAATGAAACTTGTTCCTAAATCTTTTAGCTACTTTTTCTAGCTACTTTCACGAGAAGTGTAGAAATAAATTCGAGAAATACTATCATTATAATTTAATATAAGAATAGGTATTCTTGGTATAATGGCATATTTGAGACGCTCAACTTGCAAAAACTTCGTAAAATGAAAACAGGCTTTTTGGAATAATATTTTATATTTTAGCGTTTTATTAACGCTGAAATATACTTAAGTAAAATTTTAAACACTGAAAAAAGACGACAGCCTCAGGCGGGAATCGAACCACGCACCTTCCGCATTCCGGGCGGCTGCCTTAACCACTTGGCTACCGAGGTCTGGCTTTCAACCGTCGAAATTTGTCAGTGCTTGATGCTTATGTTTTTAGTCAACATTGCTTCATCAAATCTTAGAAGTTTTCACCTCTGAGATCCGAAAGAAATATTTTAACAAATATTTAAACATTCGGTTAAGATGAAGCTGCGTTTATAGAATAATATTTTATATTTTAGCGTTTTATTAACGCTGAAATATACTTAAGTAAAATTTTAAACACTGAAAAAAGACGACAACCTCAGGCGGGAATCGAACCACGCACCTTCCGCATTCCGGGCGGCTGCCTTAACCACTTGGCTACCGAGGTCTGGCTTTTAACCGTCGAAATTTGTCAGTGCTTGATGCTTATGTTTTTAGTCAACATTGCTTCATCAAATCTTAGAAGTTTTCACCTCTCAGGCTTTTTTTTCTTTTTTGTTTGATAATGGTAAATCACATCAAGCGGCTTATCAATAAAATACTACCGCCCCATTTCTTCCCTTGGGTGTGATAAAAGGTGACTAACGGAAAAAATATTGCACAGTCATCAAAAGCAAAGTGCGGCGATGGGCTCACCTACTGTCACGCTGAGCACATGTGCAGTTATCATTTAGTGAAACGTGGACTATGGCAGTGGACTACTCTTACGGTCTTCATGTATATCAATCATCAAATATTAATATATTTTTTATTTTTATGTCCTTGTAGTTGTTTTATGTTTTTATTATTGTAATGGAAAGTGCCCTTCTATGATAGGGAGGGCAATTTTCAACTCTAATTGACGCTGTAAAAGAAAGGGTTTATAGTTAGACTTACGAACCGATGGCATAATGACATTTTTTTTTTATAAAAGAGGGAGGCAAACGAGCAGGCTGGTCACCTGATGGAGAGTAATCACCGCCACCCATGGACACCCGCAAAACCAGAGGAATCGCAGACGCGTTGCCGGCCTTTAAGGGAGGAATAGGTTAAAGGAAGTAATAGGAATTGGAAGGGGGGGAGGGGCCTCCAGAACCCTCACTGGTCAGACGAAACACAACAGCACCAAGTGCCGTTATTTCACGCCGAATATTAGTGAGAGGGTGGTATTACGCCGGGCGAGCCGGCCCAATGCGTGCTGCAACGCAGCGTGGCTCTACCACTCAGTCAGTGTCACTCATTCACAAGTGCTGTAATCTAAACATGGCCTACACTGAATAAATGATATTGAATCTTGAATCTTGCATCTTGAATCATGGCTTGGTCTCTGACTAAACTTTCGGGGATAATAGTCGTGACTTGATCCATTTTCACTAAACAGTTAATAAATTGTAATTGATATTTATTTAATAAATTACATTTTTACATTCTTATAAAATTACCAATTAAACTGACTTATTGAACAGACCATAAGTTATATATTTGTAAATCAAAAAGAATACCTACCCACTTGTGTTTATTTTTATTTAAAAACCGATATTGTCATAATTTTATCGTTTTATTGTTTACTAAAGAAACATTTAATAACTTCTAGCACCTTTTAGCAGTTAAAAATCGAGCAATCTAGCTACTTTTTGCAATACGTCTAGCTACTAGCTGGTTGCTAAGTGTACGGTTCGCTCTATAGCCCTATAAGATTATCAGCGATCGCAAACGTTTAACAGAGCTCTCTAGCTAGGAAAATAACAATTATTACTTGTAGTAAAAACGTGCTTTACAGCGCGACAGCGTAATCCGTATTTATAAGTACGTTACGATAAATTAAATAAATACATTGTCGAAATTTTATGATAGGGTCTGACCAACGAAACGTTTCAAAAGTTTTATAATGGCAATAATTTTAAGCTGCCAAACGGTTGTCAAAAGTAAATAGCGCCTAAAAGTATGTTTTGTGTACTTTAATTTATCATTTTGATACTTAACTTATCTTTTTTTTATTGTTCTCGCCTATTATTTTACATTTTACTCTGAAAATACAAATACAATCGTAAAAAATTCTAGGTGAAAGGCTGCCACACACCGGATACGTCTGCAGCACGCTGCGACATAAAGAAATTCACACCGGCCGGCGGCGGCGGCGGCACCACGCCGTCGCACACACATTGCAGCGCGTTGCATCTGCGACACTGTGCGTTTGCGACGCCGTGTGTTCGTTTCGGATCGCGGCTGATATTTTCTTTCAAGATGTCGAACGTCGAGGACGATTTATCGAGCATTTCAAGTGAAGGATGGTTAGATAACAGTTCATCCGATGAAGCTCTGTTACTTTTGACTGTGTTAGAACCACCAGAAACTAAAAAAAGACTGTGGGTGCACAATCAATATAAACAAAAAATAAGACGACCTTGGTTAATTTTATCGTCTGTGCATAGAGCTTGAGTCGTTTGAAGACAAGTTATAATTTTTAACATGTGGATCATCTAAACATTTGTATCTGCGTACATATTGATTAATAAATATTCGCGTATTTCAAAATCCATGATCACTCACTGTTGAATTTGTAAATATTTACAACTGTAGTACCGCAGCCAGTGTCGCAGCTGCACGCAGAAGTATACGTCACCGCGGTGTGTCCTTAACTATGAAATCCTGTGGAATACAACGTCATTATGCCGGAGCGCGTGTGCGACGTTGCCGTTCCGCTGTTCCGCTGGTGTGCGACCGCACCGCGACCGTTTTCGGTTTGTATCTCACGGACTGCCGTGCGTCTGTCGCACGCAAGCGCAACGCAATGCATCTGCGACTCTGTCGGTGTGAACCTACGCGTACAATATCTAATAATACAAATCATGACGCACGCTGTCGCAATGCAGCACGTCTGCGACACTTTTTGGTGTGTGTCAGCCTTAAATCTGTATACTTACTATTTCCTTTCATTAAAAATTAATAACGTAAGTTGACTCTCCAACTAATTTTTGTTATTCTTCTTCTTCAATTTATTCTTAAGGTTTTTTTTTATTGATACTACAAATTATATGGTTATCAACAGGTTGGTTGGTTGATTGGTTGATCTACAGTTTAATAAAAAAAATACACTGACACCCCAAGAATTTTTGAATTTGCCGCCATTCTTTCTAGTCACGTTTCGGACTCTAGTATTTAAATACTAAAGTGAATTCTTTTAAATGACAAAACGTGCTTTTCAGAGCGATAATATTTTAAAATTGAATGTTCGTACTTTAGTCGGTATTAAGGTTAATTTTTAAACCGCACTTATAGTAAGATCATTAAGGGTGGATTCGACCAAACTGGAATAAGGTGTTATACCTAGATTAAACACCGAATTTGTTTAAACAATCTCGGAGTAAGTCTTATTCCAGTTTGGTCGAATCCACCTTAAGTCGCTCTTTCAAGAGTAACCTCTAAAGAAAACATGTGTTTGTATTGTCTAATGACAAAAATGCTGTGAACGTTATATAAAAGGACATTCTGTGGTATATTTTGTAGGTATCAGCATTGTACCCGTGCGAAGCCGGGGCGAGTCGCTAGTTATATCTAAAGAAATTGAGCATAGACAAATTTCCGGTTTTTCCTGACGAACATCACTGGTGGAAAACCGATCGAAAAAATGACATTTCAGATTCAGATTTTCAGGCATCGGTCATCGGGGGTGAAGGATGGTGGAGTGGGGTTACGTTTTCAGTTCAGTTTGCGGAAGTGAAATATTCGTGCTTTTTCAGAATTGTACTCCCATGTCCATTAAATATAACTAATGCAGCGGCCGGTAGTGTTCCCGTATTATATGTACGAAACGAAGTTACCGATTAATGTGCTGTATAAATCATCGCACTTTTAAATACGCCTCTCTGCGGTTGTTAGTGCAGCTGTTTTCATTAAAAACAAATCATTTTTTAACAAAAAGCGTTTCAAAAACCACAAAAAAATAAAAAAATATAAAGTTGGCATATTTTTAGAGAGAAAATCCGATCTTTCACTTGCTTCTTTATAATTTAATTAGATTATGACAACGTGGTTTCATCTAAAAATTGCAAAAGAAAACTAAAATAAAGTATTGATAATCAAAGAGAATAAAAACTTAAATATGTCAGAAGGACAAGGGGAGCCCAATCAAATAAAAAAGGAGGCAGTGATTTCTGCTAATGTACCTAGTGATAGTCCAGTTACTGACCCTGGACATGTGAGAGGTGGTGCTACAGAGAGCTCAGCTACCAAGTTTGAGGGGCAACGTGCCAAGTCGAGTGCCCTGAAGAAGTCAGCACGATACAGGAGTAGATCGCTATCGGCTTCGTCCGCTGATTCGTACAGTTCTACATCATATACAGGTGAGTGTTTTTTAAAATAGTACATTGTTTATACAAAGATATCGTAGAAGATACTATGTGTCACAAGATAGTTTGATGAGAGATATCAATTGTTTAATGTTATTAAAAAAGTACATATCTACCTACTCCATTTTTAAATTTTTTTAAAAAATAATCTGTGTAATAAATATTACCAAAGCACAAGAAAAAGTTGCGGGAATAAAACCCTTGTTATTTTTTTTAATGTTATCTGTGGTTTAAGTTTGATTAAATCAAATTAATATTTAATTAAAACTTGCATTCACATGGATTTTATTTACCTACTTAATATTTTCATAAAGAGATTGATGGCACTGTCTTAGGAGTTTGGTTTGCGATCTTGCCTGCCAAGCAACTTTCGTCATGCAGGATGTGTAACAAAGTTGGGTGCCCATGATACGTTTAATCATCATTAATCATTCAAAGTCAAAGTCAAATTATTTATTCAATGTAAACCTTTTGAGTTTCTCCCGTGTTCTTTTAGCAACAACACGTGTTGTGAGACTCCATTTTATTTTTATCTACCATACAAAACTAAAAATATTTAAAAATTAAAACACTTGAAGTTGGCTTAATGCTACACGCGATAGCCATTAGTTAAGATAAAATAAAAAATAAACCTTTACAGGCACTTATTGACGTCAATACTAATAACAATAGAAAAACAGTTAACTAACTTGTAGTTGTAGTTAAGACTTAACAACTAATCTAATGAGCTAAGCTCTAGTCTGTGCCAGACAAACGCGTATTGCTACCCCCAGTACCACTGCACGCCGAAACAGGATCGCAAACCGAAATATAAGCCTTGGCGATATGCAATAGAATTCTGTGTAAAGCTATTAAATTATATTTATATTTAAAATATTTGCACGCCGGTTGTATATGGCAGCACCTTTGTCCTTTGTCAAACCACATGTTTTGCAAATAAATGATTGATTGATTGATAAACAAACGTATCCTGGTAGGAGACAAAAAATGGCAGACATTTATTATCACAGGTAGGTAGTAAAGGGTTTATAAGTTTTTAGGCTTTTTTTAAAAGCTGATGACGAAGGTGTAAGAATTACAAGGTTGGTAACATGTGACTGATACCTCAGGAGTTGCAAACCTCCAGCTCCAGTAACCGCTTGCCTTATTAGTATTAAAAAGAAGCGTGCTACTTGATGAACCATAGATAAACATACATACATATATTATGCTTGTTTCCCAGAAGGGTAGGCAGAGATTTAGCCTTCCATTTACTACAAGCCTGACCCACTTTTTTTTTCTCTATCCACTTTCACAATATGCTTCATATCCACTCGTCTGGTTGCGCACCGATCAAAGTCAAAATATATTTATTCAATAAACTCAATAAACAAATAATAAGTACTTTGAATCATCCAAATCTTTTTTAACCTACCACCCATTCAGGACATAATTTTTTAACTGTGGCAAAGAATGGGCGCTAGAAACCACAGCGCACAAAAGCAATGACATTTACAAACAAAAAAAAAGAATATGTTGTTACCAGATCTTTAAAAAAGAATAAATGATCAGTTTGCAAACCATTGAATTTTCCATTGTGCCTGGTTTTTTCATAGGCAAATTGATATACCTACTAGGCACTTAACTGGGCCATTCTATCTGTATGAAGACTGAACTGAATCAGTTCAGCCGTTCTGAAGTGATGATAGAATTTACACTTTTTTATGGATCAGCTAATTTTTGCTGCAATGTCAAAAGTTGTTCACGTACAAATACAACTATTTGTATTTATACTTAACTAGCGGATCCTAGCGGTTTTACTCGCGTGGTTCCCGTTCTCGTGGGAATATCGGGATAAAAAGTATCCTATGTGTTAATCCAGGTTTTAACTATCTGTATGCCGAATTTTATCCAAATCCATTTCGTAGTTTTTACGTGAAAGAGTAACAAACATCCACCCATACTTACAAACTTTCGCGTTTATAATATTAGTAGGATTTATAATTAAATTAAAGTTTTATTTTCAAAGAAGTAAGTTTTTTTGTCACGCTTTCACACTTAAACAGCTAAACCGATGAAACTTAGTGTAGAGATAACGTTTATAGGCTTCTTTTTCCCTAATAAAAATTAATGCAAGAGAAGCAATGAGAAAAAACTTGTATGCTCCATACATGCAGCAGTGCACTGCCATGCCACATTCCATGGAACACCAAAAGGGTGGTGAGTCAATCGCCGCTCTATGCCGTTGCATGTGCCGTCTTTAGTCCGTTAGTCGCCTTTTACGACACCCAAGGGGAGGGGTTGGTAAGCATTCGTTAGTGGGCCGCTATACCACACGGCTCCTGCTTAGATATACAAAAGCCTATAAACGCCTTACCCTGTAGGCGTAGCGGTGAAAGAATACTACCACCCACTCTCTTTCCTTGGGTGTCGTAAAATGCGAATAACGGACTAAATACTCCACAGACAACCAACAGCAGTCGCTATTTGGTGAAAAGTGGACTATGGCAGCGAACAGCTGAGGACTGCTTTTGCGGTCCTCATTGCCTGGTCTCTGACTAACCCTTCAGAGATAATAGTGGCCGAGTGGTCAAGCACTCGGCTCAACATCTGGTTCGATTCCCAGGTCAGGCAAAGTGTGTTTTCGGAATTTACGATGCTGCGCCCGCTTCTCTTTCGCTCTCTCGACGGTACGACGGTAAGGGACGGGTATAACAGCGAGGCGGCACGAAAAAGCGCGTTTTATATTTTTATAACACATTTGCTCGTAAAGAAGCTCTTATTACACCGATTTCAGTATCGTAATGTAATAAGTTTCGCACTAGTGCGGTAATGTAATTTAAAAATTAGTAATCATTTAAATCTATGGACAACATAGGCCTTTAGCCCGTTAGTAGCTTTTACGACACCCAAGGGAAGAGAGGGGTTGGTAGTATTATTTTGATGAGCCCATCGCCGCTCTATGCTGTTGGATGTATATGCAGTCTTTAGTCCGTTAGTCGCCTTTTACGACAACCAAGGGAAGAAAAGGGTTGGTAGTATTATTTTGATGAGCCCATCGCCGCTCTATGCTGTTGGATGTATGTGCAATCTTTAGTCCGTTAGTCGCCTTTTACGACACCCAAGGGAAGAGAGGGGTTGGTGGTATTATTTTGATGAGCCCATCTACGCTCTATGCTGTTGGACAAAGAAAAATATATGTTGGTTTACCAAAGATTCATGCACTAAAAAAACAACAAAAAACGCAGTCATTTTCGGTTTTTTTTTATCCTCACAAATATGTTATAAAACGTCGTATGGCATACGTGCGCTTTGATAATTACAGCCTCTGCTTTCTTGTAGCCCTCGCCTACGGCTCGGGCTAGCAATATCGTCTCGGCTGTAATTTTCATCTTACCGCACTAATATCATAATGTACTATTATAACACATTTGCTCGTAAAGAAGCTCTTATTACACCGATTTCAGTATCGTAATGTAATAAGTTTCGCACTAGTGCGGTAATGTAATTTAAAAATTAGTAATCATTTGAATCTATATGGACAACATAGACCTTTAGCACGTTAGTAGCTTTTACGACACCCAAGGGAAGAGAGGGGTTGGTGGTATTATTTTGATGAGCCCATCTACGCTCTATACTGTTGGACAAAGAAAAATATATGTTGGCTTACCAAAGATTCATGCACTAGTAAAACAACAAAAAACGCAGTCATTTTCGGAAAATTCCTCGCAAATATGTTATAAAACGTCGTATGGCATACGTGCGCTTTGATAATTACAGCCTCTGCTTTCTTGTAGCCCTCGCCTACGGCTCGGGCTAGCAATATCGTCTCGGCTGTAATTTTCATCTTACCGCACTAATATCATAATGTACTATTATAACACATTTGCTCGTAAAGAAGCTCTTATTACACCGATTTCAGTATCGTAATGTAATAAGTTTCGCACTAGTGCGGTAATGTAATTTAAAAATTAGTAATCATTTGAATCTATATGGACAACATAGACCTTTAGCACGTTAGTAGCTTTTACGACACCCAAGGGAAGAGAGGGGTTGGTGGTATTATTTTGATGAGCCCATCTACGCTCTATACTGTTGGACAAAGAAAAATATATGTTGGCTTACCAAAGATTCATGCACTAGTAAAACAACAAAAAACGCAGTCATTTTCGGAAAATTCCTCGCAAATATGTTATAAAACGTCGTATGGCATACGTGCGCTTTGATAATTACAGCCTCTGCTTTCTTGTAGCCCTCGCCTACGGCTCGGGCTAGCAATATCGCCTCGGCTGTAATTTTCACCTTACCGCACTTATATCATAATGTACTATTATAACACATTTGCTCGTAAAGAAGCTCTTATTACACCGATTTCAGTATCGTAATGTAATAAGTTTCGCACTAGTGCGGTAATGTAATTTAAAAATTAGTAATCATTTGAATCTATATGGACAACATAGACCTTTAGCACGTTAGTAGCTTTTACGACACCCAAGGGAAGAGAGGGGTTGGTGGTATTATTTTGATGAGCCCATCTACGCTCTATACTGTTGGACAAAGAAAAATATATGTTGGCTTACCAAAGATTCATGCACTAGTAAAACAACAAAAAACGCAGTCATTTTCGGAAAATTCCTCGCAAATATGTTATAAAACGTCGTATGGCATACGTGCGCTTTGATAATTACAGCCTCTGCTTTCTTGTAGCCCTCGCCTACGGCTCGGGCTAGCAATATCGCCTCGGCTGTAATTTTCACCTTACCGCACTTATATCATAATGTACTATTATAACACATTTGCTCGTAAAGAAGCTCTTATTACACCGATTTCAGTATCGTAATGTAATAAGTTTCGCACTAGTGCGGTAATGTAATTTAAAAATTAGTAATCATTTGAATCTATGGACAACATAGGCCCTTAGCCCGTTAGTAGCTTTAACGACACCCAAGGGAAGAGAGGGGTTGGTAGTATTATTTTGATGAGCCCATCGCCGCTCTATGCTGTTGGATGTATGTGCAGTATTTAGTCCGTTAGTCGCCTTTTACGACACCGAAGGGAAGAGAGAAGTTTGTAGTATTATTTTGATGAGCTTATCGCCGATCTATGCTGTTGGATGTATATGCAGTCTTTAGTCCGTTAGTCGCCTTTTATGACAACCAAGGGAAGAAAGGGGTTGGTAGTATTATTTTGATGAGTCCATCGCCGCTCTATGCTGTTGGATGTATGTGCAGTCTTTAGTCCGTTAGTCGCCTTTTACGATACCCAAGGGAAGAGAGGGGTTGGTGGTATAATTTTGATGAGCCCATCTACGCTCTATGCTGTTGGACAAAGAAAAATATGTGTTGGCTTACCAAAGATTCATGCACTAGTAAAACAACAAAAAACGCAGTTATTTTCGGAAAATGTGTTTTCCTCGCAAATATGTTATAAAACGTCGTATGGCATACGTGCGCTTTGATAATTACAGCCTCTGCTTTCTTGTAGCCCTCGCCTACGGCTCGGGCTAGCAATTATCGCCTCGGCTGTAATTTTCATCTTACCGCACTTATATCATAATGTACTATTAAAAATTGATAAATGAAATAAAAAAAAAACTATCCGTTATAATCCCTCAGTTAGTTATCTATGAACTTCATTTTGGTAAATAAGTCATAATATCAAATCACTTATTTTAAGAATAAAACCTAGAAAAGAAGATAAAATAACACAAAAATATGTAACTTTGTGAATTTAATTCTAGCGAGCCAACTTTATCAAATCGTGTTTCCATCGGGTATATTCCACAGAATAAAGCCTCAACAATCAATCATATTAATATTTAAACGCGAAAGTTTGTAAATATATGAATGGATATTTGTTACTCTTTCACGTAAAAACTACTGAATGGATTTAAATGAAATTCGGTATACAGATAGTTAATAAACCTGGTTTAACACATAGGATACTTTTGATTCCGATATTCCCACGGGAACGTATGGATGAAAGTTTATTACTTTTTCACGTAAAAACTACTGAATGGATTTGGATGAAATTCGGCATACAGATAGTTTATAACCTGGATTAACGCATAGGATAATTTTTATCCCGATATTCCCACGGGAACGGCAACCACGCGGGTGAAACCGCGAGCGGCCGCTTGTATTTTATAATTTTTGCAGATTTTAATTTTACTGTTTACTACTTCAAATTAATTCTAAAAACGTGTTATGTTAATTTTTCACTAACACCTAGCTTTGGATACATAGCCAAATGTGCAAGTCGCAAAATGTGCACTAATGCAATTCGCAGAAGGTGCAGGTCGCAATATGTGCAAATCGCAAAAGGTGCAGGTCGCAATATGTGCAAATCGTTAAATGTGTAGGTGGCAATATGAGCAACTTATTTACACTATACTTGTACACGCAGGTCCGATCCACGGCGAGTAGAGGTAATCCGATGGGTTGAACTTAACCGTTTTCAGGAGGGAAAGTTTCTTGGCGGCCCCGTGTATTTCGGGTTGTTAGTACCACCTGTGTTAAGGACAAGTGTACCTACACGTTTCCACATATAACCCGGATACCGGGAGCTCTAATTTCTCCAAGAGCTCGCAGCTAAAGGACTGAATTCTTTTGATTCTTGCTCATAAAACCAAAGGTCACAATAATATTTAAAAATAAAAATAAACCCAAACAATATTAAAGATTTATTATCATAAACAATCATTACAATTAGTTAAACTTAACATACTTACTTGGATACTAAGCCAATATAACAATCGTTTACAGAAAACGAAACGAAACGCTATTGATTTAATTCTCTATCAGTCTTCCGTGGGTGGGTTCGATTTCAACAAGCGATTGTCATCATGGTTATAGCCGCATAACTTCTACGCTTTTAAAACAAAATAAAGTAATACCTATTATTAAAAAACAACTTAAGTTCCATATCAATTTTGTATACTACCGACTACATGCAAACGGTGCTTTATTTATGTTTTTAATATTTATTTATAATAGGCACTTTCACCCCCTCCGACTGCCACCGAGCAACCCTGTGGGCTGAATTAGCTCTATTTCAAAATCTACACATTTTGCAATCTGCTCAATATAAGATCTGCTTGCACATTTTGCGATCTGCTCAATATGAGATCTGCACATTTTGCGATCTGCTCATTGTGCGATCTGCACATTTTGCGATCTGCTCATTGTGAGATCTGCACATTTTGCGATCTGCTCAATGTGAGGTCCGCACATTTTGCGATTTGCTCATTTTACGCAGCCTGCCCATTTTGCGACTTGCACATTTGGCTATGTATCCCTAGCTTTAAGCTAATACACATCTATTGTAGCGATGGCTTGATTTCAATGTTGGTGGCCTTTGCCATGCAGTGAGACAGTATACATGCTGTAGTTTTTAAGCCTAAAATAAGTCCGAATGACGTAACGCCCGCATAGATAAAGTTATGTTTGCGAGTATGCCGTGTTGGACTTTCAAGTCACGTAATAGTTACTCGTAGAAGCTTCTTTTAGGCATAGGATAGACTTACATACGATCGACTAACTTCCCGGCTGACCACTGTTCGGCGATATTCGTTGGACACGATCTACACGCACGAACGCGCGGTCGGAATGGAGCGCAAGCGAATATCGTAAAAGTGGTCGACTTCCTCCATTATACTATATCGGGGTCACCGTCGCTTTACCAGTTTTCAGAAAGGAGAACCGGCACTTTCAATAGAAAAAATGCTTAATTTGCATACAAAAGAATTTGGTCATAAAGTAAAGCTAATATTATTTGCTACCTAAACCAAGTTAAGTCTTTTTTTATCGAATCGCGGATAAAAGTTATTTAATTACTAATAATTTTTAATATGGAAACACTAATTCTTCAAAAAATAGACATGGTACTTTAAAAATGTGTAACGTGGCCGCATAAACCATAATTCTTTTGCTTTTAAAAACGGGAAATGTCACCGTCACGTCATGTTTGATTTGACAGCTAGCGACTGTCATTTGTCAACAACTGTCATTTGTTGACAGATAGATAATGAATTACAGATTAAAAAATTAAAAAAGTATACAACTTAAGCAAAAAACGCCGGGTCTCCTTTTCGTATGAAGCGCACCGCCTGGCCCGCCTGGTTACGTGCCCGTACTACAGAATAAATAATAGTACTAAATGGACGAAGCGTTGTTGCAAAGGATTTTGGCCTTTAGACTGGTAAAGCGACGGAGTCCGCGATTGTACATAACGTTAAATGTTTAGGTATAACAACGAGGGCAGCCCGACGCGAAGTCACGTACTGTGGTGTCCACACACCAGAAGGGGGAGAGAAGGGTAACAGAAGGGACGGAATAAGATTTGTAGGGAGCGAAGTGAAAAGCGCCGCTGGAGAAAAGAGCCTATGCAGTACACACGCGCTCTCCCGAGATTCGGTCCTTATGCCGCAAGGTAGGCAGGACCATGGGCTGGTGGAGGGTTTGTACATAACGTCCGTTTCCCGGAGGGCAGGCAGTAGGCAGGCATTCGCGAATGGAAAGCTGTGGTCTGCCTACACCTCCGGGAAATTAGCTACGATATCCTGAATTCTTGACACACTTCCTTTGTTTGTCTCGGCACGAGATATAGTCGAGATAGAGTCTTTACATTCTATAAAAGTTACTAGCTGTTCCCAGCATGCGTTGCAATGCCACAATTTTTATCGATTTTGCTTCTTCTTCATTTTTTTTTTAAAACTGACGGAGTTTCATATAAACTTACCCGCCCTTTTGCACCCCCTTTAAAGGCAAATTTCCAAAAATTATTTCTTATTAAGTATATTGCTCATCTTTAGTTATTATTCTGAGGCTCATCTACGCTATGAAAGGAAACATGGTGCAAGCAAAATTTCAAGTTTCTTATCCTAGTAGTTTGGGCTGTGCGTTTACAGTCAGTCATTAAGACAGTCTTCCTTTTTAGGGTTCCGTAGCCAAATGGCATAAAACGGAACCCTTATGGATTCGTCATGTCTGTCCGTCTGTCCGTCCGGATGTCACAGCCACTTTTTTCCGCTTTTTTATATATTTAGATAAAGTTATTATAACAATCCATCACTTTAGCACAATTACTTTTTCTATCCAAGGACGTGTACGCGAGCAAGTAAATAGAATACAAGTTGCTTAAATCAACATAATTCGCAAACGCTCTCGCGGAATAATGAATTCAACATTATTGCCATTTGCCATACATAAAACATTTTTTTATGAAGGTGTACAGTCGCCATCTATTTGAGCAATGCAACATCATGGTAAACAAAACATGTTTGCAGTTAGAAGGTTTGTTTTGGTGTGTAAGTAAAAGTAAACTTCATCACCGCCTTTAAACTTTCCACTGCTAAGCATAGGTGAAACCAGGCTGCACTTTGCCTCTGTGGTCAGTGTCTACCACATTTTTGTGCTTAGTTTGGTTGGTGGTAGGGTAGGGCTTGTTAAGTCCGCCTGGCCCACCATCTATGACAACAATGTTAGTAGCATTATTGTGTTCCGCGACAGTTTAGAGATAAGATAGCCAGTTCCTCAGTGATTGAGGATCCGGGTGATGCGCTTCCACTATCGGCCTTTTCATCAATTATCTTAAGGTCAATAAAGTGAGATGAAGGCAAAGTGCGTACCTTTTGTAGAATAAAAATGTTTCGAACTTATAGAACTTAAATGTGAAGATCTTTTCGATGCTGTACTGTACAAAAATGAGCTATCATTGCGCGCTTCAGTTATATTGTTTACAAACACCTTACTGCCTTAACGATCCGGGGGAAAAATGTTAAAACATGCATTACTAACCTGGGGCCCTACTACGAGGGTGTCGTTTAAAATAAGTATAGACAATCTAATAGATTATTACCACTTATTGTTTTTCAAAGAATTCTCCTCGTATTTTAATACACTTTTGCATGCGTTCGAACCAGTTTTTAAAACATTATTCCACTCCGAAGTGGGGGTAGTCGTAGTTGACCATGAAGACTGCTTAATTTTGGGGAACGTAAAAAAATCGTTAGGGCTCAAGTCAAGACTGTTGATCTAAAATTTCGACATTTTGGGTGCTCAAAAACATCTTAGTTTGGCGGGCGGTATGCGAACTTGCATTGTCATGGTGCAGTATCATACGAGGTCTTGGGTGGTTTCTTCGAAACTCTGTAATGACTTGTGGCAAACAGAGTATACCAGTCAGCGTTAACCATCTTGCTATCTTCTAGTATAGTGGCGACGTGACCACCCTTTGCCACAAACGAGGCAACCATTTTTTTTGAAGTGCTTCGTGAGCGTAAGACTTAAGGCGGTTTTGGCTCATCTTGGAAGACCTAGACAATTGACTACTGTTTGGAATCTGGACCGTACGTAAGCATATATCCAAGACTCGTCACCACTAACCATATCATAAACGTGTTTTGACTCTCCAAGGTTGAATCGCTGCAGAGTTTTGCGACACCATCTAACACGGGCTGTTTTTTGGTCGTCGCTAAGCAAATGTGGTATCCAACGAGAGATCAACTTTCTTACGCTAAGTCGTGGTGCAGGATTTTTGGATAGTAGTCCCTGAAATGCCCACGGATGCCTCTATTTCACGGTATGTCACATGACAATCTTCGACGATTAGCTGCCGCACGGCGTCGACATTCTCTTGCGTCATGGCGGTTTTGAACGACCTTCACGTGGCTTGTCACTGAGGCTAGAGTGCCCACGTTGAAATTCTAAATACCAGCATTCTACAGTCCTTAAGACATGGTGCTGCATCACTAAACACAGAAGTGATCTCCTCAGAGCACTGAAGTCACGTTAATCCCCTTTTTAAGTTGTAGAAAATTACGCACGCATATTTTCCTTTGATATTTCCATTTTTACAACCGCCTTGTCACCTTTGAACAGACGCTACAATAAAACTATTCGACTAATCTAGAAACATTATTTTGTTTTCGAATTCTAAATTCAAAAAGATGAAAAAGCCATATGTTTTTTTTAATAATCACCGGAGGTTTGCAAACGACACAACTTAAAAGGCAACCCTCGTTTTATCTCTTCTATCAAAACAAAAGGGAATTTTATAGCAGTAGGTGGATAAGTTGCAGAACTACTTCAAAAAAAGCTGCTAGCAAAAAAAAATACTCCTGATAAAAGAAACCATCACAAATGTGAATTTGGGGTGACCCAGACACGTTAAATTTAATTGAACAATGATAATTATTACATAAAGGCACAAGAGATTACAACATCTAACGCAGACAAGTAAAACGGAAAATAAGAAAAGACATTCGGTCATCCAATACAAAACAAGTAAAATTGGCAATTAAGAAAAACAGCTCACTGCGTGTAGCAAAACAGGGTATAAACAAAAGCTAAGTATGGATAACCCGACTCACAGACGATAATGGCATAAAACAGGGAAGTAGAGATACAATATTACATACAATGCACAAAATTTTACAAAGATTTACATTCGGACTTCCGTCTATACAAAACCTGACAGCTGCCTAATAAATGCATCTGGTTTTGATTTCATTCCCTCCATTACCGGCTTAGAGATCAAAGTAGCTCTTAACAGCATAAAATATAACAAGAGACGACGGCGTCACCACAGAAGCTCTAAAAATAGGAAAACCAACCCTACTCCCAAGACTTGCCAACCTCTGCAACGCCATTTTTACACAAACAAACTCCCAACAAAGTTCTGTCACGTGAACATTGTCCTACTCCATGAAAAAGGCTCTACAAACCATCTTCACACTCTAAACCAAATACTGGAGTAAGTCAGCGAATATAAAAAACCCTTAACGTTGCATTCGTTGACTACTTACTTCAAAGTATTCGACAGTCTCTCACTCATCAATCTTCACTTCACTCAACAATCAAAATATAGAACCTGCCCACATAAATATCATAGAAACCATTTACAATCATAGTACAGCTGATATAAAATTAAACATTCCTGGTCTATCTTTTCCGATTAGAAAAGGTTTAAGGTAAGGCGACCCGCTGTCTCCCAAGCTCCTTACCAGCACTTTATACGAGATCTTTAAAAAGTAAATGCATTAAAGTCGGCAGCAGCAAGAGGCTTACAAACCTTCGCTTTGCCGACGACATTGTTCTATTTGCACCAACAACAGCACCAAAACTGCAGGAAATGCTACAAGACCTTAGCACTGCAAGCCTTGAGGTTGGACTTAAAATGAACAGGTCAAAGACTCAGTGTATGATTAATACCGTGAAACGTAGGGTTTGTGGTAGATGGGCAGGGGATACGTCGACGAATACACATGTTGGGCCAGATAGTATCCTTCTAAAACAGGCAGTACGAAGAAATCGATCGTTGGATCGACAACGCCTGGAAGAGCTACCGGTTCGTGAAAGAGCTAATGAAAGGCAAGTTTCTGATAGCTTTAAAACGCAGACTCGTCGACATGTGCATCCTGCCTATTCTGACTTACGGTGCTTAGACCCAAATCTTTGACCGTCAAAAGTCCATACTCAAGGTTTGTCAACGGACGATGCAGCGTAGCATATTAGGTGTAAAGAGCATTGATAGAATCCGAAACACAACTCTGCGCTCCAAACCAAAATAATTGATGTTGGAGCTGCGACCGCTAAGGTTAATTGGAACTGGGCGCTCTGGGCGAGCCACGTCAGCCGCATGAGCCCGGACAGATGGGCGAAGATGGCGAATTTGATAGGGTTCCATGTGACGGACACCGATGACCTCGAAAATGTCTTAACCTGGTTGGTCTGAGGCGGTCTGGGATAGGGACGAATGGAAACGTGGAGGGGAAGCCTTTGCCCAGCAGTGGGACACAATGTAGGCTAATAAAAAAAGGTGGATACGAAAGAGCTCGATGGCGCAGCGGCAAAGAGTTCAGTTAACTTAACGATCTTGTAAGTTAAGCAACATTCGCTTAACTTACAAGATCGTTGGATGGGTGACTAAATTGCAACACTTCAAATGGAAAGCTGCAGCCTCACCTACCCCTCCGGAAAACGGGCGTAATTTTATTTATTAAATATCATCATAATCAGCCATAAGACGTCCAGTGCTGGACAAAGACCTTTCCCAAGGATCTCCACCACGAACGGTCTTGTGCTGCTCGCATCCAGCGGCTATCCGCAACCTTCACCAGATCGTCGGACCACCTTGTTGAAGGCCTGCCCAAAGGTGCGCGGTCGCCACTCGAGAACCGTTCTGCCCCAACGGCCATCGGTTCTACGGGCGATGTGCCCTGCCCATTGCCACTTGAGCTTAGCGACTCTTTGGGCTATGTCGGTTACTTTAGTTCGTCTACGAATCTTCTCATTTCTGATTCGATCCCACAGAGAAACCCCGAGCATAGCCCTCTCCATTGCTCTTTGCGTGCCTTGGAGCCTGCCTATAGGCCCATGTTCCCGTGCCCGTGTTCCTCAAGGCTCCGTTCTATCCCCCACGCTGTTCCTTCTGCATATCAATGACATGCTTCCTCTTGGAAACATTCATTGCTATGCAGATGATAGCATAGTGCATGGGGGATATAACGGGCACCCAACGGCTGGGCGGGTAGACACCGAAATGAAGCGAGCAAATCTTGTCATTGAGCTCGATCGGATGTTGGACCTCATTTCTAAATGGGGCTCCGATAATCTGGTGGAGTTCAATGCCAAGAAAACACAGGTCTGCGCGTTCACAGCGAAAAAGTCGCCATTCCTTCCCCTCCCCTCTCTTCAGGGTACATCTCTAGGCCTGCAGAGCAGTATTAACATGCTCGGTATGGATATCCGCTGCGATCTGAACCAAAAGGACTACATCGAAACCGTGATTAAAAATGCCTCACGTAAACTCGGTGTCCTGAACAAGGTGCGGCGATTCTTCACGCCTGATCAGTTGTGTCTATTATACAAGACACAGGTGCGGTCTTGCGTGGAGTATTGCTCTCACCTTTGGGACGGCTCCGCAAAGTACCTTCTCGATGCCTTGGACAGATTGCAGCGCCGCGCTGTGCGCATTATCGCTGTGCGCATTATCGGCAATGCAGAGGTACTAAAACTCTCGAGCCTTTGCAATTGCGTAGAGATATTGCGTCACTCAGCGTCTTTTACCGTTTATACCATGGCGAGTGCTCTGAAGAACTCTTTGACCTCATCCCTCCTTCTCCCTTCCTCCATAGGAGTACGCGTGCTGCTCTGCGGAGTCACCAATTTACAGTCTCTAACATTCCATCTCGCACAAAGAAATTTGGTGACTCGTTTCTTTGCCGCACTTCCAAAAGATGGAATAGTCTACCAGCACACGTATTCCCTCCTACCTATGACATAGGGTCCTTCAAACGAGGCGTGAAGAAGCACTTTGTGGGCCGGCAGAGTGAGGATGACTGATGCTACGTCTCTTACGCTGCACCAGTTGTCCTCGCGCCTGGACCTCATTTCCACTTAACATCAGGTGGAGTGGGGTCATTTGCCGGGCTTAGTATTAAAAAAAAAAATAGTGAGCGACCACGTTTCGGTACCGTATATAAATGTTATCACTGGCAACTATCAACACACACTGGTCGAAGACTTTCGTCTTGAGACACTGCGGTATTTTTGGAGGGGCACCTTTAAACACTTTTTAGGTATTAAATAATATTTCTCATATGGTGTAAAAGTCAAGATGTAATTATATCATCGTTGAACATAGCAATACCTACACTAGTTATTACTTAAATAAATTATATAAAACTCTAAACAGTCTGGGGCAGTCTTGAACAAGATACTACAAGGTACTTTAAAAGTAAATAAAATAAACAATCAAAATAACCATAATGGCCAGCAAGAAAAAACATAAAAATTAAACAAAAACAAATTAAAACATTGGTAGTTATAACTTAGCCTAGCTTAAATTTACTAAAGTCAAATTTAAAGGTTAAAGAGCAGCTGTTCGTGAAGTTCCTGCAGTAGGACATGGCTTTGGAAGTTTCTTCACAATATCCGTAAAAAGAATGATCAAGATTGATCTTCTTTGTCAGGGAACAGAAAACCATGATGACTGTAACAAGAAACCTTAGATTAAAACAAAAAGGGAAGTTACGGCATTAGCGTCTCGTGAGTGAGCCGCCAAAATTAGGCCTAAAGGCACAATTTCACTTCAGTCACAATTTGCCGAGCGAACAGGCTACATCGCACTATTGCAGATATTCTACTGTGTGAAAAAGAGAAAGACGCTACTCCGCAGTGGCGTCGGAATCGGTTGTACATACTCGTCTGTTGCGAAGCGACCGAGACGTCGACGCGTTACTCTCTGACTCCCTCGCGCTGACGTTGAAACTTACCGCTTTGTCTCGCTCGCTCGATTTACACTTTATAGGTGTGCGTGTGTGAGTGTTTGCTTAAGTAGTTGAGTAGGACTATATTTTGAATGACTATAAGTAGGAGCATGCCGTATCTTCCCTTTTTGTTTTAATCTAAGCAAGAAACCAATTAATAATTTAAAAAAACACAATAGATGCGTATTTACTTGGTTACGTACCCATAGGGGCACTTTTGAACATTTTATTCAAAAGTGCCCCAGCAATCAATAAACATCTCTAGAAGAAAAACTCACTTGAGTTTAAATTAATTTTCTTTTGTAATACTCGGGATATAATACATACAATACAATGCAAAATAATAACAACTTGAAAATAATACTTACCTTGTCAGTAATTTGCTTACAAATAAAAAAATATTAATATACTCTTTGACTTCATAAATACAAACCGCCGAATGATTTTCTAAATAACACTGACATTGACGTTAGTTGGGAACTGACAGATGTATAGGTCGGTGTTACCAGTATTTAAATGGTTTCGGAGGTTAGGAAAAATAAAGAATGCGTTCTTAAAACAAACAATTCAAAACTGCCTCTGTTCTAAACCGAACTCTCCCCTACTGAACGCTGCCCATCCGAGTATTCACGATTGACCTCTTTCTTAAAGTTGGACCTACCAAACTGGTCTGTTTGTCCCAAGTATACATATTCGTCAACAACTTCAAGAGCAGAGTCTCCAACCTTCAGAGGAGTGGGTACGACAAGTGATTTAGACATGGTTTTCGTCTTCTCCATGTTAATTTTAAAGCCCACTTGTTGAGAGACTCTGTTGAGATCACCGAGCATTGTGCCGAGGTCCTGCAGGGTCTCAGCCATGACTACTATATCGTCGGCAAATCGAAGGTGACTGATGTACACGCCGTTATTAAATATATTTAGTTTAAATTTTACTTTATATTCAATCCAACACTGTTGAAATTGGTTTGTAGTGATAAGCCCGCCAATTGTATGTTTTTGCTTTTAATGTTACTGGCGTACAATAAATAATGCCGTGTGGATAGCGGCCCGCTAAAAGAATATCTACCTACTACTTGAGAAATAAAACAACGTAGGTATACTGCGCACGGTGTCTATTCAAGGACTAGCCTACGCCTACACGCTAACATTAGATATTGTCACTATACCACAGAATAAATAATAGTACACTATACTTATTCTAAGCATACCTACATATGTATCACTACCAACCCCTCTCGTCCCTCAGGTGTCATAAAAGGCGACTATCGAACTAAAGACTGCACGTATAAATACGTATATGCAACAGAATAGATAGAGCGGCGGTGGGATCACTACATTTCACGCTGAGCACATGTGCAGTTGTAATTTGGTGAAGCGTGGACTATGGCAGTGGACTGCTTCTGCGGTCCTCATAGCCTAGTCTCTGACCAACCCTTTGGGAAATAGTCGTCAATCTATGGAGGTATGTATGAATGTACACTCTGGATCTTATCCGGACCGGTCCGTCAACTAAACTACAGAGGCGATTGAAAGTAGGTAGTAGTAATTAAGGCCAGGTGTTAGTAAAAAATTAAAATAACACGTTCTTAGAACTACTTTTTGAAGTAGTAAACAGTAAAATTAAAATCTGCGAAAATTATGTAATACTGTTGAGGCTTTATTCTTTAAAATACACCCGATGGAAACACGATTTGATAAAGTTGGCTCGATAGAATAAATTCACAAAGTTACATATTTTTGTTTAATTTTATCTTCTTTTCCAGGATTTATTCTTAAAATAAGTGATTTGATATTATGAGTAATTTACCAAAATGAAGCTCGTAAATAACTTGAGTTATTATAACCGATGGTTTTTTTTTATTGTATCTATCAATTTTTTAAAATATAAAACGCGATTATTCGCGCCGCTTCGCTGTTATACCCGTCCCTTACCGTTGTACCGTCGAGAGAGCGAGAGGGAAGCGCTCGAAATACCTCACCTTAAGAGGAAACACTACGTCGACGTGGCATGCAAAATTCTCATACAAAAGACAGCGTGGTCCCCTGTTTCCTCTTTCAGAATTGGACCAATTTTTATTACTTTTTCAGCATCGGTTAAAGAAAGAGATTTTCTATGTCTGTATGTTTGATTTTTTTGCATTAAGTCATTTATTTAATAACCAGGAGCCTTCAAAATTTAGCGAAATCACTCCGTTTTAAGGCGTCTTCAGAAATATTAAGTGGCTGGTTTAAAAATAAAATCAAACATACAGACATAGAAAATCTCTTTCTTTAACCGATGCTGAAAAAGTAATAAAAATTGGTCCAGTTCTGAAGGAGGAAACAGGGGACTACAAAACATCGTTTTTCTGTGTTTTGTACTTAGATTAAAACAAAAAGGGAAGATACGGCATAAGCGTCTCGTGAGTGAGCCGCCAAAATTAGGCCTAAAGGCACAATTTCACTTCAGTCACAATTTGCCGAGCGAACAGGCTACATCGCCCTATTGCAGATATTCTACTGTGTGAAAAAGAGAAAGACGCTTCTCCGCAGTGGCGTCGGAATCAGTCGTACGTACTCGTCTGTTGCGAAGCGACCGAGACGTTAACGCGCTACTCGCTGACTCCCTCGCGCTGACGTTGAAACTTACCGCTTTGTCTCGCTCGCTCGATTTACACTTTATAGGTGTGCGTGTGTGAGTGTTTGCTTAAGTAGTTGAGTAGGACTATATTTTGAATGACTACAAGTAGGAGCATGCCGTATCTTCCCTTTTTGTTTTAATCTAAGGTTTTGTATGAGAATTTTGAATGCCACTTCGACGTAGTGTTTCCTCTTAAAAGCGCGCGTTTGCCTAGCCAAGCGGGTTTATTGCTACACGGAGAGCGTAGTTAATTCTAAAGTGCCATGAATCGCAATTCGCAATAGCCAGAAGCAAGAAGTGTGTCACGAACGAGTAAGCGTAAACTCGGTCAGTGTGCGTTTATATGTAGTACTAGCTGCCGCTCGCGGTTTCACCCGCGTGGTTTCCGTTCCAGTGGGAATATCGGGATAAAAAGTATACTATGTGTTAATCCAGGTTATAAACTATCTGTATGCCGAATTTCATCGAAATCCATTCTGTAGTTTTTACGTGAAAGAGTAACAAATATCCATCCATACTTACTAACTTTCGCGTTATAATATTAGTAGTATAGTATGGTTTTTCTTATTACGTATATATGTACATATCCGACTATTATCCCCAGAGGGTTAGTCAGATACTAGGCAGTAAGGACCGCAGAAGCAGTGCCGCTGCCACATTCCACGCTTCAACAAATTACAACTGCACATGTGCTCAACGTGATAGGTGGTGAGCCCATCGTTGCTCTATGCTGTTGGATGTATGTCTTTTGTCCGTTAGTCGCCTTTTACGTCGTGGGAAGAGATGGATTGGTAGTATTATACAACGTGTAACAGAATTAATAGCTAAACCAGAAAATGGTAGCTAGAGACCATCAAACTGAACAACTTTTACTATGGGACCAACTGTGAAATGGCGAAAAAAATCAGCTGCTACGCATACGTTTGGATATTTTCTTTATTAAGTTTTGTATGAAACAGCTGATTTTTTTTGGCGACTTCAGAGTTGGTCCCATAGTAAAAGTTGTTCAGTTTGATGGTCTCTATGTAACATTTTCTGGTTTAGCTATTAATTCTGTTACAAGTTGTATATTGGGGGTTAATGAGCCGCCACAGTTAGTCTCTAAGGCTGGCCTCACACAGCCGGAATGGCTTGCTGAATTAAGAATCTGAATTTAAGATTCTGAATTCCGGCACCTTGACTCACACATTCTTAAAAAATCAGATTGATCAGTAGTCTTGTGACTCCCGGCATATGCAAACGTCTCTAGCCGCTTGCTGTTTCAACCAGGGTTGCCATTTTTTTTTCGCTGTTCCTACCAATTGACGTCCTCCATGGTCAAGTGGTTAGCGCGCTGGGTCTGGTGTCGCGCCATCTCTGAGGTCCCGGGTTCAATTCCCGGTCGTCGAGTCAATTTAGAGAAAACTGTTTTTCTTAATTGATTTCGGGTCTGGGTGTTTTTCTATGTTGATGTATATTTATCCATTATCTAGTTTAACCATATTAACGAGTTTCAATAGAAGCTTATGTTGCTATCAAATTTTATAAAAATAAAAATTTATGCAAAATCCTGCTAAAACTGCTAAGCGTTGTTTATAAAAATGCACCAAAACTGCTATTTACCTTTATAATTTTTATGAATTGAAGAACATCGAAAATTAAAAACTATTAAAGCAAGGTATCATTATGATAACATACAAACTAAATATCTAAAATTTACTTTTAAAAATGCTAAAAAGCAGGATCCTACTAAAAATGGCAACACTGAAATAATTCAGAATCTGAATTCCAGCATGTGTGTGCCGCTCCATATGAAATGTATGGGAATACGCGCGTTCTGAATTCAGAATCTTAAATATTCAGACACGGAATTCCGGACGCTCGTCAGCTCATTCTTCCAGATCGATCTGAGAAATTCAGATTCTGAAAAAATCAGCATGTGTGTGGAGCATACTGATATTGTATGGTATTCCGGCCTTTCTGAATTCAGATTCTTAATTCAGAAAGCGATTCCGGCTGTGTGAGGCCAGCTTATGAGGGTTTACGCATTTCGTTTCCCATACAAACTTCAAAGTCAACATTTTTAATTGTTTTTTAAGCCAATTACAATGAAATTTTGCATGCTAAGGTAACATACAGAGATCTAAATAGTTTGTTAAAACATTTTAAAAAAAACGTTTAAATAACTGAGTTAATGCGATTTTAAACTTTCTATATTAGACTTTAAATCGCAATAACTCAGCTAAATAAAAATGTTTTCAACAAACTATTTAGATCCCTGTATTTTGCTTTAGCATTAAAAGTTTCATTAAAATTGGCTTATTGGTTTTTAAAAATGTTGACTTGGAAGTTTGTATGGGAAACCGAAATGCGTAAACCCTCTTAAGGGATCGGCGAAAATTCCGGGCCCTCGCGGGTGTTGCGCGGTGCGGGGTCCGGGTAATTTGTAAGCGCCATTCACATTGTTATCAAAAAGTTAATAAAAATGTTTAGTTTTTTGGAAATCCAAATCGCACGAAATCGAAAAACCTATTGTTTGTGATTTTCTAGGAATTATTATTGTAAAACACGGTTGTAACACATTATATGCACACATTATATATACCTACTAGTTGACCCGACAGACGTTGTCCTGTCTTAATTATGAATATTGAAAAAAATATTTAAAAAAAGTGTTTTTTTTTTCATAAGAACCTTCTTCTGACAATAACAAACACAACTAAAAAATAATTAGCGAAATCGGTCCAGCCGTCCACGTGTTATGTCATTACAACGGAAAACGGGTTTCATTTTTATATTATATATATAGATATGAAATTTTAGAGGTAACTTCAGGATTTTTTTCTATGAAGCAATATGTTTCCAATCGTGTTTTAGAAATAGTCCTCCCATCGGACATACGTTCTGTAATACAAATTGGAAATTTCAGTGCGATATATCTAAATTTTTTGGAATAATTGCTAATAGAAAACAGCCAATTTTTCCGTTTTCACTTACTAAGAGCCCTTAACGTTATCAGTTTATCACAAAGAGGAAGAGGGAGTTAACTAAAAAACTTTACGATATTAATGGACGAACCATTTGTAGATTGTTCTTCTTTTTCATAGAAAAAACTTGAGTAAACAAAAATCCCGGTAAACTCATGGAATTATCGCTAGTAATTTTGCCTGATATGTATTCGCAGAAACAAAATTCTGATCAGCCTACAAACTGTGCGGCACAACCTTCCCACGTAAACAACAGCAGATGTGGAGATTGGGCCCTAAGCATAACCAGGGGGGAGTCACTCCGCAGTTTAGGTACGTTCGGCCGGCGCGCCTCCCAGGCAGGCGTGGCACGTGTGCCATACGCCGCCGTTAATGCAGCGGCCACACTACCTTACCGTCTACCGGGCTGTTGTTACCGCAATAATTATGGCATTAAATTACTGCTTGAAGTGGTGTGGTTACACTAGAGTTTACCTACATAATATGTCAATAAATTAGGCGGTAAAATGTCATTTTTCAAGATGGAGGTTGAAGCTGCAGCTGTGTTGTGTTTTATGAGTGCCAATTATTTTTACATGAATCTTTTAAATTGTTACAAAGCTAAAGCAAGACTAAAAAGAAGGTGGTTGGGTATCCCAAATAGACGGTTCTGATTGGAATAATTCCAATAATTCGAGCGATTTCTCATTTGACCTCTCCATGTCGGTCGATACTTGCGTGCGTCGCCGTTGAGCTCATGTTGCACACTGACAAACAAACGGTAGTGTGACCACAAACGCATTCAATTACTGCGGTAATTCTCTTTGATGTGCGAAAAAAGACCGCCGCCGGAGCTATTGCCTACCGCCATTTGCCATATTGATTGGCATTATAAAATTATGGCCATAAATCGTGGTTACACCTAGGCGTTGTTGAAGTTATGGCAATAATTATTGGCATATCACGGTAGTGTGGCCGCTGCATAAGAGGTTGCGGGGGGGATAATAGTCGTGATATATTTTTGATATATTTTTTGATTTATTTTTGATTTATTAAGAGGGTTTACGCATTTCGGTTTCCCATACAAACTTCCAAGTCGAAAAATTTAAAAACCAATAAGCTAATATCTTAGATTAAAACAAAAAGGGAAGATACGGCATTAGCGTCTCGTGAGTGAGCCGCCAAAATTAGGCCTAAAGGCACAATTTCACTTCAGCCACAATTTGCCGAGCGAACATGCTACATCGCACTATCGCGGATATTCTACTGTGTGAAAAAGAGAAAGACGCTACTCCGCAGTGGCGTCGGAATCGGTCGTACGTACTCGTCTGTTGCGAAGCGACCGAGACTTCAACGCGCTACTCGCTGACTCCCTCGCGCTGACGTTGAAACCTACGCTTTGTCTCGCTCGCTCGATTTACACTTTATAGGTGTGCGTGTGTGAGTGTTTGCTTAAGTAGTTGAGTAGGACTATATTTTGAATGACTACAAGTAGGAGCATGCCGTATCTTCCCTTTTTGTTGTAATCTAAGGCTAATATTGAAGAAACTTTGCATGCTAGAGTAAAAAACAGGGATCTAAATAGTTTGTTGAAAACATTAATTATTTAAAGTCCTCTATAGAAAGCATAAAATTGCAATATAACTCACTTAAATAAACGTGTTTTAAAAATGTTTTCAACAAACTATTTAGATCTCTGTATTTTACTTTAGCATGCAAAGTTTTACTAAAATTGGCTTAGTGGTTTTTAAAAGTTTTGACTTAATGGTTTGTATGCGTAAACCCTCTTATACTAAATCAAGATGTTAAAGTTACAATCTTAAATATAAGTACCTACCTAAGGATCTAGATGAAGCAACAGAAGGTCTTTTCGTAAGATTACAGTAGTAGCAGCAGTGTAGTAGCAGTAGATTATAGTTAGTTTAACGTATATAATTAATAGATTGGTAGTATTACTTAGGTACTTTAATAATATAAACTAAACAAAACTAACATTATCTGGGAGAACCGGGGCCGCTGTTGCCAATGCACAGTTTATACACAGGCTACGGTGTAACATTGTTTTTATCAATTGTTTAGTACTTACTCAATAAAAACATTCTAATGGTTCTTATTCTTATGTACATATTATTTCGACCTATTTGTACGATTACTTAATTACGTAATACTGTATACTCTTTAAACTGTGGCATAACCTACCACGCAAAAGAAATTCTCTCACAAATAGCGCGTGTGTACGAATCGATATTGCTGTGCAAAGAACCTTGGCTGGATCACCAGTGTAAGCGGATTTAGAACTAGTATGTTGTGGATTGTGGATATTGTGGATACAGGCGGTTTTCCTTACTAAGCAATCAATACATTACGTGACTTTCACTCCGGCGAAATGCTATAGGCCAAGTGATTGAGGTCGTTATCGTAAATGCCCGGGCAGTTTAGGTATTAATGGTAATTACTTAAATTGTTAGATAATGGTACAGAGCTGTGTGGTGGCGACTACTGGCGGCTCATTCATTATTAAAAGAATAATACCAACCCATCTCTTTTGTTGGGTGTCGTAAAGGCGACTAGCGGGCGGAAAACTGTACGTACAGCCGAGGAAGTTCCTGGTCCAAGAGACCACTTTCGGGCGATATTCGCTTGCACGTAGGGTAACCGTTTAGGAATTTGAAAAGTTCTGACATTTGAGCGCCTACCAATCCCATTGAGTTGGTTTATTTTTATTAATTACTTGGATTTTACATTTTTATAGATTTTTATTGTTTTATTTTTATTATTTTAATTTGTCTAGTGTCACCTTGATTGTAAATATAAATTTTTAAGTGGAATAGTATTGTTACTTAAACAAGTACACTTTTACGGATTATTTAAGCCTAACTATTCATAGTATTATATAACTGTAGTCTGTATTATACTTAGATGTGCGCACATACTTTATGTTACAATTTAGATTATAGCTGTGTTTTTATTGTTTACTATCTATGTTTGAAATTGTGATGTGTTTTGTGCGTGTAAATAAATAAATAAATAAATTTCGATAAAGGTCCGTACTTTTCAGTCACAAAATGGAAACACTACTCACTTTTTATATTACTTACTTAAAATGTAGTTTCGTTACTCATATTCCAAAATCCGGACAAAGTCCGGACTAGAGTCTTAAAGTCCAGACATGTCCGAACTAATACGGACGGATACGATCCCTACTTGCACACGATCTTCGCGCAGGCTACAGAGGGCCTACTCTCATTCTCCGAAACGAAATTTCGGCAGATTATTATCGTTTGCTATTTAGTGGTTTCCATTCATTCCGAAATTTCATTCATACAAAATAGGTTTGGCATTTAGATTATAATTTTTAGAAAATTGTTTGAAATTTCAAATATAATGGAAAGCGCTATAAATAGGAAATTGCAAACGAAAATAGGCCGAAGTTAGTATAGAAGAAGTAGGTAGGCGCAGTCGGAATGGAGCGCAAGCGAATATCGCCGAAAAGTGGTGAACTTCCTAGAAAGTACGTCCATCTTAACAAAGCAGCGATTGGTTACCACCGTGAATGCTCAGCACATGTGTATAGTTTCTACATACGTACATACATTCGCGACTATTATCCCCAGAAGGTGAATCAGAGACTTGCTAGTCTCATTGCTATGAGGACCGGTGATGAGCTTTTAATCCAAATATTTGATTCCTGGGAGAAATCACAGGATGCTCTAGGGGTATTTTGTGATTTATCTAAGGCTTTCGATTGTGTTTTACATGAAACTTTGGTCAGGAAGCTTAACCACTATGGAATTAGGGATGCTTCTTTGAGCCTTCTAATCTCATACTTGAGTAACAGGATTCAGTGGTTACAATGGGAGTTCCACAGGGTTCAATACTAGGTCCATTCTTGTTTTTGGTTTATATTAATGACTTATCTTATTTTGTAAAAGACAGTCATGAGATAGTATTGTTTGCTGATGATACTTCACTTTTATTCTAAGTGAAACAACGACACCCAAATTATGACGATGTGAATAATGCGATCTCAAAGATTGTCTACTGGTTTAGTGTAAATAACTTGCTATTAAACGAGGGAAAACCAAATGTGTAAGATTTGTATTGCCTAATGTTAAGCAAGTAACAACTAGTGTACAAATTAAAGATAAGAATGTGAATCTTGTTTACACCACTGTTTTTCTAGCTATCACGTTAGATGCCAAGCTTCAGTGGGGCCCACATATAGCTAAATTGTCGATTAGACTCAGCTCTGCGGCTTATGCAGTAATGAAGATCCGTCAGTTAACTGACGTTGATACATCTAGATTAGTTTATTTCAGTTACTTTCATAGTGTAATTTCGTACGGCATTTTACTGTGGGGAAATGCTGCCGACATTCAAACTATCTTTGTGCTTCAGAAGAGGGCTATTCGAGTAATCTATAACCTAAAGGTTGGTGACTCTCTCAAAGAGAGATTTAAGAATATAAATATAATGACAGTTGCATCACAATACATTTATGAAAATTTGCTTTATGTTCATAAAAATACTGAAATGTTTTCAAAAAACAGTGATATTCACAATGTAAACACTAGAAGTAAGAACAAATTAGTAGTACCTTATACTAGGCTCCATAAAATAAATAATTCTTTTAAGGGTCTGTGTGTAAGATTTTACGACAAAGTACCAAATGATATTCAGAAATTAGATCTTAATAAATTTAAAATCAAAATCAAAGAAAAGCTTTATAAAAAAGCTTATTATAAAGTGTCAGATTACACAGAAGACAAAACAGCTTGGATCTGAAATGCTGCAAGCACTCCAACAGCTATTTCTAATTGTCTTTATCAAATTGATACTACATTGTATTGTAGTTTTGTATTGCATCATTTATTATTTTTTTAATTCATATTTTGTATTGACCTGGTAACGGCGTATTATTATTTTTTGTTTGTAAATGTCATTGCTTTTGTGCGCTGTGGAATCTTGCGCCCATTCTTTGCCACAGTTAAAAAATTATGTCCTGAGGTTAAAAAAGATTTGGACGATTCAAAGTACTTATTAATTGAGTTTATTGAATAAATATATTTTGACTTTGATTTTGACCGCAAAAGTAGTGCACACACCAAGAAACACCAAATAACAACAGTGAGCTCATCGCCATTTTATGCTGTTGGTTGTGCAGTCTTCAGTCCGTTAGTCGCCTTTAACGACACGACAACGGTTGTTAGTATTCTATTAATAATAAGGTCCACCACACAGCTCTGGTAATCCTTACATACATACATATCATCACGACTATTATCTATCCCCAAAGGGTTGGTCAGAGACTAGGCAATGAGGATGGCAAAAGCAGTCCTCTATCATAGTCCACTTTTCACAAAAAAGCGATTGCACAGCGTGACTTGTGGTGAGCCCATCGCCGCTCTATGCTGTTGGATTTATGTGTCTTCAGTCCGTTAGTCGCCTTTTACGACACCCAAGGCCAAGGAAAGAGAGGGGGTAATAGTGTTCTTTCACCGCTACGCAGCGAGCTCTGGTAATCCTGTTAGATGTATGTGCATTGTGCAGTCGTCAGTCCGTTAGTCGCCTTTAAAGACACCCAATAGAAGAGAAGGGTTGTTAGTATTCTTTTATTAATGAGCCGCCCACTAACACGGCTCTGGTAATCCTTACTTGAAAATGTCTATTTCTGCCGGCAAGTAAGTACCTACCTAGGCGTCGTTTTACTGTGTTCCGGTTGCTGACGTAATATAACGAGTGAACCGTCGATAGTGGCGTAAGAGAAGGATACACAAGACACATTGGTTTTTATTAGTCAGGTCAGGATATAATTGGAAGGAGCAGTAGTTTATCTGGGATGTGACAATTTCTTGTTGTGTTTTAGGGTCCCGTTGCTACATTTTTTTAGGACGAATAAATTATTTTTTCATTTTGTTAGAAATAAAATAAAGTACCTACTTACATAGCATAAAAAAGAGTATTTACTTATTTGTCCTTAAAAACGTATTTTTTTTTACTCTTCGCGACTCTTAACAAATATTTGTCTTTCTTATATTTACAGTCTTTGCAATAAAAATTCTGTGCATACCATTTTATTTAGTCTCATAAGTACTCATAACCAGTAACGAGCCAGTAACAATCAGTTTAACTTAAATACGCCTACATGAAAAAGAGGACAATATTCTATTTTAGAGTACGGGTGGCAACCCTGAGGCCCGTACATCTATCACATATAAAAACTAGATACACCATCCTTTAAATAGAATAGTGGCAGCTTTGACATACACGTTTGATGTACAAATTTACATGGGTTTTAAAAGAATAGCAATTCTCGAAGGAGAACTTCGTCATGTTGAAAATTAGCTCGCACACTACAAACGAAATGCATGCATAAGCACTCTTTTTGTGTGGGCGTTCAAAATCAAAAATATTAATTGCTATTCTTGTTGTGCATAAACAAAGTTCTTAAAATAAAAATATGAAACAAACAATAACCCTGCAAGAAGGGCACGCTGCAATTGAGCATTATTTACTTACAAAGATAAAAAATATACTTAGTAAGTAGTTTACTATTTCTAAGGAGACATAAAAATACTTAATTCTATTTATTACACTAATCTTAATCTTAATTCCAATATAATGTTTATAAAAATAGAAAATAAAAACTTGGATGTTGTACTATTTATCTGCAACGAATAATAACATTTTTGTATGCATATACATTTATTTAGATGTTTTCAAAAAGGTTTGATTTTTTTATACATTTAAATGAATTAGGAATCTGATTTTAAATTTTAATTGACATTGAAAAATTGTATATTATTCTGTGTCTGTATTTACCATTTGTATTTTGCATGTGGCAGTTGTTAGCCAAGAGATATTGTTTTTTACTAATGTACCTACATATTTTAGATATACAATGTGTAATGGTATGCACTGTACAAACTATAGCGGCTCAAATATACATCATAAAAAAATATTGTAATATTTTAAAAATGTAATAAAATCGTGGAATTTACGTGGTAAATTGGTTATGCCGGCACTTTACTTGGCGTATCGTGTTCGCGTATTTGCATTATTTGTCCGAACACGGCAATGTGTAGACGGCCTATTTGAATATATTTGCTTTATTTGCACGAATAAGGCAAACAACGCAAATAGCGAATATGCGTTTCCGTCCACTTGTCGGTTTTTGATCACACTTCAAAGGAATCAAATACGGCAAATATTTGCGACGGCCGTCCACACTTGGTTCTGTTCAGAAGCGCCCGTGCGGCTGTCCTCTTCAGACGTGTTCAGTTTTTTATACGTAAGCATAGTAAAATGGATTGGACAAACGAAACCGTATTGTGATTTTTGGAATTATACCAAATGCATCCTAGTATTTGGGACCCCAAAAATGCCTCTCATAAAACAAAAACCGACAACGTTGCATGGATCGATATTCAAAATAACTTAGGAGGACCCTGCACAATAAAAAAACAGGTGTTGGCAAGCCACATTCAGGTAAATGTAATAAGCTGCTGCCACTGACACGTCCATCACTGTTGCATTCAATTTGTTTGTGAACAAGCATATATTGTGAATATTTGCGTTGTTTGCCCGTATAGTCCATGTGTGGATGGCTTGTTTGACGCTAAGTGATGTGCCAGATTATTTGGGCAAATACAACGATATCGCCACACGAACACGATACGCCAAGTGAAGTGCCGGCAATGCCGGCACTTCACATGGCGTATCGTGTTCGCGTATTTGCATTATTTGTCCGAACACGGCAATATGTAGACGGCCTATTTGAATATATTTGCTTTATTTGCACGAATAAGGCAAACAACGCAAATAGCGAATATGCGTTTCCGTCCACTTGTCGGTTTTTGATAAGCAAACACAACGATATCGCTACACGAACACGCTAAGCCAAGTGAAGTGCCGCCATTATACATTTGTATGTTATAATTCAACTTGGAAGTAATGTAGTTGTGTAATTTTAGGGAAGTATATCTTAATAAAAATTTCTTTTTATTTAACTTGTAATGTGTTATATATTTTTTCTCTGATTCTTGCGGGGACTGCGGAATCTGTGATTTTTTTTAAATGATGTTAAACATTTATTACGTTTTAGTATAAAATCATTATTTGGTTTAAGAGTATAGGTAGGAAGGTAGGTAGTATAGTTATTATATTGAATTCTATTTTTGAATTTCATATGCTTGTTTCTGGTGCACTGCTTGTCGCTCTTTTTCTGTTGTCCTATACCTCAAAGGTAGTCTGTAAGAGATCGCTTTAAGCGATAAGACCGTCTTTTCCCACATTAGTACCTATGCTTATTTTTGTGTTTTCTGTAATTTTGTATGTGCAATAAAGCGTTATATCTATCTATCTATATTTTTAAGTTCAGCACACATATTTTATTAAAATAATATTTTATTTGACTACTCCCGTTTTAGACCAGTTGCGTTTTAGACTAGTTGCGTTTTAGACCAGTTGCGTTTTAGACCAGTTGCGTATTAGACCAGTTCCATATTAGACCAGTTACGATTTAGACCAGTAGACCAGTTATATGGAGACATTATGTTTTTGTTTTTTTTGAGTTGTAGTTGTGCCGTGGAGTGTATCAGCTCATTAAAAGAATACTACTAACCCACTGTTCACTGCTTTATCGGTCCTCACCTCATTGCCAATCTCCCCATATGCTGCTAGTACAGTCGAGGGAGTTTCCGGTCGACCACTTTCCGGTGATATTCGCTTGCGCTCCAATCCGACCGCGTGTACGTACGTCGGTACAGTATAACGTGCGCGTAGATTATTTGCAAGCGAATATCGCCAAAAAGTGGTCGAGCGGGAAATCCCTCGACTGTATGTATTACTTTTTGTATAGCACGGTGATTTCTCGGTGTTTTCGATTGAAAGTTTCGCAGTGCGGAGCGTTCGCCGGTCGCCATGTTTATTGTGGTGGCCAGCGCGGCCCGACACCAATCAATTTTATGCAGGCGAGCTATGCAGGGACGTTAACTTAGTGTGGAAGACGATTGAGAAGGATTTTTTTTTTATTGTGTGTAGAGCCGTGTGTGTATCAGCTCACCAAAATAATACTATTAACCCCTCACTTCCCTTGGGTGTGTCGTAAAGGCGACTAACATTTAAATAAAACATAGGGTTCTATATTTGCAACTCCACCGAGAACAAAGATGTACCATGTATACCCCCTTTTTATATGAAATAAAATTTATAATATACCTACTTAACCAAAATCATAACGGGATCACGCGAACGAAGTTAGCAGTAGGTAATATTCCTAAGTAATAATTTTCATAGAGTATTTGCACGTATTTGCTCTGCTCGTTTAAGATATTCTAGTCCAGCGCTGAACTTACCCCATTACTTACCATTTACTCGCGTGCCAATACGTTTATAGGGTGCTTCGACCTCTGCAAACGAGCGAGGCACCATATCGCACTATTACCATCTATAACAAATACAATGCAGTCCGCCACTGAGGTATTGGTTAGACCTGTCGAAATTTTTCAACGTTTTTGACTTTATGTTTTTGTAACAACGGTGTATATAAGGTAACTGCTAGAAACCTCAAGAAAGTTCAAGGGCTGGTCATGTCAAGTGTTTTAAACATGACAAAAATGACGAAAAAGGAATTCGTGTTTTTTTTCATTTTTAATGAAATAATTTATTTTGTGAATTTTAATTGTATAGTCTTTGAGTATCTAATTTACTTTAAAGCATACTATTGACCCGTCCGCGTCAGCTGGGCGATAAGTACCTATGTTGACGGGTCAACAGAGGGCCGGCCGGCTAGCAGTTGCCTCCGTCAGCTGGGCGATAAGTACCTACTAAAACACGAATTCAATTTTTGACATTTTTGTCATGGATAAAACACTTGACCTGACCAGCCCTTGAAGTTACTTGCGGTTTCTAGCAGTCATCTTATACATATTTAAACCATAAAGAGTTGTCATCTAAGAATTAATATTGTAGATTCGTAATATATTATTTTTTTGCGTTTATAACGCTCAATCGGCCGGATTGAGAAGGACGTTTCGTTATCTTCGAGTTTATTTGAGCGTTAAAATCGAATATCCTACTAATATTATAAACGCGAAAGTTTGTAAGTATGGATGGATGTTTGTTACTCATTTACGTAAAAACTACTGAATGGATTTGGATGAAATTCGGCATACAGATAGTTTAGAACATGGATTAACACATAGGATACTTTTTATCCCGATATTCCCACGGGAACGGGAACCACGCGGGTGAAACCGCGAGCGACCGCTAGTTACGTAATAAAACAATGCAATATTTCATGATATAACGTGATCACGTGCTTATATATATTTGTATGTTAGTGGTATGTATGTCCTTCGAGGAGCTAGAACACATTTATTAAAACACATTTGTTAAAAATTGTGATCTTCATAACTTAAACACACGTAGGAAAAATAAGCTTGCCGTCCCTAGTTTTAGACTTCATAAAACAGGTGGCTCTTTCTTGGGTAAAGTGGAACGTTTTCAAACTTCCACAAAATATTACTGAAATGCCTTTACATACCTACATTTAAACGTTTATATCGCTGCATTTAAAGCACATGTTAAAAAACTCTTATGAGTAAGTAGGTTATAAAGTGGAAGATTATTTAAATGACAAATATGTATGTCCTGTACAATCATTTTGTATTAATTTATTTCTTTTTAATTTATTTTGTAGGACTTGGCTACGACATTATAACTTTTGATACATAGGGAGAAAAAAGTAAGGCCTCCTGAGTTTCTTGCCAGCTTCTTCTCAGTCGAAGGCTCTCCCAAAATCCGAACTGGCGTTAGTTGATAAGATTTGACTTAACTGTTAGTTAACTTTTTTTATATTAATTTTTTGACGTCAATAAGTACCTGTAAAGGTTTAATATTGAATAAAGCATTTGACTTTGTTTGACTTTGATGGCGCAGTGGCTATCGCGTTCGGCTTGCGATCTTGCTCGCTAAGCAACTTTCGCAATGCCGTGTCGCTGGATGGGTGACTAAGTTAAAACATCTCGAGCTCTCCGTGCTTCGGAAGGGGCTGGTCCCGGTTGTTGTCGTAAGATGACTGTCGTTAAAACCCACCAACCCGCATTGGGCCAGCGTGGTGGGTTATGGCCCAATATCCCCACGTGCTATTAAATTAAAATTAAATTTGTTTACGCTCACACCACTTATCTAGACCAAGATGAGTATTCTTTTGAAACTCGTTATATGAGCTAGACCCGAAATCAATTTAGAAAAACAGTTTTTCTCTAAATTGACCCGACCGGGAATTGAACCCGGAACCTCAGAGATGGCGCGACGCCAGACCCGGCATGTTAACCACTCAAAAGAAGTCGTCGTCGGGGGCTATTGTCGACGTGGGATGCCTGTGCCCAGCAGTGGGGCGTTTATAAGCTGATGATGATGATGATGGTATGTCCTCTATGTTAGAGGGCGAAGGGGCGGTTCGGTCTTTCTATGACAGTGAGGTCTTATTACTATTTTTATTTGACGCTGTAAAACAGAAAGGCGAAAAGAAATGCCTTTGCTGAATTTCTTGCCGGTTCTTTTGGTTACTGTGCTATGTGGTGGTGTTAGCTCATTAAAAGAATACTACCAACCTCTTTCTTTGGCGACTGATGGACTAATGGCTGCACATACATCCAACACCATAGAGCTGTGATGGGCTTACCACGTGTCACGCTGAGCACACGTGCAGTTGTCATTTTGTGAGAGGACTGTGGTAGTGGACTGCTTTTACGGTCCTCATTGCCTAGTCTCTGACTAACCCTTCGGGGATAATAGTCGTGATTGTATGTATTTAGTCTCGAGATTAATAGTACCTACTTAGCATCGTAAATGGGCCTATTACATCTCGAATGTGATTTTTGCGTAAAATGGCCAATTTTAGCGTTATTGATCTCAGAAACAAAAATACATTAACAATTTTAACTTTTTGAATAGTGTAGAATAGCTATTGGATTGGAATAGTGCATAGCGGCCTCTCTTTTTGTAAATTTTGCTTAACTTTTTAATTAAATCCAAAATTGCAGAGAAAGATTTTCATAAAATGCGCGAAGGCACTTTTTTGATAGTGAAATAAAAAAAATAGAATGTTATCTCATATATAGTCATTTAGTGCGTAGCGGCCTCGGAATTTTTAGATTCATTGATTTTATATAGAAAAAAAATCTTATTCTAAAAAACTTCTAAAATCGCTTTAAGTTAACTGTGAATTTCTCCTATCTACGATAATATTATTGACCAAAATGTACATCAGAATAATCGTTACTTCATGGTGAATAAAGATTTTATAATTAATTTATTATCCAAAAACGATAAATACAACTGCATAAGTACTTCAAAATGCGAAAATGGGCATTTTACGCAAAAATCACAGTCGAGATGTAATAGGCCTCTTAACTTCAGAAGGCATGTTAAGCTATGTAGCCGTAAAGTTTTACGCTTGTCATCGCCAAATTATCTCTGGTTCATAAACAACAATAACGATGACAATCCTTTTTAGCCACAAAAGAGGTTTATCTCTCGCTACCTTGTTGCCGAACAAAACACCATTTACAACTATGTTAGCGCTTCTATGTAAATTAACATTGAAACTTCCAACTTTATACCAGTGTAAATATTGACTTCTTAATTGTTCAATGAACTGCTAGTTTTCCTAACTAACATTTATATCCTCGTATACACGCACTGACGGTCACGACTATTATCCCCAAAGGGTTAGCAAAGACTAGGCAATGAGGACCGCTTTTTTTTTGATAATTTGTTTCTTCACCATGGATACTAGTCCTTCAGTGGAAATAATAAGGTTCATTTATTATGCTTGTATGATGATAATGAGTTATGATAATAGGCTTAATGATATTCCCCCCAAATCCCTTGAGTTCCAGTAAAGATGTGGGACTTTACTGAATCTTACACGGACTTCTTGAGAGAATTTGAAAAGTGATGTTGCACTGTTTTGTTTTATTTGCCAACACTCATGCACATTCACGGACACTTAACGGTTAGTAATCCACCATTATTTCACATTTATATTCGACAATACACAAATTTTAGAAAATAAGACAAAACTACAGTCATGACGCTTCACTTTCCCGCCAAGAAGTCCGATGAGGACCGCAAACACCATTTACTGCCACAACCACAACTACGGTTGCCAACTTTAAAAATAAAAAATAAAGTATTATACGGTTAGATAAGAAAAATAAACAGTATTTTAGAAAAATGGACAGTATTTTTTTTTTCAAAGATTTAAGTATGGCTGCGCTGCACCACACGGACAATTTTCGCAACTTTTTTCTTTTTTAAACAGGTATATGGTTACCAGTACACAGTGACACTAAAACAGTATTTTAGATACTTTATTTTTGTTCAACAGTAAAAAGTATAATGTAGTGCAAAACAGTATAATACTGTTTTTAACAGTATAGTTGGCAACCCTAACCACAACCCACGTTCCATGGTCGTGATGGGCTCACCGCTTATCACGCTGAGCACATGTGCAGTTGTAATTTGGTGAAACGTGGACAATAGCAGAAGACTTCTTCTGTGGTCCTAATTGCCTGGTCTCTGACTAAACCTTTGGAGATAAGAGTCGTGCGTGAATCTATGTATATTTGTACGAGAAGAGAAGGGTCGGTTGGTAGTATTCTTGCTCGTGCATGGCATTAATACATGCCATATTTACATTTAAAAAAATACCTACTCGTCCCTCAAAACTTAATCACGAGCCGAGCATAGTAACACTGTGACATAGCTTAACAGATTTTTTGTTATTATACGAAACACCTCTCCATACTTAGCGAGCGCGTCAAATCTTAAAGTCGAGTGGTTTGTGTCGGTCACAGTTTTCCAGTTAGTTACGCGAGCCGAACGTATTCTATATTATCAAATATTTTCTTTTTTAATTTTACTTTTTATTCGATAAGTTTTTGTTTTCATTCACTAGGTATTTAAAAAGATGTGCTTGTTGTCGTTGGTGCTAGTGATGTGATGGTGCGCGATTAGTGATTGATTATTGCCGGTTCGCGGTAAAGTGTCGTGTTTTCCGCGAAAAGAGGTTTTGTTGACCCGCTCGCCGCCGCTTTGAGTGGTCTCTGTATTGTATTTGCATTAGTAAGATTTCTGAACAACGTAGCTGACAAACCTTTCCATTACAATAATATGTCAATGTCCCTTTAATTATTGATTATCAAAGCAATGTTCATAAACTTGAAATTCGGAGTTTCACCCGTGTTCATTTCTCAATAACACGTGTTATGATTTTAAGACTTCATTTTTATTCAAAAATTATTCTATACAACAATTTGAAAGGAACTATTTAACGATAGTGTATTCTAAAGATTAAGCGAACACTTCACCATAAGATTAAACAATTGAATGACTCCACATTGAAATACTAAATGCGGATCTAAACGTGTTTATTTGTAATTTTTTTTATCCTGATAGGGAGAGCATCTAATTTTTATTTGTAACAGAAAGGGAGAAAGAAATGCCCTTGCTGAGTTTGTTACCGGCTCTTCTCAGTAGGTACCTACAGGGTCTCTCGCCATACAGACTTATAAACCGATGGCATAGTGATTTTCCTGAGCGTTCAATTTTTGTATCCCAAATTCAAAACTGAAATAACTATATAAATAACTTAAATACCTTTTTCCGCTCTCACCTCTCACACCAATTTCATTATCCAGCCTTGTTAGGCTTCTTTTGAAACTTGTTGTGTTGGCTAGATAACGGATAGGATAAAATAATATACAAGGTACTTAACACAAACCTCAGTGGTTTTAAAATACTGTATCAGGTAATTTTAAGATGTGACAATGTAATTTAGCAATTAAAAAAGTAAAAAAAAAATTTATTTAAAAGCTTTTCTAGCGGGTAGCCGATATAGCAAAACGACGATGTAGCGAAACGTCGCCGCTTCGGTCGTAAGCTAAAAAAGCAGAAGCAGACCCGAAATCAAGTTCTCATCAATCAAGAAAAAAAAAATCGAAGTTTTTTCTATATTGACCCAATCGGGAATTGAACCCACAGGGACGTCAGAGATGGTGACGACAATACCGGCGGGCTAACTACTCGACCACGGAAATCGTCAAAGGAGAATGACCAAAGTCCAAACCAGCCTATTCGATATCTATTGCGTCTTAATCATTCACATATCAAAAGTGTTCTCATAACATAAGTTATAATGATTACTGTTAAAAAAGGTTTTGTATAGAACGCCGCGTTAAGAGTCAAGTGATAAATAAATGCTGAATTGAACTGATAGTTATACGATTACAGTTGTCATAACCTCAAAATACCTAAAAAGTCTTAAACTAAAAATGAAGATAGCTTCAAACTCCCGCATGATATTGGAATGTCATTTTTTCTTCATAATTCAGAGCATTGCTGCTAATTATTACTACTTATTTCATTAAAGCGCTGTGTTACGCTAGCTAGCTAAAACAAAAAAAACCTAGCCTAACTCCTATAGTAAAATGGTCATTCTCCTTTTATAGATGATTAGACTTTGAAATATCTATGAGAGCGAAGAGCATAAAGTCTGGTTTCAATTATATTCGTTTAGAATAGATGGAAGTCTGTGGGATGATACAAGTAGCTGGCTACTAACTGTATCGTGGAAATTGTAGAGTGACCTACAAATATCTTAGTGCTCGCTAGGAGTTATTGTGCTGTTATGCATCCATTTGGAATCAAGTATTGATTCAGAAAAATATGCCGGCCGGTGAACTTATCTTCAACTGTCGGAACACAACAATGCTATCAACAATGTTGTTATGGCGCCAGACTTTAGATAAGATGGTGATAGCTAGCCAGGCGGACTTAACAAGCCTTACCACCAACGAACCAAATACACAAAGATGTATTTCTCTTTCTATTAGGTACATAAAATTGTACATAGGTCAGTGATCGAGCTAAACACTAAGCCTTATTGTGCTACATTTTCATAAATATATTTGAGTTTAATTTTTTTTTATCAGTGTATGTATGTATGTATGCATCTGTCTGAATGTATGTATGTATGTATGGAAGCTGCGATGTGTAATATTAATCTGCACATTACGACTGTCGATTGAGTCGGTCGCGGCTCACGGACTGGCGGTTGCGCCATAGACGTAAAACTGAATAGAGTTGGCGCGAATATTCGCTTTCTAGAGTCTTTTTTTAACAGCTTACAAAAATGACAAGAACTATTTTTGGTTTTGTAATTTTAAATGTACTGCTGTTTTTTATTTTAAATCTGCTTAAGGACCATCTCAGTTAACCTGAGCTGCCAACCTTTTTCTGTCTGGCTTGTGGTGGTAAATCATGCCGCTCTCACTCGGTCTAACAAGCTATCAAAAGCAATGTCTGTCAGATATTGCACCATATAATTGTCTGCTATAGACGCAAAGGCTTATAAATATAGTAAGAAGGTGCTCGAGATATTGTAACTTGAACACCCATCCGGTAAATAGGCATTGCAATTATTGCTCAATTTCCTAGATTGCAACCCGATTGCGTAACCCGCTGCGCTATCAAGCTCCCCAGCGCATACGTATGATTTGATGAATATGACATTTCTTGAAATATCATCATCATCAGCCTATAAACGTCCCACTGCTGGGCACAGGCCTCCCACGTGGGGATATTGAGCCATAACCCACTAGGGTGGCCCAATGTGGGTCTTGCAATATAATACTTTTATATTAAACATATTTCACAAGTTTGCAAGGATCGTGGTTACAGGTAGGTAGTCTAAAGGGACGCGCACAAAAAAAAACGCCAGCAGATTCGTTCGTGGATTTGAGAATAAAGTGTTTTATTAAAATGTGTGCGTCAATATCATAGCAGTTGTAGCAAATGGAAAGCTGTGGTGTCAACCTACCCCTCCGGGAAATAGGCGTGATGTACTACTCTGTCAAGAAAGTACCGGGAAAAGATCAATAATACACAAAATGTTAGTTATACATCCAAATTTATTTTATCGCCTTCAAAGTATGCTCCTTCAGAAACGATACACTTACGCCAACAAATAATCCAATCATCTAAACACTTTTTAAACGCTTTTTCTGGAATTGAGTTTAGTTCTCGCCGCGAATTCTCCTTTATGTCTTCTACCGAATGAAAACGGGTGCCACGAAGTGGTAATTTGAGTTTTGGAAAAAGAAAGAAGTCGGCTGCAGCCATATCTGGTGAATAAGGTCGTTGCTTGGATGGTATTTGTTGAGTTTTTGGTCAAAAATTCGTTCACATTCGCTTTGTGCGAAGGCGCATTATCGTGGTGCAAAATCCAATAATTTTCTTTCCACAAATTTGTCTTTTTTCGTCGAATTTGCTCTCTTATACGCCGCATTACTCAAATAATATTCTTTATTTACCGTTTGACCTTCCGGCAAGAATTCCGAGTGCACAACACCGCGATAGTCAAAGAAAACAGTCAACATGACTTTGACTTTTGATCGACTTTGGCGTGGTTTTTTCGGTTTCGGTTCAGTCGGAAGGCGGCACTCCGAAGCTTGTTGACTAGTTTGCATGTTAAACTCGTAAACTCACGTCTCGTCACCAGTAACAATGCGTTGCATGAATGTTGGGTCGGAATTGACTCGTTCTAGCATATCTTCAGCGACTCTTATGCGATTGAGTTATTGGAGAAAATTCAGGTCTTTTGGGACTACCCGAGCGGCAACATGTTTCATACCCAAGTTATTATTTAAAAAGGTACGGTTCGACTCGTGAGACACAGAAAGTTCAGCGGCTATCTCTCTCTCACTTGAATGAGGATTTTCAGTCACCATTTCCTTCACTTTTGCGATGTTAACTTCAGTTGAAGACGTTGATGGCCTACCAGAGCGTAGCAAATCATCCATCACATTTCGACCGCTTTGGAACGCTTTCTACCACTCATAAGCACGTGTTTTTGATAAAGTCGATTCACCGTAAGCCTTCTGTAACATTTTCAGTGACTCTGTACACGAAATTCCATTACGTAAAATTTAAGACAAACTCTTTGTTCGATGTTTTTATCCATTATGAAATTCGCAATACACACGATATAAACTAACTAACAACAGCACTGTATTTAATCTAAATAACAGATGCAACTCAAACTCCGCACCAAAATGGATAACAGTTGTGCCAATCTAACAAAGAAAAATTTAATTTGGAATCATAAACAAATCATCCGTTCCCGAAACTTTTTTGACAGAATGTATGTGACGTATATCTATCTTATCTTATTGAGGTCTGCCGAGGTCTCCCTCTAGCAGTGGAAGAGTGGAAGGAGAGTAGGTAGGCCTCTGCCCAGCGTGGGACAAGCCGGGCTAAATAAACTAAAGTAAAGACGTATATACACAGAACAGTCATATCTATTCCGTGCGAATATATATGTGTAGTGGACGCCTCGGTGGCCGAGTGGGGTGAGTGGTCAAGCGCTTGGCTCGATATCCAAAGATCCCGGTTTCAATTTCCAGGTCGGGCAAACTGTGTTTTCGGATTTTTAATGCATAGCCCGGGTTTGTGATCAACAATCCGCATTTGGCAAGCGTGGCGATGGCGATGACTTGATTTCAATGATGGGGGTCTTTGGCTTGCAGTGCCGGAACAGTATACAGGCTGTACTTTATTTTACTTTGCGTAAACTTTAAAAAGTAATGTAGAAATAAATATTTGTTTACTTACCTGTCTAGCCTTCTCACAAGTCTATAGATACCAAACCAGCGGCACGTGGGTTAGGTTTCCACATTAGTGCTTATAACCGCGGTCTTGTGCAACGTGTTTGGTACCTAAGAGCCAGTGTTAGCAGTTCAATCGTTGAATTGTCGGATTTGACGTACGCTCTGGAGTGCTATGGGAATATGAACTTTAGATACAACGTTTCGCTGGGTTTGTACGCAGCAAATCGCTTAAAAATAGAGTGCTGCGAAATTTATTCACGTGTTAGTGAATATGAGAATGTGCATGGATGTAGCAGCGATTCTGTAAAGGCTCGATCCAAAACTAAAATCCTGAATCCGCAGTGAGTTATCATATCCGCATCCTCTAAATTTTACTCTACAAAAAAGTCACAGTGGTCACGGTCACGACATTGAACCGAATCGAACGGAGCGTAAGGGTCGAAGCGAGAGGCGAGTTTACGATCGAACTTTAGATAATCGACATGCTGGTGACAAACGAGGGGAGTAGGACATAGAACTAGTACACCTACTTAAAATACATCTTACTTGCTATTGAGTGAGACTATACTCGCAGACAAACCAAAGCAATTTTTCCATAAAAATTCTCGTTTAGGTTTTGTGATCCGATTATAAACTAAACCGGCAATCCGCTCAAATAAATAAACAAATACAGATTCGTAACATTTGAGGTTTTTTGCGTTTAATAACTTCGAAACGTTAAAAGAAAGTTTTTTTTCAACGTCTTCGAAATAAATACAGTTTAGCGGCCAAAATAAATAATCAATCTATCTGTTGTTTTGTCTACTAGAGCTAGACTTAAGCTCCATACAAATTATGTCATATTTCTATCTTTAGTAGAAAAAACTACAGATATAGATTTTTAAATTCGGCTGTAAAAAGTATTTGATTTTATTTGATGTATTTATATTCATCTATTGCTAGCACTAACGTTACAGTTGTATAGTGTATAATTAAAATAATATATAGTTTACAAAAAACTTCGAAAAAAAAAAGACATAAGTGCAGTGATTTCAATTTAGTGTACAGTTTGTAATATCAATATGCCAATGTCGAGTATACTGAAGAATACTATGCCGAACGACAAACCAATGAAGAAGCGGCATTCGGTGGTCTCCGGAAGGAGTGACTTTTGTAAGTGTGTGTTTTTATAACAATCATTATTATAAAGTAGCGACCCGCTCGCGTCCGCAACTTTGTCGTCCGTTTGAACACCCTGCCGGGCGGCGGCGCCGGCGCAGTGACGCATAAAAAAAAATCATTTTTACAAACCTTGTCCTGACCATTACAAACACATCAAAATAGTCTAAGATCCGAAGAAGAGTATAAAACGACTTTCACCGAGCCGGTTAATGGATGAAAAGAATTTTATATCAAACTAGCGGCCGCTCGCGGTTTCACCCGCGTGGTTCTCGTTCCCGTGGAAATATCGGGATAAAAAGTATCCTATGCGTTAATCCAGGTTATAAACTATCTGTATGCCGAATTTCATCCAAATCCATTCTGTAGTTTTTACGTGAATGAGTAACAAACATCCATCCATACTTACAAACTTTCGCGTTTATAATATAAGTAGGATTTAATATGTTAAAAATATATCGCGAGTGGGTTGGCTGAGAAATTTCAGTCCAGTACCTATAATGATTAATTAAATATATATTTTTTTTAACATTGTACTGGTTTGATGTGTGTGTTCGTAATAAGATATTTATATACAGTCGTGGTCAACTAATTAGGGACAATCTCTAGTTAAGCCAAATTGTGAATTGTTTTTTTTTTCCAACGAGTCTTAACAATATTCCATATCTTTTACACGTAAGTGTAATTAGTCATTGATGTGCCCGATTATACAAACAATAACAACTTCTTAAACATTAAACCTCTTTACAGTATAGCTGATAGATAATCAGTGTGCTATTTGTTCAAAGAATGCTGGCTGGCCATTTAATTAGGGACACTGAGATATGCGTTCTATTTTCAAAATTTGAATCTCAATACTTTTTTATTTCTTCTTTTATTGTTTTGTGGTAGTTTCGGCGGCAATTCAGATTTTTAATTTTAAGTTTTGAGAATTATTTTGAAGAAATATGGGCAAAAATAAAAGTTGCGATCCAACACTACGAACAATTATCATGAAGTTTGTCGAGCGTGGTTGGTCATACCGAGGGATAGCAGAACATTTAAATTGTTCAAAAACTATGGTATGCAATGCAGTGCAACATTTCAGGCGCAATAACACAGCTTTAAATGTGCCCAGGACAAAAAGATCGAGAAAAACAACTCCGCAAGAAGATAGAATGATAACCAGGTTAGCTAAGAAAGATCCGTTTCTAGGCTCTATTTTAATTAAACACGAAGTGTTTGGGGCAGACGAAAGAGCCGGTGTATCAGCGAGGACCGTTCGACGACGTCTGGTAGAAGCAGGGTTGTTCGGAAGAGAGGCTCGCAAAGTACCGTTGTTGAAGAAAGAACATAGAAATGCTCGTTTGGCGTTTGTACGTAAATATGGACATTGGACCTACGCCCAATGGCAACATGTATTATTCTCTGACGAGACCAAGATTAATTTAATTTCTTCAGATGGAAGGCAATACGTACGGCGTCCTGTAAAAGCGGAAATGAATCCAAGATTCACAAAAAAGCAGGTGAAACATGGCGGTGGAAACATTAAAATTTGGGGTTCATTTTCTGGACGTGGAGTGGGACCTGTGAGAAAAGTTCAGGGTAACTTAGACCAACATCAATACAAAACAATATTGGAGGAAACTATGCTTCCCTATGCTGAGGAGCATCTCCCTATTATATGGACGTTTCAGCATGATAACGACCCGAAACATACCGCCCGTTCAGTCAAGTCGTTTCTTACCAGTCAGTCAGTATCGGTGCTAGATTGGCCAGCAAATAGCCCGGACCTCAACCCAATTGAGCACCTTTGGCACGAAATCAAGAAAAAAGTTTCAACTTATCGTACCACAACTTTAGATCAACTTAATCAAGCTTTTTGTGAGGCATGGGCAAACATTCCTATCGAAACATGTCAGAAACTGATAATGTCTATGCCACATCGGTGTCAAGCGGTAATTACTAACAAAGGTTTTGCTACTGGGTACTGATTTTACACGTAATAAAATGGAGCTTTTAAAAATATTATAATACTGGAGATTATTCGTTTTGTTTAACTCTATTCATCATTATACTTTACTGTCCTTAATTAAATGTCCAGCTACATAATTATACCTTAAAATTTAATACATGTTCAACCTTTGATATTAAATACTTTTTTCTATTTAATTATTCTCTTATTTACAGCCATTTATAGTATAGTAATCGGACCAAATTATGCAAATAATAGGTGCTGAAAAATCAATAGGGTTTTATATTTATATGTACATAACCGGTTATTGCTCTTCACTATCTTGAATGTCCCTAATTAGTTGACCACGACTGTATACATAAATTTTATTTATTTAACCAGACTGTTGCAAATTACTAATATTGACTTACCTGTTTACACCTGCCTACCCAATATTATGACGTGAAAAAATAGTCAACCTAAAGTTTGCATATTATTCTGCTTCATACTTTCGATTGGTACCTATGTAGGTAATTTATCCATTATACAAACCAGTGCAATGTTTAAAAAAATATATTTTTAAATATTTAATTAATCATATACTGGACTGAATTTTTTTAGCCAACCCACACGCAATATATTTTTTAACATATTAAATATGATATAAAATACTCTTCATCCATTAACCGGCCCGGTGAAGGTCGATGTATACTCGGATCCTCTACTTAAAAAGAATCAGCCAAATATGTGTGCGCGAACATACATTCTTGGAAAATTATTATTAGCCTTTTTATTTAAAAAAAATTGTCAATGTCGCATAAAACCTTAGTTAGACACCCCAACTTATGATATAATAATACGAATGAATTATATAAATTATTATAATATACTATATAATATTTTATTTAAATAAGTACCTTCCTGTTATTATTAATTATTTTTCGTACATTTCTTGCAAATTAGTAATTCTATGGTAATTACGCTCTATCTAGTAGTGAGAGCGATGTTGCCACCGCCGCTATTGCATTCAAGGTGTGAGTGCAACGTTGCTAAGAAGACGGTAAATTTAAGAAGCGAAGTATTTTTTATTCATAAATATAGGTATAACATGAGTTGATGAGTAGTTTCCAGGCTTACCTTCTACATCCAACTTAAAAAATACAAACATTAACTTAGAATAGTGGTATTTAATAGTGTAATTCTCTCAAGAAACGGTAAAAAATCGAGTCATTTGTGAATAATTTATTTATAAACGTTCTTCATCGAATTTGGCTCGAGCATAGCAAATGCTTAAAACTGGCATGTCCATTTAAAGTATGGATGTCTAATTAGAGTCTTCGTAATTAGAAGTGCCATCCTCTACCTTCCTCCACGATTCTTAATCTTTCCTCAAAGGTCTTACTCCTTCCTCAAGGCCGGCAAGGCATCTGCGACCCCTCTGGTGACCTCTTCGTGATCAGAAGTGCCCCTCCTCTACCCTCCGCCACAATTCCTACTCCTTCGTCAAGGCCGGCAAAGCATCTACTACCCCTCTGACGACCCCTTCGTGACTAGAAGTGCCCTCCTCTACCCTATTCTACAAATCCTACTCCTTCCTCAAGGCCGGCAAAGCATCTGCTACCCCTCTGGCGACCCTTCGTGATTAGAAGTGCCCTCCTCTACCCTATTCTACAATTCATACTCCTTCCTCTAGGCCGGCAAAGCATCTGCTACCCCTCTGGCGACCCCTTCGTGACTAGAAGTGCCCTCCTCTACCCTCCTCCACTATTCCTACTCCTTCCTCAAGGCCGACAAAGCATCTGCGACCCCTCTGGTATTGCTGGTGTCCATGGGCGGCGGTGATTACTTCCCATCAGGTGTTCCGCTTGCTCGTTTGCTCCTTTAAAACAAATGTCTGGGATTTGGTGGAATCGCTGTTTTATATGACGCATAAAACGCAGCTTTGTGCAACAAATGAACTGGGCCGGCAACTGAAACATATAGGTACATATATTTAGATTTATTGTTTGGCCTTGCATTTAAAATTAACCGCGCTTGCAGCGTGGCGTATCGGCGGAATTGTCCGATAGCTCTTGTTCAACAGACGTACTAATGTAGTGGTCGGTATTTATAGATACGAGATTTTTTAAATTATTTTTGTAATCTCTTATACACCCTTTATAGGTACCAGGACGAATAACCGAAAACATGTTTCATACAATAATCCTTGTCCTGAAAATTACAAATACAAACATTAAAATAATTAATCAAATAGGTGGCAGTTCTGAAGTGATGCATGCGCGAACATACATTCGTGGAGTGCGACAGTGCACTGCTGTTGCAGTCCTCATTGCCCCGTCTCTGACTGACACTTTAGGGATAAAAATCATGTATGTATAACAGTTATCCATTCCAGGGTCATCATCAGACGAGGATGAAGGCGTACAACCCCACGAGAAGGCCATCGCGGCCGGCCAGGCCAGCCCGCCCTACTGCGTCAGGAATGTAGAGCAGCACGCGTTCGGCAGGAGAGAGATCGAGATAGCGGAACAGGAAATGCCCGGCATCATGGCGTTGAGAGCCAGGGCGAAGGAAGACAAACCGCTGAAAGATGCTAAGGTATGAACTGTCGTCAATATCATGCTGTGCTGTTAGCGGCTCATTATAATACAGTTAGTATCCGCCTCATATCTTCCCTTGGGTGTCTAAAAGGCGACTAACATACCAAAGACTGCATACATCCAACAGCATAGAGCGGCGATGTTCTCACCATCACCACCTGTCACGCTGAGGGCACGCAAAACCCAAAAAAACCCTGTGAGTTTCAGTAAAGATGTGGGACTTTCCTGAAATCTCACACGGATTTCTTGAGAGAATTTGAAAAGTGATGTTGCATTTGCCAACCACACTCATGCTCGTTCACGAACACACCAGTCCAGCATAACAACATATAAATATCGAATATTAATGTGAAATAATCCACCATTATTTCACATTAATATTCGACAAAACACAAATATTAGATAAAAAAAAAACAAAACCGCCGACATGACGACGTTTCACTTTACCGCCAAGAAGTAATCATGTTATGCTGTTCACACCCAGATTGTAGGCTGCACCCACATCAACGCGCAGACGGCGGTGCTGATCGAGACGCTGGCGGCCCTCGGCGCCACCGTACGCTGGGCTGCGTGCAACATTTACAGCACCCAGAACGAGGTCGCGGCTGCGTTAGCGCACGCGGGTAAGTTTCTTACTTAATGTGAAAAGGAGTAAAACAAGCAGGCGGGTCACCTGATGGAAAATAATCACCGCCGCCCATGGACACCCGCACAACCGGAGGAGTCGCAGATGCGGTGCCGATCTTGAGGAAGAAGTATGAATTGTGAAGATGTATGTATGAATTGGGAGAGTGCCATTGTTTCACGCCAGTATTCCGTGAGAGGGCGGTATTACGCCGGGCGAGCCGGCCCAATTTGTGCTGCAACGCAGCGTGGCTCTACCACTCAGACAGTGTCACTCATTTAGCACCACCTAGGGGTCACGTGTAGGGTCTCAAGGGTAAACCTACGGACGCGAATGACTTTAACCCCCTAGTGAACTGGTTAGCAGCTGTCTAAGAGCTGATGTTAAAAGCTGGTTACCAACTCCATGACATACTAAAATAGAACATGCAGGTCTAAGTGAGCATGCAAATATATATCATATACGTAGTAAGTTACAAAAACAGTGTCGTGCCCCTCACTAGACCCGAGAAGACTCAAGAGAAGAAGCCCGAAAAGACCCAAACCGGTCCTTAGTACTGAAAAAAGGCAATAACGAGGAACGAACCGTACCTGAAGGGAATATTTTCAATATTTAGGGCACTCTCCTTCCAGGAGCCAATCGTTTCTTCCACCTTGACCACTGCTGCTATAATACCTAAAACGCTAATTGACTAAGAAGTAGATTGCCTAACCGTGAATGCCTAGACATTGTAATTAATGTTATTTCGTCTACAAATGAGAATACCTAAACTGTTTGTTTAAGGATTTTTTTTTATTTCAGGGAATAGAAGATTTGTTTTGAGTTTAAATAATAAATGAGTATTTTAAGAATACAGTTTTTTATTATTATTTATTAGTATTTAAAGATTTCAAATTGACGGTTGACAGCAAACATTATAGTCACGATACATTGTAGGCAATCTGCTTCTTAGTCAATTAGCGTTTTAGGTATTATAGCAGCAGTGGCATCTTGCATTTCAGGCACTGTGCTCATAATAGCTTTTTTAGTCTTTTTAGCTGTGGGCTTTTTTAACCCAAGAACGGGCGCAAGAAACCCTACCAATGTGCAGTTGTAACTTGATGAAACGTGGACTGCTTTTGCGGTCTCCATTGCCTAGTGCCTAGTCTCTGTTACCTTTCATCATCAGCCTATTAACGTCCCACTACTGGGCACAGGCCTCCCACGTGGACAATAACACGTGGGGATATTGGGCCATAACCCACCACGCTGGCCCAATGCGGGTTGGTGGGTTTTAACGACTGACATCTTACGACAACAACCGGGACCAACGGCTTAACGTGCCTTCCGAAGCACGTAGGAGCTCGAGATGTTTTTAATTTGGTCACCCATCAGGCGACCCGGCATTGCGAAAGTGGCATAGCGAGCAAGATCGCAAGCCGAACGCGCTAGCCGCTGCGCCAACGAGCTCCTCTGTTACCTTTGGTATCTCCAAATCTCTGGTAGTCGTGAATTTATGTAGGTATATTGTTCTCGCTCAGGTTTCTCGATATTCGCGTGGCGCGGCGAGAGCGAGGAAGCCTTCTGGTGGTGCATAGACCAGTGCTGCGCGCCCACCGCCGCCTGGCAGCCCAACATGATCTTGGACGATGGGGGGGACGCCACCCATCTCATGCTGAAGAAGCATGCGGCAGCTTTCAAGCACGTCAAGGGTGAGTAGTAGGCATTGGATGATTTGTCTGTCTCTTTCTTTCTCTTCGTGAGTGAGCAAGCTGTAATGCTCCTGTAATCTGGATAAAAGAACGTGGACTAGACTTGTAGACCCAACATGATCCTGGACGATGGGGGATGCCACCCATCTCATGCTGAAGAAACAAGCCACAGCTTTTTCAAGCACGTCAAGGTTGAGTGGTAGTCATTGGATCTTCTGTCGCTCTCTTAATCTCTCTTCGTACAATAAGGAGTGAGCAAGCCGTAATGCTCCTGTTACTTATCTGGAAATTGGGAGTGAACTGAACTTGACCACTTAACTTAAACTTTGATGTTGGTGAAAACTCCATGCTGAAGCAGCATGCGGCCACGTTTAAGCATGTCTGCGCGCGCATACATCCTCTTTGGGCGCGCGGCAGCGCATCGATTCGACAGTGGACGTGACAGGATTATCGTACATCATCATTGCCATTGTGTCAAATTGTGCCTTCTGTATTTGACCCTTGATCCAATCTTTTGGCGAAAGCCCCTCTAGGTGTTGATCGAGGCTCTTGGCTATAAGACCGCGACAGTAGTCCTGTTTCTGACTCTCCTGTACATTATTAAGATTATGTATGTTTGATTTTTAACCGTGTCGCGTAGAAAGAATACTACTCTTCCCTTGGTTGTCGTAAAAGGCGACTAACGGACTAAAGACTGCACATACATCCTACACCATAGAGCGGCGATCGGCTAACCACCTGTCACGCTGAGCACATGTACAGTCGCTATTCGGTGAAAAGTGGACTATGGCAGAGGACTGCTTTTGCTGTCCTCACTGCATAGTCTCTGACTAACCCTTCGGGGATAATAGTCGGAATTCTATGTTCGTATGTTGGTATGCATGTATTCCCCTTTGCCCAGGCATTGTGGAGGAGAGTGTGACCGGCGTCCACCGGCTGTACCAGCTCAGCAAGGCCAGCAAGCTGTGCGTGCCCGCCATGAACGTCAACGACTCCGTCACCAAGACCAAGTTTGACAACCTGTACTCGTGCCGGTGAGTGTCGTATATAATTATATATCACCGTTCATTAAGGGCTGTCCATTAAATACGTGAGGCTGGAAAAGTGGTGGGGGTTCGAAAAAAATCACGAAACATCACAAAGGGAGGGTGTAGGGATGGGATGGGGGATGTAGTGGGGGGAGGGGTGTAATGAGGGGGAAGGGAAGTAATAAGGGAGAGGGGATGTAGTGGGATGTAGAGGTTCATTATCACGTAAATATCAAAGGGGGGGGGAGGGTTCGATAAAACGCACGAAACATCACAAGAAGGAGGGGGTTGAAATGCGGGGGAGGGGTGTGTAGTGAGGGGGGGGGGAGGCTAAAGGCCAGCAAGCTGTGCGTGCCCGCCATGAACGTCAACGACTCCGTCACCAAGACCAAGTTTGACAACCTGTACTCGTGCCGGTGAGTGACGAAACGCTTGAACGTAAGAAGCAGTGGCAGTGTCTATAGGTTTTATAAATTAATTTTTGTGTGAAATAGCCAGGCTGAGACCGGCACAGAACAGAAGGGACTGGCACATATTAAAGGACATATCATATAATAGCTCAGCTGTTATAATACCGGACATAATAGAATTTCAATTGTTAGCCACCCCTAGGAGCTTTTGTCATAGACAAGGGATAATACTAATTTAAATAAGCTCGGCTGTCTTAAAATCATACAATCATCACCGTTTACTAAGGGTCGTCCATCAAACACGTGAGGATTGATACAGGGAAGGGGGTTCTATAAAACTCACGAAACATCACAAGGGGGAGGGTGTTGTAGTGAGATAGTAGTGTGAACTATTTTTTTCGTTGAAATCGCACGTTTAAATGTTGCTAACACCTCTCTTCTATTGGATGTCGTATATGGCGACTAATGGACTAGACTTTATTTATTTATTGGCAACGGGTAAGCGCTTGGCCTTTATCTCACCTGATGGTAAGTGACGATAAGGCCGAAGGTGGAAGCGCGCTTCACCCGGAATCCTCAAGCACTGAGGAACTGGCTATCTTATCTCAAACTGCCGGAACACAACAATGCTATAAACATCGTTGTTATGGCGACAGACTTAGATAAGATGGTGGTAGCTAGCTAGGCGGACTTAACAGCCCTACCACCAACCAAACCGAGCACACAAAGATGTACTCCCCGCTGGGAATCGAGCCCGGGACCTCTGGGTCTGAAACAGGTAGCTTAGCCATTAGACCACAGAGGCGGTTCAACTTAATCATACTTCCAACAGCATAGAGCGGCGATGGACACGCCACCCGTCACGCTGAGCACATGTGTATTAATCATTTGGTGTGCCGTGGACTATTCAAGACGAAATTCAAATTTCTAACCTATCACGTGACCTACAGGAGTAGGGCAGCTAGTTAGTAGTGTCTTATATCATTTGAAAAATATAGGAGATACTTAAGTTAGTTAGTTAGTTACTTAGTCAACTGCTTCTGCGGCCCTCATTGCCCAGTCTATGACTAATGCCTAGTTTACACCTGTGCTAGTAATTTAGTAGAGCAGAGATACATTGCTTCGTCATTTTGCTATTTTAAAATTAATTTTCAAATAAGCAAACTAGCGAAGCAATGTACTTCTACTCGACTAAAATACTAGCACAGGTGCGAACTAGGCATAACCCTTCGGGGATAATAGTCGTGAGTATAATATGTTTGGGATATTGAAAGGCGCTCTTTATTTATTATTCGGTAGCTTCTTGTATAGCACGTATTTCGGTCTTTCAGTTCGTCGTTCTCTAAGAGCATCGCCATAAGTCTTTCCTCTGCCTCGCGCATCTTTCTGTCCCGTTCACATATATCTCACGTTCCGTTGCACACAATGTCATTCATCCACCATTCATCCTACATAATGTATGTTTATTTGGCAGGGAAAGCATAATAGACGCCCTCAAAAGGAGCACCGACCTGATGTTCGGCGGGAAACAGTCCGTGGTGTGCGGTTACGGGGAGGTCGGGAAAGGCTGCTGCCAGGCGCTTAAAGCGCTGGGATGTGTGGTGAGTGCATTGTGCACACGCCAGCGGATCAACTTATCCAAAATGTCAAATTCCTTCAATCGGTATCGCTTCTTATACCCTAGTGACAAAGTTGAAAATGTATTGAAATTTGACATTTTGTGGTAGTGGAAAGTGCTGGCGTTCTGTACCTATACAGGCGAAACAAGGAAGTTTTTACTATTAAAATAACTACAAACAATTTATTATTTACAAGCGGCCCGCCCGCGCTTTCGTCCACGGCAACTTAGAAAGACCGTCATAGTTCAGCCATAAAAAAAATATATATCTACAAAATGTAAACAAAAATCATCCGCAGTTAACGCTCTATCTTTCAGTAAAAACCGCATAAAAAAAACCATTGCGTGGTTCAGGAGAATAGTGCGGTGCCATAGACAGAAGAAAACGGCGACTTTACTTTATAATATCCAATGATAATGATGTCCGATACGGTCGCGTTAAACTGTTTCGCGTAGAGGTGAAAGAATACAACAACCTCCTCTCTTCTCTTGAGTTTCGTAAAATGCGACTAATGGGCTACAGACTGCACATTTATCCAACAGCATGGAGCGGCGATGGGGTCACCACCTGTCACGCTGAGCATAAGATTGAGCAGTCGCTATTTGGTGAAACGTGGACTATTTTAGAGGACTGCTTTTGAGGTCCTCATTGCCTAGTCTCTGACTAACCCTCCGGGCGATAATAGTCGTGATTATATGTATGTATTTATGTAACAACCCAAGTAACACACATAGGCTGAATACTAGATGAATAATGGATAATTGTGTACTTAGCGCTGAATAAAATTACTGAATAAAAGCAGAGTAGCATGCTATTCAGCCACTACACTGCTTAAATGGGCACAAATTATTCAGCTTTAGTTCGCAATTGCTGAGTAATATTATTATAGTAACGTTATAATCGCAGTATAAGGTGTAACAGGTGGTAACAAGGCAAAATACTAGCAAATTAAGGAAACACTAGTTACCCTTTATTTAGGCAATTGGTGTCTATGTACGCTTTTATATCTATAGTAATAAAGTTAAAGGTTCACGATTTGTTCTGTAAGAACGTCTATTAATACTTTTAGTGACAGATGATTCACATTTATGACAGTGAGAGAAGATAAGTTAAAATTTTTTTTAATGTTGTTTTTTTTTTTTTATATTTTAGCGTTTTATTAACGCATAAATATACTTAAGTAAAATTTTAGAGGTGAAAACTTCTAAGATTTGATGAAGCAATGTTGACTAAAAACATAAGCATCAAGCACTGACAAATTTCGACGGTTGAAAGCCAGACCTCGGTAGCCAAGTGGTTAAGGCAGCCGCCCGGAATGCGGAAGGTGCGTGGTTCGATTCCCGCCTGAGGTTGTCGTCTTTTTTCAGTGTTTAAAATTTTACTTAAGTATATTTAAGCGTTAATAAAACGCTAAAATATAAAAAAAACAACATTAATCTATAAACGCAGCTTCATCTTAACCGAATGTTCAAATATTTGTAAAAATATTTCTTTCGGATCTCAGAGGTGAAAACTTCTAAGATTTGATGAAGCAATGTTGACTAAAAACATAAGCATCAAGCACTGACAAATTTCGACGGTTGAAAGCCAGACCTCGGTAGCCAAGTGGTTAAGGCAGCCGCCCGGAATGCGGAAGGTGCGTGGTTCGATTCCCGCCTGAGGTTGTCGTCTTTTTTCAGTGTTTAAAATTTTACTTAAGTATATTTAAGCGTTAATAAAACGCTAAAATATAAAAAAAAACAACAGAAGATAAGTTTTTAAAATGATTGTATGATATCGGTATATGTTCCTTTTGTTAATAACTTCATTATTTTACGTGAAAGCTAGTGGGAATTCAAAATTACTGTTAGAGTATACATATATTTCTAAGAAAATTTTCAAGCGCCAGTGCATAAATAAGTTTTTACTACAAATTATACTAAAATAAACACATTTAATCAAAAACATTTCGGGTAAAAATTTATTAATTGTGTCATTATTATAGTCTGTCACCAATAATCACATTAAAAATATTTATTTGTAATTCCTTACTTTACTAAGTTCGTGTTAAATAAATAAAATTATGTATACCAGTGTAGATATTTAAGGTTATGCAGAATAAAAAATGGTGGTGAAATTAAAGAGCGATGTGAACCGGTATACTTCAACATTACTGCCGTAGCCCGCGTAATGGGGCACATATATGTATGTCTGCTTATTCAAACTTAGCCGTAATAAAGTCTTACATGTGAATCCATATACGGCAATACACTGATTACTGGCTGAATATTCGTTCGAACTAGCATCGAAAAATGTGTGATAAAATACACTTTTAAGGATCCGCATAATATAGACTGATCCATTTTAGGGACTTGTTGCGTAAATGAATTGATCCGTGACAAGATTTACGGGGATATACTCATTCAGTCATCACAAGATTAAATCAACTGATGTGAACCTCTATTGAGCAATATACGTTATAAAATACTCAAAGTGCTCTCCAAGAGTAATAAGAACGTTCAGATGAACTTGTAAACAGCCACTATTCAGTCGTAAATAATAGCAGTATAGATACGAATAAAAAGGGAAATTTTACACCATTTACTGAATAACACACGAAATGTACTCCTTTATATATCATATATCTGTGTAACAGTACACATGTACTCCCTTTGGAAGGCAGCGTTTAGAGGTACACATTTACTCTATTATACAGCATATGACATATTTGCTACTACTTAATTGCCCTTATTCAGTAAGTAGGCTTGAAAATTTTAAACGGCTGAATAAACCGTGGGTTATATACCAAATAAACGCATCTTGCTGTTTAAGGGTGAAGAATATCTACCATTATTTAGTTCTTATTCAGAATATAGCTCCTTGTGTACTAATATTCAGCTTAAGGATCACTAGTGAATTATAATAACGGTTTTAATACTCTGTAAGCAACATTTATGACCACAAGTGATTAAATATACAGCTTTCTGTGTTACTTGGGAATAACATTAATTGTTATTTTCGGTTTTGTTTACAGGTGTACGTCACAGAAATAGATCCGATTTGTGCGTTGCAAGCGGCGATGGACGGTTTCAGGGTGGTCAAAATCAACGAGGTTAGTGAAGAGACATTGTATAGTTATTCAATACAAACAGATGCCGGTTAAGTTTTTCTTTTGTATAAAAAAAAATCAATGTCAATAATTTTTATTTACGCTAAGAAATAACATATTAAAAGCTAGTAGCTCAAGTCTCCTGTTAAATGCCTGTGCCAGGAGGCTGTATGTTTAGTAAAATATGTCAATTAATTATTTATAAAAGTTATACAAGTTGACTAGTTGTTAAATTATCCGTCTATGACTTTAATAAGCCGTGTGCGAAGCAGCTCACAAAAATAATACTACTAACTCTTCTCTTTCTTTGGGCGTCGTAAAAGGCGAGTAACGGACTAAAGACTACACATACATCCAACAGCATAGAACGGCGATGGATTTACCACCTATCGCACTGAGTACATGCAGTTGTAATTATGCCGTATACTCCATAGTATGCCTACCTACTCCACTACCATCAGTGGACTGCTTCTGCGGTCCTCATTCATTGCCTATTCTTTGACGGATCTTTAGGGGATAACAGTCTTAAAGCTATGTACGTATTAATGTTTTTTATATATTTTAGCATTTTATTAACGCTTAAATATACTTAAGTAACATTTTTAAACACTGAAAAAAGACGACAACCTCAGGTGGGAATCGAACCACGCACCTTCCGCATTCCGGGCGGCTACCTTAACCACTTTGCTACCGAGGTCTGGTTTTCACCCGTCAAAATTTGTCAGTGCTTGATGCTTATGTTTTTAGTCAACATTGCTTCATCAAATCTTAGAAGTTTTCACCTCTGAGATCCGAAAGAAATATTTATACAAATATTTGAACATTCGGTTAAGATGAAGCTGCGTTTATAGATTAATGTTTTTATATATTTTAGCATTTTATTAACGCTTAAATATACTTAAGTTTATGTATGTATTAAATGTATGTATGTTAATCATAGGTCATCTAAACACTAGATACACAATCACATATAAAATACGTTTAACAAAGTGATTCCAACAATTCTAAGTAAATAATTTTGTTTTGGAATAATCACAACTTTGATACTGGGCACTATCATCAACACAATAGGTATTAAATTTGAACGGCAATTTCAAATGACAACTAAGAGCAATCCAATGCTCGCTCTTGGTTGGAGCAGTAGTTCGAGGGGACACTTTGAGAGCGCTAATGCTGTACCTAGTGTATAGATGATCGAAGATGTTAATGTACTACCCTCCTACTCAAAGGTGATCAGACAAGTGGACATCGTAATTACGGCGACGGGCAACAAGGGCGTAGTTACCAGAGAACACATGGAGCGGATGAAGAACGGCTGCGTCGTGTGCAACATGGGGCATAGCAACACTGAGGTGAGATGGCAACACTTAGGTGAGATTGAAATATTTAGGTAAGATGGCAACACTCAGGTGAAATGGTCACACTGTGATTTCAACGTTCATGTGGTATAGCAAGTAGCAACATTGAAATAGCAAGTAGTAACACTCGTGTGAGATGGCAACGCTGAGGTAAGATAGCAACACTGAAGTAAGATAGCAACACTGTGGTAGATAGTAACATTGAGGTGAGATGGCAACACTCAGGAGATGTGATATATCGTGATAACGACGACGGGCGAAAATATTGGTGACCAGAGAACACATGGAGCGGATGAAGAACGGCTGCGTTTTATGCAATATGGGGCATGGCAACACTGAGGTGAGATAGCAACACTGAGGTGAGATGGTAATACTGAGGTAGGTAGCAACTGTGAAAGGAGATGGCTATACTCTGGTAAGAACATTGTTGTGAGATAGCAGCAGCACTCATGTCAGATAGGATAGCAACATTGAGATGAGATGGCAACATTCAAGTGAGATAGCAAGTAGCAACACTTAGGTGATGTGGCAACACTGGTGAGATGGCAACACAGAAATAAGATGGTAACTCAGGTGATATAGCTAAAAATGTAGATGACATGGCAACACATGTCAACAGGTGACATGGCAACTGGTAACATGGCAACATGTGACTTGGTAACACAGGTGACATGGCAACGGTGAGATGGCAACACTCTGGTGACATGGCAACACTGAGGCGCGATAGCAATCTACCACAAAATGTCAGATTTCTTCAATAAATTTTGAACTTCATCGTTCGGGTACTTAAGGATTAATATTTCTTAGAGAAACGTGACAGATTTAGATAGGTAGCTGGCGTAAGTATAAATATTGTTACGTGGTGACAAGTTTCTAATAGAAACTTAACTTGTGCTAGTCAATTGTGAGAATTGGAAAATTTGTTTTCGGTGTTCTAAGTACAGACGCTACCAAAAACTGTCATATTTCTTCAATACATTTTGAACTTTGTCACTAGGGCATAAGGATCAATTATTATTATTAATCTTTTTCAAGTATTTTAATTTTTAAAGTATATTTATTATTGTACGGTTGATAGAAATAAAATAGAGTCTCACAACACGGGTTGTTGCTAAAAGAACACGGGAGAAACTTCATATAAGGATCAATATCGTTCGTGTACCAATGTGACTGTTTGTTCTAGGTTGACGTACACGCGCTACGCACACCAGACCTACTATGGGAGCGAGTGAGAAGCCAGGTGAGACATTGTGAATTATTCCTTAAGAAAGGGGTAGCGGCTCATTAATAAATAAATCAATAAATAAGTAGTAAACATAATCTCCGATTTAAACTTGGTTGTCCTTAATTAAATATAAATAACTAGTAAACATAGTTTTCGACTAATTGGCTATTTGACAGTTGTAACAATAAAATATGAAATATGTTGGAAATGGTAATTGATGATTTAACGATAATTATCCAATAGTTTTTTTTATTAAGATAATTTGTAAATATTTTATTTTTACAAAATAAATTTGCGATTTTTTATCTGTGCATTACAAGACCTGAAACACAGGCGGCAAGGGGCGGCCATGATTGAGCTTCATGTGACGTCACATTTCACAAAATTATCAAAAACAGTCAGGATTCAAGTTAAGTTTCTATATTTATTGAAACGTGACGTCACAGAGCAAAATGTCACGTGACCAACCGTTTTCGCACGAAATTTGAAATCAATAAAGAAAAATATGTTTTTTTTCTGTTAAATAACGGTTTTTTCGACAAAGACAATATTGTACGGGGTGTAAAATAAGCGTTTGTAATTTTTTGAAATACTTTTTCGAAAACTGTCAAGTAGCCAATTCTTTGAGGATAATAATCTTGCGTGTATGTATGTGTTTCCATTAGGTGGACCACATAATCTGGCCCAACGGCAAGCGGATAGTCCTCTTGGCCGAGGGTCGCTTAGCCAACCTGTGCTGCTCGTCGCTGCCGTCCTTCGTGGTGTCGGTGACGGCGGCCACGCAGGCGTTAGCGCTTATCGAGCTGTACAACGCGCCGCAGCACCGATATAAGGTAATGGTGAAGGGTCGGTGCTGGTAGCTGCTCATTAATAGAATAACGTTTTTAGGGTTCCATACCCAAAAGGGTAAAAACAAAAACGGGACGGTTAAGGGGGGCTCCTATACAACAAACGTGTTTTTGTTTGCCGTTTTTTGCTTAATTCAGGTGAAACAAAAAAAAAAGGTTATAATATAATGTCTAATGTTGTATAGATAATGGCACGGAGCCCTACGTTTTTTTTAAAATTTATTGAACAAAAATATAAGCTTAAAAAACATTAGAAACACACAAAAAATCACGGAGATTTGTCTCGTGTGCTAGGGGAGATACAATATTTCACTATATACTTAACAATAGGTTCTCTAAATAATTTCTGCCACACAAACACTAATTTGCAATAACAGCTAGGTACTACAAGACCAGTTACGAATATTTACAATAAAAATAAAAATGTAGTATCGTCTACCATACATCAACAGTATTCATCAATGCTATGATGATATACGACCTCCTTGGTCGAGTGGTTTGTGCACCGGTTTTCATGGTGCCGCCATCTCTGAGGTCCCGGGTTCGATCCCCGGTCGGGTCAATTTAGAATTTATTGTTTTTCTAAATTGTCTCGGGTCTGGGTGTTTTCTATGTATAATAAATATGTATTTATGTATTTTAAGTATGTTTATCCGTTGTAGTAACCATTTAACGAGTTTCTTCGAAGCTTCTCTTGGGCTAGATAATTGGTGTGATTGTAGGAAATATTTATTTATTTTATTTATTTATCTACCCAACAAAATAATGTAAATAACGTCTATCAAGTGGTCCGTGCGTGCGCGAGTCCGACTCGCACTCGGCCGTTTTTTGTGTGTATGTTATAATAATTTCGACATTCCCTCCGCAGGCTGACGTGTACCTATTGCCAAAGAAAATGGACGAGTACGTGGCGAGTCTACATTTACCCACATTCGACGCGCATCTAACAGAGCTCACGGACGAGCAAGCTAAGTATTTAGGCCTCAACAAGGTGGGGCCGTTCAAACCCAACTACTATAGGTACTAGCACAGCGCGCCGCCATCTTGGATTAGCTGTCTCAAAATGTGGGAAATGTCAAACGTCAGTTGAACTTGTTTTTTTAGTTGGGCGAGGGATCTAGCCCGTGCAGCCTAGTGAGTTAGGGAAAAGTTAGATGATAGAGGGTTATTTGTATAATATTAACCGCGCACCGTTCTGCATACAACCTATACAGAATACGTACAGTTGCTCAACTTTTGTATGAAAAGTCAAAAGTAATTTATTTGAGAATTTCCAAATGTTTTAGAACATAAGTCGTTCAGGTTGGTATGTACACACGCCAGCAGATCAACCTATCCAAAACTGTCAAATTTCTCCAATAGATATTGATCCTTATATCCAAACAATAAGGTTCATAGCTTATTGTAGAATTTTAACATTTTGTAGTTGGTTGATCTGCTGGCGTCTGTAAAATAGTTGTAAAAGGTTTTAATAATGTTTTATAAATAACCCTGTTTACTGTCTCACAGTTGGGTAAAGGCTTCTTTAAAATCAAGACATCGATATAATATAGTTGATGTGCAAGTCAACCGTCAATAGGACCGCTAGAACACTCCGTACGCAATTTCTGCAAAGCGAAACGAAAAAACTATTTTAAAGAAATCTTAAATAAAAAACAATAAGTATGATCCTTGTATTTGCGTAACTGTGCTAGTGGCGCCTCTATTGGTGAAATATTATAGCATTATCTCCTATTGTTAACCCCCCGAGGGTTGATTATGAGGTTATTGTTAACAACCCTGTTTAACACAGCATGTTCGTATTCGATCTTATGTTCAAACTCAAATAGTTTATTCAATATAAGCCTTCACATGAACTTATAGACGTCAATACTAAATGAAAAGTTAACAAAACTTTTGTGACTGCTGTATCTACCACAAGTTCTGATTTTGGGAGAGTCTTCAACTGAGAAGAGCTAGCAAGTAACTCAGAAGGCATTTTTTTTTATCTTAGTGGCAAAAGTTACAGTGCAATTTTACATTACAATAATGTAGACACAATATTGTTTAAAGAATAAAGTTCAAAATGCATAATGATGGCAAATTTAAACAAAGAGCCTTACAAAGGGTTTAAAATAAACGTCAATTGCACTTCATTCATTTAGGAATGACAAAGGGATCTAGTCCGTACAGCCATATCTTCAGTAATGATAGGTGATAGATAGTGGTGATGATTAATAATGATGGATGGTGATGATAAAACTATGATATTTCATAAAATGTGAAACTTTACTGAGACCATGTATCAGACCGAGACTTTTTTACAGAATCGTAAAAATAATAAATATTTTTAACATATAATTTTAACACAAAATTCGTGGCGGACAAATTACAAAATATTGCAAAAAATTCCACGAGCAGGATTCGAGCCTGCACCCTTCTGACATAACGGGTAAGGGCTCTTCCATTACCGTGGCCTTATCCAGCCCGCCGAAATTTATCAACACTAGAACATAATCGTATAATTATATCCCGTTTTATTTTTAGTTAGTGTCAGTAAAGTCCCACATTTGATAAAACTTAAGAAATAGGCGGTATATGATAGAAGTATCTCATCATCCGAATATTGACCATGCCTTAGGTAGCTTGACTATTGCGATTAGACGTTTATCGGGGCGCCGCCGCCGACCTTAAACTCAGGTAGAATTTTTATTGACAAAAATACACTTTATAGCTAAAATAGGTTTAATAGACGATTGAGATTTTTTGCGAAATATGACGGTTAAGGTTTTCAACAATTTGTTTGATTTGATATGACATTAATATGTTGGCACCTGTAGATAAATCGCGTGTAATATTTTTTGTTTTTAAAAGAAGCATAACTATCGACCTCTCAGATACAACTTTGTCTGTGAATGAATGTTGCCAGATGCAAAGAAGTTAATTCATAATGTTGCCAGATGCAAAGAAGTTAATTCATAATGTTGCCAGAGAAGAAAAAATTAATTCATAATGTTGCCACTTTCATTAAAGTGGCCAGCTAAAATAAAATAGATTGTTGAAAATCTAAGTTGATAGTTTTGTAGTTAACATTAGCCGCTTCTGGTTTGTACGGTTGGATTGTACGGTAAGTCACGTCAGTTAGCTTTATATAGTACAATAATATTATTATATATACTTAATTATGTATAATTTACCTAATGATGCTTTAGTCAAATAAAAACTAGTTAACCTGTACAAGTTGTTGACAAAGTACAAGGCTGAGTTAGACACCAAAATTACAAATTATCAATTGAATGGTTACTTTTGAATCATATGTAACATAAATTACAGTTATAAGATTCTTAGGTACGTTTTCCGGATGGGTAGGAACACTTTATACATACTTGCATACGTACAGGCATACATACTCTCATACATACACTCAACTATTATCCTCAAAAGGTTAGTCTGAGTCATATGTATTATAAACAAATGGTGTTCATCACAAACACATTTATTGTAGACCTACATTTAAGGACAGGGCCTAGACAAGTCGTATGAACGCTTGCAGAATAGAATGATGTCAACGATAGGTTATTTATCGAACTTCAGAGGCTTCTTGTAGGCTTCTCTGAAGTGACTAGTTACCTCCTGAATGGTACTGTAGGTTAACGTGTAGTAGAGGATTTTAAACAACAGAATCCGTTCAATGTTACACTCGATTCGAAAGTAACCTCCATATTTATTTAGTTTAGATGATGTGATGTGTGTTCAATGAGTACAATTTATTATAATTTTTATAAGCCACATTATATTTTATTTGTTTTATATTTAATTTTGGTCTTGATAAGACTGGGTACGAATGGATTTAAAAAGTTTAATATGCATAGCAAAACTATGAATACTCTTTGCAATCCATTGTTGTATGTAGATTTTTAAATCTATTTGTATCAGTCGTTCGTTTAAAGCCAACTATATTTTTATTAACAACATTCTTTAGTTCTTATCATCTGTGTTGGAAAGAGAAGGCAATTATTGAGCTATGAATGACAATAGATAATTATGTACAGTTTTTTTTATATAAATATGCTTTCTGAAACATTCAAAGTTACCTCCAAAAGATTGTAATATATATTTTGATTTTTATATTTTTGGTCATTATTGTTTATCGGTGTATAAATGGCCTAACATTTATGTGTGTTCCTAATTTTACATATTATTTGTTTTGTGATACCAAAAATGTAATTATATGTTGTTTTATTGTGTATTTTGAAAAACATTAGTATTATTATTTGTTTTAATTTAAAATGTATACAAATTCAGTATTATATTATATGAGTGGATTGTTTGGTCGTAGTCAATGTGGTTGCAAATTTTGATACCGGAAATTCGGTATCTTGTTTTTAATTGTTGATGTAGATGTTTATTTCGCATTCGAAAAACGTATGGACCAACAATATTCAAACTGTCCGGACATTATTCGTGATGTCCTATTTATAGCTTGGTAACATGTACGTGTAGAATAGTGTACAGAGACATTGAAATAGTAGTTCCGAATAGTTTAGTGAATAGTGATGCGGCGATTGTTACCAGTAGAGTATTATTTTTTATTGGAAATAGGAAATTAGGAACAATTTATATGGATCTACGTGCCTTTTTTATCATTCAGCTTTTTTTTGTAAAATTAGAGCAATTAAAAATTATGAGGCGCACCTATACAATGTGATAGGGGTGGTACTTCTAACCCGTTAAGGCTAAGTACTACATCTAAATTCATCGACAAAAAAAATAATATGGGGGGTCCTACCCCCTCCCCCTATAATTTATGACCATTTTTACTTTGTGCGATATCAAAGGTTTCATACGTCGGAGAAACATGAAAAAATGGCAAAACGTAGCTAATGATACTGGCTAACTAATAAATTACTTTGTTTCGTACGTTTGAGATTATTTTGGTGAGAAAAAAAATCATTATTTAATTTTTTTGTGATTTAAAATCACTTTTTTATGAGTCCATATTATTTATTTTGTCGATGAATTTAGATGAAGTACTTAGCCTTAACGGGTTAGAAGTACCACCCCTATCACATTGTATAATTAGCTTATAAACGTCCCACCACCGCAGGGCCTTTCCTCATGGACATGCAAAATTGGGCAATAACCCTCTGTGGCCAAATAATTTTTTGAGGCTTTTGACATTAGCTAATAATATGCAAACAGGACTAAGCAAAGTAGAAAAAAATTACCTACCGTCAATTATAAAAGAGTTTAGTCAATAGAGATACTTTTTAAGCATCTGTCCAAGCGATAAGTGGTAGATCCGTATATATTGTTTTGCGTTTTTTAAAATTCAGAAAACCATTTTTTATTTTCAATGGAGAAGAATTTGTTAGTTTCTTTTGTAGTTTAGTTAGTTTTTGTTGATAATAAAGTTACCACTGAGGTTGGTAACCTACAATCTTAGTCTTTGACTTACTTTGGCTTATCACGGTTTGAAAAAGTACTATATCTTTCATAGAAAAAAAAATAGTTATATTTTTATTTTTGATTGGTATTTAAAATTACCATAGAGGTTGCTGATATACAACACTAGTCTTTGGCACCGCTTGAGAGGCCACCAAGTTACAAGCTTCTTAAAAATCTGTTTATGGTGTAAAGGCCATAAGCAGCCATAAGCAAATTCTCTTCACAGGAAAAGTCATAAACATAGTGAAACTTTAAAAACGACTGCCTCCACATCCCCCTTACTCTTGAAACCGATCCCGGTCGATCGATTGGTATTGTGTAGTTTCGTAATTTTGAGTTCGATACCAGTGCTAATTTGGATTCATATTGGTCAGCTCATATGGGAATCAGACCCACGGTTTCCGCAAGTGCCAAGAGATGGGACATGGGTTCGACTCCCACTTGAGGTAAGTAGTAGTTGTTTTCAACGTTTCACAATCTTTGAATATAGTTAACGCAAATAACATCAAACATTAGAAAAGTCTTAGTTATTAGCTGGAAAATTGTTACTATAAAGCCAGGGATACACTAGGAGACAAATGTCATGCGACACGTGTCGCCAGCGATGTCGGGTTAAGTGGCGCGACGTTACCAGACTTCGCTCGACATGTCTGGCAACATCGCTCGGTATGTGTCGCCAACGACGAGTAAAGTGGCGCGACGTTGCTAGACTTCGATCGACATAACAGACAAGTTTCGCGAAGTCGCACGACTTCGCCTGACGTCGCTACGCACATAAGCTGCGCGATGACCAGATATGTCAAGCGAAATCGCCCGGCTTCGCTTGACATGTCGCCTACACGTGTCGTCGGATATTTGTCCCCTATTGTATCCCTGGCTTAATTCCTTCACACATAAAACACTACTGCCGGATGTTGTATGAAAAAATGGCATTAAATTCTTAGACTTTTGTTTTTTTTTTATATTCTAATCAGTTTTAAATGGAAATGAATCTCTGCACATTCCGTTTATTCCGCGATTTCCGTATTTATTTTAAGTTAAACTTAATTGTATATTAAATTTGAATAAATTAAATTGCAATAATAAAGTTTTTTGTCTTTGATGGTGTTCAGAAGTGTTTTGATCGAGTTAAAGTCGCCTACAATTTCTGTACTGGTTCTAAAGGTCAGTTCATACCAAGAGAGCGCCGCGACGCGGGTGCAACTTTAATTCATTGTATTTACGTTTATGTTGACATTTAAAACTAACTTTCCATTTCTTGCCAATTTAGAATGTCCGGAGTGTGAGAGAGTATGGAATCGCAACAATGTAGAGTACTTCTAAAACTCATCAACAGATGGCGCTGATTTCTATATAAAGCATTGTAGTTGACTGATGGATTGAATATTAAAAAACCTGCACTAAGCACTCTACTCAAATATACAATAATGTTGTACTGTATAATATGTTTTCGTTAAGTCTGGAAATTATCTTTTACAGCAAATTGATGTATTTATTAGTGATAATTAACTATGTTTATTTTTCCAAAACTTAGTTATATGAATTTGTTTACAATTACAATGTATTCAGCTAATGCAAGCGTAAATAATGAATAGTTATTTATATTTTAGCCACAATGAAAAAGTGTCTTAAAGGACGTTGTCGTGAGTTTGTAAGGGAATCTCACACCATATCTTCTATACTTAGGTTTATTACAAATTAGATTAAAATGGTACACAGTAAAATGTATAAATGTACAGTAGTTTATGATTAAAGTAAAGCATCCCGAAAATATTTACATAATTATCTATGTAAAAGAAGTTCATTTTCGCTTCAATCAATAAGATAAAGATAAAGATACCCCATCGCCGCTCTATGCTGTTGGATGTATGTTCAGTATTTATTAGTCCGTTAGTCGCCACGACACCCAAGGGAAGAGAGGGGTTGGTAGTATATTTTTGTCATTGGAAACTATCATAGGAAACCGTAGCTGCTTTGTCATGTAGTTGTCAAAGCGCCCTAAATTTGTAAAGATTTTTTTTGTTAATGTTGCTTAAGTCGGAAACTGACTACTTTTGGAATCCAGGCGCCTACACCGAACACTTTTGGTTTCGTGATCGGTATTTGTCAGGTGGAAGCGACTGGACTCAGAAAGTGTCTACGTCAGCGCGGGGTATTGTTGATTTCATATTGATTGTATGGAAACAAGATATTTGTAGCTAGTATCCGACACAAAACACCAAAAGTATTCTCGTTTGCGTAGCTGCCGAGGCTGTCATGTCCATATCCGCCCAGTGTCTCGCTTACTTAATATGTATGGATGTCAAATCTTTCTGTATAACCGTGCGACTAATGGCCGTGTAAGCCTTCGATCACATATAAAAATTAGATACATAATGCTATACTAAATCGTAACAGAATAGTGGCAGTTTTTGACATATACATTTGCCGTACTTATACAATCTGTCCCGGGAAGTAGTAATCTAACTTTAAGAGCTTGATCTATGGATAATTTTATCGATAAAACTACCTCAAATCAAGGGTCTGACCCGCCTCTCGCCAAATCACAAGAATTTAAGTTTTTTATTTTTAGTATTGACCTCTTCCTTAAAAAAAGCGATAACATGGGCACCTTGACATTGAAAAGCAACTATTTGATATCATTCGATAGCTAACAAGATTAACTATTAAAAAAAGTAGCAAACATACACGGGCCCTATACATTGCGAGAGTAAGGATTGATTTAAGTTAAAAAACATGTAATTTTTTTACGTCTTCTTCAGTTATTTTAAAATATCATAAAAACAAGGTCATTAAAGTATCTTTTATTTGCACCGTATTACTAGTATTTTATCTATTCTACAAAACAAGGGTAAATTTGTTACTGTACGTCTATTAGTTCCGATGCTATCGTTGAACAAAGAGACCCCTTCACAGCGGTCGCGTAGCGCGGCTAGTCAGGTAGTCGGATTAGTTAATGTAATTAATAAATAATTAGTTAAGTTAATTAATAGTTAATTTAGTTAATTAATTATCCATAGATCATGCTCTTAAAGTTAGATTACTACTTCCCGGGACAGATTGTATAAGGCGACTGCTAGAAATCGCAAGAAACTTCGAGGGCTAGTCAGGTCAAGTGTTTTAGACATGACAAAAATGACAAAAAAGAAATTCGTGCTTTTTCTGTTTTTCATTAGATATTTATTTTATGAATTTTAATTTGATAGTCTTTGAGTATCTAATTTATTTTAAAGCAATAACATTAGAAAAAAATAAAGAATTAACTAGTGTAACGCGGGGTTTATAAAAGTATTGCCAAAGCCAGTGCTGCGCATACGAACATCACTGCATGCCTCCGCCTTCTTTCCCCCGCCCGCCTGCGGCCCGCGCCAACGCTAGGGTCCGCTGGCCGGCGCCCGTAGAGAGAGCTTCCCGATCGCCGAAGGGAACGGTTGAGTAACGATATCCTCCGCGATTCTCTTTAAGCGTGACGTATTAGGTATATCTTAGTTTCTGTACTTACCAGTTGTGTTAACAATAAATATATTTTCAATCATTTAAAGTCTTTCGCTTTAAACTGGCGCCCATACTTGTGGCTCGAACCGCGTGTGTAACAAAGTTATACTTACATAAACAATAAAAACCGTGTACGTGAAACGTGCCCAACCATCTACCTACCTTGTCTAGAAGTACGGACATTCCACCTTATCCTAAGTGTTATCATCACTCGTAAGTTCGCGACGTGAAGATGCCGATAACGAGGAAAGGAGAAGCGCTCCGTCAACAGCAAGAAGAAGATGAGAATGACCTCACGCTCACTGAAGGAGATGACACTGTCGTTGAACCCGGCCGTGCTGACGAACCGAGTGCCGGCACGAGGCCGACACAACCACCGGCGTTCCAGCTGCCGATGGATCAGTTCCTGTCCACGCTGATCGAGTCGATCACGCGTGCGCAAACAGAAGCCAACAGAACCCTCATTAACTCGCTAATGGAGTCCAGTGGCGAATTAAGGACTTCCTCCCCAGTCGGGGCCTCTCCAACAACCAAGGCGTGCGACAAAAGCGCCGCCGCCAGTACCAGCGCCGGTGCCGGTGCCAACTTCACCAAGTGCACGGCGCGTTTCGACGGGTCATCCCAAGACGCCGAAGTCTTGGAAGCATTCCTGGACGCCGTCGAGGTATTTAAGGAGTGCGCAGCGGTGAGTGACTACCATGCCCTCCGGGGATTACCAATGCTACTCGAAGCGGAAGCGGCAGTATGGTGGCGCGGCGTCAAGGCGTCGGTGTCGACGTGGCCGGACGCCATCGCCCGTCTTCGCGCTATGTATGGCGTGGTGCAGCCCGCGCACCAAATTCTACGTCAGATTTACGCCGCCGAGCAACGGGAAGATGAACGCGCAGAAACCTTTATGTGTAAAGTGCGCGCGTTATTATCGAAACTTCCGTATAAGCTCGATGAAGTGGTGCAATTAGACATTTGCTACGGATTATTGCATAGACGTGTAACGAAAAGAGTACCCCGCGAAAATGTTCGTAGTTTAGATGAATTAATGTACAAAACGAGGATCGCGGAGGATACATACAAAGCCCATAAGGTGAACACTATTAAAAGTAATACGAATACGAGGAATTCCTTATCGCATTCCCAAACCAAAACATTGCCGGTCCCCACGATCGACAGTAACCTGACACGATCTAATTCACCTACGCGCGCGGCAAGTAACAATAACAATAGAAGTAAGATAAGACCGCGATGTACCTACTGTAAATTATTCGGTCATACAAGCGACGAGTGTCGCAATCTTGAAAAAGTCTCTATTATTAAGGAGTCGACTAGCGACACTACACAGAAAGGGCTGCGTTGTTACGGTTGCGGTAAACCGGGGGTCGTGAGGTCGAAATGTGATAATTGTGTCAAACCAATGTCGTCGTTTAACAATGTTGTTGTAAACAACGGTTTTGAGAACAAGCACAGTAACGTTTGTACGGGTACGAGAAATTCGTGTGTACAATTAACGACAGTGAGTGCGCACGAATCCTACCCGATGGTAAATATTAGTGTTATGGGCCGTAACGGAGTTGCGATTGTAGATACTGGGGCTACACATAGTATAGCGAGTCCCCTCTTATACCGAGTCTTAGTTGACTCAGGAGTAAAATTTAGTGACACTAGGCGTTACGTACATTTAGCTGACGGAACACAGGGTTGGAAAGATCTGTTAACAGCCGAAGTTGATATTGTTATCGAATGTCGTAGCGTGCGTTGTCAACTATTGGTGTTGCCCGGCGATGACACGAAGACGCTTTTAGGTGTAGATTTCTTAGCACGAGCCGGTATGATCATAGACGTTGCCCGGCGTACTTGGATGTTTTCGGACAATCCCGGACACTCTTATGATTTTGTTTATACCTACACGCTTAGCTCGGCTGATACTAACCTGATGCGCGCCGCCTCTACTGAGTTAACTTTGCGCTCGGATGAAGGTACGAAGTTAACGCCAGAGCAGAAGCGTACACTCAACGCTTTTATCGATAAGCGCGCGCTACAGTTCGCACGTGACGGACCACCTACGGAGTTCGCCACGCACCGAATTAAGGTAAGTCCACAACAGGAACCCATTGCTTGTCCGCCATACAGGATGTCTCAAAACCGGAAAGAGGCCTTGCAGACGGAGCTTGATAAGCTGCTGCGAGATGATGTCATTGAGGAGTGCGAATCCCCATGGGCTTCCAACGTCGTACTGGTGAGTAAAAAGGACGGAAGCTTACGGCTCTGCATTGACTACCGGAAGCTCAACGCCGTTACAGAGCCGGACCGGTACCCGCTCCCACGCATCGAGGACATCCTGCACGCCGCCAAAACTAGTGAGTACATGACTACGCTGGACCTCCGGTCAGGCTACCATCAGGTCAGCGTCTGCGCAGAAGACCAAGACAAGACTGCGTTTACATCACCTCTTGGCACCTTCAGATTCAAGCGGATGCCGATGGGACTTCGAAATTCTGGAGCCACTTTCCAAAGGTTGATGGACAGGTTCCGTTCGAACCTGAAGGAGGTGGAACTCCTGGCATATCTGGACGACCTGATTCTGATGTCACCAGGACCCTTCGAGAGGCACCTAGCTGACCTAGAAGCAGTCTTTGATCGACTGGCCATGTTTAAACTAAGGGTTAACAGGGACAAGACTTCGTTTGCAAGAGAGTCTGTCAAATTCCTAGGGCACGTCATCGTTCCAGGTGGAATCCAAGTGGATCCTGAAAAGACGATAGCCATTGATAACATGGCTGCCCCTCAAAATGTTAAACACTTAAAGAGTTTTCTACAAACGTCCAGTTGGTTCCGACGTTTCATTGATAACTACGCGGAAGTCGCGAGACCTCTTACCAACCTCCTGAAGAAGACGAGTGTTTGGCGATGGGACGCTGAGCAACAGGAGGCGTTTCAGCGCATTAAGTCTCTTCTTGTATCTGCTCCTATTCTGTGTCAGGCAGATGAGTCGAAGCCGTTCGTTCTCTGCACTGACAGCAGCGCATACTGCCTGGGGGCTGTTTTAATGCAGGGGGAGGGACACGACGAGAGACCCATTGAGTACGCAAGTCGACTCCTCACCAGCGCCGAGAGAAACTACTCCACGACCGAGCGAGAGGCTCTCGCCGTCGTGTGGGCACTTAGTAAGTTCCGCGGCTATGTAGAAACGGCGAAGGTAATTGTTAGGACAGATCACCAACCCTTGCGATGGCTAATGAGTCAACGGTCACCCAGCGGTCGACTAGCCAGGTGGGCTCTAACGTTGCAGGAGTTCGACCTTAGTATCGAATACACACCCGGCCGCTCGAATGTGGTTGCAGATACTCTGTCGCGACCCGTTTCTCTGCAGGATCAGGGTGAATGTCAGTTTTGCATGACAGTTGTCAATATGCCAAAGAGGACCAGCAGTGAGATCCGCGGTAATCAACTTCTAGACCCAGAGGTGCGCAAGATCATTGAAGACATTGAGTCCGACGAACCTTCTAGGGGGAGACCATGGTCCGACCGCGGATACACCATATCAGACGGAATCCTTTATAGGTACAGCTTAGAGTCAGACGACGGAGAGGACTGCTGCTTAGTGGTGCCTGAGCAAGAACGCCGGCAAGTCATGGCAGACCTCCACGACGCGCCTACTGCTGGACATTTTGGCGTAGAGCGCACGTTGAGCCGTGTTCGTGCTAGATATTATTGGCCTGGCATGCGCACGTTCATCGCAAATTATATAAAGGACTGTGTGCCTTGTCAGAGATATAAAGCTGACAACCGCAAACCGGCAGGATTGCTGCAAACCCCTGCTGTGAATAGGCGATTTGAAGTAGTCTCCGTGGACCTGTTTGGTCCTCTTGTAGAGACATCCAGGAAGAACAGGTGGGTACTGATTGTAGAAGACGTCTGCTCGCGCTGGGTGGAATTGTTTCCACTAGAAAGTGCTACCAGCGTCGAATGTGGTCAAACTCTGGCAAACGAAGTTTTTCTAAGGTATGGAGTACCACGCCGCCTCATCAGTGACAACGGCGTGCAGTTCGTGAGTGAGGTGATGCAGCAAGTCTGCCATGTTTTGGGGATCAGCCAGTCACTCACACCTTACTACCATCCCGAGGCTAACCCTATAGAACGGAAGAATAGGGACCTGAAACCTCAGTTGGCCATGCTCGTAGGTCAAGACCATACCACCTGGGACTTACACCTCGCTGCGATCAGGTTTGCAATGAACTCTGCAGTTACAGGAAGTACAGGGTTTTCGCCGGCATACCTGACCTTCGGTAGAGAGCTGCGAGCTCCTTCCGATGCTGCAACGGACATGAGGGCGATTGTAGAGCACGATAATTTTGTGCCCAGCATCACACCTTACTTAAAGAAGATGGCTGCAACTTTGGACGACGCTAGGGACACACATGAGAAAGCGCAGGCCGTCCAGAAGAAAATTGCTGACCAGAAGCGGAGGGCACCGCCAGAGTATAAGGTGGGTGACCTCGTTTTACTTAAAACGCAGGGACCGAACGACGCAGGACGTGGACAGACTGCAAAGTTTATCCCACGCCGTGACGGCCCATACAAAATCGGGACAATTGTGAGTCCCACCACTTACAGTCTGGAGAACGTTCAGACCGGCAAAAACGTGGGCAAATATCACGTTTCGCATCTCACGCCCTTTACCGGACAAGTAGAACCTCCTATTAGGGAGAAACGTAAACGGGGTAGACCGCGTAAATTTTTAGACTAGCCCAACTGTGGGGACCCTTAGTTAGGCTAGAGGGGGAGAATGTAACGCGGGGTTTATAAAAGTATTGCCAAAGCCAGTGCTGCGCATACGAACATCACTGCATGCCTCCGCCTTCTTTCCCCCGCCCGCCTGCGGCCCGCGCCAACGCTAGGGTCCGCTGGCCGGCGCCCGTAGAGAGAGCTTCCCGATCGCCGAAGGGAACGGTTGAGTAACGATATCCTCCGCGATTCTCTTTAAGCGTGACGTATTAGGTATATCTTAGTTTCTGTACTTACCAGTTGTGTTAACAATAAATATATTTTCAATCATTTAAAGTCTTTCGCTTTAAACTAGGTATTAAATAACGATTATTTACAACGCGCAGGCAGCGGCCGGCCATTGACCCACCCGTCTGTTGACCCGTCCGCATCAGCTGGGTGATAAGTACCTACGTTAGTCTGCAATCTTTTTTGTCAGTTTTGTCATGTTTAAAACACTTGACCTGACCAGCCCTTGAAGTTTCTTGCAGTTTCTAGTAGTCACCTTATATGTGTTTTGGCAGAATAGCAATTTTGTAAGAGCACCTCACAATAATAACTAAAGCATAGAAGGAGTGCTATGACATTTGAGTGTGCACTCCGTTTGGTCACCATTCGAATTACATTTAGGTCGCTTTTGAATTCGGTATCATTTAAGGTGACCGGTTTTTTTTTGCTAGACTTTTGACGTTTTTGACAACTTATTGTCTGTTTTCTTTTAATGTTTATGGCCCATTTAAAAAAATAGGACAACTAATAAACGAGTCTCATTTGGACTCCTATGAAGCATTATTGTATGAGAAGCACTTCATCGTGTTGACACTACTTCATCGTGTTGACACTTAGCTCGCACACTACGACTAAATAAAATAATATAATTTCTTTATTGCATATGAGGGTCTACGCATTTCGGTTTCCCATACAAACTTCCAAATCCAATTTTTTTAAAAACCAATGAGCCAATTTTAATTAAACATTGCACGCTAAAATGAAACACAGGGATCTAAATAGTTTGTTGAAAACATTTTTAAAAAACGTTTGTTTAGCTGAGTTATTGCGATTTTAAGTCCACTATATAAAGTTTAAAATCACAATAAATCAGTTAAATAAATGTTTTTTAAAAATGTTTTCAACAAACTATTTAGATCCCTGTATTATACTTTAGCATGCAAAGTTACATCAAAATTAGCTTATTTGTTTTTAAAATTTTCTTCTTAGAAGTTTGTATGGGAAACCGAAATGCGTAGACCCTCTCTTAAAATAACGGTTTGCCCAAGATCGGGCATGCAGTGTACACAAATATTATAATTCTAACATCAACAAAATACATCATGAATTTAACAATCAATACATCTTAAAACCAAAGTATTCATCTACCGTCATATTAATAAAAATGGCCAAATGTTACACCTCGGTTTAACCGGAAGATGGATAGAGACAGCGTCAATTTAATCCTAAGTGTAACTTTAATCAACGTTTATTATTAAGGGGGTGCCGCGTGATCGCAAAACTGACATAAGTCTCTTAATGAACTTCAAAGCAAAATCAACCATATTGATATTTAAAATTAGAACAATTCTGCTTTGAAGTGTCAGACCTAGTAATTTGTTCAGAGCAATGTTTTTATTCTGCGAAATGTACAAAACCATCACGCGCTTGTGTTAAAAATTAAAATTTACTTTTTTAAGATGGAAATATCAATACAAATATTTTCATGTAAGAATTATTGTTTTATGCGTAAAATTAAGAAATTGTCGAAAAAAATTGTTTTCAGGAGTCATTACATTTATAAATGTATGGTTTGTTATTGTTTAAAAAATTTGTTTCAAATTTAAACAAGGCCACGACCTTGTGCAATGACCAGGCTAACTTACGTAAGATCTTTTAATGTATTTAACTTATTCAGCGCATAGTACAATTAACTTAAAAATGACGTAAATGTTCACAATTTCGTGCAGGATCCCATTAATAACATGGTTAGTGTATAGAAAACATTATTAAATAACCAAGTTTTTAACGTAACTTTAGTACCGAAATACTCGCTAGGTAAGTATATTTTTTCAGAAGTTTTGGGAGCGTTGATTCTGCATCTAGTTTTTATATGTGACCGGAGGTGGAGAGCGCTTAAGTTTATCACCTTCGAATAGAAAAGACATGTCACACTAGTCACTTTGAGAAGTATGGTGTGTGGGTTCCACGAAGAGCCTAAAACTGGATGTAAAGTAGTGTACAAATATTGTTGCCATGTTTTAAATAAAAACTATTAGAAAAATGTATAGTTGTTTCTATTTGTATGCTACCAAGGAGAGCTAAGTCCATTTAGCCATCAAAACGATGTCTGTCAGATGTTGCATCATAAATCGTCTGATAAGACGCAAAGGCTAGAATAATGATAACCGCCTCTGTAGTCACCGTAGTAAGCCATCGTCTTAGACCCAGAGGTCCCGGGTTCGTTTCTCAGCAGCGGGGTACATCTATGTGTACTTGGTTTGGTTGGTAGCAGGGCTTGTAAAGTCCGCCTGGCTAGCTACCACCATGGTATGGCGCCAAAATAAGTTCTGACAGCTAAGAGATAAGATAGCCAGCTCCACAGTGGTATAAGATATAAGGTGAAGTGCGCTTTCACCTTTGGCCTTATTGCCACTTACCTTTTTTTTATTTAAAAAAAGATAAAAGTTAGCTATGTCCATGGGTAGCTTATATAGTATGCCAGATAACTTGTTTATAGGTTTTGTTATTATTAGATATTGCATCAGCGTCGTCTTCAGCCTATCAACGTCCCACAGCTGCTCAGATCTTCCCTATGGACAACAGCACTTAAAGAGATGGGGCTATAATAGCCACCACGTTAGACGAATGCGGGCTAATTATATATTTATTAACATAAAAAAACGAACTATCAACTGACGTATCAGCAATTTCAGACCAAAAGGTGATGACTACTGCGTTCGTTTCTCAGTGGGGTCTATTGTACTAGTTTTAGTTAGTGGTAGAGCTAGATCTAAATCGGCTTGTCTAGCAATTAGAAGTAGAAGAATCATCATCATCGTAAGCAGCCCGTGTCTGTCCCCAATGGTGGACATAGGACTCTCCCAATCCATGCCACAGCCTGATCTTCGCCGTCTGAATCGTCAACCACTAAGAAATAAAATATTTCAAACGCCTGCTATTTCAAAATAGCAACAAATGTAACAGATGATTTTTTAAAGTAAAAAATAAGCTTGCTCTTGGCCACTTTCTTATTATTAATTAATTATTTCTTATTATGGATTAAGAGTGGCCGACGATGAAGTAACAAAACAGCTGTAATTTGGCGTGCCGTGGAGTGTGGCAGTGCACTGATTTTGCGCAGCTGCTCAAAACCAAAACACAGTAAGACACATTAGAAAAAAATTACAAGACGAGCAGAAATGTGTTTTTGCTTTGCCCTAGGGATATTATAGGTAGTGTAATAAAGTGTTATCAGTGTGGGGAAGTGTAACTAGGGGGCAAGTGTGGATGCCCTTTATATTTCGAAAACTATTTGAGCTTTTGTTGGCAGCGACATCTGTTGTTGTGGTTAAAACAAATTTCAGTTTACTCAATTTCAATCTAGATGGCATTGTCAAACACTTGAAGCTGTCGCCATTTTAAAATCTGACAATTTTTTAAGACGAACTTGAGTTGGCACGTGCGTCTTTAATCGATAAAAATTTTGGTGATATTGAAGAATTTGTATATTTTTTGCCAATAAGTAGTTTTTATACTAACCAAACTTATTATTACTCTGGTAATTTTGGAATCGTTGATAACAAGAGAATTATGTCCACTTAAATTTTTTTACCTAAAAATTAAATGGCTGGGGAAGTGTGCCTACTTTGCGTGAGGCAAGTGTATCTGTATGTTACACTTGCCTCAAATCAGGGGTTACAAACCTTTTATTTTTAAATTAGTGATAGGTAATTTCTAATTGCTTATTGCTGGATGATGAGCAATTTTCTATGAAATCTGGGCGTAAAACCAACAGAAATGTTACTCCCATCGATAGTAAGGACTTATTACTAGAAACGATTTTCTCGTATATAACTACTCTATGCCCCCGGGTTTGCTTGTAAATTTCCAAAGTGAAATAAAACACGATTATAAATTCAGTAATAATAACTATTTTTCTCACTTTTTCTTTTTTAAATAATTAGAAGGTATGTTTATGTACGTAGCCAACAGCCAAACCGCGGAAAAATAATAGTTATTCCCTATAGAAGTACCGATACCCACTGGATGAAAACGTATGGAACAGCTGTTTTGTGTTTCGCGATTTTGTTTTTGGCTACATAGTAAAAGTTGTTCGTATTGATGAATACTACCTCCCCCTATAATAAAAACTTCATTTAATATCCTAGTGTTGTTGATTACTATTAAAACTTTTAACATTCAATGGCCTCCATCTCCGTATTTCGGTGTACCTATTTCATGATTCTTGTCATATTACAAAATCTTCTACACGTACAAGCATTTCATTTAGCGAATTAACATTTTTAGTTAAAAATGTTTTTTATCCCTGCCCAACATACCTCATAATTTTTGCTCCCTTAAACTATTCTCACAAAGTATATTAAGTAATCTAGTCGACAAATTGTTGGATCCCTCGATCAAGCAGAAGATATAGTCACACTTGCTTCACTTTGTTGGGGAAGTGTGTCTACCATAGCACTTTATTAAAAACCTTAAAAACAAATGATTTAATGGACAATATTGCGTAAAACACTTTGTTTTCAGTCAATTATGAAACTCGTTTTAATTTGTTTACGCAGAGAGTTAGAAATTATACCCTAAACTACATGATTTTTAAGTTCAAAATGAACTTTGATAAAAGTATGACACACTTACCCATATTGACCTTACTTACATCAATCGAGGCGTTATTTTTCACCAGATTTTTCGTTATTTTTATTTATCATAAAACCTCTGTTGAACGCTTCAGAGTTAAAAAAAAATAGAAAATATCAATTTTTGACCTATTAAGGAACAAGTCCTTGTTCTTGCTGAATAGCAACGGATTGAAAACAAACACAAAACACAGTAGGTACCTATCTCATATTCTAGTCGTTACTGGGTTTTAGTTTTCTTTTTATATAAGTTAACAATCAACTTGACACCTAGTAACTAGCAGCTTACACTTGCGGACACTTTTAAGAGCCCTTTTTAATTTTTATTATCTCTATTTCCCATTTATTGAGTGACTTTTTGATTAGCTACTTAAACAGCTGCCTGCTGTTTCTGTGGCATATTAAATCAACTTTTTACATCCTCCCTTTTAGCTGGCTGGACAACGGTAAGTTGTAAGAAAGATAAACAAGATTTTGAATTCTAACAACATGCTGACAATATATTATGCTTTTAAGGGATTCATGTAGCAAACTTTTAAGACCTTTCATCATCATCATTATCAGCCTATAAACGCCCACTGCTGGGCACAGGCCTCCCATTTGGACAATAGCACGTGGGGATATTGGGCCATAACCCACGCCACGACGCTGGCCCAATGCGGGTTACGACCTTTACAAGAAAGTACCAAATGGAAATGAAAATGAAAATATTTTATTCAGTATCTTTAAAATTAGGTAAATACAAGATTTACATGGGGCTCCCTTTTAGGTATAGAACCTGTGTTAGGTTACCCCGATTCTTTTAGATCGTATTGAAAACATCTGCTGGTACTTGAGCTTCCATTTATCAAACTGAAGTAATAGGTTCCTACTTAAATAAAAAAAAACTAAATTATTAAAAGTGTAGGTATTTTATTAAGTTAAATGAACTTTAAAAAAGTATAAGTGTAACGAAAAGGTGGATGTGGTGAGATGCTTAAATAGGGTGTCCAATAACAACTTTTACTAACATAATTAAAAATATAAATTAATGTAGTTTACATAGTGAGTAGAAATCAGTATAATCTCTTATAGCTACACCACATCTTTTCAAAAGCTATAACTTTTTGTTACACCGTTTTTCCAAGGATTTATAAATTAAATGTATTTATCTAATTTAAAGAATAAGTTAACTTTTTATTTGTCGGTAATGTCATCATCGTGGCTGCCTAAATCCGGAGATTTGTCATTAGTTGGCAGATTAAACCAATATTTCCGTCTATTAAGAGGCATCAACGGGACGATATTTGTACTGGCACCTCGAGACCAACCGTTAGGTTATGCAAGAAGTGCCAGACGTCCCTGCGCCAGCAAAATACTCGCGCAGGAGATCTTAACGCCAAATCAGTGCCAGCCGAAGCGCGCTCTTCATTCGGTACTCATAAGAGTGTCTCAGGAGAGTTTCCCCGTGAACACGTGTAGTTCACTGCCTAGCCCAGATTGGTAACCGGAGCTGTCATGTCAAGCACGCTCACTTCTCGTTGCACGAAGGGCACAACTCGCAGTTGCTGTTTTTAGAACAGGCAAAGTTGTCACGTCGAATTGTTTAGCCAGAAAGTCGAGAACCTGGAAAGAGTTGCTGTTTGTTTTAAAAAACGATTTCTTGAGCCAGCCACAAATATTACTACCACAGCAGGACTTAACAAAAACCTTTCAGAGGATCAACTGCAGTTGCTGTATTCCGGCGGATATTACGCTTCTTTTTAAGCCAGTCGTAAAACTTTTCTACTTGCAGGACATTAAATAAAATCCTTTGCCCATGCATTCTTTACTAACTCCTTCACTAATAAAATCTAACGCCAAACTAAGCACGCTGAGAAGCTCGCCGCACGTTCGCATTACTTTTGAATGTGTGAGTGTTACTATTGTAACGGTCGCGGCACTTCGGCAGTAAAACCACAGAATAATAATGTAAAACAAAACCAAAACCAAGTATGTCACAGAAACAAAATCAATACCGTCAAAGCGCCTTATTTGAGACATTTTTGGAATACAGGCGATTATAATATTTAGTATAATAAAGTTGGTTTACTTTTTAAGGTCCAAAAATAAAACAAGCACCGTATAGCTCAATGTTAAATAATATTTATTAAAATCAGTTTAAAACAACATAGTACACTTATTTAGCAATGCAGTGAAAATAAACAGAAATACTTTTCTAAAGTAAAACAAGGAAAAAATTATGAAACAAAAATAAAATCTTACATAACTTGAAATCCTTTAAGAATCATATTCCAATGGTTTCATATATGGTGGATATAATTGTTAGAAAGAAAGTAAAACACTTTTGGTTTAGCTTTACAAGCTAATAATTACAATAATTAAAAATTACAAAAATAATCAGGTAACTATATCAGTTGGTAAAATGGAACGTTTCAAGTTGACAACAGTATCAAATTGACTACACATTACGTAGGTATTTGTACTTAAAACTAATAAACAAAAAAAAAATACTTTACTTCTAACCAGTCGTCAGTCATTAATTTATTAAACAATATTTTTTTGTAATAATTTACTATACTTATCTGTCAATCAGTCTTTAATATTAGTGTGTAACAATTATTTATTGGAAGTGTATAGAGTGCCACAAGCGGCACTGTATCTCCATCGGTTAGGGAACCGTAAGTTTTGCGGTATAATAGTGACGCCGCCTAAGCTGCCGTAAAGTTTTTGTTAGACAACAGAAATACTAGCTGCCCTACTCCTGTAGGTCACGTGATAGGTTAGAAATTTAGGACAATCGCGAAGCGCAGCGTAGCGATTGTCTTGAATTTCGAGGTTATTTTTTTTATTTGACAACAGAAATCTAACTTCATACAAAAATATCTTTTGAATATTATGTTGTCGGAACATTACGATAAATAAAAAATATGTTACGGTTCCCGAACCGATTAAGATAGAATGCCGCTTGTGGCACTCTATACGCTTCGTACTAGGATGCCGTCAAATTACGGCATCGTAACCGATCGTACTATGTTGCCGCTTGTGGCACTCTATTCACTGCCTACACTTTGCACTAGGATGCCGTAATGACGGCATCGTAACCGATCGTACTAGAATGCCGCTTGTGGCACTCTATCCACAGCCTTATTTATTTTACTTAAAACCAATCAGTCTTCATTATTAAAAATATTTGGCCTTATATTACCTACATTAAAACTATAACGACCTCTTTTCATCATTACTGGCTTCACAACTGATATAATTTGTTGAGAGTTAACAGTCATAATGTCATCTACAGAGGGAAATACATAAATTCCTTTGTTTGTAGTCCTCAAAAACTTACAGGAATACTCATTCTCATTTAATATTCTAATTATCTGAGCAAAAAACTTCTTTACCATTGGTTTATTTTTGTAACCCTCATATATCAGGTGAATTTTTACAAAGTCACCAATTGATGGCTGGGGAATTACGTCATCCTGATCTTTTATGGAAGATGACGGTTTCTGTGCTGATTCAGATATTTTCGACTGCAAAATTATGTCTTCTTGATCTTCATTAGAATGTAATGATTTCTGTTGTGATTGCGACACTCTTGGCGGCTGGGAAACTATTTTGTCTTGATCTTCGTAATCTAAATTTGCATGTTTTCTTTGTAGATTTAAATTTTTGGTAGGAATAACATTTGATTGGTTTGTTGTTTGTTCTATTAAGTTACCGAAATCATGAAATTCTGATATATTATCACTGTCAGATGTGTCATGTACCGAATAATTATCAGAAACTGTGGTATCTGTATCTTCTTCACAGGTTGTTCTCGGTTGCGTAATTAAAGGATCCGAATCAATGTTTGCTTCCAAATAGTCTTCTTCAGCATCATAAATTCCCACGTCATCTTCTTCAATATTTTGAGTATTTGAAGGATTTGTAATATCGGAGACGGTAAGGCTTTGACCTGCTGATGCTTGCAATTTCTTCTTTCTTACTTTAAGTGGAGCTGATGTATTAAGACGACTTTCTTTTAAAAAACTTTCGAATGCACTCGCCCATTCTTTAGAGGTGCTATTATTTGTTGGAGTTTCAAGAGGAAGCTTGTCCATTACTGTTTGTTTGTTTAGAGGGCAAATTCCAGCTGCACGAAAACCTGATTTCAAATTCTCTGAAGACGTCAATAATTGATCCATTGATCGTTTTAAAAGTCGCGGAAACTGATCTTTAGAAATGCAGCCCCTGGTTTTCTGTTTCCATTCTAATAAAGTTTTTCGCCATATCGCTTTTAGTGGACGGAAATAAGCGACGTCGAGCGGTTAAGTGAGGTGTGAACTATTTGCAGGGAGAAATATGAAACGAATATCCATTTCCTCACATTTCTGTATTACCTTTACAGACAGATGACTAGCCAGGTTATCTCCCAGTATTGCTTTTCGACCTTCACCTAAAGAATTAAAATATGGTACGACCACTTTGAAAAACCAGTCCTCAAACGTTGTACTGTCAAACCAACCGCTTCTCGTTCGATTGTAGCATGTATGAGCTGGCCCTCCTGTCAACCAGGAATCGTAAAGGTGCTCAGCTTTATATACTACATATATCGGTAATAAAACTCCTGATGCTGATCCTGCAAACATAACCGATGTGCTTGACTTCGATGTGTCAATGATATTTTTTGGACTTTTGAAACCTCTTCTTACTAATACTTTTGTTTTCCCGGGGTCGTCGGTAAAATTAGCCTTATCAAAATTCACAGTTGCTTCTGGTTTCACCCCCTCCAAGCTAACCATTAGATTATCAAAATAATCAGATATCGTTTCCGGATTAACCAAGGCCCTTGCTCGCTGTAACGGTACAGAATGAATGGTATCCGTCCGTTAGTAAGGAATGTGTGGGAGTAGCATTAAAATAAATATTAATGCGTAGCACCATTAATATAATAAGCATGAAAAAGGGAATAATAAACTAGTTCAGAATAATGGTCAATGGTCTAGCGCTTTATCTTTAGTTTGAATTTCGCGGGGACTGCTCTGCGCGTCCCTTGCGACATAGGCGGCGTCTAGCGGAAGTTATTTACTTGAGCTTCGCATAAGGTTGCTAGTTTGACTTCTTTATTTTGAATTTCGCGGGGACTGCTCTGCGCGTCCCTTGCGACATAGGCGGCGTCTAGCGGAAGTCATTTATTTGGGCTTCGCGTAAGGTTGCTAGGTTGACTAGGACTTTATTTTTATTTTGAATTTCGCGGGGCTTTGGGGGTCGGCAAAGTGGTTCACCTACGGGCGGACGCCATCTATGGTCGGAATACGGAACTTTTTATAATTTCACAAAATACAGGATTATTGGCTTAAGTGGATGATTATTGAGAGGGAATTGTTAATAGAAGGCTACATTTAGATATTCAAAGATGTAATATTGGCTATCTGACGAGATTTGGTTAGATTATGGAAAAATTTTAGAATTGCGCGGCGAAAGCGGCAATGAGCGAGCGAGAGGTTGAGAAAAAGAAAGAAAGAGAGGTCGGATGATAGCTCCACGTGGCGCGACGCGAAGGCGGGGGGGCATCGGGGAAACGGCTAGCGATTGGTTGAAGGGAAGAAAAGCGGACTCGCGCGGGAAAATCTTAGGCGCGCGTGGCGCGAAAGTTAAGATGCTTGGGAAAAGGGCGGAAAATTAGCGGACATTCAATTTTGGGACATCGGCGGTGCGGTCCAACTTAAGAGTGCGGTACTACTCATACGGGGAAAATAGTGTCCGAGCTTTGATAGTGCGCTAAGTGATATTCGAGCTGCGATATTAATTAAGATTTGTGAAATTGAAAGTGATTAATAAAGTAAAACTATTGCGGTCGCAACTCGAATCCGTTAACGGAATGAAGTATTCCGGGGTACATCGGCGGAAACGAATCACGGTGGCAACAAAAACCTATGTACCTTTCAACAGACTTCGGTCTGGATGATCTTTGATTGTATTTAATAAGATCGGCGTTTTACATCATTACGCTAAACAATACACTATCTTCGACGGAGTAATGGGGGAGAGACAGTTGTCTCCCTAGTGAAAGTTGAAGATAGGTCAGACACCATTTAGCTGGAGGTAGACACGTATGACCCAGTCCAATCTCGAGTCTACCTCCGTACATACAGTGTAGTGATAGGAAAATAACACACTGAGTATACTGGCTCGACTGATAGAACATTTAGGAGTTAGTTGCTTTCAGGGGCAATGCGACTCTCACCACACACCACGAATTTAAATTAAATGAGGCTTGGCCTAGTTTGCAAGGTACACAAAAGGGACTGTTAGTTCGACAAAATATAGGCATTTTCAAGTGAGGAAAGTTGTAGGAATCTATAGGTAGGCGGATATATATATATGGTTAGTTATTAATTCAGACTAATAAGGTAGGGATAATTAAGTTACGGCGCTAAATAAAATTATGATGAAGTGATGTGGGTCCTAGCTAGGCAAGTAATCTGTTACCGCAGGCCGATAAAATTCTAATTGTTTTCCTAAAGTTGTTACCAATTAATTATTCATTTTAAATAATTAATAGAAGCATGATAATATCGTACCATCATTACTTTGGAATACCTAAAACTCTAGACTGGTTTCCTATTACAAGAAAAATACTAAAAAGTTATAGCAAATAAGCTTAGCCGTACTGTGATGTTTGATTTCTAATGCTGAAATGACCAAACAGGCATTTGTTAGCTTTCCCTGGGATGCAATACGATCTCACATCGCTACACTCTTCAAGGTGTTAAAGTTTTACATCCGATACCTTAGCAAAAATAAGCTGATACAAACTGAACAACTAAAACCAGTTTAGAACCTAGGATAAGTCGTTGAAAGAAGACATTGCAAGCTATGAGCTTCTAATAATCTGAAACATAGAAATAATTGATTGATAACAACCAGCTAATTAGCCTGACAATGGTCTACTAATACCATTTGAATAGACCTCTTAAGATATGTAAGTACTTACTTCTAATAATATGAAACATAGAAATATTTGATGGGAACAATCTAATCAATCAGACTAATACCTAGTACAGTCTAATTTATATCTATTAAGGGAGTAAAGATAACTTCTAAATGTAATTGATTTAATGATTAACAGGGATAATTAACTAACTAATTTACTACCCACTAAAAGTATACAGACTGATTTAGTAGTCTATCAAATTAACCATTCAGTCTGAGAGACAGAGGGTGGAAGTTAATGGAAAAATAATTAACTACATTCACTCCCTAAAAGTCAGGGATGTTGAATGAATTAAACATATTTCAATAAACTTGAGATGTAATTACACTTTATAAGATCTGTATAATGAACACTAAGAGTAACCCAAAGTAATTTACTTCAAATGATAGTATTCTATTTCAGTTCACTTCCTAAAGTCAAGGATATTGAATGAATTAAACATCCTTTAATAAACTTAAGATGTGATAATCTGCCAATGCAGCCAATCCAATGTAGTTATATTGGAACTTTATAAGACCTGTATAATAAATACTAGGAGTAAATAAAAGTAATTTTACCTGTATTAATAGCATTCTACTTTAGCCACCGCCTGAAGTGGCGTTTGATTAAATTATCCACCCTTTACGGAACTGAATATAAGTTATTGCATTGAATAATTAAGTTCTTAACGTGAAAAGGATATTTGGATGATAGCAAGCCTTGAGATAAACTCTATTGATTTATGTGGAATAATAAGAATTTAAATTGCTAACACATAGTTCATAATGTAAAATGAAATTAGATTTTGAGAGGAGATGTAAATTCTCAGTTTGAAAGAATTAAAGCTACAAGCTAATAATTAATGTTAAAGCCAAAGTGGACGGGGCCATAATTAAACAATGAGATGTAATGGCACGCTATGGAGCGGCGGTTGGAGCTCATAAATTTCCACAAGACTCTTATATTTCCACAAGACTTTTAGATTGCACAAGACTCTTATATTTCCACCGGACTTTTATATTTCTACAAGACTTTTATATTTCCTCAAGACTCTTAAATTACCAGAATCCTCTAATATGGCATATAAATTGCACCAGGCTTCTTATGTATCATGCTACTGATAATAAATAATAATACCTACAAGCTAAGCTATCATCTGATTACCTTTGAGTGGTTACAAATCTTCCCCGCAGCTGCAGTGAAGGATTTAGGTCACAGTTCAGACGGAGTCATTGCTGGACTACACATATTTATGTTATGATTTATAGACTGGTAGGTAATTAGGTCAGGAGAAAATAATTTAACACAGGGATAAGCCAATTACTAAACTTTCACGAAAGAACTTGAGTTACTTAAATGCGGTTAACAACGGAGGGTTCACTAGACGATCTGGCCAAAATAGTAGTTATTATAATATTACATTGCTTGACTGAAATTCACTGCAAATAGAATTAAGCTATGCTAAGGTTCCATCTTCATACAAACGCTACACACTCTACAAAACTCCAGACACAACCATTAGATTGTAGATAAATTAGGTTAATTAGTTTTAAGAATTAGATAATAATTTAAGTTAAGGTAAAGCGGCGAGGATGTGTGTATGTATTATAAGCTAGCTAGGCATATAGGTGTGAAAGGCATTAGATTTAGGTTTAGATTTAGGTGTAGCAAATTGTAGAGGGGGGGGAGGTTACATCTCTTAATGTTCTTACAAAACTGGTGTGAAATTTCATGCTTGTTTCGGTCTAAAAATCCTTTCAACCAGAATCTGCCCGGCAAATTGTTCTTAAATCTAGGTTTAGTCTTTCCCTTCGTGTCAAGATAGTGCTTTACAATAAGTGTGAAGTCGAAGGCTGATATAGGGAATCCCCATTTTCCACAAAGAATTAAGGCTTTGACAATTATATTTTCATCTTCAATTGAAAAAACTGTTGGTCTTCCAACATTATTCATGTGTTTACCACGCACTTTTCTTTGCACAGTTGCTGGTGGGATACCATATTTTTCTGCAGCTTTTCTGATTGACATACCTCTTCGCACCGAAGCTACTGCGTTGTCAACCAATTCATTGGAGTAGTTACGGTATAGCCGTGACCCAACTTTCTTCTTATTATACCGTCCGATGTTCTGTTCAAAAATTAAAATAATGATTTAGTTAGGCCTTCCGCCTTCGACTATTGTGTCAATTTTTTTCTTTTTTCAATGAATTCTTTCAAACCATAGTGATTCAGCTAAAATCGTTATCAAATATTGTAGATAATATGGACGTGCACTAAAAGGATTTGTTAATATTTTTAGGATCAATGAATGAGAATAGACCATACTTACCTACTCAATTCTCATTTTTATGAAAAGATTGCCCATTAATCGCAAAAATATTGATAAATCCTTTTTAATTCACGTTCATATCTACAACGTTCTGAATGCTACTACAACACTAACTTTTACATGATTCGTTTTGGTTTCGAAGATTTCATTGTATGAGTATTTATTTTTTTTTGAAAAATATTGGCCACGAAGTGACCTCGTAATTCTTTTTTGTATTGCAAACCTAAAATTAGAATTATTATGTAAGTTTGTTCACCGAAACGAGCTAGAACTGAGAGATTTCGCTTAAACAATGCGCCTTATCTTCAGCCAATCACGAGCGACCAAATTATCTCAGTACTAGCTCGTTTCGGTGAACAGGCTCTAATTGATTTGGAGCCATCTTGAGACATAGAAGGTAACTTGATGTTAGTAGGTAACTTGAGACATAGTACGTAACTTGATATTAGTAGATAACTTGAAACAAATGTATCAAATTACAACCGCTTCGAAATATTTTCATTCGGAGCGGCATAGAGGCCGTCGCTTTAGCATATTATTCACGAAACCTTTGTTAATTTGTAGCTAATTAGTGAGGTTAGGTTATGCAAGGGCCAGATTTTGACAAATATCAACACAGATCGAAAAATACGTGGAGTTTTATGAACTATAGTATTTAACAATTCGTTGTGAAAACTTTCGACGCTAATTATTCAAGAAATAAGCTTGATAATACTTACTTTAACCATTAAATATCTTCCGCACACTTTTCTCCCGTCGCCAGACACTTCCCAGCAGTGATGTAACCATGTGTAAAAAAATATTGGTGCGTTAAAAAAAAACAGTCCCTTGTATCAAGTTAACCTACAGTATCAAGTAAGGCACTAAGACCCCGTAACATACTGTGTTTTGATTTTGTTTCTGAGACACCTACTGTGTTTTGATGTGGTGTTTTGTGCTATTTTGTCTCTTACTTACTAAATTCAAGCTCTAGACATCGTAGCGCAACGAGGATCAGACCATTTTTTAGAGCGTTACTAGGCAAATCAGGACACTAAATAAAAAAATATATATTGAAGTTGGGCCTTACTGTGTTTTGATATTTGGCAGCCGTGCGGTTCTCATTACCTATCTATGACTGATCCTTTAGGCATAAATAGTCCTGAGTGTATGTTATATACATATACAATTATCATTCATGTAGTAGGTATCTACTTAATCTACCTAGTCTAATGTCTTCCGCACTTACGATGTAATATATCATGATTCCTCGCTATAGGAATTTCCCCACGACACAAACCCAGTTTTCATTAGAGTACCTATGATTAGAGTGTAGGTACTTGGTTTAGCAAGGAAAATATTTTGCGTGGGTATTCTAATTACTTACGTGATTCCGGATCAATTTTCCGTGCGACATCAAAAATTCCTTTCCTGTGTCTATTACTAAATTCCTAAAGTCTAACCGATTTATTTATCCGGTTACATTTTAACGCTAAAATAGTCTAGCGTTTTAACCACCGGAGTCAGGCCCGTTAGTCCCGGTTTTGATTCTCAGCATTCAGATTGAGTTGATTCAGCGTTTAATATTTATAGGATTATTTTGTATAGGGCAGGAGCCCCGGTTTTGGCCACATTAAGGGAATTTCTATATTTAAAATTTTTCTACTAATACAAGAATGTGTAATGTGGTGGTTTGAAATAACCAAAATTAAGAATATACTTTTACCTTTTAAAGTTTCTATGCGAAGTTTGATTTAAGTCAATATATATTTTTTTATATGGTTTTAAATATAAAAGATGTGATTTCACCATTTCTGGCCACTTTTCCCCCAGTTGTGGCCATACCATTGCACCAGTTGTGGCCATTGAATTAGTAAGAGGATATTTCGGTTTTCTTTTAAGAAAATAAAATAAATATTTATTGTTAGGTACACAACAGTTCCAATATTTTGCCATTCCAGGTACATAGAAAACCTCGCTTTGAACACGGGCACTTGGAATTGAAAGGTTTCGGCTAGCAGTAGCTACTTTCTTACCACCTTGTATAGCTCTTATGATGGTTTACGCATTTCTGATTTCCATACAAACTACCAAGTCGAAATTTAAAAAAAAAACAGGGATATAAATAGTTTGCTAAAAACATTTTTTAAAAACGTTTATTTAACTGAGTTATTGCGATTTTAAACTTTTTAAAAATGTTTTCAGCTAACTATTCAGATCCCTGTATTTTACTCTAGCATGCAAAGTTTCATTAAAAATGGCTTATTGGTTTAAAAAAATTTCGATTTTGAAGTTTGTATGGGAAACCGAAATGCGTAAACCCCCTTAAAGCCAACGCAATTTTGGAAGGCGAATAAGCAAAAAGCTTCCTCTTCGAATTATCAATTTTGCATTTTTTTATTATTTTTTGGAGCCATTTCACCTAACCTAAGTACAAAAGAAATAAAAAGTTGTAATGCCAAACCAGCTAGTAATTGTGAAGGAGCAAACATAAAATAAAAACAAAGTGGCCAAAACTGATGTTGTATTGTTGTCAGTTGTGGCCACAAGCATGGCCACAACCCAAGCAAAGTACAAATTAGTGTATTAGTTGTGGCCTCTTCCCAATACGGTATTTAAACGAGTAACAAAATAACCTCAAAACCATGTTGCTAGACATTCTGATAATAGGCTTCAATAAAATCCAATACAAAAATTAAAAAGCTTTCTGAGAAATTTATTGATTACTTACCTAGTGTCTCAATAGGTTTTCCTTAAGAAAGTACCAGAAAATTTTGATAAAAATTATCAACCTCACAAAAAATTGTCTTGAAGCTTAAGACGTCACAACTGTCACTTACCAGAAAGGACCATAGATAAAGGATTTTTTACCACAGACTATGAAGGAAGTCTGATTTCTATGCCTTATTTATTGACCTCTAAAGTTGCAAGTGGCCAAAACCGGGGTAGTGGCCACAACTGGGGCTCCTGCCCTACTTATCCAAAACCACAATTAGGTAGATGGTGAGCGCATCGCCGCTCTGTGCTGTTGGATGCAAAGACATAGTTGGATGTATGTGTAGTCTTTAGTCCGTAAGCCGCCTTTTACGACACCCAAGAAAAGAGATTCGTTAGCAGTATTCTTTTAATAAAATGTGCCGCTGCCACACTGCTCTTACGGTCCACGCGGCCATATCGACTGCCCTAATGTCGCCTCTTAGAGCAGTACTACTTTAATCTTACTATGTAAGTAAATATTGTACGGGAATTTGCGGCCCACGGAACAAGTACGGACATTGGCCTTACTTGCACTATTTAAAAAAAAAAAAAAAAATTGTGCAAGTAAGGCCAGGGTCCGTACTTGTTCCGTGCGGCCCACGGAACAAGTACGGACCCTGGCCTTACTTGCACAATTTTTTTAAAATAATGATCCCTGCAAATGACCCCTCTCCACCTGATGTTAAGTGGAAGTGAAGTCTAGGTCTAGGCGCGAGAACAAAGCGTAAGAGACGTAGCATCAGTTCAGTCACCTTCACTCTGTCGGCCCACAACAATATGTGACTTATGACGTGACACTTTCAAGAGGCACTCCTTTTTACGCCTTGTTTGAAGGACCCTATCAACCGTATGTCATAGGTAGGAGGGAATACACATGTACTGGTAGACTATTCCATCTTTTGGAGGTGCGACAAAGAAACGCGTCACCAAATTTCTTTGTGCGTGATGGAATATTAGAGACTGTAAATTGGTGACTCTGGAGAGCAGCACGCGTACTTATATGGAGGAAGGTAGAAGGATGGGTTGATGAATGATTACGGTTAATGAGCCAAGCCGTAGAACTAGAAACACATCCCTATTTAATGTGCCACTTCACTTTAATAAGGACGAAATCGAGTACTTAGTAGAATTTATGTAGTTAATTAGTAGTAGTAAAATTAATCTCTAAGTGGATTCATTAAAAGTCGAAGTCAATAAATCAGCATGCAACAATGATTAATCACTTAATAATTCCGTTGTAATGCTATCTCCGGATTATTCGGTACCGAGTAATATGGATTGCGTACATATCTTATCTAATCATAACAATTAGCCCCTGTTACAGCCCTTGACATTTACCTTCCGCTCTTGTTACCTATTGCTTACATTCTTTTTGATGCTGCAGAAGTGTTTTTATAAAATATCAATTGTTTCGTTAACATAGCTTACATTAAAGGTTACTGTTATTACAAGAAAAGCGGCAAATGGTGTTCCGATTTATTGCGTGAAGGTTCTTTTGACTTAGAAGTTTGGCGCTGTACGGTATTCTTTACGTACTTAATTTGGTACGGTATGTAGCCAGAATCTTTGTCATGTCAACAGTGTCATGTGGAGCGTACAGCTAATCGTGGAGGGGGGGGGGGGGGGACTGTCCGCTGATTATCCAGTTTGTATGTAGGGTTAAGTCTCTTTTTAATATTAATTACTAACATAGAATATAAGTTATTGTATACTTAACCGTGTCGCTTAGCGGTAAAGGATACTACTTGGGTGCCGTAAAAGGCGACTAACGGACTAAAGACTGCACACACCTCTAACAGCATAGAGCGGCGATGGGCTCACCACCTGTCACGCTGAGCACATGAGCAGTCCCTATTTGGTGAAAAGTGGATTACGGTAGAGGACTGATTTGCTGTCCTCATTATTGTCTGTCTCTGACTAACCCTTCGGGGATAATAGTCGTGATTATACCTATGTATGGGGATAATAGTCATGATTATACCTTTGTATGTTTACAGGCTAGATAAAAAGACCGTGGTTGGAGGAAAAGTACCCTTAATAATAATGATGATGGCAAATTTTACTGAAAGGAAACATTCCTTTATTTTCAAAATAATAATATAAAAAACAACCTGTATTTTATGATACCAAACGAAAGAGTCAATCATAAATGATCAATTTCTTTCAAACAACATAGTATCTTAAATTTAAAAAGAGTTATTACTCTTTCTGTTGGTATCTTATATTACAGAATAACAAAAGAAAAACACAAAGGCGGTCGAGATGTGATGGAAGATTTGCTTTGCTCTGGTAGGCCATCAACGTCTTCAACTGAAGTTAACATCGCAAAAGTGAAGGAAATGGTGACTGAAAATCCTCATTCAAGTTTGAGAGAGATAGCCGTTGAACTTTCTGTGTCTCACGAGTCGATCCGTACCATTTTAAATAATCACTTGGGTATGAAACATGTTGCCGCTCGGCTAGTCCCAAAAGATCTGAATTTTCTCCAAAAACTCAATCGCATAAGAGTCGCTGAGGACATGCTAGAACGAGTCAATTCCGACCCAACATTCATGTAACGCATTATTACTGGTGATGAGACGTGTGTTTACTAGTTTGACATGCAAACTAGTCAACAAGCTTCGGAGTGGCGCCTTCCGACTGAACTGAAACCGAAAAAACCACGCCAAATTCGATCAAAAGTCAAAGTCATGTTGACTGGTTTCTTTGACTAACGCGGTGTTGTGCACTCGGAATTCTAGCCGGAAGGTCAAATGGTAAATAAAGAATATTATTTGAGCGATATGCGGCGTTTAAGAGAGCAAATTCGACGAAATGGGCCAAATTTGTAAAAACAAAATTCTTGGATTTTGCACCACGATAATGCGCCTTCGCACAAGGCCATCATTGTGAACGAATTTTTGACCAAAAACTCAACAAATACCATCGAGCAACCACCTTATTCACCAGATATGGCTCCAGCCGACTTCTTTCTTTTTCCTAATCTCAAATTACCTCTTCGTGGCACCCGTTTTCATACGGTAGAAGACATAAAGGAGAATTCGCGGCGAGAACTAAACTCAATTCCGGAACAAGCGTTTAAAAAATGTTTAGATGATTGGATTATTCGTTGGCGTAAGTGTATCGTTTCTGAAGGAGCATACTTTGAAGGCGATAAAATAAATTTGGATGTATAACTAACATTTTGTGTATTATTGATCCTTTCCCGGTACTTTCTTGACAGAGTAGTATTTGCACAAAAAATGACAATAATTTGTTTACAAACACCGTGTCGCGTAGCGGTGAAAAACTACCACCCTCTCTTCCCTTGGTTGTCGTAAAAGGCGACTAACGGACTAAAAACTTCACATGCATCCATCACAAAGAGCGGCGATGGGCTCACCACCTGTCACGCTGAGCACATGTGCAGTAGCTATTTGGTGAAAAGTGGACTATGGCAAGGGACTGCTTTTGCTGTCCTCGATGCGTAGTCTCCGACTAACCCTTCGGGGATAATAGTCGTGATTAGTATGTTAGGTGCTATTCTATCCGCGTACTTTGGTATTCAAATATTTCGGATACCTACTTTAAAACACTGTCCTAACAAATCCGAATGTATCATTTGTGTTTGTTCTGTGCTCACCACGAACAGAAAGCATCGAGTAACTTGCTACTATCGTGACACGCTTCCTTTCCTCAAAGCCGAATGGATCCCTAAAAACGTTGCAATTATGAATAACGTGCCTTAACAGATCAGTTGTTTCGCGAACATGTTGCATACGAAGCGATTGTGGTTGTGACGACATTACGCGATTATATACAACAATTGGTGAATATGAATCAGTGAATAATAATTTGTTATCTTGTTGATGTTATTTATGATTAAATTGATAAATGAGGGAGCGTTGAGCTTGGACACACGTGATCTGGTAGGTGACTAACAGGCGTGTTACCACACTTAGATTAGAATAGAATACAAGAATACAAACACGCTGTAGTTAATGAAAACAATGCGAGTGGGAATTTAACCCGCCGCTCTGTTTTAAGGCGCTATATTCCCATTTTTTACAATTTTGATTGATTGTACCGCGCGCCACCAATGTAAAACGTACAGTTCTAAAATTCATATATAATATACGAGTAGTTGAGCATATTATCTAGAAAGGGCTACCACACTGTTGTAAACCGACGTTTACAACAGTCGTTTACAACAGTGTGGTAGGTTGTTTTCAACGACATTTCGGTCAACCTTTCCACGGCCCTTGTTTGCGGGCGCGCGTTGAAAACCGCTGTGTTGCCACTGCCTTAAACACCATTACACACAAACCGCTATCTTCAACCTACATACAACGTGGTAACTGGAAAAAGCCAATTTCGTATATATTAAGCACGGTATTTTTTACATCTTTAAAAGGTCATTTTTACTTAGCTAATAATTATATAAATTTAATCGCGTTTTTCTCCAGTAAATTAATCATTTTTTTTAATTTCCTCACTACTTAGGTATATCAAGGAAGGGATGCCAACAGCGAAATTTAAATTCGCAAATAAAACAAAATATGTCAAATATGCTAAATTTTACGATAATGCTTAACATCCTGCTGTAGCCTAAATTTTACTCTTAAAAATACTAATAAAGCAGGATCCTGCTAAAAATGGCAACACTGTGAACTGTGGCAAACCAAGTGGAAGCTCGTTCACAACAAGTTGTAAACGAGGCTCGCGCCAAGGTGACCTGGTGGGAAAGGCTTGTTTACAACAGTGTGGTAGCCCCTTTAAAGACAGAAATATGATTGGTACTTAATACTTCACTCGATAGAAAATAAATTCAAAGATAGAGCTCTGTTCAACATTTAAAATAGCTGTAAGTCAGATAATACATCATTAAATGATTTATTTTTTTTACGAATAGAAGAGACTTTTTATTATCTAGTGAATGCAAAACACACATTTTTTTATTTTACTTATTTTTTCCTATAAAGGCAAAAAACCTATAAAACACGGTTATTCGGGCGCCGCTTCGCTGTTATACCCGTCCCTTACTGTCGTACCGTCGAGAGAGCGAGAGAGTAGCGCTCGGAATACCTCGCCTTCAATCTGGTGTTTTTTTTTCCGGGTTGGATAGTGTTTTTTTTTTTCGGATTTTTCGACTTTTTCGATGCTGCGCCCGATTTTATGATCACCGACCCGCATTGGGCAAGCGCGGTGATTAAGCCGACACCTATCCATTGTAGCGATGGCTTGATTGCAATGGTCGAGGCCATTGCCCCGCAGTGGGACAGACAGATGTACTTTACTTTTACTTACTTTGTATGAAAATGAGGAAATCTCTGATTTCTTTCCCCACTAGGTACTTACCTACCTACTTAATTATAACTGTAAAAGTACATTGGAGGATCTTATCGGATTAAAGAATTGAATTATGACAAACGGTAGCTGCTGTACTTACCTACAAAAAATATATCCGTAGGTAGATACGAATCTAAATCACTGGGATTCAATTTATTTTATCACGCTCTAGATTAGGTACATGGAGTGTATTTAGGTATTTATTACATATATATATACATAATAATCACGACTATTATCCCCGAAGGGTTAGTCAGAGACTAGGCAATTAGTAACGCAAAAGCAGTCCTCACCGCAGTCTACTTTTCACCAAATATACCCATCACCGCTCAATGCTGTTGGATGTAAGTGCACTCTATAATCCGTTAGTCGCCTTTTACGACAACCAAGGGGAGAGAGGGTTGGTAGTATTCTTTCACCGCTAAGCGACAACGCGACACAGTTAAAGGTAGTAGATACATAAATATTATAATACGAGTATTATTAAATTAATTCATTCGCTCGTGGCTCAACAAGCTGTTTAGTCCAGTGGTTAATCCACCGGTCTTAGATCCAGAGGTCCCGGGTTCAATTCCCAGCGGGGGTCTTTGTGTACTTAGCTTGGTTGACTTGTTAAGTCCGCCTTAGTAGCTACCGCCATCTTATCTAAAGTCTGGCGCTATATCAACATTGTTTATAGCATTGTTGTGTTCCGACAATTTACAGATAAATAGCCAATTCCTCAGTAGTTGAGGATTCCGGGTGAAGCGCGCTTCCACCTTCGGCCTTATCGTCACTTACCATCAGCTGAGATGAAGGCCAAGCGCTTACGCGTAGTGGATCAATAGAAAGAATATCACCGGTATTTTTTTTTCCACCTGTCCCTGCTCGTAGAGGGAGATAGGTGGAACCGATTTAGACGCTTTTATTTTAGTGGGAATACGTGAAAAAATTTAGTCGAGTAAAACTTATTAGTTTTACAAATGAAGTGTAAAGAATTTTACACTCAATTTGCTAAAAAGAAAACGCTCGCATTGGATCAAAAAACAATTTAATACAATAATTAATAGTTATAAGTACAGTTTTCTCACCTTGTTTATATCGCTGGTTTTGGTAAACGTATTTATTAAATCATCTCGAGTCGTGTCTCGTGGCAGCTCAATAAAATAATACTACCATTCCCTCTTTTCCCTTGGGTGTCGTAAAAGGCGACTAACGGACTAAAGGCTGCACATACATCCAACATCATAGAGCGGCGATGGGCTCATCACCTACATATTACGCTGAGCGCATGTGCAGTTGCAACTTGGTAAAAGGTGGACTATGCAGTGGACTGCTTTCTGCAGTCCTCATTGCCTAACCTCTGAGTAACCCTACGGGGATAATAGCACAGAATAACTAACTAATAAATGGTACTACGTACAGAAGGTTCACTCTCTAACGACTTTCACGCGAAAATGAAACTTATCGTGTGACCCGAGCGTGCATATTGCGTTGAGCAACGCTGACTCGATATCGATTTGACGTCATGAGTTCATGACGTCACAGAGCGTAGGGTTTACGTTAAGCCGCGGTCCCAAGGCCTGATTTTTGGCAGGCCAGAGCGCGCCCGACCGGGCCAACAGGCCGTGGGAATCAACGCATCCGATGAAGCCTGCCGCGGCGTACCGTCGCCTGTCCGATCCATCGGGAGTTGGTAAATATCAAAGGCGCGGCGCGGCGGGCGGCGTGACGCGCGCAGGAATTAAGCGACGACGCGCGACGTTTTCGGTGCGTCCCGAGCCAAACGAACCTACCTAAACTGCGGAGTAACACCACCCTAATAATAGTCGTGATTATATTATGTAGGTATGTATGTATTTATTAATCATCTATCCTGTCTAATTCTGTCCCATAGAAGTGCTAAAATTTTTTTATAACACACGTTCTTCGGGGTTTCGTATACGGTTGATACGGGACGGTACCTGGTAGCGTTCCACCTAGAGCTTCCAATTCCTCAGCCTGAACTGAATATCGGTATTTGCGGGACTACGAATTTTCAATCCTGCGGGATCTCGGTATTTGCGGGATCCCGCATATTGATAATATTCATATAATAATAATATTATTAAAAAAAAGAGCTCATGTCATTTGTACGTCACATTTTTTCTTAGACCAATTTTATTTAATTTTGCTCAAATTTTGCTATTTATACTAAATTTAAATATCAGTAACATTACATCTAATTACTTACTACTTACCTCTACAAAAATTCAAGAAAATACCAAAGCACAATAATGGAAAGTATGCAATAGCGGCATGGTGACGTGCAATGTCAACACATTGTACGTCAATAACAAAATGAAAACCCAATGATGTTATAATATGAAAACCAGGAAAAATGTTGACGAGAAGCAAAAATAGAGCGAGACGAAGCGCACGCCCTCCATCATCACCCGCTCCGCCGACCTTAAGCTCCTCGTCTGATGAAGATTTCACCAGGGACGAGTCGAGCAGCGCGAGCGGGCGATCGCCGTCCCCGCCGCCACAACGACCTGCGCGACGTGGACGACCACCGCTGCCGGCACGCTTGGGATCAGTGGGGCCATCTGCCCCGCGTACGACCCCCGCTACCGGTGGTGTAGTGCGCCGCATGCGATGGACTCAGCCTATAAATGAGAACTGCATGCGCGCCTACTACGGGGCGACAGAGGGAGGAACGAACCTGACCGCGTACCGCAATAGGATGCTGCCTCTGTTTCAGGCCCTTGAACCAGCCGCCGTCGTCTCTGCACAACGACTGTCGGATCAGGTGCGGGCCATCCAGCGGCTCAAGCTGTTGGACGACTCTACGCTTGATCGACTGCGTCTGGAGGCGTTACCTATTCATACCACTTCTACTTTAGCGCGGGACTCGCATGTTGCGTTGTTGACGCAGGGGCCGAGAGGCTCGGCTTCGACGCCTGCCCTGGCGGATCCCGCGCTGGACATAGATGATTGTATGAATCCGAACGTAAGTACCCAGACTAATGAGCAATTGAGGAGGGCTTTGGAAGACGCGATTTTGGAATATCGTTCCACCGACTCTAGGCCGAGACTACCACGCTTGCCAACGAATAAACGCAATCTGGCATTAATGGGAGCCCTAAATGTTTTGCTAGTCCCGTATATGCGGACTAGCGAAACATTAGTTGATACACACTCGATTTTGTACTGCGCTGCCATAGCGGCATGTCGCATCGCTCGTGTTAAGTTTCCGGATACTGACCGAGCGCCGCGACACCCCGCTGTCCCCGCGTGGCAAAGAAGAATCGAGTGTCGTATCAACTCGTTTAGGACTCTCATTGCAAAATTAATATGCTTCAGAGGGGGCAACCATCGTCCCCGAGTCATGCGTTTCGTGAACCAGGCCTTTGCTGGGACCGGGATTAGACCCCGGGACTACATAGCTTGTGTCACGGAACGCATAGACTTTCTGAAGCAAAAAGTTTATGCGCTGGCAAACCGTATTCGTCGCTATATAGCCCGTGTGGATCGATATTGTCAAAATCGCCTTTTTCAAAGTGACCAAAGGAAGGTGTACCGGAGTTGGGAAGGAACCGACCAATGTGTGAGCGACGGGCAATGTCCGGATACTACTACCATGAATAACTTCTGGCGTAGTATCTGGTCGGTACCCGTCGAACACACTGAGGGTGATTGGATTAGCATCGTTGAGCGTGCGTGTGAGCCTATCGAATCCATGGGGCTTGTGACTATTAGCCCCGAAGACGTGAGTTGTGCGATCCGTACGGCTCAGAACTGGAAAAGTCCTGGACCGGACGGGTTGCATAACTTTTGGATAAAGTGGATTAGATGCTCACACGACAGGTTAGCGACGCAATTCCAAGAAGCCCTAGAGGTCGGTTCCTTGCCAACATTTATGACAACCGGTGTCACCTTCCCGCTCCACAAGTCCGGTAGTACCACGGAACCGAAGAACTATAGACCCATCACATGCTTGCCAACGCTTTACAAGCTCCTTACATCCATTCTGAGAATTAAAATTAATTCGCACATTGTTGCGCACAATATTTTGGCTTCCACTCAGAATGGATGTAAGGTTGGGTCCCGTGGTACTAAGGAGCTCCTCCTCATCGACACGACCATTTGCCAACAAGTCCGGCGGAACAAAGGGGCTCTCTCAACCGCCTGGATTGACTATAAGAAGGCCTATGATTCACTGCCTCATACCTGGTTGGAGAGGATCTTAGAGCTGTATAAAATTAATACAACTCTAAGATCTTTTCTAGGTTCTTGTATGAGACAGTGGACCACAGTCCTTCGTCAACCGGGTGGTGGAGACAGCCCCTCTGGTCCGCAGGACTTCGTAAGGATTGAGCGAGGCATCTTCCAGGGTGATAGTCTGAGTCCGTTGTGGTTCTGTCTAGCCCTGAATCCTCTCAGCACATTGCTAGAGGATTCAGGGCTGGGCTATCGGCTTAGGAGACAGGGTGAAGTTATTTCGCACTTGCTGTATATGGATGACCTCAAACTGTTTGCACCGAAACGTCATGAATTGATGGCGTTACTGAAAGTCACAGAGACTTTTAGCAGCGCCATCAACATGGGGTTCGGTGTAGACAAGTGCGCGGTCATGCACGTACAGCGGGGGAAAGTTGTAAATTCTACGAATTTGCAACTTTCTGAGACGATGACTTTCAGATCTCTCTCCGAAGCCGACACCTACAAATACCTTGGTATGTCACAGTCTTTGGGTGTAGAGAGTGAGGGTATAAAACAGTCGGTGAAGGAACGCTTCTTTGGTCGCCTGACAAAGGTACTTAACAGTCTTTTGTCAGGAGGCAACAAGGTGCGCGCTTTCAACGGCTGGGTTATGCCCTTACTGGTATACACCTTTGGCATACTAAGGTGGACTCAGACCGAGTTAGACGCCCTGGACAGAAAGGTTCGACAGCAACTGACATTAAATCGCATGCTCCACCCACGCTCGTCTGTTATGAGACTGTACATCCCGCGGAAATGGGGTGGTCGAGGCTTTTTAAATGCCAAGACCCTCCACAACCGTGAGGTGTGCAGTCTTCGAGAATACTTTCTCAACAACGAGTGTGGCATGCATCGCGATGTGGTGTCGGTTGACAGGACCTTTACGCCTCTCTCCTTAGGCAAAGAGAACTGGCGCAAGCCTCAGGTGCTAAGCACCGAGGACCGCAAGGACGTATGAAAAAGCAAGGAGCTGCATGGCCGGTTCTATCGGGCCTTAACAGGGCCCGATGTGGACCTGCTCGCGTCGGTGAACTGGCTACGATTCGGGGACCTCTTTGGGGAAACCGAAGGTTTTGTCTGTGCAATTGCGGACGAAGTTATCAAGACGAACAACTACCGGAAATATATCATGAAGGACGGTACGGTCGACATATGTCGAGCATGCCGCCGTCCCGGAGAGTCACTCAGGCATATTATTTCCGGTTGTTCTCATCTTGCTAACGGCGTGTACTTGCACCAGCAACTTGCTCTTCAATACGGTCTTGTTGAGTCCGAGGTGCCGTACTATAAGTACGCACCTGAGCCAGTTCTCGAAAATGGTCGTGCTTTGCTCTATTGGGACCGATCGATTATCACGGACAGGACTATTGTTGCCAATAAGCCTGACATCGTGATAGTCGATCGGTCCCAGCGGCGGGCAGTGCTAGTCGACATCACCGTTCCACATGATGAGAACCTCGTAAAGGCTGAGAAGGACAAGTTGAGCAAGTACCTTGACTTGGCTTACGAGGTTACCGCCATGTGGGATGTTGATTCGACTATCATTGTCCCGATAGTCGTATCTGCAAACGGCCTAATAGCGAAGAGTCTCGACCAACATCTCAAGAGACTCTCGCTAGACGGCTGGATCAAGGGCCAGATACAGAAGGCGGTACTTCTTGACACGGCACGCATCGTCAGGAGGTTCCTCTCTCTGCAGCCCTAACCACCGTTAGCTTGGGCCCTGCCCCGCTGCCGGCGGCACCCTAGGTTTAGGTTTTTTTTATAATGTTAAATGTTTTATTTTTTATAGTAGTTTTGTTTATTATTTTTATATGGAATATTATAAAAAACCTAGACTTAAGAAAATAAAAAAATAATAAATTATAAATACTTTATTTGCATAAGAACATTGTATAAATTGGTGGTAATTATAAAATCAATAGCACAATCATGTTTTGCCGAAATAAAATGTTCAAAATACATCATTTAATAAAATATACTCAACATTTACTCAGTTCATTGCAAATAAATAATAATTCTATTCTATTCTATCATTATTACATCAAGCATCGATTTTACTTACAGCTAATTATTAATATTAAAAAATTCATTTAGATTGTAAAATGTATGTGACAGTACCTAACCAGTTGCGCAAGGTTTTCATAATTGAATAAATGTTTAAAGATTTAAGGTTGTCAGGTACATTGTTGTAAATCTTGGAACACATGGATAAACAGCTTTTGCTATATTGCATTGTTTTAGGGGTGTCACTTAGTACTTAATCTGTTCGGATTTCTACGGTTTCTAGGATATATTTGACAGGCCTTCTTTAAGAGGCTACCATTTTGCTGCACCAATACACATATTTCGTAAATATATAGGTAAAGATGTCAAAGTAAGTAAGCCAAGTCTTGCAAACAGTGGACGCCAAGATGTGAGCGGAGGAACACCGCATATTGCTCTTACACATTTTTTCTGGGCGGTGAAAGCTCTATTGATATGAGTATCATTACCTCAGATTACTAGCCCATAGCGCAGTATGGATCCTACATAAGCATGATAGGTTGTAATGGCAGTTTTAACATTCGTTACAGTTCTAACCTGTTTAAGGGCATGTACAAATTTATTGATTCTATTACAGACGTTATCTATGAGTGTTTTCCAATTTGTCTGCTGATCTATAGTCAGTCCTAGAAATTTAGTATGTTTTACTTCGTCGATTTTAATATTTTTGTAATGAATGTATAATTGTTTAGGTTTAGAATTTCTTTGATTATTAAATTGTATAGGTATAATTAGTTTTAATTAAATTAATTTTAAGATTGTGCATGTCCAGCTATTTTAATAAATTGTTAATAGTATCATTTATATCATTTTCATGGTCAATTGTTGAATTATTATTATATTTATTTGATGTCACTACATCGTTTACATTATTGAGATGTCATCTGCAAACATAATGCATTTATGACTTGTTATGTCAGTGATCTCATTAATATATAATAAGAAATAATATTGGGCCCACCACGCTTCCCTGTGGTACAACGTATTCATTGGTTTTAAATTCTGACGAGTATAGTATAACTTCCCTATTTCTGTTTAATTTGTTTATAACGAGAGATTGTTGTCTGTTGCTCAGATAGGATTTAATCCATTCATAAGCCGGTCCTCTAATACCAACTGATTCTATTTTTTGTAACAGCAATTTATGTGAAACGCAATCAAATGCCTTGGACAGATTAATAAATAAAGCAGTAGTTAAGTTTTTGGCATTGACATTTGATATTATCTTTCCAACGAGTTCATGCACAGCCAACGTCGTGGATTTGTTCTTTTGGAAGCCATATTGATCTATATCTAGTATTTGAAATTTGTTACAAAAGTCAATAAGTCTCTTGTACATGCATTTTTCAACCACTATTGAAAAAATCGATAACAGTGCAATAGGACGATAACTATCCAAATCTTCGGTATTACCTTTTTTAAATAGGGGGTTTATTATAGATCGTTTAAGCACATCAGGGAATATACCCAACGAAAAACATTCACAAGATGTGTCAAAACAATCAAGATTTCAATAACACATTTTTTAACAATCTTTGTAGAGATTTCAGCAAACCCTTCAGAGGCTGTGTTTTTTAGTGACAATACTTCTTTTTTCACTTCATCTTTAGTTAATGGTAATAAGAAAATGGAATTTACTATATGTCGCTTAGATGTATCTTTCTTTGGATAAGCAGTATTATTTTAGTATGGTACATTAATAAAAATATATTTATATAAGGCAAATAAAACAATGAATTAATTAACTAACTCCATTTATTTAAGTAATAGCGGCCGCTCGCGGTTTCACCCGCGTGGTTTCCGTTCCCGTAGGAATATCGGGATAAATAGTATCCTATGTGTTAATCCAGGTTATAAACTATCTGTTTGCCGAATTTCATCCAAATCCATTTAGTAGTTTTTACGTGAAAGAGTAACAAACATACACACTCACAAACTTTCGCCTTTATAATATTAGTGTGATTACTATTAGGTATAAGATCACAGGATGCAATAGGGGTATTTTGTGATTTATCCAAAGCTTTCGATTGTGTTTTACATGAAACTTTGGTCAGGAAGCTTAACCACTATGGAATTAGGGATGCTTCTTTGAGCCTTCTAATCTCATACTTGAGTAACAGGATTCAGAAGGTCGACATTAACGGTAAAAGATCTCCGGGATCAGTGGTTACAATGGGAGTTCCGCAGGGTTCAATACTAGGTCCATTCTTGTTTTTGATTTATATTAATGACTTACCTTATTTTGTAAAAGACAGTCATGAGATAGTATTGTTTGCTGATGATACTTCACTTTTATTCAAAGTGAAACGACGACACCCAAATTATGACGATGTGAATAATGCGATCTCAAAGATTGTTCACTGGTTTAGTGTAAATAACTTGCTATTAAACGAGGGAAAAACCAAATGTGTAAGATTTGTATTGCCTAATATTAAGCAAGTAACAACTAGTGTACAAATTAAAGATAGGAATGTGAATCCTGTGGACACCACTGTGTTTCTAGGCATCACGTTAGATGCCAAGCTTCAGTGGGGCCCACATATAGCTAAATTGTCGAATAGACTTAGCTCTGCGGCTTATGCAGTAATGAAGATCCGTCAGTTAACTGACGTTGATACATCCAGATTAGTTTATTTCAGTTACTTTCATAGTGTTATGTCGTACGGCATTTTACTGTGGGGAAATGCTGCCGACATTCAAACTATCTTTGTGCTTCAGAAGAGGGCTATTCGAGCAATCTATAACCTAAAGGCTGGCGACTCTCTCAGAGAGAGATTTAAGAATATAAATATAATGACAGTTGCATCACAATACATTTATGAAAATTTGATTTATGTTCATAAAAATACTGGAATGTTTTCAAAAAACAGTGATATTCACAATGTAAACACTAGAAGTAAGAACAAATTAGCAGTACCTTATACTAGGCTCCATAAAAGAAATAATTCTTTTAGGGGTCTGTGTGTAAGATTTTACAACAAAGTACCAAATGATATTCAGAAATTAGATCTTAATAAATTTAAAATCAAAATCAAAGAAAAGCTTTATAAAAAAGCTTATTATAAAGTGTCAGATTACACAGAAGACAAAACAGTTGGATCTGAAATGCTCCAAGCACTCCAACAGCTATTTCTAATTGTCTCTATTTAATTGATACTACATTGTATTGTAATTTTGTATTGCATCATTTTTTTTATATTTTTAAATTCATATTTTGTATTGACCTGGTAACGACATACTCTTTTTTTTGTTTGTAAATGTCGTTGCTTTTGTGCGCTGTGGTTTCTTGCGCCCATTCTTTGCCACAGTTAAAAAATTATGTCCTGAATGGGTGGTAGGTTAAAAAAGATTTGGACGATTCAAAGTACTTATTAATTGAGTTTATTGAATAAATATATTTTGACTTGACTTGCCTTGAAAAATCAAATTACACCGTTTATTTATCACAAAAAAAACAATAAATTAATCAACTAACTCCACATTTATTTTACGTAGGTATTACTATTAGTATGAGATCAATCAAATTACAACGTTTAATCTTCACAAAAAACCGTAACAAATATGAACTGAAAAAACAAAAATCTATCTGCTTCAAAAAATACACCAACAAAATTAAAAAAATCAGCCAAAAAAAACACATTTGCAACTGAAAATTGATATACTTAGGTTACTTTAATTATTTAGGTACTTTGTCAGCTTTTAATTTTAATTGAAAATGTTTGCGAAGGAAACACAACATATCTAAACTGTCGTATGCGAAACTACTGCGTATTTTAGAGGCAAATAGCCAGATGCACGCTTTTTCTCAGTCCCGCAAATCCCGCGGATCCCGCGCCCGTAATCCCGCATCACGCAGGATTGGAAAATGACGCGGGATCCCGCAATACCAAAATCTCGGTATTTCGGGATTGGAAGCCCTAGTTCCACCATCTCTCTCGGAATGACCACGCCGTGCAACCATTAAGTTTTAAAGCTATACCTACTTGGTATGACACGGTATTAAGGTGTTAATCTTTGACGACCACCGTGGTCGAGTGTTTAGCGCGCCGGGTCTGGCGTCGCACCATCTCTGAGGTCCCGGGTTCAATTCCCGGTCGGGTCAATTTAGAGAAAAACTGATTTTCTAAATTGATTTCGGGTCTGGTGTTTTTTCATTGTTTATGTATATTGATCCGTTATCTTACCACATTAACGAGATCAAAAGAATGCTCATCTTGGTCTAGTCTAGATAATTGGTGTGAGCGTAAACAAAAAAAAAATAATTTAATTTAATCTACTTGTAGGCCGAGTGTACGTTACATAGTAAACGTTATTGCTAAAGTAATAACAGGTTCACGTGTACAGGAAATGAGCGATTAACACTTGCATAGGGTTTTCTAGGGCTTTAGTTCTCAAACTGTGCTCTGTTATAAGTAACTGAATTTTATTCAATAAAAGATTAGGGCGGTTTCGGTTAGGACCACAGAAATAGAACTAAATAGAAGCCGCATGTGTAAGTACTTTGTGTGCCAAAATAGTGTCAAAAGGATAGTAAAATCCCATCTTTCGACCGAGTTTTATGTAGCTGTTCTCAGCACCGTTAATTAAAATTGGAATCTAAAAAGCTACTTGAGTCGTATCGAACTGTAAAATCTGTACAAGAGAGGTTAACCGAGATAGACCGAGATAATTAATAAGTTTCCTTTCGGTAAGTAATTTCGTAATTCAATTGACACATAAAAAAGTGACACGCCTGGTTTTCATACAATGAAGCGGCTTCTATTTAGATCTATTTCTGTGGTTAGGGCTAATTCTTAATTTTATTTAACAACAACAACCAATAATATCTTGTTTATACGCTGACTAGTTTATGCACGCGGCTACGCTCGCGTTAGTGTAGATTTTTTCAAACAATTCTGTTTGTCTTATCGTAATTAAAGGGGGGTTAAAGTTATATCCGGCGTGAAGTAATGGTTTGGTGCTGTTGTGTTTCGTCCGGCCAGTGAGAGTCCCGGAGGCCCCTTCCCCCCCTCACAATTCCTATTCCTTCCTTAACCCTATTCCTTTCTTAAAGGTCGGCAACGCATCTGCGACTCCTCTGGTTTTGCGGGTGTCAATGGGCGGCGGTGATTGATTTCCATCAGGTGACCCCGCCTTTGAGTTTATTTCGTTAGCGTTTTTTATAAAGCAAATAATCGAATATTATTATTACAAATTTAATTTGAATAAAAAAATAGTAATCCAATGACATTGTCAAAAAAAGAAGCACGTGTAAGTATAGTAAGTATTAAGCAAGTTTGAGAATCACCCGTTGCTGAGAATTTTCCTGCAGTTTCTGCATTTCAAGCCATCTTATATTACCGATCTGTGTCATAATCATAATGATGTACAGACGCCAGCAAGGTCTTCATATCACAAAATAAAGAATTTCTTCTTCAATCACACATAGATACCTACATCACACCTGTTTCCCGGAGGGGTAGGCACATGCAGAGACCACAGATTTCCATATGCTACGATCCTGACCTGACTGATACACTTCTTTTGCTTCACTTACTATCATAATATTCTTCGTACATGCACGTCGGTTTAGATTACTCTTGACCTGACCCCTAACGAGAACGTTCCGATCTGCCGTGTAAGAAATTAATCATTATGCGAGTAATGACTCATTTAGGTAGCCTGTAAATTCGCGTATGTCATTTCGCGTAGTCGCTCCCCCCGTGTGCCATTTTGCGTATGAGAATATGTGTCAAGTTTTTAATAATATTTATTATTTTCTTTATATTAAGTGGATGATAATGAGTAATAATGAACGTTTAATGGTAAATGATTTTCCCCCAAACTTCTCGAGACTCAATAAAGCTGTGGGACTTTATTGAGGTCTCACACGGACTTCTTGAGAGTATTTGAAAAGTGATGTTGCACTGTTTTGTTTTATTTGCTAACACTCATGCACGTTCACGAACACTTAATAGTAAGTAATCCACCATTATTTCACATTAATATTCGACAAAACACAAATTATAGAAAATAATACAAAACTGCAGACATAATGCTTCACTTTCCTGCCAAGAAGTCCAAAATGATAGTTTGAAGTGGCTAGTTTATTTGAAGGTAAGACTGTAAAAAGTTCCTAAAGGTGTTGGATTTCTAGTGACAAACTCATTCTTGAATTCAATATTTTTTGTTTTTATGGATAATTTTAACACTGTCTACTTGCCATTAATTATTTTTTTAATGCTTATTCATGTTTATCATATTTATTAACTTAAAAGAAAAAAAAAGAAGGAAAGTGGGTTTGATTTCTTTTCAAAAATACGCATCAAATTTTCATGATCGTTTTGCACAGAAATAAATTTGGACACAGGCTACTACTTATCGTAGGCGAAGTCGCTTGACGGGAAACTAGTGTTAAATACTTAAATAATATGCGTGTAAGAAATTAGTCATTATGCGAGTAACCCGATCGCCGAGGTCTTCCCCTTCCAACTAACCCATTCACTCTCTGTCTCGTCTCGCCATATGCACCTTCCTGGTAATTCTTTTTTCATCCATCCTCTCTCCATGACCCAACCATCTTAGTATGCCTTTCTTCAATCAATTTTGCACTTAAACACTTGAGCATAAGGATCAATATGGATTAGAGACATTTGACAGTTTTGGATAGGCTGACGTGCACGTGCGTGTAACGTTTTTTTTTTTTAATTGTGGCACGCCATAATGGCTTCACTCTGCCTGATGAAAAGCAGCCAGTGAAGCCCAAGAAGTGAAAGCGTTCATCACAGCGCTACCACGCTATGACGAACGCTCCCACTATGGCGGCCTGCATAAATGCTTTTTTACGCCCCGCTTAAATAAACCGGGAGAGAAAGAGGAAGGAAACACGTGTGCGGGAAGCGCATTCCACATACGGGCAGTTCGGCAAAAGAACGATTGTCCAAACTTTTTGGTACGTGTCTTGATGATCAGCACGGTATGAGGGTGGCTTCTAAGACCTGCACGCGTCGATCTGGAAAGGAAAGGAGAGGGAGGGATGAGGTCAAAGAGCTCCTCAGAGCTTTCACCGTGGTAAAGGCGGTAGAAAGCACTAAGGGAAGCAATGTCCCTACGTAGCTGTAACGGCTCCAGACTGGTCGTAACGTCATCGTTACCGATAATACGGACAGCACGTCTTTGCAACCTGTCAAGAGCTTCGAGCAAGTACTTGGCGGATCCGTCCTAAAGATGAGAGCAATACTCCACGCAGGAGCGCCCCTGAGTCTTATACAAAAGACAACGGTTGCTCCGGCGTGAAGAACCGCTTCACCTTGTTCAGGAGTTTACGTGAGGATGTGGTTATAATGCTCTCAATATAGCTCTTCGGGTTGAGGTCGCTGTGTATGTCCATACCTAAGAGACTGAGACCAGTCTGGATGGGTAATAGGTTGCTCTGGAAGGAGGGTTGGGGGAGAAATGCGGACTTTTTAGCAGTGGCAGCGCAGACCTGTGTTTTTTTGGCATTGAACTGGACCAGGTTATCAGAGCCCCATTTATAAATGCGGTCTAACTCCTCGTCCAGCTCAATGACAATCTTCCGTCTCGACTCCACTACATCGGCCTGCTTTGCCGCAGGGTGACCCAAATAACGCCGATGTATTGTACTGTCGTCTGCATAGCAATGAATGTTACCCAAGGATAACATATCATTGATATGCAGAAGGAACAGCGTGGGCGATATTATAGAACCCTGCGGCACTCCGGCGTTCACCTGCAGAGACTGTGAGGCACTGCTTTCGCAGAGTACGCGAGTGCTGCGCTCATGCAGGAACCCGGCGACCCAATCGCGTAGGCGAGGTGGCAAGCCGTATGACGAAAGCTTGGAGAGAAGCGAACGATGCCAAACTCGATCGAAAGCCTTGGAGATGTCCAGGCTAACAGCCAGTGCTTCTCGATGCTTGTCCATTGCTTTCACCCCACAGGTGTGTTATGAACGCCAGGAGATCACCCGTTGATCGTTTCGGTCTGAACCCGTATTGTCGATCATAAATCAGGGAGTGATCTTCTTCTCATCATCATCATCATCAGCCTATAAACGTCCCACTGCTGGGCACAGGCCTCCCACGTGAACAATAGCACGTGGGGATATTGGGCCATAACCCACCACGCTGGCCCAGTGCGGGTTGGTGGGTTTTAACGACTGCCATCTTACGACAACAACCGGGACCAACGGCTTAACGTGCCTTCCGAAGCACGGAGGAGCTCGAGATGTTTTTAAATTTGGTCACCCATCCAGCGACCCGGCATTGCGAAAGTTGCTTAGCGAGCAAGATCGCAAGCCGAACGCGCTAGCCGCTGCGCCATCGAGCTCTTCTATCTTCTTCTGATTCGCTCAAAAACCTTGCAAACGACAGAGGTGACAGCAATAGGTCGATAGTTGGCTGGGTCAGACCTATCCCCTTTTTTGGGGACTGGCTGGACGTTCGCCTTTCTCCAAGCCTCCGGCACAATTCCAGTAGAATACGAGAGGTGGTATAGGCGTGTCAGTACTGGAGACAACTCGGGAGCACATTTTTTAAGGACGACTGCCGGTATACCGTCAGGACCGCTAGCCTTCCGCACATCAAGTGACTGCAGCACGGCACGGACGTCACGTTGTCTGATTTGGACGTCAGGCATTGAGGAACCACAGTGAGGGATGGTAGGTGGTTCCGCGCCGCAGTCATCGACACGCGAATTCGCCGCAAAGAGCTTCGCTAAGAGGTTAGCCTTGTCTAGCGGCCGATGGGCCAACGAGCCATCAGGGTACCGCAGTGGGGGCAGAGAAGGCGCGCAAAAGTTGGCTTACACCGCTTTGGCCAGTCGCCAATAACTTCGGCTACCCGTTGGGTGCGACAACAGCTCTTGGCTAACGCGAGCAACGCGCTGGGCATTCGCTCTCGAGAGAGCTCTCTTGCAGACTTTGGTAGCCTTGTTGAAGACTACCTTGAGGGAAGAGATGTTACGATCGTTGAGCATGCGAGCCTTGGTCCAAGCGCAATACGTCGCCTGTTTAAGTTCAACAGCTTTGGCGCATTCGCGATTGAACCAAGGGCGCGCCTTACTTCCGCTGACGACATCAGTGTAGGGAATGTAATATTCCATCCCCAACATGATCTCGTCAGAGACAGCAGAGGCACTCTCCGATGGGTCCCTACCCACAAAGCAGCGCTGGCCCCACGGGATGGACGCAAAATAGTCGCGCATACCATCCCAATCTGCCGACGAGTAGTGACATAAACGCCGTTTAGACTCCACTGAGGGAGAGCTTTTACGGCGCAGTACGGTGGCACCAACCAGGCAATGGTCAGAAGTGCCCAACGGAGCAATTATCGACACTCTGTACCCGGCTGGTCGACTCGTCACCAGTAAGTCTAGCAGGGAAGGCGCTTGACCCGATATATCTGGAATCCTGGTAGGCTGGAGAACCAGTTGAGTCAGATCATGCGTGAGAGCGAATGCGTGGGCAGTTCGGCCTGCGTGATCTGTTTTGGAAGAGCCCAACCAGGTCTCATGGTGGGCATTAAAATCTCCCAAAAGTACCACATCGGCAGACGGAAACCGCTCCTGTACGTCGTCAACTGCTTGGCTCAGGTAGTCGAATAACCGAGTTGTCTCGTGGTCTCCGGAATGGGAACGGTACAGGCAAGCGTAGACATGGCTCTCAGAACCAAGATCCACGTGCACTCATAGGATGGAGAAGGAGGGGTCCTCCAAGCAGCGCAAACGTCGACAGCAAACGTCCGTCCTGACGAAAAGGCATACTCCGACTTTCGCGAGGAAGCATTCCACGAGCACGTAGCCGGGGTAGTGCAGATATGCAATGTCGGCAGGACGGCGGATCTGTGTCTCCGTCAGAAAGAGCAATGCTGGCAGGGCCGTCTCAAGGTGTTGGTGGACGGCGTTGAGGTTTGAATGGAGTCCACGGATGTTAGTGAACTCCACCTCAAAAAGCGACTTGGTGGTGGGGAAGTGGGGTGCCGCTGTCTGACCTGCATTGTTTTTAGACACTGACATGGTGGCAGGATGGGGGCGTGAGTAAAAGGAGATGCTGTGGCGGCAAGGGGGAAAAGACAAAGTGTGGGAGACTAACATGAACTGGTGCATGTAGTTGTTCGGTAAGACGTTAATCGACCCGCCGGACGGAAGGGCCCCCGTTTCCCCCCGAAAGTAGTCGCCGGGTCCCACCAATCCGGTCACCAACCGGCACGACGAGCCACTTCGGGATTATGCGCGACCTGGTGGAGCAGCCTCCTAGGGTGGTTAGCCCTAGTTGGGCTCCTGTACTATGCCGCGGGCGGCCAGCGGCACCAACGTTTCTACGGGTCTCCCTGGCCGGCGAATCGACCCAAGTCAAACGAACAATGCGTCCACAAAGACTCCCACCGGACCTTGACCCTGCCGCCACCGCACCTCCCCAAGCTCCGGTATTACGCCTCTGAACCCGGAACGCGTCCTGTGTCGAGCACCGAACACTTGGCGGGTTTTACGAGTCCGCATGGTGGTAACGCCGGACGAGCAAAGCTCTCCCACCAGCAAAATAAATCCCTTTAGTCGCCTCTTACGACACCCGCTAAGATACAGGGGTGGGGGTGGAGCAATTCTGACCCGGCACCACACGGGGAAAAATGGACCTGATTATGTATTGTTTATGTATTATACACCGTGACAGGTTACGTGACAGGTACGGACGCGTTTATGGAGGTAAACTAGTAACTTATCTACATCCCTTTTAGTTAAAAAATGTTATAGGAAATTTTTAAACACGCGAGTTATTGCGCATTTTTTTAAAAAGTGAACTTTCTGCATTTCGCATGTACTACACGCACGAGTAAGGGAGGCGTTGTTCGCGCGTGCTTTGACGTTACTTAAGGTAGTACGCGCGCGTAGTCAATTGTAAATAAGTAGAAAAACCATTTCAGTTAGGAAAAAAGTAAAATGTTAAGGTGGTGTTTTTTCATTTTTAATGGAACTGGTATTAGCTTCTTATACGCCTCCTTTAACGCGTCCGTCGTCTAGCCAGCTACGGTGTATACAACCTTAATTTTTCTTTATACAAAACCAATTAAGGGTGAGTTGAGTTCCACCCTTGAAACTGAACAACTTTCCCCAAGAAACCTATGTGCAAAAATGACAAAAAAAATTCGATCGGTTTTGTATAAAGATATGTAGGTAGGTTGTATATTATAGTTGCGTATGTGGAATGCCATAGGCATATATTTAATTAACCGTGTCGCCTAGTTGAAAGAATAATACCACCCTCCCCTTTCCCTGGGGTGCCGTAAAAGACGACTAACGGACTAAAGTTTTGAAGAGAGTGTTTTGAAGAACTTTTTGATCTTATCCCGCTCTCTCCTTTCCTCTCCGGGACTACACGTGCTGGTCTTAGGAACCACCATCATACTGTACAGACTATCAGTACTCGTACCAAAAAATTTGGCAAGTCGTTCCTCTGTAAGACCATTCGGCTTTGGAATTCTTTGCCGGCGCATCAAACATCATTGCGGCGCATGTGTTTCCCAGGTCCTACAGTCCCGGGTCTTTTAAGCGGGGCGTGAAACGGCATTTATGCAGGCCGTCATGAATGGGTGCGCTCGTTATCGTGCTTATTCCACGGTGGGGAGCGCTCTCATTATTTTGGACTGCATCGGCTGCTTACCATCAGGCAGGATGCAGTCACTATGACGAATCATAATAGAAAAAAACACCTGTATAAAAACAGTACATTCTGTATACTACTGTCCCACTGCAGGGCAAATGCCTCCACCATTGAAATAAAGTCATGCGGGTTGTTGATCACAAACCCGGGCATCGAAAAATCAGAAATCAAACCGAGCCGAGCGTTAAACCACTCAGCCGCCGAGAACACCCTGTAAAATAAACAAAACATCATCCGTGTACAACTTCGTTTTTTGACGAGATGTGTTGCGTGTTATGGCGGCTCACTAAGAGGATGCTAACAACCCCTCTCTTCCCGTGGGTGTTGTAAAAGGCGACTAATGGGCAAAGACTCATCCGATTACATAAAGCGGCGATGTGCTCACCACTTATCATGTTAAGCACATGTGCAGCTGTAATTTGGTGAAACGTTGGACTATGGCAGAGGACTGCTTCTGCGATCCCCATTGCCTACCTGACTAACCCTTTGGGGATATTCTTGGTACCGCACCCATAAGCCCACAGTAGGAGGATATTTTTTTTTACAAACGAGCCGGCTAGTCACCTCATGAAGAGTAATCACCGCCGCTCATAGACACCCGCAAAACCAGAGGAATCGCAGACGCGTTGCCGGCCTTTAGGAAGGAATATTTTTAAGGAAGGTATAGGAATTGTGAGCGGTAGGAGGGGATGGGGGAGCTCCGGAACCCTCACTTGCTCTTTTTCTTCAGCCCTTTTCTACCCAATGCTGAGTAAAAGCCTCTTCCATGTTTTTCCAAACGGTGCGATCCTGGGCTTATCGCATCCAGTCCTTCCCCGCTATTTGGGTTAGGTCATCGGTCCATCTCCTGGGCTGTCTTCCTACGTTTCTGCGCCCGTTCCGTGGCCTCCATTTCAGCACCTTCAACCCCCATCGTCTGTCAGACCTGCAGCATATGTGGCCAGCCCACTTCCACTTCCATTGGGCTATAATCTTAGCTATGTCGGTGAGTTGTGTTCTACTGCGGATTTCTGTATTGCGAATTTGATAGCGGAGGGAAATACCCAACCCAACTCTGGGTGACTTGTAGTTGGTGGATAAGCTGTCTAGTGAGACCCAAGTTTCTGATCCATAAAGACCATCACAGGGAGGATACACTGCTCGAAAGTTCGACGTTTGAAGTTAGGGGGCACTTATTTGTCTTTAAATACCTTCGGTTTGCCAAAGGCTCCCCACCCAAGTTGGACGCGACGGCTTATTTCGCAATTTTGTCCATTCCTTTCTAGACTCAAAGCCTGACCCAGGTGGGTATACTCCGAAACCCTTTGAATCTGTTGGCCTTGGACCACAACATAGTCAATGTCGGCATCGCAACACATAATCTTGGTTTTTAAAATGTTCAGCTTTAAGCCGACATTGAAAGATGCGGAACCCTCACTGGCCGGGCGAAACACAACAACACCAAGTGCCAATGTTTCACGCCGAATATTCGTGAGAGAGTGGTATTATCCCGGGCGAACCGGCCTAATGCGTGCAGCAACGCAGCGTGGCTCTACCACTCAGTCAGTGTCACTCATTTAGTACCACCCAGGGGTCACGTGTAGGGTCTCAAGGGCAAACCTACGGACGCGAGTAACTTTAACACCCTTTTTTTTAAAGGTTTATTTTATTAAGTTTCGGTAGTTTAGTTTTATTTAAGTAGTTATAAGATTATTGTTGCTTATATTATTAATTTAAAATAAAAAAAAATTAAAATAAGAAAAATGTATGTCTGTAACTATGTAAGTATAAATTTTTAAATAAATTATAAATTTTCCTACACTCACACCAATTATCTATCCCAAGAGAAGCTTCGGTAAGAAACTCGTTCAATGGTTACTAGATAACGGATAAACATACTTAAATACATACTTATTATACATAGAAAACACCCAGAACCGAGACAATTTAGAAAAACAATAATTTCTAAATTGACCCGACCGGGGATCGAACCCGGCACCTCAGAGATGGCGACACTATGAAAACCGGTGTACAAACCACTCGACCAAGGAGGTCGTCATCGTCGTCAAGTATAATAATGGTAGAAACGATGACGAACGAAGAAGCGTGGGAGGTGCTTAATCATTTGACCAGGTCACCAGAAACAGGTACATAGGTTACAAAAACATAGCGGACCAAAGTTTATACTGTTAAGGAGTCAGCCACCTCTAGACAACTGTATCAATTGAAAATATTGAAATAATCGGTCAAGTGTTAAAATTACATACATGCATAAACTCACGCTACCTAGATTAAACGCCGAGTTAGTATAGACTAATCTCGGATTAAGTCTTATTCCACTGTGGTCGAATCTACCCTTAATCATGCAAAGCATAGGACCGCAAAAGCAGTTTTTTGCGTAGGTAACAAATTTAGGACGATTTAAAAAAAAAAACGCATTTGTTGTGTAACTCTAGGAGGCTAGGTTACTTATATGAGGCAATGTACGTTTAATGTTTTGCAAAATATCTAATTTTTAGCTACTTTTTGTTACTGTGTGTACAAATCGGCAGTTGTTACATAGGTACTCTCGAAGAATTATCATATTAAAATACAAATTTGTTAGTTCAAGTGAAAGTAGCTTATTTGGTCCCGAGACGAGGTTTGTTCGAGTAAATTATAGCTCGACGGACTAAATAAGTATTTCACACACTGTGCTTTTTTATTACGAATACATACAAGGAAAGTAAAAATAAAAACATGATTTAGGTAAATAAAAAAATGAATTCCATATTTGAATCTGATGAACTCATCGTGTTAATACAAATCTATGTTGCGGAAGTATAAACAAAACTCTACATCTCGAAAAAACAAATGAATATCGGATTGCCGCTTTACTTTGTTTTTTTTTCTGTGGCCGGCCAGGGGCCCAATTCTGCTCATTTACGAATGGCATAATTGAATCGCAATGGATCGCATTGTAATTGTTTGACACATTTGGTATTCTCTTACTCATATAAGAATAAAAAAAAAAAAGAAGTAAATTAGCAGACTTAAGCCCCAGCCCTTTTTTCATTTTCATCATTGTTTCAAATGATAAATGTTTTGCCCAAATAATCACGACTATTATCCCTAAAGGGTTAGTCAGAGACTAGGCAACGAGGACAGCAGAAGCAGTCCTCTACCAGGTGGTGCTCAGCGTGACAGGCAGTGAGCCCATCGCCGCTTTACGCTGTTGGAAGTATGTGCAGTGTTTAGTCCGTTAGTCGCCTTTTACGACACCCAAGGGAAGAGAGGGGGTGGTAGTATTCTTTCACCGCTACGCGACACGATTAAACTGTAGGTTGTCTACCAAATTACTATTGACAATTAACGCAAACGAAACGACATAATTGTGGTTATAGAGCGTTTGCCTCTTGTCTAGAGGGGTAAACCGCAGAAACGTGCTAGCCAATGCGCCTTCGAGCTGCGATTATGCTGTGTCATTTATCTATTATTATGAGAAGAGCGAGTTATTACGTCGGTAAAAAATTCGACCGTTACTTACGGGTTATTATTATGTTCATTCACTGAAATGACTCGTCGTCATTTTAATACATCATTATTTTGTACATACATAAGTACTTACATACCTACATAATACCTACGACTATTTTCCCAAAAGGTATAGTCGGAGACTATAGGCAATGAGGACCGCAAAAGCATTACACAGCCATATAGCCCAATTTAAAAAAAATTACAACTGCACAATGTGCCTTTCGTGTTAGGTGGTGAGCCCAGAGCCGCTCTATGCTGTTGGAAGTTTGTGTCTCTTTAGTCCGTTAGTTTTACGCGTTTTACGACACCCAAGGGAAAAGATGGTTTAGTCGACACGCACACACCACAAGTTAATAATATTGCACATAATTAAAAAAACATTTATCACAATATCATTTATGAATGATTACAGGTACGTATGGTATGTGAAATAATTATACCATAATTATGTTACTTCTCGCCTACCATAACGGCCCGCTCTAACAAGGTCAAACTAACATCAAAATAAAAAAGAAGTAGCTAAAGCAATGCTGTTGAAAATTGATCCATAGATCAAAAATCGTTTTGGTATTAGCGATTACGCGCGCGTGCAATACGTAACTCAGGAACTTATTGGAAGCATCTTTATACATAATTACAAACAATTAAGGAAACAATTATTTATTTATAAATGCGGGATGTTTGTAGGCGCTTCGCAAATCGGCGAAGTTTAACGGAATATCTAGTCGCGTATATCTATGATAACGTGAAACGCGAAACACGATCGATCAAAGATAATAGCGTAAATTATAATATACAATTAATAAAAATCGGCATTTGGCATTACACAACGTAGGTTCGTTCGGTGGAAGGAGTTTGCTGGAATAGCTTATCTGCGGATGTTATTGTGAAGTTATAGGAAAGTGTTTTTGTTTCTTTCTAATTTCAATATTTTCGCGGTGAAAATTAAGTGACAGTTTTTGACTGCAAGTGTTGGTTTTCGTTGACAATCAGTGTCGAGTGTTGTTATTATAGTGGATCAGTTCTGGTGAGTGCCTAGTACATTATTATCATTATAAACGTCCCACTGATGGACATAGACCATCCCACATGGGATCTGAAATGTATATATTAATATGGACAGGACATTCCTCCCGAATTCCGTAATTTAAATAATAAGATTTTTAATCAGGAAATTTTAAATTTTTCTTGGTTCTTATGAATGTATTAAATTGAGCAAGATTATTTTATTAACACTTTCTAAGTGAGCGGATTGTTATAATAAAACCAATGGGTTTTCAAAGATATGAAGTAAAAGCTTGATGTGTTGTGCAACGACTCTTTTTTTTCATTCTACAACCTGTAAGCTCTTGGCCTTCATCTCACCTGATGGAAAATGACGATAAGGCCGAAGGTGGAAGCGCGCTTCACTCGGAATCCTCAACCACTGAGGAATTGGCTATCTTATCTCTAATTGTCGGAACACACAAAGCTATAAACATCTATCTTAAATAGTTATATATCTTCGCTCCTATAGACACCACTTCAACTTAACATCATGTGGGGTTGGAGAGTCATTTGCTATGCTAATTTATATTATTAAAATCTGTGATTGAGCCTCTTTAAATTTTCACGTAATAAACATTCATTTAAACGGGACGCCAACTAACACAACCGCGTGTCGAACCTAGTCTAATCTTAGATAGATAATAAATTCGTAATATTTGATTATTTGCGGCAAAAACCTCACAAATAATGTCAAAGTTAACGGAACGTGGAAAAAATATCTACCTCAGGCGGGAATCGAACCCGCGTCCTCCGCAATTCTGGCGGCTGCGTTGACCACTCCGCCACCGCGGTATCGGTTTCGGTTAGACCTGACGAAATTTTTTAACACAAATATTACGAATCCATGAAACAATGTTATCCTAACTGAATGTTTAAAATAATGTTAAATATTTTCGCTCAGATCTCTATTGGATGTAAAGGAGAATGACCATTTAACTATGGGAGTTAGGCTAGTTTTTTAGCTAGCTGGCGTAACACAGCGCTTTAATGAAATAAATAGTAATCAATAGCAGCAATGCTCTGAATTATGTAGAAAAAATTACATTACAATATAATGCGGGAGTTTGAAGCTATCTTCATTTTTAGCTTAAGACTTTTTAGGTATTTTGAGGTTATGACAACTGTTATCGTATGACTATCAGTTCAGTTCAGCATTTATTTATCACTTGACTCTTAACGCGGCGTTCTATAGAAAAGTAATCATTATATAACTTAAGAGAACACTTTTGATAAGTGAATGATTAAGACGCAATAGATATCGAATAGGCTGGTTTAGTCATTCTCCTTTTTAGAGATTTATTAAGACACTGTTGCTATAAATACATAACGTCAAAAGCGTTCAAAAATTTCGTCGGTCTAACCAATACCGCGGGGGCGGAGTGGTCAACGCAGCCGCCCGGAATGCGGAGGACGCGGGTTCGAATCCCGCCTGAGGTAGACATATTTTTTCAACGTTCGTTACCTTTGAGATAACAAGTTGTTTCATTGCAGTAGTTAATAGTGTGTATAGTAAGGAATATATGACATGACATGCTTTAACTGTGTAGCGTAGCGGTAAAGAACACTACCAACCTATCTCTTCCGTTGGATGTCGTAAAAGGCGACTAACGGACTGAAGACTATACACACATCCAACAGCTTAGAGCGGCGATGGGCTCACCACCTGTCACGCTGAGCACATGTGCAGTCGCTTATTTTAGTAAAAAGTGAACTATGGCAGGCATTAGAGGACTGCTATAGTCTCTGACTAACCCTTCGGGGATAATAGTTGTAAGTATAACACTTTACTTTCCCACCAAGTAGTTCCTACTTTATAAGTAACGACAGTCATGCTTCTTTACAACAAATATCCTTATCTGTTTGTATTGGTCTTCCCCATACATTTAAATTGCTCAATCTGTATAAATTGTATATTAGGTTTTTCTTACACGTTCCTTTTCCGTTACAAAAAAGTTTTACAAAGGAATTGTCAAGGAGACTATAGGCAATGGGACCGCAAAAGCAGTCCTCTGCACTCAAGTAATGTTAATACCATTCCATCTTTATGGACATAATATTGCTGAAATTTTCAATAGCCATTTTGCTAACTCTAATATGTGTACCCAAACTGACAGAAAAAATCAGCTTCCTGCTTCACATCTACATAGCATATTTCTGACACCAGTAGATGCATACGAACTTAAAAAAATAGTTATGAGTATAAAAAACAAAAAGAGCTGTGGTTATGATAACATCCCGATTCAAGTAATCAAAAAATCTTTCGAATTCATTAGTAAACCCTTAGTTTATATTCTGAACTTAATGATTGAGACTGGTGTCTTTCCTCAGGAACTAAAACTGACAAAAATAAAACCACTGTTTAAAAAAGGTAGCAAAACAAATATTAATGATTACAGACCAATAGCATTACTGTCCAACTTTTCTAAAATCTTTGAAAAAGTCATTTACAATAGACTTTTAGAGTTCCTAAATAAACATAATTTGCTTAACAAAAATCAATTTGGCTTTCAGATTTTGGAATCATTAAATGTTAAAGCTCCATGTGTTGGACTATTTTTAGATATGTCCAAGGCATTCGATTGTGTCATATATAATACTCTTTTAAATAAACTTGATAACCTAGGTATACGTGGTATAGCTTTAAAACTTTTGGAAAGTTATTTAAAAGATAGACAACAAATAACAGTAATTGATACATACAACAAAAATAAAAAAACCTTTGAAGAAGTGCAATCTCAATCAAAACCAATGACCCAAGGATTACCACAAGGAAGCATTCTTGGTCCACTACTTTTTTAGTTTATGTAAATGAACTACCTAATATTATAAATAACTTATGTGTCATGTTTGCTGATGATGCAACAATTTTCGTACCTGACATTGAAAGAAATAGTAACCTTTTCGAAATAAACATTAACCAAACTATACAACTAGCTGTCACGTGGCTTAATACTTTTAATTAAAATGTAAATCTTAATAAAACCAAATTCATTCAATTTAGAAATTATAAATCAAATTCCTACAAACTCAAAATTTTAGACTGCGACACAAAGATAGACGAGGTGGACGAAATTAATTTTCTTGGAGTCACTATAGATGCTCATTTAAACTGGAAAGCACAAGTATCTAAAATTAATAAAAAAATATCAAGTTATTGTTATGCTCTTTCTATACTGGCTGAGACAACTTCAGTAGTTGTAACTAAATCTGCTTATTTTGGACAAGTTTATCCACTATTAACTTATGGCATTATATTTTGGGGAAACTCTGTTAATGTCCAGTCAACTTTCATTCTGCAAAAGAGATGCTTGCGTATTATATACAGCATGTATTCAGATGAATCTCTTAGAAGTGTTTTTAAGGAAAAAGGTTTTCTGACTCTGGCTAACATTTACATCTTAGAAATATCAATTTTTGTTAAAAAAAAGTCCAGAATATTTCGAAAGCAACAAAATTAGTGAAGGAATTGTAATAAAATTTTATTTTTTTTAAGTTATAATAATATTTTTTTTATTATTAACAAATATAATGTTATATAAACTTAATCAGTAGGCTCAATTTTCGTAATAATTGGCTTGTGGTAACTGAAGTAGGAAAGATATGTTTGGGATTCTATTTTACTTCGTAAACACAACAGCGTATAGGTTAGAACACGCACGGCTTGCTAAATACATACGTTCTGATATTGTAATATTAAAATATAATTTGAGGGGCTTTGTTCCAAATTACAAGTAGATAATAAAAATAATGTTAACAAAAAAAGTGTAAGTATTTATTTAAATGTGTGTGTACCTTTAACTGTGTTCTTAATAATATACAACTAAAAAATAAAAAAATTAAGATGAACAAAAAATCAACTCATGGTAGGATTTGATCTCAGGATCCACGGCGCTCATACGGGTGAGTCCGATGCGCGAACCACTACGCCAACCAGGCAATAAGTTGAGCGACGAAATAATGATTTACGTTTGCCGCACAGCTTACTAGCAAAAAGTGTCGTGACAACTTTTCGTAAGAATTTTCCGTCTAGCCCCCTTTCACAACGCGCGATATGCGTCAAAATATCCGCGATATATATAAGCACAATCTAAGTATTCCTAGGATAAATAATCATATGTTTTATAAGAGTGCTTTTAGAACCAGCATAAGTGTTTTTAACCATCTGCCATATAATATTAAAGCCCTTGATATATTAAACTTTAAGTCATCTTTAAAAACCTGGCTTGTAAAGAATGTTTTTTACACTTTAGATGAATACTTTCATACTAAAAATAATTAAGTTAAGTTGCTATTTAGCGTAATAATGTTGCATGCCCGTAATGGGCATTACTGTTGATTCCCATGTATTGTATTATCACCAGCAAAATGTACACAGTATCAGCAATAAATATATTTTTATTTCTATTTCTATTTCTAAAAAAAAATTGGTTAGTATACAATCTTACAGAATTAAGTATACATACATACTTAAACATACATAATAATCATGACCTTTATCCCCGAAGGATTAGTCAGAGACTAGGCAATGAGGACCGCAAAAGCAGTCCCCTGGCATAGTCCACTTTAAACCAAATAACGACTGCACATGTGCTCAGCGTGACAGGTGGTCAGCCCATTGCCGCTCTATGCTGTTGGATGTATGTGCAGTCTTTAGTCCGTTAGTCGCCTTTTATTCCCTTGGGTGCCCAAGGGAAGATAGGGTAGTATACTTTCACCCCTACACGAAATACGGTTACACGGTTAGTACAAATAATTTGTTGTTCCATACTTTTTTAACATTTTCTTTCACACAAACTTTGTCCTTAATTATGAACACAACAAAAATAGAATTAGCCAAATAGGTGCAGCCGTTCTAAAGTGATGCGCGTACAAACATTTCGGTTTTCAATTGGCTATTTGACAGTTGTAACAATAAAATATGAGATATGTCGGAAATTGCAGTTTATGATCAGCGATATCTCTTTAGGTCAATGTTTATGATTTAACGATAATTATCCAATAGTTTTACTAAGACATTTTTTTAATATTTTATTTATACAAAATAAATTTGCGATTTCGTAATCTGTAGATTACAATACCCGAAACACGGGCGGCCATGATTGTGTTTCTTGTGACGTCACATTTCACAAAATTATCAAAAACTGTCTGTCAGGTTTCATGTTGTTTCAATAATGAAGTATGACGTCACATGGCAAAATGTCACGTGACCAACCGTGAAATTAATAAAGAAAAATATGTTTTTTTTCTATTAAATAAAGCTTTTTCGAGAAAAAAAATATTGTAAGAGGTATAGAATAAGCGTTTGTAATTTTTAAAATACTTATTACAGACCTTATTTAAGTACAAATAGTTCAATGAGACTCATCGCAAAAATTGTTGGTTGGACACACGCTTCATTAGCGCCTTACGTAACAAACGACGCAATTGGAACACATTTTTATCGTCAGCAGAAATAAATAGTGCCTGAAATATATTAATAGAAAACTATTAAGTTTTAGGTATTCCCCTGGTAACAAATAGTATGCTTGACTTTTGAAATTAATGAAATTACACTTACCTAACGGTAGCCGCTTGTAGTCGTCCGTTTTTTTGCCGGACGACGGATTATGATTTAATCTCGAGTTCATGAACTAGGTGCAAGGTTACCAAGGATTTTATAACAATTCTGGTATTTTATAACAATTCTGGTATTTTATAACAATTCTGGTATTTTATAACAATTCTGGTATTTTATAACAATTCTGGTATTTTATAACAATTCTGGTATTTTATAACAATTCTGGTATTTTATAACAATTCTGGTATTTTATAACAATTCTGGTATTTTATAACAATTCTGGTATTTTATAACAATTCTGGTATTTTATAACAATTCTGGTATTTTATAACAATTCTGGTATTTTATAACAATTCTGGTATTTTATAACAATTGTTTTTAAAATAACCGTGTCGCGTAGCGGTGAAAGAATTCTACCACCCACTCTCTTCTCTTAGGTGACGCAAAAGGCGACTAACGGACTAAAGACTGCACATACATCCAACAGCATAGAGCGGCGATGGGCTCACCACCTGTCACGTTGCACTGAGAAAAATGGGGCACTATAAACTATTGTGCATGCACATCTTTTTGACCAATCGTGCAAGCACGTTAAATTACGCTGCCGACGATGCACATAAAATTATGGTTCCACCGTAATTTAGTGACGTCACGATCTTATTTGCAGCTCGCACTATAAAATATAGTGCAAGATATCATAACGTTTAGCCCTAAGAAAGAAAAAATATAGTGCACTGCACCAAAATACCTAGTTGACGGCATTTTATATTATAATGCAATGCGATTACTTATAGTTCCGTATCATTATACTATTATGTGCGTTTGCACTTTATTTATTGGTGCCTACCAAGTCGTGCACTATAATATTTCGTGCCTGCCCATGATATTATACGATTGCTGGAAGCATGTCTTTACGTGCAAGTGCACTATCTATAATAGTGCTTCTTTACATTGGCATGATCTTTTTATGTGCTCGAGCATTTTTGTCGCACTATTTAATATCGTGATGGCACGGCTATTTTTCAGGATTAGCACTAAATCTATACTAGGGTGTTTCTAGACGATGAAATAATATATTCAAATTAGTGTTCGGAGAGGTATCCTGAGTCAGGCAAGATTGATAGGTCAAACGAAAAATTCGGTCGTTTTTTTTGACTTCACATACAAACTAGCGCCCCGTTGGAACTAATAAACGATTTGTATAGGGAGTCGAAAAAAATAATCCGTTTTTTTTGTTTGACCTATCAATCCTGGCTGATTCAGGATAAGTACCTTTCCGAACACTAATTTGAAAATATGATTTCACCGTCGGGAAACACCATGTAAAGATTTAGTGCTAATCCTAAAAAATATCCACTTACATCACAATACATATAATAAGAACAGAAAAAATGTGCTGAAATTCACGATGCTTATAGTAATAATCACACACAAAGTCTAGGGTATGTAAGTAATTAAAAAAAAGGTTTAAAATTATACAAACATTTATTTTCCATAAAAAATTAGAACTTATCAAAAAAATGTATCATAGATTAAAATAATCTTTATTACTATTAGAAAACCAACGTTTAAAATTATACAAACATTTTTTTCCATAAAAATAGAACTTATCGAAAAAACAGTTAGTATCATAGATTAAAATAATCTTTATTATTATTAGAAAATCAAGGTTTAAAATTATACAAACATTTATTTTCCATAAAAATTAGAACTTATCCAAAAAATAGTTAGTAACATAGATTAAAATAATCTTTATTATTATTAGAAAACCATCATGTAATCTATAAAAAAGGCGCATAAAGAGTTTACATTGGTAATTATAATCCATTAATTTAAATACACTTGGCAAACTTACAACTATACATATTCATATAGAAACAGTCTTAAATACTAAAAGCTAATTAAAGGTTTCCACATCTGCAGTGTAGTGCAGACACTAAACACACAAAAATACACATTAACATATATACAAATTCCAAGTTTAAGAGGAAACACTACGTGGAAGTGGCATGCAAAATTCTTATACAAAACACAGAAAAACGACGTTTCGTAGTCCCTTGTTTCCTCCTTTAGAACTTGACCAATTTTTATTACTTTTTCAGCATCGGTTAAAGAAAAAGATTTTCTAAGGCTACATGTTTAACTTTTTTTGTATTAAGTCATTTATTGAATAACCAGGAGCCTTCAAAATTTAGCAAAATCACGCAGTTTTAAGGGGTCTTCAGAAATATTAAGTGGCTGGTTTAAAAAAAAATCAAACATACAGACAAAGAAAATCTCTTTCTTTAAGCGATTCTGAAAAAGTAATAAAAATTTGTCCAGTTCTGAAGGAGGAAACAGAGGACTACGAAACGTCGTTTTTCTGTGTTTTGTATGAGAATTTTGCATGCCACTTCGACGTAGTGTTTCCTCTTAAGAACCTATGAAGCTGTTATAAACAACTCCAATAAGTAAGTGGTACGCATTAAATAAAAAGACAACAACAGTGACAATAACAGTGGTATGCATTTAAATAAATAGACAACATTAGCACTTCAAACTCATAAATTACTCGGCAGGTTTTCGTAACGATTCAGTAAAAATTAACAAATAATTAATCAAAAATATCTCTAAAACCTGCCTAGTATAATTTATGAGTTTTAAGTGCTAATATTTTGCTCCTTTTCTGTAGGCAATTACTGTTCTATATACCATCTGCTAGTAATGTAGTTCATATAATTGTATAGTTTGCTTAGATTATGAGGGAAGGGTGCTAAAGAATCGCTGGCTTTTATACAGTTGTAGTTATTATTTTGTTCGACCTCATAAGCCTGATAATGCTCATTGAATTCAACAGTATCAAATAACCGGCAGTAAAAGTAAACAATATTTGAGGGAGTTACAACTATTGCTTCAATGGCTGCAAAAATGGGCAACTCATGATTTGGTTCATCGAAATCCACAAATACAATGCTGTTGGGTTTCCACTCCACACCCGCTATTTTTACGGATGCAACAAAAGTTATAGGACCCTCCAGGTTAAAACGATCAAGAAAGATGCTCAGCCGAATTTTCTTGCCAAACTGAACGGCATCAGGGACAACCTGATTAAAAAGTAAGTTGTTTAATTTAAGTGGATGTCTGATTGCTACAGTTTTAGTAATATTAACACGTGTGGACGTTGATCGAGCCACTATTTTTGAAGTTCTATGCTTTGCTTCAAAACGCATTGCCCAAATGTTTCGTATTGGGCCGAATTTACGTAACATGGCAGGGTAATGAGTAAGAAAATGAAATTTAGGCTTTAGTAGTGACCCCGTGAGCTTCATAAACAAAGAGTTAAATTCAGAGACTAAGCAATTCAATTTATCGGCTGTAAAGTCATAAATTCTACAAGCTAACAAAATGTCCAAAATCTTACGTAATAAAATGAACAAATCCCAGTTCTCTTCGCCAGTGGGAATATATCGACCAACGATTAGTCCAAAGTACCTTACCAGAACTATCATTTCGGAAGCTGAGCATCTTAGCCGGACTCTAGCCCCTTCGAACACTAAACAATTGCTAGGTTTTGAACTTGAATCGGGGCCGTAATTGAACGATATCATGGCTTCTTTCAGTATATTAGCCTATATTATACCATTGCTTACATAAAAGTTTATTATGTAAGTCATAACATAGCGACAAACACCTTCCAAGAAATCGTGCATGGCGTCAACTGCTACATTTTCAAAAATACCAAATCCATCTAATTCCAGCCAACAACATTTTTCCTTTATGCCTGTTAAAGATAAATCATTAATATTTAACTGTTCGTTGTACAGTGTCATGTTCCTAAGCAAATCAGGATTTTCACGAATTGAAGTTTGCAGATCTGCCCTGTCGATGTTGCATATTCTGCAGCATTTGTTTGCAGAAAAGCTCTCAGTAAATCCTAGAATAGAATTAAGACCTAAATTATCACCAGTAATTGCAACAACTTTGAATTTTATAACTCCTTTAAATACATCCGTGTCAATAAAAACTCCTGTACTTTGCAACTTATTTAGTTCCATAATGGCAGAACGGAAAATGGCTTTATTACCATATTTCGTCTTGTAGGAAGAATGACAAAGAGCCAACAGAAATACGTGATCTAGCTGGGAACATAAATAAGGAGGTAGTGCTGGCAGTGAAACATAAACACCCCCAAGCTTGTGAACCCCTGCATGTCCGCCCAACGGGTTTCCGACTTCGAAATCATCATAGTAAACTATAAGAGGCAAAATTAGGCTGGCATCTGCTGGCTGGATTAGCATGTGATGCCGCCAAAGGGAACCTTGCATTACATTTTCTATACATAACAATGCACTATCATTGCAAGCGCTCACTCTAACAGCACCCTGCAAGTGATCCAAATAATGGAGAACTGCCTGAAGAATTCCGTTAATAGATAAAAACTTACTAAGAACTCTGCCCAAAGGAATTACTTGCATAGTACATGGTAAAGTTGACATACTCGTTACATTCCTATGAGTCGTCAACCTAGGAAAATAATCAATTGTAATGGTTGTAGGAGAAATATAAGTACCCAAATTTTCAAACTTTTGCAACCTCAGAAATTCCGAACGAAAAGGAGTGAGCACTGATGACATAGACGATGTCCATTTGTTAATACAATCTCGCAGGCTGTTGTTTTCTACTGATTCACCGTTTTCACAATCTATCGAACTTAAAGCAGATTCCGCTAAAAAAGGAGCTATATCGATCAAATAGAATTGTAACGCTTTATTAAAAATCTACATGTTAATCTGTCAAGATTACTATCCATACTATCATCACTAATGCGCAACTCAGACTTAATCGTTTTCATAACAGCTGGGGGTGGGGAACTAGCACTACTGGTACTAGGCACTGGCTCCGGTAGCATCTCAACAGTTGGATGGAGGCAGTGAAAATCAAGAATATGCTTGCGAAATTGACGGACATCACTAAAGCATCGACTGCAATTTTCTTCCCCACACTTATAAATGTAAGGATCAAAATTTAAAGGACATTCCTTTCTTATATGACGAACTAGTTGAGAGATAAGATCGAAAGATCTTTTACAATCGCGACACACTACCATTTTTATCAATATTATTACGATTCTCTCAACATTATTTTATTATTACTTATTTTATTATTATTATTATATTATTATTATTATATTATTATTATTATATTATTATTATTATTTAGATAATTATTTTAGCTCAAGGTATGGCTGCAACGTCGAAGCAAGACCCAAATCTAGAAGTAGCTGTTTTAGTGATCGGCTGTAGTCATCATAATGTGTTTTAACGTGATAGAATGCTATTTGAATGAAGAGCCAGGTTGAATAGCATGACGTTGGATATGGACATGCAACTGCGTGAATTATTTTAAAACCCGCGTCAAGGGCTTCAGGGAAGCTTTTAAACTTCCAAAATGTATTTTCGGTCAAGCAGAAGAAAACACTGGTTATGATGTTGTATGGCTCACCAACTGAAATAAAGACTGGCTGAAAAGAGCCCTGTGTTGCTAAGGCGTGCTCCTGTATCGCCCCAGTGACATCATTTTCGGACGGAACGAAAGATACAAGGCTCTTCAGCACTTCGGTCGACTTCCAGTACCCCCCTTCCTGCTTGCAGCCGGCGAAATTTTGTAGAGGCAGCCTAGAAATATTATGGTTCCAGTTATAGTGACATCGTCATCATCTGAAAGAAAAATGAATTCAATGAAAACATTGTTTTTCGAATAAATTCGTAAGTGGAGCTGCCGTCGATTGTACTCATTAAGCTGGTAAAAATATTTTACAGAGATTGTTAAATTGAGTTCGGTTTTTAAACTCCCAAATACTCAGACATCTAAAAGTTAAATAGTACTCAAGTTACATGCTGTCACTGTCAGTTCCAAAAATATAATAAAGTATTCAGCAGTAAATTTATGAGAAACTCACCACTTAACATACACTGCTCCGTAATTGTTTTGATGGTAGCAACAACAAATTTGTCCTTCAGGCTTTTAATTTTATTTTGCGAGTAACTGATAATTTTAGGTACCAGTTCCTTGCACGTAGCAAGCCCGTCAGCTGCGGCTGGGTAAAGAACTTCAAAATCGTTAATAAGGAGTCTCCAGCCTTCAGACGCCTTCAAGACAGGATAGGTGTTCAAATATTCCTGAACCTTTCCCGTTCCGGTAACAAGTATACAGCCGAGCTCTAACTGTCTCCGACCACAGTTCTTCTATTGTCGGCCAGGGTACGCCCACGATGTCTCCCTTCAGCTGGTCTATGGCACTTTTTACCAAATCAATTTCACCTGAAACAAAATTAATAATGTGAATACAATATAATAAAATAAAGACGTTTTGCCACAACCGACCATTACGTTCTGTACCTCAAGAGGAAAAATAACTACTGTCGAAGACCCTGTTCCAGGGTTGTATTCTTGTAACTTAAGACTGAGAGCAAGGCACTTTTTTGGAAATATTTGGAATAAATATTGCACTGGGTTTCAAAATAAAGAAGACTGTATCTGTCATCGGCTATCTAGTAGGAGGTTGCTTTCATTAATATATGTCTGAAACAGCTGACTATTTAATGCATCTTACCCGCTTCCAGGTGACTCAAATCAATTGGATCGTTGTTGGCAGGCTCTGACTGGGGCGCTGGTGACCCGGTGTCCGTAGAACACGAACGAGATCGTTTGGCTGGTGGCTCCACGAATCCTAGGCTCATCAGGGTTTTTCTTCGGTTATATCGGGCATTCACCAGCCACCCGGATGTGTTCTTTCTTGGTGTAAATTTTCCTCTTCCGATGGAAGGGCAGTAGTAAAGCGCCACACTTTCTGAGTCACAAAGGCGCGCTATATCTTGGCTAATCTGCAGGAGATGGTGGTTTTCCGGCAGCTTTACATTTTTGTCAGCCGGCGTTAGCTGCGTTATTAAATATGTACACAGCTGGTTTCGCAGTTTGGTCTCCAGAGGTCCTGTCTGGCTTGCTCTCTGGCAAGCTTTCAATAAAGCCTGCCCCTGATTCGTCGCCTCACAGAGAGTAACAACCTAAAACAAATTACGTTCATTAATTTCGTTGCATGAAGCTGCACGCTATACCTGACTAGAGCTTAGAAGTAGGTAAGCCTGATTTTACCTGATTTCCCCGACCTTGGGATTTAGGAGTGCTGCTAGCGGCTGGTGTGGGTGCGTCTGACAAATCTTTAAAAAGCAGCAGCGGGCTGTCCCGCTGGTTGTGTGGTTGGTCGGTTGGCTTTCCCTCTGGTAGGTTGTAACTCTGGCGCTCAGTAAGCTCCTCCAAGTCAATTAATGGTCTTTGATTATCGAGGTCAAGGAAGTCCCCCTGTTCCTGACCGCCTATAGCAGACCGCAATAGCGATGAAAGATCGTTGAAGCTAGTACTCGCTTGAAATACCATAATAGATTTAAATTACACAATAAGAAAAAAACTTAGGTTCTCGTCTACACCGACCGAATGTTTTCTATACATTTTTTTTAAACTAATATCACACGACCGAAATAAAAAAGATATACCTACAGGAGAAAAAGGAAGAGGTACCTATATAAAGTTATAGGGTCAGAGTGTCATCTTAGGGGCTGTTGGTGTATAGCCTTAGGGACACTATGTAAGGGCAATCTAAAAAACCGAAAGAAAAAAATCTTTAAATTTTTTTTTTTAACAATAATTTAAAAATAAGGCCCCTCATAACCTCTCTTTTTTATAGGTTTTATGGATAGTGGCCATTAATAGAAACACTTTAGGTCAAAAAAGTTTTTTCGTAAACCGCACCATTTTTAAGTTAAATGTAGTTTAAGTCAAATGCTCTTTTTACGGTATTGCTTGTAACTTGAAAACGGTGCGGTTTACGTGAATACTTTATTGACCTAACGTGTTCCTAATAATGACCTCCATCAATAGAACCTATAAAAAGGGGGGGTTGTGAAAGAACAACTTTTTTTATGAAAATCTTGCTAAGTCTTTTCGACCTTTAGGTACTGTACTATTGTAGCGATAGGGGCAAAAAGACTAAGCTTACTTTTTATATGCTTATCGTTTCAAGGACATGATTACTAACAACTTTAGTAATATATTTTTTTACGTACGACGCATAGTTTTCAAAAAATTTGAATAACAAAAAAAAATTAAACTTCAAACTTATATCAGTCATCAATAAAATAGCTAAAAATTGTACGTGTCAATTTTTTTTAAAACGAATATAACTTAAAAACGGTGCGGTTTACTAAAAAAATTTTATTGACCTAAAGTGTTCCTATTAATGACCTCTATTAGGACCTAAAAAAGAGGGGTTATGGGAGATAAATTTCAAGTTTTATTAAATTAGTTTCAAAAAATTAAAGTCTTTTCTCCATAGAGCCCCTAAGGCTACAGTCCAACCAAGTATAGGTATAGGCAACGTAATTGAGAGTTCGTAGAAAAATAATGGTCTAAAATCGCAAAAATCTGTTGACACTTGGCACTGGCGGCCAGCGGCACAGATCTATATTTTTTTTTTAATCGCACTGTTTATGCATTTGCCACAAACTTTAATGACCATGGGATATAATATGTCAAATAAAATATTTATTAGATTTTTGGCTTGACCACTGACTAACCATTTTTTGCTCTTGTTTATAGAGGCTTAGATTATTTTCAAACCGAGATCGGTCCCCAATTTTGGTAAACAATGCGTCTATATGGCGCGGCAACAATTACAAGGCCGTTGCAAGGTCAATCCCTTCTCCTAAAACCAAATAAACAAACAATAAATCACAAATTGATTGGCCAACAGGAGAAAGTCAGGACACCGCCGCACAGTGATTCCATTTTGAAAATAAAAACTTGTAAAAAATGAACATAGTGGTCAATGTTGGAATATCGAGCCGATTTCTTTTTTCTGTGCCATATCTCAAATATATACTATCATTTTTGCCATTAACAAAAATCTGTGGAGTCAATATTATCTAAGAAAGAAAATATTGAAAACAAAATGAAGGTGTATAGATTTTTCATAAAAATAATGTGCGCAAGGTTGCAGGTTGACCCCACTATTAAAAACGGTTTTGGGTAATGGTCAATGAGTACTTTAAACTACGAAAATTACAAGCTGACCAAATGAAAAACGACTGAGATACTTGGGTAAAATTTAAAACACTGAAAAAAGACGACAACCTCAGGCGGGAATCGAACCACGCACCTTCCGCATTCCGGGCGGATGCCTTAACCACTTGGCTATCGGTAGCCAGACCTCGGGGTCTGGTTTTCACCCGTCGAAATTTGTCAGTGCTTGATGCTTATGTTAAGGCAGCCGCCCGGAATGCGGAAGGTGCGTAGTTCGATTCCCGCCTGAGGTTGTCGTCTTTTTTCAGTGTTTAAAATTTTACTTACGTGAGCAAGCGCTTGTAGCCTATCCGTCGAACAAATCCAAACGTTTGTAGAGGTTTCGAGTTTACGGCAAGTGCCAAGCGTGCGGACGCGGCATAACAACAACCGTAGGTCAAGCATCATAAGACCGCCGGCGGTCGCAAAACAATTGATTTTCAATTGTGTCTGGTTTTACGGTGCTTAGAGGGTTAACCGACGAAACACGATATTTAACGCGTGATACAGCCTTTTATCGGCAATGAACTGTCAAAATCCATTGTCTTTTGACAGTAAACGTGATAAATCACTATATCATATCGCGTTTCAGTGGTCATGTTAGGGGGCTGGAGATAAATGGGGAAATTATTTCAGCAACGCCCCCTAGCAGCTAAACACCATAACACATATCTAAGAACCAACGCCGATAACCTAGAAACCTATTACAGAAAACCGCATCGAAATCAGTTTAGTAGTTTTTGAGAACTTTTCAAGTGACGACTTATCTGGTTGCTGCAGCGGCCTCTGGTGATCTACCACCATGAAACATGTCTAAGCTGCTCTGAAATGATACCTTTTGAATGCAAAAAACCGCATCGAAATCGGCCTAGTAGCTTCCGAGGAAAATGCTAACAGACATCCATAAAAACAAACAACCTCTAACCCCAAACGCATATAATAGGTATACCGCCTCCGTTCCGTTCGGTCCGTCGGTCGTGGGTAAAAATAATAGGTAGGTACTTATTGCTATCGCGATAGAATCGCTATCAGAATCCCAAATAATGCTTTTTTAATCCAAATGTTAAACAAAAGTACGTTTACTTGTGTGTTCTTCTGTGGCCGGACCACAGTTTAGTACTCAGATGCTATAGTTCGAAATAATACCTACCTAAAGTCTTCTTTCATCGGGATATTGATTTCTTAATAGTTCATTATACTTTATTTAATTTGAGGTGGCGCGGCGAGAGAGCACTGCTTCGCGGCCGGACCACATAAATTGTTAATTAAAAAGTTATCTGTTGAGGTACTAAAAATGTATATATTCCGATGAAAGTAGACTTTAGGAAGGTATTATTTCGAACTATAGCATCTGAGTACTAAACTGTGGTCCGGCCACAGAAGAACACACCGTTTACTTACCTACCTAAATTATTTGTTGAAATGAAACACTTTTATAATAGTAATAGTAATAAACTATGTAATTGTAAATTATACGCGAGTAAATCAATGACCTTAAAATATCATTGGAGTAAATCCGTAAAAAAGTGTTTCATTTCAATGTATAGTGCTCGCTTAAACCTCAGAAAACAATAAATTATTAGTGTCTTATGTCGGTATTTACTTACTAGAATTTGGCACTGTTAAATATTTTAAATTACACTTTTCATAACGCCGCTACTTATAAAGTTTAATAGATTTAAAATTCATGTTTTTTTTCCATTTAAAACTTAAGCATGTAGGTACCAGCGATATATACGATGGTAGGTAGGTACTTATTCTATTTTTTTCAACACTAACCACGCACGTGTCTGACGAAACGAAAAAATAGGAAACTAGGTAAGTACTTACTGGCAAAGTGCTCGATGATTTCTTCACCAAAGCCCCATTTTCTAAGAAGTTTTCCCATGGGATCCATTATTAGGTCAACTAAAAGCACAGCACGATAGGTACCTACGCAAGAAATCACAGCAAACACGCAACACACGCTCGAGAGGTCACAATGATGAATGAGAGAAGAGAGAGATGTCGTCGACTCGCCTATACCCCGTTCCCGGTCTCCCCGCGTTCGATGCATGCACGTAATTTTTAAGTGCATACGCACCATATATTTTAATGCTTACATAATACTTTTTTGTGTTGAGCAATATTTTTTTCAACCTGGCACGATACTTTATCGTGCAATAATATGTATGCGCACTGAATTGTAATGGTATGCATGCACGTAATCTTTATGTGCATACGCACCATATATTTTAAAACTTACATAATACTTTTTTGTGTTGAGCAATATTTTTTTCAACCTGGCACGATACTTTATCGTGCAATAATATGTATGCGCACTGAATTTTAATGTTCCTCGGGATTGTTATACTTATTGTGAAATAATCGAGAATGGCACTATAAAATTTGCTGCATAGATTGAAATGTATACATGCATTGCATCAAATGTAATGATGCAACTCTTTGAACCATAACTTTCTACGCAAAAAACGATATTTTATGGTGCATTTAAGACGTTGCTAATAATATTGTGCTTTGATCACTGTAGATTATGATGATATCCACAATTGTACGATAAAAGATAGGACATGTGCACTTTATATTTTGGTGAGGTTTCTTGCACAATAAAGTTTAATGCCCAGCAGAATAATTATACATTCGTGTTGCGCACTGTTTTATTAGCGGTAAGCAGGGTATTTTAAAATGTTTGCATAATATTTTACTACGTCGACTTCAATCCATTTTTCTCAGTGTGAGCACATAATAATATGCGGTCGATATTTGGTAAAAAGTGGACTATGCCAGAGGACTGCTTTTGCGGTCCTCATTGCCTAGTCTCTGACTTACCCTTCTTGGATAATAGTCGTGATTATATGTATGTTTATGTATATATGTATACATAGAGCATTTTAATGCTCTAGTACGCTCACCGCCGTTGCAGCCGCTGCTACCAAGGCTTATACGATGTTTTTGCTTAGAAAATCGCACTACTTGTGTGTCAGTGCCAGTCAATTAATCAAACAATTACATTTTTCGAAATAATTGCAACTTCTTTAGAATGTACGGAGAGCACGCAAATATATTTAAAACTAGCTGCCGCTCGCGGTTTCACCCGCGTGGTTCCCGTTCCCGTCGGAGTATCAGGATAAAAAGTATCCTATGTGTTAATCGCCCTTACACAGAATCAACGTTACGAGGGGATGCTTTTCATTTGCCGCTTCGAAAATATGGAACGACCTGCCGCCTCCTTTACGGGAGGGTGTTGGAATGTCAAAAATTGGTTTCAAGCGTAAATGTAAATTATGGTTACTAAAAAAACAAAACGAAGCGGCTATGATAATGTTTAAATTACAATTGTAATAAAATGTAGTAGGGAAAATTACATTAAAATTATTTTCATAAAACTTAACTGTTGTCACATTTTCTTAGAAAAGTATAAAAAAACACGCTAGGTTGTGGCAGAATATCAGCTACAGCTGTCGTTTCAGCTGTTTGATGCTGAGCCACATTACCTTTTTGTTCCATATTGTTAGTTTTTAAGTTAGTTGTAAAACTTGTAATTTTGAACAAATAAATACTTTTTATTATTATTATTATTATTATTAATCCAGGTTCAAATCCATTTAGTAGTTTTTACGTGAAAGAGTAACAAACATCCATCCATACTTACAAACTTTCGCGTTTATAATATTAGTAGGATAATTTAATACATTATCCTCTTTATACGTTTGAGTCAAATCGTCTTTCAATTTTATAAGTATTGGGCTCAGAACAATATTTAGTTATTGTTCTGAGGTATTGGGTACATTTTGACAATTTGATGACACGAAGCGGTAACCAATGGTTAACCGAAGTCACCTTTCATGTGTATGATAAACAGCCGCAACTGTCTTTAATGCTTGGTGAACAGAAAAATATTGTAAAACAGCCGATTATTATGTAAACAGCTGTTTAAAACTAAAACATCTATTGGTGAACTTAGGTTTTATGAATAATACGAAACTTTAGATTGATTTTTGAAGGGGTATTCCTTGAAGCGCACCCATTTCGGAGCGCACCAGACCAAGCTCACCCAATAAACTATTCCTCCAAGCGCATCCGTTGGGTGCGCTTCAGAATAGGTATTTTTATTCCTCGAAGCGCACCAGCAGATAAAATGTGGAAATAAATGTAGTCATCATTAACAGAAAATATCGATAACGAATAACGTACGTTTATTTTTACAGTAAGTATCCATCTACCTCTTTTCATTTATGTCTCCCTGGTACTTTTAGATTAAAATAACTGTCATGATTCAATTTATTATTGACGTAGTAAGTTGCTTAAGCACCTAGTCCTAGTTTCTATCCGACATCAATATTACGAATCTTTTAAGCTCCTCTCTATTTCTTACCGTTGGTGCGCTTCGAGGAATTAAAATATAATATTTTAATTACTTACCTATTCTGAAGCGCACTCAGCAGGTGCGCTTGGAGGAATAGTTTAGGTGCGCTTGGTCTGGTGCGCTTCAAAATGGGTGCGCTTCAAGGAATACCTCGATTTGGGGGAAGCCCCTAGCCGTTCTCAATCAAGTCATTAACTTGTTTTCAACATTTAATTTCATGGAAATCGAAGACCACGAGGCGGAATCGCAGGAGATTCGAAAGGAAACGAACAATATTAACGAACAATCTAATCAGAAACTCACAGTTCATGACATTTATCATTTTACTCTGCTCTATAATTATCATAGTAGCAATAATAGTAGCTTCCCAACCCAACGGTAAAAGAATTTTTCAAATCGGTCTAGTAGTTCGGAGCCTATTGAATGCAAACAAACAAATAATCAAATCTTTCCTCTTTGTAATATTAGCACAGAATAATTAATCGTATATTAGTATAGATTTGTGATTATTGCATTATTTGTGTAGAGATTACTTCGATCATCTTACTAAACAAAAGATCAAAGAGGTCGATAAATTTTTGAAAATTTTAATGTGGTATCATTCTTGTTTTGTGTAGAGGGCAGAATCGTTTACACCCTTACCGTTACACCGAATTACAACTGCACATGTGCTCAGCTTGATAGGTGGTGAGACTGGTGAGCCCATCGCCGCTCCATGCTGTTGGATGTATGTCCAGTCTTAGGTCCGTTTGTCGCCTTATACTACACCCAAGAAAAGAAATGTGGCGGTAGTAGGTATTCTATTATAAGACTTAAACTATCGCGTTGCATTTGTATCAAAACTAAGTATACGGGACAGAACGCGATTAGTAGATTATTTAGCTACTACCTGGACAGCTTTTTTCCCTTTTAAATTATCACGATTTTCCAAGCACCTAAAAATCTAAGCTGACCAAATTTATATAGCTTTTAAGTAATTTTGTTCTTTCGCAAGTGACTTCCGTTTCCGTGAGCGTAGATCGTTTTTGTAAACGTTTTCAAGTAATTAATGTTTTTTTAAACGGCGCTTGATATAAATAAATACGTTTGACGACCTCCGTGGTCGAGTGGTGGTGGTCTCTAAGGTCCCGGTCTCGGTTTCAATTCCCGGTCGAGATAATTTAGAAAAACTATTTTTCTTATTTGACTTCGGGTCTGGATGTTTTCTACACGGAAAGAAATTATTAGGTAGTTGGGTTTACCATATTTCAACAAAATTTTAGGGTTAATAAATTACCTACTCTTGAGTTTTGTTGAATGAACAAAAACTGTATCTATTGTTGATCAGTTACGGTAATTTGAACTTATTACATATATCTTTTGTTGTTTTAACGTATTTATTTTGTAAATTTAACTTTGAAAATGGTTATTTCAACAACTTGAACAGTAAAATCAACAATTACCTATTGAATTATGCATGAATTGTTACGCCAACATGTACAAATAGGAAAAATAACTGTTTTCATATCAACAAAAACTTTTCTGTGAAAACAACAATTTGTTCATGTTGCTTTAACCCATCACTTTGTTAATTCAACTAATGTGTCGCCAACCCGTGCAAAATCAACCTTTTTGTTCTTTCAGTGTATGTTTATGTTCTTTATCCGTTATCTAGCTAACTATTTGAACAAGTTTCAAAAGAAGCTTAACTTTGGCTAGACATTTGGTGTGAGCAGCGTAACTAGTAAGTTAATTAATAATTATACACGAAGACTTTTTATCGGTAATCAGGACTTACTGCTTCTGACTTAGTAAATGATGGACATTGCAATAATAATAGTAGTAACATGTTTTCTTTTCATAAAAAAAATGTATTTTAATTAGGTAAGTGACCAAAATAATTAGAATGTATGGTCTTCCTACATTTTTATGAAGTGTATAAGATACGATACTTATTTGTAACAAGGAGGAGTAGGATTTTAATATTCATAGTTAATAACTTTACTTCCCAATCAAAAAAAAAATGGGACGCTTACATGACATGTAAGTTTTCTTATTGCAATGGCCATCATTTACTTAGTCGGAATCAGTGGGTCCTGATCACCGATAAATAGTCTTCGTGCGTACATACCGGTTTTCCGTTTCAAACCCTTTGCAGGTCTGTGGTCACATAGGGTCTCTGAGGGGTTGGTCGTCTAAGGGTCGAACAAACTGGAATAAGGTCTTAAACCTAGATTAAACGCCGAATGTGTATAGACTAATCTCGGAGTAAGTCTTATTCCAGTTTGGTCGAATCCACCCCAAGCCCCGCCAAATTTTAACGTGATCCTATATAGCAGCAGTACAACCAAATAATGAAATAAAAAAACATTATTATATAAAGAAAATTAAAATTATTGTCACCTAGCGCGCGGCCTATCGCGGTTATCAAAGCGCATGCGCGTTGATCGCTATTATCACAGTATTAGAAGCACTGAGGCCAGGGTAATGCTAAGGCTGTTGTGCTATTATTCACCCCGTGCACCAATGACATGACAGCGCGCATGTGAGCGCACGCACCTAGAACTGATATGAAAAGCGGGCAAAAAATTGTAATTAAAAAAAGAAAACATTAATTTTTTTACGTCAAATATTTTGTAAATACTTTTTTTACCCCATAAGTGGTAAATTTAAATTTTACTTTTGGCGGGGGGGTCCAAAATTAACCGTGCGTACTATACATAATATCACGACTGTTATTCCCGAAGGGTTAGAGACTAGGCAATGAGGACCGCAAAGCAGCCCTCTGCCATAGTCCACTTTTCAACAAATAATGACTGCACATGTGCTCAGCGTGACGTGAGCCCACCACCGCTCTATTCTGTTAGATGTATGTGCAGTCTTAAGTCCGTTAGTCGCCTTTTACGACACCCAAGTAAAGAGAGGGGATGGTAGTTATGAATGAGAGGAACAAAAGAGATGCGACAGAAAGTACTATCCTGATGTTAAATTTCGATACATTTTTTTATTTAAAAGCCGCTTTGCGATACGGCCACTAAAGCTAATTAGAGGCTTTATGTGCTCGTCATTATATTCAATTCGTTTTCCTCGAAACAATGAGTTTTTTTACCTTTAATCATCACTCGACTTTTTACAAATCATTGATGATTGATGAAATCATAAAAAAATTATGTTGCTGTTGATATTAAAAAAAAACTAAGTTCATAATTATTAAGTGTGTGCGTATAAGGATATTCCGGGTTGAGCTGAACTACATACCTTTATGAACTTTGTACCTTTGTTTACGTTAAAGTTGTTGAGGCGTCTCGGTACCTCGGTAGCCGAGGAGAAAGATGCACGGGCTGAACGCAAGAAATCGTGGTTCTCCCCAATTGCATTGCTCCGTTAGACTACCGACCGACGTGAACCCATTCAAAACAGGACTATTATTAATGTGTTAAACGGACATTGATAATAATCTTTATAAAAAAAATATAATAAAATATAAACTAAATGGGGCAATCCTTGATAACATTTTTTTTATAAAAGAAGGAGGCAAACGAGCAGGCGGGTCACCTGATGGAGAGTAATCACCGCCGCCCATGGACACCCGCAAAACCAGAGGAATCGCAGACGCGTTGCCGGCCTTTATAGGTTTAAGGAAGCAATAGGAATTGTGAGAGGAGGAGGAGGGGCCTCCGGATCTCTCAAAACATATAAAAATGAGATACACAATCCCATACTATACATTTGACGTATATGTGTCTATAGCAATTTTTGAAGGAGCACTTCGTCATGTTTAAAACCTAAATCGCACACTACCATACGAAAAAATCTCGTTATAGTTCTTTTTATGCGGAATTTTTGGGAGCACTGATTGTACATCTAGTTTTATGAGATCAAAGGGATCACTTTTTATGATAATACCGAGAGAAGTGAAAGTCTTGATGAACTGATATAAGGCTGCTTCAAAGGGCATAATGTAGGTATCCTTGTCATACTTAACACAGTCTCGTCTGTCTCTGTCAAACATTGGCACATCAAGAATCCTTTTTCTATATTTGCGACGAAATTTGATACAGGTATTAATAATTGAATACAATGTAGAGTTCGACGCAACACGGCCGTTCGACAGAACATGCTGTCCTGTTATTGTCATCTCGAATCACCAAATATCTTGACACAAATCCGCCGTGCGTCGGAATGTTTCTGGAGCTTGCCGTTACCGTTTCGATTCCAATACTGCTAGCTAAGCTAGGAAAAATGGGTATCAGAGGAATCGCCTTGGCATGTTCAGGAGCTATTTAACGGATTGTGTTCAGTGCGTTCGTGTTTCTGATTTTATCAGTGACTATCAACCAACTTGCTTTGGTGTACCCCAAGGAAGCGTTTTGGGGCCAACTCTGTTTAATATATATCTCAATGATTATCTAGGTATCTCCTCCTCCTTCAAATGCGGAAGTTATTTGCTATGCCGATGACACGGTTATTTTGTTCAATGGGTCATCGTGGTCACAGACTTTTCAGTACCTAGAATCGGGCATGGCTGATGTTGCACGTTTGTTGGAGAGCAACCTCCTATCCTATCTCTCAATACCTATGTCAAAAACAAAATTCACTAATTTCTATAAAACGTTTCTGTCCAGACCACGAACATTACCATCAGTCAAGGTCTATCAAAGTGCCTGTAACTTTAAGTCTAACTGCACTAAACTTCCATGCCTGTGTGATAGTATCGACCGTGTGGACGTTGTAAAATACCTTGAATTCTTAATGACAAAAATCTTATTTTCCATCAGCACATCATGGCCTTGTCAAAACGAGTTTGCAAAATAATTAACACTATATGTTGCTTCTCCGCGACGCTGCATGCCTCGCAGTACTTCAAATGGTTTAGTCTGGGCTGTGTCAGTCTGTAATATCCTATTGTATATCGGTCTGGGGAGGAACAGACAAAACTTGGATGTTGAGGATCAAGAGAGCCCAGAGAGCTGTGATAAAGGTCATGTTGGGTCGGCCGCGCCGCTATCCGATAGATCTTGTCCATAGGCAAAGTCAAATCCTAAACAAGTTCGCAAGCTTTTTATTCTCAAAGCTGTAATGTCCACTCATAAGTCTATAACTAGTTTAGATGAATACGAAGAGCTACTTAAGAATCGTACCTTTAGAATTAAGACTCCAAAACCACTAACCTCTCTAGCAAAAAGACACAGTGCGTACCTGTTCCCCTTCGTACACAATAAAGTTGTAGCCAAGGCCTATTACATCTCGAATGTGATTTTTGCGTAAAATGCCCATTTTCGCATTTTGTAGCAATTTTGCAGTTGTATTTATCGTTTTTATCGAAATAGGATAATAAATTTGTGCATAATATTACAAATCTCCATTCTGTAACCATAAGTTAAATTCGGACGGCCGGCACATTGCATTTTGTAGTAATTTTGCAGTTGTAGTTATCGTTTTTATCGAAATAGGATAATAAATTAATTATAGCTAATAAGTCCGTATCAATCGGGTTTTCGTCCTGGCCATAGCACTGTAACTGCCCTGTTGAACGTCACAGACGATATCCGGCACGCCATGGACAACCGGTTGTTCACGGTTCTTATTCTGCTAGACTTTAGCAGCGCTTTCAACTCTGTTGACTATGATATCCTTCTTTCCATTCTCCATTCTCTTAACTTTACCCCTGCGGTGATCGGTTGGTTCTCGGACTATCTACGTAATCGTAGCCAGAGGATCAGGAGTGGAGAATCTTTTTCTGAATGGGCTCCCCTTACAGCTGGTGTGCCGCAGGGAGGGGTACTCTCGCCTCTACTATTTTCCTTATTTGTGAATGAGCTCGTCAAAGTCATATCCTGTCCGTACCACCTTTATGCGGATGATCTGCAAATTTATAAGCACTTTGATGCATCCAATGCTGACAGTACAGTCGATGCGATTAACAAAGATCTTCTTGCAGTGAAGTCTTGGGCGGACTCTTTTGGATTGCTGGTGAATCCAAGTAAATCACAAGCCATAATCGTAGGTAGCAACAGGTTGTACAACAAATTAGATTTTGAGAAACTCCCCAAGATCACGTATGACGGAGTGAATCTTACATAATGCACTCAAAACTAAAAACCTTGGTCTCATTATCGATCACACTTTGTCCTGGAGATCACAAGTAAATGAAGTGAGTCGGCGCATGCATTTCTCTTACCATTCTCTCAAGCGACTCCAGTTTTTCTTACCATACAACACCAAAAATATGCTCGCTCAGTCTCTTTTACTCCCTCTTCTCGACTATGCTGACGTTTGTTATTTAGATGCTACTGAGGAGCTGCTTAACAAGCTGGAGCGCCTGCAAAATTTGGCCAGTTTTATCTTCGGTCTACGGAAATATGACCATATTTCGGATTACCGGTCGACGTTAAAGTGGCTCCCAATCCGTTTTCGCCGAGATATGCACATCCTTTGCCTCCTTTATAAAATTCTTCACTTCCCACAGTTCCCTCATTACCTACGATCCCGTTTTACACAGTTACCCGTCTCTTCCCGTCCCAAGCGTTCCTGTGATACCAGAACCCTTTCCTATCCACAAGCAAACACCAAATTTTTCCACAATACTTTCACTGTGTATGCAGCTAGACTGTGGAATAAGCTACCAGCTAGCATCCGTGAAAGTTCATCGGTTGAATCTTTCAAACACAAACTAAAAGAGCACTATCTATCGCACTAATCGTTTATCAGTAACTTATATTTATTATAATATGTATTGTCTTATCTATTTATATGTATGTATGTATTATTTGTTTTATATATAACTATATTTGTAATCATATTGATGAATGTATTTTAAGTACGTATATAAGTAGGATAGCACAATTTAGTCCCGCATATATCTTTTTCCCACCACAGCTAGGGTTGGCTGGAAGAGATCTCTTCTAGAGATAAGCTCACCTTTATATATGTCCTGTGTAACCTGTGTCAAAGTGAAATTTCTTGTGCAATAAAGTATAAATAAAATCTTTATTCCTCATGAAGTAACAATTACTCTAGTATAAATTTTGCTCAATAATATTATCGTAGATAGGAGATATTCACAGTTAACTTATAGCGATTTTCGATGTTTTTTTGGTTTAGAATAAGATTTTTTTCCTATATAAAATCAATGATATCTAAAAATTCCGAGGCCGTTACGCTCCGACTCCTCCGCCGTGCTTCGCTTTCCGCATTGCTGAGGGTCGTGACCTCCTTCATCATATATGCGACATTTGATGATTGAGCGCCATCTGGATCGGTTGGCGGCAACGTGTAGTGCATCGTGCATAGAGGTGTCCAGCGCGGTACGGATTTGGTCGGACCAACGCATCGGGCTACGGCCGCGAGCTCATTTTCCTTCTACCTTCCCCGTGACAATTAATTTCTCTAAATTGTCACCACTTCTTCTGACAATGTGACCGAAGTAGGTACTCAGGATTTTCAAGAGGCATATGTTTGAGAGCCTGTATTTGATTTTCAGTTGCTTGAGAATCGACACGTTGGTCCGATGAGCTGTCTAAGGAATCCGCAGCATTCTCCTCCAGCACCACATTTCAAACGCATCAATGCGGTTTCGCTCCGAAGCTTTTGGCGTCCACGTCTCAGCACCGTATAAGAAAATCGAGAACACGAAAGCACGCACTAGTCTGACTTTAGTACTCAGTGAAACGCTACGGTCTTTCCAAGTCTTGTGGAGTTGGGACATAGCGTTCCTGGTCATTACTATGCGCCGCCGTACTTCAGCTTCGCTGGAACCATTATTGCTTAAGCTTGATCCCAGATATATAAAGTTATTAACGACTTCCAGCTGTAAGGTTCCACTGAGATCCAGCTTTTTCGCGCGGCTATATAAGAGATAACATTATAATTTTTTTATTTCACTTGTTTAGAACAGTAGTTCAATCGATGAGCTCAAAAAAGTGCTTCCGCGCACTTTATGAAAATCTTTCTCTGCAATTTTGGGTTTAATTAAAAAGTTAAGCATAATTTACAAAAACTACGCACTATTCCAATAGCTATTCTACACTATTCAATAAGTATATATTTTGGTTTCTGAGATCCATTACGCCAAAATTGGCCATTTTACGCAAAAATCACAGTCGAGATGTAATAGGCCTCATAAGGCACTTCATTCACTTTAGAGCTAAAATAAACTTGTCTCCAAAACCTCAATTATATTAATACAGAATCAATAATAGGAAGTACGTAGGTCAATTATCATAATTCCTTAAATTTCTAGATGACTTCTTCACTCAACCGGAGCACACGCACACACTGTTAGACACACTCACTCACACACACACACACACACACACACACGCACGCACGCACGCACGCACGCCCGCTCGCCCGCACGTACGCACGCACGTACGCACGCACGCACGCACGCCCTGTTTATTTAATTATTTACGTAATATTGCCTTACTAAATTTAAAATTAATCAGCTTCTTCTTCGTTTTTAAACCTCGTTTTGGGGCTTTATTGTAACCCCTATGTTGTGTAAACCTTTTTGTAATAAACTATTATTATTATTATACTCTTTATTCAACATATATCTTAAGCAAAAATTTTTTACAATATTTTATAAAAAAACATATATACAATATAAAATATTATAAAAAACTTAACCTAGGTTGCCACCGGCAGCGGGGATAGACCCAAGCTATCGGTGGTTAGGGCTGCAGAGTGAGGAACCTCCTGACAATACGTGCCGTGTCAAGGAGTACTGCCTTTTGCATCTGACCCTTGACCCAACCTTTCAGCGAGAGTCTCTCTAGGTGTTGATCGAGGCTCTTCGCTATAAGGCCGTGTGCCGAAACGACTATCGGTACAATAATAGTTGAATCCACATCCCACATGGCGGTAACCTCGTGAGCCAAGTCAAGGTACTTACTGAGCTTGTCCTTCTCGGCTTTCACGAGGTTCTCGTCATGAGGTATGGTGATATCAACCAATATTGCTTGGCGCTGAGATCGGTCGATCACCACGATATCAGGCTTATTAGTGACAATAGTCCTGTCCGTGATGATAGAGCGATCCCAGTAGAGCGTTGCATGACCATTTTCGAGAACTGGCGCAGGTGCGTACTTACTTATAGTACGGCACCTCTGATTCAACAAGGCCATATCGAAGAGCAAGTTGTCATTGTTATTATTATTATTATTCTCTTTGTTGTTTTTGTGTTTGTCCTTGTTTGTCCCTAAAGCGAAGATTTAACGCATACAGAATGGCCATGACTACAATTAACTCACAAACTGCCTCTGTGGTTAAGTGGTTAGGATCACCCCGGTCTCAGACTCAGGGCCCCGGGTTCGATTGACAGCAGGGGTTGTACATGTCTGTACTCGGTTTGGTTGGTGGTAGGACTTGGAAAATCCGTCTGGCTAGCTATGTCGCCACCAGTGCCTTAGTAGTGAGGATTCCAGGTGAAGTGTGCCTCCACTTCTGGTCTAACTTATCATCCCTTAACATCAGGTGAGATAAAGATAAAGCGCTTTCCTATAGAATTATAAAATACTAGCAGACCGCCGACGACTACGTTCGCGTGGACCCCGTGACGAATTTTCAAAATGACTCCCCTCGCGTACCCCAGTGACGACGCCTAAATCGCATTTGTTCTATCATCAATAGTTTTCGTAGTGCACACGATGTAAGGAATTTATTTGAGTTTTAGTAAGGATCCCTAATTTTTTTTTAAATATATCGTAGCCTATGTCACCCGGAGATAGTGTAGCTTCCCAACGGTGAAAGAATTTTTTAAATCGGTATAGTAGTTTCGGACCCTATTCAATACAAACAAACAATCAAATCTTTCCTCTTTATAATATTAGTATAGATGAAAATTACACAATTTCCGATCTACCACGTTCAACGACCGATTTCAGCAAAAAAAGTCCCATTTAGTACATCTTTTTTTGTATTAGTATAAAAGCATATTTGGTTTGGCCAGTTTTTGAGACTAGTCAGAAACTATGGAAAATGTTTTTAATTTTTTTTTATCGAAGTTGAAAATTCCATTCTGTTCTGATTAACCCGATTTTTAAAGTTAGGATCAAAATTTTAGTACTATAGATTAAAGTTAGGAAGGAGATTTTTTACTCATAAAAGTGCAATCGATAGGCATTGTTTTAAAAAAAACATCATAGAAAATTCGACCCAAAAAAAAGATATAATTTTTTTAGAGCCGTCTCGTCGTTGAATCATAAAATAACGAAAAAAAATTATAACTCGAAAACTACAAAAAATCGTATAACATACATGGGGGTCCAATGGATAGGTATGGTAGTTCCCTATCACCATACATCGGCTTGACACCTTACAAGAAACGGTGACTGCTAGAAACCGCAAGAAACTTCAAGGGCTGGTCAAGTCAAGTGTTTTAGACATGACAAAAATGACAAAAAAGAAAATCCGTCTTTTTTATTTTTCATTAAATAACTCATTTTATTAATTTTAATTTGATAGTCTTTGAGTATCTTATTTTAAAGCAATAGCTTAGGAAAGATAAAATGAAAGAATTAACGATTATTTACAACGCGCGGGCAGCGGCCGGCCGTTGACCCTCCCGTCTGTTGACCCGTCCGCGTCAGCTGGGCGATAAGTACCTACGTTAGTCTGCAATCTTTTTTGTCACTTATGTCATGTTTAAAACACTTGACCTGACCAGCCCTTGAAGTTTCTTGCAGTTTCTAGCAGTCATCTTATATACAAAGTTTTTTTTATTGTTTTCAATGAATCGGGATGACAATGTACTTTTAGTTATTTAAGTAAAAAATTATTGGTTTTTATGTTGAGTTATAATAAAATCATAGTGAACAACTATAATATCATGAGGTTGTTTGGGCCGCGCTTGACGAATTTTTGTAATGTAACCTGCCTGGGGTGCATAAATAGGGGGTTTTATATAATGTTCGATTGTGGAGTGGACACTATCAACATCCATCATAATGTGTCCCTTTTCTAAAGTAATTTGTTCCACTTCAACTTTAAAAAAATAAGCTAAGTTACTCAATGTACTCGCTAATACCTTATTCCGGTTTTTGATAATTACCTCCATCACTATAACTATGGTGATGTTTTTATAAGCTGTGCATGTAGCTTTAAGGTAATCAATTACATAGCTTGTAAATTCATATGTATTTGTTTTGTTTTCTAGATGTAGTACGATTATCACGTGTTCTTTTCTTACGTAAACTCCTTTGAGATACTAATCCTTGTACGAACGCCTTTTTTTCACTCCATGCTTTCATATTCCAAAATTTGGAATGCAACGTAGACCGTTCTTCTTCCGATACCAATCCACACATGAAACTATGTTTAGATTTTTCCTTCATTGCAGTACGATTACAACGTCTTATTACAGATCGACCCGACCCTCTTTTGGTGTATTCTATTCTAGCTTTCCAACTTTTTTCTTATAGCCTATGTATGGTTTTCCTAGTAAACGGCGGCTCTAAACCATGGGTTAACCTAATTGTAGGATTTGAGAGTTATTCGGAATTTTGATGTAGACATTCATTTGATGAACACACTGTAAATGATGTAACGCCTGCCTTTGGTGGTTGTAGGAATAGGTGAACTGTCACTCTGTTCCGGGGATGAATCTACGACGAAACACCCGAAAACGTAGACGGATGATTAATTTCATCGTAATTTAACAGATCTTTATTCACGTCCATTGATTCTCTGAGGTAGGCATAATCCTTGCTCATTTTCATGTCTTAAACATTTCTTCTGCGAATTTATGACTAAATCGACTATTTTCTTTCCCCTTTTTATTGTAACGTTCACTCGAAAACACCGCATACACTTTTTAACTGGACATTACGTGTGTACTTAATAAGCTAACACATGGTATCTGCTGACTGCGTATGAATATAGTTAAACTATGAAGGCAAGATAATTATCAGAGCTGTAATGAAATTTAAGTGTAAAAGTAGGTAAATAAACAGATTTATCACTTCATTTGCTCAGTTGCATAATTATTCGCAAAAGTCTCAAAGAGTAAACAGTTAATCATATCAGTGCTTTGTTATTCTTTTTGAATAAGCTGTAATAAGAGCGTGTAATAAAGTTAATAATGTTTATACCAAACACTTAGCAGATTTTGTACTAGGTATTGCCTTTGGTGCTGCTTTGGTCATAGTCAAATAAAATATGCTATGTGGCAATATGTCACATAGCAGTTTTTATTTGACAAAGATCTAGCTGCTGCACATAGCATATTTTATTACGAGGTCATAGTTCAACAAATAGTGGTCATAAGCACATAGCAGTTCTTTTATACGATAAATTAGGCTGTGAACTATTCGCTATGGTCAAAATCTTAAAATCTCAAAAAGTGCACATAGCAGGTTTTGGTTTGACAACGACGAAATAGTAATTGAACCGCACGGATCCGTGTCTTAAGTACGAGGGGTTAATCGTAATATTTTTGGGCGGCAGAAATGGCGTAGTTATTAAAAGCAGTCTCCTTGATACTAAAATATCTGTTTTATTTTGACAAATTACTGATTTTACCCTAGTTTCTTACGACAAATTTTCTTACAAACTACCAAAACTAGGAAATAATCCAAGGTCGAATCGATAAAAAAAATCATCGTGGAAAGACGAGATAACAATATATACTTAGACCATTCGACGCGGCTTCTTTTATAGAAGAATTATGGTAAAAACTATAATTTATCCCAAAATCAGAGTTACACTCTTTCCGCTTTCGACATGACGTGTTACAGTAAATGTGATTAATTGGTTATTATTACTAATTACCGGTAATTAATTATAATTAGGTACCAAGATTGACGGTAAAAGTAATAAATTATACACTTTTACCGGTTATTATTAATAATTACACCATACGTTTGGTAAATGTAGTAAATAAGAGCTATCTACAAATACTCAACCCAAAAACCCATGCACTATAACAGATATCAACACGCTTAGCGTTGTCAGGCGTTCGGATAAAGCCGGACATATATTGCGTGTCCGTCCAAAATAAACGGTGTCCGGCTTGTCCGGCTTCTGTTTGGCTTTTCTGCTTGGCATTTCACAAACGAGCGAGCGCGAGACGTTTCTATATAGTGTACACTTAAATCTCGTAGCATTCCTTCTATGCTTTAGTCATTATTCTGAGTCTAGAATTTAATTTTGACAATGACTTAGACTGATTTGGCATTCGAATTTATTTATATTTCATTAAAATTTAACAAGATTAAGTGTAATAAATAAAAATAAAAAAGCTTGAATTTACATATTTTTTCAGGTCGTACCTAATACTAAGACACAAAATCCAAAAAAAGGTAGGGTGTCCGGCCTTTTCCCCAAATGTCAGGCCATACTGGCTGGTCTGCCCGGCTATTAGGTTTGCCGTCCTGGCAACCCTATACACGCTGCTTCACATTACCACCGTCCTGCAATCCGTTGTGACGTCACTCAAGAACAGAGAAAAACACGACCGATGTTTACTCTACGTTGTTCTTAACCAAGGTTTCTCAAAGCCACGGTCAAGACTAAGTTATTAACCGTACGAAACAACACGAACCCTATTGCCTATTGATAACTTGCACGATTAAAACAGCACGCGCGTTGACTCATCAACATACATACTCAGCTCATACATACCGACACCGACAAGATTAGTGGTATTACTACTAGAGACGTCACCGCGAAGCAATACAAAGCCCATCTCCTCCCCCCCAATTCACCCTCAATCTTCACAATTCCCTCTCCGTCATAAAAGATCTCCTAAAAGATCCTACTTCTTTACATAAAATTAAATATTTAAAGCGCATTGATATTAAACACTTTATAAGGATCAAACTCACGTTTAATTTAGTACATTGAATAAATACCTACATACATATAATCACGACTATTCCCGACTATTAACCCTGGAGGGTTAGACAAAGACTAAGCAATGAGAATGAGATTGTGACTACAGAGTTTTTTATATTCCCGATCTGACCTGACTTCAGTCTCCCTGTGATTATGGACCATGTAAAGGGTTCAAAACGTCAGGAATATAACATAACAATATAATGTAGTAAATTAAACGAGAGTTTGATCCGTAAAAAAAGTTTAATTTCAATGTTCGCGTAAATCTTAGAAAACATTGAAAAACATTGCGCATTGATTGCTTTTTGGCCGCAAGGTTCACAATAGCTTGGATCACTCAAAATGTCACAATCATCGCGTTTGGGCCGCAACTTAGTGCGCAAAATCTTGATCCGCGGAGGCGTCTCCAGTTATAATGCCTCATCATCTATCGCGCATGTCGGAAATACTCGAAACGGTTTTCAATTAATAATTACTTTGCTATTTTTAGTAAGAAAAAATTGCTTCTGCGATTTACCGATTATCATGGTGGAATGTGTTTACCTACTTGTATTTCCCATCGTTTTTATATAGCTGAGAGTCGTGTGGTACGGCGGCAAACAAAAGAATAGGTACTATCAATACCTCACTCTTACCTTGGGTGTCGTAAAAGGCGACTAACGGACTAAAAACTGCATACCTATACATCCAACACCAACAGCATAGTAAGTAAAGTGCTAGCGTTCTTAAAATCAGTGCCTTGACGAAAAATAAAACCTTACATTATATCGACACCCGCATCGGACAAGGTTGTAACCTTAATTCAGTAACTTGTCAGAATAAGCAAAAAGTGATAACTTTGTGTTTGAACTATTTGTTTAAAAAAAAGTATAAGATTTGCTGAAGAAGGAGTATATGCGTCAACTAAATAAGGTTAAATACTTTATTTTGATACACGCGTATCTTAAAATAAACTGTTAGATGCAAAGATAGCAACAGTTACAACCCACGGTTTTGGACAACTTTAACAGTAACAAGGTTGTATCTAGCAAGTTACTACCTTGTCCGTATTGAAAGGTACCTACCTACCTACTTATAAGGGAAGTAAGTAATTGTAATGTAAAACATAATTTAAGTAAAACTCATAAATGATAATATATTTTTATTGACATAACCACTAAATCTTGTTAAACTATTTTAAACTGAACAGTCTTCTAAATGAGTCAAATGTAACTAAATTATTACACATTTTTAAAATAGGTACTTAACGTGTATAAGTTTTTTTTGTTTCATCAAATTTAAACTGAAACAACATACTTATAACTAATATTTAAAAAAATAATATTAATAAACTTAAATACTTCGTGTAACATTTGGTACAAGTTACTCGTCCTCTAAAAAAACTAAACACAATAAAACCAAAACTTCCTGGCTTGATATTATTCCGAATCATCTGCATCATCCTTTAAGTTCTTGTAATAATCATGTTATTGAACGGGGATGGCATTTGAATTACATAAATGCAGGAGATCTTTATATTTTAACAACGACACGGGAATCATTTCTTTATAAGCAAATGTTGGGATCAAAGGGATATGTAAAAGGTACAATTCGTTTTCTGCTTTTCCGCTGCAATTATGGTTTGTTACAGAAGTCAATCAAAATAAAATTTTCCGTATATAACTCATATCCAATCTGTACTATACTGGAATTTACACAAATTTTTATATGACTGACTTCAGTCCATTTAATTTTGGAGTTGTCAGAACTAAAATCCGCGTAAACTGTTCAACAGAATTTTAAAATCAAATATCTCTTGTTGACTGACTTCAAATACAACACAAGGTTAGCCTGTAATTTTCGCACAGCGTACAAGCGTAACCCATTGATCCGGTACATAAATCACTTGATTTTGTTTATTTTCTCAATCACACTATGCATAGAATCACCCTCATTCTGCGTATCAACTTCAAAATAAATTGTGGGTAATGTCAATACTTATTATATTTTTGAGCAGCTTATGCTTAAATGGCAAAAATTATTCGGTTTAAAAAAAATATATTGCTCAAGTCTAGACTGAATTTATTGTTGTAAATAAATTATAAAGTGTTGCTCAATATAGTAAAGCGTTAATTGTTTGTTTTTCATCATCCATATAAATAAAAATAATAAAATAAATATAAATAAAGTAGTTTTAAATATTTAATAATAGTGACCTAACCCAAAATACGTCTATGTCACTGCTGCAACTTTCCAGTCAAAAACTAGAAAAGGGCTGTAATTTGAAATGCTTCTGTTTCTTCCGAAGAAAACATGACAGTTACTACCTTTTTCGACCGGCTATCTTAGAAACTACTTAGGCTGGAGATACGTCGATTTCACTGTCGTGTAGCTTTTTTCACGGACTTAACGCCTATGGTCGTAACTAAAATTGGAAGTAACCCCAGTTACTGCCTTATCCGATGCGGGTATCGATATGAGCTTTATCGGTTTTTTACTAATATGTAACCCAAATACCCAAGTCTCTTAATTCGGACATCCAATTAAGATCTTTTTTTTAAGATTGTACTTATACAATATACTTACATACATACGTAGTAAAACCACGACCATTGTCCCCGAAGGGTTAGTCAGAGACTAGGCAATGAGGACAGCAAAAACAGTCCGATGCCATAGTCCACTTTTCACCAAATAGCGACTGCAGATGTACTCAACGTGACAGGTGAGCCCTTCGCCGCTCTATGCTGTTGGATGTATTGTATGTGTAGTCTTTAGTCCGTTAGTCTCCTTTTACGACACCCAAGGGAAGGGGGTGGTAGTATTCTATCACCGCTATGCGACACGGTTAAACTTACTTAAGCACCCCCTTACAAAAACTTATACAATATACTATTCTTCTAGAGAGCCGATACAATGGCTCTTGTTTTATTTATCCTACTAATATTATAAACGCGCAAGTTTGTAAGTATGGATGGATGTTTGTTACTCTTTCACGTAAAAACTACTGAATGGATCTGGATGAAATTCGGCAAACAGATAGTTTATAACTTGGATTAACACATAGGATACTTTTTATCCCGATATTCCTACGGGAACGGTAACCACGCGGGGGAAACCGCGAGTGGCTGCTATATATATATATAACTAGCGGCCAGCCCGCGCCTTCGTCCACGCTAACATAAAAAGACCGTCAGGTACTTCAGCCATTTAAAAAAATATATGTACAAAATATAAACAAAAACCATCCTCAGTTAACGCTCTATCTTTTAGTGAAAACCCCATAAAAATCAAAGTCATTAAACTATATTAAATCCCTTAGGAGATATTTTTTTTTAAATAGAAGGAGGCAAACGAGCAGGCGGGTCACCTGATGGAGAGTAATCTCCGCCGCCCATGGACACCCGCGACACCAGAGGAATCGCAGATGCGTTGCCGGCCTCTAATGAAGGAATAGGTTTTAGGGGGGGGGGGGGGGGGGGGGGGAAGGGCCTCCGGAACCCACACTGGCCGGACGAAACACAACAGCACAAGTGCTATTATTTCACGCCGGATATTAGTGAGAGGGTGGTATTACGCCGGGCGAGCCGGCCCAATGCGTGCTGCAACGCAGCGTGGCTCTATCACTCAGTCAGTGTCACTCATTTAGCACCACCCAGGGGTCACGTGTAGGGTCTCAAGGGTAAACCTACGGACGCGAGTAACTTTAACCCCCAAAAGTGCCACCTTAGAGCATTAAGGGGAGGTATTTCGGGCGCTTCTCTCTCGCTCTCTTGACGGTACGACGGTAAGGGACGGGTATAACAGCGAAGCGGCGCGAATAATCGCGTTTTATATTTAAAAAAATTGAGAGATTTAATAAATAAAAACCAATCGGTTATAATTCCTCAAGTTATTTAGGAACTTCATTTTGGTAAATGACGCATAATATCAAATCACTTATTTTAAGAATAAAACCTGGAAAAGAAGATAAAATGACACAAAAATATGTAACTTTGTGAATTTATTCTATCGAGCCAACTTTATCAAATCGTTTTTCCATCGGGTGTACTTCACAGATTAAAGCCTCAACATTATTTCATAATTTTCGCAGATTTTAATTTTACTGTTTACTACTTCAAAAAGTAATTCTAACAACGTGTTAGTTTAATTTTTCACTAACACCTAGCCTTAAACAAGGGTGCCAACGACAGAGGAAAACGGCTACTTTACTTTATAAATTATGTAATGTAATGTAATGATTGTGCTAATTTAAGTCATGGCGAATTTTATAATGCGCCTGAGCAGAAGTAATGGCCAGTTACGCATTTCTTTGTGTATTAAAATATAATTTGTATTAGCCTCACTCGACGAAACAATCGATCGGTCTGTATCGCTCTAAAGTCTCTCATGGTCTGCAGTACTGGTGATTGGCTGAAACATTATAAGATTATCAGTAAGTAGTTTGTGTTCCTTTACATCATCATCATCATCATTGTTATCATCAGCTTATAAACGTCCCATGTTTGGTTATTAGGTCAAACAAAATTTATATTAAAAACCGTGGAATAGTTTTTGGTGAAATAAAATTCGGTATAAAAAATTCAGTATTTTAATAGAGACCCGATACTTATTGGCACATAACTACAGAACTGCCCCCTTACTCTTGAAACCGATCGCTCTTGGATAGGATTGGTATTGTGAATTTTCGTACTCCTAAGTTACGACACCAGAGCTAATATAGATTCATGTTGCGTGGATATTGAGTGAAAAAAATACAAAACTCAATGCCATTTAGTTCACCCAATATGAATCCAAATTAGCGCTGGTGTCGTAACTTAAAAATACGAAAATTCACAATACCAATCCGATCCAATAGCGATCGGTTTCGAGAGTAGCTGTGGGCTTACTCTTGAAACACAAATTGCATTAATCAATTTCCAATCACAAATCTAAAAAATGTCAAATGGCACTTTTGTAAGCGACAATAGCGCCACATTGGAATTAAATTGCGTGGAAATTGATTTAACAAATTATTATCGAGATGGCGTTCCGGAATTATCTTTACTTATCCCAATATCGATACATATTAATCGCATTGGAATTGTATTGAGATTGAGTTTGCGTTCAAGAGTAACCCCCTGGTCAGAAGGAAGAGGTCTTCTGTTCTGTGGTCATCAAAGCTCGCTCAATGCGTATTTGTGGATTTTAAGGACTGCCATTTTACGACAACGATCGGGACCAACGTGCCTTCTAGATGTGACTAACTCAGGTTGAAAAATATTTTTGTTCAGATCTCTTAGGATGTAAATTCTAAGAGGTTCTCAGACACTGTTGCTGTAATAACAAAGTCAAAAGCATTAAAAATTTCGACTAGTCTAACCAATATTCGGTGGATAAGTGGTCCACGCAGCCGCCTGGATTACGGAAGACGTGGGATCGATTCCCATCTGTGGTAGTGATTTTTTCAACGTTCCATTATTAAGATAATGGCCAATGTTATTCCTTTATATTAATCACATTTTTTTTTGTATACATATTATCACAATAAATGCTTGAATGAGAGAATGCTTAGTCGCAAACCTGAAAGTCAACAGCCTTGATATTGGAGTATTTCAAAGTTTAGGTACTGTCTGACCCCACGTCCAGGGAAGCGACGCTGATTTACAGATACGCGCTGCAACGCAAAGCCTTAAAAAAGTGCCGGCCAACAAAAAAAAAAGGTACGTATTGTTAGAACTAGCCATTTGGAGAAATAGTTAATATGGCACAAAAGTTGTAGGATTGCTCCGAGCCAAGTTATACAAGTTCGAAGATTCAACATTTTCATACATTTATTGATTCCTATTTTTTTTTGTATGAACGGAACAGATGGTGACCCCACAGATTTTGCGCTGCAGTGACAATTGCTTTAGATCATTAGTTCTAGCAATATCTATCATTATTTTATGTTTCCCAGTTCCAGCACTTTCAGAAATCAATAAATGTATGAAAATGATGAATCATTGAACTTGTATAACTTGGCTCAGAGCAATCCTACAACTCTTGTGCCATGTTAACTATTACTCCAAATGGCTAGTTCTAACAATACATACTATTTTTTTTGTTAGCCGGTACTTTCAGAAAAGGCCCAAAAATGTATGGAGCCTGAATGATCTCCTTTGGCAAATTATAATCAGCCGATGTAAGATAGCTCATTAATTTAATTTAATTTTTTACTTTAAGTGTAACAGTTACGATGGGGTTGACATGTAATTATACAAAAGCCCCTAAAAATAAATAAAGAGAAAAAAATAATAATAGTAAAGCAATAAAAAAATTGAAATTGAAAATTGCGAATAAAAGTCACACTTAACACGCAGTTGATACAAAGGGCAAAAAACAACAATTTATCATCATCACTTCCAACAATGTTATAATTATAGATAATCTGCTAATACCCATTATTACTCTTCTCATAATCTTTTAATGTAGGTTGATTAAGAAATATTTAAATACTTTCCTTGTTTGGTTGCAAACTTTACACACAATGGTTTCGTATATGCAGAATAGATAAGATAGAAATAACAAATTAAAGAGAATAGTTATTTGATATACGTCCTTTCGTAGGAATTTCAAACTTTATTATATAGAGCGACTGACCATAGGGGAGGTCGCCTTGTCAACAATTACCTGCCATTGATTGGCTTATTTCACTCGACACACTTTGGATACCCGGCACATTCACTACCACTTCACTAACACTGTGGTCACAATACACATAATATTGTATTGTGCTGTGGTCTGCCAACGCAGTGGTGGTGGCCGCGGTGCCCTCCCGGGTAGTATTACCATTTACTAAATAATTTTAAAAAATAATTTAAAAAATCTTGATAAAAAGCCTGACGTTCCGAAAAAAGTCCGGACTTTTTAGTCACAAAATGGAAACATTACCTACTCACTTTTTATGTTTTGTTTTTATATAAATGAGAAGTTATTAAAGATTAAAACCGTTAACCGTAGACTTATTTGATATTACCTACTTAAAATGAAGTTTTGTTAGTCATATTCCAAAATCCGGACAAAATAAAGAGCCGGACAAAGTCCGGACCAGAGTCTGAAAATCCGGACAATTTCGGACTAATCCGGACGGATGGTAACCCTACTCCCGGGGCCCTCGAGAGCTGACCCCTTACACCTTACTCTTGAACCGATCCAGATCGATCGAGATTGATATTGTAAAGATTCGTAATTTTAAGTTAGGTCTACACCAGTGCTAATTTGGATTCATATTGGATCATCAACTAAATGGCATTGAGTTTCGCATTCAGTTCACTCGATAAAGTATAAATATGACCAAATTGGATGGTGGTGGTTACGCTGGTGTCGTAACTCAAAAGTACGAAACTTCACAATATCATCTCGCTCGATCGGGATTATTTCAAGAGTAAGGTAGCTATAGTCTCGCCGGCAGCCGCGAGGCACCTACTCTTCAGCCGCCGGCACGCGATCACACCCGCCGTAATTTTTTTATTATTTTGTATAGGGTAAACGCTTGGTCTTCATCTGACGATAGGCGAAAGTGGAAGCGCGCTTCACCCGGAATCCTCAACCACTGAGGAGCTGGCTTTCTCATCTCTAAACTATCGGAACACAACAATGTTATAAACATCGTTGTTATGGACGACTTAGATAAGATGGTGGTAGCTAGTCAGGCGGACTCAAGAGTCCTAACACCAATCAAACCAAGCACACAAAGATGTGCTTACTTCCCGCTGAGAATCGAACCCGGAACCTCTGGGTCTAAAACCGGTGGCTTAGACACTAGACCATAGAGACGGTGCAATCAATGCAATTAAGCCGATGATTACCTACAGTATCCGCCACTATAGTGATGAACGTCGTGTATGGTTAGTTTGCATTATAGATTGTTCCTTTATCTCAGAAATGTGTGATTTTAATAAACGTCAATCATTCTTAAAGTTATCTGGTGTCGTTATATTAATAAAAATTATCGTTGTGTCGATTATGTTCTTTAGAACGGAGACCTCTGGTATTTGTAATGGTTGGTTGCTATTCAATTTACGAGGGGCGTTCAAAATATTCTCGGTATGTGGATAAAAACAAACAAGTACGAAAAGTTTGATATTTTTATTTTTCAATATACTCCCCCCCTATGTTCATACACTTATAAGATCAATCAATTATTTTTTTTAATCCCTCATAAAAATATTTTTTATCTTTGGTGTAAAAATGCTCCTCCACGGCCGTCTTCAACGCTTCATCGTCAGAAAATTTATTTCCACGCAGATCCTTTTTAAGATTGGGGAACAAAAAGAAGTCGCTTGGGGCTAAGTCCGGACTATAGGGTGGATGAGTAACAGTTTCAAACCCACATTCAACAATAGCTGCCTTGGCAATATGAGCAGTATGGACAGGGGCGTTGTCATGCAGAAGCAGAACACCTTTGGTTAACTTTCCTCGCCTCTTTTCTTTGATCGCATCTCTTAATTGACGTATAACGTTAGCGTAGTACTGCCCTGTGATATTTACACCTTTTTCTTTATAATCGATAAGCAAAACTCCTTCACAATCCCAAAATATTGTGGCCATGACCTTGCCAGCTGACGGGATTACCTTGAACTTCTTGGGATGAGCTGAACCCTTAATGTGCCACTGCATGGACTCCTGTTTGCTCTCTGGGTCATAATGATGAACCCAGGTTTCATCTCCAGTAACTATTTTTTGCAGCACCTCATCGGGATTTTCACCACACAGGTCGATAAAATCTGAACAGCAAGCCACACGCATATCCTTTTGAAGAAGCGTCAGCATTCGCGGAACCCATCTTGCACTTACTTTTGACATATTAAGATGGTCATGTATAATGTCATGTACGGTACCAATAGAGAGATTGGTTACTTGAGCTATAGATTTTACCTTCACTCGGCCGTCTTCCAATATAAGTTTTTCCACTTTATCAATATTTTCTTGTGAGGTAGCCACTACAGGCCGGCCAGGTCTAGGGTCATCTTCAATACTCTCCCTTCCACGCTTAAATTCGCTTGACCATTTTTGAATAGTAGATAAAGAAGGAGCAGACTCACGGTAAACACAATCCATTTCCTCTTTTATGGTTTTTTGATTTTTACCCTGTTTTGTCAAGAATTTTATGACGGATCGGTGCTCTAATTTCGTTAAAATTGTTAATTCGCTCATGGTGTTCATGTTTGTTCGGCAATTGCAGAAAAACAAAAGAACATCTCGGTTCCAATTTTACTTTTTTTTAATGTCAATGGATGAATCTTAGCGGCCAGTAACAAATATATATATAAAAGAGGTTGTAACGTATCAATACCGAGAATATTTTGAACGCCCCTCGTATATAAAATTGTTAAAAAGCTAGAATGTTTGTAGTTTGTAGAGAATAAATAAATATCTTTAAACCTGAATGCCTTTGCTGAGTTTGATGCCGGCTCTTCTGAGTACAAGGTCTCCCGCTCTATACAGGCTTACGAACCTAGACCACATGAGTAAGTGCCTAGACGGTGGAATAGTGAAGTGACATTCAAAAGTTCTAATTAATGTAGCCCAAATTGAATATGAGGAGGTCGACGGTTCACGATAGTCGTTAAGCAACTTTTGCTATGTCGGGTCACTAGATGGGTTACCGAAATAAAGAAACTCGTTCTTCGGAAGGCAGTTAAAGCCATTGGTCCCGGTTGTTGTAAGATGGCAGTCGTTAAAACCCACCAACTCGCATGGGGCCAGAGCGATGGGTTATGGCCCAAACTCCCCACGTGCGGTTTTACGCTTTAGGACTATGATGAAAATACAAACATAATCACGACTATTATCCCCGAAGGGTTAGTCAGAGACAGGCAATGAGGACCGCAAAAGCAGTCCTAGCGACTGCACATGTGGTCAGCGTGATAGGTGGTGAGCCCATCGCCGCTCTTTGTTGTTGGATGTATGTGCAGTCTTTAGTCCGTTAGTCGCCTTTTACGACACCCAAGGGATGAGAGGGGGTGGTAGTCTTTAAGCCGCTACGCGACACGGCAATGATGAAAATAGGAATTCCCTTAAATCACGGTAATATATCTTAAATTTAGTTGATGGAATACTGAAGAAATCCGTAGCCAGACACAGGTCTCTGACGTAGCTATAGTTACGGCGACACCGCAATCGATCTGATAGCGGACGGCTTAGCGTGCCTTCCGAACCACTCAACGGGCCCGTTTGATAAACCATTAGAATTCAGTAATATAATCGTTAGATAAATAAATAACAATAACATCATGACTTCACTACTGTGATTTGATTAGGTACCGTTGATAAAACTAATACTTATGCCTAATCTTAAATAATTGGATTTTCCTTTGTTAATATTTATTTACGTATATTTTTATAACTATTACTTACACTATTCAGTAAAGTACTGTGTGGTGGCGATGGCGGCTCATTATAAAAAGTACATATACCTACAATAACCAATTTGTTATTTTGGGTGTCGCAAAAGGCGACTAACGGACTAAAGAACACACATACATCCGATAGTCTCAACACCTACCTGCACATGTGCAGTGGTCATTTCGTGTGCCGTGCAGTATGGCACTCCACTGCTTCTGTGGTCCTCATTGCCTGGTCTCTGATCTACGTGTCGACATCTGTCGGGCATGCCGCTGTCCAGGAGAATCACTCCGACATAATAATATTATTTCTGGTTGTTCTCTTCTTGCTAACGGAAAGTATTTGCACAGACACAACCAAGTAGCCGGAATAATTCACCAGCAACTTGCTCTTCGATATGGCCTTGTTGAATCATAGGTGCCGTATTATAAATACGCACCTGCGCCAGTTCTCGAAAATGGTATGATAGGGCTATTGTCGCTGATAAAATAATCGCCTGATATCGTGGTGGTCGACCGATCTCAGCGCCGGGCAATATTGGTTGATATCACCGTACCTCATGATGAGAACCTCGTGAAAGCCGAGAAGGACAAGGCTCAGTAAGTACCTTGACTTGGCTCACGAAGTTGCCGCCATGTGGGATGTGGATTCAACTATTATTGTACCGATAGTCGTTTCGGCACACGGTCTTATAGCTAAGAGCCTCGATCAACATCTAGAGAGGCTCTCGCTAAAAGGTTGGGTCAAGGGTCAGATACAGAAGGCAGTACTCCTTGACACGGCACGTATTGTCAGTACGTTCCTCACTCTGCAGCCCTAACCACCGTTAGCTTGGGTCAATCCCCGCTGCCGGGAGTCATTCGTCAACTCGCACACTTTGAACTCGCACACATGTGCGAGATGGCACATTTGATTTTACCTATTATTTGTGTCGTCAACTCGCACACTTGTTAAAATCTGTACCGTCAATTACAAAAAGGTTTGAAAGTTATAATCCTATGTTTAATACCAGACAGCGGTTATGATTAAGTACGAAATGAAACAAAAAGTTATAAAAAGTATTATAATCAGTGGTCGGAGTAGGTATATTGAATTAAGGTCACTGACATCAAACGTATATGTTAATATGGATACTCCTCCGAGTTTCCGGATTATTATGATAAAAATACCGAAACATCGAAATTATTACATGAAACTAGTTAAAAATGTATCAATACTCTCAACGCTATGCTGCTAGTGGCGTAGATGACCAGAATTTAATAGTAAAAAATGACTGGTGTGTAAAAACCTTGTTGTAGTAAAAGTGTTGGAGTAAAAGCCTAAGCATGTATAAAATGATATAATAATAATATTCATTTCAACACACGACATCCGGCAAACAGGGTCTTTTGTCCTCTTATCTCTATGCTCAACGCATCTGACCAATTAGAATCAAGTATCCAGGATGACTCATTGACTGTTTGTTCGAAAACAATGCGCTCGCACCGACATCCAGACCAAGTGGCTCACTCACTTATTTCGGTTCGTGGAGTGCGCTTATTTTATGTGTTGTGAATATCTTGACTTGACCCTGGCTTGTTTACTGTCTTCTGAAATCTACTTAAAACGACGAATTTGGCTTATAACTACGGACATCGATTTATTACTCTTGGATTGGGCCCATTTGAAGTTGTTTTTGTACGGGTAAGTTTTAATTATTTTCACTATTTAAGAAGGTTTTAGAACTTGGAAACAGTTAAAAAAATCACTTTATAGCAATCATCACAGCGCATGAGAGTCCGGTACGCACACCGCAGGGCTATCACCGCTTCAGTTAAAAAAAACACTTTATATGAAACAGAATTTCATTATCGACTTTACAGTTGTGTATGTATATATTGTAAATTTAAATCATTGTTTTAGGTGAGATATAAATAAATATGGCAAAGGTCAAGGCTGAAACAGTGCAAAAGTGGTTATTGCACTATCCTGAGCTACTTTACGATAACGCTAGTGGCACTATATACTGTACAAAGTGTGAAAGTCATTTGAAAGCTGTGAATAGAGGCAACATTACCAAACACATTGAAGGCGCTGTACATCAAGGAAAATTTAAGAGACCGCAAGAGAAATTTTACTTCGACCTCATTAAGTTCCTGATTCTATGCAATATTCCTTAGTCGCAAATGAAAAATCCAGCGTTCAAAGAGTTTTTTCAGAAATATATGTGCAGTACTTGTTGTTGCGTTTGTACCAATCGTAAAGTGGTTGACGAATCACAGTTACGAAAAGTTTATTTGGAGAAGTTTTATAGGAATAAAATCAATTCGATTTATGAAACTAATAAAAATGAGAAACTATGGATATCGCTGGATGAGACAACAGACATTTTTGGTCGATACATAGTCAATTTCCTAATAAAACCATTGCATCCTAGTAATAGTGCAGGCCGGCCTTATTTGATTGCTTGTAAAATGCTAACAGCAGTAAATGGACAAACAATAACACAATTTGTACTGCAATGTCTAGAAAATTTATGGCAAAACACTTTTGAAGCGAAAGTTGACAATATTTTAATGCTTTGCACTGACAGTGTAGCGTACATGCTATCTGCAGGGCGAAATTTAAAACATTACTTACCTGAAATGAAGCATGTGACATGTTTGGCGCACGCTCTTCATCGTGTAAGTGAGCAGATAAGGTCAGAATACAACGATGTTGATATTCTTATATCAAATGTTAAAAAAGTATTTTTAAAGGCTCCTAGTAGGGTAAACATTTTAAAAGAAAAATATCCTGACTTACCGTTGCCTCCGCAACCAGTCATTACCAGATGGGGTACTTGGTTACAGGCAGCATCTTACTACGCTCAACATTTAGATAAAATAAAAGAAGTTTTATCCTGCTTGAGCAGTTCTGATGCTATAGCCATACGAAACGCAAAAAACATTTTGGAAAAACAAAATTTAGAAAATGATTTAAAATATATTGAAGAAAATTACTCTATTATACTACTAGCCCTAAAAGAGTTACAAAAACAAAATTTATCTCTAGCTGATTCACTTTTAGTATTTGATCAAGTAAGGGCTACGCTTAACGAGTGCAATAATGAGAATATCAAAAATAAAATAGAATCAGTTATGGAACGAAATCCAGATTTAGATACAATTAGAGAATACAGCGAGAGTATTGAAAAAAGCGTAGCAAATAATCAGAAACTTTATTTCAAATTCGCTCCATTGACATCTACAGATGTTGAACGATCATTTTCCACTTACAAATGGATCTTAGATGTTAAAAGAAATAGCTTAAAATTAGAAAATATTGAAAAAATTATAGTTATTTATTTTAATTGTATAGAGACAGAAAATCAAAATGTAGAACTTGTAACCGATGAGGATTAAAAATAATTATTTTTAATAAAACTGTAATAATGATTATTTGTATTAACAATAAACAATTTTGTTTGCTTACATATGGTTTTTTATTTTATTACTCTATTTACTAAATTTTTGGAAACTCCGGTACATTCCGGAAGAAATGCATGTCCATGTTATGATATCATGACGCAAGTATCTAAAATCAATATACCTACTCCGACCACTGATTATAATCAATAATATCACACAAGCATTTGGCTTCTTCTTATCTAAATAAAATAAGAAATGGACGTAACAAACGTGTAAAACTTAGTATTAATCAACAATATCACAAAATTATTTCACTATTTTTTTCTTAAAAGTATAGTATAATTTACTTTAAAAAAAATCACAGATGAAAATTGTTTGTATAAAATTTAAGTTATAAATCAACATCAAAAATAGCATTATAATATATAATTATATAACCTCTTGTGTGTAACGGCCATTTTTTCAATATGGCCGCATGTGTCAACCTACTTCCGTATTACTTCCTGTTTATATCCGGTCTAGGTATAATGACGATTTCCATAAAAAAATTTATACAGAGACTATATAAAAAACTTATATCACTGGAATCCTTACTATATAAGCTATCTGGCTATGTATAATAAAGTATAGTTTAATTCTATAATAAATTGAAAAAAAAAAGATAAAATTTTAAAATTATACATCAATAATTTTTTATATCAATTACAAAGTTGCTGGATACATAGTTCCACAGAAATTTTTCTTTCTTTTAAGTCGGTAATAGTGGTATTGATATGCTCATCGATAACACATGTTTCTTTTTTTTGTTGTGATATTACACATTTTAGAAATTTTTAGATATCATTGATTTTATATAGAAAAAAAATCTTATTCTAAACCAAAAAACTTCGAAAATTACTTTAAGTTATGTGTGACTTTCTCCTATCTACGATAATATTATTGAGCAAAATTTATACCAGAATAATAGTTACTTCATGAAGAATAAATATTATATAATTAATTTATTATCTTAAGTCGATAAAAACGATAAATACAACTGCAAAATTACTACAAAATTCGATGCGCCGGCCGTCCGAACTCAGATTATTCTCGCAGAGTGGAGATTTGTAATATTATGCATGAATTTATTATCCTATTTTGATAAAAACTATAAATACAACTGCAAAATTACTACAAAATGCAAAAATTGGCATTTTACGCAAAAATCACATTTGAGATGTAATAGGCCTCTTAAATGGTTGCAGACAGAATTTGAAAGTTCCATCATACATAACTGTCAAATTAGGATTAGCTTATATCGCTCGCTTTACAATTTTCACTAGCGAAAAACAAAATTCTGTTTTTCAGCTTTTGAATTTTTCAGCAGATAAAATGTGGAAAGAGATGTAGTAACTAACAGAAAATATCGATAACGAATAACGTACGTTTATTTTTAGAGTATCTATCTCTTTTCATCTATGTCACCCTGTTACTTTTACCACAGAATAAGTAATAGTACTTCCGTACTTTTAGTTCAAAATAACTGTCGTGATTAAATTTATTATTGACATAGTAAGTTGCAGCACCTAGTCCTACTCGTTTATTTCTTTTTTTTATAGCTAAAGGTAAGTAAGATCGCTAAGGCGCCTATCTACCTCTTTTCATTTATGTCACCCTGGTACTTTTAGCACAGAATAAGTAATAGTACTACCGTACTTTTAGTTCAAAATAACTGTCATGATTCTGATTAATGACATAGTAAGTTGCAGCACCTAGTTCTACTCGTTTTTTTTTTTGATAGTTAAATCACATAAGTAACTCATGTGGTTAAAGGTAAGTAAGATCGCTAAGGCGCCTATCTACCTCTTTTCATTTATGTCTCCCTGGTACTTTTAGATCAATATGACTGTCATGGTTCAATTTATTATTGACGTAGAAAGTTGATAAAGCACCTAAGTCCTAGTTTCCCTAGTTTCTATCGACATCAATATTACGAATCTTTTAAGCTCCTATCTATTTTTTACCGTTGGTGCGCTTCGAGGAATAAAAATATAATATTTTAATTACCTATTCTGAAGCGCACCCAACGGGTGCGCTTAGAGAAATAGTTTAAGTGCACTTGGTCTGGTGCGCTTCAAAATGGGTGGGCAAGTCATTACATTAATCTTGTTTCCAATTTTTTATTCGACTGTACTTTGTACGAGTGTGCGAGTTGACGACGCAAATAATAGGTAAAATCAAATGGTGCCATCTCGCACATGTGTGCGAGTTAAAAGTGTGCGAGTTCACGAATGACTCGCTGCCGGTGGCAACCTAGGCTAAATTTTTTATAATATTTTATATTGTAAATAATATGTTTTTACATAAAATATTGTTAACAAATTTTCTTAAGATTAATGTTTAAATAAAGAGAATAATAATAATAATAGTTAATATCTTATCTAACCCTTTAGGGGAAATAGTCGTGAATGTACTTATGTACAATCCATAACCTATTCTGTCGAATAAAAATAAGTTACAAATTAGAAAATTTTGTAAAAAAATCCATGAGCAAGATTCGAACCTGCACTTTTATGACTATACGGATCGGTATCAGGTGTTCTTCCTTGCTTCAACCTTTGGTAGCCAAAGGTACCCATTTTATCGTCATTTTCCAATTTGTAATATGTCCGCAACAAAAAATTGCGTTAAAATTACTTATATTACCTCTATAAAAATAACTGTTAATTTTATGATGACTAAGCATGAGCTTCAACCAAAAATACTTTGAAATTGAAGTCATCTCGTTACGTCACACATAATGTGTCTGAAAAAAAATACAGACAGGTACAACACTCGAAAATAGATCTTATTAGCATAGTGCGATGAACTGTCAAATGCCGTTGGGGGTCAGCGGTAATAGGTAGTCTGTCACTGCGTGACTCACTCATACAATATAGTTAATGAGAAAATCTGTACGTACGATAAAGAATGACAAAGATGGTGCGTGAGACGAGAGTGAATGGGATAGTTGGAAGGGGAACATCTCGACAAACGTACTTAGATCAGATCGGTGACGTTCACGTTAGGGGTCAGGTCAAGAGTACCCTAAACCGATCGAGCACGTCTGAGGAATGTTATAAGAGTAAGTAAAGCAAAGGGTGTGTGTCAGGATTTAATTTGCAACAATTAAATTCTGTGGTCTCTGCCTATGAATACTCTTCCGGGAAGCGGCCGTGATAAGTAAGTTTCTTACGTATACATACATACTAATAGGAAGAAACATAATTCTTTTTTTTTTAAATAGATGGGCTTGCTCTTGGCCACATTCATATCCGTAGGATTAAGAAGAGGCCGACGATGGAGCGAGCTTGCCCAGAAGCAGCCTATTCACTCGGGCTTTAAAGATGTTAGGGCTATATGCGCTTGGGAACACAGATGCCGGCAGAGAATTCCATACCTTGGCCACAGTGTTACTACTCACAGTGTTACTACTATACACTGTACTGTACCTTGGCTGTACGCATTATGAATGAAGACGAATAGCGCTTGGTGCGTATGAGTGGAATATCAACCAAGTATGGGTGGTAACCCGCCGTACGTCTGGACTCCCGATGGTAGAAAGGGTATTCTAACTTAATTCTTTACAATAACCATATTATATTATAATTACTTGAGTAGGTACATTATAGTATTTTACAACAACTATGAAAAGCGCGGCAACTCGTCCTGCGGACTATTAATTTTCGTCTAACTCACGGCTCTAAGGTTTAGTCAGAGACTAAGCAACGAGGACCGCTGAAGCAGTGCACTGCCATCTTTATTCCGTTAGTCGCCTTTTGCGACACCCAACCAAGAGAAGAGAGGGGTTGGCAGTATTCTTAGTACGCCGCTACACACACGGCTCATATATAAAGTAGTGGGAAAACTTTTCCAAGTAAAATGATTATAAAATAAAAAAGCAAGCACAGTCACGGGCACGGCCTATGCGCACGAAATTATTTGAAAAAAATATTCGGAGCGACTAGATAGAAGAATTTTGAACTCCGTTAAATATTTTCTAATCCCAACATTGAACAATTACTGTTTATTTGTTTGTGTATTAAGCTGTATGAATAGTGCAAATATGTGATTGTTGTAGTTTCAAATTTGTCAGAATTATAATAGTGAGTGTGGTGTATATCGGTAAGTACATACATACATATAACCCCGACATTATCACGACGTAGCGGTGATAGAATACTACCACCCCCTCTCTTCCCTTGAGTGTCGTAAAAGGCGACTAACGGACTAAAGACTGCACATATATCCAACAGCATAATATGTTACGGCGATTGGCTCACCACCTGTCACGTTAAGCACATGTGCAGTCGCTATTTGGTGAAAAGTGGACTATGGCAGAGGACTGCTTTTGCTGTCCTCATTGCCTAGTCTTTGACTAACCCTTAGGGGACATTTCAGTTCATTCATTCATATAATCACGACAATAGTCGTGATTATATGAATGAATGCTAAAATTATAATATATTAAAAAACTATATTTTACACAGTAAATAAAGATTACTAAGGCAAAGGCAGCTTGAGTCAGTACAATAATTAACAGAAGGCCCCCAAACTAGGCAGTGCCTGAATCTTGGGAAGCCGATTTAGAATAAGTGAATGAAGAATGATGTTACACAAATAACTCTCTCTTTTCTAAATTGATTTCGGGTCTGAGTGTTTTATTTTTATAGTAAGTATGTTTATGCGTTATCTAAACAATACAAACAAGTTTTAAAAGAAGTTTAATTAAGGCTAGAAAATTTACGTGAAAGAGGAAAAGTTAAGTTAGTTATCTTGGGAAGTTCGATGGCATTAACAATCTTGACGGTTAAGGTACTTTTGCAATGCCGTGTCACTGGATAGGTGACCAAATTAAAACATCTCGAGCTCCTCCGTGTTTCGGTAGGCAAGGCAACACAGATTATGTAATTACATAACCGTAAAGCTATTTGTCCCGGTGGCCTTCGAAATATGACAGTCGTTGCAAGTTGCAACCCTAACCATTTGTGCCAGCGTAGTGGATTATGGGTAGAGTTGCCACCTTTTTTTAGGACGAATAGAGTATTTTTTCATTTTGTTAGAACAAAAATAGAGTACATAGCATAAAAAAGAGTATTTATTTATTTGTCCTTAAAAACGCATTTTTTGTTACTCTTTGCGACATTGAACAAATATTTGTCTTTCTTGAAGATATTTACAGCCTCTTTGCAATCATAATTTAGATTAAAATGATATTATGGGCCAGTCTCCCCATGTGCTGTTGTTTATGTGGGACCTGTGCCCAGCAGTGAGACGTTTATAATATGGGCTTACAATCTTATCTTATTGTCTCCCTCCCGCAGCAGCACGACGACCATTTGGGATCTGTTGTGCAACCCCGCCCTATCACTCTGCCTCCTCAGTGAAGATGACAGCCATGAGCTTGCGGCAATGTCTCAGAGGCTTATGATTGTTGAGAATCAATCATGCATGCCACCTCCTTATACAAGGTGACTGCTAGAAACTCCAAGAAACTTCAAGGGCTGGTCAGGTCTTTTAAACATGACAAAAATAACAAAAAATGGAATTCGTGTTCGTTCCGTTCCCCGCAGGACTTTTCGCTGCTGGCCCCACAGAGACCGCTACTAGGCCCCGCTTGCTGTGCGCGAGTTTGGAAGTCCCGGCACATTATACCAGGACAAACGAACATTCCCAAACTCTACAGCTACCCACAAGCCACTACGAGTCCCACCCACGTCCGGATCCCGCCGGAGGCGCCGGTCAAGGCACAACCAGCGGGGGGCATGAACCGGAACCCCGTAGTACCCCTGAGAAACACAGCCGGACCCGTAGTTCCAGCTGCGATACCCTATCTATAGGGGTCAGTAGATAGGGAAGTCAGTAGATTTTGATTGGATAGTCTTTGATTAACTAATTTATTTTAAAGCAATAACATAAGGTAATTAAAATAAAAACAATTAAAATAACGATTATTTACAACGCGCGGACACGTCTGTTGACCCGTCAACGTAGGTACTATCGCCCAGCTGACGCGGACGGGTCAACAGACGGCGTGTGGTTTAAAATATAAATTAGATACTCAAAGACTATCCAATTAAAATTCACTAAATGAATTATTTAATTAAAAATGAAAAAAACACGAATTCCTTTTTTGTTATTTTTGTCATGTTTAAAACACATGACCTAACCGGCCCTTGAAGTTTTTGCGGTTTTTAGCAGTCACCAGTTAACAGTTATATACTATACTACGTGTTTAGGATCATATTTTATAATGCCTATATATGGTGCAATATTGCGATCTACATATATCTAGATATAGATAGCGATATTGCACTGATTTACATAAAAACATACACATTACTTACATTGATTTTACAGGCAGATAAATGCGTTTTTTATGTTATTAAATAAAATTAATCATATTGATAAATATCGCATTGTGAAATAAGTATTATTATTATTGTTGAATCTAAAAGTTGTAGGTACAAGTAATACATACACACACAATATATAATTATGATTAGTTATTTGTGTGACGGTGAAAGAATACTACACCCGCGTCTCTTCCCTTGGGTGTCCTAAAGGCGACTAACGGACTAAAGACTGCACATTCATCCAATAGCATAGAGCGGCGATGGGCTCACCACCTGTCACGGTGAGCACATGTGTAGTCGCTGTGAGCACATGTGTAGTCGCTATTTGGTGAAAAGTGGACTATGAACTGCTTTGGCTGTCCTCATTGCCTAGTCTCTAACTAACCCTTCGGGGAAAATAGTCGTACCTATATATTATGTATGTACCTACATATGTATTATAACAGTAGTCAGAGCCCAGCTTTTCAATTGCTACAGTCTTCGATCAATACCAATACTGACACACGTCTTTCCTTCATTTTTGTTTGTTCGTTGCACTTTCTGCTATTGCCAATTGCCATTTTCCTTGTTTGTTTGCAATTCTATGCTTTGTCTATTATTAGGAAAAGGGACATGAGGCATACAGGCACATAGATTTTGTAACGTAGACGCAATAATATTTTTCTTATTTTATTAAACAGGTAGCACTAGGTATATAGTCTAAGTAAGTTTTTGCCCAGCTGAAAATCAGCGTTGTGGCGTCTAGCCGCAACAATGGCATAGCCTGTTCGGCCAACTAATATTGTTTTATTATTATTATTTTTTACTTTTTTATTATTATTTTTATTGTTACTTTTTTTTTCTTCTTCTTCCGGTCTGTAATTTTATGTACTGCCGAATAAATTATTTACTTACTTACTACTTACTTACTTACTCATTTTACTACTCATAAAACGTTCTTCATTCAATTTCAATTCCATGCCTGTTGTGAAAAGTGTTAAATCTCAAAAGGACAACTGTACGGGAGGAAAATCTATTATTGTCTTAAGTTTCAAGCAGGTTGAATGAGTGTACTACATTGTAATTTGAAGAAAATAATTGATCTTCATCTTTATATTTATTTTTTAAAACGATGACACTGAAAACTGGTTGTTTCGAGATGTATCACCATTTACTTTTAACAGGAGGCACAGGATTTTTCGCGGGACAAAGTTACTTATAACCGTCATCAGGACGGAATCCCACCATCTGGGCTCCATCTGTACATAGTCTTGAAAGCGTACCTGTTTCTAACAAACAAACAAACACACTTCATATTAATTATCAGCTGATAACTGTTTTGAAATACATGTATCCCTATTCGACTCTACACGTCACAAAGCTCATCTCGACTTATGGTCGGAACGCGTGGGTCGAAGTGAGTTCGAGCGTTAGAGAATCGAATTACAATTTACCAATTACCATACGAATTCTGGTTTCGGTAACGTGATTATATCTATATACTGATCTAATCTACTGTACTTAGTTATATCCTTGGTTATATCTACTTTTATTATCATTGTGTAATATCTGTTACGTCGGTGCCGCGTCGGTGCGATAGTCGCATGCCGTTGCATGCTGAGCGCATGTCGAGATATCAGTGTCGCGTAGCGGTGAAAGAATACTACCACCCCCTCTCTTCCATGGGGTGTCGTAAAAGGCGACTTACGCACCAAAGACTGCACATACATCCAACAGCATAAAGCGGCGATTGGCTCACCACCTGTCACGCTGGGCACATGTGCAGTCGCTATTATAAAAAATATATAATATTTTGACGTCATTAAGTATATTATACTGAATAAATGGGTTACTCGCATAATGACACATTCAGATAGCCAAATGCACAATGAAACATAGTGTCTACGCAAAATGACATACACAAATTGACACATATTCCAGTACGCTAAATGACACACGGGAACGACTACGCGAAATGACATACTCGAATTGACACATATTTCATGATTCTTTTGCACAAAAATAGATTTGGTCACAGGCTACTACTTTTTACGGTGGGAAATCAACAGAATTCAACATTGTAGGCGAAGCCGCTTGACGGGAAACTAGTGTTAAATACTTAAATATATCTTGTGTGTCAATATATGCGTGTACGTTAAAATGCGTGTAAGTCAATATGCGGGTTACTCGCATAATGACACATTTAGATAGCCAAACGCACAATGAAACATCGTGTCTACGCAAAATGACATACGCAAATTGACACATATTCCAATACGCTAAATGACTCACGGGAACGACTACGCGAAATGACATACTCGAATTGACACATATTTCATGATTCTTTTGCACAAAAATTGATTTGGTCACAGGCTACTACTTTTTACGGTGGGAAATCAATAGAATTCAACATAGTAGGCCAAGCCGCTTGACGGGAAACTAGTGTTAAATACTTAAATATATCTTGTGTGACAATATGCGTTTAAGTCAATATGCATGTAAGAAGTTAGTCATTATGCGAGTAAATCATTTGTCTTTGACTTAAACTTCCATTCTCAATTTCAGAAATGTACCAACGTCTTCTTCTTCTCCTGCTCGCGGTGCCCACTGCCCTATCCCACGAGTGTCCCAGCAGTGGGCAGCACAGGTTACTACCCCACGGGGACTGTGCTCGCTACTACCAGTGCGACCACGGCACAAAAGTTGTGCGCGACTGTGCGCCGGGCACACACTTCGATTACCAATTGCAGGTTGGTTGGTCATTAGCGCCAAAAAAGCTTGCTTACACACTGCATAAGTTATACAGGGCGTCCCACGGACATGCCACATAAAGGGAAAGTACCTTGAATATTGTAGATGGAACATTTTACTGAAAGAAGACATTATTTGGATTTAAAAAACAATTTAAACTGCATTCATAGATATTTCAACAATTACATGGTTGAACCGGGAATCAATCCCGTTACATGAGAAAAATAATCATCCTGTAGCTTTATCACACCGATCGAAAGGCTTCATCATAAGGATTATTTTTTGCTAAGTAACGTAGTGTCACAAATAAAAGGAAGACCATGAATTTTAACATTTTTAATACAAAATTAATCAATTTAAGTATGTATTTATTTCAATGTCAGTTGTAATGTCCTTACGGCAATGTCAGCTTTTCATTTTTCTAAACAAAATTTCACATCAAATGTTAAAATTCATGGTCTTCCTTTCATTTGTGACACTATGTTATTTAGCAAAAAATAATCCAAAAGATGAAGCCTTTCGATCGGTATGATAAAGCTACAGAATGATTATTTTTCTCATGTAACGGGTTCGATTCTCGGTTCAACCATGTAATAATTTAAATATTTATGAATGCAGTTTAAATTGTTTTTTAAATTCAAATAATGTCTTCTTTCAGTAAAATGTTCCATCTACAATATTCAAGGTACTTTCCCTCCATGTGGCATGTGCGTGGGACGTACTGTATAGTCTGGGCTAAGTTTTTTTTTAGCTATGCCCTAAAATTAATATGCATATTATTTCCATTTGGTTATCTAATACATCAGTAAAACACTAGGAGCATTTTAGTAATTCCAATAAATACTTACCAAAAATATGGTCTCTGGATTTATTACTTTTACCGAAGAGTCCGAATATAGAAAGTAATAAGTTTTCTTCACATTTATCAAATGGGGTGGTAATTTTTAATAATAACTACATTTATCACATTTGCCGTAATATATGTACAAACATGGATTCACAATCACAACAGATTATCCCCAAAGTGTAAGGCTGATTTCACAGTCACGCGTTTGATCTGCGCCGGCCACACGCGCGCGGTTACAATTACACTAGATAGATAGTAGTTGCTTTTCATAGTCACGCACGCTGTTCAAACGCGCAACTACTATGTAGTGTAATAATAATTGTAAGCGCGCGCGTAATGTCCGGCGCTGATCAAACGCGTGACTGTGAAATCAGCCTAAGGGTGGATTCGACCAAACTGGAATAAGGTCTTATACCTAGATTAAACGCCGAATTTGTATGGACTAATCTCGGAGTAAGTCTTATTCCAGTTTGGTCGAATCCACCCTAAGTCAGATACAGGCAATGAGGAGGACAGCAGATGCGTCGCGTGCACTGCCACTGTCCACGTTTCATCAATTAATAACAACTGCTCATTTACATGCCATTTGAGGTAATGTGGCGGGCCTATCGCCGCTATAAGATGTTGGTTGTGTCGTCAGTCCGTTAGTCTCCACCTAAAAGAAGAGATGTCATTGTGTTGGAAGTATTATTTTATTGATGAGCCGCCACGACACAAATCGTTATTGAACGTATTTTTCTTGTAGTGGATGACAAAAAAACGCGTTCCCGGAGGGGTAGAGAGAGACTACTTTACACATAGTATAATCACGACTATTATCCCCGAAGGGTTAGTCAGAGACTACGCAATGAGGACAGCAAATGCAGACCTCTACTTTAGTGTGACAGGTGGTGAGCCGATTTATGCTGTTGGGTGTATGTGCAGTCTTTAGTCCGTTAGTCGTCTTTTACGACACCCAAGGGAAGAGAGAGGTGGTAGTATTCTGTCATCACCGCCACGCGACACGGGTATAGAGACTACAGCTTTCCATAATATAAAAACAATATGTTTTATAACCATTTGTTGGTATACTTGTAGTACAGATATTACTACTACCTACTAGGTATATAGTTTCACGCAGATATTGTTGCGAACAAATTACAGACCGGAAAAAGACAATGTTGAAAATATTTAAAAAGTGGTTTCTATAAACTCATATTTACTCAAAATGTGAAAAAACGCAATTCCAGGGTCTTAATCTAAAAATGCTATCTCTCTTTTCCAGATATGCAACTGGCCACATCTAGTCAACTGTCACCAAGGGGATACAGCAGAACCTCCAAAACCTCCCCAAGCTCTCCAACCTCCACCTAGCGATGGCGAACAGACACTGCCGAACGGTTGTCCCGCTGACTTCGGCATACATCACTTGCTGGCTCACGAGACTGACTGCGCCAAATTCTACTCTTGCAGCAATGGAAGGAAGTACCTAATGAGCTGTGGCGCTGGCACTGTTTTCGATGTGGACGGACAGGTGAATGTTTTTTTGTTATTTACACACATAAATTCACGACTATTATCCCCAAAGGGTTAGTCAGAGACTAGGCAATGAGGACTGCAGAAGCAGTCCACTGATATAGTCCACGTTTCTTTTTTTTATTCTACCACGGGTAAGCTCTTGGCTTTCATCTCACCTGATGGTAAGTGATGATAAGGCCGAAGGTGGAAGCGCGCTTCACCCGGTGTCCTCAACCACTAAGGAACTGGCTATCTTATCTCAAACTGTCGGAACACAACAGTGCTATAAACATCGTTGTTATTGCGACAGACTTAGATAAGATGGTGGTAGCCAGCCAGGCGGACTTAACAGCCCTACCATTAACCAAACCGAGCACACAAATATGTACCTCCTGCTGGGAATCGAACCCGGGACCTCTGGGTCTGAAACCGTTGGCTTAGCCACTAGACCAAGGAGGCGGTTGAAACCGTTTCAACATTTATAAGTATTTGTTACGATCCTATGCTTCACTTACCCTCATAACGTTTTTCAAATCTTATTTTAGCAATGTTTAAAAATTACCTCAACATTTTCAGATTTGCAACTGGCCTTACTTGGTAGATTGCGACCGCCACAAAACGACAACGACCACGACTACAACTGTCGTGCCATCAGAATCACAGACTACCAAAACTACCGAATCTGTAACGACACCTAACAACATCGACAAGCTAACGACAGCATCTACCGGTGTCGAAGGACCAAGTGATGGTATGGATAAGCTACCTAACGGTTGTCCAGTTGATCACAATATACATCTCTTGCTGCAACACGAGTATGATTGTGGAAGCTTCTACTCATGCAGCAATGGTAGGAAAATACTTCTCCATTGCCCTGCTGGCACTCTCTTCGATGTAAAGGAACAAGTATGTACGGCCATCTTTTTCTTCTCGAGTTTTAATGTTATTGTTTATATAATTTTAACCCAAATTTTGTTGCGAACAATTTACAAATTCGAACATGCACCGTTCTGGTAATTCGGGCAGGTGCTATTTCCAGTTGAGCAACCTTGGAAGTCATCCAGCCCTCCAAAATTAATCAACACGATTTTTATTTTGAAAGAGCACCTGGACCACAGAAACAGTTGCCAGAAAGGTGCGGATTCGAATCCGACTCGTGGAAATAATTTTTAGACACTGTCTCTCTCGAGCTTTTTAAATTCTGCCTTACCATAGTGCACCAGCTATCTAGTTGACATCGACTGAAATATTCAAACAACAAAGTCTCTCCTTCCTTTCAGCTTTGCAACTGGCCCCACTTAGTGAGCTGTCCCGTAACAACGACATCAACAAGTACGACAAATAATCCTCTTATTACAACTACAAGAACTGAAGCACCGTTTACTACATTAAAAGACACTACAGTATCAGATGTTTCTGCTACTACAATATCAAGTTCTGAGGCACCATCAACAAACGGTACTACATCTAGCTCACAGAGACCAACCACATTAGAAGAAACTACAAACGACAGCTTTAGAACGACAAGTTCAGTAGATAATGACAGCCCTGTAACTACCAATCTAGAGGCAACAACGACAGAGAGTCCAAAAACTAGTAGTTCAGAAGCAACAACATCAGAGAGCCCTACCACAAATCCAGAAGCGTCAACAACAGATAGCCCTACAACTAGTCCAGAAGCAACAACAACAGACAGTCTTACCACTAGTCCAGAAGCGACACCAACAGGCAGCTTTACAACTATTCCAGATCCAACAGCAATAGACAGCATAACCACACAAGCAACAACAACGGACATCCCTATTACTAGTCCTGAAGCAACTACATCAGAGAGTTCAGCAACTAGTAGTAGTAGTAGTTCAGAAGCAACAACTACAGACAGCATATCAACTAGTAGTTCAGAAGCAACTTCAACATATAGTCCTACTACTAGTCCAGAAGCAACTACAACAGATAGTCTTACTACTAGTCCAGATATAACAACAACAGAGAGCCCAACTACTAGTAGTTCAGAAGCAACAATAACAAACAGCCCTACCACTAGTCCAGAAGCCACAACAACAGATAGTCCTTCTACTAGTCCAGAATCAACAAAAACAGAGAGCCCCACCACAAATCCAGAAGCGCCAACAACAGACAGCCCTACAACTAGTCCAGAAGCAAAAACAACAACAGATAGTCCTACTACTAGTCCGGAAGCGACAACAATAAAAAACCCTACAACTAGTCCAGATGTCCAAGCAACAACAACAGAGAGCTCAATAACTAGTAGTTCAGAAGCAACAACAACAGACAGGCCTACCACTAGTCCAGACATTTCAACAACTGACAGCCCCACTACTAGTCCAGAAGCAACAGCAACAGACAGCACTGGTACTAGTCCAGAAGCAACAACATCAGAGAGCCCTACCACAAATCCAGAAGGGCCAACAACAGATAGCCCTACCACTAGTCCAGAAGCAACAACAACAACAGATAGTCCTACTACTAGTCCAGAAGCGACAACCACAAAAAGCCCTACAATTAATCCAGATGTACCAACAACCGATTCTAATAGCCTTACTACACAAGCAACAACAACAAACGGCCCTACCACTGGTCCAGAAGAAACTACATCAGAAGGTCCAACTACTAGTTCAGAAGCAACAACAACGGAAAATCCAACTAATATTCCAGAAACAACAATAACAGATAAGCCTACTACTAGTCAAGATTCATCAACAGAGAAACTAACAACTAGTAGTTCAGAAGCAACCACAACACACAGGTCTACCACTAGTCCAGTTGCAACAACAACAGACAGCCTCACTGATAGTCCAGAAGCAACAGCATCAGAGAGCCTAGTAACCAGTAATTCAGAATCAACAACAACAAACAGCTCTACCACTGGTCCAGAAGCGACAACAACTGACAGCCCTAACTCTATACCAGAAGCAACCACATCAGAGAGCTTAACAACCAATAGTTCAGAATCAACAATAACAGACAACTCTACCACTAGTCCAGAATCATCAACAACATACAGCCCAACCACTAGTCCAGAAGTCACAACAACAGAGAGCCCAAAAACTAGTAGTTCAGAAGCAACTACAACTGATAGCCCTACGACTAGTCCAGATACAACAACAACAGATAGCATAAGCACACAAGCAATAACAACAGAGAGCCCAACAACTAGTAGTTCAGAAGCAGCAACAGATAGTATAACCATTACTAGTCCAGAAGCAACAACTGACATTCTTTCAAGTGCTGGCACCCAAGCGACAACATCGGGCGTCTTTGTCACTACAACTACAGAAGAAACTACAAAAGATGTAGTTTCCACGGACACAGTTACTGATGCAGCAACAACAGTATCAGTAACAACTACTGATGGTACTACTAAACGTGATGACAGCGTGACCACGCCCCAAGTAACAGAACAATATGTGACGACACATATTGTAACAACTTTAAATCCTGAAGATGAACTAACTACAAAACTGGATGACACTACAAACTCTATTACAACAGAAGGTCCTGCCACTGAATCTACCGTACTAGAAACTAATCCTACTGTTGTGCTTACTACCTCGTTTGACCCTATAGCAACAACGGCACAAGACACTACAACAAAGTATGTTTCGACTACCTTTGGTAATGCTGAAGTGACTGATGGAACAACTAAATTGGATTTGGACACTACTTCAGGATACACTAATGGTAAGATTTATTTTTTGTAATAATTAAAAACGTCTTACAGCGTTTTTTATAATGAAAAACGATGATTTGGCATAGATCTATAATAAATTATTTCAATTCTTGTAAATGATTCATCATTATCAGCCTATAAACGTCCCACTGCTGGGCACAGGCCTTCCACGTTGTGTTGATGGGTGTAAGTTGAGGACTTAAAGTTAGAGTTTAAAGCCAGCGCTTCAATAGATAATACTAAAGATGAAATGTATTTACTCGAAAGGTAAAATACGCTTTGATCTTATAGAAAATCATTACATAATAAGATAAGATGCTTGAATGGAAGAAAAAATATTAGTGTATTCTATATCACCCACCAACCCACATTGGGTCAGCGTGGTGGGTTATTTTTTTGTCCAGTTGTTCATGTGGTTATGGCCAGTGAGTTTCCAGAAGAGGATCGTTAACAGGATCCATGATGATCTGTAAACTCCATTACGAATGATTTCTCGCTGGAGGACTTTCCCCACGTCACCAACACAGTTTTCATTAGAGTGTAGGTACTTGTTTGGCAAGGACAAATATTTTGATTGACGTCCCTTGAACGACGATGATGATGATATATTGATGCTTTTTAGACTTCACCACGACAGAAGAATACACAACAGCAACCGGGACATCGACGCTAGCGCCGCCCGTGTGCCCCCCCGGGACGTTCGGCAACGTGCCCCACCCTGAACTGTGCAACTCTTTCTACATGTGCGCAGGGGGATCAGCCTTACAACTGTTTTGCACTGAGGGGTTCGAATTTAATCCCGTATCTAAGGTAAGCCGTTAAAGATCGACCGCTTGCAAAAGAAAAGTTTCAATTCTATTTTGCCAAGTGTAAAGTTTGTTTCTAGATAAAGTCTGGTAATTAATATTTAATCAATCAGCGTGTTTAAGTTGTAATTTGCCTTATTAATGTGTTTTATTTTTACTAAGTATTTTTAATCCCGTTCAACCAATGCTATCAATCAAACCAATAAAACTTGTTTGATATGCACCAAAGATAGATAGGTATGTGCAGTAATAATTTTTGATTCACGATATCGATATTTTATTGATTGGTGCATAATATCCGACGAAGGCTTTTGTTAAAGCTCATATCACTTTATACAAACTTCTGGAAAGGACTGGTTACATCCTGGTTGTACCTTATTTTTATTTAGTGGCAAAGTACCAGAAGATTGGCGTGAAGCTGTGTTCATGTCATGCCGCTGTACAAAGGGAAAGGGTAACGCCAAGATCCTAAAAACTACCGCGGGATTAGCCTTCAGAAAGGTATTGATTGAAATGGTTATGCATGAAACTGATCAGAGTATTTGGGATGTGTAAGCGGGATTTAGAAAGAGAATGGGATGCACGGATCAGGTCTTCTCTTTAAGGTGCTTGATCAAAGAACACCTGGCTAAGCACAAAAAGGTTTACTGTGCCTCTGTAAACCTGGAGAAGGCCAATGATAGAGTCGACAGAAAGGAACTATGGAAGGTGTTGTCCGATTACGGTTTGAAGAGCAAATTAATTCATGCACTGCAATATCTTTATGAGGATTCCCGTGCATGTGTCAGAGTTAACGGCGCATACACTGATTGGCTTGAAATCTTTAGAGGTGTCAAACAGAGATGTGTTGCGTTACCGTGGCTCTTCAATCTGTTTTTGGACAATTGCATGAAAGGCCTGAAAGAACGTGACTCTGGAGTTATGATGAAGGGATCCATATCAAGTGCCTCCTCTACGCTGATGACCAGGTTATACTTGCGGGTGATTCTTCGAGGTCGTGATTTTTGTCTTATTCCTCTGTCGTATTTTTTTTTGCTTATTTGAGTAATAGATATATTCTCCAATGAAAGATGATTTATTTAGAAATATGAATATGGTTAAGGCGCTAATTTAATCAACTCGTTAAGAAAATAATTAACTGTTAAATTTTTGTGCCCAGAGGAATAACAAATTGACGACAGAGGAGTAAGAACAGGTTTAAAATATTAAAAAATATTTGATTTTTCTCGATATTTTAATTATATAAAAATAAAACAATGTGCAACTATTAATTGTAGTTTTAATAAATTCAATAAATCACAACATTTTGAGTTTCAGGGAAATGCTTGAAAAAAAACATACATACAAACATACATAAATACACCTATAAATTTTTGTATATTTGTTTGGAAGGCCTAATAGATTATTATCATATGTGAATACATTATAGTCCCAATAATATTACATACCTAAATAAGTGTCGGATTGATAACATAATTTTTTGAAGCGGATTAAAATGACTGCATGAGTCTCTAATTAATTAGCTCCTATCTCTGACTAAATAAATAAATAAATAACTACATCTGAAATGAAAAAAAAAACTTATTCCACTATCCATAACTTCAAAGTAATAAGGGACAGAGGAGTAAGAAAAAATTGAAAACATGCTGATGGTTCATAATACGAACATACTGGAAGGCTACCGTTAGTGCTACGGTACGTACAGATTGCACGTAAATCAGTTAATCAAGCACAACTTAATTTTTCAAAAGGTTTCACAAGTTTTGAAAAAACTAACAGAGTAAAAAGAATGTTACGTAAACCAAGGACAGAGAAACGGTATATTTACCTTCGTAAATCCGGAATGATGAGCATCAGCCGACACGTCCACCACCTGACACGTTCAGAGCAAGACTTATTTTTTATTTTTATTTATTTATTCATTTATTTCAGGCTACAATGGCCCATAGCAACATAAATACCTTATAGACTAACATACATACAATTATAACATAAAACTAAAGAAATAAACTAATTTGCACGTAAACACGGCGCCGTGCAACGCAGCGCGGTGTCCGGTAGCCGGCCACGGAATCGCCGGAACATGACACCCTTCGGCCAAAATTCCTCTTTCATCAGAGTCGACAGATGGTCGGTCGGTACTCTCACCACAAATGAATTAAAATTCACGTTATAACGGGACTCCAATCGCTCGACTCTCAGAGTGAATTTGCGCTTGATTCTGATATACTCTACGATCTCCTCTGCCTTCGTAGAGTAATGCAGTCGGGACACGTACAGCAGCGTCGTCGGTATAGCTGGACGCAGCAGGTGGTTCGGTCCGGTCGGTGCAACACCGCACAGGTTTCGACAGGCGGGCTTCCTCTTCTTCCTTTCGACCTTGACAAAGCCCTCTTCGTCGAGACGATGATCTTGCGGTGCCGCAGGAGTAGCCTCATGGATTAGGCTACTTTTCTTTTTCCCTTGAGGCGGTCGCCGCTCAGGTTGCGGAGCGGCGGTGACGGCGGCGCCGACAGGTCGGCTGGCGGCCGCAGCTGCGTAGGCACGTTGTGGTGTTGACGCGCAAATGCGTGACGTCCCCACCAGGGCGGAGGGGCGGGCGGCGGGGCGCGGGGCATCGCGCGCAGTGACAGCGGCCGGTGACGCATCCATATGCGCCGACTCGAAACTGCTGATGGATGCATTTTGCGCCCCGCGACGAGTGTTTACGTAAGAGGCCTCGGGTGACCTACATACCAAAGCAGTGTTGCTTAGTAACACTACCTGGGCGCGCAACTCACCAATGGTGTTATTTGAAGCCTCCAACTTCTCCACTACTTCGGCCAGGCTTGATTTGAGGAAGTTGATGTCCTTTAACAGCCTGGTGACATCTACATGGTCGAACGTGACGGGAGGCAGCTTGTGAAGCTACTTTGCCACGAACGAAGGCACGTCGTCTGGGTCGGTCTCCTTCAGCAGGCTGATGATGTCCTGGAGACTTCTTTCTGTTCCATCCCTCCGGCGAGATGGCATCTGGTTGGCTTTACCGAGCGTCTGGAATAGCAGCACCTTGCCACTGCAAATCTCGTCCTCCTTGAAGTTGGACTTGCAGATCTGCAAGATGCTGACCTCGTCCATGGTGTCAATGGCGTTTTGTATAAACGCCAACAACTCGTTGACTATGAGTTGGGAACTCATAGTCACACTGACGTGCAACGGCTATTGCCGCGCAACTCGTGAATTATTAATAATTCCTACTGCGCAATGGAGTGGTCCGTTTCCGAGCGCGCATCGCACTGCACTTAAAACCGGCCCGCGTGGGAGTTGTCGCTAGGTTCATAAATAAATGTGTTTATGATACAGCTGATTGAAGCCCGCTCCAGAGTAATAAGAATTTTACGGCGGACAAATCTTATATCCTCAGTTATAAGAATAATATTGCACGTAAAAATTATTTGTTGAATTTTGTTTATGTAACAACTAATCTTCTTTGTATGTGGTCACTCAAAATATTGATATAGTTGATTAAATTTAAGTTATTATTATATGTTTTCAATAAAATGGAGAACGGACACGACAGAGTAGTAAGAATAATGGTATTTTTTTTGTAGATGCTTAGAATCATTTACACAAAAATTGACCAATGTCCCAGTGAAATATGAATATCAGTTACCTCTGCAAAAAAAACAAACCTCCTAAACCAAGAGTTCATTGAACTAAGCCCCCGGACGTCAAAAATCAGGGCCCCGAAGAATCACCCTTGCGTCATCTGTGGGGGAGTTACAAGATATAGTGTCCGTTATGAATGAAGATTTTGTGAGAAAATTTATGAAAGTATAAAAGACGAAATTGATGGTGTTTGTGAGAAATAAAGAAAATATGTCTGACTGTGCGATAATGATAGGCAGCGAGAAAGCGGAACAAGTATGTGAGTTTGTTTTATTTGGGGAATTTGTTCACAAGGAATTAAAGATGGAGATGGATGAAGGAAAGTGTGAGGAAGTATAGAAAGAAGAGTTAAGAAAGGAAATTCAGTGAATGTCGCTTTGCACTCGGTTATGAGTAGTCAAACCGTGACTGAAAAGGCGCTAATGGATATTTATAGTAGAGTGCTGGTTCCGACACTGATGTATTGAAGTGAGTCTTAGTTGTGGCAGAAGAAGAATGAAAGCAGGATAAATGCGGAAGAGATACGTTCGTTGAGGAAAGTATGTGGAGTGAAACGAAGCTATAGCGATAGCGATAGGAATGGGGTGCGTATACTTTCATATAATGACAAATAAACTGATTTCAAAGAACCATAACGTTCATTCGATATAATTTTTACTTGTTCTAAATACACTTCCTATAACAACATTACGAATATTATTTATTTGATATAATACTTCTGTAACATCTATTTCTGTTACTGCATGAGGCGCAGTAACATGCGACGTTATAAGGAGGGGGGCGGCTGCTCTACCTACCGCGACCATAAATCTGCTCTGATTTATGGTCGCGGTAGGCCCGGGCGAATAGGCAGGGGCGATAGGCACGGGCGGCGGGCACCCGCGGGCAAAACCTCGTCCGGTACATACGTCGCAGTGTCCGTGCGACGAGGATAACGCACTCTAATTGGCCGACGGAGGGGCGGCCGCGATTGGTCGTTGCGTTGTGGAGCAAACAACTTCTATAAAGCTAGTAGAATAATCATATTCTATAACTTCATTTGGTACAACTTTTGCTTAAAAATAAAAATAGCATTTTAACCCTAAATTGATTTTAAATATTGTCTTCAAAAGTTAATACTGTGTGTTTTCGTTAAGGTTGTGCTAAAAAAGTCAGTGACAGAAACGAATCTTGACGTAGACTTGTCTGCCCCACGCTAGAGTGTAATTTAAGCCCGCGTAGGCGCGGAGGGGCAAGGCGGCCCGCGAGCTGTGAGCGAAAGCCATCTGCGACGATAAGCTCGTGTGGGACGGCCGGAGTCCCGCAGCGCCGGAGCCGTGACAGAAAACATGTCTGCTGCTTGCTGTATGCATGCCTGCTTGCATGCTGCATGCCTGCCTGCATGCCTGCTCGCATGCTGCATGCCTGCTTGCATGCAGCATGCCTGCCTGCATGCTGCATGCCTGCTTACACATGCTGCATTCTTGCTTGTATGCTGCATGCTTGCTTGCATGCTGCATGCTTGCTTGTATGCTGCTTGCTTGCTTGCATGCTGCTTGCTTGCTTTCATGTTGCTTGCTTGCTTGCTTGCATGCTGCTTGCTTGCTTGCATGTTGCTTGCTTGCTTGCTTGCATGCTACTTGCTTGCTTGTATGCTGCTTGCTTATTACATGAGTAACGTTTTAGAACATTTGATTATTATATCAAATGTACATTATATCAAAAGTACATTATATCAAATGAAATTATATTATCTAAACGTTAGACCGTTGGTATTGTTGATCAAAGGTAAGACCATAAGTATTTATATCAAACATTACACACCCACAGGAATTATGTGATTCGAGAAAGGTAAGGTCTGAAAGATGATTAGGTATAGTGACAAGAATTGGGAAAGGAAAGTGAAAGTCGGATCAATAAAGAGATACCTTTAAATTGAGCGAATTCGGAAGGAACGATTGCGCAAGAGAAAAACCTACGCGGACCAGTTAGGGATTTTAATAAAAAAGGCTGGTGTACGCAGTGATAAAAATCGCCAGGCGTGCTTGAAAAGATTGATAGATTTGAATGAAGCAAAAGAAGTGTGTAAGGACCGTATCAGATGACGATCCATAGTCTCTGCCTACCCCTATGGGAAAGAGGCGTAAGTTTATGTATGTAAGGAACTTCTGATACATTATCTGTAGAAATAATATAAAATATGGTTTAACAAAGACGCTTGCGCTTGGGAAATTGTTTTTTTTACTTAAAACAGGGAGTTCAGAAATGTAATTATGACAAAGCAATCAAGACAGATTTTCTATTTCAGTCGTGTGTAGCAATCTCACCTGGAGGCTGCACTCTTAGTTCTGCTACCACAGAATCGCCTTATTGGAAAACGACTACAGAGAGTGTTCAAGAAGAAACGACGGCGACTACAGAAAAAGTAACAACTGAATGGAATGCAGAGACAAAATCTACAGTTTCTGACTTAAGTACTACAAGTAGTGAAACTGAAACAGCACAAACAACTTCCGTTGGGTATACAGAAAGTACTAAGCCTAGCACTATTGAAGATGCAACTGCAGTGAGTAGTGTTTCTACAGAAGCATCAGATTTAGTTTCTACAACCAAGGAAGTAGAATTAACGACGCAAACACCCACAACGGTGACTGATGGCACCACAGTGTCTGTGGCGCCACCTCCGTTATGTCCTCCAGGAACGTTCGGTAACGTGCCGCATCCAGAGCTTTGCAACTCCTTTTATATGTGCGCTGGAGGCAATGCGCTGCAACTATTCTGCACTGAAGGTTTCGAGTATGACCCCTCATCAAAGGTTTGTTAAAAAACATCCTAAAATCTTTATAGCTTGCGTTTATTAATTTAATTTACAAATAAATTTTTAATTAAATGTTCTTTGGACTACAATAAACGAATTCAATTCCAAAGTAGGTTAATTATAATTTGGGAAAGATAAATTTCAAAACAAATATCATGAAGCGTATATAGTCATACTGTCAATATTTGAACAGGTTCTTACTTTTAAACATGTATAATTATATCATTTAAATTTTTTCAGTCATGTGTCGCTATATCTCCTGGAGGATGTACTCTTGGTTCCATTACTACGTGGTTTCCAGAGATCAGTACAATATTAGGAATGAGCACAACGGATAAGGAAGTGGATGATACGACCTCAGACAGCTATTCTACTACTCAAAGTGATGGTAGTACTACTACAGCACATGAAGAATCAACTACACCTGGGCCTTATTTGACAACAGAGAGCACTGGAGTGGAAACGACCACTACCATTGGAGTTAGTACTGATAGCGTTAGCACTGAGGGGAGTTCAGACATAACACAATCAGTAACTGATATAACAGATAAATCAACTACAATTAGACCTTCAACTGAATTGGATGAAGAAGTTACCCTATCAACAATCAGCGATAAAGGTTCCACAGCAATCGACGACACAACTGAATCGTTAACGGATAAAACTACAGAACCAACAGAATCAGTTTCTACAACCAAGGAAGTAGAATTAACTACGAGTGGCACGGAAACGTCATCAACAACGGTGACTGATGGCACCACAGTCTCAGTGGCGCCACCTCTGTGTCCACCAGAGACCTTCGGGAACGTGCCGCATCCAGAGCTGTGCAACTCTTTTTACATGTGCGCTGGGGGCAATGCGCTGCAACTATTCTGCACTGAAGGTTTCGAATATAACCCTGCATCAAAGGTAAGTTACGTGAGATTAAGAAATCCTAAAGCGCATAGTCTTAATGTCATTATAAAACAGGTTTTTTGTTTAAGAACATGTATAATTATGTCAACTTTCCTTTTCAGTCTTGTGTCGCTATATCTCCTGGAGGATGTACTCTTGGTTCCATTACTACGTGGCTCCCAGAGATCAGTACAACATTAGGATTTAGTTCAACGGATGGCGAAGTGGATGATACGACCTCATACAGCTATTCAACTACTCAAAGTGATGGTAGTACTACTACAGCACATAAAGAATCAACTACACCTGGGACTTATTTGACAACAGAGAGCACTGAAGTGGAAACGACCACTACCACTGGAGTTAGTACTGATAGCGTTATCACTGAGGGGAGTTCAGACATAACACAATCAGTAACTGATATAACAGATAAATCAACTACAACTAGACCCTCAACTGAAGTAGACGAAGAAGTTACCCTATCAACAATCAGCGATAAAGGTTCCACAGCGATCAACGACACAACTGAATCGTTATCGGATAAAACTACAGAATCATCAGATTTAGCTTCTACAACCAAGGAAGTAGAATTAACTACGAGTGGCACGGAACAGCCACCCACATCGGTGACTGATGGCATCACAGTGTCAGTGGCGCCACCTCCGTTATGTCCTCCAGGAACGTTCGGAAACGTGCCACATCCAGAGCTTTGCAACTCCTTTTACATGTGCGCTGGAGGCAACGCTCTGCAACTATTCTGTACTGAAGGATTTGAGTATGACCCTGCATCAAAGGTATGTTAAAGTAACATTCTAAAGTCTATACAGCTTGTGTTTATTAAGTTAATCTCCAAATAAGTTATGCGAAGGTTAATGTTTTTTCGCCTACGTGAGATTGCGAAATCCATAAAGTGCATAGTCATAATGTCAATATTAAAACAAGGTTTTAGTTTGAAAATATGTATAATTATTTCAAGTTTAATTTTCAGTCCTGTGTCGCTATATCTGCTGGAGGATGTACTCTTGGTTCCATTACTACGTGGCTCCCAGAGATTAGTACAACATTAAGAATTAGCACAACGGATAGCGAAGTGGATGATACGACCTCATACAGCTATTCTACTACTCAAAGTGATAGTAGTATTACTACAGCACATGAAGAATCAACTACACCTGGGCCTTATTTGACAACAGAGAGCACTGGAGTGGAAACGACCACTACCATTGGAGTTAGTACTGATAGCGTCAGCACTGAGGGGAGTCCAGTCACAACACAATCAGTACCTGATATAACAGATAAATCAACTACAACCAGACCTTCAACTGAATTGGATGAAGAAGTTACCCTATCAACAATCAGCGATAAAGGTTCTACAGCGATCGACGACATAACTGAATCGTTAACGGATAAAACTACAGAATCATCAGATTTAGTTCCTACAACCAAGGATGTAGAATTAACTACGAGTGGCACGGAAACGTCACGAACAACGGTGACTGATGGCACCACAGTGTCAGTGGCGCCACCTCTGTGTCCACCAGGGACTTTCGGGAACGTGCCGCATCCAGAGCTGTGCAACTCCTTTTACATGTGCGCTGGAGGCAATGCGCTGCAACTATTCTGCACTGAAGGTTTCGAGTATAACCCTGCATCAAAGGTATGTTAAAGTAACATCGTAAAGTCTATACAGCTTGTGTTTATTAAGTTAATCTACAAATAAGTTATGAATTAATCATGGGAAGGTAAATGTTTTTTCGCCTACGTGAGATTGCGAAATCCATAAAGCGCATAGTCATAATGTCAATTTTAAAACAGGTTTTTAGTATGAAAATATGTATATTATTTCAAATTTAATTTTCAGTCCTGTGTCGCTATATCTCCTGGAGGATGTACTCTTGGTTCCATTACTACGTGGCTCCCAGAGATCAGTACATCATTAGGAATTAGCACAACGGATAATGAAGTGGATGATACAACCTCATACAGCTATTCTACTACTGAAAGTGATGGTAGTACTACTACAGCACATGAAGAGTTAACTACACCTGGGCCTTATTTGACAACAGAGAGCACTGGAGTGGAAACGACCACTACCATTGGAGTTAGTACTGATAGCGTTAGTACTGAGGGGAGTTCAGACATAACACAATCAGTAACTGATATAACAGATAAATCGACTACAACTAGACCTTCAACTGAAGTAGATGAAGAAGTTACCCTATCAACAATCAGCGATAAAGGTTCCACAGCGATCGACGACACAACTGAATCGTTATCGGATGAAACTACAGAATCATCAGATTCAGTTTTTACAACCAAGGAAGTAGAATTAACTACGAGTGGCGCGGAAGAGTCACCAACAACGGTGACTGATGGCACCACAGTGTCAGTGGCGCCTCCTCCGTGTCCACCAGGGACTTTCGGGAATGTGCCGCATCCAGAGCTGTGCAACTCCTTTTACATGTGCGCTGGGGGCAATGCGCTGCAACTATTCTGCACTGAAGGTTTCGAGTATGACCTTGCATCAAAGGTAAGTAACGTGAGATTGCAAAATCCATAAAGCGCATAGTCTTAATGTCATTATAAAACAGGCTTTAAGTTTGAGAACATGTATAATTATGTCAAATTTCCTTTTCAGTCCTGTGTCGCTATATCTCCTGGAGGATGTACTCTTGGTTCCATTACTACGTGGCTCCCAGAGATCAGTACAACATTAGGAATTAGCACAACGGATAGCGAAGTGGATGACACGACCTTAGACAGCTATTCTACTACTCAAAGTGATAGTAGTACTACTACAACATATGAAGAATCAACTACGCCTGGGCCTTATTTGACAACAGAGAGCACTGAAGCAGAAACCACTACTAACGTTGGAGTTAGTACTGATAGCGTAAGCACTGTGGAAAGTTCAGACACAACACAATCAGTAACTGATATAACCTACATACCAACTACAGCTAGAGCTTCTACTGAAGTGGATGAAGAAGTCACTCAATCAACAATTAGTGATAAAAGTTCCACAACGATCGATGACACAACTGATTCGTTAACGGATAAAACTACAGTATCATCAGATTTAGCTTCTACAACCAAGGAAGTAGAATTGACTACGAGTGGCACGGAACAAGCATCCACAACGGTGACTGATGGCACCACAGTGTCAGTAGCGCCACCTCCGTTGTGTCCTCCAGGGACGTTCGGGAACGTGCCGCATCCAGAACTTTGCAACTCCTTTTACATGTGCGCTGGAGGAAACGCCCTGCAACTATTTTGCACTGAGGGTTTCGAGTTTGACCTTGTATTATTGGTACGTTAGTGTAAAATTGTAAAATCTTTAAATACACAATTTGTAGGTTTTCGCAACTGCTTCGCTATCTGTTAGACATATCCAAAAAGTAGGTTTTATGTTTTTGTAATTTACAATTAATTGTAGTTATATAATTCCTTTTCAGAGATGCGTTGCTATATCTCCTGGAGGATGTACTCTTGGCTCTATTACCACGTGGATTCCTGAAGCCAGCACAACACTAGGAATAAGTACAACGAATAGTGACCTAGCTGATACAACTTCAAACGACTACTATTCAACTACTATCAGACATTCTACTGAAACTGATGAAGATGTTACTCAACCAATAATTGTCGATAAAGGTACTACAGCGATTTATGTTGAAACAGAACAAACAACTTCAGAAAGAAGTACAGACACACCTGAAATAGTAACAGATAAAAACACAACACCTTTGGTTACCACAGTTGAATCTGTAACTACTGATATAGATGAAGACGTTACTCAAACAACGCTTTATGATAACGGTACAAAACCAACGTCTCTAGGAGTAGATACAGATAGTACTGTACTAGCTTCTACTGAACCATCGGATGCTTTATCCACTACGATTTTGGAGCTTGATTCGACCACTGTACAAGATTGGTTGACCACTTTAAGCACAACAGTAACTGTGGCGCCACCGCCGACATGTCCTCCAGGAACGTTCGGCAACATACCACATCCAGAGCTGTGCAACTCCTTTTACATGTGCGCTGGAGGCAACGCTTTGCAACTATTCTGCACTGAAGGTTTCGAGTATAATCCTGAATCAAAGGTATGTTAAAGTAACATCCTAAAATCTGTATAATAATATCTTGTGTTTATTAAATTAGTTTACAATTTAGTTTTGAATCTCTAAACCTGTTTAATAATGGGAAGTTTAATGTTTACATATCAACTTACAACTTTTCTGCATTGGAGGTTTCGAGTTTGATCCGAAATTTAATGTATGTTTAAAATATTAACTACGTATTAAAATAATAATTGCTCTTACGCGGCTGATTTATGTTATTTATTTGATTAAAAATAATTTTATATAATTTTATTAACATAACTAAGTTATAGCCCTGCAAGTGGCAACGTCGTTTTTTTTAATATTTGTACACCATTTCCGTAAAGGCGTCTGCTTTTACTCTCATATTCGAATCGGAAACGTGCGCTGTTTCAAATAGTATTATCTACCGTATTATATTATATTGTATTATATTATATTATATATATTGTATTAGTACCGCTGGCTTGCAGCGTATCAACTATTAGAAAAAATTCAGCGAGTCTTGTGGGGTCTCAGTAGCTTAGCGGTTAGAGCAGTGGACCGGCAATCCAAAGGTCACGGGTTCGAATCCCGTCCGAGCTTTCCTGAGACTGGTTGTTTGTTTTTCTAGTAAACATTTTATCCAATATTATCTATTTTAGAAAGGAATAGAATAGAAATAAAATTGTACAGCATCAAAAACTAGCTACTTTAAAAGCCTTTGTGGTCTATTAGTGGTCTTGGGGTGGTGGTGAAGTTTGATTAGTGCTCGGTTTAGTAAGTAGTAACACCTGTCATGTTCCACCTGGCTAGCTGACATCATCACCACCTTCTTATAAGCACATGTATTTTTGAAGTATTTTCATAATCATCCTTTTCCAGAGCTGCGTGGCTATAGCACCAGGCGGTTGCACTTTGGGACCTTTAACTTCACGGAGGAAACGTGAATTGAGAACTGTACCATCAGCTGCAAATAAAACTACAGGACCCGCTTCGTCAACTATCTGTCCTAAAGGGGCATTTGGTGCTGTACCACATCCGAACATGTGCAATTCCTTCTACGTGTGCGCAGACGGAGTGATGAGTCAGTTCTTCTGCTCGCAGTTTTACGAATTCAATCCTCAGACAAAGGTTAGTTAGTTTACTGCTTGCTTAATCTGGTGCCAGAGTTTTTCTAGCCTATTCAGGTGTACGTGTAATGAGTTCTAATTGTTTTTACAAATGGTGGTGTAACATGTCTGATCCGCATGGCGCAGTGGCTAAGACGTTCGGTTTGCGATGCAGCTCCTCAAACTCCTCCGTGCTTTGGAAGGCACGTAAAGATGTTGGTCCCGACTGTAGTCGTAAAATGGCAATCGTTAAAACCCACCTATAGCGTTAAGAATAAGAACCCATCGCGTTGAACCAACTCTAACTAGCAATGGTTGAACGCGATGGGTTCTTACTTTTGGCTCCTTCGACTATCGGGGAGGAATCAAGAGTACCTTAAAACGACGAGTAGTATGATTAGGGATTGAATGCAGCAAAATATGCGTGTCAGGATCGAGGCAAGTAGCTGTGGCCACTGCCTATCTCCGGGAAACTGGCGTGATGGATGCTTGAATGAATGTATTGTGTGTTTAGGTTTTTTCAATGAATTACAATTTTAATTTGTATACGTATCTATAAATAATCAAATAAAATACTTTTCAGGAATGCACACCGATATCTAAGAGTGAGTGTTCATCGCCAAAACAAAAATCAAGGATATCAAATTAAATGCTACGCGCACCTATTTATGAAACAGAAGTATTTTTATACTAGTGAGTTCTTGTCTGCCATTATTGTGATATGTAGTTAGATGCATATACCTCATTGTTTTAATGTAAGTAAAGAGCGGTACTACCGAAAGCGGTTGTGCCACAAAGTCATTTTTTTATATTTATATTTGTTTAATCTTTTGTAAAATAAAGTATTTTTAGTGGTAATAAGGTGTGTTGTTGTTATTTTTGATCTACGGAATTGATTGCTCGAAGGTGCTACTCGTATAATTGAATAGTTGACAATAAGTATCGCATATTGTTTTCTGAGGTTTAAGCGAGCACTACACATTGAAATAAAACACTTTTGAAATTTTGAAAACAATTACCGATTTCAACCCACGCTACAAATGCTTGGCCAACGTTGACCAATAGACGCACGCGCGCGCCAACATTTGTGTAACAGAGCAGTGGACGCATGGAGTGACCGAGAGAGAAATACTTAGAAGATTTGTGACTTTATTACTGGGTGCCATGGTTGTAATTAGGTTGAACTTAAAACTGTTTGATAACTTTTGTCTCAGTTCGTTAGTAAAGAAATGTAGCTGTCTATGTATATATTCACATGGACAGAATTCAGCTTTGAGTACGTGACGCGTTATCTAGTTGGTATTGTTGATCAAAGTTTATTACACATAATATGTAGGGTAAATAAGAAGAGTTACAAAAGGGTAGAGCGAAACGCATGTGCAGTGTAGCCCATGGACGTATTAATGGTGTAGCCAGCAAAGGAAACACATCCCAGTCAAGTCAACGTCAGGATAAAAAAATATTGGGAATCTGTGGTCTCTAGAACGGGCGTGTATTGACACGACAGCAGATCAACCTATCCGAAACTGTCAAATTTCTTCAATCGATATTGGTCCTTATAACCAAACCATAAAGTGTATAATTGACATTTGATAATAATTAATGGTGAGTAGATTCGCACTGGCAAAAAGAGACATGAACACACATTTACATTTTTGAATATTAACTTTAAAGGATTTCACTAAAACCAATTTTGTTTAAAAATATTATATTTATTCTAGAATCAAAATAAAAGTGAAGTAGGAACTAAGATTTACAAAAATGTGTTGCATATTCCATAACAAACAGTTTACCTTTGAGATTATGTAAGTATATTTTTTTTCGTAGAGTACGTAGGTTTTGCTTTGTATGCAAGAAGGTTATTGTTTTATTACTTAGATTTTCAAATGAAGCATGCAACTCTTTTAAAACAATACAATTGAAAAACTTCACTTTTTAAATTCTCTTTTTTCAAAATTCTTGAGGTTTGGAGGAATATTAATCAACATCTATCGTAACTTATTATTATTGAAAATAAAATTAGACAATGCAAACTGTATTCTTCGGTATGTAAGTATTCCTAACTTTGACATTGGCAAAAGCGCTCACCGTACCTTAACGACATTATAAATGAATTAAGCAGCTAAGAAATTGGTAAAAGTAATGAACACAGCAAGTATTAGCTACCATTTTATCATTTTTTTAATCTGTGATTGTTCCACAACACTGTTATCTTTATTTTTAAATTCTGGTCTTCGTTAACATCATCATCATAATTGCTATATTCATCACTGTCAGAGCTAGAGTCATCAAAATTTTCATTGTAAATGTGATTTGTTGAAGTTTCAATCGTTTCATTTATACTAATAATTCCAGCTGTTATGTCATTAAACGATGTTATTGAAGTTGTATCATCATCATATTTAAATGCGTTAGTCACAATTTCATAATGACTGTCACTTTCGGATTCATTTTGTATGTTATCAGTATTGAAGCTATTAATTTCTATAATTGTAATGTTATTTTCATTTGAGAGGTTGTTAATAGAATTAGTGTCATCTAAATCATACTTAAAGTAATCGTTAGGAACGTTTATGTTACGTTCATCCGATTTTATTGGTTCGTTATCCATATACTTGGTCATTGTTGTATTATCTACCTCACGCTTTTTTATTAAATCAATACCGAGACTTTTTAAAATATTGCTTTGTTGACTTCTCCTCCAATTGTCATAATCGCCGATTTCTTTTTGAACTGGAATATTATTCAAAATTGGTGCACTAGATATTACTTTTAGACCATCAGCCAGCATATTAATATAGTTATTTGTTTTTACTCCTTCGTTCACACTTTTTGCATAACTGTTAGGTGTTTTATTGTATTCATTGGTATCAATTCTCGAATGAGTTTCAGTCATTCGATTCCCATTACGTAACTCTAGCGGGCTCGAAGAATCTCTGTATCTTTCTACATTTTCTGTGTTCCCTGAAATGTTGTTTGTCAGACTTGCTAGTAAAGTTTGGCATTGTAACAATTTCTCCATAGTAATGCTTGAATTTAAATGTGTGTTAGCAGTTTTATTCTCAAAGTTAGTCAATTTACTATTATGAGGTACCATGCGCCAATATTTATAGAAATATTCATATGAATGGTTATTATTTTTCTCAATGACATTGTGGCTAACGTCATTATTGCTTTGTGCGACGTTATTTTTATTAGTTTCTGTATCGTTGTGTTCGCAATTGCATTTGTATACTATAACAACGATTGGTTGGTTGCTTTTTGAGTTTGAACCATCAATGGTGAAGGAAAAATTCGTTACGGGTGTATAGTTGACAGTATCAATTCCTAGTTCTTTATCTATCACTATCTGTAGTTTTTTAAGCTGATCTTCAGATAAATTATTACCCTGAACGTTTGGTTTAGGAACAAAATATTGAGATTGCAAGGATTTAGAGGATTTAATTCCATTTCTGGTGTTTGGGGGTAAAGCAGAAAAATAATTGAAATTTTGATTACTTTCAGGCAAGGTGCTACGATTATTAATGTCACTTGAAGCATCCGATGGATATTCTGTCGTTATATTAGATATAGGGATTTTACTATTTAAATCCCTTACTTCAGCATTACTACTTTCAGCATCAACTATGATCTGGTTACTATCTGAGGTATTTAGACTAGACAAAACCTGTTCTGAAAGAGTCTGGTTTTTAAAATTGTCAATGTTTATCGTTGTAGTATTTTCAATAGAATAAGAATAATCAGGAGTAGTTTTCGAATCAGTTGAGTCTTCTACGGTCACATTTGCTTTTTCGAAAACTGACTCCGAAACATCTTCAACATTAATATCGGTATAATTCTGTATCAAAGAATCATTTTTCACTTCAATGTTTTCATTTGCGGTATTATCTTCGTTTTCATCATTTTCTGCTTCACGCTTAGCTCGAAGAAGCTCCCTATGTAAATTGCCGATGTGATATTTCTTTCCTGAATTATAAAAACCACTTTGTATGTCCCTAATGTTAAATATTATTTTAGTTTTATCAGATTGTCCATCTTGCGGGAAGAATGATTTAAGCAGTGTCAACACACTGAAAATGCCTTTAGATTCCTCATGTTTCTTTTCGCCAATATCTTCTAAATCTACGGGTGTGGAAGCTACGTTTCGTTGTGGCGATGATACTGCGTTTTGATGCATTAAACAAAACTGAAAAGAGTGAAAATGTTTCTATTAATGTTTTTTATAATTGGGCTATAAATTACCTGTATATTTTTTTATTTATATATAAGAGGTGGACCAAACAGAAGGGACTAGCACATATAAAAGGAGGCGTATACCCGGCAGTGGGTGGTTGCGGGCTATATGCAGGCGACTCACTGGATGGAACAGCCAATAAACCTATGGACGCTTTTGAACCAAGTCTACGCGTAGGTGGCCAACGTAGAAGGTTCAGTTCTTATGTTTCTATGCGTGGTACGTTCACTAGCTCTTATACCCTTCAAACCGGAAAGCACCATGCTAAATAATTTTAACAAAGTTACTGAAATAAATCTTAATTTCAAACAACATACACGACGACGACATTGTTGGTCAATAAGTCAGAACGCCGCCGGTTCCTAGGGGTTCAATTCCCAGGTGTGGGAATTAAGTGTGTTGTGTCTGTGGTGAAGAGTGAAAGCTCGGGTATTGCCATCACCAACCCGCAGTTGGCAAGCGTGGTAATTAGGCCTATACCCTTCGATCAACAATACAACTACACTGGCCTGCAAAAATAAGTATGACACTTTTAAAATTGTAATAACTTTTAACAAGACTCACAAGACTTAAAAATGTTACCATTGTATAATTTACTATAGTTTCAAAGAAAACTGATAAAATTGCTATAAAACGTTTCTATTTTAAATCTCTAATTTCTATAGTTTAGAAAAAAATATATTTAAAGGTGTGATACTTATTTTTGCAGGCCAGTGTAGATGTCAGGTCGGCCCTAAAAATATGTCTCGGTAAGTAAGAGCGCACTTGAGAAGTGAGCTCTTACTTGTTCTTAAGGCATAACAGCTAAAGTACTTTATTTGTTGCCCTTTTAGGGATGATTTATATTAGAGCGGGCCGTGCACGGGGCGTGTCACGTCCTGGCCCTGACGGCGCCACTGATTTGAGACGTTGCATACATTTTGTATGAAGCAGTTCATACTACACCGTGCATCCGGGCCCGGACGGCCCGGACGGGACACGTCCCGCTCTAATATAAATCATCCCCATAAGGTTGATTTCACCACTAAATGTTATTGACGTCTATTCTTTTTTAAGTGACAGGAGTAATTTATTGCTTTGAAAAAGTATTTATTTACGTGGACAGAATTTAGCTTGGATTTTGTACGTGAGTCGTGACGCGTGATCTAGTTGGTGTTGTTGGTCGAAGCCTATGCCCATCAATATTGTAGCGATGACGATTTCAGACAATAAGCTACCTTTTACAAGTATTTTTATCCGTAATCCTGTTAACCAAGTTTACCATGTATGACAAGCCTAGATAATTGGTGATACTTACTATATTTCCTTTCTGGCATCTCTTCGGTGTAACGTACTCATCAGAATCACTGAGATTATCGAAATCGATGTCCTCAAACGAGAATTGTGCATTAATTAACAAAGTTGGGAGCAAAGCTAGCCCTGTGAACGAAGTAAAAAGCAATTGAATAATTCAAAAAGTAAACAAACAAACTGTATTGTCCCACTGCTGGGCAAAGTCCTATTCTATCATTAAAATCAAGTCATCTTACAATCGATGGTTTTTAGTGAGAAATATTATACTTACATACATAAACTCACAAATCGGCAAAAGCAAATTACAATTGCACATGTGCTCAGCGTGATAGGTGGGTGAGCCCATCGCCGCTCGATGCTGTTGGATCAAACTCAAACTCAAACTCAAAAAAAATTTCTTTATTCAATAAACTTAAAATAAGCATTTTGAATCGTCTAAATTTATTTAGCATTCCCTCTACACGGCGATGCTCACCTTACAAATATTAAAAGGTTCTTTCCATGAAGTTAAGTTTACTTATTAGAACTTATTTTGTGTCAGGGCTTATAGATATAGGTACATAGTATAAAATGTTGAATGGTGCCTGCCACCTATGAACTCTCACGAATGTCGGCAGCCAATTTATTCTTCACCAAGGAATGCATGAAATCAATTTCCTAAAACAAACAAGCGAGTACTCACCCAACGTCCTCCATCTTATCAACATTGTGTACGTCCAGCTACAATTAGTAACAAACATTAATGATTGGCTACAAACTGGTTAACTTTGAAAACATTATCACCGTTATAACTTACCGTGATCAATTGCAACCCAGATTCATACATACTTGTTGTTTGATTCATAAAAGAAAACAATGTAACTAACTAACTAACTACCTACAGTAATTTATAAATAAATTAACTTTTAAACTGTGTTGCGTAGCGGTAGGTATGTAGTGAAAGAACACTACCTACCACCCCTTCTCTTCCCTTGGGTGTCGTAAAAGGCGACTAACGGACTAAAGACTGCATATACATCCTACAGCATAGAGGGGTGATGGGCTCACCACCTGTCACGCTGAGCAGTCGCTATTGGGTAAAAAGTGGACTATGGCAGAGGACTGCTTTTACGGTCCTCATTGATTAGTCTCTGACTTACCCTTTGGGGATAATAGTCGTGATTATAATGTATGTAGCTTTTTCTAATTGAGCTGTTCGGTGGCAGCTCATATAAAAAGATTACTACCACCCCTTCTCTTCCCTTGGGTGTAGGTAAAAGGCGACTAAAACGGACTAAAGCGCACATACATCCAACAGCATAGAGGCGGTTGGCTCACGACCTGTCACGCTGAGAACAACTGCAGTTAATGGTGAAACGTGAACTGCAGAGGACTGCTTTTGTAGTCTTCATTGCCTAGTCTTTCAATAACCCTTGGGGGCTAATAGTCGTGGTGGAGTACTTTTGTGTTATTCATTGCCTAGTATTTGACCACCTTATGGGATAGTTGTCAAGAGTGTATGTATGTATGTAAAACTTACTATTCGTTTTAGTCTTTCTCTGTCTACCCCTCCAGTAGGCCTAGCATGCGCAACACGAGAAAATTTTCTCGACCTGTTATCTTGTGTTGTCTATACACGATATGTCAAAAATAGACATACTTAAGGCAGTTGTCCCCAGTCTTTACCCGTGGACCCGGTGGGTCGACCCATTCAACTTAAGATTACCTATGTATTATTATGTACATACATTTTACAGCATAAAGCGGCGATGGGCTCATCAAAATAATACTACAAACCCCTTTCTTCACTTGCGTGTCGTAAAAGGCGACTAACGGACTTAAGACTGCACATACATCATCACTTCCTTACTTACTTAGTAAGTATATATTTTTTGTTTATTATACTTACTTAATTATTTATTTTTTATATTTTTCATTTTTGTAATTAATAATCGAAGTCGAAATATTCATCCAAATGTAATAATCCCTAGTGCCATGGGACCACGGGTAATTAAAATTACCCGTGGACCCGGTAATGGGTCGACCCACCGGGACCACGGGTAAAGACTCGTTGTCCCACCGCCGCCGCCGACGATGAACGAGAAGCGAGTCGAGCTAGAACTAGAAGCGAGTTGGCGAGCAGCGGAAAGCGAGTGTGTAGTTTACTCGCGCCACTCGCTGGCGGCGGCCGAGTCGAGCGTACATAGTCCCCTTGGCGGGAAATGACCGCTGCCGGCTGCCGCTGGTTGGTCTCGCGGCGTGAGTTCAGCAGTGCGATTCTCTAAGTTAAAGCCTTGGTAGCAGCGGCTGCCGCAGCGCTGAGAATTGACTCTGTCTCTTTCATGTTCATAGCATTGGAAAAAGACAGCAGATCACAGCCATGCGCGCAGCGTCTATATGTCGCTTAGAGAATCACATAGCTGATCTCTGAGCGAGATCGCTAAGCGAGAATCATCTTTGATAATTCTTGTCGCTCAGCGACAAACTAGCGGAGCGAATCCTCGCCGGCATTGTGAACAGTCGGCGATCAACTATTTATGTATTCATCTCTTTTGTTTACATGGAATGTTATCTTAAGTATTGTACGTTTCTTGAGCGAGAAAATAGACTAATAGAGGGTGGATTCGACCAAACTGGAATAAGGTCTTATACCTAGATTAAGCGCCAAATTTGTATAGACTAATCTCGGAGTAAGTCTTATTCCAGTTTGGTCGAATCCACCCTTAGTCGTTTACTCGCCGTTGGTGGGACAACTGCCTGGTATTTTTGTCTACAAACATTATCATGCTACATAATTTTTTCGAGTTTTGACAACGGTAACGGAGATAGTTAATTAATTAATCCTTAAAGGCTCGCGTCCACTAGGCGGATCGGGCCGGGGCGCATCGCAACGCAAAAATCCGCCTGCCTGTATTTATTATAAAATAGCGTCCACTAGCGGCGGGTCGGGGCGGGGCGGGCCGCAGCACGATAGCAGTGTTACGTATGCGATGCGGCCCGTACCGATCCGCCCCGGCCCGATCCGCCGCTAATGGACGTCTACCTTTATTGTACATAAAAAAATACATTGAAAAAGACGTTACACAAGACATATACAAAGGTGTGCTTATCTCTAAAAGAGATCTCTTCCAGCCAACCCTAGCTGTGGTGTGGAAAGAATGTCTTTGAAGAGTTTGTCGTTCCCGGCATTGAAGGAAGAAAGAATATCGTCTGCGACATATCCGTGTTTTCCGCATGCTAGGCCTACTTACTGGCAACGGGCGTGATGTTGTATATGTCTTCAACTGATGGATATTAAATAAATAAATAAATTTTCCTACACTCACACCAATTATATAGCCCAAGAGAAGCTTCGTTTTGAAACTCGTAAATGGTTACTAAACAACGTATAAACATACTTAAAGTACTTATATACATACTTATTATACATAGAAAACACCTATTTACACCTACAATATTCAATCAATCAATCAATCAAATATTTATTTGCTCAAATATGGTACAAAAATTGTTCTTAAAATAATGTTAACCAGCATATTCTATCGTATAATACAATGTGCAAATATTCAAAATTACATTAGACATTACACAAATAATTAACAAATTATAATAAAATCATAGTCAACGTTAATACTATTAAAATAAAGCATGTCAAATATTATCATTTAAGTAGTCGTTAATGGTATAGTACATTTTGTTCATTAAAAATTGAAATAGTTTGGATTTAAATTTATAAAATGTCAGTATTTTTATATCACCAGGCAATTTATTGAAAATTCGAATACACATGCAATGAACGTTCTTTGAATATAATATTAATCTTTGGTCAGGTATACATAGATTTTCTCTTTTTCTGCCTCTATAATCAGATCTATTCTTAGTTTCAAAGAGATTGCTATATTTTTTTACAAAGATTCCTATGTCAAAAATGTAAAGACAGGGTAGGGGTAAAACATTTAATGCCTTGAACAATGGCTTACAGCTATCTAAGAAGTCTGCACCAGAGATTGACCTAATACATTTCTTTTGTACCCTAAACGCTCTGAGCAAGTCAACAGAGTTTCCCCATAGAATAAGCCCATACCTCAGCAATGACGACACGTAGCCGTGATATGCCATTAGAGCAGCTTCTTTAGATGCTACATTCGCGATTCTATTAAGAACGTAAACATATCTTTCTAATTTAGATACTAATGTGTCAATATGAGCTTTCCAATTACACATTTTATCAATTGTTAAACCTAAAAATTTTGTTTCATTTATGATGTCTATTTTATTATTATCATATTTAATGTTTATATTTATATTTGTCTTGTTATGAGTTTTAAAATGAATGCACTTTGTCTTATTTATATTTATTTTGAGGTTATTAATTTTAAGCCATGTAACAATTTTGTTAAAGCTATCATTAGCAATAGTTTCTAATTCTCTTTCATTTTTACTTTTTACTATAAGTGTTGTATCATCCGCAAACAATATGCATTTTTGGTCTGTAACATTTGGCAGATCATTAATGAAGAGCAAAAACAATAAAGGTCCCAGGACACTCCCTTGTGGAACACCGCATCGGTTATAATCATATGTAGATGAAGTTAACTTTCTGGTGTTACCGGAAGTTCTACAGATTTCTACACATTGTTGCCTATCAGACAAGTAGCTGTCTATCCAAGATAGAGCCGTTCCTCTAATGCCATATTTTTCCAGCTTGGCTAATAATAAATTATGAGGCACAAAATCGAACGCTTTGCTTTATTGACTTAATGACCACGCTACACAAATGATGACGCTACACAAGTGATTAAAAAGCTTGGAATTAGTCACTTTTCTCGACCAGGGAATTGAATCCAGTACCTCCAGATAGTTTGCTGTTCATAACGGAAAATAATGAGCAGTATATTTTAGCAATATTTGAATATTTGCGTTAATAACTCTCAAATAAACTCAAATACAACGAAACGTTTAAAAAAATTTGTATCTCGTATCTTATCTTATCTTAGTGGGGCCTGCAGAGGTCTACCTCTCGCAGCGGCACGTCGACATATTGGGATCAACATTCTGCGAAAGGGACATTTCGCGAAAGGGACATTTTTCGAAAGGGACATTTTGCGAAAGGGACTTTTCGCGAATGGGACTTATTGCGAAAGGGATAATTGCGAAAGGGACATATTGCGAAAGGGACTTTTTGTGACTTGGGGACATTTTGCGAAAGGGTCATTCTGCGACGAAGCCCTTTTGTGCAACCCCGTCCTATCGCTCTGTCTCCTCAGTGAAAATGACTGCCATAAGCTTGGCAATGTCTCCGAGGGCGAAGAGCCTAAAATCTTCTGGCTTCGGGTAGGCCAATCTCAGGAGACTCATTTTTTTCCTAATGTCTACCTCAAGGGGAAGCAGGTCAGTTGGGTGGGAGTAGTACCTATACTCGTAAAGTTAGTTAAAAGACTTCGTTGATGTAAGTGCTTGTTGTAAACCAAGACAGTTACACCTTCTTAATTTTTACATACATACATATACAGGTACATATAATGAAGGGTTGAAAGATTAGGCAATGAGGACAGCAAAAGCAGTCCCCTACCATAGTCCACTTTTCACCAAATAGCGACTGTACATGTGCTCAGCGTGACAGATGGTGAGCCTATCGCCGCTCTACGCTGTTGTATGTATGTGCCTTTAGTCCGTTAGTCGCCTTTTACAACACCCATGGGTTAGTATTCCTTCACCGCTACGCGATACGGTTTTTGTTTTTTACTAGGTACCTACAATAATTGTAGGATCTACTTATATTATAGGGTAGGTACTTATAAATAAATAAATATTGATCATAGGACTACATTAACAAACTGTAGGTATGTTGTATATTGCGTATGGACACTAATGATGGTATACTTAGTAAAAGAAAAGAACTTATAACAAAAAAAAAATATTTATTTAGATTAAGTAAGTATAAATAAGTATTACAATGTATAGATAAATTTTAAAGATCTTTAAAACTCCACACTATTTTAGCCTAATAGAACCTTCGATCACATATAAATACTAGATATAAATAGGCTTTGACATAATTATATACATTTGACATATTTGTGTTTAGGCAGAATAGCAATTTTGAAAGGAGCATTTCATTGACACTTAACTCGCACCCTACCAAGCGATATGCGTACTACTGCGGACTCCGTCGCTTTATAAAGACCAAAATCCCTTGCACACCGCGTCGTCTATTTGGTACGGGCACATACCCGGGCGGGCGGTGCGCTTCATACGAAAATTTCTGCAAACTGGTAAAGCGACGGTGACTCCGGTAGTACCTAACCATCTCGGTGTGCAGACGTTTTGAGAGCGTTGTTTGTGCATCAAGTTATTATACGTGACCGAAGAATAACCCTAATATTTATTTACGATTGTAACTGCCGTCGTCATATTTGAAGTCGGAATTGTCGTATCTATTGTAATCATCTGAAGCGGATGTGCTGTCGTATACCCTCTGCAATTCGTCGTTGTAGTACAAGTACTTTAGTCGGCCGTAACCTCGTCCCGACCTCCTTTGTCGCACCTTCGAAGCGTCGCTACTTCTCTCTCTTTCGCTGTTCAAAATGTCACTGACATCTACGTTCTCATCTGACTCGATACCTATTCTTTTGGCGTCGGAATCGATACCGTCCTTGAATAGGTTGAGCTGATAATCTTGATTCTTGGGCTTCCTATTATCGTTTCGTTGAAAGTTCACTTTAGGGTAGAAGAATTGGAGAATATTCGACCCTGGTTCCCGCAGTTTGCTGACGAGGCATTTGGCAGTCGTTGCCGGCATGCAAATCTGTGAATATTATATTATTAATTTCTATGTGGAAAGGAGGCAAACGGGTAGGCGGGTCGTGACCACTAGGTGGTACTGAATGAGTGACACGTACTGCCTGAGTGGTAGAGCCCCACTGCGTTGAAGCACGAATTAGGCCGGCTCGCGTAATTCAACCCTCTCACAGAAATCGGCCTGAAATAATAGCACTCGTTGTTGTTGTGTTTCGTGCGGTGATTGAAAGTATCGGAGGCCTATTTCTCCACCCACCCCCTCACAATTCCGGCTTCTTCCTCAAAAATCCTACTCATTCCTCAAGGCCGGCAACGCATCTGCTACTCCTCTGATTTTTCTATCAGGTGACCCGCCTGCTCATTTGCCTCCTTTCACATTAACAAAAATAACACTAAGCTGCCACCGCACAGCTCTACTACTTACCAGATTGGTAGGGCTGAACTGGAGACCAGCAGGGCAGTACTGATGCCGTACCCTGCCGCCGGTACACAAGTAGAAGGCTCTGCAGTCGTACGGGTCTGTGTACACGGATTCCTCATTGATGGGGCATGAAGCGCCTTGCCTCCTGACCTGCACTTTGCACCGAGCTCGGTCGGCTGGCACGCATTGCTTGAAATAAAAAGATTATCTTAAACTCTTCGGTCACCTATAATAACTAGATACACAATCCCATAAATCGTAGATATGTGTTTTGGCGGAATAGCAATTTTTGATGGAACACTTCGTCATTGATCCTTAGCTAGCACACTACTAAACGAAATTAGTACTTAAACTTCTCGTAGTCTTTTTATTTAATTATCAAGAACTCGGTGACTGAGTGCCATAGCGAGTCCAAAATCCCTGGTCTCAATTCTCAGGTCAGGGGGGTTACTCTCGCACGCAAACTCAATCTCAATACAATTTCAATGCGATTAATATGTATCGATATAAGGATAAGTAAAGATAATTCCGGAACGCCATCTCGATAATAATTTGTTCAATCAATTTCCACGCAATTTAATTCCAATGTGGTGCTATTGTCGCTTACGAGAGTGCCATTTGACATTTTTTAGATTTGTGATTGGAAATTGACTAATGCAATTGTGTTTCAAGAGTAAGCCTACAGATAGGGTCTAGTCTTGGATATATTACCGGGGTGTGCGACCACCACCTTCCGCCTGCAAGGATGGTGATTAGGCCAATTTCCATTAATTGTAGAGATGACTTCATTCCAATGATGGAAGCCTTTGCCCTGCAGTTCGTATGTAGGCTAAGGCACTGCGCAAACGTATCGCCGATACCGCGGAAAAGTGATGCCGACACTGGATACGGAATACTAATATTGCTGTATAAGGAAGCGGCGACTGGACACAGTCGCCACCCGGTCGCCTGTTACCGACACCGCATACCTACCGTAGTATTTTTGTATCAAATAAAGACTTTTCTTTTCTAATTTCTATTGCTTAATATACTCACGTTTAGCAACGTGCTGTACTCTTGTCCTAGTTCGCAGCGCGCTTCGTATAACCGTCCGTAGAGGCAAAGTCTGTATGTCTTACAGCTTTTTGGGTCTGGCAAATTGTGGATCGGCTGATCGTCAGTGAACGCGCAGGTACCTATCACCTTGTTGTTTAACAGTCGGCCTTGTCTTGAGTTCGAGGTGCGAGTTGTTGGTAGTGTGGAGGGCGTAGCATCAGCCTCTGTGGTCGGTACCTTTGTGGTTGTTTCTGGCTTCGGTGTGGGGTGGTAAGGACATTTCGCCTCTTTCGCCGGTAAGCAGGTCTGCAAGGATTCATTGACATTTAAGAATAATGAAGATAATAAATTTTTATTCTAGTCTATTCTATGCTATTCTATTATATTACATTCTATTATATTAAATTCTATTCTACTTCTTAGAATGCTTCTGCTCCTTAAAGCAGACGCGTGTTGGGGTAATAGGAAATAGAAAGAGGTGGTTTCTGCCAACCCCTTAGGAAAACGGGCGTAATGTTGTATAAGTTACAGTCAAAACCACTTTTGACTGGAAAACCTAGCCAAAAGTGGTTTTGACTAAGGACATCGGTCAAAATCAGTTTATTAATACCAGGAAGTTTTAACGACCTTATTTATTAAGGAATAAAGTCGGATCTGGCATTTTAGTCACTGATGTAACCTAACACAACTTATCTAGTATTAATTATTTTTGTAACCAAACCTGATTAAATTTGTAATCAACGGCGAAATTGCAATAATTACAAAATTTTGCTTATTTTGCAGTCAAAACCATTTTTGTTTATGAACGTTTGAAGCAATTTTGCCTAATTTTTTCCAGTCTATAATGGTTTAGACCGGTTATGAATTTTTACTGTTTTTAACATAATTGCATTGAAGTACAGGAAAATGTTGGGAAAAACATGCAGAAAGTAACTTACCCGTTCAGTAATACTGAACTCCTGTCCGTCAGCGCAGTCTATTTCAACACACATAGTGCCGTGGCATATGAAATAAGATTTGCAGTCATTTGTGTTTGGTATTATTTGGTTGGTTGCTTCATCCATTTCTTCGTGTGCAATTCTTGCCGATTTATCGACATCAGATGCTATTACAGATACGTAGGAGCATCCAGCTACATCCTTTGGCAAGCATTTCTGAAAATACATACGAGTACATACATACATAGGTTAAGGTAGGTAAGGTAATTCACGACTATTATCCCCTAAGGATTAGCCAGAGACTAAGCAATGAGGACCGCAATATCAGTCCAATAAGGCGACATTAGATTTGGTATACCGTCAATTTGACAACCTTCCGATGGTGCAAGCTGTCGATACTGTGGTCATGCGATGTCGCGACATTCGAGTGGCGAACCATCGCTTTGGTGACCGGTATATATATTCGGTTTGACAACTTTCGATTTCATATAGGGAACCAGTCTACTACAGTCCAGAGTGGTGAGCCCATCTCTATGCGGTTGGATGTAAGTTTTTTACAACACCCAAGGGAAGGAGGGGTGAGTAGAATCCTTTTTCCAAACCCAACCGTACTCTCGATGTCGTAGTTTTGTTCCGAGTTTTCAACACAAACACAAACTCACACGCATCTTGGATTCGTTATGTATTGATTTAATATAATTTAATATTATTGTTAATAATCAATGTCTGTATAAATGGCAATGGCGCTCGCTTTCGTAAAATGGCAGTCGTTAAAGCTTACTTAGTCTTATTGGGCTAGCGTAGCACGATCTCCTTATGTGCTATTGTCTATGTTGAGAAGGTAAGCCAGCTGTAGGAAATTTATCAGCGAACTAGCTGTACCCGGCAAGCTTTGGAATACTACAATTTTTATCGATTTAGCTTTTAAAACTGACGGAGTTTCATACAACGTTACCCCCCCTTTTAACCCCCCAAAGGGGTCAAAAATCCTTTCTTAGCGCACCTACATTATAAAAGAAAGCGTGGCGCAAAATTTCAAGTTTCTAAACCTAGTAGTTTGGGCTGTGCGTTGATAATAATTATGTCAGTCAGTAATGAATTCAGCTTACTTTTTTATATATTTACATAGGTATGACTTACTTGGTCATTCTCGCTAAACTCTTCACCAATCGGACAAAACATTACGGCTAACGCACCTTGCGTACATTGATAATACTGCTGACAGTCTCTAGGATTCGGGTACAAAACGTATTCATCACATAAATATGAGTTTATTATAGATATATGTGGTTTGACCGTATGAGGTTTGTAGGTGAACTTTGGATGTTCTGTTCTTGGGGTAGTCAATGATTTGGTACTTAAATTATCCACATCTTCCTCAGAAATGGAAGCTCTTTTTTCGGAATTCTCGTCAGAAGTTCCAATAGAGTCCTGAGTAGAAGAGTCTGGGTATAGAGTAAGTCTTCTAAATTCTTTTGTAACTTCTGAATAATCTGTAGAAGAACCACTATCAGAAAACGAAGACTTGTCGTTCACAAGGGTACTTGTTGAAACATCTGAGTCTTCTGTACTTATGTGTTTTGTTGCATCCGTTGTAACTACTTTGGTAGTTTCAACTTTTTCTGTCGTAACTTCAGATATTGTTTCCACTTCGTCTGTGGTAACTTCACTTGCTTCAGTGATATTCTCCATATTTAAAGTGATTAAAGCCGGGGTAAATGTAGGAAGATCAATGCTAACCGAAGTTAGAAATGTTGGTGGAACCATTGTAGCTTGTTCAGTTCTCGTTTCTACTTTTTCTGTAATGACTTCACTCCTAACATTAACAGGGAGTGTAGATAAATGCTCGGCAGTCTGTGTCGTGTGCTCGTCTGTCTGGGTATCTTTTGTCGTTTCCGATGTTACTTCTTGAGTTGTTATTTCAACTGTTTCTGTTGGAGTCTCACTTGTTTCATTAGCAGTTGAATTAATAGGCACACTAGTCGTGGTGGTCTGTACATTTGTAGTACTTAAACAAATAAATGCTGTAGTTGGTGCGTTTGGATTTAGCGTTACCGTGGCTTCAGTAGTATATCTTTTACAGTCTGCTATTATTGCAGGAAGGCATTCCTGTAAAAAGTTTGCATTTTATTGCATTATTAATAAGTATAAAGTATTATTACTGTAAACTTTTTTTATTAAAAAAACTATCTGCAACTATGATTGATTTTTTCATAAAGTTATTATTTTATACTCATACTTATTAAAATGCATAATTTTGACCAAAATCTCGCATGATGGTAAATTCTGATTCTTATCAGAATTTGGATATGTAATTGAAACTAAATTCCTTCCTCCCCGTTGAAACATTGTCCTTGAATCCTTAGCTGCTAAGAAACTGACAATCTTATCTCGAAGTTCTTATCTTAGCGTTTTGGAATGAAGTAAGTTTTATTTTCTAAGCATATATTAAAAAATAACATATGTTTATTTATTTGAACTTTAGCAATATTACATTACATGGCGGACTTAATTAGCCTGAGGCATTCTCTACCAGTAACCATAGGCTGGTGCAGAGATGACATGGTAGGTGTAATTATCTGCGGTGACCAAAGTTGGAGGACCATTAAAAAATATTAAAACATATAATACGTATATAAATAAACATAATATACATACTCGCAACACAAAAATATTTTATAATATGCCTACATACACTACTTACATATATTTTTTTAATTTATTTATTTGGAATAACAAACAATTGACCAATGTATTTTACTTAAGTAACTAGTGTAACAAAATATTTAATTGGACAATCAACACCGTTATCCACACAAATAATAGGAAATAAGTACCATATTTACCTAACCATTACATAAATAAGAACGAACGTTTGTGTTTTTATCCGTGCGGTGACGGAGAAAGAATACTAATCGCCGCCCTTCTCCTCCGTCCGGTGGGAGTCGTAAGAATAAGCGACTAACGGACTCTTTCGAGCGTTGATCTGCTCCACTGGTGGTAGGGCTTGACCCGTCTGGTTGGTGACCACCGTACGCATGGTGTAAAACCCGTCAAGTGACTGCTTTTCAGTCGCGTTTCGGGATCAGCCAGCGTATAACCAGAGCTCGAGAGGATGATGCTGCGATGTATTTGGTCTGTAGAGGCTTTCGTCAAACCAGTGCCAGGAGGACTTTGTTAACCTGCCGACCAGGGAGACCCGTAGAAACGGTTGTCCCGCTGGCCGCCCGTGGCACAGTACAGGGGCCCAAGCGAGCCTAACCAGCTCGTGAGGCTGCCTCACCATGCCACGCATAATCTCGGGGTGGTCCGTCGTGCCGGTTGGTGACCGGAAGGTGGGGTCCCGCCGGCCATTCCCGGGTCCACCACCATCTTGAGACGGCACGGCCAGCAACGTTGTTCCTGACGAAGAAGCAAATAATCCGCCCAGCTGACACCACCTACCTAAACTATCCCGGCTTTGTGCTTGAAGAATCCTTCAAAGACAAAGCCGGAGTTTGCTTATTCGTTCGGGCGGATGTTTGCTGTCGCCGTCTGCGCTGTCTGGAGGACCCTTCCTTCTCCTTCCTAGTGGTACACGTCCACTTAGGCTCTCATTGCCGTGTCTACGTCTGCGTCTACCGATCCCATAACAGCTACATGGAGACAACTCGACTAATTGAACATCTTTGTCGGGTAGCAGATGATGCGCAGGAGCGGTTTCCATCGACGGAATTGGTATTTTTGGGGGATTTTAACGCCCACCATGAGTTGTGGTTAGGTTCCTCCAAAACAGACTATGCTGGTAGAACCTGACGCAACTGGTGAACCAGCCTACCAGGATGGTAGGCTGGTTCACCAGTTACAGCCTACAGCCTACCTACATAGTTGGCCATGCGCCCTCCTTACTCGACCTTCTGCTGACGAGTCGTCCAGCTGAATACCGGGTAGAGATTCGAGTTCCTTTAGGCTCCTCGGATCATTGCTTGATATCCAGCACAGTGCCCTTGGCATCGCGCCCGCCAACAGCGGTTTTGAAACGGCAGATTTGGCACTACCCGTCGGCAGACTGGGACGGTATGCGGGAGTATTTTGCATCCATCCCTTGGAGGCAGCGCTGCCTTAGTAGGATGGACCCGACTGGTAACGCCACTGCCGTTGAGATAGTATTAGGAATGGAATACTATATTCCACACTCCTATGTCATCAGCAAAGGCAGACGCAACCACTGGTTCAATCGTGAGTGTGCCAGCGCTGTTGAGAGCAAACAGACAGCATACCGCGCTTGGATCAGAGGCAAAGCTCATGGAGATCCCGAAACTCGCTCGCTAAAAGCAGCCTATAATAATGCCACCAAGTCGTGTAAGAGGGCCTACATTAGAGGGATGCCTAGCGCGTTGGACGAGTAGGCCAAGAACTCCTGACGCATTCTACGGGCAGCCGTAGCTACTGGCGTCTGGTCCAAGCCGTGCAATCCAACTTCTGCCAACCCTCGCTGCCACCACTGAGATGTCCTGTCGGAACTTTAGCTCACAAGCCGCAGGAAAAGGTCGATCTCCTGGCCAAACTCTTTGCGGCTAACTCTCGGATCGATGACTGTAATGCATAGCCACCCTCAATTCCTCACTGTGGTCACACAATGTCTAATATTAAAATCAGGCAGTGTGATGTCCGTGCCGAGCTGCAGTCAATCGATGTCCGGAAAGCTAACGGTCCTGATGGCATCCCAGCAATAGTCCTGAAAATGTGTGCAGCGGAGTTGTCCCCTGGGTTAACGCGTCTGTACCGTCTCTCGCTCTCTTCGGGTTGTATGCCGGAATCTTGGAGAGCTAATGTGCAACCGATCCCTAAAAAAGGAGATCGGTCAGATCCAACTAATTACCGCCCTATAGCCGTAACTTCAGTAATGTGTAAGATCCTAGAAAGAATATTGAACAAACAGCTTATTCGATACCTAGAAAATCACTCCCTAATTTACGATCGTCGATATGGGTTTCGGCCAAAACGGTCAACGAGTGATCTTCTAGCGTACTTTACACATCTCTGGGGTGAGGCTATTGACAAGCGTGGCGAGTCACTGGCAGTTAGCCTTGACATAGCCGAGGCTTTTGATTGGATCTGGCACAAAGCTCTTCTCTCCAAGCTCCTGGCATACAGTTTGCCTGCTCAGTTCTGTACCTGGATTGCTAGATTTCTGCATGAGCGTATAATCCGTGTCCTTTCGGATGGATGCGCTTCGCGGTTCATGTCGGTGAACGCTGGTGTTCCTCAAGGCTCCGTTCTATCTCCCACTCTTCCTTCTGCATATCAATGACATGCTTTCTCTTGGAAACATTCATTGCTATGCAGATGATAGCACAGTGCATGTGGGATATAACGGTCACGCACCGGCTGGGCGGGTAGACACGGAAATGAAGCGAGCAAATCTTGTCATTGAGCTCGATCGGGTGTTGGACCTCATTTCTAAATGGGGCTCCGATAATCTGGTGGAGTTCAATGCCAAGAAAACACAGGTGTGCGCGTTCACAGCGAAAAAGTCGACATTCCTTCCCCTTCCCTCTCTTCAGGGTACATCTCTAGGCCTGCAGAGCAGTATTAACATGCTTGGTATGGATATCCGCTGCGATCTAAACCAAAAGGACTACATCGAAACCGTGATTAAAAATGCCTCACGTAAACTCGGTGTCTTGAACAAGGTGCGGCGATTCTTCACGCCTGATCAGTTGTGTCTATTATACAAGACACAGGTGCGGTCTTGCGTGGAGTATTGCTCTCACCTTTGGGACGGCTCCACAAAGTATCTTCTCGATGCCTTAGACTCGACTAGTCACTAACACTCTCGAGCCTTTGCAATTGCGTAGAGATATTGCGTCACTCAGCGTCTGTTACCGTTTTTACCATGGCGAGTGCTCTGAAGAACTCTTTGACCTCATCCCTCCTTCTCCCTTTCTCCATAGGAGTACGCGTGCTGCTCTCCGGAGTCATCAATTTACAGTCTCTAATAATCCATCACGCACAATGAAATTTAGTGACTCGTTTCTTTGTCGCACTTCCAAAAGATGGAATAGTCTACCAGCACACGTATTCCCTCCTACCTATGACATAGGGTCCTTCAAACGAGGCGTGAAGAGGCACTTTGTAGGCCGGCAGAGTGAGGGTGACTGATGCTCCGTCTCTTACGCTGCACCAGTTGTCCTCGCGCCTGGACTTCATTTCCACTTAACATCAACTGGAATGCGCTCATTTGCCGGGCTTCGTATAAAAAAAAAACGAGAGGACAACTATGTGTGGGCAGCAATAAACGACGATGGAATTCGAGACCGAGTACCCAATATTTCCATAAGTATCTCGTTCAACATACAATTTAACTTACATAAACAAACAACCTTAGAAACTACATTGTAATACTACAGAATAACTAATAGTACTGGTAATACACAATAATGAAACATATTTGAAATTTTTAGCATAAAAGTGGGGAGGAAAAAAAGAGAATATTTAAGTCATTCACAGAAAAAAACAATAACACAAAAATAAAAATAACCTATTTAAGTAATTGCACATCGGCTAGTCTCTTAATAATTTCATTTTTAAAGGAGCGTGGCGGTAATGCAATTATACATCAACGTCGTAAAGATAGTTGTTGTATAATGTCGACATTTTATAAAATGGGGCACGTTGGTCTGCATTAGTTTTAATATTCTTATGATTAAAAAGCTTGTGCGGGCGTTTGGTATGTATTCTAACAGAACTGCTTAAGGTGCGAAGGTAAATGTTATTGGTCAACTCACAGCAGTCAAAAACATTGTGAATTATTTTATAGAGTGTCATTGTACTAAGCATTATTCTACGTGCCTCTAAACTAAGTAAATAATAATATTATATATAATTAGGACGTATTAATATAATATATAAATAGGACGTTATTATGATGACTCTACCATGGTTCTGTCGAAAAGGAGCACAAGGACTTTCTTTTTGAAAGCGTCACGACGACTCGTAGCCATCCTGACTTCCTGAGGTAGCGCGTTCCAGAGGAGTATCGGACTGGATATAAAAGGAGAAATGTTCAAAGCCAGAAGAGTGGGAAGGAGAGAGAAGAAGGTTATTTAAGGATTTGAGATTCCGGGCGAGAGAAGAGCAAAGATATTGGAAATGGGGAGTAAGATAAAAGGAGCATTTGGAGAATTTAGAAGAGAGAAGAGTGCGAAAAGGGCGCGCCAACATCTCCGCTGACGAATGGGCAACCATTTTAGCTCAGACCTATGCTTTGAGATGTGGTCATACTTCCTCAGATTGTAGATGAATCTGATAATGTTTGCTTTGACTGACTATTCGTGGGCATATTAATGTTGTGCCACATGTTCAAAATACTTACGCGAACCATGTAGTTGAATTCTTGAATCCGTCCGGTCACGTTCGGACACGTTTTAAGAACGAGACTGTTATTTTCACAGGCATAATAATTTCTGCAGGACAATGGATCTGGGAATTTTTCATTTTCTGTACAGTAAACTTCTGTGAATGGTTGTTCAGAAGTTGAGGATAGCGAGGATGAGGTTGTTTCAACAACTAAGGGTTCTGCTGACGGCTGTGGTTTTGTTTGACTTGTACTAAATGAGTTTATTGTTGAAGTGGACAAAGAAGTAAGTGTGGTATGAGTAGCTATAGCACTCGTCCATACATTTGTGGAAGTTTCTGGAGGTGACACAGTTGTTCTATTAATTGAACAACGTGCAAATAGTGGTGGCATGCAAATCTGTAAAAAAAAATCAATGTGTATGGTTATAATTTCTAATAAATTCTGTAGGTATAAGTAATAAAAATATTTCCCTTACCAAGAAAGTTTTGCTAAACTCCATAAATTCGTGACACTCCTGTTCAATATACTTGCCACCGATGCAGACGTAATACTTTTGGCAGTCGAGTTCATTTGGTAACGAACTGCCTTCTTCACATAGTTTATGCGGGTAAACTGTGGGGGCTAAGGAGGATGGTTCAACAGAGCCAGAAACTGGCAATAATGTCGGACTGGGCTTGTTTGTTGTAGATGATATCTCCGGGCTTGGTTCTAAAGTTCTTTTATTAGGGGACAGTGATGTCGATTCATTTGGTGATAAAGATGTCACAGGACTAGTAAACTCTGAAGAAGGTAATACTGTTGTCTCCTCACTAGGTCCGATCGTTGTTGATATTGGTGCTTCTGAGCTAGCATTCGACGTAACTGGTTTTACAGTACTATTGCTCGCTGTTGTCTCTTCACTGGGAACATTAGTTGATGAAAATGGTGTCTCTGAACTAGAACTGGATGTAACTAGTTCTTCGGTGCTGACAGTAGGAGACGGAGATGGCCATTTACTTGTTGATGGAGATGTGACGGTACTACTATTTTCTGAAGAGGGTAATATGGTTGTCTCTCCACTGGGCACATTAGTTGATGATAAAGGTGTTTCTGAGGTAACATTCAATGTCACTGGTTCAACAGTGTTTACGGTAGGAGACGGAGATGTCCATTCATTTGGTGTCACGGAGCTACTACTTTCCGAAGAGGGTAATATTGTTGTCTCTTCACTGGGCACACTCGTTGTTGATTTTGGTGATTCTGAGCTAGTATTCGATGTAACTGGTTCCACAGAACTGCTCATAGTAGGAGTTGGAGATGTCACTTCAAATGGTGATAAAGATATTACGAACCTACCATTGTCTGAAGAGGGTAAGACTGTTGTCTCTACACTGGGTATGTTAGTTGATGATAATGGTGCCTCTGAGCTAGCATTAGATGTTACTGGTTCTACAGTATTGCTCGCAGTAGAATAAAGAGATGTCCATTCATGTGTCGACAAAGATGTGGCGGGACTACTACTTTCCGAAGAAGGTAAGACTGTTGTCTCCTCACTGGGCACGACAGTTGATGATAATGGTGCTTGTGAGCTATCATTAGATGTCACTGGTTCCACAGTACTGCTCACAGTAGGAGACGGAGATGTCCATTCACTCGGTGATAGAGATGTGATGGAACTACTACTTTCTGAAGAGGGTAATATTGTTGTCTCTCCACTGGGCACATTAGTAGATGATAATGGTACCTCTGAGCTAGCATTAGTTGTCACTGGTTCTACAGTATTGATCGCAGTCGGAGAAGGAGAAGACCATTCATTTGTTGATAAAGGTGTCACGTTGCTGCTACTTTCCGAAGAGGGTAGTAATGTTGTTTCTTCACTGGGCACTCTAGTTGTCTCTGAGTTAGAACTGGGTGTAACTGCTTCCACAGTGCTCAAAGCTGGAGATGGAGATGTCCATTCATTTATTGATAAAGATGTTGCGGAGCTACTACTTTCCGAAGAGGGTAATATTGTTGCCTCTTCACTGGGCACACTCGTTGTTGATTTTGGTGATTCTGACCTAGTATTCGATGTAACTGGTTCCACAGAACTGCTCATAGTAGGAGTCGGAGATGTCACTTCAAATGGTGATAAAGATATTACGAGTCCACTATTGTCTGAAGAAGGTAAGACTGTTGTCTCTACACTGGGCACGTTAGTTGATGATAATGGTGCCTCTGAGCTAGCATTAGATGTCACTGGTTCTACAGTACTGCTCGCAGTAGGAGAAGGAGATGTCCATTCATGTGTCGATAAAAATGTGGCGGGACTACTACTTTCCGAAGAAGGTAAGACTGTTGTCTCCTCACTGGGCACGACAGTTGATGATAATGGTGCTTGTGAGCTATCATTAGATGTCACTGGTTCCACAGTACTGCTCACAGTAGGAGACGGAGATGTCCATTCACTCGGTGATAGAGATGTGATGGAACTACTACTTTCTGAAGAGGGTAATATTGTTGTCTCTCCACTGGGCACATTAGTAGATGTTAATGGTACCTCTGAGCTAGCATTAGTTGTCACTGGTTCTACAGTACTGATCGCAGTCGGAGAAGGAGATGACCATTCATTTGTTGATAAAGGTGTCACGTTGTTGCTACTTTCCGAAGAAGGTAGTAATGTTGTTTCTTCACTGGGCACTCTAGTTGTCTCTGAGTTAGAACTGGGTGTAACTGCTTCCACAGTGCTCAAAGCTGGAGATGGAGATGTCCATTCATTTGTTGATAAAGATGTTGCGGAGCTACTACTTTCCGAAGAGGGTAATATTGTTGTCTCTTCACTGGGCACACTCGTTGTTGATTTTGGTGATTCTGACCTAGTATTCGATGTAACTGGTTCCACAGAACTGCTCATAGTAGGAGTCGGAGATGTCACTTCAAATGGTGATAAAGATATTACGAGTCCACTATTGTCTGAAGAAGGTAAGACTGTTGTCTCTACACTGGGCACGTTAGTTGATGATAATGGTGCCTCTGAGCTAGCATTAGATGTCACTGGTTCTACAGTACTGCTCGCAGTAGGAGAAGGAGATGTCCATTCATGTGTCGATAAAAATGTGGCGGGACTACTACTTTCCGAAGAATGTAAGACTGTTGTCTCCTCACTGGGCACAAAAGTTGATGATAATGGTGCTTGTGAGCTATCATTAGATGTCACTGGTTCCACAGTACTACTCGCAGTAGGAGACGGAGATGTCCATTCACTTGGTGATAGAGATGTGATGGAACTACTACTTTCTGAAGAGAGTAATATTGTTGTCTCTCCACTGGGCACATTACTTGATGATAATGGTTCCTCTGAGCTAGCATTAGTTGTCACTGGTTCTACAGTACTGCTCGCAGTAGGAGACGGAGATGTCGATACATTTGGTGTAATGGAGCTACTACTTTCCGAAAAGGGTAATATTGTTGTCTCTTCACTGGGCACACTCGTTGTTGATTTTGGTGATTCTGAGTTAGTATTCGATGTAACTGGTTCCACAGAACTGCTCATAGTAGGAGTCGGAGATGTCACTTCTAATGGTGATAAAGATATTACGATCCTACCATTGTCTGAAGAGGGTAAGACTGTTGTCTCTACACTGGGCATGTTAGTTGATGATAATGGTGCCTCTGAGCTAGCATTAGATGTTACTGGTTCTACAGTACTGCTTGCAGTAGGATAAAGAGATGTCCATTCATGTGTCGACAAAGATGTGGCGGGACTACTACTTTCCGAAGAAGGTAAGACTGTTGTCTCCTCACTGGGCACAACAGTTGATGATAATGGTGCTTGTGAGCTATCATTAGATGTCACTGGTTCCACAGTACTGCTCACAGTAGGAGACGGAGATGTCCATTCACTCGGTGATAGAGATGTGATGGAACTACTACTTTCTGAAGAGGGTAATATTGTTGTCTCTCCACTAGGCACATTAGTTGATGATAATGGTACCTCTGAGCTAGCATTAGTGGTCACTGGTTCTACAGTACTGATCGCAGTCGGAGAAGGAGATGACCATTCATTTGTTGATAAAGGTGTCACGGTGCTGCTACTTTCCGAAGAGAGTAGTAATGTTGTTTCTTCACTGGGCACTCTAGTTGTCTCTGAGCTAGAACTGGGTGTAACTGGTTCCACAGTGCTTAAAGCTGGAGATGGAGATGTCCATTCATTTATTGATAAAGATGTTGCGGAGCTACTACTTTCCGAAGAAGGTAAGACTGTTGTCTCTACACTACTTGTTGATAATGATGTCTCTGAGCTAGAACTCGATTTAGCTGGTTCTACAGTGCTCACGGTAAAAGACGGAGATGTCCATTCATTTGGTGATAAAGATGAGACAGAACCAGTACTTTCTGAAGATGGTAATACTGTTGTCTCTCCACTGGGCACATTAGTTGATGATAATGGTGCCTCTGAGTTAGCATTAGATGTCACTGGTTCCACAGTGCTTATAGTGGGATAACGAGATGTCAATTCAGTAGGTGATAAAGACGTAATGGCTGCAGTTGTATTAGGGGAAACAGTAGACTCGGTAGGTTTAGGAGTTGTAGTTAATAGGCAATCGATTTTTGTTGTAGTCGTGAGTAGTTTCTTCCGGCCGCATTTCGCTAATCTTGGCGGTAGACACCACTGAAAAACATTGCAAAATTTAGTTTGAAACTAAGACAAAAGGGCCAAATTAACACCTCCTATGGCAGCGCATCAGAAAGAAAAGTGTTTCTCATGCGCTGGAATAGGAGGTGGAGGACTTTATTATCTATTCTATTGCTGTCCATGGAAGGAGCGAAGATCGTTGAAGGTTTGAAGATCAAGAACATCGACGGTTTAGGAGTGAGTATTGATTCTTTAGCGAAAGTTGCGATTTTAGAAAAGTGACTGACGATGCTACAAGTACTCGAACTAACTCAACGGGAAATTTTGTTTTGTTATGGAACCTGCAGGCGGCAGCTTTTGGCTTGCCTGATGGAGCAGCCATCGCAGCTCTTGAACACGTTGGGCACTTACACACGTAGCAAATCTTCAGTTCTTATGCCTCTATGCCCCGTAATTTCAGCGGATCTGGAACCCGCCAAATTACAGTACAATACAATTACACATAACAGTGCAAAAACAATTTATTCTGCTTGGCAGAAGTTGGTGTTGGTGTAACACAGATAATTATCTTATTTATGATTGATAATGCATGATTTATTATCCAGATTTTTAGATACACATCCTGGTGTCCCAGGATGATCTTGTGTTATGTCTAACACAAGGATCCCGGGTTTTCCGTCACTAACCCGAATTTGGCGTGTTGAATAAGTCAGTACTCATCAATTGTAGCGAGGGCTTGATTTCAATTAGATAATGTCTTTGTCTACCTTCAAACAGACTATTACTTACTTTGTATACAGGGCTGAAGTCATTGATTCCCGGGCAGGTGAAGTGCGTTAAGGTGCCGTTGACGCAGCGGTAGTATTTCCTGCAGTTGTTCCTGTCCGGGAACGATGAGTTACCATTGCACTCCGTAGAGTACGGTAGCCCAGGTTCCACTGACACTTGGCTGAGGACGTTGGTAGATATCGTGGTCGTCAAAAGGAGTATAATGATGCGGTACTCTGTAACGGAAATCATTCGTTAAACATCATAGATAACGTGTAAATGAAAGCAATGCTATGGAAGAAGATATTAGAGACCTCGATGAGAAAATTAATATTATGTCATTTAAAACTACCAAATTACGGCAAGAAAATATTGAAATAAAAGAGAGATTATGTTTCAAGTTGAACATACCGATTCATACTGTACAAGACAGGAGATAGGTACTAAGGCAAAGTACTTGTATTGCATGGTTTAATTAACCTTAAACTATCGGGAAAACTTTATTTAATTTTCGCTTTCAAATGGTCAAAAATAACAAAATCTCGAATAACTCAATTAAGTTTAGGGCACAACATTACATATAACAAAATCTGTTGTTTTTACAACAGAAATACTTAATAGTTCGAGTGACCATGTATAATTAAAACACTCCCTGTCTATTCTATGCCGAGACAGGACCACACTTTTTTATTTTTTTTGTTCTGATTACTGTATCCTAATTTTATTTATCTCTCTTTGTATGTAAATCAAACTCAAAATATATTTATTAAATAAACTAAATTAATAAGTACTTTGAATCTTCAACCTACCACCCATTCAGGACGTCATTTTTTAAATGTGGCAAAGAACGGGCGCAAGAAACCACAGCGCACAGAAGCAACGACATTTACAAAAAAAAAGATATGTCGTTACCAGGTCATAAAATACAAAATAATAATTTGAATGTAAAATATACGGTACTATAAATTAAATATATACAATTAGAAATAGCTTTTGGAGTACTTGGAGCATTTCAGTTCAGAGCCAAGCTGTTTTGTCTTCTGTGTAATCTGACACTTTATAATAAGCTTTTTTATAAAGCTTTTCTTTGATATGGATTTTAAATTTATCAAGATCTAATTTCTGAATATCAATTGGTACTTTGTTGTAAAATTGTACACACAGACCCTTAAAAGAATTATTTATTTTATGAAGCCTAGTATAAGGTACTGCTAATTTGTTCTTACTTCTAGTATTTAAATTGTGAATATCACTGTTTTTTGAAAACATATCAATATTTTTATGAACATACATGAGATTTTCATAAATGTATTGTGATGCAACTGTCATTATACTTATATCCTAAAATCTCTCTCTGAGAGACTCACGAGCCTTTAGGTTATATATTGCTCGAATAGCCCTCTTCTGCAGCACAAAGATAGTTTGAATGTCGGCAGCATTTCCCCACAGTAAAATGCCCTACGACATTACACTATGAAAGTAACTGAAATAAACTAATCTAGCTGTGTCAATGTCAGTTAATTGACGGATCTTCATTACTGCTTAAGCTGCAGAGCTAAGTCTATTCGACAATTTAGCTAGATGTGGGCCCCACTGAAGCTTGGCATCCAACGTGATGCCTAGAAACATATTGGTGTCCACAGGATTCACATTCTTATCTTTAATTTATACACTAGTTTTTACCTGCTTAACATAAGGCAATACAAATTTTATACATTTGGTTTTTGCCTCATTTAATAGCAAGTTATTTACACTAAACCAGTGAACAATCTGTGAGAGCGCATTATTCACATCGTCATAAATTGGGTGTCGTCGTTTCACTTTGAATAAAAGTGAAGTATCATCAGCAAACAATACTATCTCATGACTGTTTTTACAAAATAAGGTAAGTTATTAATATAAACCAAAAACTAGAATGAACCAAGTATTGAACCCTGCGGAACTCCCATTTTTACCACTGATCCCGGAAATCTTTCACCGTTAATGTCGACCTTCTGAATCTTGTTACTTAAGTATGAGATGAGAAGATTCAAAGAAGTATCTCTTATTCCATAGTGGTTAAGCTTCCTGACAAGTGTTTCATGTAAAACACAATCGAAAGCCTTGAATAAATCGCAAAATACCCCTAGGGCATCCTGTGAATCCTCCCAGGCATCAAATATTTGAAATAAAAGTATGTATGTTAGTAAAACTATTTTCTTTTGTAAAATTCTTACGTTTTCGTTACGTTCTAGTACTTAAACAAGTTTACAGATACTTGGCGAATGGTAACTCTAATCGATCGTACAGAATGTATAATCATCATTACATGTTATAAAATAAGTCGCCGTTTTCGTCTGTGGCTCCGATTTCTTCTTATAAACGCAATGGATTTTTACACGGTTTTCATTGATAGAAGAATTGATAAAGGACAATAGTCTAAATTATAAGTTTTATATATTTTGTACAAAATGGCTAAAGTATGACAGTGTTTATAAGTTAAAATTTATATTGTTAAAGTTATAGACGAAGGCGCTGGCGGGCCGCTAGTTAAATTGAATAAAGATAAATAAATAAAGAGCGATGGAGCAGCATAAATTAGTGTTAAAATTACTTTTACACTCAAGTAACAACAGGACATGCTCAACGTGATGGGTGGTGAGCCCATCGCCGCTCTCTGCTGTTGGATGAATGTGCAGTCTGTATTCCGTTAGTCGGTTTTTACGACATCCAAGAGAAGAGATTTGGTAGTATTCTGTAAAAGAGGGGCCGCCACCACAAAGTTCGTAGTTTAAATTGGTCAATCTTGAAATTAGTGAAATGTCTTTAGCTTACCCATAATAATATTCCCTTCCGTGTGCGCCAGTCCGCCGTGAAAGATGGAAACCGTTTCAGCGTAATTATTCTAATAATAATTAATTGGCACACAAATCGATTATATTCCAATTGGATTCGGCTAGGAAGTTTGTATCGTCCGTTCAAATCGATCTATGAGACGTTATTTGAGTTGGTGAAGGTAAAACCACTAATTTAATTGGAGTTCCGTTATGTTATTATGTTTTCGCCTGTCTGGTTTAGTGGTTAAAGCACCGGTTTCAGACGTAGAGGGTTCGATTCCTAGCAGGGGTACATGTTTGTAGGCACTCGGTTTACTTGGTACAAGTTTTTTCATCTTTTTTATTCTCACTTTGTTGTGGTCCGCCCATCCTACCCCTCCTCCCTCCACAATTCCTACCTACTCTTTCCTACTCCTTCTTCAAGCCCGCCAACGCATCTGCGACAACTCTAGTTTTCGCTGGGGACCCGTCTGCTTTGCCTCCTTTTCACAAATAAAAAAACAGTCAATGCCGGATTTGTCATCATTATCATAGTCCTACGGCCCACTGCTTGGCACAAGCCTCCTACATGGACAATAGCACGTGGGGAGATTATACGCCATAACCCACCACGCTGGCTCAATGTGAATGTGCTGATTATCTAATCAAAACCCGTCTAATCTTTTGTCTCCGTCATGAAAGGCAGCCTGTAAAATTTCAGCATTCTTGGTCCAGCCCAACTACTCGCATTGGGCCACCATGGTGGGTAATCTCCCGATCTCCCCACGTGCTGTTATCCATGTGTTCCGGCATTGAAAGCTTATTAGTGGAACGTTTATAGACAGATGATCATTATTTTATATAGATTTATTAGAGGTATCTGGTGAGGGTCGCGGCTTTTATTTATTCTGTGGTCGCGGGTAGCCGCTGGATGCGAGCAGCACAAGACCGGTCGTGGTGGAGATCCTTGGGGGAAGCCTTTGTCCAGCAGTGGACGTTCTCTGGCTGGTGATGATAATAATGATTAGACGGAAGTATTTGTAACCGTGTCTGTCTAATGTGAAATACTACCACCCCCCTCTCTTCCCTTGGGTGTCGTAAAAGGCGACTAACGGACTAAAGACTGCACATACATCCAACAGCATAGAGCGGCGATGGGCTCACCACCTGTTACGCTGAGCACATGTGCAGTCGCTATTTGGTGAAAAGTGGACTATTGGTAGAGGACTGTTTTTGCGGTACTCATTGCCTAGTGTCTAACTAACCCTTCGGGGATAATACTCGAGATTATACAATGTGATAGGGGCGGTACTTTTAACCTGTTAAGGCTAGGTACTACATCTAAATTCATCGAAAAAAAAATAATATGGACTTAAAAAAAGTAATTTTAAATCACAAAATAATTAAGTAATGATTTTTTTTCTCACCAAAATAATCTCAAACATACGAAACAAAGTAAATTATTAGTTAGTCAGTGTCATTAGCTACCGTTTGCAATTTTTTTCATATTTCTCCGACGTATGAAACCTTTGATTACCCATGAAGTAAAAATGGTCATAAATTATAGGGGGAGGGGGTTGGACCCCCTGTATTATTTTTGTATAGATGTATGTATGATTTGTTTCATATAGATTTATTATACGAAAGAATTTAATTTTATAAATATTAGGTTCGGTTGTCATCCCCATGAACCCCAAACGTTTATATTGTATTACGTAACTAATTATCAATGACGTCATTTGTGTTTGTAATTTGAAAGTAGCTTTTAAACTAACTGCGTTTTATTTGCACCGATTATCATCCGCATCATCAGCTTGTAACCGACTTAGGCCCTTAGTATTACATACACTTACGACTACTGTTAACTAAAGGGGTTATTCCACTAAACTCCAAAAAACTTTCCACTTTAACTCCAAAACACTTTTTAGTGAATATTTTATTTATATTTAAATAATTCCACTTTGACTTTCAGATTTACAGTCAGCACGTGAATTCTCAGTATTCAGTGACCAGTTCTAATAAGTTATAACAATAAGTTTTGAATAGATTTGTTGACTCTAACAAAATAATTTTGGAGTCAAGTGGAATTGAAGCAAGTACATGTCAATTAAATGCCTTAAATCATTTTGGAGTCGAAGTGGAAACAATGTATGGACGGTGAAGTTTTGAGAACAATGGCTTTGGAGTCAAGTGGAATAACCCCCCTAAAGGTTAGTCAGAGGCTATGGCAATAGGACAGCAAAATAAAAAAAAAGATTTGATTTTGCTGTCCAATTTTAAAAGAAAAAAAGATTTGAAAATGCTTTTTTATTTTTCATTAAATATTCATTTTATGAATTTTAATTTGGTAGTCATTGAGTATCTAATTTATTATAAAGCAATAACATAATAATATGAAAAATAAAATGAAAGAATTAACTATTAAATAACGATTATTTACAACGCGCGGACAGCGGCCGGCCGTTGACCCACCCGTCTGTTGACCCGTCCGCGTCAGCTGGGCGATAAGTACCTACGTAAGTCTGAAATTTATTTTGTCATGTTTTTCATGTTTAAAAAACTTGACCTAACCAGCCAGCCAAAACGTATCATAATAGGTATTACTGCCTAAAATTGATAAAACTGAATCCCTTTATTTTTTGCAAGTATTTGAGACTCAAACTACATTTTAAAGATTGGCAGAGTGTTGTTTTGGCAAAACAATGCATAAATAATTAATGTCCTGATACCAGTTACAGCATACAAAACTTACAGCTGCTGCTGCAGCGAATTGAGAGATTGCATAGAGCAAAGTATTTGGCATTAAGCTATATAATATTTAATTATAATTATTTAATATCGAAAACTAATTAAAGCACTATGAATTTATAAAATATTACTGAAGGTAATAATATGATGTGAAATATTTATACAAGTTAGGTAGAACAAGGTATAAAATAAAAAAATAAAATAATTTTAAGTTTTTATTTTGATCACAGGTACTTTCGGCTTATAAAAGTATCAAGTCATTATAAATGAACAAAACGGATTTCAAAAGGGAAAATCGACCACGATGGCCGCTTTTACACTAGTCAATAGAATAACTGAATATATTGATTCATCTAGGCCTGTAAGTGCAATTTTTTTCGACGTGTCAAAAGCATTTGATTTCGTTTCGCATAAATTACTTTTACTTAAATGTGAGAAGTACGGCCTTAGAGGCGTGGCAAACCAATGGCTTCAATCATGTCTTTATCAAAGAAAACAATATGTTGTCATAACAAAATTGGATGAAAATGACACAGAAGTTAGTTACAAATCAGAAATGAAAATAAACGGTACAGGCGTTCCTCAGGGGAGTATTTTAGGGCCATTGCTTTTCCTTATATATATAAACGATCTGCCTAGTATTACAAAACATGAGTGTGTTCTTTTTGCAGACGACATCTCAGTTATTATTCCGTGTAAGGACATAAATGAATATAATACTGACATTAATAAGACTGTAGAGACAATAATACTTTGGCTAAGACGTAACAATTTAAAGATAAATATTGAAAAATCAAATTATATACAGTTTAAGAATAATCAGGGAAAGAAATCAGACATCCAAATTACTTATCAAAATAAGACGATTAAAGAAACTAGTGACACTAAATTTTTAGGTATTACTCTGGACGAACACTTGACGTGGTATAAAAATGTAGATAATTTATGTAACAAAATCTACCCATTTTCTTATGCTTTATGGAGATTGGCTAAAACTGCTGGAAATAGAGTAGCTCTTCAAGCATATCATGGTTATTTAAGTTCAATCTTAAGATACGGTATTCTTTTGTGGGGAAATTCTTGCAAAATAAATAAGGTACTCATTGCACAAAAATCTTGTATCAGAGCCATATGTGACGCAGACAACATGGTGTCATGCAGACCATTATTTAAAAGCCTGAATCTACTAACATTGTTTATACATTCTAGAAATGTGTATTTTTGTTAAAAGTCATCCTGACGTAAGTTCAAAAGAAATGACGAATTTATTAGAAAATTTCCTACAAGGTATCCATCTAAACTGAGATTACCAAAGATGAGAACGGAACTCAGGTCAAGGAGTTGTTATCCTATGGCTATTAAAATATTTAATTGTATTCCTAACGACATTAAAGAACTGTCTCTCAGTCAATTTAAAACCAAATTAAAGTCATGGCTAGTGAAAAATTGTTTCTATAATCTTAATGATTTTTTTAATTTCAAATGTAAAATAATTTAAATATTTAATGTTTTGTTATGTTGTATGAAATTAATTTATTATAATTATCAATTTAATATTATTACGAGTATGTTGGATTCTGACATGTAATGGTACCTAATTAGGTTGACATAGTAGGTATATCATTAAAATGTTCTGCTTTATGTTTTGCATGCCAGCTCCTGGTGAATGTGATGTGACTTTCATAATTTAAGTCTAGCAAATAAAAAAATATAAATATAAATAAATAAATATATCATTAAATTATACCCTAATCACAATTTTAAAATAATCAGTCTCATATTAATTGGTCTTAAAACTAGCCTAACGAAGTCATGTTTTTAATTATTATTAAAAATTTAGCAATCATTTTATAATAAGTGTGAGATCCGAAAATGATCTTGCCCCGAGGAACTGTACCTCTTTCAGATGGTTCGTTCGAACACCCTATACGTATTGGTAAGATATTTAACCCAATCCCAACAGTGGATTCCCACATTACATGATTCTCTCAAAAACATGAGTATTTTCTCAGAAACATGGCATGCAGGTGCCACGGCATCCACGTATATGGACAAAGACTTATTTTACAGTTTAAGAAAAAACTAACAAATAAAAAATAAATATATATTGCTCATTATTTATGGGATAGCAAAAGCAATTAACATAAAAATATAGAAACCATAACTATAGTTATAAAGTTGGTAAAACAATACCATATATCTGAGAGTTGCACCGAATAAATACGTGGCTGTAATGGTACTAACCTTCGTGAGCAAACACCAAACATCGAGCAGCCCGTCCTTCCCACAAGATGTCAGCGACGGCACTGGCCCTACCGATGTGCGGAAGGGAGGAAGGTAGCACTCACCTTTACGAATACAAGCAATCCGAGTAAGCGAAACAAAATCTGAGACAACTTGTCAGCTCACGTACTTATAACGGATTTAAAACAAAACCGTTGTGGTTTTTTTTGTGCAAAACATAGGGTAAGATACAAAAAATCATTACTCACGAGAAACAAACCTTACGAATCATTTACATTGGGGATTCGGTATCTCAGAGATACTTTTTGTCCCGAAGATAGAAACTCACACACCATGTATTTGAGAAAATGCTGGTTTGACAGGCATTTGACAGAAATATGTTTACTTTCAATACATTTAAAATTTTACCATTATGTAAAAAGTGTTTAAAGTATGACTTTTTCAATGAAATATCCGAAAAACGTGGTAAATGAGAATGTGCCATTAATGAGTTCGCAATTTTTGTTTTGTTTGTTTGTAATTTGGAAAAAAATACAATTATTTATGTACATACATATATTTTTTTTTTCTTACACTAAATAAAGATACTGTCTATCAATTACGATACTTTATACATTTTGATAGAGTATAACTATTGGGAACTTGGGAAGGAAATTCCCAATATTTATTTATTTATTTATTTAAAGTTAGGGAAACAAACAGTTCATAAATACATAACTAATATCGAAAATAAATAGAACACAAACTGACCACTGACCCGGCTGCCCTCCTTACCCTCCTGGGGAGAAAACACTCCGGAAGAGTTGTGAGTCCCTGGCCTTGGGGGGTCTCCTAGTTATACTCACAACTTACTAACCACACTAACCAGTCTAGGTACACACCCAACGGTGAATTGAATTTCATCGGTGGACTCACCTAGGGCCATTCAGGCAGTAGGTTCCCCTATACACTTTTAAACTTTCGCGTTCCATTATGCACACATATTTAGACGGGATTTAACGCAAAACTACTTAGTAAAGGCATTCTACGCATACCTTTTTATACCCGACGTTTCGACCGAGTTGCACCGGCCGTGGTCACGGGTGGACTGCTGTCGCGGTGTATCGCCTCCGTTTGCGTCGCTGAGTCTTCATCCACCGTCACATTATTTATCCAACTACCGTCACACACAACACTAACGGTGTCCCAATTCCGTATACAAGCCTTATTCTGGTAGTTAGCCGATTGCAGACTAAAACGAAGTGGCGTTTTTGCAAACACTGGATTCCACGCTGATGATAGTTTGTGACCATCTTCCCGATTGAAATTGTTCGGATGTTTCTTAATTTCAATCGCTTCACGCACTACTCTTGAATAAAAGTGGCGATCTGTGGAGAGGACTTGCGTACGATGAAATTCGATCCAATGATTTGCGCCTCTTTCAAGTAAATGCTCCGCAATGGCTGATTTGTTAGACTGGCGGTTTTTCACAGCTGAAATATGTTCCTTGACCCTCTCATGGATAGTCCGTTTTGTCTGGCCTATGTAGGAACTACCGCAGCTGCAGTCTATCTTGTATACGCCTGGTGTTTGAAGTGGCAAAACATCCTTTGGGGAGCCCACAATGTTGTTGACCTTTATGCCTGGAGTGTATATTGTCGGTATCGAGTACTCGCGTAATATGTGGCCGATCTTGTCCGTAACTCCTTTAACATAAGGCATATAGGCTGGTTGTCTTCTAACTTCGGGATGTTTGTCACTCTTAGTCGGCTGCTTCCGTAGTCGATTCACTCGATATCCGTTTTTATTGAGTACCTCCTGAACATGATCCAGCTCACGCTTTAAATGCTCAGGGTCACAGAGGTCAAATGCTCTGTTCTTTAGTGACGTTATCACGGATTGCAAGTGTCGAGGGTGGTGATGTGAGGTAGCGTGTAGGTATCTGTCCGTGTGCGTGGGTTTTCGGTAAACACAGTGTGTTACGGACCCATTTGGTCTCACGGTCATCTTGACATCTAGACAGGCCAACGACCTATTCGCCTCCATCTCATATGTAAACCTCATCTTCGGGTGAAGGGAGTTGAGATGTTGCATCCACTGATCCACTTCCTGCTTGCTTCCTTTAACGACGCTGAAGATGTCATCTACGTATCTTTTCCAAAGTCGGATGGTCTTCGGACCGAGGCTCAGTGCCTTCTCTTCAAAATGTTCCATCCAGATGTTGGCAAGTACCGGGGCGACTGGGCTTCCCATTGCGACACCATCAATCTGTAGGTAATATTGACTTTGGAAAAGAAAATAGTTGCCGTCCAAACAGTGTTCATGCAGATCAATGTAATTTCGCGGCATTTCGTTTTTAGATTTATGTATTTTGGGCAGGCCATATAATTTCGGTGGTTGATGTGATTTTGGTCTCTACAGTGACTCATACTCGTCTTCGGTAAATAGGTCTTGGTTGTTATTAATAAGAGATCGTATCTTACGCGTTACTCTGGCCGTGGGGTTGTAATTTACCGGTTTATATACCTTTTCGTCACATAGCAAGGCCTGTATCTTGTGTTGGTAATCGATAGTATTCATCACTACAGTGGCGTTTCCCTTATCGGCCTTAAGCACTAACACATCTTTGTTTTCTCGAATGTTTTTTAGTGCTTGACGCTCTTCCGTAGTGACATTACCCACGCACACGGACAGATACCTACACGCTACCTCACATCACCACCCTCGACACTTGCAATCCGTGATAACGTCACTAAAGAACAGAGCATTTGACCTCTGTGACCCTGAGCATTTAAAGCGTGAGCTGGATCATGTTCAGGAGGTACTCAATAAAAACGGATATCGAGTGAATCGACTACGGAAGCAGCCGACTAAGAGTGACAAACATCCCGAAGTTAGAAGACAACCAGCCTATATGCCTTATGTTAAAGGAGTTACGGACAAGATCGGCCACATATTACGCGAGTACTCGATACCGACAATATACACTCCTGGCATAAAGGTCAACAACATTGTGGGCTCCCCAAAGGATGTTTTGCCACTTCAAACACCAGGCGTATACAAGATAGACTGCAGCTGCGGTAGTTCCTACATAGGCCAGACAAAACGGACTATCCATGAGAGGGTCAAGGAACATATTGCAGCTGTGAAAAACCGCCAGTCTAACAAATCAGCCATTGCGGAGCATTTACTTGAAAGAGGCGCAAATCATTGGATCGAATTTCATCGTACGCAAGTCCTCTCCACAGATCGCCACTTTTATTCAAGAGTAGTGCGTGAAGCGATTGAAATTAAGAAACATCCGAACAATTTCAATCGGGAAGATGGTCACAAACTATCATCAGCGTGGAATCCAGTGTTTGCAAAAACGCCACTTCGTTTTAGTCTGCAATCGGCTAACTACCAGAATAAGGCTTGTATACGGAATAGGGACACCGTTAGTGTTGTGTGTGACGGTAGTTGGATAAATAATGTGACGGTGGATGAAGACTCAGCGACGCAAACGGAGGCAATACACCGCGACAGCAGTCCACCCGTGACCACGGCCGGTGCAACTCGGTCGAAACGTCGGGTATAAAAAGGTATGCGTAGAATGCCTTTACTAAGTAGTTTTGCGTTAAATCCCGTCTAAATATGTGTGCAGTAGGTTCCCCTCTTACTCACGCCTCCCTGCTTCACAGGCAGGGAGGGTCTGACGCCAACTCACCCATTGTGTGCATTGCACTCCGGCACAATGGACGTCGGGGAGCTCTCGGCTTTGCTGGAGCAACCCGACGCGCTCAAGCTCATTAGGAGCCGCATCCATTTAAATAATGCTTCCTCTGCGCCTTCAGCGCAACCCGCCGCCGCGAGTCTAGCGCCTTTCGCGCAGCCAACCCCAGCGCCTTCTGCGCAACCCGCCGCGTCCGCGTGCAAAGCGCCTTCAGCGCAACTCCGCCCGGTGCCTTAAACACAACCCACGTCCACGTCCTCAGCGCCTTCAGCGCAGACCGTTTCCGCGTTCGTCGCGATTAAGCCACCTTCTGCGCAACCGATGGTTGTCGTTTACGACAACCTCGCGTCGCCCCATGTTACCCTTCCGGTAACTAAAACCGCCTCGTCCCATATCGACCCGGTTGATATGGATGTCTGCCCGTCAGTGTCAGACTACGACTCGTCGTCGGACTCAGCTTCGTCTGACTCCGACTACACGATCGTATCTCGCACCGGCAAGCGACAACGCAAAACCGCGCCGTCGTCACCACCCGCGTCGAAAGCCGCCAAGGCTGACAACGGTCAGCGCCCTAACACTCCAAGGCCCAAGTCGAGCCAGGAGGAGCCCGCGAAACGCGAACGCGATATCCCACCAATCCATGTCTTGCAATGCAAGGATTGGAATAAACTGTCAAGCGCTATTAAAGCGCAGAAAATCAATTTCACGCGCGCCGTCTGCGAGGGAGGCGATAGGATGAAAATCTTTCCGCCGACCGTGCTAGATCACCGCCTTATAACCGCGTTCCTACGCACTCGCGACATAGTTTCACTCGTACTCGCTCCCCGAGGAGCAAGTACTTACCGTCGTTTTAGGTGGCCTCCCCACATCCACAAACCCTGCCGACGTGCTTTCGGCCCTTAAGGCCACAGGGTTACCTGCCCGTGAAGCACATCGCATTTTTAGGCGCGATAAGCAACCGTCGCGCTTCATCCGTGTAGTCCTTGATAAGACCCCGAGGGCAAAGAAATTTTCAATATTTAATCGATAATGTACTGTGATCGGATCACAATCGAAGTACCGTACAAGAGTGGCACTCCCAGTCAGTGCCATCGTTGCCAGCGCTACGGGCACTCGGCCCGTAATTGCCACAACCGTCCACGGTGCGTCAAGTGCCTGGGCAACCATGGCACTGACGCGTGCCCAAGGCCCAAGGACCCGAGGCCCGACGACCTGCCCGGCTGCGTGTTGTGTGGCGAGGTGGGGCACCCCGCGAGCTATCGCGGTTGCCCCAAGGCGCCACGTCTGCCCGCGGCCGCCAGGTCGGCCTCGCGTCCTAAGCCTAGTCCCGCGACGCGAGCTCCAGCGCCTTCTGCGCTTTCTAAAATCACGCTTCGCCCCGCGGCACCGCTTCCACCGCCTCGCAACCCATGGGTCAAACCGGGGGTTGAGCAGCCTGCAAAGGCCGATCAGCCCACGGTAGCAGCCCCCGCGTCCGCGCCCGCTGCTGTAGTAGTTGCTCCTCCTGTCGGCCCAACCGCCGCGCCAGATCCAACCCGCGAACGTTTCCGCTCCAGCGAAACGTAGTCAGCCTTCGAAGCCCTTGGCCCTTAAGGCCAAGCGGCCGAAGGCAATTAAGCCGGTTAAATCCAAGGCCCCTAAGGCCACGGAAAAACCTTTAAAATCGTCGTCATTCAATGGCAAGGGCCTTAAGCCCGCTGCCCTGCCCGTGTCCTTCTCGCGTTCGCCTCCCGATAGCGAGCAGGAAATTAGCATAGCTGACATGGCTCTGTTCATGCAGTTCGTCGCGCTCACACGTCATAACAATGAAATCGCCTTGATCATTCGTAAGATCAAGGCGATAAACTCTGGCCCTGACCATTAAACAGCCTTGGCGGCTGTCCTATTCGAACACCAATCCCTTGCGGATAGCGTTCACGCCCTTCTTGACTCTATACCGCGACCTTAATGAATATTACATCCTCATTTAGTAAAGTAAAACCGCGCTCAATTACGGTTGCGTTCTTTAACGCAGCCGGGCTGCTAAAGCAACGGGATGAGGTGTTCGAATTTGCAGTCGAGCACTCCGTCGACATTTTCCTCATCCAGGAAACGTTTTTAAAACCCTCCAATCGGGGGCCCCGTATGGCCAACTACAATATCGTGCGTAATGATAGAGACGGCCGAGGAGGCGGCACTCTAATCTGTTATAAACGGTCATTGCATTGCGTCCCGCTCGATCCGCCACCGCTCGTGGAATTAGAGGCCTCGGTTTGTCGGCTAGGCATGACAGGCCACGCGCCTTTAACTATCGCGTCCGTTTATCTCTCCGCCAATAAAAACATTAATCAGCCCGATCTCGAAGCGCTCTTTGCTATGGGAGACGCCGTCATTCTTGCCGGCGACTTCAATAGCAGACACGCTCAGTGGAGTTGCAATAGATCCAACCGTAACGGTCGGGTCTTGAGCAACCTCTCTGAGTCGATGCTCTTCGACATCCTGGTCCCTATGACACCCACGCACTACCCGCTCGTAGCCGGACACGCGCCTAGCTCTTTAGATTTGGCGTTGCTAAAGAACGTATCCCTACGGATGCGTTCAATAGAAACGCCAAATCCACGCGCTTTCGTCTGACCACCGGCCGGTCGTATTACAACTAGGGCCTGCCGCGGCCGTCACTAAGCTGGTGACTGATTGGGACAAGCTCGAGAAACTTCTCGAGTCAACCGACAGTCAGCCGCTTAGTACGATACCAGATGTCATTGCCTCGCCTCACGAGACAGTGGCCGCGGTCGACGCCCTCAGTAGTCACCTCACGAACGCTATTAGCGAATCGTCTCGGCGGGTTCCAGTGATGCCGGATCATCGCTTTAAACTGCCGGACGATGCGAGGGAACTACTGAGGGCGAAGAACGCCGCCACCCGTGTCCATGACTCTTATCCCACCGCGGACAACCGGGCCCGGATGCGCCGCTTACAGCGTGCTGTCAAGAAGCGCATGCGGGACCTCCGGTCTTCGCGGTGGGAGGGTCTCCTTGAAGAAATGTCGCCCTCTCACCAACCTTCAAGTCGGACACGGTGACCGTTCTACCGCCTCTTAAAAAAACCCGACAACTCCATCGCTTTCGACGATGATGAGAAAGCCGAATGCCTGGCCGACAGCTTAGAGTCGCAGTGCTCGCCTAGCACACTTCCGGTCAACCAAGACCATGTCGTCATGGTCGATAACGTAGTCGATAGGCTCTCTTCGCTCGCTCCCACCGCGATTCTCTCCCCGGTCACGCAGGATGAAGTGCAAACGCTAATCCGGCAACTCAAACCGCGTAGCGCCCCCGGTTCAGACGGAATCTCTAACAAGACCCTTAAGATCTTACCCGCTCAGTTGATCTGCCTCCTGGCAGCAATTTTCAATAGCGCCATGACCAACGCCATCTTCCCCAGCGCGTGGAAGGAGGCCGACGTCATTGGCATTCATAAGCCCGGTAAAGATAAGTCAGTCGCGTCTAGCTACCGCCCGATTAGTCTTCTCAAATCGTTGGGAAAACTTTACGAACGTGTCCTCGTAGCCCGGTTATAGGACTTTGTGTTCAGTAATAATATTTTAATTAACGAGCAGTTTGGTTTCCGGCCCAAACACTCGTGTACGCATCAGTTGCACCGCCTCACGGAGCACATATTTCGCGGCCTTAATGGCTCATTACGGCCGCGGGGTACGGGAGCCCTTTTCTTCGACGTTGCGATGGCGTTTGACAAAGTCTGGCACAATGGCTTACTTTATAAGCTTTACAAACTCGGCGTGCCAGACAGACTCGTTCACATCATTCGAGACTACTTGTCAGATCGCACCTTTCGCTTTCGCGTCGAAGGAACGCGCTCCTCCCCCCGACCCATTCGTGCCGGAGTTCCGCAAGGCTCAGTGCTTTCACCTTTGTTGTTTTCGCTTTAGGACGCCTCGCGTTGAATTGGCGCTCTTCGCTGATGACATCGCGCTATATACCACTGATAGAGATATGACCAAGCTCTCTCAGAGACTTCAATCCGCCGCGACCACCTTAGGCGATTGGTTCCGACTTTGGAGAATCGAGGTGAACCCCGAGAAAAGTGCCGCGATCCACTTTCATCGGGGCTCATCCGGCCTCCGTCCGACCCCTATCCGACTCTTCGACCGCGTCATACCGTGGAAGTCACAGGTCAAATAACTCGGTGTCATTTTCGACAGTCGATTGACGTTTGCACCACACATCCAAGCTATCCGAAATAGGGCAGCGTTCATTCTAGGTAGGCTCTACCATCTCGTAGGCAGGCGGAGTAAAATGTCTCTTAGAAATAAGACGACAATTTACAAAGCCTGCATTCGTCCCGTCATGACGTATGCTAGTGTAGTATTCACTCACGTCGCGAACTCTTAACTGCACCGGTTGCAGAACGTTCAAAACCGTTTCATGCGAGGCGCCACGGCCGCCCCGTGGTACCTACGCAATGTAGATTTACATCGCGATCTCGATCTTCCGACCGTCCGCTCCTTTATGAAGGACGCCTCGCAGGCGTACTTCGACAAAGCGCTTTCGCATCCGAATCCTCTGGTGGCGGGAGCTGCCAACTACGATGTTGGCAGCTTTCGCCCCCAGAGAGGACCGCGCCGCCGGTTTCCGCGACACGTCTTAGACGACCCCGATGATGCAATACCGATTGCAAACGCGCCAAAGCCCGACACTACACACCCAGCCACACTAAACTTGCACACTAGTTTAGGACCAAGACACCGCACTAGTAGAATAAGTGTGCGTATACCCGGTTTACACCAGCCCGGTGGCAGGTACATTCGTAATAATGTACCTGTTACTCGCGTACCCCCCACGACACGCTAAACCCGAGCCGAGGTACCGTGCCTCCTAGAGGCGCCCTCGGGTTTAGCCGCTCCCTACCGGTTCGAACCCCCAGAGGCTCTGGGGGTGGATCGGAGACTCGCTTGCGAGATGCCATCCCCCCCCGGAATCCCTCTGGGGTCTTTCGACCACCCACGGCTTGAGGAACGCTTCAAGTTTCTCGCCGCCCCCAAACAAGCCCGGTAACGCTGTAAAGGTCATCTGCGACCGACAGCACTCACACACAAAAAAAAAAAAAAGCTCGCCATCAGTCGCTGCCTCGGCGCCGTCGCCGACGCATCGCCTGAACCGACCTAGCTGCGCGGTGCGGGCTTTCACCGCATGTGCGCGTCTAGGCCGATAGGGATCTCGGGTTGTAGCAGTGCAGGCTTTCACCGCATATTTGCTCACCTGGCCTCCGTCCTCAGGGACGTTTGAGTCTATTCGCGACCAGTCGTTGCCTCGACGCCGTCGTCGACGCATCGCCTGACCCGACCTAGCTGCGCGGTGCGGGTTTTCACCGCATGTGCGCGTCTAGGCCGATACTGACCTCGGGTTGCAGCAGTGCGGGCTTTCACCGCATACTTGCTCTCCGTCTTTAGGGACGTTTGAGTCAATCCGCGGTAGTCGTAGATCCCGTAACCGGGCGTGATTTATTGATTGTGGGTACATTGTATCGGTATAGACAGGGATCCTCAAGTTGGAGCAGTGCGGGCTCCACCGTGAGTTGCTCACCTGGGTTTCCTTGTCTGTAGCTTAGTGGAGAGTTCTCTAACCGTAGCTGTAACCTGTAGCACTCGCTCCTCTGAGACCTCCGTTCCCCTGGAACTTTCCATGTAGGGCCGTTTCCCGTTTCCGTAGAACCCCAAAATCACTCTCGTCACGCCACCGTAGACGTAAGGACGTAGAATAATACTTACTTTCAATAAAGGGGCGTAAAAGACCCGTCCGTACGATAATCATATACCCGTGTTTATTTGTCGCACCCTGTGGCTAACCCTTCTAACGCTGAGCTAGCTAGGAAACCTTCTAAGCCCCTCCGGCGGAAGGAAATGTAGGATTTACTCTCGGCGCGCTCCCGCCACGAGAGTCCGGGGTTCGACTCCCCGCCAGCAATCCATTACAAGCTTATAGGTAGTATCCCTTAATCGCTTCTTGTACAAGCCTATCGATGCGTTAAACATATCAATGTTTGAGTAAGTCTGATTACAACTTGTACAAGCGCGGGAAAGGACAGTGTTGCCTGCATATCTAGTCCTAGACAATGGAATAAAAAACAAGTTATTTTGGCGGGAACTCAATCGGGGGCACCTAAAGCCAATAAAACTGAGAAGATATGGAGAGTCTATGAAGCTGTTTATAATTTTGTAAATAAATAACTGATCCCTTTCAGCTCTTCGATTTTTTAATGAGGATAGAACAGGACAAACCATGTCACCATCCGGCGCCCGCGAGCATCTAAATGATAGGTGTTTTAAAAATTTATTTTGAATCTTCTGAAATAGGTCTACATATTTAGCATATTGTGGATTCCATACCGTTGAGGCGTATTCCAATATAGATCTCACAAACGAGTTGTACAGCAAAACAAGTGTGGAGATCTCCCAGAAATCCCTGGCTACTCTGAGTATAAAGCCGAGCATTCGAAAGGCTTTTGCCGTGGTGATGTTATAGTGCTTAACAAAAGAGAGCTTGCAATCCAAATATATGCCCAGGTCCCTTACTTCACTCACTCTACAAACAGGTTTATTATTCAGTAGATAGCTATATTGGAGTGGCTTTGACTTTCTTGAAAACGTTATAATACATTTACTAATGTTAAGCTGCAGGTAATTACGTTTACAGTATTCGGACAGCCCAGCTAGGTCACTCTGCAGCAAATAACAATCGTCAACAGATTTTATGGCTCTGAATATTTTCATGTCATCGGCGTATAGAAGAACATTAGAATTTTTAAATATGTGAATAATGTTATTTATAAATAAATTAAATAGCAAAGGGCCGACATGGGAGCCTTGAAGCACACAGGAAGTAACGGGCAGAAACGACGAGCAGTAACCCTTAACTGTAACGGCCTGACTACGATCATGGAGATATGAAGCAAACCATCTGAGAAGGTCGCCGTGTATACCGACCTCACCTAGTTTGTGTATTACAAGTGAATGCGAAATTTTATCAAATGCTTTTGAATAGTCAGTATACACGACATCCACCTGGGCTCCCCGATCCATCGCTGTGCCTACAAAGTGCGTAAACTCGCAAAGATTTGTTTCCGTTGACTTTCTATTTATAAAACCGTGCTGGAACTGGGTAATTGAAGGTCGTAGAATGGGAAAAATGTAGTCATAAATAATTTTTTCAAATAGTTTCGCCAACGTACTCGTACACAGCTTTGATATCGGTCTTTAGTTGCGAACATTGTGTCTGTCACCGGATTTAAAAATTGGGACAGCAATAGATTGTTTCCAGACTAAAGGCATGATACCAGATCGAAGAGACATAGTGAATAACAGGTATACCGGTAAAGCCAAAGATTTGTGACACTTTTTCAAAAATATTGGCGGCAGATTGTCGGGGCCACTTCCTTTGCTCACATCCAATAACTTTAAATGCTTCATCACTAAATCCTGAGATAATTCAACCGATCCGATAGAAACATTAGTGGCAGCAACGGCAGGGAGCGGCTAGCAACCATTTGAAGTGCTACGGTTTACAGAATCATTTTGAAAAACTGAATGAACATATTCACCAAACATATTACTCACTTCCACACCATTTGATGAAGCAATGCCATCAAAAAACATAGAATCAGGCATATTTCCTGCGGACTTTTTAGATTTTACAAATGACCAAAAACTCTTACTATTAATTTTAATTTTCATTTCCGATTCATAAATCCACATGTCATAGCACTCCACTTGCAATCGCTTTTGTCGATCTCTTAGTAGGCAAAAGGTATCATAGTCACCTTGGTTTCCGTATATTTTCCATTTCTTGTGGAACTTTAATTTTTCGTTGATAGTTTTTATCAGAAATCTAGAGAACCAACAAGGATATCGCGAGTCACCCCGGATAGTTCTCTTCGGAACGTTACGATCAACAATATCATTTATGACACGGTAGAAACCACCAACAGCTGCTTCAATGTCATATATACAAATTAAACTTCGCCAATCCACAGAGCTCAACTCATTCTCTATAACAACATAGTTGGCTCTACGAAATAGGTAAATGGTCTTTGATAAAGGTTTCATAATATTAGGGGTAACTTCCACACTGATATCTAGAGCTGGATGGTGACCATCTTCAGGTACCAGCGATGAAGCACAACGCCTAATAGAGCAAGGTAAGGTACTAATAATCAAATCAAGATATCTATTGTTAACCTGGTTATATAATATATATAACCAATAGTTAAACTGGTAAGACTATTCGGTAAGACACTGGCAACGGCTGGTTGAATGTATGTGCCGTCTTTATTCCGTTAGTCGCCTTTTACGACACCCAAGGTAAGAGTGGTTATAGTATTTTTTAATGGGCCGCTACCCACTAGGCTCTATAGTGGCTGTGGCTGAAACGGATACCTACGCTTGAAATACCTTCAAATTGGCCAACCACCTGTTGACGTGGCATTGCGAAAGTGGCTCAACTTGCAAGATTGTTAACAAAATGCGAGGAATGACGCTCTTTCAAGTTCCTTTTTAGTATTTTAATGTGTGGAACTGAATGTGGATTCAATTCTCAATCTTGGTATAATTGCTATTTGAGTTTGTTTGTACTAAACTAATAACTTAAATCATTCGTTAATTCTATACCAACCCACCAGCCCGAATTGGGCCAGCGTGGTGGGTTATGGCCTCATATCCCCACGTGCTATTGTTCACGTAGGAGGCCTATGCCCAGCAGTGGGACGTTTATAGGATGACGATTCGTTCATTCGTCCAATCAATCATTAGTCCAGCCATTCGTTCATTAGCTCATTTATTTCTTATTATAAGTATTCATTCAACTAGTGACAAAAATCGTGAGAGGTAGGTACAGTCACGAGCACTAATATGTATACACTTAGACTCTCATTCCATTGTATTAAGACCTACAATTCTTTTCATATTTTTGCTCGTGGCTGTACATCAATATACGAATGCCATCTTCAACAACCAGGACCGACAGCTTTACGTGACTTCCAAAACGCGTAGGGTTCGGGATGTTTTTTTAATTCGGTCACCAATCCTGTGCCCCGCAATTGCGAAAGTTGCTTAGCATGCAATATCGCAAACAGAACGCTTTAGCCGCTGAGCCATCGAGCTAACGACTACCTCACACTTCAACTATCTGACGTATTTCATCTCATACAACACAGTTAATTACAAGTCTGACGTGTCTAATAATCATGACTAACTGGACAATGCAATAAATGAGTAACTAAGTAGGATATTTTCAGATAAAATTACAATTTTAATTTGCCTAAGTAACTAAACTACGCTTGCTAATTAAACAAAAATCGATTGGCTACTAACACATTAAGCACTACGTCATACGTCACGTTACATTGTAATAACGATTTATTTGTAAAGGATTTTTAAACAAAAAAAAATTCTTTCGAGTTCATTAATAATGGTGTTATTAGGACAGGTGTTTAATAAGACAGTGTGTATCAGCATATAAATGTTCCCACTGGGCACAGGCCTTTCCTTTACCTTGAACATGAGGAGATTGAATCACAGTTTATAAATGTTTAGACATAGGTACCTTTGACTATATACATGTCTAGACGGAGCATCGCCCTACAAACGCTTCTCAAAATCCGCCCGGTTTTTGTATTGAATTTGAAGTGTGCGTGACAGCCGCGTATCTGACACTAGCGCGAATGGTTGCCAGCGAATGCCTAATTTCCGATAAAGTATGGAAAAAATATTTATGCACAATATAATTTTTAAAAGATTCATAACATAACTTTTTAAATTAGGTATGTCTATCGTAGGTATATGTAGGTATAACGCATAAAAGAAGCTGGTGTGTTTAGAAAAAATGGATGATTGAAGGCGAGGGCGAGTACAATAAAATAATGCGCTAATGGAAGCCAGCGTGCGTGTGATATGTTTGTAATAGGGACGAAATAGAAGCAACAGGCCAATGATATTATATGTGTAGATACGTTGCCTGCCCTCCGTAGTGACTAGAACAAATCCAGGTAATTGCCTGGACCTCATTTAGTCACACGTCAGTCATTGTCACGTCAATACGATCGTTACCGTTATAAGTTTTGTGTTGTTATTTGGATAAAAGGCCTTCCTGTGTAGGTATACATAAATTGTAATAATTATACTGCAAACATGAAACAAGATTTTTTTTAATTTCACTCGTTATTATTGTAAAAATAAATTTAAAATAGAAATTTTCATTTAGTGAGGACATTTGCCCTGTTGCCAATTCGATATGCATGAGTGAGACGCGTGTACTATGTAAGAGAGAGACGTTTCTGTAAGAGTGAAAGAGAGAAAACAATGGCGGCTGAGATGGCGCATAAATTCAATGAGCTCATTGGTCAACTCAACTACCTTAAAGAGTATACAAAAGTTAAAATATATGTTTATCTCTTTTTAACAATTGGCTAATGATATGATTGCATTTATTTTCTTTCCCTTTCGACGTGATTACGTCATAGAAACAATTTCGCCATTTTTAAATGCAATTTGTTCAGGTGTAACTAGTCTATTTATAAAAGGTCATTGCAACAGGCAGGATGATTTACATTTAATACCTACTTAATCAAAATTGATTCTTTAATAAAAAAAATAAATATTTTAAATTAAAATCAAAACAATTAATGGCGTTCTCTTTGTATTTGTTTCTTAAATAATATTCGTTTGGATGTTACATCATTTTTCATGTTCTCTAGTTTCTTATTATGTTGAAACCTTATAGTTAAATATTTCGACTTAATTTTCGACAACGACTTCTTTCTACCGGATCAGTTGGAAATCTGAAAATTAAAATGTTTGCTATGTGGTCGAACAGTTGTAAAGATTACATAATGTGATGACTGCTCATCAATATCCGTGTACTTTAGTTTACCTACATGAGACGAGAAATATTGACGTTTTAGGGGCACAAACATACACCCGCTCTTTCTCAAACATCGTCATCATCATCCTGTAAACGTCCTACTGCTGGGCGCAGGCTTCCCACGTGGAGATAGCACATGGGAATATTGGGCCATAACCCACCACGCTGGCCCAATGCGTGTTGGTGGGTTTTAACAACTGTCATCTTACGACAACAAACGGTACCAACGGCTTAACGTGCCTTTCGAAGCACGGAGGAGCTCGAGATTTTTTAAATTTGGTCACCCATCCAGTGACCCGGCATTGCGAAAGTTGCTTAGCGGGCAAGATCGCAAGTCGAACGTGCTACCCGATGCGCCATCGAGCTCTAAAGCATACATACTACCATCCCCTACATACATATACTAAAACACACACTTCTTACATAAATACTTAAGTACATTCCATTTCAAACATAATATTTTTTTTTATTCGTTTCGAATATCGATACGATACCATACCACAATAACAATTTATAATAATAGTATTATAAAATATTAAAGTAGGTATTATATTTTTTCTTGCTTTAGAACGGAACCTATAATCCAGCCAAATTCGATGACGAATGTTTGTAAACAGATTGCTGTTATACCTAGTTGCAGTAGGATTTTACTTTTTCTTGAGAGACAATCATAAGAAAACAGTTAACTATTGTGTCTTTCTTTTAAAAAACAGTAAAAATCCTAGTGAAACTAGACATTTGCACAAATGACAGTAATATGTTTACAAACATTCGGCATCGAATAGGAACCGTGACATTTCTTCACGCTCCTATCAATCAGACATCAGTTTAAAATAAAACTTTGAAAGCGTTCCAATAATAATTATATTTAATGTATTTACTTTATTTACAACAAGACCATGTATAAATACTAACTTAGAAGACTGAGTATTTTTTATCATACTTCTTATATTTAAACCTCCTTTTATATTCTGCCACCAATAATGGGAATTCTACATTTTGATACCAGCAACACTACGTATACATGGCCGCTAATAGAACAATAATTTTCTTAAACTTAAAAAACTTTAAATTTTCATTAAAATTTATTGATACTTACGGATGAAACGTGACTTTCCTTTTCGAAAAAAATTTTCTTTTGTAGTTTCGACAGAATTTCACTGAGCAAACGGTAATTTTGCGAACAATTTCACCGAAACGCGAGAGGTGAGAGGAGAGAGGAACACTGCTTGACGGCAAAATGACACTGACCGCCAGGATTGCGCGATAGGCCAATTTTGGCCTATAAATTTTTCTACGTTTTTTTTACGGCCAGGCTATATCCAGACATGTATGTCAAAGATACATACATGTAATCACGATTATTATCCCCGAAGGGTTAGTCAGAGACTAGGCAATGAGGACAGCAAAAGCAGTCCTCTACCATAGCATAGTCCACTTTTACCAAATAACGACTACACAAATGTGCTCAGCGTGACAGGTAGTGAGCCCTTCACCGTTCTATGCTGTTGGATGTATGTGCAGTATTTAGTCCCTTACTAGCCTTTTACGACACCCAAGGGAAGAGAGGGGTGACAGTATTCTTTCACCGCTACGCGACATGGTGTACAAAGTTGTCGTGAAGCGACATTTAAAAATGAAAGATGAAAGGGTTTAACAATATTTATATTAATAAAAATAACAAACAAACAAAAGTGTAGAATGAAGTGGTTGAGGATGTGGTGAGAATGGAGGTGATGATGGTTAAGATGAAGAATGAGATTATACAGATGTAGAGGCAGGTGCAAGGCAAATTAGGTAAGAAAAGTGATAATATTTCAAGGAAAAACGTAAAATAAGATTATCAAAGTGATCCGAAACTTGTGGGATACGTAAAAGTGTCAAATAATAGTGTTTGAAGTTTCATGTTTTAGGATCACGTATTAAATGTGTTAAAATCTAGGAATTGCGATGTGTGTAGTGAATTGTATAGTTACTACTCGTAAATCATTATGCCCGTTTGCACTAAACTTAAGAATCGCCTAAGTTCTTGCCTAATTTGTTTAGGCTGCTCCTAGCGAAAAATTTGCTTGCACTAACCTTAGGCAATTCCTAACTCCACTTAGGAGATTCATAACTTTATGAGCCCGAATAGGAAGCGCCCAACGAGTAAGGCGATACTTAAGTAGTGTTTTTTGTGTTTCAGCATGGAGATTTCCTTAGCCTGTCCAACTTCGGTTGGCAAACGACAAAATAAAAGAGTATTTTATGTCATTTTCTGTCTGTCACAATCAAATCAATCAACAAGCACTTTTTGATGTGTTTCTTGTTTACATTTCGATTGAGTTGTTTAGGTTTTTTAGAAGTAGTAAAGCATAAAAAAGCGTAGAGATAAACCACAAAAAGATGTCACGCCCCTCCACAATTTGATTTGAATGCGTGTGTGCATATACGTCACATTGTACAGTAAAGCAAAGTAAACAGTAAAGTAAAGTACTAACTGCTGAAAAGATGCATGCAACCAATGTACCAAAAAGATGGTTATTGTTATGGATAACGAATCTTATCACAAAACTTTAGCGAAGAAAACACCTACTTCGAATAGCAATGAACCGGAAACGCATAAATGGCTAAAAATAAAAACCTACCTACCTACCTATTGACGAATCCATGAAAAAGATCGATCTTTACGATATCATTCTACGGTACAAATAGGACAAAAGGGTGTTTGCTATTGGCTTGATTGCAAAACAGTACGAGTGTTTTTTAAATACTAAAAAAACAAAACCGTCTATTGATTTAACTTTATTATAAATAACTACAAAGAGGAAATATAATTAAGCAACCATGCCGTATGTGAATGATAATTACATACGGCATGGCAGACCAAATAATTTCGAATTAATTTTGATTTGTGTGCTGACAGCTCGCTCGTTGACAGTACCTAACTTTCAAATTCTCGTCGATTTATTGCTCGACTCAAAGCTCGACCACTCATAATTAAAGGACCGCTCGATGAGGCGGGCGTGTGTCAGTCATACAAAAATGGCAAGAGCTCCCATACTGATAAATTAGTGACTTAAGTTGACTCAACCTATCGAGCGACAGATCCATGTCTTTGTTTATCTTCGGTCTACAGTTGCCATAGTAACAGGATTCACACATCTTCATTGAACACCGATGCATTGTAAATATTATTACGCACACACCTAACCATGTGACAAAATTATGTGGTTGATCCTCAGAATAATATAAGTTATTATTTTATGGGTTGATCTCAAGCTTAGTAGCTTAATTATTAGATTGTCAAGACAAGACGCTGACAAATTCAAACAGATTTTGTTTTTTAAAATAATAGACCATAAACAATCTACCATTCCAATCGTTCGTCATTCTTTCATCATTCACTTTACTAGGCAATTCCTTAGTTTCGTCACAGCTGGGACAGAACTGTTAGTGCAAACCAATTATTTTGTTAGGCTGCTCCTAAGCTTAGGTGTATCTTAACTAAGACGAGCCTAACCCAAGTTTAGTGCAAACGATTGTATTATGTATCGTTGCAGTAGCGAGGAAAAAATAAAGGCAATGATATAAGGCGAATGACATGAGATGATCACATGAGAATAAAATAATACCTACGACGTGGAGTCACAAAAAGGTAAAACGGTGGTTTCACCACATTTCCCCCACGACCTCAGAAAATTTTTGATTCAGAGAAAATTTTGAAAGCGTATTTCTAAAGAAACCGTAAAACACAACTTTACACAGACATACATCTGCGTCCAGTAAGGGTGGAGTTCACATTCAATGACTACCACTATAGAAGGGTGTTTTAAAAAGACGATTAAGGCTTATTTAATGAGTTGTCGATCGCTCTGTAAGTGGAAGGTCAGACCTAAGGTTTTTTTAGGGAATAGTCAGCCGCTCCTAAAGAAAAAAAAATAAAGAAAAAAAAAATGAAGTTAATTAAGATAAGCTGAGAACGGTAGGGCTCAAACCAAGATACGTAAAGTTAAAGAACGTTAAAATGTGCTTAAGAGCACATGCTAAGGTAAATAAAAACAAAAAAAAAACATTATGAGTTAATGAAATGAGAAAGTGAAAGTAATCAAAGGGAATATAATATATAATAATATATAATATATACACCGAATTAAAGGAGAATCGGCACTTTTGGGCGGTCGGCGGCCATTAATGAAAGTAGTGTCAAATGAAAGTAGTGATGATAACTAGGAACAACTTTTACTAAGAACGTTCGCAATCCATTTAGGAAAAAATATATTTACATGTAAATATAATAGAATTTTCTAGAACATAAAACAATTATTTCGTGTGTGTAATGCGTTTTGATAAAACGCCCCATCTTCTGAAATCGATTACAATGCCATCAACACAAAACAGGTTGATGGCATGTCGTTTGGTTGATGGTTTGTCGATCGGCAATCAGCCTATTTTCGACGATTTTCCAAATCTGTCAGAAGATGATCTTACCTTTTTACTCTGGGTACTTATCAAGTCAAGTTAGCTCGCAGTTATTATGCTGAGCATTTAAGGCATGGCTTATATAATATTGAAGTGAATCGTGAGCAACAGATAAGTCATCTTAGTGATATATAGAAGAGAAAGACGTTTGCTTCTTACGTGTTCGAATACAGTCTAGACATGTAAGGTCCAGGATTTAGTATTCCTATAATGTAATTGATCGACAAAGAGACGCAAGAGAAGCTACCGCTCATTATAATTATTCATGTTTGAGTGGAAGACGCACAATAGGATGTTGCGCACATGTTATGTGCGTATATTAAACTGAAAACATAAAACTACCAGTAGCAGATTAAGGTGCCATCATAGAGCATGACCACTAAAAATGTAATACATGGTCTTTTGATCGCATCGTAATACTATGATTGTTTGATAATTGTATGTATTTACTTATTAATAATGCCTTTTCATTATTAAAAAATGGTACTAAGTATGTATAATGGTAGTGGTTATCATTTTTACTTCGAGTCAGAATATGTTGCTAAACTATAAAAAGTGCTCAAAAATAAAAATGTGGTTTATTCGTCACATAAGTGCGTCGCGGCAATAAAATTCTTACACAGTAATTATAGGGCTTAACTACATAAAAAACAACAACATCAAGTTTGGCCGCGGATCGCCCAGGCTCCATACTATTTTGCCCATTCTTCTGTGGAAGATGATGACGGAAAAGTTAAGATTTAGCGGAATGTCTTTGATGTGCCATCTGCCTGTCGAACCAATTGGGTCTCCCAAAATGTACTCAAAGGATAAAGTTTATTTAAAGATTCTGTTTAGATAGAGATCTTAGTTCGTCCGATCATTGATAGATGGCGGTATAGTTAGTTCACTTCTGTTGATATAAACTTAGTTCGTCTACTGGTTGGTAGATGGCGTCGTAGTGGCACGTAGAAAAACACTTTCTTTAGTACCTAGATGGCGCTTTAGCTGCGCCAAGTGGAACTTATGGCGTTACCTCGATCAGTAGACAAACCACAACTTACCATTTTCTTCGAATCTTTTGAATCCGCTTGGCGTTATGCAAGCTTTTATACAAAATTTCTCGTTTTAATATTACAGTTATTTCGACAGATGTTCGTGCTCGCCCTATTGAAACACTTTCTTTGATTTTAATTTTCAGTAGTCATCAGCACATGGGGAGATTTCAACATAAAAAAGTAATAAAAAAATAAATAAAACACAAAAAATTAAAATTATTTTTCTTATTTACTCATCAATCATCATCATCATCACTGTCGCCACTGCCATCACCCTGCTTCTTCAGCTTCGCCTCCAACTCCTTAGCAGGGTTAAACACACCGCCGGTCTGCGTGTTACATATAAAACATCTGGTGGACTTCTTATAGTTCTGTAAAGCACACTTTTCGCAGAAGTAGTGCTTACACCTGGAACAAAGAAAGCGTATCATTACACACAGATGCATACATCAGTCATCGTTCCCCTGCGTAGTAGGCTGAGACTACAGCTTTCCGTTCGCTACGATTATGACACACTTCTTTCGCTTCATTCGTTTAAAATTAATTTTTATTTTACAAAATCCAACACACACACACACACACACACACACACACACACCCCCACACACACACACACACACACACACACACACACACACCCCCACACACACACACACACACCCACACACTAGCTACGCGCGCGAGTGCGATTATGTACACCGAATAAATAAAATAAATAATATTAACATAATAAAAAAAAATAAAAAAATAATGAATTATTAAAAAATTTAAAAAAAAAAGAACTAATTATATATATTTCAATTAATTGTTTATTGGCTTTGTTTGTCTTAATCTTAACAGTTAACATTTAATTATTAACTACTATAATATTTAAATTGTTGCCGTCTACTCATAGCGTATTTGTTATTGTCTTGCTGTAGGTAATACCAACAGTAATACAATGTATCTTTTGTAATTTTAGGAAGGAGCGGGGTCTGCTAACACGTGTATTATACATAAAAGAAGATTCCAGCCATTTGTTATGTAACTATGTAAAAGATACTGAATAAAGATTTTTTCATTTTCATTTTTCATTCACGAACTAAGTTCTCTAACGCCATCTATCAATGACTATAATAATAGTAAGTACCTTGACTTGGCTCACGAGGTTACCACCATGTGGGATGTGGATTCAACCATTATTGTACCGATAGTCGTTTCGGCAAACGGTCTTATAGCTAAGAGCCTCGATCAACACCTAGAGAGGCTCTCGCTACAAGGTTGGGTCAAGGGTCAGATACAGAAGGCAGTACTCCTTGACACGGCACGTATTGTCAGGAGGTTCCTCACTCTGCAGCCCTAACCACCGATAGCTTGGGTCTATCCCCGCTGCCGGTGGCAACCTAGGTTAAGTTTTTTATAATATTTTATATTGTAAATATGTTTCTTTATTTAAATATTGTAAATTTTTTTTCTTAAGATGTATGTTTAATAAAGAGAATAATAATAACATCTCAAGAGACTCTCGCTAGACGGCTGGATCAAGGGCCAGATACAGAAGGCGGTACTTGTTGACACGGCACGCATCGTCAGGAGGTTCCTCTCTCTGCAGCCCTAACCACCGGTAACTTGGGCCCTGCCCCGCTGCTGGCGGCACCCTAGGTTTAGGTTTGTAATAATGTTTAATGTTTTATAGTAGTTTTGTTTATTATATTTACAAGGAATATTATAAAAAACCTACACTTAACCTTTTGAGCGCCAAAGTCGCCTATACTTGACCAGCACTTGCGGGCCCTGTGCGCCAACGACATCTATAGTTGACAAAAAATCCGGCTTACAAAAATATTAAATAAATGTGTTGAAAAACTATTACTGGTATTTTTTTTCTACATTCGGCAATAAAGAATATCCCAGCAACATAAGAGTATAAAAGCAAGTCTCTTAGAGCCATAATAACTGAGAAATATTGAACTATAAAACATGGATTTTTATCTAAGCAAATCCTATGTCCAACACGCCAAAGTCGTCTACTCTTGACCGCTAGTGCTGTACTGCGGAAGGTAGTTTTATTGTAAATTATCTATTCAAAATTCAAATTAAATGTGTTATTTTATTTTATTATTATTGCTATTTTAATAAAATTAAATGTAAGAAAAATAACACTACCATAGCGTACCGTAGCTCAGCTACATGAATAAAGAATCGTCAAATCAACTTCACCTAATAAATCCAATATGGCAACTCTGGCGCATCCCTAGCGCGTCATCAATAATTAGTGCTCTGGGCGCCGTGGTCACGGATAGACGAAAGCCTGATGACGTCATAAGCGCATAGAGAGAAAAGTAGTGCAGTGCAACATGAGGTGTACCTACGCCTGGCGTACTCACCATGGAATTCTGTTATTTCAAGAATGCCAAAAAACTGTGCCCAAATAGTACCAAATAGTGCCCAAAGGAAATAAATAGTACCCTTATGGTTCAAAAGTTACAGACATAGTTTGGTGAGTGCGCTAGGCGTAGGTTACGCCTAGCGTACTCACCTCAGTTTGGGAAACCTGAGCAAGCTACAACTTTAACTAGTATGTCAAAAAACTGTACCCAAATAGTACCAAATAGTGCCCAAAGGAAATAAATAGTACCTTTATAGTTAAAAAGTTATAGACATACACTCGGCGTCAAAAAAATCGCACCTTTTAAAAATCATCTTTAAAAATTCTTAAACCTTATGTAGAGAATAGTGTTGGGTATCATTAGAAAGGTAACAAAAAGGAGTATCAAAAAACAATTAAATTTAACTTTCTGTTTAATTATAATTATACAAACAACATTAAAATTAATAAAATAATAAAAATCCTTAATTAAGTCCTAATTAACAACAGATAATTTACAAAGAAAAATGTACAAAAAGTGTCTTAAAATTAACTTAAAATCTAGTGTTACCCCCCCTTGCCCTGATCACGGCTTCCATACGGTCCCTCATGGACCTCACCAACTTCAGGAGCTCTTCTTGAGGGATAAGCCCCCATTCTTCAATCACCGCGTCTTGGAGCTCCTGTAGAGTCGAAGGAGCTGGATCCCGAGATCGAACCTTACGTTTAAGATGGTCCCAGAGGTGCTCTATAGGATTCAGATCCGGACTTCGCGCTGGCCACTGCATCACAGAGATTTGGGACCTCTGCAAGAAGTCGCTCACGATGCCTGCAGTGTGAGCGCGAGCGTTGTCGTGCATTAATGTGAACCCCTCGCCAAAAGATTCGGCAAAGGGGACCACATGCACTTCCAGGACCTCAGTGACATAGCGGCGAGCAGTCAGCGACCCTTGTCCGCGAGCACCTCCAGTCCGGGAGACGCAGACAAGGTCGGTTTTGCCGGCAGCAGACATACCGCCCCAGAACATGCAGGATCCGCCACCATATTCCACCGTCTCCTGGATGCAGGCTTGGGCGAAACGTTCACCCTGCCTCCGGTATACTCTTCTCCGTCGGTCGTTGCAGAAAAGACACACTCGCGTCTCGTCTGAGAAGAGAACAGCTCTCCACTGCTCAAGGGTCCAATCGACGTGGTCACGAGCAAACTGCAAGCGGGCTCGCCGATGCGCTGCAGTCAATTTTGGACCCGTAGCAGCTCTGTGGGCCGCTATCTTCTTCTCCTTCAATCTTCTTCTAACCGTAGATACGCTTACGGTGCGTCTGCGAACTGCCTGGAGCTGCTGTTGCAACTCAACAGCGTTGGAGAAACGATTTCTCAAAGAGTTCGACACAACGAACCGGTCGTCTCTTTCCGAAGTGCAGCGACGTCTACCCGAACCGTGTCTGCGGATATAGCCACCGGTCTCTATGAAGCGCTGGTACACTCTTCGAACGGAATAACGGCTCAGGTTCAGTTGCCGGGCGACATCACACTGCCGCACCCCTGATTGCAGTAGTGCAACCACTTGAGCGGCTTTATCAGCTGTGGTATCCATCAAAATCTGTGCGTGTGTCCTCTTCAACGGTTGAATAGCGAATGACCCACATTGAACCCGTGTTGACCGTTTTATACCCACAAAGGAAGCGCAACTAGCAACTCTCACGGGTAGCAAAATTTGCATCGAATTTTTGTGACACTTTATTTGTTGCATTAGGTTTTATTTGATAATGAAAAGTAATGTTTTTTATTAAGTTAATTAAGTAACCTTGTAAATAAAATCATAATTAATGCGACTGCATGTGCATATCAAGAGTAAATGACATTTGAAAGTGATTTTCTAAGAGGTGCGATTTTTTTGACGCCGAGTGTAGTTTGGTGAGTACGCTAGGCGTAGGTTCTACGCCTAGCGTACTCACCTCGTTTCGCGAAAACAGAACCAGCAATAGCTCTCATTTCTATCTCAATAAATAGTACCGGAAATAGTACCCTCTATGAGTGTAATTGTTATTTGACTTTTACACTAGAAAGTCATTAAATTTGATAGCAAACTTCTACATACAAAAATTACGTGTGGTACAGTCGAGCACAGTGAATGGTAAAATGTTATTTTTATTACCAAAGGAATTAAGATTGGAATAACTATGGAGTTCATTAATAGACGACGACCTAAAATAAAATAGGTACATATTTAATAACAGTAAACCAAGGGTGGCCAAAAAAGGGGAGTCTTAAGTTGGTGTGTCTGTCTTTGGCACCATAGCTCCTAAATATTCTAGATTTGGATGCGGACTTTTTTATATGAAGGCTGGTTTTTAGCGGTGATTCTTACTTCGACTATAAATCTAGTGATAACTGTTATAAATCACAAAATTTGTAGTCGAGGGTGAATGAGACCCACTCCAACTTATATCTATGTATCAAGCATTGCTTATTTATGATTTGTTGATCGTGAATGACAGCCCGCCCGCGACTTTGTCCGCGTGAACCCCTTACCCCGTGACGAATTTCCAAAAATGTTTATTTTTATACAAACCTTGTCCCGACAATTACAAATACAACAAAAAAGAATTAGCCAAATTGGTGCAGCCGTTCTGAATTGATGCGCGTACAAACATTTTAGCAATTGATTTTTATTAATATAGATATATACCTACATAAATAGCGACTGCACATGTGCTCAGCGTGACAGGTGGTGAGCCCATCGCCGTTCTAAGCTGTTGGATGTATGTGCAGTCTTTAGTCCGTTAGTCGCCTATTACGACACCCAAGGGAAGAGGGGGTGGTAGTATTCTTTCACCGGTAAGTACGCGACACAGTTAAAAACTTTATACAGTCCAGAAAACTAAGAATATGATTTAATTTGTTATTCTACTACTATTAATAAAAAACAATAACGTATTTCTGTAGGTAAGTATACATAATATATTCAAACTGAGTAGGTACCTACCTAGCTAATGAAAGATCAACTGCAAATCGACATGAACATAAAATGCTAACTATTACAGATGAAATATACATAGGTACTTACTCATTTAAAATCACTCACATCACAATGAAGCAAAATTCACAAGTTTTTTCATTAATTGTTTCACAAATTAACTATTCGCAAACCTTTGCGGTTGCGGTGGCAAGGCAAAGTAAACGACTAAAAAAATCGGTTCCAGAAAACTATGCGTTCCCACCACGGCGTCAAGCAAATTGTTGTGAATTGCAATATTGATCTTTAGCACTTTCATAATACAGGTCAGTTTGTAAGTAACTTAAGTAAGAAGTGTGATAAGCGCCATCTATTGTAACTTGTTCATACTAAGATGCATCGCTGTCGCGCATCGATAAGTTGCACTATGATCAACAAAAGTAACAGATTGTTCTCGCACAATATTGAGCTTTCAATTTCAGACATAAGGCAAATAGTTCCTTATATAGAAGGTGCACTTTCCCTTATGAAATCCGGCAAAAATACGATAGTCAATATTTTGGAAAACATGGATCTTATTTATAAGAAAAATAATTATAATCAATTATATAACTGATGTTAAACTTCCTCGTTACGTAAATACACCTATTTATTTCAACAAAACAAAAAGTAATATGTATGTACCTACGTACATAATATGAAATTTAATAATATTAAAATTATTATGAGTTCGCCTGTATCTCATGTCAATGTATGTAGAAGTTTGCTATTAAATTTAATGACTTTCTAGTGTAAAAGTCAAATAACAATTACACTCTTAGAGGGTACTATTTCCGGTACTATTTATTGAGATAGAAATGAGAGCCATTGCTGGTTCTGTTTTCGCGCAACGAGGTGAGTACGCTAGGCGTAGAACCTACGCCTAGCGTACTCACCAAACTATGTCTATAACTTTTTAACTATAAAGGTACTATTTATTTCCTTTGGGCACTATTTGGTACTATTTGGGTACAGTTTTTTGACATACTAATTAAAGTTGTAGCTTGCTCAGATTTCCCAAACTGAGGTGAGTACGCTAGGCGTAACCTACGCCTAGCGTACTCACCAAACTATGTCTATAACTTTTGAACCATAAGGGTACTATTTATTTCCTTTGGGCACTATTTGGTACTATTTGGGCACAGTTTTTTGGCATTCTTGAAATAACAGAATTCCATAGTGAGTACGCCAGGCGTAGGTACACAACATGAGCGATTCAATTGAACTTCTTCGCATTTTGGAAGGCGTCGATGATGACGACGAATTTTCTGAATCTGATTCAATTATTGAAGAAGATTTAGAGGTAAGTAAGTGTATGTAAATTCTTAATAAATTAAACTTTATTTCTGTTATTATGCTTATACTATACTACACTTTATATATATTATTATTTATGTTAATAATTGTTTTATTACATTTTGTTTAATTGTATGTAAGTAATTATAATTAATATTCGAAACAAAATAACTCCTTGCAACTCTTGTAAGCCTAGGTTATTTCGCTAATTACCTACATTTTTAAAGTTTTTGTTTTCGAGTTTAAAATAACCAATATCAACTTAAAAATCAAAACAAAGGTTTTCCTAAGGCGAGCCGCAATTTTAGTTCGTAACGGTTGCGAAAAAAAGGACGAAATCACTATAAAGATGTTTAGGTATCAACTCGAGATCACGCGAGCAGATAATTCTCAAAGTGTTTGGGTATTTTTATAATTCAACGATAGTTAAAGTACATATAGGTATAATATAATAGCGTAATATTCTTTACAGATAGAAATCTCTAAAACCATATTTCAACATAATCCTTCAAAAAAAATAGGTATGTGACCGTGAGTAAGCATTAAGGTCTAAAATAAAATAAGGGTAAGTAGGTATATCGACTTGCTAACTTTCGGCATTACACTCGTTCCGAAAAGTATTGTGAGTAGACTAAAAACGATATATTGATAACGATTTAAGATCTAAAATAGCGTATCAGCAGGCCCGTGTCACTACGTAATTCGGTCGATATATACCTACACGCTCGGTCCGCGCGCGGAGACAATTTAGTCGAGTGTCACGCACGCAGTACACAGAAAGCGACCGACGCGGCAGTTTGTTTCACGTTTACTTTATTTTCGCAAGTGGATAGTTCACAGGATGGTGAAACAAAAGCGTTACTGTTCTGCATTCGGATGCACTAACACGAAATTTAAAGATAAGGATAATAACCTTTCACAAATCTGTTGCCGTCTGCACTTACTTAACATAAGCAAAGCACATAGTAAGACATTAACATAAGTGAATACAACAGAGTATTAATACGGATAGTTGGGCGGTGAAAAGATTAATCGATGTCTTTCTAGGTATCGATTTCGAAATTGATACATTACGTGCGACTCGGGTACATCTCTATGGAAGAGGCATTATAGGATGGCCAGCTGCGCCGTTGTCGTCCAGTCGTGACAATGAAGACATCACTATAGAGAATAGTGCTGTGGTTTACCACCATTTTATTTTCAATGCTATGCTTTTATTTATGTACTAAGTACATATATACAAAGAGTGGAAGATGGCACAAGAATAAATTAAACATCCCAGATTATAAGTAGTCATTTATTGCATATAAAAACAACAAAAACAGGTCGCCGTGTGTTACCAACATATCGACTCTTGGCAGCACTATATTTTTCTTAGGTATTTTTGTCTATTTTATGCTCTGGCGTGCAGGACACAGGAATGCGTTTATGGCGTGGCGCCCAAAAGGTTAAGAACATAAATAAATACGTGAATAATAATAAACTTTCTTACACTCACACCAATTATCTAGCCCAAGAGAAGCTTCGTTATGAAACTCGTTAAATGGTTACTAGACAACGGATAAACATACTTAAAGTAGTTAAATACATATATAGTCTAAGATCCGAGTATAGAACGATCTTCACCGAGAAGGTTAATGGATGAAAAGTATTTTATATCAAATTTAATATGTTAAATAATATATCGCGAGTGGGTTGGCTGAAAAATTTCAGTCCAGTACCATTAATGATTAAATTAATACTTATTTAAAAAAAAATTTTTTTTTACATTGCACTGGTTTGGTGTGTGTGTGTGTTTGTAATGAGCTTATCGTTATATAAACATAAATTTTATTTATTTAACCAGACGGTTGCAAATTACTAATATTGACTTGCCTGTTTACACCTGCCTACCCAATGTGATGACAGGAAAAAAATAGTCAACCTAACGTTTGCATATTATAGAGGCTTCATACTTTCGATTGGTACCTATGTAATTTATCTATTATCGAAATAAGTGCAATATTTAAAAAAAAATATTTTTAAATATTTATTTAATCATATACTGGACTGAAATTTTTCAGCCAACCCACTCGCAATATATTTTTAACAGATTAAATTTGATATAAAATACTTTTCATCCATTAACCGTTCGGTGAAGGTCGTTGTATACTCGGATCCTCTACTAATACTTATTATACATAGAAAACACCCAGACCCGAGACAATTTAGAAAAACAGTAGTTTCTAAATTGACCCGACTGGGGATCGAACCCGGGACCTCAGAGATGGCGACACCATGAAAACCGGTGTACAAACTACTCGACCAAGGAGGTCGTCACAAACTATACAAACTACGTTCAAAGCCATCTACCGAAGACAGCTTGCAACGTGATAATGATACGCAGTTCAAAACCTGAAATTAGTTTGTTCAGCATCGAGAGTAGAATCTTCGAAAAATGGGACAGATATTTTTTTGTTATATATTCTCAACTAACTACTCCGCTTTTCAAATTAACTTAATTCTTTCGTCTTTTTAGCGACGTTGCACTAGCAATTTGAATGCAATCATGGTGTCAACATTGCTCGCACTTGCAGGCTTAGATAGCAAATACATTCGTTACATTATGATTTTTCAATACAAAGTGGCGTTGAACCTTTCAGTATCCATCAATGGATGGCGTAGAAACATCTGTTTTTGCACGGGGCATATTAAAGCAAAACAATAAAGTGGTGTAATCAAATTTTAATTTTTCATTATCTTCCTAATGAAGCAGTCTGAGGTTACACCACTTTTGCGGTGATAGCCTCAAATATGAATATGAAATATGAACACCACAAGGTGGTCTTACCTGGTGACCACCGGGTCGGTGAAGCTAGTGCGGCATATGAAGCACCTGAAGGGCAGCTCCTCGTCCGAGTGCACCTCGTAGTCCGAGTCCCCCGCGGCCACGTTCTCCTCCCTCTCTAACTGCCAGCCGTGCTTGTAGTCGGAACGGTCGTGGAGGAACTTGCACGAGTCTGTGGGTGAACGCGAGTTGTGAGTTGATGGTGAACTACTCCTCCGGGATATTTTTGCTATTTTATAACTTGTTTTTATTAGAGGCTTGTGCTTTACAAAATTTATGTAACATTAGGGAACAAAATCTAATAGATTTTGACAAAATTACATATACCTACGTATAATCACGACTATTATCCCCGAAGGGTTAGTCAGAGACTAGGCAATGAGGACAGCAAAAGCACTCCTATGTCAAGTCCACTTTTCACCAAATAGCGACTGCACATGTGCTCAGCGTGACAGGTGGTGAACTCATCGCCGCTCTATGCTGTTGGAAGTATGTGCAGTCTTTAGTCCGTTAGTTGCCTTTTACGACACCCAACCCAAGGTATTCTTTCACCGCTACACGGTTAAGTAAGGTTGGTGAATTACCCCGCCGGGAGACGGGTGTGATGTGATGTATTTAAGTATTATATTTATTTTTGGAAGTGTATAGAGTGCCACAAGCGGCACTGTATCTCCATCGGTTAGGGAACCGTAAGTTTTGCGGTATAATAGTGACGCCGCCTAAGCTGCCGTAAAGTTTTTGTTAGACAACAGAAATACTAGCTGCCCTACTCCTGTAGGTCACTTGATAGGTTAGAAATTTAGGACAATCGCGAAGCGCAGCGTAGCGATTATCTTGAATTTCGAGGTTATTTTTTTTATTAGACAACAGTAATCTTACTCCATACCAAATATCTTTTGAATATAAGTCGTCTGAACATTATGACAAATAAAAAATATGTTACGGTTCCCGAACCGATTGAGATACAATACAATGCCGCTTGTGGCACTCTATACGCTTCGTACTAGGATGCCGTCAAATTACGGCATCGTAACCGATCGTACTATGTTGCCGCTTGTGGCACTCTATCCACTGCCTACACTTTGTACTAGGATGCCGTAATTACGGCATCGTAACCGATCGTACTAGAATGCCGCTTATGGCACTCTATCCACAGCCTTTATTTATAACTTTTTTTAGCCGCTGGTACTTTACAATATTTAAGTAATATTATAGAACAGAAACTTATAGATAGAAAGAAAATTATAGATTGATTTTGACAAAATTAAAATAAAACCAAAAATATTTTATTGGATTCGTTGGCTAGGTACTGTTTTATTTAATTTACTTAGTAAGTAAATATTTATTATAGCGTTAAAAACGACCTCTTACCTATAAAAGTTGTAAAAAGCATTTCCTAACTATTTTTGTCATGTATTTTATGTACTATATTAAAAGATAAATACTTACAGTCAATTGTCATTTTAGGTACAGGTGTAATTTAATCATATTATTGTAAATTTCATTTATTCCTGTGTGTTCATAACTAATTGTTAATTTTTAAATTATTTCATTACAAAATACTATTTTCAAATGTTATTTAATGGATTAAACTGTAATAGAATGTTGTAATTGTTTTAAAATGTACTTGCATTGTAATGTTATTTTTAATTTAAAAACTGTACTTATATATTTATAAGTTAAATTGTTACTAACAAAAATGGATCTTATATAACCGATATAAATAAATTATTATTCATATTATTTATAATAATAAAAGCTATTTTCCCTTGATGCCACTTATTTCAAATAGTCTAGAAAAAACCCGATTAATTCTTCCTTACCTCCAAATCCACAGAATCCAGTCTCTTTATAGTCTTTACATATATCAGGTTGATAGTCCCATCTGTGGAAAAAATATCAGTGGCATTGTTATTCACTTCATAAATAGAATTAACCATTGTTCTTAGATGAAAGCGAATCTTTACCCATCCAACGAATTAGTCACACGGTGTGTGACTCGAAACTCGATCGCGCCTTGGTAACACCATATGTGATCGTAGCACAGCTCGCCACTCTCGTTCAAATTTTAGCGGTCCGATTGGCACTAGCGGTGTTTCCGTTTAGCTTAAAATATTCTTTGGTTCTCATGGAGTAGCTTTTATTCTGTGTTGGTATAAAAGCATTCCTTCATTCGTTCATTGACGGACTGATTGATTGATTTACCTATCTATGTATAGGAGGTATATACTTATGTATTGTATGCCACAATTGGATAATGTGTCTCACACAATGTAAAGGGGAACGCATACGGGACAAGCTAAGATAAATTCTGTCTGTCACACAAAATATTTTTTTTTTTTAACCATCATTTAATTTTTTACATACTTACTAAGTACTTATATTATTTTTACATTTATTCAATTATTCGATCAGTCATGTATCTATCTATTATTTAAGTCGTTCTTTTTCCATCAAGGTTTTTTTACATTCATTTATTCACTCTCTATCCATTCACTCATTCGTTCATTTTCCAAGGTTGTTAGCTGTACCTGACAGTCGCCCTAGGTTGGCGGCTCAGATTGACTAAAGCATAGAAGGAGTGCTATGACATTTGAGTGGCCACTCCGTTTGGTCACCGTTCGAATTACATTAGTATAATTAGGTTGCTTTTAAATGTATCATAAAAGTGGAAAAGGATGGAAGAGGCCTACGTCCGAAGTTGGACATGACAATGGCTGCTATAGATAGATAGATAGAAGTTGCTAAAAATGTCAAATGTCTAGCGAAAAAAAGGGTCGCCATTTATGATACCGAATTCAAAAGCGACCTATACAAATGTAATTCGAATGGTGACCAACCGGAGTGGCCACTCATATGTCATAGCACTCCTTCTATGCTTTAGTTATTATTGTATGTACCTGACGGTGGCCCTCAGGTTGGCGGGCGCCCTGATGGGCCCTTTCCTGACGAGCCCCGAGCTGGCATTGCCCGCGGCGGTGTCACGCTTCTTGTAGTATTGAGCGTAGTTGTTTATGCCGCGGTACACCTGAATTAAAATACAAAAATACATACGAACACGACTTTGACGACCTCTGTGCTCGAGTAGCAGTGTTGCGTCGGTCGCGCCATCTGTGAGGCCCCGGGTTCATATCCCGGTCGGGTCAATTTAGAGAAAAACTGTTTTTCTAAATTGATTTGGGGTCTGGTGGTTTTATCTACGTTTATGTATATTTATCCGTTATCTTACCATGTTAACGAGTTTCAAAAGAATACTCATCTTGGTCTAGTCTAGATAATTAGTGTGAACGTAAAACAAATTTAACTTTTTTTAACTTTTAACTGTTACCCCCAAAGGGTCACTCAATACTCAATATTTATTGCTACCCATGTGTTACAGAAAGGTGTTATAGAAAATTGTAAATGTACAATGGTGGACTCCGTCGCTTTACAGTCTAAAGGTCAAAATGACTTGCACACCGCGTCGTCTATTTGGTACGGGCACGCACCCGGGCGGGCGGTGCGCTTCATACGAAAATCGCTGCAAAGTGGTAAAGCGACTGTGACCCTGACCGTACATCATGGACCCTGTCGGGCACTGCCATTAGAAGAATAGAAGATAGCCATAGACTAGGTAATGGCAATGACAACGACACATTACACACGAAAGAGCGAAGTAACGTTTGATTAAAATCATCAACAAAATGCTTCCGTATACATTCTAAGCCGCTAAATCGTCTAAAATATTTTGTAAGCTGAATCGTGACATGGCTCTAAGTCGTCCATACGTTTGTATCCTTGCGCCGCGACCGCGTACTCCCGCAGTGATCCGCTCGACTTTCCACTGCGATGCTTCATACAGTTTAGTACATTTATGCGCTAAGTCCGGCCGCTCCGCTCTAAGGAGCCGCTGGGAGCGGCGAGGTTAAGGCTAGCCGTTAATTATTCGACTGACAAATGTATGGAATTGACATATGGGAACCACAACCACCATACCTTATCGTCGGCCTGCCCCTGCAACTCCTCATTAATCTTCTGCGCCTTCTCAAAAATGGATTGAGCATCTCTATCCTTCTCAGTGTCGAACTCATATGTTGCCGTCGCATTCTCTCGCTGTTGTTGGACCGAGAGGGTCGTGCGGTCTTGTTGTTTCTGAAAATTAAAATATAATAACGGTTAATGTCAGTCGCAGAACCGATCACCGGTAGGGTTGACGTGTTCTGGAGTGCAGACCGCGTATCAGGAAGCGTAGTATAGGACGCCCGGACTAGGAGAAGCGACTATCTTCACAAGGTGACTAGCAAGAGCTGGGTGAGAGAAGCCGCGGATCGTGCTTAGTGGCGTGCTCTTGAAGGCTATGTCCAGCAGTGGACAAGGACAAGTATAGGCTGATGATGATGATGAATGGTTAATATGGCGCTAAGACAGAAAGCTAGTGCCTTTGACGACCTCTGTGGTCGATTGGCTTGCACGCCGGTTCTGGCGTCGCGCCATTTTTGAGGTCCCGGGTTTTTCCTGGTCGGGCCAATTTAGAAAAAAATGTTTTGTACTATTCTTTTAGTGAGTTGCTATACCACACGGATACTTTGAATTTACTGTTTTTATATTTACAGTGACTTTTATAATAAGCTTTTTGTGTGTTACTATAATAAAATACAAGAGAAAACATTCTAATTTTTTTATTTCATTGTTTAGAACAGTAGTTCAATGTAGGAGCTCAAAAAAGTGCCTTCAAACATTTTATGAAAATCTTTTTTTGCAATTTTGGGTTTAAGATAAGATAAGATAAGATAAAATATGCTTTATTGTACACCACAGAAAACATACAAAAGGACAAAAACATAGTACATACAATTGGCGGCCTTATCGCTAAACAGCAATTTCTTCCAGGCAACCATGTTGGACTGGATAGAAGAAACAGTTAATATTGAAAGGGCAGTCATGGTGTTTATATAGATTTAACTTGTACATAAATCATACATATACTTACTTATATATTTATATATGCTAAAAGTTAAACAAAATTTACAAAAAGCGAGGCCGCTACCTACAACCTATGCCATTAGCTATTCTACACTATTCAATAAGTCAAAATTGTTAATGTATTTTTATTTCTGAGATCAAGAACGCCAAAATTGGACATTTTACGCAAACATCACAGTAATGTAATAGGGTTCTTAAAATACCTAATCTACCACTATCACCAGTTCTTCATCATTCATCATAAGCCAACAACACAAGACAACAACACATGGGGAGGTTGGGACATAGCTTACCAAGCTGGCCCAATGCGGGTTGGTGGGCTTAAGGACTGCTATCTTATGACAACTTTTTACTTAGAGGGAGAAAAAAGTAAGGCCTCCTGAGTTCCTTGCCAGCTTCTTCTCAGTCGAAGGCTCTCCCAAAACCCGAACTGGCGTTAGATTAGTTAGGTAGGTAGAATAGGTAAATAGGTAGTTAAGTTAGTTAATAAGATTTGACTACAGTTAGTTAACTTTTTTTATATACATATTTTTTGATGTCAATAAGTATCTGTAAAGGTTTATATCTCCTCTTGAACGTCGACTTGCCGACTATCGGCAAAGACAATTAAAAATTCTATTGTGTCTGGCGCGCGACCACAGGTAGTTATTGATTAAAGCATTTGACTTTGACTTTGACAATAACCGGGGCCAACAGATTAAATTGCTTTCCAAACAACGGAGGGGATTGAAATGTTTTAATTTAACTAACTATACACAAAATAATTTGAAAAGAATGTATCTGGGGTCAGCATACTCGAAACCAGAATATTTTAGGCTCTTCCCCCTTAAAGAGGTTGTGAAACTTTGTTATTGCCTGAGTGTTATACTATAAGATTATGTTAAGCATGTTTGTTGAAAAAAAAAGGCTGTTAAGTTTCCTAAATAAATAAATAAAGACACTGCCAAGCTTATGCCAGTCATTTTCATTGAAGAAGCAGAGTGCTAGAACAAAGTTGCACAAAAGATCCCTATGGATTGAGGGAGACCTCCGCAAGCCTCACTAAGATAAAATAAGCTAAGATGACTGTAGTTGGCATTCCAATTTAATTTGAATCACCTTTTCATCATCATCGCTGCTGGCATTCTTGGTGATCTCCGGTCTCTTCCTCGGACCACCAGTGCTCTGAACGTTGGGGTTGGCCTTTTGGGGACGCTTTGTCGGTTGTACTACAGTTGGTTCATCGGAGTCGGAGCTGTTTTTCTCTGAAACATAACTCTTTTATATGTAAAATGAGATAAAATAAAAATTTGCCGGTGATGATGATAACAACTTTAATTTAACTGTTTGTAAGTAACTGTTTGGTTTTTAATATGAAATAAATATTCCTAAAACCAAATTGTATTGGGTTATAAACATAACCTCAACATTTTACAGATCAATAATATTTGAGTAGCTTAAGTATTACCTTCAGAGCTTGAAGCTTTTCGTTTGCGGCCTCCTCTGCTTTTTAAACATCGCTTTTTAAATGTAGTGGGCACTTCAGTTTCGACATCAGACATTGTTTGTTTGCTATTCAAATAACTTTTTCTTTGATTTAATTTTATAGAATTGAATTACAGGCGAAACAAATGTCAAACTTACCTAACTAAAACGTCTATGAATTCTTAACGATGTTTATAACTTTGTTATAATTTTATCTACCTACTACAAACGGTAAGAATAAACTAAAAATTAAATAATAACAATACCAATATATTCTGTCTCGTAAACATTAGACGTGTTCCTTCCTGATTTTATTTTTATTTTACCAAGCCTAAACCTAATTTTGTATCATCTTTTTTACTATTATTTAGACCTTTTAGAAAGTATGAATAAAAGAGGAAAAAAAGGAAGGAAAGGAACACTACTAGTATTGACAGTTGACGTTGACATTTTTTTTTAAATATTTGTTCCGTGAAGGAACAGGCTAAGATCAGAGACCATACTGCCTAGTCATTAGTATTTTTTGTTTCTTTTCTCCCCCTTGATGATAATGAGTGGTGATTAAGATGATGAATGATAAATGATGTTCCCGAAACCCCTTGAGCCCTCAGTAAAGATGTGGAACTTTACTGAGGTCTCACACGGACTTCTTGAGAGAATTTGAAAAGTGATGTTGCACTGTTTTGTTACATTTGCCTACACTCATGTACGTTCACAAACACTTAACGGTTAATAATCCACTATTATTTCACATTAATGTTCGAAAAAACACGAATTTTAGAAAATAAAACAAAACTGCAGACATGACGCTTCACTTTCCCGCCAAGAAGTCCCTTGACGTTGACAGCGTAATGATGACATTGACAGTTGGGGTTTTTTTTTATATTTTTTAATTTGGTAAGACTCGGGATCTCGCCTATACAGCCAAATTATTTGTTTAAAACACAGACATATTATTATGTCTGTGGTTTATGACACAGACATTTATGTCTGTGGTTTATAACTTTTACTTTTTCTGTTTTCGTATTTATTTATTTACGAATAATTAATAAAGTACAAGAGGCCTGTTTCCCCCTCGCTTTCCTAAAATTCCCACTTCTTCCTCAAAAGTCCTACTCCTCTCTCAAGACCGGACAATCTGTATTTTTCAGTTGCAATTGGCACAGACTGTACACAGCAGTGTACGATGAATTTTCTCGGGTGTTCATCACTTTATCTGTCAGTTGAGTTAGAGAATACACTAGTAAATAAAGGTTCATGCCTGCAGGTGACTAGCCTGCCGGTTTGCTTAAATATATAAAATTATAGGTATACTTAGTATAAAATTTTTATTCTCACTTTATTAGCATGCTCACGAACTGATAATATCCGTGCTTCGACATGTTAAAGGTGCCTTCCAAGCCGTTGGTCCCGGTTGTTGTCGTAACACGGTAGGTAGTCGTTAAAACCCAACAACCCGCATTGGGTCAGGTGGATGGATAAGACCCAATCTCTCTATGTGTAGTATTGCATGTGGGAACGCCCAGCAGTAGGTAGTTTAGAGGCTGATGACGATGACGTTGTTGATGGTGGCAATGTAGGAAGACTACTGGGGGCTATGATTTAACAAAATCTTAACTTAACATTTTGATATCACATCACAAGGCCTAACTTCATAGTTTAAAATTAAATGTTTGTACCCAATTACCCAATTCATTATTAAGACAAAAGGACAATGCCCATTTTGGACTTGTCTTATTTTGAACATGTTAAATAAATCGTATTGACAAAAATAGCTCAAAATCCAATAAATTTTAATCTAACCATGATAGCATAATTTCCCTTAATAGTCAAGAAAAAATACACTACTTAAGTTTTATTTTCCAATGGCAGTGCCCAATTTAAGGCTTTTGACATGCCGTGACAACCATTACCGCCTCTGTGGTCTAGTGGCTAAGCCACCGGTGTTAGACCCAGTGGTCCGGGGTTCGATCCTCAGCGGAGGTTCATCTTTGTGTAATTGGTTTGGTTGGTGGTAGAGATTGTTAAGTCCGCCTGGCTAGCGACTACCACTATCTTATTTAAAGTCTGGCGCCATAATAGCACTGTTGTGTTCCGAGTCGACAGTTTAGAGATAAAGAAAGATAGAGATGAAGGCCAAGTGCTTACAAGCACGGGACAAAGACACTGAGAGTAGCTTTACACTAATATTTGAGATCCTTTTTATATACATGTATAGTCAAAGAAGAGATCATCAAGAGAGCAAGGAACAGTATTAACAGGCCCATAACCTGATAATACTGTACCCTTGCCACAGAATATTATGCCTTGTTTGACATCACAAACCGATTAAAAAGATAATAATTGAAACAGAAATAAAATATCTCCTTTTGTACAGATCATTTTGGCACGGTGGTCATTTTGTATGAAATAAAACTCCATTTGAGTGGTTTGTACACCGGTTTTCATGGTGTCGCCATCTCTGAGGTCCCGGGTTCGATCCCCGGTCGGGTCAATTTAGAAATTATTGTTTTTCTAAATTGTCTCGGGTCTGGGTGTTTTCTATGTATAAAAAGTATGTATTTAAGTATTTTAAGTATGTTTATCCGTTGTCTAGTAACCATTTAACGAGTTTCTTCGAAGCTTCTCTTGGGCTAGATAATTGGTGTGGTTGTAGGAAAGATTTATTTATTATTTATATATTTGTTCAAAACATTTCATTGTGTTATTTTTCTGTTAATATTCTTTGGAAATGTCTCTCTTTGATTGAAACTGTGAGTTTGAACGTCGTTTTTCTATTAGAAATAACGCCTTTTGAAGCCAATTTTAAGCACTAAGTTGTGTATTCGAACATAGAGAGATACCAAAAAAAAACAAAAAAAATAGAAAGTGGATTTATCTCCTTTTGAACAGACGCTCCTTTTGAACTGACCTTCGGCAAAGGCCTCCTTCAACTCTTTCCATTGTTCCCTACTTTCTAGCCAGTCGTGTCTATGTGTTTCCCCCCGAATAGGCATTAAAATATCCCAGGTCTTGTCTGCAACTCTGTGGCTATATAAGGCGACTGCTAGAAACCGCAAGAAACTTCAAGGGCTGGTCAGGTCAAGTGTTTTAGACATGACAAAAATGACAAAAAAACAAAATAGTTTTATTTTCATTTTTAATTAAATAATTCATTTTGTGAATTTTTATTAAATACTTTGAGTAACTGATTTATTTTAAAGCAATAACTTATGTAAAATAAAATGAAAAACAAATAAAAATAACGATTATTTACAACGCGCGGGCACAGAATAAATAATAGTACTACGACGCGGGCAGCGGCCGGTTGTTGACTCGTCCGCGTCAGCCGGGCGATAAGTACCTACGTTTGTCTGCAAATGTGCGTATTTTTCTTATGTTATTGCTTTAAAATAAATTAGATACCTACATAAAGACTATCCATTTAAAATTCGCAAAATAAATTATTTAAAAATTCTTTATTTTTGAAATTTTGCATTCATAAAGAAAAAAATCAACCAGTCTCAGGAAGCTCGAATGGGATTTGAACCCACGACCTTTGGATTGCCGGTTCTAGTTAACATTTTATCCTATATTTATATAGCATTGTGAATGCAAAATTTCAAAAATAAAGATATTTATACGCAATTACGTCTTTATCGATTGTTAAATACTTGCAATAGTATTTCTTTCAAATGTGAGGGTAGACTTCACAGTGACGTAATACCGTGACGTAGTACCGACATAATGACTGGCTTGCAGCGTAAATCAAACTACTAGGAAAAATTCAGCGAGTCTTCTGGGGTCTCCGTAGCTCAGCGGTTAGAGCAGTGGACCGGCATTCCAAAGATCGTGGGTTCGAATCCCATTCGAGCTTCCTGAGACTGGTTGATTTTTTTCTAGTAAACATTTTATCCTTTATTTAAAAAAACATGAAAAAAACACTTATTTCTTTTTTGTCATTTTTGTCATGTTTAAAACACTTGACCTGACCAGCTCTTGAAGTTTCTTGCGGTTTCTAGCTTTATATAATGTCTAACTTCTGCATTAGTTACTACAGAATTTCAGGGTGTGGTACAGAGCTCGGCCCGGTGCCCAGACGTCCAGGGTTCAGTTCCCAGGTCGGGCAATATGTGTTTCGAATTTTTCCATACATAGCTCGGATTTGTGATCACCAACCCTCATTCGGCATTAGGCACGCGTGGTGCTTAAGCCAACACCCATCCATTGTAGCGATGGCTTGATTGCAATAGTGGGCCTTTGCCCAACAGTGGGGTAGTGGGCTATACTTTACTTTAATTAACCTTCGAGCATTTTATATGATCGAAGTGTAAAACAATACTAAGTATACGACGAAGAAAGAAATAAAAAGAAATGTGTATATCAGAGGGAGCATGAAAGTAGCACCAGTGACAGAGAAGTTAAGAGGAAAGAGACTATCTTGGTATGGACATGTAATGAGGTGGGATGAATGCCATCTGACAAAGCGAGTTAGAAACATGACTGTGGATGGATACAAGAGGAGAGGTAGGTCGAGAAAAAGACGGATGGACTGCATGAAAGATGATATGGTGAAGAAAGGAGTGACCGTAGAACTGACGGCTGATAGGGACGAATGGAAAAAGAAAACATACTGCGCCGACCCCAAATAGGGACAAGGGCAAGGAAATGATGATGAAGTGTAAAACAATACTAAATAATATTGACTGACTTAATTAGCATTTCAAATGGCATTTCTGTTTTGAAGAAGTACCTAACTATACAATCAACTAAAAAGATTTCCCCTCTCTTCCTTTGGCAGTCGTAAATGGCGACTAACGGACTAAAGATTGCACCTACCTCCAACAGCAAATAGCGGCGATGGGCTTACCATCTGTCACGCTGAGCACATGTGCAGTCGCTATTTAGTGAAAAGTGGACTATGGTAGAAAACTGCTTTTGCGGTCCTCATTGCCTTGTCCCTGACTAATCCTTCGGGGATAATAGCCGTGATTATATGTATGTATGTATGTATGTATGTATGTATAAGATTTGCTCGAGACAAGTTTTTTGCGTATTGATCTCGGTATCGATGCTACAACAAAAAATACTTTACTTCATCATCATCATCAGCCTATAAACGTCCAACTACTGGGTACAGGCTTCCCCCGTGAACAAGCACGAGGGGATATTGGGCCATAACCCACCACGGTGGCCCATTGCGGGTTGGTGGATTTTAACGACTGTCATCTTACGACAACAACCGGGACCAACGGCTTAACGTGCCTTCCGAAGAACGGAGGTGCTCGAGATGTTTTTAATTTGGTCACCCATCCAGCGACCCGGCATTGCGAAAGTTGCTTTGCGGGCAAGATCGCAAGCCGAACGCGCTACCCGCTGCGCCATCGAGCTCCTCGATACTTTACTTACATAAAATTAATTGTGAATTATTTTTACTTGTTTATTCGAAGCAACGCATTTACGCAAACAGACCGCGTTGCGTGGAACGGATCGCGAGTGCATTAAAAAATTCTAAGCGCAAACTGTTACCCAGTTGAGAGCACGCAACATGAATTCCTTATTCTTGACAAACAGCCGCCCCCGAACGCACAACGTAACATATGCACAACAAATCTACCGCACTTACTACCTTTCATACATTGGACCCCGTAAATAGTATACTACTTTTGCCGCGAAACGCCATCGTGGAAGAAGGTCGTATGTTCATACGAGTTTACTGCAAGGATACGCCGTTTCAATCGGTCCAGGAACCGTGATCTCGTTTAAAAATGGTATACCACTTTTACGCGGCAAACGCGCCAGTTCTAAAACGACTTATGTCTGATAGCTTTGTAGGCGCGAAAAAGCTTTTTTGCATTTGTCGCGAACGTCCGTGCCCGTTTTCATAGGAATGCCATGCTTTTCGAAAGCGCCACAGAAAATTTGCTTTCGATTGCGAGATGGTAATATTTAATGATTTCCCTTTGCTGGTGTGCTAAAAACTGTTTGCGACACTCTTGAGGAGGTAAAGTGATCCATCGAACGAGCTGACTTAGTAAGTAATACGTCCTCATCCACTCTAGCAACACTTGCAGGCAACTTGACGAAAGAAACACGCCCAAACATCCTCGGGCGTGTTCCCTTTGGCGGTAAGACTGCTGTGCCAACTTGTAATAGCCGCCTCTGTGATCTAGTGGCTAAGCCACCGGTCTTAGACTTAAAGGTCCCGGGTTTGATTCTCTTGGAGTAATTTTTGTGTACTTGGTTTGATTTGTGGTAGGGCTAGTTAAGTCCGCCTGGCTAGCCACCACCATCTTATCTAAAAAGTAAAGTCTGGCGCCTTACAACAATGTTAATAACATTGATGTGTTCCTACAGCTTTGAGATAGGATGATACCCAGTTCCTCAATGGTTGACTCCAGGTGAAACTCGCTTCCACCTTCGGCCTTATCGTAACCTTACCATCAGGTGAGATGAAGGCCAAATGCTAAAAACAAAAACCTATTTCTCGACCTTTTTGAAAAACCTCTTTCTGAAGTCTGTCATTGAAATCAAATCATCGCGTCCTCAGAGCAATGATTTTTGTTCTGAGATCGCGTCTGGCTAACGAAAGCTGAACCAGAAAAAACGCAGCAAATTAAAAAAAAAAACATGACTGGGTAACACAGGGTAACTCATACAGCTGCAATTTTCTCAGAAAAATTGTACAATTTATACTAATATTATAAAGCTGAAGAGTTTGTTTGCTTGAACGCGCTAATCTCAGGAACTACTGGTCCGATTTAAAAAGTTCTTTCAGTGTTAGATAGCCCATTTATCGAGGAAGGTTATAGGCTATAATTTGTTTAGGTACGGGTACGGGTACGGGTAGTAACCCGGGCGAAGCCGGGGCGGGTCGCTAGTACGAAATATTCTTAAAATAATTAAATCACTTGAAATTAGCTTAATGCTACATGCGATAGCCATTAATTAAGATAAAATAAGATGGGTAATAGCTTACTCACCATGCTTACCGAATGCGGGTTGGATCGCAAACCCGGGTGCAGCATCGGAAAATCCGAAAACACACATTGCCCGACCTGGGATTTGAACCCGGGACCTCCGGATATCGAGCCAAACGCTTGACCACACCGACACCACCGAGGCGGTTTTCATTTAATAAAAGAAATCGTTTTTATTATATAAGTGTTTCGTGTTGTGTTATTTAGTTTAAATGCATATTTATTAATAATAAATATTTGTATGTATAATAGCGGCTAAGGGGTTAGCGATTTGCGATCTTGACAGTTAAGCAACATTCTTAATGGCGGGACACTAGATTGGTGAACTTAAAAGTCAAAATCAAAATCAAAGGAGAATGACCAAACCAGCCTATTCGAAATCTATTGCGACTTAATCATTCACATATCAAAAGTGTTCTCTTAAGTTATAATGATTACTGTTAAAAAGGTTTTCTATAGAACGCCGCGTTAAGAGTCAAGTGATAAATAAATGCTGAACTGAACTGATAGTCATACGATAACTGTTGTCATAACCTCAAAATACCTAAAAAGTCGTAAGCTAAAAATGAAGATAGCTTCAAACTCCCGCATGATATTGTAATGTAATTTTATCTTCATAATTCAGTGCATTGCTGCTATTGATTACTATTTATTTCGTTAAAGCGCTGTGTTACGCTAGCTAGCTAAAAAACTAGCCTAACTCCCATAGTAAAAAGGTCATTCTCCTTTCCTTATTTAGTCTAAACTTAAATTTACTTCTACCCGCCCACCCCACCTATATAAGAAGTCTTTTAGCTGTGGAAAAAACGGGCGCAAGAAACTCCGAAGATTTATAATAAATAGAAGTAACGACATTTACTAAACAATATGTACTTACCAAATTATACAATCAATAATCATAAAACAATTATAAAATAAAAGAAAAGATGAAAACAAAAGTGAATCTAAAAGTTTTACTCGGGCACTATGAATCAGGAATCAGAATCAATATTTTTCAAAATGTGAAAAAACATCTCGAGCTCCTCCGCGCTTCGGAAGGCACTTATAGCCATTGCTACCGGTTGCAATCGTAAGATGGCAGGCGTTAAGACCTAACTGTGGTAATGTGATTATAACCAACCAATGCATGCTCTGTCGCGTAGCGGTGAAAGAATACTACCACCCCCTCTCTTCTCTTGGGTGTCGTAAAAGGCGACTAACGGACTAAAGACTGCACATGCATTTTATATCATCGAAGTGCAAAACAATTCTAAATAATATTGACTGACTTATTGGGAGGTATTTCGAGCGCTTCTCTCTCGCTCTCGACGGTACGACGGTAAGGGACGGGTATAACAGCGAAGCGTCGCCAATAATCGCGTTTTATATTTAAAAAAATTGATAGATGTGATAAATAAAAAACGATCGGTTATAATCCCTCAAGTTATCGATGAACTTCATTTTGGTAAATAACTCACACTATCAAATCACTTATATTAAGAATAAAACCTAGAAAAGAAGATAAATTACACAAAAATATGTAACTTTGTGAATTTATTCTATTAAGCCAACTTTATCAAAACGTGTTTCCATCGGGTGCATTCTACAGAATAAATCCTCAACAACATTTCATAATTTTCGCAGATTTAATTTTTTCTGTTTACTACTTCAACAATTAATTCAAAGAACGTGTTATTTTAATTTTTCACTAACACCTAGCTTTAATTGGCATTTCAAATGGCATTTCTGTTTTGAAGAAGTACCTAACTATTCAATCAATTCTAAAAAGATTTCCTCCTCTCTTCCCCTGGGTGTCGTAAAAGGCGACTAACGGACTAAAGATTGCACATACATCCAACAGCATAGAGCGGCGATGGGCTCACCACCTGTCACGCTGAGCACAAGTGCAGTCGCTATTTGGTGCAAACTGAACTATGGCAGAGGACTGCTTTTGCGGTCCTCATTGCCTGGTCTCTGACTAACCCGCCGGGGACAATAGTCATGATTATAATAATAATATGTATGTATGATGAATGTATGTATGTGTGCTGTTGTGTATGTGGGAAGGCCTGTGCCCAGCAGTGGGACGTTTACACTGATAAGTGCAATGAACAACTATTTCGAATCCTAAACTATATAGGTTCAAATTCTGCTTGTGAATTATTTTTCAACATTTTCCATTTTGTAATAACTATTTGTAAGTGAAACAACTATTTGTAGCTCATTATTTATTCAAAATAAAGATTAATGTCATACTTATTTAAAATTACTGATACGAAGTTTTATATCTTATCTTTACACCAATTCGAAGTTGAACAGGTGTCCTGGCAACACGATTTGAGTTACAGTAAATAATACGAAATATCTTTTTAAGATAGCGATCGTCAACCTTTAATATCGGACCGAAGATAAGTGGTAATAAAAAATATAAAAAATATGATCTTCAAGAAACTAAATTCAGAACTTCAAACGGAGCTGAAAGAAAAATGAAGGGACTAGTAAAAACTTAATACCTAGAGGTTTTTCTATTAGTAAGTATTTTTTATTAACATCATTATCATCATCATTTCTCTACTAGTTCGACGGCGACGACCGAATTCCACCCCCACAATTTTCCAGCCTAGGGGCTAACCTGAAGAAAACCTGAATTTGAGAGTTAAAGTCACTCGCGTCCGTAGGTTTACCCATGAAACCCTACACATGACCCCAGGGTGGTGCTAAATGAGTGACACTGTCAGAGTGGTACAACCACGCTACGTTGCAGCTCGAATTGGGCCGGCTCGCACGGCGTAACACCACCCTCTCACGGATTGTCGGCATGAAACAATGGACTTGTTGCTGTTGTGTTTCGTCCTAAGAGTAAATGCGGAGACCCACATCTCCCCCTTCCCTCACTGTTCTGGCAACCTCCACTTCACTCGCCAACATCAACCAGGCTCATAGAGCGGGCCCATAGACTACTCCCTGGGAGTGAAACGAGCTGGAGGTTGCTCTGAACTTGGGGCGATGCATTCCGTATAATTACTTAAATAATTGTAAGTCTGACCTGAGCTGTCGTACTCTCCTGTACCAGTTGATCCCACGATGCGTAGCAGGGGGCGCCCAGGCGCCCGGGTGTGGTAGACAACCAATACCAGGCGCAAACGCCGTCACAAGGTCGACGGGTCAGACTGTCTCCCACGGACCAATCTCAACGGATCAAGCATCCAAGTCAACCGTACGTGGGGCTCACAACTAACACATCGTAATCAGATGGAACCTAAGCTCTCCGGACCTTTTCAGGTTAGACACAACGCGGTGATCGCTAACTCTTTATTTCGCGGACGCGGATCGTGGACGTCACGATTACAAGCGCGTCAAAACCCGCGATTGATTTTAGCCATTCTCTGGCGGCTGGCGCTTTTCCTTATTAAAACGATGGAAACAAATTCAGCGCATCGAACTCAGACCGCTACACTTCTTTTTAACTCGAATTATAAGACTACCCCATTTTTTTCCGTTTGTCATTTTTTTTTTTAATATTTGTTCCGTGAAGGAACAGGCTAAGATCAGAGACCATACTGCCTAGTCATTAGTATTTTTATTTCTTTTTTCCCCCTTGATGATAATGAGTGGTGATTAAGATGATGAATGATAAATGATGTTCCCGAAACTCCTTGAGCCCTCAGTAAAGATGTGGGACTTTACTGAGGTCTCACACGGACTTCTTGAGAGAATTTGAAAAGTGATGTTGCACTGTTTTGTTACATTTGCCAACACTAATGCACGTTCACAAACACTTAACGGTTAATAATCCACTATTATTTCACATTAATGTTCGAAAAAACACGAATTTTAGAAAATAAAACAAAACTGCAGACATGACGTTTCACTTTCCCGCCAAGAAGTCCTTTCCGTTTGTCAATCTCAACACGTACATGACATTTGACAGTTCCTTTTTCTCTACGGACTGAGTATTTTACAGTTTTGCCGTTTTGAAGTTCATTGCTGGTTCTAAACACTCACAACTCCTACTCCTTCCTCAGAAATCCTACACTTTTCTCTGAGGAATGTGTAGGATGTAGGATGAGGCCAGCAACGCATCCAGCTGCGACTCCTCTGGTTTTGCGGGTGTCCATGCCCGGGGGTGATTAGCTATGCACTGCTATTTTTATTTACGAGCAGGTGCTCGTGAATAAAAAAAGCATGCAGGGATGGTTAGGTCACTCAGCTTAGGAATCGTAAGTTTCTCGTCTCTTTAGCTGTAAAAGCCATGGGCAGTCAACATTTTCTTTAATGTCACTAATCCATCACACGATCTCACGGCCCTTGTGAAGGTGTTTTGCCACCTTGGCGCGCGGAATCGAGGTCATCACGTGAGCAACGCACACAGAAGCTGCAGCTTTTATGCCTCATGTCCTGTGATGCAACTGGATTTACAACAATGCTGCCTTCCTAAAAATAGGCGTGTAAGGACGCCCCCGGTCCACTCGTAATAACTTTATCTCGTACGTCAGCTTTAAAGACGTCAACATTATATCCTAATGTATTATTATTATCAGTACAACAACAAAATAATATATGTGCGATTTTATCACCATGTTTTGGTTTAGCATATTATCGTGTTGCTCGAAATAGGTTAGTCACCAATTCACCATCTCAAAAGTCAATATCTCTTTATTTAATAAGATTAAAAAATAAAGCACAATAAAGCAAAGTGAATCGTCCAAAACTTTTTTTTACCTAATGCCTACATTTACAAAAACAACAAAAGCATAACCATGTCGCGTAGCGGTAAAATAATAGTACCACCCCCTCTCTTCCCTTGGGTGTCGTAAAGGCGACTAACGGACTAAAGACTGCACATTACATGCATTGTACATCCAACAGCATAGAGCGGCGATTCGCTCACCACCTGTCACGCTGAGCACATGTGCAGCCGCTAATGGTGAAATGTGGACTATGGCAGAGGACTGCTTTTGCTGTCCTCATTGCCTAGTCTCTGACTAACCCTTCGGGGATAATAGTCGTGATAATAAATAAACAACAAAATATTATAATGTCGTTACTAAATTGCAATTATATTCTAAAGGTTCGGTCCAAAACTCGATCAAATCCGCATTCTCTAAATTCGACTCTACACAAACGTCACAAAGGTCACTCTTGATCGGAACGTGAGGGTCGTAGTGAGAGGCGAGTTTATGATCAAGCCTTACAGAATCGACATGCAGCGCTACCTACACTTCGATGATTTGTTCGTCGATATCATCTCGACAGTTCACTGCATCGATGAGTCTTCATTTCCACGGTCGGTACTTCGAAAGCTTATATCAACGATGGATTTATACCTCAATGATACGCTACATCGAAAGCTACTAACTCTTTTGCTGGACCTTTTTGCTGGAAAGAGAAGCCTAATGTCTGAAGATGTGTTTTATTTTTTAAATTAATTATTTAAACATTTATGTGTTCGTGAAATACTCAATAAATCCGTGTGATATCAGTAAATTCCCACATAATTATTTAGTGAAACTCAAGTGGGTTTGGGGAGGAATGTAATTTACCATTAAACATTTATATTATCACTCATTATTATCTACTATAAACAAAGACAATATTTGCTGTTATCTCTCTTAGTTACTTGACACGGGCTGAATGTGCTCTCCGCACCAAGTCATCTTATTATAAAATAAAAACAAAAAGTTAAGGCCCAAATCTAAGGCCGCACTTCCACCAAAGATGTGCAAGGCACCTAAGCGGTGCGAGTAAGTGTAGCGGGCTCTTTTCAGGGTAAGGTGTGGTGGGAGCGTTGTAGTTCCGTAGTAGTTTCTAGCTCGCTTCCATCCCTAGCACACATCTCTCGTGGACTTTAGAACATCTTCATCATCAGCCTATAAACGTCCCACTGCTAGGCACAGGCCTCCCACGTGTACAATATCACTTGGGGATATTGGGCCAAACCCACCACGCTTGCCCAATGCGGGTTGGTGGGTTTAGAAAAACGATAATTGGCATTGGAGCAGCGCCCCCTGGTTACAAACGAGGTGAGTTGCCATTTCACATACTTATACACTCACGATTATTGTGCTCAAAGGGTTAGTCAGAGACTATTCAATGGGGACCGCAGAAACAGGGCACTGCCATAGTCCTCAGTCCACGTCACACCAAATAACAACATCCCCTCTCCTTATTCATCATCATCATCATCATCATCATCAGCCTATAAACGTCCCATTGCTGGGCAGAGGCCTGCCACGTGGACAATGCACGAGGGTATATTGGGCCATAACCCACCACGCTGGCCCAATGCGGGTTGGTGGGTTTTAACGACTGTGATCTTACGACAACAACCGGGACCAACGGCTTAACGTGCCTTCCGAAGCACGAAGGAGCTCGAGATGTTTATTTGGTCACCCAACCAGCGACACGGCCTTGCAAAAGTTGCTTAACGGGCAAGTTCGCAAGCCGAACGCGCTAGCCGTTGCGCCATCGAGCTCCTCTCCTTATTCACCAAGTTTTATTTGTACTGGCACCTCGACACCAACCGTTAGGTTATGCAAGAAGTGCCAGACGTCCCTGAGCCAGTAAACTACTCGCGCAGGAGACCATCCGCGTTAGGTCAACGCGTCTGTAGCATGACACTAGTCTCATAAGACTAGTGTCACAGGAGAGTTTCCCCGTGAACACGTGAAGTTCACTGCCTATTGTCCAGATAGGTCAATAGGCAGATCTGTTTCCTAACACGTACAACCTGGACATTTTCAAGGCAAGGGTGAACAGGCATTATCTAGGCAAGTATGCTACATTCTAGGCCGCATCGTCACTTACCATCGGGTGAGATCGCGGTCAAATACTTGCCTATAAAGAATATAAAAAAAGATAGGTAACCGGAGCTGTCAAGCACGCTTACTTCTCGTTGCACGAAGGGCACAACTCGCAGTTGCCACTGCTCGGGTCGTCGACTCTAAAGTCAACTCCCAAGTGTCCAACTTGGTCACAGAGTAGTAAGCACACTCACTTCTCGGAACCCATCCGGGCGCCTAGCCAGTTCCCACGTCCTACGCGGCTGGCTGGACCGGAGGCTACGGCATCTAGGGGGCCGCCTTTACTAGTTCTCCAGACTATTACCGGAGATGTCAATACCAATGTCCAGTGAGAACCACCGGACAAAGCTGCCAACTTAAAGGGAAACTCACGTTCTCCGCAGGACTTTTCGCTGCTGGCCCCACAGAGACCGCTACTAGGCACACAATACCAGGACAAACGAACTTTCCCAAGCTCTACAGCTAACCACAAGCCACTACGAGTCCAACCCACGTCCGGATCCCGCCTGAGGCGCCGGTTAAGGGGGTAACAACCAGCGGAGGGCATGAATCGGAACCCCGTAGTACCCCTGAGAAACACAGCCGGACCCGTAGTTCCAGCTGCGATACCCTATCTATAGGGGTCAGTAAATAGGGGCAAAATAACAACAACAAATAACAACCAAATAACAACAGTGAATCCAGCAGTCTTCAGTCTCTTAGTCGCCTTTTACGACACCCAAGGCAAGAGATGGGTTGCTGGTATTCTTTAAATAATGAGCCGCCTCCATACAGCAGCGTAGGTACTACACGGGTTTAATAATTTACTGAGATGAATAGGTACGTCGCGCGTCGATGTCTTTACTTCTACGGTTCGGTGCATCAATGGGTCGTTACGTCGGTCGTTACCTTGGACGGTCAGTACTTCGAGACCACGATGGATGTATATTAGATCGATGACTCCCGACATTGAAATCTACTTATTCTAAATCTAGCATCATCTCTCTGCTTGCCTAGTCCAAGTCCAGAGGTCCCGGGTTCGATTCCCAGCTATTGATACATGTTTGTACTTTGAGGCTTGTTTTAGTTTCTCCCCCGGGAAACGAGCGTGATTTGGTTATTATGTATTACATACATACATATAATCACGACTATTATCCCCGAAGGGTTAGTCAGAGACTAGGCATTGAGGACATCAAAAGCAGTTTTCTACCAATAGTCCACTTCTCACCAAATAGCGACTGCACACGTGCTCAGCGTGACAGGCGATGAGCCCATCGCCGCTCTATGCTGTTGGAAGTATGTGCAGTCTTTAGTCCGTTAGTCGCCTTTTACGAAACCCAAGGGAAGAGAGGGGGTGGTAGTATTTTTTCACGCTACGAGACACGGTTGTTGTTTGTAATTATCAATAATCAGGACAAGGTTCGAATGAAAGATTTTTTTTAAAATACGTCATACGAAATAGTTACGGCGTGTTCACGCAGATAAAGGCGCAGGCGGGCCGTTAGTTTCACATATTTATATCATCCTGACGTGTCTTCCCACATCGTCAGTGGTCACAGGCGAAGACTGATAAGGAGGTGCTAGTCTTTTCTTATTTTATTTATAACTTGCTACCTTACAGTATCAATATTTGCTTCAGTCAATTTGACTTTTATCAAAGTTTTACCTTCAAAGGTGTCGGGCGCGGATTCCCTAAATCGCAATTCGTCTGATTAACTAGATTACCAGTTTCTCAGATATTATGTTAAAATTTTGACATTTTGCGACTAAGACGTTTTGCGATGTGTACGAAGTGAGAAACTGGTACTTTAGATAATCAGACGAATTGCGATTTAGGGAATCCGCGCCCGACCCCTCCTCACGATCTCCCAATACCATTACACACAGAGAAATAATACACAAAAGCAAATTAGCCTAGGTCCAAGGCACCATACCCGTAGATTTATATATTATATATTTAATGTCACTGCCGGCAAACGAGCCCGCCTGATAGTGCTTGCCACCTTGCCCATGGACGCGCGGCACCGAGGGTATCACGCGCACAACGTACACAGAAGCTGCAGGTCTTATGCCTCTATGCCCTATGATTTCGCGGATCTAGTACTCCTCCAACCTGAACGTAGTAATGTAATACAATGCTTTTTCACTGGAACTAGATCTAGAAACCGGAACGTATTAGCAATGCAGAAATAGGGTGGTTGACATCCAGAAACTTACCACCGAATAAGACTACGAAGACCCGATTTCGCACGCGCGCTATTCCAGATACAAACATAGCATGCCTGGGCATAGACTATGCCCAGGATTATATCTACGAGAACCCTAAGTTAGTTCACCGACCGCTTACTAGATGGCGCTGCTTAGAATCCTGCGTCGCGCTATAGTATCGATTGCTAGTTTTATTCATAGTCGCTATGGACTTTTGTAATGTATCCTATCTTAGGTAGGAATATCAGGGTTTATCCTTTGAAGGTACCCTCGGATTTTTTGCTCTTATCAACCGACTCCCCCGGGAGAATCTTGTACCTAATGACAAGTCATTCATGTAAATTAAAAATAAAAGTGGTCCTAGTACACTATCTTGTGGTACTCCAAACTTCCTAGTTTAGTCAATGACTCTCAAGAGTGATGCTATCCTTCTCTAAAAAAACCTCCGTAGATCAGTACGGCTGGAGGAACCTCAAAGTTAAACTGTAAAGCTCATAAACAGCCAACATTCAACAGCCATTTCTGAAAAAGTAGAAATCCACTGTAGCTTAATCTTTCAACTGCCGTAAAGCCAGACACTAGTAATCCAATTAGAAGACGTGAGTGGATGAAGGTGATATGTCGCATTTTCGGATTTTGGTGTTTTTTTGCGTAGATGAAGGTTATATGTCGATACAAATGGCTACAGACCTTAAAACTGTCGATTTAAGGCACATTTTGGAAAATAGAAAGTTGAAAAAGGTGTTATGTACAGTTCAGTTTAAAAATGGCTCTGGATGTAAGAGGTATGGGCCCATATCACCAACTTCCAAAATAAATAAACAAAAACAAATGTTTTTGTAACATCGAAGAAGGTGATAATTATGTACGGACATAACACCTTTTTCCACTCAGCATATGATGCTCGAATGACGCGATGTCAGTTTTCAATGAATGAAGGTTCTATGTAACATACATAATTATTATCACCTTCATTCATTCTCGACATTCAATTGTTTTCAGGAAGCATTTTAAGAAACTAATTGTATACTTATGTAGAACTTAAGGTCCGTATAAACTCTTATATAAATTTACCGAGCATCTTGACGCCTCATACTGGCATCTCATAACCATTATGATGCTTTACACATGTAACGGATGGATAATCGCATGTCAAAATGCTTTTGTGAAGCCTTTAGTTGTAGTGCTGCAAATCTAAACGCAACTATACAGATATTAGCTGTTATTAGTGCATTTGGATATACAATAGCATTCTTAAATAATAGATAAATGCCTAATGCTGTTTAATAGCATAATAATGAACTATTATAATGCTACGTAAATCGATTATACCGATTTGAGCTGTTTTTAGTGCCCTTTGTTGTGTAATAGTACTTTTAAGTAGTAAGTAAAAGCCTAGTACTGCTGAACAGCATAAACGTGAATCAATGTAAATCTTGCATTCTTAATGATCAACTGAGTTCAGTTGTACAGCTAACAGCTCTTTAATCAAATACACGTGGTTATTGTAATGCGTATTGCTGTATATACATTCATTTTAATGTATTCGTAAAGTAAAACCATTTGTTTATCGGCCATTTTGGAAACGAACGTATATAACTAAAACCAGTTACTGAAAACTGGTGACGTTAATAATGCCCAATCTATAGAATCACAATAAATGCCCTTGTTAATTGAGTGATATTGAAGTAGATACTCGAATGAAACTATATCTAGGTACTTTCATTTTTTTGTTAACAGCATCATAATCATTTTAATAAGCCACGCGCTTTGGTTATGTAGATAATACGTTTAGAAAGAAAAAAGTACCTTATCTCTAACCTATCAACTCTCTCAAGTAGTACAACAATTCTGAAATGGGTTTAATTCTTTTGCTCAAGGATCCCCAAAATGACTTTCAAGTAATGGCACTATTTCAGTCTACATCATGTCTATTGGTATACCTGTGAATTCATATAGAACTACTTTATAGAAAATGACACTATAGTGGTCCATCACATGTCTTCTCTCTGGCCTTTGGCTAAATAACAGTATTATAAATTATGTTTTCACAATCTTATATTGCAGGACAAAGTAGTTTAATAACAACTTCGTTGTATTATAAACATTTGTACCGTGGTGTTAGAGATGTTTTTGCAATAATGTAGGGTTTATTTAGTTCTAACTGTGAACACTTAAATAGCTCGTCTAATGTTTTTGTAATGCAATTAACATCTTCATTATCAAAAATATTGCTAGCTTAGTGCTTCTGTAATGCGATTAGCAACTTTATTGATCATAACAATGCTTCTTTAATGCAATTGTCTCCTTCCTTAACTACAGCTACTTGCAGACTTTCTAGAAGAGAGGAGAATTCGTGCTCTTTGTAAGGGTAGTTCCACCGCATTCTACAAAGCCAATGCCGGAGTGCCTCAGAGTTCTGTGCTCTCACCTGCTCTATTTATTTTGCATATTAATGACATGTTGTCTTTGGGCAATATTCATTGGGACATCCTGCGCAAAGCAAGCCGATATCGTGGTGAAAAGGTGAGAACTGGTTGCCAAACCTGGCTCTCGATCGTGTCTCTAAGTGGGGATCTGAAATCCTGGTCGAGTTGAATGCCAGCAAACCCCAGATTAGTGCATTCTCGTCCAATTCCCTTCCTTACTCCTCCCTCTCTTCAAAACTCTCCGTTATCCATTTCGGTGAACCTCAGCATTCTTGGCATGGACATCGGCCAGGAACTGAATCCAAAATGCTACATGGAGAGTGTTGTTTTAACTGCCTCCCGTAAGTTGAGTATTCGCAATAAGGTGAGGCGGTTTTTACTCCCGAGCAGAGCTGTTTGCTGTACGACACTCAGGTGAGATCAAGTATGGAGTATTGTTCCCATCTATGGGACGGCTCCGCTAAATACCTCCTCGATGCACTTGATAGAGTGCACAGGCGAGCGGTACGCATTATGGAGATGCTGAGGTTACAGCCCCTCTTGAGGACCTCCAGCTGCGTAGAGACATTGCTTCTCTCGGTGTCTTCTTCCGGAATTACTACGGAGAGTATTTTAAAGAACTTTTTGATCTAATCCTGCCCTCTCCTTTCCTCTCCCGAAATACACGTGCTGGTCTTAACCAACCACCACCATCATACTGTACAGGTCGTTTCTCTGTAAGACCATTCGGCTTTGGAATTCCCTGCCGGCGCATGTGTTTCCCAATCCCGGGTCTTTTAAGCGGAGCGTGAAACGGCATTTATGCAGGCCGTCATGAATGGGTGCGCTTGTTACCAGGCTTATTCCACAGTAGGGACCGCTCTCTTCTTATTTTGGAAAGCATCGGCTGCTTCCCAACTAACAAAATTTGGTCGTATATTTTTCGGGACTACGTTTTCGTCACAACTTATGGTCAGACTGTTTTGGTTATATAGCTGTCGTATTGACGTATATATGACGCGAAATAGGCGGAAATAATAAAACCTTTATTCGTATAGCGATCGTGTCAAGGTCGTATTAGTGGCTACTAGGAAGGTAATAGTCATATTAATATAAGATATACGATAAATATTCGTATAGCAGTCGTGAAAGTGATTAATTTTATAACCATCTTGTCGTGTAGCGATCCAATAGACGTCGTATAACTTAATAACCATTGGAAAGTAGTCATTAGCATAGCCTTTACTCGGATGCTTGCTATTACAGCGCAGTTCAGTGGGAGTGAGACAACAAAAAACAAACGAAAAACAAAATAACTGTTTACAAAGTGTCACCATCTTATGTCTGCCATATTTATTACTGAATGTTATTAACTATATTGTAGTTGGTGTTAGTAGGTAACAATATCTACTTTTGTAAGGGAAATTAAATTTCATGACGATTGTATATACAATTTTTCACAAATTTTTAATGCTCCCTTCGAATTATTGCAAAATAAAAATAATTAATCCCATTTTATTTAAGATTTCTAGTACTTTTACAATTATACGACTTTATGTAGTGATGATACCTATTATATGATATCTTAGGACTATAAGTCATATACTACGATTTTAATTCTTTTGTCGTCCGCCATTTTTAGGATACCGTAAAGAAGTGAAAACCCGTGAGATAAACATTTTATTGAAATCACAATATAGTGATAATTGAAGATGTTTTAAAATTCTCATTTTCATTACTGTTTTCTTCATCATCGTCTTGGGTTTCAAACGAATAATCATCATTGTCATCATCTTTTTGAAAATCTGCGATGATTATTTGAGGATTACTTCTTGAACTTACTAAATTTTAAGAAAAAAAAAGATATGATAATTGACAGGTGTTAGATATTATTACGATAAGCTACCTATTTAATATTAAGTTCATTTTATGCATCCTTTTTTACAAATACTATTTCTTACTACGGAACCATCTTTTGATTCTTTGACACTATCATAGCTATCATATAAAAAGCTTGTATAGTCAAAGTCACAACAACGGAAAATATACAAGTTCAGTTCGTAAAAGAGTACCACGTGAAACCATTAAATAATCAAAATGTTTATATAAGTAACTTATATAAGCATTTTAAACCCATAAGTTATATAAGACATATAAATCTGAATATTGGGCTTTTAAACATTATATAAAAGTCGTGTAAATTAAAATCAAAAAATCCTATAAGAGACGTGTATACAGCTGTACGTTTTATAAGAGTTAAATTTATGAACTTTATATGATTGTCATGTAGAAATCTTATTATTGTCAAAAAACAGTGTTATGGTCGTCATTATAACCAGATTATGATTGTCATATAAATTACTTTTAAACTACATCAAGAAGGCGTAAAGTGGTCGTAAACGAGACTAATAAACGAGTGAATGTATTTTAAAGGTCACAGCTACGATCTTTATAAGATGG